>CM057450.1:1089310526-1090560526 GCA_016271365.2 Neoceratodus forsteri
TATCTGGCCCAATATGTACAGTGTTACATTCAACAGGGATTGAGACCAAATATGATTACATAAAACACTATGTCCACCATGTGAAAGAGGGCTGGAGAAGGAGAATTGCTCCCCATATGCAAAGGAGGCATGGAGGGGGAGGAGTGCTCTCTATGTGCAAATCTGTAATGGAGGGGGAGGAGTACTCTCCATGTGTGGAGGTGGTATGGAGGGGGGAAACAGTCACTTAATGGTCACCTTCCTAGACCCCACTCCTATCTGTGTGCAAAACCTTTTGGAATGGGCACAGTTTATGATGGGGCAGATGTGTAATCCACATCTCTTCTCTGGCTGCTGTAATGTATTGGGTTGATAGGTGGGGGTACAAGAGGGTGCACCAGTAACTCAGGAGCACCCACTGTATCCTACCCCCCACCCACCCAGCAGAGTGGGAATAGTTGTGGAGGGGCAGATACAAGATCCACATTTTTATATCTCAGTACTTCAGCCTGCTTTCCATAGATACAGCGCATTAGGTGGGAGAGCCTCTGGCTGAAGCAGAGTGTTCTGGAAGTGTAGCGGTGTGGCATAAGGTGAGGAAGTGCCAGTCACCCAAAGGTCACTCCAACCTTCATGCTAGCTCTGGTGGAGCGGGACAGGTATGAAGGGGCAGATGTGCTGCTTGCATCTCTATCCCTGGCTGCTGCAGGGTACTACCCTTGGTACTACCCTTGTGCGGAGGTGGGATGGAGGGATGGGACATCATTATCCCAGAGCAACCTGCCTGGAGCCCACCCCTGGCTCTATCTGGGTACTCCTTTTGTGCAGTTGTGGAATAGATGCACCAAATTTGTTTTACACTGTCTCTCATGGTCTCTCTCTCTCTCGCTAACGTCCACTCCCCTATGGTGAAAGGAAAACTCTGCAGCACTGCTCTCTGTCCCAGTCTTGGCACTCCTGTTGCCACTTTCTCTGTCTCTCTGTATGTGCTGTCTGCTTCCACTGAGCTTTTGAAAGACGGAGAGTCAGATTGACAGCAAGGTGCCGGAAGAGTGAGCAGAAATAAAATGGATGGCAACCAAGCTCAGGCGCACACTGTACTCTACTTCTCTGTTTGGTGTGGTGGGGTTGACACCATCTCTGACTTAAGTAGATTGGACCTGCACATATACTGTATGCCACACTGGAAGTGGCTCTCACTGTTGCTGTGTCTCTCTTGGTGGGGTGGGGGTGGGAGGACGGAGTAATAGGCACTGCTAGGGGACAGGCCACCCATTTAAATGAATGTTTGTTCAGGTGCAGGTCTGGGAGCCACCGATCATTGTGATTATGGTCACTATATTGCACTGCCCCCAATTTCACACTGCCAAGGTGGTGCTGCAATAGTGACAGCCTGTCACCTGGTGATCACTCTCATTCCACTCACTCACCACATCTCAGCATGTTGCTGTCACTGTTTGGGGGCTTTCTCTATGTTCTGTCCCTGACACAGGGCACACTGAGGCATCATGGACACAAGCAGATCCATGGGGCGGGTTAGTGGATACCATGACAGAGAGCAATGCTTAGGCTGGGCATTATGGCACACATGAATCACTGGAGAGAGAGGAGCTCAGGGACAAGAACACACACTGTCATTCACACAGATACACAAACAAGTTCAACTCTGACATCTGTCTGGGAAAGGATAAACAATATTTATTTGTTATTTACTTCTAGAACTGTTTACTGCATATGGCAGAGAGTGGGAGATGAAGTGTATGGCTGGGTACCCGGACATATGCATGATGGGTGGGGAGACAAGCAGTAAGATCAGTAAGGGCATGAATGAAAGGAATGAAGCACTCTCATTTGAGCACTTTATTTCTTTCAACTAAAGAATGGATTCCAGCTGTGAAACTGTGACAAGTGTCATAATCTGGTTGCATACTCACTGGTCTGTCAGGGACGAGCCCACTGTAGATTGCTGTGCATTGGACTCGTCCCTTACACACCTATGAAATGTCATTCTACCACCAGATGATTCTTGCACACATGCAAGGAGACATACAAAATATAAAGAATTTAGGTTAGTGACTACCCTCATTTAAAAGGCATTTTTGTTCTGAACACAAAAATGTAAAATAATGCACTTGGGGTACAGAAATCCAGGGGCAGAGTACACATGGGTGGAGTGGTATTAACAACATTAAGAAATCACACATTAAAAAAAGAGCTATTACATACAATTGATTACTGTTTAACAATCTTTTGCATCTATGGCTACCACTGTACGTCTGATGCAAACCCATAATGATATTCCTAACTCTTGAAGCAAAAGGGGGGATGGAGGCCATAACTGACTCCTTGCTTTTGTGTTTTAGGGGTCAATTTCTTTACAGCATAAACAAGGAAAGGCATAATTTCTAAAATGTGCAGATGAACATGGGGACCACTTTTTTCCAGAGCATGCCATCACTGGCAGATTACACTTCAAGACTGCTACTACTCCGCCTAATACAATCAGGGGAATACCAGAAGTAGTCTACCAGCACTGAGATCAATATGGTTAAGGCACATTTGCCAGAAATTAATGCTTAGAAAAGAAAGAGAAAGTGATTGTGATGACGAGTGAGTTCCAGACCAGATCTTTAGTTTGTTACTAGACTCCTCCTGAGTTTGATTTATATGACTGTATGGACCAAGCTCCACAGATGTATGCCATCATCAGATTTGTATAACAGCACTGTGGAAGCATGTAACTGGACTGCTGTCTGATGTGCTGCCACAATGCTCCAACATAGTTTCCAGACTGCGGTGCAGCAAAAACACTGCATATTCTTTTCCACGCTCGTGCCACTCCTGAAAGCTCTCCACAGCCATATCGGCTCTCCAGTTCTTGTTGCGTTAGCTATTAGCTGTGTACAATCCACAGTTACTGTGTTCAATGAGTATTTTATGGACTTCCAGGGAGTTTCTACTTCCCCTGTGGTGCTGTTTCCCTAAAATTTTTCTCAGCCCACACAGCAGCTCCTTGTTGGTGGCTCAAGCTGAACACAACAGCACTCTGTACAAAAACAGTCCCACAGAAAACTGGGATCTCTGTATTCCAGTTGTCTGTCTCACTTGTCAATCATGGTCTGAGTGCTCCTAGTGGTTAATTTAGGTGCCAACAAGGAAAGTTCTCAGTTTCGCCTACAAGGCACTTTAATAAGGACCCCTTGAGGACTCCTTGGTTTCGACTGGTCCAAACACAGATTCCAGGACCAAAGATGGCGGCTCCCATAGTGTAGAAACAGAGGCAAAATAAACAACTCATTTATTTAACAACAATAAGGATTTAGAAGTGAATATTTACAATACATTGAAGAGCTCCCTCTGCACTACCAAGCAACTGCAGAGTGGAGTTGATTTAGGTCCTGCCTGGCTAGACTCGAGCTCTGTTGTACTCGGACCCAGCCCAGGCTATGCACCTGTACACACTGGCTGGATCTCATAAAGGGACAGCATGGTGGTGGCATGGTATGGCACATTCATGCAGATCAGCAATACTCTGTATAGATTTAACTTCCCTTACTGGATGGTTTGCCAGGCAGTGGGCATCAAAGAAGCCCAGGGAGACACCCAGAGTAAGCTCCCTGAATTTGGTGTGGGGGGTTACATAGTACTACTGTGCCAGTTTAATTAATTGCAAAAACTACTTTAATGCACAAGCTAGGCTTTGTAAAGCATCATAAACAAAGAAATGCCATGTTATGGGTTCTTTTTAACTCTAACTCCGCTCACCCCATGCACCAACCATGTAAACTCCATTAGACTGATTGCCAAAGCACAATCCAGATTTCAAACATATATTTTAGTGTCATAAATAAAAAATGTAGGCTGAGGAATACAGTCACACCCCATGATGAGCAATGCACTCATATGTTGTGAAACACAAGGCTACATGATGCAATGCAGAGTCAGTGTGTGTGTGTGTGTGCACGTGCATGCTAGTCTCAAAGCACCTGCATCATCACACAAAATTTGTCATACAGTACCTAGAGTGGGCACCAGAGGGAGGTGTAGAGCCTGGGAAGGAGTTCAGGTGGCATCATGCTGTTGTGTGTAGACAAAGAAAAAATACAAAACAAAAAAGCTATAACTCACTTGGCTGCTTCTGGCTGTTTGATTTCTTCTGGGCTTGTAAGCCCAAAACAGGAAGGTGGCAGCCATCACTGTAGTCCAGAAGGACTACAAGGGAAGGTGGGAGAAAGGGTGACCATTTGACTCAGTTTCCAATCAGAGAGAGGCAGGTAGAGAGCAGGAACTGAAGAGAAAGTTTTTTTCAGCACCAGTGGGAGGAGTAGCATCTAGAAGGAGGTTGGGCAGCATCATGCTACTGCGAGCAGACAAAGAAATGACCCAAAACAAGAAAGCTGTAACTCGCTGGGCTGCCTCTGGCTGTTTGATTTCTTCTGAGCTCTTCAGCTCAAAACAGAAAGGAGCATGGTGGCCATCACTGTAGTTCTGGAGGGCTACAATGGAGGTAGGAAGGATGATCACGTGACTCAGTGGCCAATCAGAGGGAGGCAGGAAGAGATCAGGAGCCGGGAGCTTCATTAAGGCAGGTAAAGGGAGAAGATTGTTTTGCACCAGCAAGAGGTGTAGCCACTGAGAAGGAGGTGGGGCAGCATCTTACTGCTGCAAGAAGACAAACAAAAACCTCAAAACAAAAAAAAACTAACTCAATAGGCTTCTTCTGGTTGTTTGGATTCTTTTGGGTTCTTAAGCTCAAAACAGGAAGGAGCATGGTGGCTATCACTGTAGTTGTGGAGGACTACAAGGGAGGGAGGGAGAAAGTGTGACCAGGTGACTCGGTCATCCAATCAGAGGGAGTCAGGAATGGAGCAGGAGCTGGGACCTGCATAAAAGGACAAGTACTCAATGTGTACCAGTCAAATTCATGTCCAAGAGCATGAGTTGAACAGTAGGGGTGTGCGAATACTGTACCTTGTTTTGAATATTTGGCCATGAATTCTATTCAGGGGCTCAAATATTTGGGTATTCGTTATTTTTTATTCATGATCATGGAGGGAGGATGTCATTTAGAAAAAAGGAAAATTAACATTCCCCCACCCTCCCCCCAGCCCAAATCACTAAATCCAAGCTCCCGCAAGTCATAAAATCCCTGGTGTCTAGTGGTTCCCCCCCATTGGACGATTGTGGTCCCAATGTTAAAAAAAACACTTAAATAATTTTCCTCCCTGGTGTCTAGTGGACCCCCCACCCCACCACCCTATCAGACAATCCCACACCACCCCACTTCCCCTCCCCCAATCCCGACCCTGAGCGGGCCACTGGCACAGCCCTCCACTCACCTCCGTGGCCAGCAGCCTGACTTAGCTGATGATAAATGAGCATGTGCTTGTCAGTCCCCTGCGGGCGGTGCTTTGCAATGCCAGCTCAATCAGGAACAAGACTACCATTATTGCAGACTTGATTTCCTTGGTCAATCTGGCTTGCATTATGGAAACCTGGATAGGGGATGATGCTGGCCCAGTCTTTGAGGGTGATGTCCCCTCTGGGTACACTGCTGTGTACTGCCCCAGAGAGGAATGTAGGGGTGGTGGGGTAGCCATCTGTTTTTGATCTGACTTGGGCTTCACTGTCCACCCAGTGACAGCTCTGGGTTCCTTTGAGTGTATGGCTGTCCCTGGGGGTCCGGGCACTGGCTGCAGGATTCTCCTCATTTACCGCCCCCAAGGGTAGTGGGAGATTTCCTGCAGAAGGCTGCCAGATTCATCGTCAGTGAAATATTGGAAGCCCCCAGTTGTATTGTCATGGGGGATTTCAATGTTTGGGCTGAAGATGAATCATCATGGCTTGGGTATAACCTCCTGCAGATCATGTTGTTGCTGGGCTTGTCACAGCCAATTTCCTTCCTGACACACCCGAACGGACACACATTGGATCTGGTGTTCTCACTGGGGCTTGAGATAAGCGATCTCAGGATTAATCAGGTCTCATGGTCCGATTACTGCACAGTGTGATTCATGTTTGGGGCACCCACCAGATGCCCTCCCCCTACAGAGATGATGAGCTACCACCCTTTGCGGGGACTGACCCTGGAGGGCTTTTTGGTGGAAGCCGATCTATCTAGTGTTGGCAATGCACACGATGGAGACATTGGTGATGCAGTTGGTGCCTATAATAGGTTGCTATCTGATGTCATTGACTCCTTCGCACCTGTCCTTGCATGATCCAAATCTTTCCACTTGAGATCCCCATGGTTTGATGGGGAGCTTAAGGAGCTGAAGAGGAAGGGTTGGAGGTTGAAGCACTGCTAGATGAAGACAGGGCTGGAGGAGCACAAACTGGCCCTGCGTGCACATTATAATGCAGACCAGTGGGCAATCAACTGTAAGAAGCAGAATTCCTGTCCAGGGAGATTGCCGCTGGGAAGAACTGACCAGCTTCACTTTTTCAGACTGTTGACAGGTTACTTCACTCAGCCTGTCTACAGCTGAAGAAGACCTTTTCTAATGCTGAATGTGAAGAGTTTGCTCAGTTCTTCTCGGACAGGGTGTCTGGCATCCAACAGGGAATTCCCTCAGTCAGCCATTCCAGAGCTGACAGTGGTTGCACAAAGTGTCCTGAGTGTGCTTCATCTGACTGGGGAGAGTTTAGACTGGTGGAGGTAAATGAGGTCATTGAGGTAGCGACCAATCTGAAGTATAATTTTTGTGAACTGGATCCAGTGCCGACACATTTCTTTTTATTATCTCCTAGTTATAGTTATTTTATTTTATTATTTATGGAAATCATTGTTGAGATGATACTGATTTTGAGTTTTGCTGTGTCTATTTATCTGTGTATTTTATTCTTGTACGGTACCCAGAGCATCGGGATTGGGTGACTTTTTTAAATAAAAATTGCCTTGCCTTGCTTGTACAATCACGCACTCATTCATTCAGTCATCTAGCCCATATTGTAGGGGATGTTTTCCATGGACTAGAGAAGGGAGGGGCTGCTCTGGTCACCTGTGGGGTAGGGCGGATGGGGGAATGGCATTGTGGACCCAGAGGGCTCAACAGCATCGTTCCTCATCCATCTCCCCTGACTGGTGCCCAGAGCAGCCATCCTCCCTTCTCTAATACACTGGAAAACATCCTCTATGAGATACATCACTGAATTATGACAGTAATCTTTTCCATAGTGTTGTGGTCCCACTCTGGTCCCCGATCACCTGATTACCCACCCATTATGACAGTAATCTTTTCCATTATGTAGTGATCCTACCCCAGTCCCCAATTGCCTGATCACCCACCCTTAAATGAAAGACACAGTCCTACAGTGAAGTCCCACCACATAGCCCGATCTCCCACCCAATTGTAAAGTTATCATTTTTCCACAGTGTAGTGGTCCCCTCAACCCCCCCCACCCACACTGGTAAGCACCAATGGAATTGCAGTGTATACTATAAGGTGTCATTCACAGTTGAGTCGTCGGGTAGCCATGGAGGTGTAAGGAGGGCTATGCTGCTCACCAACCAGTGGCCATGCTGGAGCAGGGGAGTGGAGTGGTATGTGCTTAACGGTGTGGGTGTGGGAGTTGGGGGGACCACTACACAATGGAAAAATGATAACTTTACTATCGGGTGGGAGATCGGGCTATAGGGTGAAACCCTTCACTATAGGACTGTGTCTCTCATTTACAGGTGGGTGATCAGGTGATTGGGAACCGGGGTGGGACATCTACACTATGGAAACAATTACTGTCATAACAGGTGGTTAATCGGGTGATCGGGGACCGGAGTGGGACCACTACACTATGGAAAACATTACTGTCTTAATGGGTGAGTAATTGGGCTATTGGGGATCAGGGTGGGACCACTACACTATGGAAATAAATTACTGTCATAACAGGTGGGTGGAAAAAATTACTGTCATTGCGGGTGGGTAATTGGGTGATCGGGGACTGGGGTGGGACCATTACACTATGGAAAAAATTACTGTCATAATGGGTAAGTAATTGGGCAGTCTGGGACTGGGGTGGGACCACTATACTATGGAAATAAATTAGTGTCATAACTAGAGATGTGCAAAATTGGAAATTTTGCCTAACAAAATATTTCACGTAATTTCGGCATTATGCAAATTTTTCACCAAGGCAAAACGTAATTTTGCCTCCGATTTTGCTTTTGCATAATGCAAAATTATGCCCAATTTCACCTATTTCACTTTCTCATAAGGTGAAATTTCACCAAATTACACTGAATTTCACCAATGTTTTTCAATTTCGCCAGTGAAGTTGCAATGCATTGTGGGTAAATAGCTGAAATATCAATTGCAGGCTGTTTTCTGCACAGTATATTATCTGCTGAGTCAGAGAACAGTTCAGTGTGGTGCATCACAGCCAATAAACCCTTCAAAAACCTCTTTATTTATGATTTTGGAGAGTTAAATGTTCCCAAAATCTCAATTTAGTTCCTAATTCTGCTAGTGAACCTTTTTTTGTTTTGCTTTCTTTGGATAATACAGTACTTAGTTAAACTTAGGTAGTATTTTCAGTTTCTCTGTGTCTGTGAGCGAGTTGAGTGGGGGGGTGTCGACTGTGTTTTGTGTGTGTGTGTGTGTGTGTGTGTGTGAAAGCAGAGCAGTCTAGTTCCTAATATTTGACAGATTTCTCACAAGTTGTGAGTGAGTTTCTCTAATTTCTTTTAAGTCTTAATATTTTTGTTGGTGTGCTACTTATTTGTTATATTTTTCTTACATATTGACCCCTTTTTTGATAACTTTATCTGAACAGTTACTCATTCTGAGTAGTTCTGTTCCTGTTTCCCTTTGCTTAATCACTTTTGTGCTTTATTTCTGGACTTGTAGGACAAGTTTTGAACCAGCAGCACCGGGATTCTTTCTGAAATCATTGGTAAACAGGGCCAAAACAGCAATTTATTGTCTGGGTGTTGGGGGGGCACTACATCACATCATGACTCAGACTATATTCCTGTCTCAACTTTATGTACCATTTTTCCTACAACATTTCTGGACATGTACAGCCTGTTCTGCACTCGCAGAAATAAGATTCAGCATGAAAACAATGTAAACAGTGGACCAAAGACCACGTTTTGGTTCTGGTGGTGGCTTGGGCACCATATAACAACATGGCTGAGACCCGATTTCTGTCTGAATGTACTGTAACATTTTTTGGGAAACATTTCTGGACTGCTGGGCCATGTTAGACAGTGACAACACCATGATTAGAAGAAGAAGAAGAAGAAGAAGAAGAAGAAGAATCAGCATTTATATAGCGCTTTTCAAACACAGTGTATCCCAAAGCGCTTAAAGGTCTTAAACCATTGGTAAACAGTAGGCTAAACAACATGTTTTGGTCCAGGTGGAAGGTGTGCAACATATAACAAAATGTCTGACACCTGATTTGGGTCTGAATTTACCGTAACATTTTTTGGGAAACATTTCTGGACTTGTGTGGCATGTTAGGCAGTGGCACCACCACAGTTAGGACTGAAGATCATTAGAAATGGTGCAGAAAACAGCAGATTTGGGTCCCAATGGTGGATGTGAACCATATAACTGCATGTCTGACACCTGATTTCTGTCTGAATGTACTGTAACATTTGTTTGGAAACATTTCTGGACTTCTGGGCCATGTTAGGCAGTGGCAACTCCATGATTAGGCCTTAAACTGTTGGTAAACAGTGGGCCAAACAACATGTTTTGGTTCAGGTGGAAGGCATGCAACATATAACAGCATGTCTGATACCTGATTTAGGTCTGAATTTACTATAACATTCTTTGGGAAACATTTCTGGACTTGTGGGGCATGTTAAGCAGTGGCACCACCACAGATAGGCCTGAAAACCATTTGAAATGGTGCAGAAAACAGCAGATTTGGGTCGTGATGGTGAATGTGAACCATGTAACTGCAAGTCTAACACCTGATTTATATCTGAATTTACTGTAACATTTTCTGGGAAACATTTTGGGGAATTCTAGCCTTATAGGGCATTTTGTCAGTGCCGGCACCAGATGTGTTACACCTTCGTAATGTTGTACACAACAATATGTGATACAATATTTATTTATTTATTTATATAAAGTCTCAGAATTACAACCCTTTCAGTCAGGGACTCTTTTACAAAGGCTCCACATCATACATTGAATGAGGACAAATACAGAGTATAAAAAGTACAGTGACTAAGTACAAAGACAAAATGGATTATGCATATACAGAGCAAACTTCAAAGATGTGTAACTGTGAGTCATCAATTAGAGTCAGAGTAGGTTTAGCAATGGAACTTAGCCATTGTTAGAGGAGTTTATCTGCAGTCACAGTTAGCACTGGACATAATGTGGGTATGTATCTCAGATTTAAAAGGCCCCAGCCTGGGAATAGATAAGGCAGTGTCAGGAAGGGAGTTCATCCAGAGTGGTGCCCTCTAGCAAAAGGACCTTTGGCTGGCAGTGGTCCTTGCAAAAGGGATGTGAAAGGCAGTGGTAACAGAGTGTCTTGTGGCCCGCATTGGCAAGCATGGCTGGAGGAGTGAGAGACAGCCAGGGGGAGCTTGCCCTAGTTGTATTTTTTTGGCCATTAAGCAGGTCTGATAGAGTAGGTGTCCCTGAAAGCTTAGCCATGATGGCTGTTGGTAGAGGTCACAGGTATGTGTGAGGTGATCTCAGCCTGTGGCCAGTTGGCATGCTTTGTTAATGGTGCATTTAATCCTGGTCAGGGCAGTGTCAGAGACAGCACCATATATGACTATGCCATAGTCTACTAGGGAAAGGATGGAACTAGAGATGGCAAGACAGAGGGCATCAGGAGGGAGACAGGGCCTATATTTATACAGGAGACTGATTCTAATGTTTATTGCAGAGCAAGTTGATGCTATATGCTCACTCAAGGTAAGAGCCGAGTCTAGGGTGACCCCTAGATAATCTAAACTGACAACTGATTCCAGCGTGGTACCCCGGGAATTCAGTATGGATAGTGTGGTCATGCTGTGTTAATGTTGGGGGTGGATGAATAGCATGACTTTCATTTTTTTGTAGTTGAGGACAAGTTTGTCGGAGGAGAACCATGATTCTATTTCTGTGAAGGAGCTCTGCAAGGATTGTTGGAGCTGGGTAGGGTCAGAGTGTCAGCAAAAGATCACAGCATCATCTGCATAAAGAAGCAGGTGCCCAGAGGAGGCCAGAGGGAGGGAGTTTAGGTATAGGGAGAAAAGGAGCAGGCCAAGGATGGACCCCTGAGGGACACCTGATGAGACTGGAAGGCTAGTAGAAAGGGTGCTAATTATTTTTACTTGCTGGGTACGGCCATGGAGATAGTTTGAGAACCAGGTAGCTGCCTCTTGGGATACACCAACAGAGAGGAGAGAGTTTATCAGCAAACTGTGATTGACAGTATCAAAAGCCCTGGAAAGATCAATATAGACAGATCCAGCAAGGGCTCCCTGGTTAAGGGCAGCATGGATAAAGGAGGTAAACTCAAGCAGGGCATTAGTTGTGTTATGCCCTTTCCTGAAACCATGCTGCTGCTGGCACAGCAGATGGTGTGAGTCTATATAGTCAGTAAGTTGATCTGCAGCTATTTTTTCCAGCACTTTAGAGAGAGGAGGAAGTATGGAAATGGGCCTATAATTACAACTAGAGGAACGGTAGCCATTTTTATGGACTGGAATGATAACCACCCTTTTCCATAGTGTAGGGAACTGCCCTAGGCACAGGGACATGTTGAGTATTTTAGTTAGGGGTGCTAGAACTGCATCCAGGGTTAAGGAGAGCAGTTTTGCATCAAGAGAGTCACCACTCTGCCTTGTCTTTCCAAGGAACTTGATGAGATATGTACGAGCGACACTAGGGGAGATAATTTTGAAGTAAAAAGGAGGAGCACTGGGGGGTGGTGGGAACTGTCCAGTCGATGCAGTAAAGAAGTCAGGAGGGAGGATAGAGCTGAGGTCAGAGAAAGATGCATTGAATGCATTAGCTATCTCACTAGGGTCTTGGGTGGAAACACCGTTGATGACAAGCATGGGGGGAGGAGGGGGAGACTTTTCACTAAGCTCCTTCATATTTTCCCAGAACCTCTTCCTATTTCCCCAGGTGGCAGTAAGGTTGGACTGATAGATCACCACCTTAGCCTGGTGGATAGCCCAGGTGCATGAGTTACAGGCAGCACGATACAGTTGGTGGTCAGAGGGGTGACCAGACTCAAGGGCACGGTGCCATAGGTTATCACGGGCCTTCATTTGGTCAAGCAAGGACTGATTTACCCAGGGGGAGGATTTAGTTTTTTCAATCCATTTAACAAAGGGGACAAAGATATCACAGGCAGCTTGGAAGGAGCTAATGAAGAAGGATAAGGCAGCATCCACCAACGACAGGTGATCTAGTGGAGACTAGTCAAGGTTGAGGAGATGGTTTTGGAGATGTGCCAGGGACCCCTTCTTTACCTGGTGATACATGGTAATCCTCGGGGGGGCATCCAGCTATTTGACCAGTGGCAGGTAGCAGGGGAGTGATCACTGAGTGAGTCTGGGAGGACCTGGACATCCTGTAAGCACTCAGGATGGTTTGTGAAGATGAGATCAATGAGGGAACTAGTGCCCCTCTGGTGGTTTGCTCTGGTAGGGGTAAGGACCATTTGTGATAGATTTTGGGCTGTGGCTGCATCCCTGATGGAGAATATTTGGGGGGCAAGCCAGTTAGTGCTGAAATCACCTAGGGCAATGATTTCCGAGTTTTTTGGTAGTTGGGTGATGGTATTTAGGATGGATGAGAAAGCCTCCTTTTGGTTGTGAGGGGGTATGTAGACTGACATGAGGAAGAGAGATTTACCTGAGTTGCCAACAGCTATCTTAAGGGTGAGGGACTGTGTACCCACCACGGGGTTCATCATATGAATTTTAAGACCTTGTAGGTGGTTCCAAAGGTACAGCACTCACCCACCACCCCACCTATCCAGTCTGTCCAATCTGAACAATGTATAGCCCGGTATGTAGGCAGCTGAGTCTGGAGTACTCTGGGTTAGCCATGTTTTAGTTACAGCTAGTGCATCAGGGTTGTGGAGGCAGACCCATGCTTGGAGTGGGGCAAGGTTCTTTTGGAGGCTACATATGTTTATGGCAGCCAGCCTGATCCCTTTGGATTGCATTGATAGGTGAGGGGTGGGGTGGAGGGGCCAGGATTGGGGTGTATATTGCCCATAAGTAGCAGTAGGATAATGGAGATCCTGGATAGGGCACTTTTTTAGGGTTATCTTGTGAATATGAAGTGTCAGGCCTGCATGTTGAGGTAGTTTGTTGATGAGATGAGCATAGGTGAAGTGCAGTATTTCTGGGCTGTATATGAAGAGGGTGACCGAGGCTGCCGGGAGCAGGTGGCTAGGAGCAAGTGGGAGGTAGCGTGGGTAGGACATGGTTACTGAAGGAGGAGTAATCAAGGGGGCTGGTAGTACTTGGGAGGCAGAAGGGGGGTGGTGTGAAATTTAGCAGGGAGGGGATGGGGGGTGGTACGCCAAGGGGGAGAGTTATAGAGAGGAGAAGAATCCAGGTCATCATCCTGTAGGTGAGAGAGAGAGAGAGAGATTGTAGTATTGCTAGTAGGATATGGGATGGTATTAAGTGTAGGATATGTAGCTGTATATGCTATGAGTAAAGGAAGAGGCTGTGCTTATTGTTGCTGTGAGAGGAGGGGAGACAGAAGGCTAAGAGATAGAGTGGAATTATTGGTATTCAGAAATTTTACACACCAGAATAGTGTGTAAGGGAGATTTGCCAGAATAGTAGCCACTAGTGGCAGGTGCTGATAGCCTACAGATGGGAAAGTTGCCTGATTGTTTTTTTTTGGTCACGTGTCTCTAACTATATAATACAGAGTCAACCAAGGGTGGTGGTGGGGGTGGTGGGGAGCCAAAGCAAAGTGACGGCAGTGAGGTCTTCAGCCAGATGCTAAAGAAACGCCATGGTCCCAATTCAAATTGGAGCTTTGTTTGCTGTACCTGGGCTGCTTGTGTGGGGCAAGGCATCCTACTGCCCTCACAGACCCTCAGGGGAGCCACCAGAGCGATTTTCAATCTGTGGAGGTGAAGGAGAAGAACAGGAGAGTTAAAAGCAGGTACATTTTGGGGAAGGACTGCTGAAACAAAGAACAAGGGGGGGGTGGCAGTAGCTGTGTAGCCTGTCCCAGCAATTAAATTCAGCACTGCAGCAGGCTAGCCATCTGATGGCTATGTAGAAAATTTGAATTAAAAGCAGATTCACAGATTCACACTAGCGAGTAGCATGCAGTGTTTCTGAGCAGATTATCTTGCCCAGGATAAACTAACAGTAAATTCAAACAGAAGTTATGGTCAGAATACTGTTTGGCTGCACACACATTATACAGTGAGGTATTACATGCAGTGAAAATCTAGTCAGCTTTTTTTTTTTTGCAAATATCCACTTAATTAAATAAGGCTTCTAAAATGAGCATAAAATCAAGTGTGGGGCAACTTAAATAAAGTTAAAGGTGCTTGGTATTTGAAATAAAAAAGGTGCCAAGTCCTCTTCAGCCAGATGCTAAAGAAACTCCATGGTCTCAGTTCAGATCAGAACTTTGTTTGCTGTACCTGGGCTGCTTGTGTGGGGGAGGGCATCCTACTGTCCTCACGGACCCTCAGGGGAGCCGCTAGAATGATTTTCAAACTGGGCTGTTTGTGTGGGAGAGGGCATCCTACTGCCCTCATGGACCCTCAGGGGAGCCGCCGGAGCGATTTTCAAACTGGGCTGCTTGTGTATCACATAGGATTGTGACACAATTTTTAATAGGCACAATACTTGACATTTGTGGATAGAAGGAGGAAACATGTTAAAGAGCAGGTGACACCTTCAACATAACTTTAACAAAACATAACACTGACCAACAATTCAGTTGCATTCCCCATATATGGAGTTTGCAAAGTAAGGCAAGCACCAGTCAAGGCTGTGGGCTGTTAGAGCCCTGTGCACGGAGTTTGTATTTTTTGAATTCAAATACCTTGTGTGAGTTGCTTCGACTCAAAGTAGGAAGTAATCACCACAAGCACATATCCATATAGTGCTCTTTATTTATTACAGTGTGGCATGCAAACAATGTACAAAATGCTCCGATATAACTAAGATAAAAAATGCCTGCTCCCTCAAGGCATCGTACTTCATGATTAGGGCTGTATCTTTTTCATGGTTAGCACAGATTTCACGATTTCTGTGAAATTTAACCAGTGCCATGAAAAATGTAGTTACCTGGAAAGTCACCAAAAATCATGGTCTCTGTACAGTCTCACCCAGATCCAGCACAGTACTTGGGTTCTGCATCAGTATTTCAACACAGCCCTTCAGAGCTTGCAAGCATAAAGCAAGCCTCCCCTCCCCCACACACACACAATAGCTGCTGCTTGAAACAACACACAGCATCATGAAATTCAGCCCCAGCTGAGTCTGAGGAAAAGGCCAACCTGCTGAAAGGGCACTGGCAGTCTAAAAGTGGGTTGAAGCTGCTCTGGTATGGGTGAGGCATGCAGACAAAGTGTAAGCGCAGTAGGAATGCAGACTTTAAAAGAATCCCACACAGGCCATCAGCAGAAGGAGTGGGAGAAGTCTTGAGGTAGCATCTCTGTAAGCAGCTTAGTGAGAGCTTATGCTTATCCCGATATTCCGCTTGCTTAGTTTGTGTTTGGGGACATAAATCATTAAAAAGAAATAATCTCTTCCTGTCCCATTCAGCTTCTCTGGCTTTCGTTTTGTTGTTTTCTCATGTGACAGCAAGCTTTAAGCCTAAGGAGCCCCTCCCATATGCACAGGATCTGACTTAAAATCAAAACTCACTTTCTGATTGATGTCTACTGTACTGTGCTGTGCTGTGAAAAACAATAAATTCCACTGTGAACTTGCCGTGAAATGCATCATCTTTTACCATAAAAAAAAATACAGCCTTTTTCATGATACATATAAGGAATGATGGTGCTTTGGGGTAGTGGGTGTATTTAACTTGGTTATATGGAAACACTTTTTATGTTGTTTACTTGCCACACTAGAGAATTGAATAGAGAATGAGCACCTTATGCATATTATGGGCAGACTGGATGGGTCTTGCGGTCTTTATCTGCTGTCAACCTCTATGTTTCTGTTTCTTATGGACATGTGCTGTGGTGAATACATCTAACTTTGAGTTGAAGCAACTTACACAAGGTATTTGAATTCCCCAAAAATATGCACTAGTCTGTGCACAAAGCCCAGATGGCCAACAGCCTTTGGCAGGAGCTGGCATTTCATTTGCAAACTCAATATATAGGGAATGCAACTGCATTACACATCATTGTTGTTAAAAGAAATCTTGTAGGTGTAACCAGCTCTAAGAAGTAACACACACCACAAACAATAAGGGAATAAGGTGTTTATTATGGGAGAGGTACACGGACAAGGTACAGAATAAGCATAACAAATGACAGGCAGGATCAGGAGGACAAGGTAATACAACAATGAGCAGGGAGAACTAATAGAGAGAGAACAAGAAAAGGGACTGAATTCTATAGGGAGCATAAGACAGTAACAAACACAACAGCAATGGCCAATAAAAGTATTTTACATACAAAATAAAGAAACAAGAGGACTTAAGGAATGGATGTAGATTAAAGAGGACAGAATAGCTTTGTTTTGTTTTTTATTTTTTTTATAGGGGGATCATACAAACTACAGAATGGAAGATAGAAAAATGAAAACAAAATATACAAATTAATTTGTGCTGCCACATTAAGTGCCAGTGGGGCCGCCATGGAGTTCAGACAGGATGCCCATGATTTTGTCAACATCACACTGAAGTTTAGAAATCTCCCCCTGGGCATCACTAAATTCCTGTCTGAAATCATTTAACTCCTGTTGGAGATGCTGAACATCAAACAGGACATAGAATTTGATGGCAGATAAGGACCGCTTGGCCCACCCAGTCTGCCCATTTCCCTACCTAATGGATAAGCTGCAGATCCTAGTTAACCAACAGCCTACTTCTTTCTACCCCCACCCCCTAGAATTGCCTTATGATGATCCCATTCATGCTTGAATTCAACCACTGTTTTTGACTCCTCAACCTCCTACCTGATAAGTCTGCATGTGTAACCGTCTCTGCTGGCAGGGCGGGTGCTGCCTGTGCTGCTGGTTTTGGACGGGGGGGCCATGGAGGGGTCTTGATGTTACTGACTGCTGCTGTTTTCTGGTATGGTGAGCCTGGCAAGGGCATTTAACTGGTCCAGCCATGCTTCCTTCCTGCTCACCTACTTCAATGCTTACACCCGCACTGCTCCCCACAGCTGCACTTGATGATGCTACCACCTCCTGCAACTTGAGGTCCCATTAAAGTGGGACATGGCAGATCATGTGGCTACACTGGCTGGCTGTCCCAATGTGGGATCCACACTTTCCTTGGCCCACTTCTGACTCACATAGAATGTAGGTGACCACTGGGTCACCAACCAATATTAAGTAGAAAAAATCCCAGACAGGAGAACTTCGGGGATGACTGGACCATGAGGGGGCACAGAAAATGCCCCAGGCACTGACTCCTCCAGCTGGTAAGGAGGGGGCATGGTCTCCTGCTGCCTGGATGGAGGAACAGTATCCTCCTGGTGCTGGGAAGGGGGCACTGTCTCCAACAGCTTCTGCTGCATTGAAGAGGCCAAAGTCTTCTGCTGCTGGGGAGGAGGCACAGTTTGCTGCTGGGTGCTGATGCTGGAGCCAAAAGCCTCCTGCTGTGGCATTTAATTTGTAATGGTTAGCTGAAATGCACGTACAGGTGCCCCACTGTCTGCACCCTTCTCCATTATGTCCACAATCCACAAACACTCCCAATTAAAAAAAAAAGATAGAGACTCGGGGGGGGGTCACAAACACAATCACACACAAACACAATCACCAGGTACAAAAATATAAACTATGACAAAGACAAACAAGAAAAGGTTAGAAAAATGAGCACAAATTAAGCAATTTAGGTGTGAAAATGTACTCTGCAGTCACAGGGAGTATAAATGCTGCCTGCTTCCTTGAGATATATAGCACAAGAAATGAACCATTCACTTCTTACCTATTTAGACTCAACCATATGACCATCAGCAGAGCAAAAAACCTAAATTCACCTAATTTCACCTCAGATGCTCCGGAACATTGGTGGTGAAATTTCACTCGTGAAATTTTGCCTAAAAGTCATAATTACATGAAATGTTTCGCTGGGCAAAACTGGCGATTTCACCATAATTTTACCAGCGAAATAAAATTTTGCTGTATCTCTAGTCATAACAGGTGGGTGATGATCGGGCAGTCGGAGACTGGGGTGGGACCACTACACTATGGAAAAAATTACTGTCATAATGGGTGGGTAATTGGATGATCAGGGACTGTGGTGGGACCACTACACTATGGAAATAAATTACTGTCATAACAAGTGAGTGATGATCAGGTGATCGGGGACCAGGGTAGGACCACTACACTATTGAAAAAATGACTGTCATTATGGGTGGGTAATTGGGTGATTGGGGACTGGGGTGGGACCACTACACCATGGAAAGAAAATTACTGTCATAATGGGTGGGTAATCATTCGATCGGGGACTGGGGAGGGGGGGTGTGTGGGGGCCGCAATATCTTTGTCAATAACTAGGGTTGGGATTTTATGACTTAGAGTGCTGGGTTGTAGTGATTTGGGCTAGGAAGGAGTGTTGGGGACTGGACTGGGCAATCAGAGATTGGGGTGGGACCACCGTATTATGGAAACATTGCTGTCATAACGGGTGAGTAATTGGGTGATTGGGGACCAGGGTGGGAACACTACACTATGGCAATAAATTACTGTCATAATGGGTGGGTGATGACTGGGTGATTGGGGACTGCAGTAGGACCACTACACTATGGAAAAAAATTACTGTCATAACGGGTGAGTAAGTGGGCAGTCAGGGACCAGGGTGGGACCACTACACTATGGAAATAAATTATTGTCATAACAGGTGGGTGATGATTAGGTGATCGGGGACTGGGGTGGGACAACTACACTATGGAAACAAATTACTGTCATAATGGCTGAGTGATGATCAGGTGATCAGGAATGAGGGTGGGACCACTACACTATGGAAAAAATACTGTCATTATGAATGGGTAATTGGGTGATCATGGACTGGGGTGGGACCAATACACTATAGAAATAAATTACTGTCTTAACAGGTAGGTAATCGGATGATTGGGA
The DNA here is from genome assembly GCA_016271365.2 of Neoceratodus forsteri. NCBI lineage: Eukaryota > Metazoa > Chordata > Ceratodontiformes > Ceratodontidae > Neoceratodus > Neoceratodus forsteri. The sequence continues at coordinate 1,089,329,728 of CM057450.1, forward strand.
ACCGGGAACTGGGGAGGGGGGTGGAGGGCTGCAGGACCTTTGCCAACTACTAGATTTGAGATTTTATGACTTGGGTTCCTTGGATATAGTGATTTAGGCTTGGGAAGAGTGTGGGGGACTGTTTGTTTTTTGTAAATAGTATTTTCCAAATAGAAGGGCATGAATAGTGCTACTATTTGTTATTCGGGATCTGAATAACAAATAGCATATTATTCGTGGTATTCGGAAAATGATATTTGTTACTCACACACCCCCATTGAACAGAGCAGTCATGGAACAGAATTAGAGTCTTACACAACAGAAGGTGTTTGCAGGCAACTGCAGGCATGCAGGGAACTCTGCCATTCCACTTAGGTAATGTAAAGTACCTGTATGCTTGTTGCTGCCTGAGTAGGAGTTTACAAAGAAGGTAAGGGGGTAACAGCTGTTGTGTGGGAAGAGTAGTATAAGTTCATATATCTCGTCAAATGTTAAATTTCAGCCAATCAGTGCGTGCCACGTCAATTGACAGGTGGGCGTGGCCTAAAATAGACCAATCAGAATCGCCCCTTGTTAAAACAGAAGTCCCTCCCTAAACTGTGCTAGTCCCGCCCACTTCTGGCAGAAGTGATGCAACCTCGAACTCGTGTCCCACCCCTTGCGCAGGAAATGACCCACACTGAAACCCTGGAAGTGACATAACACCACCATTTTGTAAGCGTCTTACGCCCCTCATTCTTCTACATGCCTCGAACCACTACCACCCACCATTTTGTAAGCATCCTACGCCCCTCCTTCTCGTACACTCCTCGAACCCCTGCCACACCATCCTGGCTGGAACCCGAGTCCCACCATGCTAGCCTGAACTCCTGCATCCACTCTTCTCCTGCACCCCCACCATCCTGGCTTGAACCCCTATCCCCCCTTCTCCTGCACCCCCGCCATCCTGGCTCAAACCCCTGTCTCCCCTTCTCCTGCACCCCCACCATCCTGGCTCGAACTCCTGTCACTCTTTACCATCATGCACAACCCACCCCAAAAATCAGTTAGGGTTTATGTAGTGTTATGTGCCCCCTGTAGGCTTGGGGGATATAACTGCAGGGGCACGTGTGTGTTTTTTATTAGGATATCTTCAGAAAGAAGTATCTGGGAGGCAACCTGATCATGCAGAGGTTTCACAGATCTGTGTGGAGACCCCCCACCCTGAGGGAAATTCATCTGCCTGTGTGAGTACCCCTTTTTCTGTTTTTATAACAATATACAAAATAATTTAACTTGCATCTGTAGGACTGTGTCAAACCTGCATCAAAAGGATAGCTTTATGTATACGCATGTAACATTTATAAGCTAAACCGGGGGACCGCTGTGTAAATAAGATGGTTCAGCAGTTTTCTCTGGATAGCATTGCAACATGCTGGCTGTGTCTGTGTGTGTGTGTGTGTGTGTCCCTTATTAGACACGTAGGAAAAGCAATGTCTTTTATGTGTGTTTAAAATATAGATGGTCTTTTGGGAAAAAAATTAAAAAGTCACGTAGTAGGTTTGTAACCATTACCTGTATGTTTCTGTAATGTATCTGACTTGGGACCTTTGTAAAAGAGCTCAGGGCTCAAAAGTATTCATCTTAAACTTAACTAAATAGGAAAATAAATGATATGTTACAAAGAAAAGACAGAATGTAAAATGATAATGTTTCTCTTTCAAAATAATTTTAAAGCACACAGTCTTAAAATGTATCTACAGCTTTGCTTAGAGTCATTGAAAAAATACACACTGTGTGTGTGTGTGTGTGTGTGTGTCCCTCATTAGACATGTAGGAAAAGCAATGTCTTTTATGTATGTTTAAAATATAGATGGTCTTTTTGGAAAAAATTAAAAAGTCGTGTAGTAGGTTTGTAACTATTACCTGTATGTTTCTGTAATATATCTGACTTGGGACCTTTGTAAAAGAGCTCAGGGCTCAAAAGTATTAATCTTAAACTTAACTAAATAGGAAAATAAATGTTATGTTACAAAGAAAAGACAGAATGTAAAATGATAATTTAAAGGACTCATCTGTTTAAAAAGACAAAATTTCCATTTGACTTTTAAAAACATAACTTAAGATGGCCCTCAACGGCTGTTATTATAAACTGTGCCTCTTTGTGTTTTAAGATTGATAAAAAGCAGCTGTTTTAATTAGACTGTGACCAGTGTGTTAGTAGTATGGCATTTCTTTTTTGAACTCTCCACTGTGTAAATGAAAAAAACAGGTGTTTCACATGATTAACTTCTGAATCGTGGTATGCAAACTGTTGTAATGAAGTACTAATTTAAAGGATGCAGCTGTTTTAAAAAAGACAAAATTTCCATTTGACTTTTAAAAACATAACTTAAGATGGCCCTCAACTGCCGTTATTATAAACTGTGCCGCTCTGTGTTTTAAGATTGATAAAAAGCATCTGTTTTAATTAGACTGTGACCAGCATGTTAGTAGTATGGCATTTCTTTTTGAACTCTCCACTGTGTAAATGAAAAAAACAGGTGTTTCACATGATTAACCTTTGAATCGTGGTATGCAAATTGTTGTAATAAATTACTAATTTAAAGGACGCTGCTGTTTTAAAAAAGACAAGATTTTCATTATACATTTTAAAAAGCTAACTATGCATAAGCTTATTTGGACTTAAAGAAGCAGTCTACATACCTTTTAATTAAACTGTGACCAAACATTTGTCACAAAGGCATTTCTTAATGCCTTTCAGCTGTCACAGGGAGGTAAAACGAAGCCTGCAAGGAGCTGTGTAGGACTTATATATTTCCCCCTTTGAGAAAGGGTGGGGGTGGTTTGATGGACAGTACCAAATGTTCAGATGTTGTTTTACAACAGCTACGTACTGGGGGGGTGGTCTGAGTCATTTTTATATAAGCATTTCAAGATTTTGGAAGCTAAAGACAAAAGGACAGAGAGAGACTGCCAAAACTACTTCTTGAGCTAAAAAATTTTAAAAACATTTAACAAATAACAATGGACTCATGGACTGTTGATGAAGACCTTATCCAAACATTTGATCATCTGACTAATCCACAGTTTACCACTACAGAAGGTGTGTATTTTTTATTTTTAACTAGAAATAGTAGATGCTGCAGGTGTTAGAGTTTAAATTATGTCTTATAAAAGTTTTAAAATACTGAAAGTAGTGACAGGGGTGTATTTTCTGTTTTTAAACAGCAGTACAGAGAACCCCTGCAGGGGAGAGAGGGAGAAAGAGACCATTACATGAAAGTGATGTTTTTCAAAGGCATTCAAGAGTTTCTGCTGGTGTCATTAGTGGCCAGAATACGCATAGCATAACTGAACAAGATATACAGCCATCTACGAGCATCGGCTCAAGAGTCTCTGCGGTTGTAAATGAACTAAATGTGCCAATAAACATTGTACAGCCATCTAGGAGCAGCGGCTCAAGAGTCTCTGACCAAAGGTTTCAAGAAAGGGACATTGACATGATCAATATTGGGAAAGCCTATATTTTTAAAACAATTGATAGTTTGTTTAATGCCTTGGTAATTGAGGGCAGATTATCTAGTGAGGATTATGATCATCAGCTGCTTAAATCTGAGCTTTTTAAAAGTTCAGCTACTTTATTGAACAGTGTGCTTGGTTTAGTGCGTGTATGTAAGTTCTCATGCAAAGAGTTGAAAATGATGGCATGTGCGGCCAACATGTATGAAAAGTACAGGGGTTTGGAGGAAAAAGTGGCCAAAAACAAAAATCAAATTACAAAGTGAAAGCACAGAAGCTCTCACAAACTTAGTATAAAGGGTTGCATCACTAACAAAATGAAAAAAATAACAAATGGGGTCAAAAAAGAAAAATCTGGGTAAAAAATAAAACAATCCGAGAAAAGTTGATAAGAAAAGTAAAGCTTGCCAGGAAAATATTACAGCATAGGTTGTTACAGAATCTTGCTAATGGTCAGCAGTCTGAATTAGAAAGCCATCATAATGATGATCAGGCAAACAGGGCGCCCCCTACAGTATTTTTAGAATCTGTACAGCAATATGAACACATATTAAAACAATTTAATGCTACAGAATTTCATCAAAGATATAAGTTTATAAATCTAGATAAAATAAAATATTTTACAGAGGCTATTGCTGCAATGCACCAGGCTATAGAAAGCTTGTTAGACAGTGTGAAGAGAAAAACACAATATGGTGATTTTATACAGGTAAGATTAAATGCTGCTTCTTTGAATCATCCCTTGTTCTCAAGAAAGACAAGACCAAATGAACTAAACGTTGCAACCTTCTTAGATCAGATAGCTGATATGCTACAGAGCAATACTGAAGTAATTGCTGATGACACTATACATCTCGTGGTAACTACTATCAGGAACCACCAGGGTTCGGGGGTGGGGGGGAGACGGACACTGAGCTCCATCTTGTATAGCAGGATTTTACAAAAAAAGAGATGACACCTGATTGATTTAAATAACAGAGACAATAGTTTGTGTTTCGGTGGCTCCATTCTCGCACTCTTAAATCCACATATGAGTGACAGTCAGTTGTTGAACAAGGCTAAAATATTGCACACTGAGATAGGTTTGTCAGACCAACCCCCTGTCACTTTTAGTGATGTTTCCCAGTTTGAACGTTTTTTAGGAGTCAAAATTAAGATTTTATATCATAATGAAGGAAACTGGCAAACATTTTCAACAGATCCAGAAAGATTTCCTAAAACACTGTTTGTATTATTACATGAAGGGCATTTTTATGGTATCACTAATGTAAAAAAATTCATAGGCGCACGGTACCTCTGCGAATATTGTGATGTAGCATACAGCCATAAGGAAAATCATATCTGTGCACAACAGTGCAAAGTTTGTTTCAACCCGTGTTGTCTCAAAAAGGAAATAGGCACAGAATCTTGTCCCAGATGTAAGAAGATTTGTAGGTCTTCAGTGTGCCTAGAAAGACATTTAGCTAGAGCTGATGGGAGTACAGGGTCTTGTAAATCCATGAAACTGTGTGAACAATGTTTTGTTTTTACAAGAGATCTCATACATGTAAATTGATTCAGTGTAGCAGATGTGGTTCTTTCATGACAGCAGACAAGCATCTGTGTTACATGTCACCACTCACAGATGTAAAAATCTCTGAGAAATATATAGTGTTTGATTTTGAAACCACACAAGAAACGGGGGTGTACATACCAAATTTTGTGTATGCTAAGCAATTAGATGGGAAGAGGTCCTGGGAATTTGAAGGTGAAGATTGCATAAAAGATTTTGTAGGACATTTTATTGATGCACCATTTAGACACTACACATTTATAGCACACAATGCCAAAGGCTATGACAGTTATTTTATCATTAGCCAGCTAGTCAAGGAAAGAATTGATATTAAATTGCTCACACAAGGAGGAAAAGTGCTCTGTGTCACAGTGACATCCCTATACATCAGATTTATTGACAGCCATTGTTTTCTTCCTTTTAAACTAGCAAAAATCCCTGCAGCCCTCGGATTTGAGAATGAGATTGCTAAAGGTTACTTCCCCCATTTTTTTAACACCAAGGCTAATGAAAATTATGTAGGCCCCCTGCCCGATGCTCAGTTTTATGGTTCTGAGTATATGTTGCCTGCAGAAAAGCAAGAGTTTTTGCAATGGTACCTAGCTAACCAACATAGAGAATTCAATCTGAAAAGAGAGCTTCACTACTATTGTCAGTTAGATGTTGAAATTCTTCAAAAAGCATGTTTCAGATTTAGGAATGAAGTACTGGAGATGACTACCAAAAGTATTTTAAAACAGTCAGATGGTGATACAGTGGAGTATGAAACAGTATCCTTAGACCCCTTCCAGTACGTCACCATAGCCTCAGTTTCTATGGCGATGTACAGATTTTTATTCTTGAAAGAATGCACTGTTGCTGTTCTCCCCCCAGACAACTACCACAGACAATTGAAGAGATACTCCACACCTGCTATTCAGTGGCTTATGTACATATCTGAGAAAGAAAACATTTCTATTCAGCATGCGTTAAGGGGTGGTGAATTTAAGGTGGGTCCGTACTTTTTGGATGGCTATTCTGTCATAAATGGAATACCCACAGCATTTGAATTTAATGGTTGTTTTTTTCATGGCTGCAACATCTGTTTCTGTGAGAAAGATAGAAACCACATGACTGGGACTAGTTTTGGACAGTTATTCAATAGGACCATGCACAAATTTCATTTTCTAAAAAGCAAGGGTTTTGCCGTTAGAGTATTGTGGGAACATGAATGGAAAGCAATGTTGACTACAGATCAGAGTTTGAATAATTTATTGAGGGACAGGCAGCTACCACAGCCACTTGAACCTAGGCAGTCACTGTTTGGGGGGAGAAAATACCATTTGTCTGTACTATAAGATGCAGCCTGATGAGAAAATACACTATTATGATTTTACCAGCATCTACCCTTTTGTTAACAAAACCAAACAGTATCCAGTCGGTCATCCTGACATCATTTATGACAATTTTGATGACCTCACTCAGTACTTTGGTTTAGCAAAAGTAAAAGTCTTACCCCCTAGAGGTCTTTTCTTTCCAGTGCTGCCTTCCAGGATTGGTAAAAAACTTGTGTTTACATTAATGTAGCATGCGCCTGAAAATAGATCTCAAACAACATCATGCGCACATGATGATGAGCAACAGTCACTTACAGGTACCTACTGTACTGTAGAACTAAACCTGCACTGGAAAAGGCTACAAAATCATTAACATCTATGAAGTTTTGGCATTTTAAAGAGTCATGCACAGAGCTTTTGCAGACTACAACGCTGCATCTAAAAGGCAAGCAACAGGCATCTGGTTTCCTTCATGGGTAAAACTGAGAGCATAAAGTCAGGTACATACAACAGTATTTTGAAAGGGAAATGTACATTTGAACCCCTGCAGCCATAGCTGTTAACCCTGCAAGGAGACAGATATCTAAACTGTTTTAATTTCTTTGGGGCTTTGGGCAGAGAGCTAATTTGCCGACCACAACATAGTAACAGACACACAGAAATTATTTCAGTATGTTTTGTTCCCATATCACAATGTCTCATCATGCTTTTTCATCAATGATGAAACAGCTTGTTTAAGCTGGAAATATACCAGCTGATCATTACACAAATTCCAATAATATCAACATATTTATAGCTAGTTTTACAGCAGCATATGCCAGAGTTGAACTCTACACCTGCTAGATAGGTTTACAGGACGGTGCCTTTACCACACATTTTAGACTCTGTCATTTTTATTGTCAGACAGCTGGGTGACTGGGCCCCACCTCTGAAGCGATTACTTACAGGAGCTGAACCAGTGAAGTTCCTGCTGATGAACACATTACAGAGTTCATTTCAAGGCCCCAAAACTTACGGCTACAGGCTGTCCAGTGGAGAGGTTGTTCTTAAAGTGAAAAGGTTTACCCTTAATGTAGCCAGCAGTAAACACATTAATTTTGAAAGTCTGAAGGACCTGGTCTTTGACTATACGGGGTCACAGATCTCTAAAGAAATTACTGTGAGTCAACCCAGCATTGTTAGGAATAAAAGACAGTGGTCCCTTGAAACAAAAATGCTGTCCAAAACCCAGAGAGTAGTTTATGACAAGTGAGTTTTACAAGACAATTTTAAAACACTTCCTTACGGATACTGATTGTGAAAAATGGATATCAGATTGCAGCATCCCTTACTTGTCTGTTGGCTGGGCCTCTAATAGTGGGAAGAGTTCTTTATAAAACAGTTGTTGGAACATGCTGATGCCACTTTTATCACACAAGCCTGAAAATATTGTCTGTTCTACAGTTGTTGGCAACTCTTTGTATAATGAATTGCCGTTAAAGTTCCTCAGATTAAATTTGTGGAGGGGCTACCGATGTCACTAGCTGACAATGATCTCTTACCCCTGGAAGGTAAATTTTGTCGTTATAGATGATTTGTTGGACTCTGCCTGTCAAAATAGTGAAGTGGAATATGGGTTTACCAAGTACAGTCATCATAAACAATTGACAACATTTTTAATTGTCCAGAATGTGTTCTGTCAAGGTAAAAAAAAGCAGGACCATCACACTAAATGCCAAATACATGATTTTGTTCAAAAATCCCAGAGACAAGCTTCAGATCATAACTCTAGCTAGACAAATGTATCCTGGTCAGACAAAATTTTTCTTAGAAGCTTTTGAAGATGCCGCCAAAGTCTCTCATGGCTATTTACTGGTTGATTTAAGATCCAATACACCAGACTAATATAGACTGCGAGTGGTGTTTCCCTGACTGGCCTGTGGCATATGTCATGAAAAACACATTCTGCTTCTAAAAATATTTGATACTGTATTGTCATTATGTCTAAAAAGACTGCAGAGAATCTGTCTGTTTTAAAGTTACTAGTAAAAGGGCCTCTGAGCTTAAGAAAAGCTATTTTATGTTCAGCTCTGATGATCTGATATCAGCTATAGCTGAGATAGCCTTAAACACTCATAAAGGAAATATTCCACTGTCAGCAAAACAGTTAGGTTTGCTGAAAAACAGAGAGTCATTAAAACTTTTTATAAACAAATAACCTAAAAAGGAAAAAGAAAATAGTTAATCAGACTGGTGGTTTATAGGAATGCTGCTAGGAATTGCCATCCTTTGATACACAGGCCTGCTGGCTAACAGATAATGGATTTTACACAGAAAATGTATTTGGTACCTCAGCAACAGATGGATCACATTAAAACTAATTACCCTGATCTGGATATGAGAAAAGTTGCAACTAACAGTTTGGACACTGACATGAGAGCTATACTGTCCCGGACTGATTTATCAGACTATGACAAAGCCAAAATGTACTCTGCTGTGTTACAGTGCTACCTGACTTTGGTAAGACAAGGAGAACAAGCTAAAACCAGTTTGACATTACTCATGCCTGAAAATTAATCAATGTCTGATCACCCTGCGGACACGGCAGAGACAGCTTCTGTACCTAGTACTATGGAAAAAGACATTTTAAGTAATGTTTCTCATCGGTCTAAAACCAATGCTGAACTTTTGTTAAAGCATATGGCAAAGAACAAGGATATTGTGTTTTGGAGTGATAAGGGTGAATTAATGTATAAAGGCACTGTTGTTCTGGGTCTCCACATGGTCAATTTAGTAAGAAGCATTTACAGCCCACTCACACCCTACCACCACAGAAAGCCGAAGGGCTGGGATGTTTTTGTCAAAGCAATGGCTGACTCTAACATACCCACCTCAGTGTTTTTCACCCAGCAAACAGGAGCTATGTGGAAAGGCTGAAACTGGTAGCTGGTGCAAAACAGCCGCAGCCATCTCCAGTTAACCAATGGTCAGTGACGCCCAAAAGACAAAAGTCTTGTAAGAAACCTGTGTGGCTCACTATGTAAAACTTAAAATGCAATCTCTATGTATGAATGTTAGATACCTCAGTGACTGTTGTGTACAGCCTATGTTGAACATTTACTTCATATTAAATATGTAATCCTACCTCAGTGACTGCTGTGTACAACCTATGTTAGCCATTTACCTCATATTAAATATGTAATCCTATCTCAGTGACTGCTGTTTACAACCTATGTTAGCCATTTACCTCATATTGAATATGTAATCCTGTTTTTACAAAAAAAGTGTTTATATTGATGCATGTTAGCCTACCTCATAGTTAAATATGTTAACATGTTTTTAGAAAGAGGTGCTTATAATTCTACCTCAGTGCTATGGTATATATAGTGTGCATTTTTTAACAGGAGATGCTTTTGTTTATTATATCTTATCTATGATGTTACCACTGATGCATGTTGTATTTTATTGGCAGTTTTTTACAATAAATGCCTTTATATTTTATATATTTGTCATTATTGAAGACATTGCATATCTTATCCATGAAGTTACCACTGATGTATGTTGTATTTTATTGGCAGTTTTTACAATAAATGCCTTTATATTTTATATATTTGTCATTATTGAAGACATTGCATATCTTATCCATGATGTTACCACTGATGTATGTTGTATTTTATTGGCAGTTTTTTACAATAAATGCCTCTATATTTTATATATTTGTCATTATTGAAGACATTGCATATCTTATCCTTGATGTTACCACTGATGTATGTTGTATTTTATTGACAGTTTTTTACAATAAACACCTTTATATTTTATATATTTTTGTCATTATTGAAGACATTGCATATTTGAAAATGTTAAACACAGCCCCCCACACAGTTTAAACACAGGTGTCCCCCCCCCCAAGTTTAAACACAGAGACACACAATTATGAGTGTTTATATATGATTTTATAAGTGACTGGTTTTGAATAAAATTACAAGCGGTTGCATATTTTAAATTCATTACAAGACAAACAAGTCTGAACATGTTGCCACCTCACTGATACGTGCCCTGACATGTTTAGATGTCTGAAAAAGTGATGTACAAAACTAGTTACAATGGCATCATTTTTCAGCAAATCATTAGAGTACATTTTTAAAATCTGATCATAAGAAAGCCCTTTGCATCTGTGGTGTAAGAAAAATATGCAGTGAAATCCACAGGTGGTAGAAAAGGTATCTTGTAACTGTGTGTCTTGGTGCAAAATGTTGTTTGCATTTTTGTTTAAAAAAACCCCAATCGTTTGTGCATGATTGTCAGGATGAAAACCGTAGCTGTCGAAGAACTCCCCAGTCCCATTTTCTGAAATGTATACGGCTAACCAGTGCTGTCCAGGGAGGTCATGGGATCAGTATTGATGACTAGTGCTGTGGGAAGGCTTCTCAGTCTCTCCTTGGGTAGCAGATTACAGGGAAACACACCCAGAAAGCAGTCACGGATGTGAGAGTCATTGGTTACAATTTTTTCCAGCTGCTTTGTGTTCATTTTTATGGTTTATCACATATAATCAAAAATGACATTTCTTCTCTGGTTTATTTCAATGACATTATCAAACAGTGCATAGATAATGATATTAACTGTTTGTGGAAGGGCTTCTGCAAATCTGATCTAAGCTCTGAGGTTCCCAGTTTTAATTAATGAATAATGATCAGCACATTCTTGGTCCGGAGTGAGATCAAAGGCAAACAGGGTGTACCCTTGGGTAAATTCCTGATGGTTAACTAAAAGCAGGTGATCTTTCATAGATTTCCCCGCCGCTAGTACTAGATTAAAATATTCTCTCACAGCATTTCCATTTCTAAAATCGGGCTGCAGAGGTTTAGCGGGGATTTGTTCACCGTCCAGATACAGAGCCACACAATTAATGTTATAATGCTTAAAGTTAAAGGGGTTTTTAGTGTAGGAACCGCTAAAAGCATCATTGTCAACAAATCCCATGACCATAATTTTGGTAACTGTCCCAAAACAAATTATCTTGGTTGCAGACCCTGCTGCCTGCAGGGGGGCTGAACACTTTCATACCCACTCTGTCTATAGGGTATTTAGCGTTGGAGGTCAGCAGGGCTTCTGAGTGTCCCAGATGAACTCTGGGGGTCACTTTAACTCTTTTGACAAACAGAGAGGCGGCCATGACTTTTAGCTTATAAGACTCAGCATCTCCACTCATCAGGCAAAAGCTGTCCCTGTTACGTGTCAGTTTAATTTTAATATGCACGCCATTCAGCATCAGTTTCTCTTGAAAAAACAAGCCTGTGTGCAAGTGTCCCAGCAGTTCTACCCCTCTACTGAGATGTGTGAAGGAGCTTCTTTTATTAAAACCTACATTGTCACCATCTCTGTCTGTGATTTCATGTTTCCCCAGGGTGTCTTTGTAAAATAACCCTGTGGTAAATTGTGTAGAAAGGGTCTCTTCACTGAAGTTCAGCACAGATTCTATGACAGCCCTGTAGGGGTAACAGTTATTGCTCTGACTGATGAGCCGATCACCGACAGTCACATCCAGCTGACTGAAAATGGTTGCCACTGGGTCATTTATAAGGCACACTTTGGCAGCTGCAGGTATATCACTACCATCCGCTTCAGTGATTTTGCAAACCAGGTAAAGAAGCGTGTTGTTTAGATCCAAATAGTCTTCACCAGTCCCTGCTATATAAAATTCAATCAGTGAGTTTTCTGAAAGGGCAGCCAGAGGGGGTATCTCTACATAAATGCTTTTTTCAATGCTTGTCTGTGTGGGAGAAATGGCAAACAAGTCAAGTTCTGATTTAGTGCATTCTTCAGAACCACAGTGCACGAAAGCCATGTTTTTTAGAACAGGTCTCTGCTTTTTTTACGACCCCTCAAAGATCCTTTTGCCTTTGAGACTTTTCTTTTATGTGAAGTTTTGCGTTTTGAAACACCTCTTTTAAAGTAGCCGGGGGGGCCGATGAGAAGCCAAGGGTGTACTCTGTGCTTCTCTTTTACCTCTTGAATACAATCAGCCCTGAGCCACCCTGAGTAGGCTTATCACCCCTGACATCTTTTGAGCAACAGCACTAGTCACATGCCCCACAACATCCTTTTGCAACATTTTTAGCAGCTTGTCTGTAGATGTGGTTTTGCAATTTCAAACCCCTTCTTAAAATGGAACTGCTTTTCTGAACAGACTACGAAATATCCCTCCTATACCAGAACCATACATAGTAGGAAGTCCATGAAAGCCGGGCAGACCGTATCCTGCATGTGCCTTGTAATAGCTTCTGTACAAGGCAGGGTCCCCATAATGTCGAACAATCACCATCCTTGTTAAATTTTAGAGAACTCTCTGGGGGCGAAAATGCAACTTCATGATCACCTTTCCAAATCAAAATGGTACAGGTTCATGTTGATCATTCTTTATTTCAATAGTGACTGTATCGATCTGATTTTTACTGACTGTTTGATAATGGGGTTTATCGTAGGTCACGGTCACTATCTCATTGTCTTGGCCCCTGACAGGTACGCATCTCAGCAAAGGCACTAGACTGTCACACACTATTTCATGTGTGATAATGTCAGTGTAGATATATAATGTGTAAAAAACACCATTAATATCTGGAGGGTTCTTTGCTAGATTCTTTCCTACACCTACCTCGAGTCTGCTAAAACCAAAAGATACTGTAACTGCCCGTGCATAAACAAAATGCATTTGATGTCACTGTCAATGCTTATTTCTCTCCCGACGGTTTGTTGTTCCAAAACCACTGGCAGTTCATTTTCTTCAAATATGCTTTTATTAATTTGAGAAATAACACCAGCCATGTTAGGATAATAGCCCGATGAAATTTTAAATGCTGCTAACTCAGTAAAGGGTCCAGTTGGTGGTGTTTAACTGTGGGCTATGTTTAGAGGCTGATAGAGCATACTGAACCTGTTTTTCTGTGCAGGCACATTGTCCCAGGTATGATGGTACTGAATTTCTGCTAAGCCCACTTCCCATTCACCAGGTAGTTCAAACATTTGTGGTAACTTTACAGTAAAAGTGAATATAGTATTGTTGGGGAAAATGTTGTGCGATGCATTGCTGGGCAATGTGATATAAAATCCATTTTTGAGAATTTTAAGCCTTATTTGCTTCTAATGTCCCGAACCTGTGTTGCCTCAACCCAGCTATTAAATTTATCGGGCCACCCTCTCCACTTTACCAGATACCAAGTTTTTCTGCCACACTTTTTCTCCTCCAGGATTTTCTGCACCCTGTACACACGGTCCTCATCAGGTTCAATTTTTTGCAGCTCCTCAGCATAAAAAGTACCTTTAATGTCTTCCCCCTGATAGTCTTTTAGCTTTTAGGTGGGCCTCTGTGTCTTAAGACCTCCATCACAATAAATATCTCATCTGTGACGTCTGTTCTATCCCTTTCAAACACCCCTTTAGCTTAGATAGTCTCATGTGATCATCTTTATGAAGGGCACCTTTGTTTTTGCCAAGAACAGAATTACCATAGAGGATCTTCCATACACCCAGGGCATTGGAAGGGTTAACATCCACAGGTCTGTGTTTAATGCTTCTGTGATAGTATGGTTATAGCTGTGCACCAGGTCTGACAACACATCTGTATATTTCCAAGTATTCTGGCTGTAAAAGTAACGCACATGCGTGACTTCAGTGTCCTATTAAATCTTTTACAATGCTGGCCTTAACTTCATTATTCGTCACAAAATGGTGTATTTTATTTTGTTTTAATAGGTTCTTTAAGGAAGCATTTAGAAACTCTTACCCTGATCAGTCTGCAACTTCTGAGGTGTGCGTCCACTTTTAAAAAATAGTTTTAAAGGCTTGCATCACTGCCTTGCCTGATTTGTCTTTAAAGTCACTATCCAGGCATACTTGGACAGCACATGATGCACGCCAGTATGTACTTAAACCCATTATTGTACTTTGCATATTGACTCATATCCACTAAATCAGCTTGCCATTGTCTGTCTATGTCAGAAACAATGACAGGATTTCTCTTAAATCGGACTCTGGCTGCTTTGTGTAATGAATAGGGGTCCTGCTTCGCAAGCCATTCTGCAATACCTTTCCTGGTGACCTCTTTATCAAGTTTTTTTGCAGCCTTATACAGCTGAGTCACCCCTGTGAAACTACCCACTTTTTTTGCATTAAAATATCTATTCAGGAACAAGTGATCATTCATCTTCTTTCGTCAACCCCCCCGACACATCTGTTAGCTAGCAAAACTCTTGTCACCAGTAAAATAAAGTATGTGCTCTTTCTGTTCTTTTAAAAACACTATGACAACCACAAAGTGCAATGCATGATTATATTTTATTTATAAATACACACGTCATAAAAGTATTTGAATATTTACTTTATATACTTTATAATACATAAACTAATGCATATAGCTGCTACATACAAAAGGCATAACACATGGCAAGCATGCAACGATTATATAATATCTTGTTTTTCTACTCTTCAATTTTTACACGCTTCACAATACCCAGAAACAGCAACTTTTGAGCTGCATGTTTTACACAAGCATTGGCATCGTCCACTTCCCCCTTAGTGATGAGGTAGGCACACTACATACACACATATGCCATACACCACTCAAAATAACAAGCCTGATTTTTAAGACATTCTGTTATATCTAAAATGACGTTAACCTTGCATACTGCTCTACGGTTACTGTTTTCCATTACGTCAACATAGAGTCTCCATACAAGGGGTAGCAACTCTTTAATCAGATTCAGTGTGTTTTCTGCCAGTGAAGCAGCAGCATCTTCAGAGCATACATTTAATGCAGGCTGCTTTCCAAAGTATATAGGTTCCTTTAAAATGTCCTTTATCACACGGTACATTGTAGACATCAAGACTGTCTGGAATATTGGGAGCATGCCCGTACGTTCCATCTGAAAGTACATTATACTACACTATTTAGGAAAAGCATATGCTAAATCTGGTTTATGAAAGACAACAAAAGCGATAAAAGAAGCAAAATTTATGATGTCAGACTCAGACCCCCCGTTCTGCAAACTAAACACTAAAAAGTCAACAGCGGTACAGATAAAACCACAAAAGTGTATTACATCATAAGGGTTATGCATAAACTCTATAGCAATTTTAAACATTGCTTCCTCAAGAGTAGCCCCCTCATCCTTAAAATAATCCACAGTTTCCTTTAGGGGTCCCTCTGGGAGACCATCAAAAAGACCTTGGCATGTCTCTAAAAGTACAGACGGTGCTTGTCCAGTAGGTAGATTTAAACCAGGTTGTTTAGCTCTGTGTCTGACTAGTTGGTAAATAAGCCTCTGGATGCACTGACAGAGTGTTTCTCATCGTTGTATACTCTGGAAAAAACATACAGCACTATGTTTTAGTGACCTCTCATGCATGGGTGGTTTAGCAAGTGGTAAAAGCCAGGGTAACAATATGAACAATATTAAAATGGTAACAAGTAACAGTTTTTTGGTGGGGGGTAAATGTTTTTAACAATGTAAACAGTGTTCCTGAATTTCCTTATATAATTTTTTTAAAGGATCCTTTTTTTGACCAGTGGATCATTTCAGCAAGCAGAGAAGCCAGGTTAACAACACATACAATATCACAAGGTTTTTTCTGCTTTGTAGTACACACACACATGACTATGACGATCATGATATAAAGTCCACAAAGACATTCATCATCTTCCACGAATATATCGGCAATCACTTTAACATTTTCTACAAGTGGTAACACAGATTCATTTATATATTTATCTGTATCCTCCCATACTTCTGGAAGGGCAAACATCATCAGTTCAGAGGCTGCATGTATCTCACAAAGGCAAATGTCATATTGAGCTGAACCAAACAGTGATGGATGACAGTAATGGCTTAGGATCAGATACATAAGCCTTTGGATTCTCTCTGTACTTGCATCCCGCATGATTATCTGTAAAAATAAAATATGACACATTTTGGTACTGAAATATTTCCATGTAGTAATTTGGGGTGGGGCGGGTGGGGTAATTTTTTATAATATAAACAGGGTTCCTGAATTTCTTTTAGAAATTTTTATAGGAACTTTGCTGACCAGACGGCAGGCATCTTTTTAATTTCACTGTCTGTCTGCTGTAACATTTGCATAACTAACCACATGGGGTCATCGGATTTTCTCACACCATTTAAAACATGACTTATAGTTTCCAGGGTACAATTGGTCATATTTAACCCCTGATGCTTCATAGCGATTGCCAAGATCACGGGCATGAGCTGCCCTATATGTATGGCTTCAGAAACATTTCTGTATGCTTCTTTAGACTTTAAGTTATCAAGGACACATGAATGGTTTTTCTGACTTGGATCATCTATCTCACACCCAGGACAGGAATTGACCAATTCACAATGTATCACCCTCTGTATCACTGAGGCAATTACGCCACGGATGGTATGATACATAACGTACTTACAATACATATCATTGTCAGTTTTGGGGGGTTTACTACTGAGGCCTGGTTTTTCACATGAGGTCCCCTGTCTAATCTCAATAGAACAAGAGGGTTGTGTAGTGATCACAGCCTGTTCTGTGACATTTTGAAACATTCTATCGCTCTCTGTATTTCTAAAATACTGGTTCTCACACATCTCATTAACAACCACATTTGTATCTTTCACACAGCAAAGACAGTCGAGCAGTAGATTTGTGGAAAGTCGAGAATCCATGCTGTCCGAATATGACTGCTGCTCGCAAATCCTTCAGTCTATTAAAGTAAAACAGAAAACAGCATTGGTCCTCTGACTCATTATAGGTAAGATTTAGTTCTACTGCTAACTCATCTCCCTCAGTTACACCATGTACGCATGTCACCACTCACATTTTTTAAATGTTAAAATGCATTTACCTCATCAAGGCAACTCTTTTCTTCTTCTTCTTCATTTTTCTCATCTTTCTCTTTCTTAGCCTGGGCTTGACTGCTTGTGGCTGCATTATCATCATCACCCTCTTGGTCAGAGGCCCCTCTTGGCTGTGTCTTGCATTTCTTTTTCACAACTTTCTCTGACGCTTTTTTTGGCAGTGTCTCACTGACCATCTTCTCTGGCTCCCCCTTCTTGTCACTCTCTGTTTTTGGTTTCATAGTAACTTCTTTTTCTGCATCAGATTCACACCCCAGCAACTCTTCAAGGTCTTGCAGTGGTGTCTCTTCAAGATCTTGCAGTGGTGTCTCGTCAGAAGGACAGTCAGATTTAGGATTTTCTGATTCACCAAACTGTTCAGCGAGTTTCTTTTTTATGTCAGACACTCTTCCACTCAACAAGACTTGTGTGGGACATTCTTTTTCACACCTCACGTAGTACACATACGTTGGCTTGGGTTGTGGGGCCCTGACACCTATCTTCCTGCTTGGCTTTTCATCTCTAGACTCTTCATTTGGTGGTGTGACAATCTGGTCTGTTACAGGGAGGTTGAATTGAGAAGCTCTGCCATCTTCTTGCTTGGTTTTTCATCTCCAGACTTTTCATTAGGTGGTATGACAATCTGACCTGTTACAGGGAGGTTGAAATGAGAAGCGCTGCGCTGTGCCATCTTCTTGCTTGAAGTTTTTGATAATCTACTCCAAGTCTATAAAACAGAATCCGAGGAACCTCTCAAAAGCTGTGCCTTCTGGCTTCAAATGCAGGGTTTATATAACGCTTTGCAAGATGGACTGCCCCTTGGTAAAACCATCACCACACCCCATCATACTATACATGGTAACATGTGTCAGAGGCACATCTGTTGTAGCCCCCACACCCCTTTTTCAAAACATTATAAATATCACACACACATTTTATTTCAGCCTTCTCCTTGATACTACACAGAGCTGAGGGGTGAATTATAGGTATGTGTATTCCTTTTTTCTGATATATTTTATTCTTTTAATCCATGATGAAGAATACATAATTAGTTTTGTGATTGTTGCAATGCTATCCAGAGAAAACTGCTGAACCATCTTATTTACACAGAGGTCCCCCATTTTAGCTTATAAATGTTACGTGCGTATACATAAAGCTATCCTTTTGATGCAGGTTTGACACAGTCCTACAGATGCAAGTTAAATTATTTTGTATATTGTTATAAAAACAGAAAAAGGGGTACTCACACAGGCAGATGAATTTCCCTCAGGGTGGGGGGTCACCACACAGATCTGTGAAACCTCTGCACGATCAGGTTGCCTCCTAGATACTTCTTTCTGAAGATATCCTAATAAAAAACACACACGTGCCCCTGCATTTATATCCCCCAAGCCTACAGGGGGCACATAACACTACATAAACCCT
Source organism: Neoceratodus forsteri (assembly GCA_016271365.2). NCBI lineage: Eukaryota > Metazoa > Chordata > Ceratodontiformes > Ceratodontidae > Neoceratodus > Neoceratodus forsteri. The sequence goes on from CM057450.1 coordinate 1,089,348,363, forward strand.
AACTGATTTTCGGGGTGGGTTGTGCATGGTGGTGAATAGTGACAGGGGTTCAAGCCAGGATGGTGGGGGTGCAGGAGAAGGGGAGACAGGGGTTCGAGCCAGGATGGTGGGGGTGCAGAAGAAGGGGGGACGCAGGAGTTCAGGCTAGCATGGTGGGACTCGGGTTCCAGCCAGGATGGTGTGGCAGGGGTTCGAGGAGTGTACGAGAAGGAGGGGCAAAGGATGCTTACAAAATGGTGGGTGGCAGTGGTTTGAGGCATGTACAAGAACGAGGGGCGTAAGATGCTTACAAAATGGTGGTGTTATGTCACTTCCAGGGTTTCAGTGTGGGTCATTTCCTGCGAAAGGGGTGGGACATGGGTTCAGACGTATGTCATTTCCTGCGCAAGGGGCGGGACACGGGTTCAAGGTTGCATCCCTTCCACCAGAAGTGGGCGGGGCTAGCGCATTTTAGGGAGGGACTTCCGGTTTAACAAGGGGCAATTCTGATTGGTCCATTTTAGGCCACGCTCACCTGTCAAATGACGTGGCATGTGCTGATTGGCTGAAATTTAACATTTGATGAGATATATGAACTTATACTACTGGGAAGGGAGGACACGTCCTATCTAGAGTAATCATAAACAGAGGTAAAGGTTAAGCTAACTGGGGAAAACTAAAATTACCTAGAGTGTGGGAGTATTAAAAGTAACATCCTATCTAGGGTAAGAGTTTAAAGATCTAGGGTAAGAGTTTAAAGACAATTAAAAAAGCCAGAAGGTGAAAACACCCTACCTAGGGCCAAGATACAAAAGGGTAAAAAAAAATAAGGAATTAGCAGAAAAACCTCATCTTGATTAGGGTATGAAATTATTTCCAGTTAACATAGTGACTGTAGGCTGTAGGAAAGGGAATGATATGAGTTGTACAATGCAGAAGTTGTGGCGTGGCAGTTTTCAGACAGACCTTTTGGAGACTGAGGTGCTACACCATCAGTGTGCACCTCTCTGGGCCAATGAGGAGGTTGGCAGATTCCAGGTTGAGTTGGCTAGGATTCAGGGGACCTATTTTCCTACCCAGGGACCACAGAGTCTACCACTGTTGTCTCAGAGGATGCCAAGGAGGAGGGCCAGTTAGACTGTGGTGGGTTCTGGGAGGGTGGGTGTGGTGGGCCAGGAACACATTCTTTAGTTGGTAACATTTTGCAATGTAGATACCATTTTAGTGGGACAGGACTGCCAGGAGGAGGTATCCATGGTAGTAGCCCATGAGGATGTATGGATCCTCCTTAAGGGTGTCCCCAAGATGGGAGGTAGAAGAACCCAATGGAAGAAGAAGAAACTTCTGGTGGGGACTCAATAGTTAGCAGGGTAGTTTTGGGGTCAGGAAGGTAGGGAAAGAGAGAGGTGTAGTACCTACCTGGTGCCTTGGCATGGAGGGATGAAGTGAATCTGAAGGATCACTTGGGCAAAAGGGCAGGAGGGGGAGCTGGATGCCATTGTCCACCTGGGAACTAATGACCTGGCTGGGAGTGGAGATGGGATTGTGCAGGTAAATTTTAGGAAGCTGGGGAGGGGTCTGAGGCAGGTAGCATGCTCAGTGGCTTTTGATAAAGTGCTGCCTATCTACAATAGGGGATAGGATAGAGATCTCCACATCAGAAGCATTAACTTGTGGTTGAAGGAATAGTGTAGGGAGGAGGGATAAACCACTTTTGGAACTGGGGATGAATCTGCAAGGATAAGAGCCTGTAGGCCTATATGGGAAGATGGCTTACATCTGTCTAAGATGGGAATCACAGTCCTTAGTGGACAGTTGAAATGTTACTTTGATGAACATTTAAACTAGCCATGGAGGGGGTAGTGGAAGGAATCAGGGAGGCATAAATGTACCATCCCACTAGCTGAAGCAGTGAGAAGGGAACACTTGAAGGGAAGTAAATCAGCCAGAGTGCAAAATAAAGAAAACAACAAAGTGGTAGACAGGAAAAGGGATGTGGGCATGACCTGTAAAAAGAAAGGGGAAAAAGAAGAAGGGCATAAAGGATAAAAATGAGGTCACAGACAGAGTGGTACAAAATATGGAAGGCCATGTGTGCAAATGCAAGAAGTCTAGAAAATAAAAATTCTGAACCAAGAGGCCATCATGATGCAGGCAGACCTGGCTGTCATGGCCATTACTGAGTTGTAGTGCACTGGAAACCAACAGTGGGACATGGACATACCAGGCTATACTTACTGTAGTTCAGAAAAGACAGGGAGGAGGGGTGGTACAGTACATGAAGGAGGTTATAAAAGCGATGGAGATGAAGGGAATTCAGGGGGAAGTGGAGGGGTTGGAGGCACTGTGGGTCACACTGGAGATGGAAAATGGAGCCACTATTCACACCATCATGATCTTTAGACTTCCAGTATAGGGGGAGAATTTATATAAGGCACTATTGGAAGCCAATGGCAAAATGGTACCAAAAAAGGAGGTGCTGCTTTTGGCAGACTTGAATCTGCTGTATGTAGATTGTACCTTCCCAGATAACAGCTTTAGCTAGAAGCTGGGACACCATGGACTTCCTGCTGTGGTCATTTTTCAGGCAACTAGTCAGGGAGCCCACTCATGATGGGGCAATACTGGACTTAGTGCTCACTAACAAGGACAGTAGTGCAGACATCAAGGAGGAAGGCCACCAGGGGACCAATGATCCCCATACAGTTTGGTTAATAATAAGGACAGCCACGGAATCAAACCACACAAGGATGAGGTCCCTGGATTTCAGGAGGGCAGTTTTAAAAAATGGGTGAATGCCTCAGAGATGATCTAATGGGGGAGAGAATGACCTGGGTGATGAGGAGAAACAGTGGGGGAAGCTAAGGTAGGGCATAGTGAAGGCAATAAACCTCTGTACAAAGGAAGTGTGCAAAAGCAAGAGGAAAAAAATCCACCATGGTTCTCAAAAGAAGTGACTGAAAAGGTAAAAAAACAAAAAGGTAGCTTTCAGGAAGTATAAAGAGATGTAGAGGGAAGAGAAAAGGAAGGTGTATCAGGAGAAACAAGCATTTGTCAATGACAAATGTTGTCTCACTGGCATTGGCATTGGTAGTGCCGGAGTTAGAGATGCATAATAGGAATGGCAGTGAAGTATTGAAGTGACTCCAACCCCACCCCCATCCTGTAGAGACCAACAGGCACTGGGGGGTGTGCCTTTGGGTCATCAGCTATAAAGCTCATGCCACTGTACCTCACCCTACCCTGTAGACACTGACAAGTGTTGTGGCGTACTTTGGGATCTTTGGGCACTATACGTACCCCATTTTGTAAGGAAATATGCTGAGGTGGGTGCAGTATAGGAGAATGGGGTGAACTGTGTGGCCGAACAGTGCAAGGTACACCACGATGTCTGTCACAGGCTGCAGGGTGGGGTTGGGGTGGAATGGCAGGAGCATTACAGCCGATGATTCCAAGTCACACCCCTGATGCCTGTCAGTCTCTACAGGGTGGGGTGCTACAGTTGGGAACCCTATCACCATAGGTGTGTGTTGGTTTTTTCACTCCAAATTTCCAACATGGGCTTTTTGTGAGCCCACCTCATGAAAAGCGGCACAATCAGTTTGTTAGCTGAAAGGTGGTTTTGCAAAGTGGCTATGCCGTTTGGCGGCACAGGGACGAAAACACATTTTGGGCAGGATGTGGAAAATGACAACCGTATTGTTCATGAGGAGGTGTAAAAAAATGGCAATGTTGAAAATCTGGAGTGAAAATATGAAAAATTGGTGAAGTCATGAGCATGCATAGAAACTGTGCAACACACATCCGTAACCCAGTTATTTTGGGGAGTTTGTTAGGCACATTTTTAACATAGGCATTTTGGGACCTCCCTTCATGAACAGTGGTGCTGTGATTTTGTTAATCTGTCCCAAAAGTTGATTTCCCACAGCGACCATGCAATTGTGCACCACAGGTGCAGAAACACATTTTGGGCAGGATGGCATGGAAATATTGCAAATTTGTGAAGTTACAAGGCTGCGTGGAAACTGCGCAACACACGCTTATAACACAGTCATCTTATGGACTTTTGGCACCAAATTTTCAACATAGGCATTTTTGGACCTCTGCTCATGAACAGTGTCACTGTCATTTCCTCAAACTGTCCTGAAAACTGATTTCTCACAGTGACCACACAATTCTGCGCCGGAAGTGCGAAAACACATTTCGGCCAGGATATGTAAAATGACAGCTGTACTGTTCATCAGGAGGTGTGGAAAAATGACAATTATGAAAATCTGGAGTGAAAATATTACAAATGCACAAAGTTACAAGAGTGCATGGAAACAGCACAACGAACGCTCATAAACAGCCATTTTGGGGAGTTTTTCCACCAAATTTGCAACATAGGCTTTTTGAAAGCCCCCTCATGAACAGTGGCACTGTCTTTTCAGTACTCTGTCCCGAAAGGTGATTCCGCGCAGTGACCACAAAATCACCTTTTGGGACTGAATCACACCATGACAGTGACTGAATTCATGAGGAGGGGTTCCAATAACCCCATGTTGAAAATTTGGTGCAAAAATTCAAAAAAATGCCCCAGATATGCACCTAAGTTGAAAAAAACCTATTTGTGCCAGTATACAGCTTACTGGCATTTCTTCAGTTCACGGTAGGCTTTGAAGAGTGCAGATGTGTTCCCGGTCCACCGAAGATCATCGCACCAGACTCCGGAGGTAAGTATGGGGTGAGGGGGTGTGGGAGGCAGAGCGTGGAGGGTGGGTGTGGGTTGGGGGAGGGAGGCAGGGAGACGATGAGGGACTGTTTTCTTTTTTCACAGGTTAAAAACAAAAAAAAAAACATTGTGAGACTGCTTTTATTTTTCAGGGAATTTGGCATGCTGTGGTGGGCTCCCAGTATGCTACCTAGGTGTTTTTTTTTTGTTGGGGATGCTTTAGCTGACGGTGGATTGGGTACCCCTGTCAGCACACAAGGAACAGGGGGCAAGTGCCGAGGGGGATTGGGCACTCCCCTCGGCATACAACAAATAGGGGGGGAGTGTTTTATGCCGATGGGGAGTGGGCTCTCCTATCAGCACATACATTGATGCAGGGCATGCCGACAGGGGGATTGGGCCACCCCCGAAGTCGGCATTATGGCTGGCAGTGTGCCACCATGTTTTTTTTCTGTCTCTCAGCAGGGTAAGCACATCGGGGGGTCTGCTGCATGTGACAAGCTTTGCTCGCATTGCAGCGGACCTTTTCTTAGATGTACTCACCCACATGGTGTGGCGCCAGCATGCAGTCTAATTGGGGAATGAGGGATGCACCTACTGATCCATGCCCTGCATTCACCCAACAGTTACCATGCCTCCAAATGTACTACTACCCCAATATGTTGGCTGTGCATGCACGAGCCAACATAAAAAAGGGAGGAAGAGAAAGCAGTAAGGTGCATGGAGGTGCAAACTAAGGAAAGAATAGCCCAGGCAGTAATAGAAGTGGACAAGACATGTTTTAGGTATCTAAGGAAAACAGAAAGACCAGGGGAGGAAATACAGGTCTCCAGCCCAAAACCTTAAAAGGTGCAACCTACACTACAGACCATGTTTGAGTGTCACACCAGATACCCCCCAAATCATGTTGTTGTATGTATACTTAATGCAGCAAATGCAAAAATGCTGGCAATTGATCTGCTGCCATTCTGTTTTGTGGAGAACACAGCATTCTGCATGCTGATGGCAAAAATGGAAAATCACGTCACACATATTTCTCCACCCGTTCTGTTTCATAACTATATTGGACTGTGACACGCACAGTAGGACATGCCCTGCAGCATTCCACATCACCATTAATCCACCTTGCTATGGATGTGTGGTTCAGTGGCCAAACAGCTGGTAGCTTTTATCTAAGCATTAAAGCACATTGGGTACAGATACCTGGGGTAATACTTGATGCTGGGATAGGAAAAAACTGTATGAAGTCCAGCTGTGCTGGTAGCAACATTTCGGGTATTCACCAGCATACCATGCTAGCAATGAGTGTACCAGTCTAACACACTGGTCAAAATATGTTAGAACTGCTCCTGACCAAAACTAATGAGTGGCTGCACCCACTGTCCTTGAAAGAAAGTTTCATAGCAAGCAATGAAGCTTGAATGTGATGAAATGCTTTAGCAATGGTGGGTTTCTTGGGGTTCCCTGCATGGCACACTGTCTTAATCTTGTAGTGTAGGAGTTTCTGGCACATCCTGAAATCAAGGCAACGTTGACTATGGTCCACCACATCTGTGCCCACTCTACTCATTCTGGAAAGGCCCGAGGCCAGCTTAGACAGCTGCAGAAACTGTACCATGTGACACAAACTTGTCAGCACAAGCGAAATTCCCCTTAAAGGGGAAATCTTCTCAAAACTATCCGTGGAGGCAGAGTTGGTGACTTTGCCTGTGGATTAAAACTTTGCAACATCTCTACTCCCAACCAAATATATACTCACAATTCAGGGAAGCCAAGTAACAGGACACGGGCTCAAAATGTCACAAGACATTATGCCACATGCAAAAATTGCACTGGCAATACAGCACGATTTCTTTCACCCCCTGAACCCCTCCCAATAATGAATCTCAACTCTGGGAAGTGGGGGGGGGGGTAACTTTGAAATTGCACGAAGTGTGAAAAAAAAACATTTTCTGGCACTGGGAATCAAACGTGGTCCCAAAGGCAGCGTTCTTGGGTTCCTTGTTGCCAGTGGCTCAGTACATCATGCCACTACAGCTGCTTGGCAGAACCCCATCCCAGCAGAGGTCTTATCTTCTGCCTGGGACAGTGAGAGGGTGCAATACTGCACACAGCAGCATTAGTGGCATTGCACCCTCTCACTGACATTTACAATGCTATTTCAGGTTAGTGCGTGTGTCGCATACCCTTAAGCATATGACATATTGACCCGGTAGGAAGTAGCAGTATCACCAATGTTATGTTATTTAGGAAGACACATTACATGGCTGGCCTAATCACCAATGTTATGTTATTTAGCATGACCATTTACATGGCTGGTCCTTTCTCTTGCTCATGTAGGAAAATGGACACTGGATTTCGATCGGCAGAAGGAGCTGTGCTTAGTGGACAGTCCAGAGTGTCCCATCACAAATGGTTTCTATCATCATAAGAAGGTATATATCATTTTTGACTCACGGATATGAATTACCATTCTGTATCTAGCATGGCCCTTTTGGGGACAGATGAACTTACTATTATGAGTGAGTGGGTAAGTGAATGAATGAGTGGGGGTCCTGGATCTGTGAGAAGACTTTTATTTCTCAACCAACTGGCTGGGTGAAGACTAGCAGGGGTGGTAATGATGGGGAGCAGCTGTGCTTTTATGACTGGGATTGTGTTCTGAAGCATGTTACTGCATAACACCATTGTTGTGCTAAATAGCAAATACCGAACAACTTAAATATGTTGATGGATAGCGAAAATTGCTTAATCTGAATATTGGGATTTTCACATACTCTTATCAAGCAGTGTGTTCTCTGAATAGGACCCTGTCATAGAAGTCTCAGGTGTCTGGTGCCTAGCACCTGTTGTGTGATGAATACCCATACATGCACATTAAAAATGTAAGCTCTCGGAATCACTCATATAATTGGTGGTGTGACAAATAAAGAAGAAATTATAGTTTATTTGCATTAAACATCCATGCCAATGAGTGGATTATACACTTTGATGAAGTTGACAGTACACTTGCAATGTGCATTACATTGTTTTGCAACACTTATCAAATTCGGAGAAACTTTTATGAAATGCTTTTGCAACTCAACTGGAATGCATGTACAGCTGTGTTACAATAAAAAGTAAAACTGTGTTATAGTGCCAAGGCAACAGTTTCTGCAGGCTTTGTGTTGGATCCAACAACATTTGTGCGTCTATGAGAAATGTAAATGAAACTCATTAGTGTAAAAGTTTCATGTGAACTCTACTGCAGTCTGTCGTGGGTTGCATGTTTTGAAGATAACCAAAATGAGGGTGTTTTGGGGAATATCTTTTGAAACCAATAAAACTGTATCCTGCATACAGTAGCTGTCTCTGCCATGATCAGCACAATTTATTTTATTTGTTAGTTTACAATATTTACATTACTTTTTCCTTTCAACACTAAGAAACAAATAACCTTTTACATTAGTCTGATTTCTGAAAAAAAGCAAACTCATTACTAATACTTAGATTTATATTTAATGAATCTACAAACACAGGATCTGCATTCTGCAAGGAGTCCCTGTTTTCATTTTATGTTTCTGCCATAGGCAATACAAAGAACAATATCTTTCTGGCCTGGCTCCCTGTGCTTATGTTAATGAAATTAATAAATAAAAACAAACAACAAAAAATGCTAGCCACTGTTGTTTATTCTTTATCTTCACTTTCTGGAGGCACTCTTCCAGCTGTCACTTTGCATATTTAGTTTTTTTATTAGATAATTATTCATATTAGTTACTTTTAAGCTGCAAAGCCAGCTGCTCAAGCTGACAATTTGTTCCATGTTTTATTTTGCTTTCTTAAACAAGATGTCTAACAGTGTAGCCCCACTGAGCTCATTGTCTGACTGATTAACACATGCTAGAAGCAAGAAACTAATGTTTTATGTATCATACTCCTTAAATTCAAGTAAACAAATACATCTATTATATAGTAATATTATTCACAATATCCAGTAGTAATGGTTGTTTAAATGTCTACACAAAACATGTTCTGACTCATTGATTTGTAAGATTCTACTGACACGATACATCACATGCCTTTTCCTATTTACTAAAAATAATTGTTTTTTAAGTTTCATGTTCTTTTTTTAGTTTAAAAAGGCTGAGAGTTAAAAACTGAGAGTAATATAGAGTAGTGGATCTATGATGTAAAAGGATATAAAATGAGATCAAAAGAAATAACAGCAGAGAGCTCACACCACTTGTTTTTTTTTATTTTCTATACTATTTTATTTTCTTATGCCACTGTAGAATAACACTGGCAATATGTCATGGCCTACAGTTCCACTTTATCCCAGCCAACAGTGATCTCCTATATATTAAAACCTCTGAAAAATAGCTGCATCAGATTTGAAAAATAAAACATAATTGGGTGCCTAATCTATTGGTGTGCTATATACAATGTGTAAAATCTGTATATCTATTATACCACTACATAAATCAGAATGTGAAGTATGACTTCATATTATGCTGTGTAACATTTCACAATCCTCTCTATGTACTAAGGGATATGGCAGCACCAATGGTGCCTTTATAACATATAATATGAGAGAATTTATATTTTAAATCGGGTCCAGTAGACACCATATGGTGTCGGAATCATCCATTGCTGAACCTGACTCAAAATGGCCACCTGGACCCAATGAGTTAAAATGTGTTAATTTTTCACTGCTAAAAAAAGTTATTTATTTTAAAAATGGTTGCCCATTCCTCACTATATATCTTTCTAGTCCATTGGCTAGAATAATATCATACAAAGCCAACCCTGCTATGGTGCTTCAAGGCATTATCTATGATACCAGGGTACCAACATAAATTTTTTCCAGCAAGTATTGTAAATGGTTTCCCCTTTTGAACATTCATAAAAAAAAAACTGTTTGATGTATTAATCAGCAACATTCATTTTCTGGATCCATTTCACAGTACTCCATAGCGCCCTTTAAAAATATTTGTAATTTATAAAAACACATTTATTTATAAAAAACACATTTCCATTATTGCTTCCTAATTTTGTTGTTTGCAATCTCTGTGCTTCATGTTTTCATTATATTGTTTACACAAATGTGACTAATGATAGCCCGCAGTTCAAATGCCTGCTTGATGCAGTTTTCTTTCTAAATCCAAATTTCAGTTCAATTATTTTTATGTTCAAAGTAGTACCTACAAGCAAAATAACAAAGTCCGAATTAGGAAAATAAGATAATCCAATATGAAGCACAGTACTACAGTTTCAAAACCTCAGATGGGTTCAGCAGGTTCATACCATATAAAAGGAAAAGGCTTGTCCTAGACTGTCTGATCACATTGCATATTATTTTTCCAAATGCCTACATGAGTCTGTCTCCTAGATTTAAAACAAAACAAATATGTTGGGGTCTCATCAGATTCAGTGTGTTAAGGGAGTTATTTAGCATGTGTACTGGTTTTATGAACTTAGACTGAATAACTCCCCACTGCACATTGTTAGTTCTGTGGGCAAAGGCAGCCTGGTCCTCTGAGCCACTAGGAACTGGTCTGCACTCTGCTCATGTGCATTTTAAAAAGTGTGAAATGGGTAGATCAATGACATCAAGACTGACATCACCACAAAGTGCCCACCCACTACTGTTGCCTGCCTCCCCACTGTATTTACTTGGACTATCAAAAGAGTCACAGTGGCACAGTGGATAGCACAAGGCAGGCCAGATCATGCTATAAGAAAAACCTCTGAGATCAGCAGTTTGCTCCTTCCATATTGTGTTCTGTGCTGACATCTGTATGGTGACAAAAAAAAAACTGCTCAGAAAAACTTACTATTGCATACAGATATTGGCCCAAAAGGTTCTACCTTTTATAGTAAGCTGCTAGTAATAGCCTTCACATTGGTTTATTAGGGATCAAAATTGCAGGTGAGAGTAAGATTTGATACCACAGAAACTAAGACAATGGCACAGGATTTTATGAGAGGGGCTACCCTAACAAGATTTTTACCCCAGCAGTCAATAATGTGAAAAATATCCCTAGAAATGCATGTTGACTCAAAGCAAAAATTGGTAATGGACAAACAGAATCATTTTAGCAACAGCCTACTCACGGTATATGGGTAAGGTGAAAAATATATTGAATAGGGCTGTGGCCTGGCAGCAGCAGCAAAGATGGCAGAGTAACTACTTATTACTCTGTCTCCCCTGGAAGGAATCTTATGCTATCTGCCTATATAATGCTCTTTAACAAGTTCTATAACATAGCTGGCACATTTGTGTGTCTGATATATCCAATCTTTTTATTTTGTACCTGCCTGCCAAGTTAAGTTCTCCCACCACTCTCTCATCATAGCCACTGCTGCCTTCGTGGACCTACTCCAGCACCTATAGACATCTAAGCATGAAATAGCAATGGTGGCAGCTGGTCATCCACTAGTGGGCTTACTGGAGACAATGACAATCCTGACATATATACTAAGAGACACCATGGAACTGAAGTCTGAAGCTATGCAAAATGTTTGAGAATTATTCAGTTTGACTACAAGAGTGACTACTACAGAATCCCACTTCAAAACAGTTGAGATGGCTGAGGACAACATGCAGGGCACAGTCTGTGATCAGGCCTCCACAACACAATATCTTCTTTCAATGGTCAACAACCTTGTAAACTAGGCCAACTCAATAACATAAGGTTTGTCAGGTTCTTGAAGGAGGTGAAAGGAGAAGATATCTTGAAAGTTTTACAACAAACCATTCTTGAACTGTTAAATGTACCCAACTGCCCCATCTGTTGAGATAGAATCACCAATCAACAAAAACTAAAATAAAAGAATGGACCCAAAGATCATTGGCTCCCCAGCCACCACAGGGAGCCAGGTCAAGACCAATCACAGCCAAACTGCTTAGGTACCCAGTTAAAGACAACATCCTGCATTTTGCTAGAATAAAGGTGTCCTTGACATGGTGTGACCATCACATTCATTTATTTCAGGATTTTTCACATGATCTTATACAAAAATGAAGACTGACCTTCCACTGGGGCCTTTAAGCAAGTGACACAGATGGGCATCATGTTTTCAATGAGGTACCTGGCCTGCCTTTGGATCATGGTGAGCAGAATTCTCCATGACTGCCAAAATTCAACTGCAGCCTTAATCAATAGTCTTCCCTCAGGGTCAGCAGCAAAGACTTTAACTGGTGGACAACCACAGGCCTTGATAGTTCTCTCCATCCCGATGGATTCTATGGCCCTGCTTCAGGAGCCAAAATCTGATCCACCCACCTCTGCAAATACACCTACACCAGAAGACTGAACAGTGGCTTGGTGCAGCAGGGGCTACAGAAGCCACTAGGCCCAAACTAAAAACATTCACCACATCCCTTATTTTACCGTAGAAGCCACAGTTGAAGCTCATGATCACCAGTCTCATTGGCATGCAGTGTGGGTATCCCAGCCACTCCCAATTAATGTCAGGTCTTGATGGACACCATCTCAGGCACAAACTTGTCAGGAGCTGACCCTCTACCTCAGGTCAGACAGCACAGTTTACTGGCAATCCCATAGAGATCATGGGCAGAGGTGCACCACATGGGCACCACTGTGCTCCCAGAAAATCTCTCCTCAGGGGAGGACTGTAACTGTAATCAATCACTGTGGAAGCCTTTACTTGCCATCACAGTGCTGGTATGAATTTGTTACGTGACCTGAAGGTCAATGTTTGCCAGATTTTGTTTAGTGACTGAGTAACAGTCAGCTTGCTGACTGTCATTAACTGTCCCCTGTTTACTGGCTAGTCTCTTGAAACAACATGCAGAGGCTTTTGGGTTTCACAGGGGCTCTGACAAGATTTGAGTGTCAGCATTTGCCTATATCCCCAAAGGGGGTGCACTTTGCAAAAATAGGCTGATTTACTAACTAAATAAAAAGTAGATAAGTGTACTCCAATCAACTATATGCTTTCATTCCTGCATGGAATTTGCACTGGCAAACTTTTGTTTTTACTTTTGTGGCATGGTATGTGTGAGACAACAGGAAGGTTTCTGTATTTGCACATAGTTTTATTTTAGTATCCACCTCACTATCAGATGCCTTAATAGTAACTTAGTGTAGAACTCCCAGATTAAGAAGCATCCTATGACCTGGTATCCCAGGCTTGTATATCAAAGAAGGCTGCACAAGGCTCACCTCACACAGTCCCAAATGCCTACCAATATCACTTTATGTCTGCTATGGGGGGCAGGCTAGTGTTGATGGTGTGGGTGACCTCAGTAAGGAATGACTAAATCCTAAGCTCATGTCTCTGAACAGAAGGCTGTCCCTCAGCATGCCTCTTCCCCCTCACTCAGTGCAAGGATTGACAGCATATGCCTCACATCCTGGATCTTCCTTACCTATGAAACTATCAGACTGTATATACCCCCCACCACTATGAGCACAGTGTTAGCTCTGTTACAAGCTCTCTGATACCACCCTCCAAAACCAGGCAGCCCCCTACTATTGCAGTAGAAAATCCTCCATGACATACAAGGACTGAGGTAAAAGACTCCTGGTAACCCTTCTTTTTGATGTGCTGCTGAACTGCACAACTGGGACAGCATTGCTGGTACGTGTTTTGTTGGGCCAAAACCTCATTCGCCCTGGCTCATTAAATGCTATTCAGTTAGAGCCTGCATGTGTCAACTAGACCAGTGACTGAAGTGGAAGAGAGGCACAGGGAGTGTATATTCTGGTTCAGGGCTAGCAAATGGGGTGACCATTTACCAGGTTGGGATACAGTACATTATTTACTTATGGACATGAATCACATCCTAGTCCATTCCTCCAGTTTTTTCAAATCCTTTGAAGTTTCATCAAATCAGATTGGTCTCACATCATTCAATGACTCCACTAGCAACTTGCAGTTGACTAAAAAGCTATGGACAAAGCATGCATGTGCATCAACAGAGAAATTCAGCCATTTATGAAGTCCATTTGGGAAATTGTATTTTGTTTTTAAATTTAATATGCTTTATTGAATTTTTTAAAATTACTGTATAGCAAAGAAACTCCAACAAGCACAACCAGACAATGAAAAGTATCAAGATACAATTACAGGGCCCTATGCACTAACAGGTCTGAATGCCTGCATGCCATGTAAGGGTGGCATGTAGGCATTCCAATGGCCAAATGCCACATGGCAGTGATCTGTGCACCCCCTGGCAGCATTCACCAAAGCTGTGTTAGTGCCTTGCACAATTGATTGCCCAGTCGACCATGTGGCGCCATGCTGGCATGGGATGGGTGCATGCCAGGGGGTGCCCAAGCTACACAGATGCACAATGATACTTGCTTGCAGCATCTGGAGTGGGCAGTTCTGCATGAGGGGGGACCCTGCTGTAAATATTTACATGCCTCACCAAATTTCAGTGGCACAGGGCAGTGGCAATGGGATCCCCCACACACAGCTGTATCAGCATGCTGGGTAGCCTGGGTGGACTGGGGGGTGGCTGTTCAGGCAAACACCAGGTTTTTGACACAGGTGGGCTGTGCACCATCCCAGGAGCCCCCACCCATGCCTGGACAGGGATCCACTATGGGCACTGGGGCGGGCATCCCATTTCATGCCCCAGAGTGTCCTGCACACCATCCCTGCACTGCCATGATCCTCTGCTGTGTGGCTGAATGCCAAGGGGGTGTTAGAGTGGACAGGCTTCCAGCAGTTGTGAATGCCAGCCAGTGCACATCAGTGAGGGGTTGTGGAGCTGCATGGGCAGGTTATACATGTTTCACACATAATTTCCACCTGTTAGCATATAGGGCCCCAAAAGAACAAACAAAAAAGCAAAAAAAAGTCCCAATCCCCTCTACCCTACCCCAGGACTGCCACATCCCACCTTAGCAACATTCTAGCTGCACTAAATATAAGTACCACATCAAGTCTATGGATAGATAAAAGAGTTGGCAGCCAAAAAAACCTCAGAAAAGGACTATTAGACAAGTTTACATGACAGATAGTAAAGCATATAAGGGGACCCACCTCTTCTGAAATAAAGTATGTTTGTAAGAAACATTTGTGATGTGCCGTTCCATTTTCAAGGCTTGCATTATCTCAGAATGCCACTTAGTCCAAGACAAATTATCAATATCCAACCAATAGCAAATGATGATAGATTTAGCAGCAGCAATTATAGCTATGTAACTCTTCTGTAGCCCCAATATTGCCTTTTTAGAATGTCCTATAAGACATATATCAAGAAGAAATGCTTCTAGCATACCTAAGGAGGGGGTCCAAATGATGGCGGATCTCTTCCCAAAAAGGAAAAATTTTTCCCAGTCCCATAATATATGAACAGAAATGCAGCAAGGTTTTACTTCGCTGGTGAATTTTTTGAGAGGTTGCACATGTCAAACTCTCCAAATCTCTGGTGTCTGGTGGTCCCTCCCCCCCAACAATCAGCGGCCACAGTTGTAATAATTAATATTTCCAATGCCCCCCACATACCCCCTGCTGATTGCCAGTCAGTCAGCCACAATGTAAAAATAAATAAATGTATATATACTGTATATTATGGTAGCACGTTAGTGCTACCATAGTTAGGGTTGAGGAGCCATTTACATGTTAAACCCAAAATGTTGTACCTTAATAACTTTGCAACCATTTGACAGATTTGCCTGAAATTTGGAATACATAATCAAGACCCATACGCCTTGGGATCTGCCAAGTCTTGTACTGGTCAGATATATGGCTGCAGAGTTATTAAGCGTGATCTGCATGTGTTTACGCTTTTTTGAAATTCCACGGTCGCGCCTACAGGTCACACAGTTTGCGCGATTGGTCCGAAATCTTCAGGAAATGTGCGGCTGGGGTCCCCGATGTGCCTTTTGAAGATTTCAAGAAAAAATATTAAACTGTTCAAAAGTTATTCAAGAAACAAGTTCCCATTATAAGTCAATGGGAAAAGTTAACAAAAAGTTCGACAGTGTCGCAAATGCAGTTTTTACTTTCGCAAAAGGCCCTTTTACTGTCACAAATCTGCCATTTTGTTTTCAGTTGGTGATCAGAAAAATGCTTGGCATTTAAATTTGGGACCATCTAGCAACCTAATTCTTTTTGTACTCACCTAGTCGGACCCTGAGGATGCTAGCCATGTCTTTATTTTGGGGGTAAAACAGCCCAGAAACATGTTTTTCAAATTTCTGGAAAAAGTACTTTCACAAAGTACTTTTGCACTTGTGACACTGTCAAATGAATTTGCGAATGCTTTCGCAAATTGCGACAGTACTTTTCTAGGCTGTGGGAAAATGACAGCAATTCATTGGCACCTCACTGCAAAAGAACGGTTTGGTGTTTTGGGCTGAAATTTGGAGGGAACACAACTGACATCTCACAGATGTACCTGTCAGTGTTTCCTTGAAGACAATATTACATGACAACAAAGTTACGGCACTCCAAAGTTGACGCTTTTTCCCATAGGATAACATTACGGCGTCCGACGCATTGCAGGAATCCTTTGGCGCCCTGCTGCAAAATAACGGTTCAGTCTTTTGGGCTGAAATTTGGAGGGAAGACAACCAAGATCTCACAGACATGCCTTTCAGTGGCTTGGTGAAAAAATATTACAGGGAGGCAAAGTTATGGCACTCTGAACTTCTCTTTTTTTCCCCATAGGATAACATTACGGCGTTCGCCGCACCTGTCAGGGCCCGTATCTCGGAAACGGTGCGAGATACGGACTTTTTGTTGGAAAAGTGCTTAGTCCCGTAGCAGGGGCTAAGTACAAAACTAGCCAGGAAAGTGATAATTCATATGACTTTTACATTTTTTTTCTATGTCGTACTGTTCCTGAGATATAAGCAAGTTAGTATTACAACTCCTCGTTTTCTGCTCCGAGACCCTTTATTATACATACATTCTTGGTACTCACTGTCTTTCTCTATGCAGCTTTTGGGGAAAACCAGCCCGTGTGCTTACATTACTGTTACTGTTACTGTTACTGCTTCCGCTTGTGGTTCCATACCCATTTCACTTACCATTCCTGTCTATGCCACCATGTGCATTACCCTTTGAGTTTTCATTTGTGCTTGCTTTTGCGTTGTTTTTAACATTTCTGTCTACAGTACTGTTTCTCTTTCTGTTTCGCTTTGCATCACCATGCGCATTACCATTTGCGTTTGCTGGCACCATGTTACTATGAGACGAGACATCATGTGGCGGGAGTGCGGGGCCCATAGGGCCCTGTGCTCCTGCCACCACATTACATTCACTATTTCTTATTATCATTCTCAAAAAGAAGGGAAATTAGAGGCAAAAAACTCTGTTTAATGCATTAGTTAGGGTTGTTCCACAGTGACAAAAGCGAGGAAATTCGCTGTTAGGGTTGAAAGCCCCTGGACCCCACCCACACCCCAACTGGCATCGTGCGTGTTGGGTTGTTGGTCCTAACTCTCACCCCATTTTCTTTACCTCTGCTTCTTCACACATCTGATGGGGTGAGATTAAGGCCAGCACCTAAAGCACACCCCAAAGCCGGTTGGGGGTGTGGGCGGGGGAGTCCAACGGGGGCTTTCAACCCTAACAGCAAATTTCCTCACTTTTGTCATTGTGGAACAACCCTAACTAATGCATTAAACTGAGTTTTTTTGCCTCTAATATATATATATATATATATATATATATATATATATATATATACACATACACACTTTTCTAATAAAATCACTGGTGTATAGTGATCCCCCACACCTTGCTGATCGATGGAGACAGTTGTAATAATTAATATAACCCAGAGACCCCACATTCCCCCACCGACCGCCGGCCTTTCAGCCACAATGTAAAAATACATTTTTTTTAAATTAAATCCCTGGTATCGAGTGGTCCTGCCCACCTCCCATGGCGATTTGCAGCCACAGTTGTAATAATTATTATCACCCCCAGCCCCTACATACCCTTGCTGATTGCCAGTCAGTCGGCCACAATGTAAAAATGTATATATATATTTTTTTATGAAATCCCTGCTGTCTAGTGGATCCCCATCCTGTCAGGGAGTGCCCCACCACACCACCTCATTCCCCCACATCCCAACCCTGAGCAGGCCACTGGCACAGCCCTTAACTCACCTACACACCCAGCAGCCTGACTGAGATCTCTCAATAAATGAGCGCAGACACCCCCCACCCCAGCGCGTAGTGTCCCACCACCCCACTCCCCCCATCTTGAACCCAAGCTGGCAACCAGCACAGCCCTCCTCTCTCAACCACAGCTGGCAACAGATTAAGCTGTCAATGAGAGTGTACTGTGTACAGTACAAACTCACTGACATTGATTGGCAGGTAAGAGTGGGATGTTATTCCATGAGCGTGAACTGTATACAGTATGCTTTCATTGACATATCAGTGGGTGGCCAGCCATGGTGGAAAGAGGAGAGCTGTGCTGGTTGCCAGCTTGGGTTCCAAATGGGAGGAGGGGAATGGTGGGATACTGTCTGCCAGGGTTGGGAGTGGGGGCTGCACTGGACCACCAAGGAATAGAGGATAAATCCCTTCCTGGAGATCAGGGACAGAGTGGGAGGTTCACTTAACCACCAGGGAAATGTTTCTATTGACTATACAGGGGATCGGAATGGGGGATTACACTGGACATCAGGGAATATGATGACACGTTGGGTGGATAATCAAGAAGGGGGAGGAAACTCTATCCACCAGGGAGGTGTATTTTATATATTGGGTGGGTGATTGGGTGGAGGGGAAGGACCGCTGGCCACCAGAGAATATTATTACTATTTTGGGCAGGGCCTCAAGTGGGGGGAGGACCACTGGACACCAGGAATAGCTTATATTTTCTATATCAAGTGGTGATCGGTGACCAGTGGGGGGACCACTTGATGACCAGGGAATATCTTTCTCTATATTGAGTCAGCAGTCGATGAGGGGGGACCACTAGCCACCATGGAGACAGCCTATATTTTTGGTTTGGCTGATGAATGATGACAGGAGGGCTACAGCAGTACCTCCGCCAAACTCTAGGGTTGCAGGGGAGTAAAGCAAAGTCTCAGTCGGCAGTATTTGCTCTGTGCAATGGCACCTGCAAAAGGCTGTTGTGCAGAGCAGATGCTTTGTGAATGGGACAGCACTGACATGCAGGTCCACTCCCCCTCACTTGCATTGTGGCCTCCTCCACACTTTGCCCCAGCACAAACCTGGTTTCTGCGTGCAAACTGGGCTTTGTGAATACCACCTCAGCACAAAACCTGGTTTACACCAGGGCAAAGTTTTGTGAATCTGGACCCATGTTAATTATGAACATAGGATGATAACTACCCAACTGAAATTCATCCTTGCAGGACTTAAGCAGAAGGGTAATATGGGCCTCCATGACCGAACTATCCATTATCCCTGATTACAAATATAATTAAAAGTATCTGCTAGAACCAGAGCTAACTCATTCATAAA
The DNA here is from genome assembly GCA_016271365.2 of Neoceratodus forsteri. Lineage (NCBI taxonomy): Eukaryota > Metazoa > Chordata > Ceratodontiformes > Ceratodontidae > Neoceratodus > Neoceratodus forsteri. The sequence goes on from CM057450.1 coordinate 1,089,367,467, forward strand.
AGTCTTTTAAAAATGTGTGAGATATCCATCAGGGTCTGGTGCTCAATCAAGAGTAAGCCTCTGTCACCTTCTAGACCTCCTCTGTGGTAATGGGTCCTTGAAGTAGATTGCTATGCTAGTCCAAAAGGTGGGGAAGCTGAGGCCCCATAAGCAAGTCTAATATGGAATCCGCCACCTGTAAATCTGAATGTTCACTATTATAAAGGTGCCCATAAAAACTCCTAAATGCATCTACTATTTCTCTCGGGAGGTTATTAAAAGGCAGGTCCCTCCCCACTCTTAAACCTTCGACTACTCTCATAGCTAATATGCAATACTAACAATTTACTGCCTTTTTCATCTTGCTCTAGATACCAAGCCTTCATCCCAAAACGGGCTAATTCTACTTTCTCAAAAAACAGGTTAGAATATTAGAATACTGAACCCTAACAGAATTTTAAATTGTCCAGATCTGCACAGAGGTATCTGAGGCAAAGCATGCTTCGATCTCTTGAATATGATGTAATAAGATTTCAGATTTCCTCAGTAGGGTCCTATTTATTTTATTCACTATTCTAAAACATTTACCCTGAAGAAAGAACTTCACCGCTCCCCACAAAATGTCAAGCCGCTCTGTTGATACTTCGTTAGTTTCAAAGATCTGTAACAAGTATTGATGTAAATGATCAACTATGTCCTTATCCAGTATTAGTTTAGTACTGAAACACCAAATGGAATCACATTCCACCCCCCCTGATAAAATGGGCCATAACTACTGGCACATGATCGGATAGCACAGTCTCCCCTATATCGGAGCCCACTAGAAGAGAGGCTTCATGGTCTGATGCCTTTGATTATGGCATCTTGATACAAATAAAATGTTTTTGTCACAGACGTTTCTTGCCTTCTGTGTCCTTAAACCCATTGTACCTAATGGTGTACTCTGTGTCACTGTACTGTTCTGTTTTGTGATCTTTGACTTGGAACCTTTGTAAAAGAGCTTTTTGGCTCAAAGGTGATAAATCCGAATCTGAAATAAATAAATAAATGGTCTTTGACAAAAAAATTAATCCAGGAAAAGGAATTATGAGGAAGTGACTGAAAAGTGTAACAGCAATCCATGGGATATAAGACATACCACAGGTCGGCCAGTACCAGCTGGTCCAGCAGTTTCTGAAGACCCCACTGGGCCAGAGACAATTCCTTCCTGACAGCCCTGCATTTATCCAAATTGGGTTGATACACTAAATTCCAATCGCCACCAATATGAATAGGTAAGTAGGTATAAAAGGGGTCAATAAAAGGGCAAGATTTGTAAAACAAATGTGAGCTATAGACATTAGGATCATATATTGTGTCTACCAGAACCTCATGTAAACACAGTCTCCCATTCCAAAATATATATTGACCCTCAGGGTCCCATATCTCTGAGACTAACTGAAAAAAAAAGCCTTCCAAGCTATGAGAACGCAGACTCTCTTTTTCTTAGTACTATCCCCTGAGCTATAAACTTGTCCAATCCATTTTGTACAAAAATAGGCAAGCTGGTCTCTCTTAAAATGAATTTCTTGGATATAAGCTACATCATCCCCTAGTCTTTTTAAATGCTTCTGTGTGGCACATCATTTTTTCTTATGGTGGGCTCCTTTAATGGTCCAAGTTATAAACGTATATCTTCTTCCATACTTAACCTTAAAATCAAAGAATAAGGCAAGTACAATTAAGATAAAAAAAAACTTCCCTGAATCCAAAACTATGTGGCACTCCTAAGCACCCCACCCCCTAACAGCCATCATAAGAGTAAGAATAGAAAAAAATAACCTCCCACCCTATTATTAGAAAACCCAAAATAGGCAAGAATATCCACCTGTGCCTTCTTAAGAGACAAGGCTGTTCCATGACTAAAAATCCCCAGTCCTAAAAAGACTGCATCACCATACAAGTCAGTGTGTGATCAGTCCCAGCACAGCCTCCTAAGCAGAACTGTGCCACACTGACACATTCCATATGCTATTCTACACAGGTGATCCACCACCTGCCATATGGCAAGCTACCCTACCCCAAAACATCCTGTAAACAAGGATCCATGTGGAGGGCAGGAACATAATGAAAACCAAGGGTCAAATAAACATAGCTCCTTCACCACAAAAAAAAAAAAAGAAAAGGCATAACCAATGTATACATGATGGTGGGGTTGATGTAACACCCCCCAACCCAGGGGAGTATGATGGGGCCATAAAACATTGGACCCAGACTGCCCTTCATAGCCTCCTCCATGCTGAATCAGCCCATATAATAAATACTCATGGAGACTGCTCAGATGGATCACTCTCCCACAAACATGTAACACTCTGACCATGCCAACTGAGGGTAAGGCCATCCCAATTCAGCTCCCAATATACATCTAAAATAAAAGCAGCTCCCCAGTAAGGGTGAGCACAACAATTATATAAGTACCATGAAGTTGGGGCAAATATCCAAACTAAGATCTAGACTATATACAAACTAATCAGAGGAACAAAAGGACTAGACATATCCACATACCTGTAACTCCTATCCCTCCATTAATGGAAAGGGGGCCACAAGTTAGGTATAGAACAGTAAAACAAGCCCCTTCTCACAGGAATGTATCAAAGTATGATAGGAAAAGCAAGAGAAATGTGCACAAAAACAATCCACAGTGAGACAGCGAGAGAGAGAGAAAAAAGAAGGGGGGGGAGATATTAACCCTTTCCCCTAGATCTCTTGATCAGTCAGGTGGCAAACTAATTTTAAATAATATATCATATATGAATCAGAACCAGACCACTCCTCCCCCAAAATAACAAATTAAGAGAAGTGGTATAACCAAAATAGAAAGATACACATTGCAATTAAAATTGTTCAAATTCAGTCAGCCAATGTGAACCCAAGTACCCCAATCATTGAGGAAAACATGTCTCAAGCACAGAAATTACCCAACCCAGTCCTGACCCCCAGAGATATGTGTAGCACAATATATATGCTTCAATGCAAAATGGGGTATTTTAATGTAGTATCACATCGCAGCAGCGAGTTGATGGGAATACAGTGAACACCATCACAGCAACATTTTCAGCAGTTCACTGTGATGGTCTGCTAGGTTCCCGATGCTGCAGCTTCCAGAGTGTTCACCCCCTCCCCAAACCAACTCCAACTCAGAGTTGGTAATCCTAAGAGCAGGGGGGTGTGGGGGGGAAAGTCCCCCACAGAAAACATACTTTTCTGCAGCAATGGCACAACAGCAGCTGGTGGTATTGTGCCATCACTGTACTGGTGGTCTGTGAATTATGTGTCGCTGTAGCATGGTGGAACCTTTTAATGTACATGCATGTCTAAATATAAAATAACAAAGATACAGGATCTCTCCAGTGAATAGTTCCCCATTTTTGCCCAACAGCAGCAACACAAGAAAAATAAAACCAACCCAAATCAACAGCTCACTACAACTGTTGTTGTACAGTCAATAGAGCATCTACTGTATGTTCCAAAACAAGGAGCTTCACTGGGGCAATGGGAAAAGAAAATCTGCACAACATGGACCCAAAACTTGGCAAAAGGACTTAACTAGCCCCTTGCAATAAAAAAAGAACTAGATTCGGTGCCATCCATCTTGAAGTATCATAGTGCAGGTGCCATTGAAAAAGATGACCACAAGGGTGTAAAGAACATGGTCTAAATTTTAAATATGCCATAGCAAAAGTGAGATGGACACTGTATCCATGGCTGGGTCAACTCAATAAACAGGTGGTGGAGGTGTAGTACAAAGAACAAGAAGTACCAACTGTAATATATGCTGTTGTCTCTTTAAGACTCCTTCAGTATGGGTCATGCACTCAGAAAATATAGTGCATGTGTAACCAGTTTGAGCCAGTGTGGCCAAGACTACAGTGTGTCTGCTGAGCCTACTGAGTTATGTTATGCAATTGAAAAATAAATATAGGATAGCTGTTTTACTTAAATGAGTCTTGGAATCTGTTCTGTGATCCTGCTCCTGTTTGGTATAGTGGTCTCCAGTGAAACTCTACAGAAACTAATGAAAACAATAATGGTACAGTATCAGAAAGGCATACAACATGATGTCAGAAGTGAAAGCCAATCCAGGAGAGACACAGTAAACAAATACAGAAAACTCAGTACCAGAAAACAGTGAGTACCCAGAATATTGCAAAAGAAGATTTGCACAGTCTTAAACAGAACTGAAATTAAAACTGAAAGTATTGTATGTATTAGTCATGGAGCAATTTAAGCCACCCAATCCTTTAGTGTTATCTAGAAACCTTAGTAAAAATTGGAGGAGATGGGAACAAAGACTGCAGCTTTACATGACAGCAACTGGTATCAGTGAGAATTCTGAAAAATTGAAAATAGCTATTCTGTTACACACTATTGGTGATGAAGAATTAGAATTATACAACACTATGAATATAACATATGCAGATCCTCAAACACCCACAATGGCTGAAGTGCTGGAAGCATTTAGAAACTACTGCAATCCAAGGAAAAATACTGTGTTTGAAAGTCATCAGTTCTGGGCACACCCCACACAAAAGTCGGCTGGTATAGACCAATTTCTAACTGAGTTGAAACAAAAAGCAAGGAACTGTGAATTTGGTGACATAGAAGACCTGATGCTGAGAGATACAATTGTGTTTAGTGAAACCAATGTTGCTCTTGAAGAAAAACTTCTAGCTGATCCTGATTTAACATTAGAAGAAGCTACAACCATTTGCAGAGTGAAAGAGATCACAAATGCCCAGGTGCAAGCAATGGCAGGAAGCACCCAGGAGAGGTAGGTACAAGCTCTCATGCAGCACAGTGGTAAAAATAAGAACAGAAAATGGAACAAACAGAGCACACATGAGGCTTCAGTAGAAGTCAACTGAAATGTAAATGTTGTGGGAAGGTCCACAAGCCAAAACAGTGTCCCGCATATTGTGCCATATGTTACAAGTGTGGAGGAAAAAATCACTATTCCAAGGTTTTTAGGACCAAAACCCCAGAAGCCAGTACCAGAAAAAAGAAATCCAGAGAGATAGATAGATATATTATTTGTTGGAGTAATACACAAAATGAACTCCAGCAGAGTGGAAGAAGAACTTTGATGAAGCATGATATGCCGTTGCTAATATTGAGAAAACTGTTGTTAAATTTAAACTTGACACAGGTGCAGAGGCAAGCGTAATTCCATTTGAAACAGCAAACAAGTTGCCAAGTCCTGTAAAGATAAGGCCTAGCAACACATTGCTAGTAGCTTATGGTGAAACAAGAATTGTACCTCAAGGTTGTTCCACATTGCAAGTAGAAGTGCAAAACAAGAAAACTAGTCTGCTGTTTTTCATTACAAATGAAAACACTGCACCTTTACTTGGACGGAGAGCTGTATTGAATTGGACTTCATACGCAGAATTAATTCTGTGTATGTGCAATCTCCAGCAACAAAAGAAGCATTAATTGCACAGTATCCTACAGTATTTAGAGGTCTAGGTAATTTCCTGGGAGCACATCATATTCACGTGGACACTACAGTCACTCCGGTAATACATGGCTATAGAAAAATTCCCTATGCAGTCATGGACAAATTGAAAGACACTTTATAACAGCTACAGGAGTCGGGTGTTATAAGTCCAGTGCAGGTGCCCATGACCTGGGTAAACAGTCTTGTAATCACAGAAAAAAGAAATGGAACCTTGAGAGTCTGCCTGGATCCAAGAGACCTCAATAACTCAGTGAAAATACAACATTTTTCCATCCCGACCCCTGCGGATGTACACTGCAAGCTGGCTGGAAAGCAGATATTCACCATATGCGATGAAAAGGATGGTTACTGGTAGGTTATCCTAGATGAAAACTCTTCACTGCTGTGTACTTTTAATACCACATGGGGCACTACAAATTTAGCAGACTACCATTTGGGATAAAATCTGTAAATGAGGTAGTTCAGCAGAAAAATGCAGAAGCTTTTGGTGACATTGATGGTGTCCACATCATAGCAGATGACATGATAATAGCTGCATCCACAAAAGAAGAGCATGATCAAATATTGCATCAAGTCATGGAGAGAGAACAAAAGATCAATGTCAAATTCAACAGACAAAATGCAATACATGGTGAATCAAGTTAAATACATGGGCCATGTCATTACTTCAGAGGGTGTAAAGCCAGATGAAGGGAAAGTAAGAGAAATAAACAACATGAAGCCACCAGAGGACAAGACAGGACTAATGCATCTACTGGGCATGACCTGGTACCTAGCCCAGTATATTCCAAATGAAGCATCTTTGACTGCACCACTGAGAGTGCAGCTTAAAATAGACATAGTGTGGCAATGGGGACCGGAGCATGAAAAAGCTCTGAAAGATTTAAAAGCAGCCCTGACAAAAGCACCAGTCCTTAGTTTTTATGGTCCTGCAAAGCCACTAGAAATACAAGCAGATGCATCAAAAGATGGTCTAGAAGCATGTCTGATGCAAGCAAGATGACCTATTGCATATGCATCCCATGTGCTGTTCTGTGCAGAATAAAACTATGCATGAATTGAAAAGGAATTGTTAGCTATAGTATTTGCTACAAAGAAGTTCCACCAGTATGTGTACAGAGTCACGGTAAAAGTTCAATCTGATCACAAACCTCTAGAAGCTATTCTTTCAAGGCCATTGGGGCAAGCTCCTGCCAGGCTACAGAGAATGTTGCTGCAACTACAAAGGTATGATTTGATTGTGTCATATACTCCAGGAAAACTCATGTGCATAGCTGACATGCTTTCAAGGGCAGTTGAAAGTGACAGTTCTGACAAAACAAGAAATATTTGATGAAAAAGTTATATATGCAATGGAGATGACAGAAACTTTAAGCCCAGAGCTGCTAAATATGCTTACTGAGGAAATGCAGAAAGATGAACCACTGAAAGTTGCAATAGGGATGCACAAGAGGGGATGGCCACAGAGAAGAAACAGCTGCCACCTACTTTACAAAACTTCTGGCCAATACGACAGTCACTGGCAATAGAGAATGGACTGCTAATGTCTGGAGACAGAGTGGTAATACTGCAAGGTGCCAGAGCACAGATGCTAAAAAGATTACATGTTGCTCACCAAGGGATCCAAAGATCAAAAGCTAAAGCCAGAATGGTCATGTACTGGCCAGGAATGTCTAAAGACATAAAACAAATGGTCGAAAGTTACAAAGTGTGTCAAGAAAATCTTCCAAGCAATCAAAAAGAGACATTGTGATCCCACCAGATCCCTGAATTACCCTGTTGCAAGCTACAGTAGTTGCAGACATTTTCAATTTTAAAGGGAGATTCAGAAGTGCTGAGACTGCAAGTTAGAACATCTAGCACAATTGCTAGACTCAAGTCAGTATTCTCGAGGCATGGGATACCGAAAGAAATGGTCACAGACAACATGCCTTTCTCTAGTAAAGAAATATACTCTGCAACACAGTGGGGAATACAGTTGATCCATTCCAGTCCAGGATACCCACAGTCAAATGGTCAGGCTGAGAGAATGATTAAAACTGTAAAACTGATCTATAAGAAGACATCCCACACTGGAACTGACCCACATTTAGCACTCTTGAGCTATAGAACACTCCCATTTCAGGTATGCAATAGTCATCTTCTCAGCTACTAATGGGCAGAGTGTTAAGAAGCACCTTACCAGAAAGAAGACAAGTACTTCAACCACATGTACCTACTCTAAAGGAACCTATCACAAACTAAAAATACTACAGAAAATGCAGAGGAAGTATTACAACTGCGGTGCCAAAGATGTGTCCATACTACATCCAGAAGACAGAGTCTGTATGGGGACAGCTCAAGGATGGCAGCCAGTGACAGTTGAGGGCACCAGACCTGAACCCAGATCATACACCATTGTTACACCAAGTGGTGCATGTTTTCACAGGAACAGACATCACCTGAGACATGACAGAACTGTTACAACAGCCTCTGAAGCAGTAAATGGTGAACAGGTGATAGAGACTGGTGACACTTCAAAACAGAGTGTGGAAGTGCCTGAGATGGAACCTATTCAACTTCTGGACTCAGTATAAGACAAAGAACCAAGTTTGCTACCAACGTCTCCTACAGGTGTACAGAGGCTCACTTGAAGAGGAAGGAGAGTGAAGATGCCTGTCAAATATAATGACTATGTTTTAGGTTAGTGGTACACACCTAAATTCATCAAGGGTAAGTGTTGGAAACTTTCCTTTGGACATTTTGAAAGATTCAATGTAGGTGTTAAAGAGACTCTAAAGTGGACATTTGAAATGTTTGAATTGTTTGTGGGCAAGTCAGTTAAAAAAGGGGTATGTAATATATGCTGTTGTATCTTTAAGACTCCTTCAGTATGGGTCATGCACGCAGGAAATAGAGTGCATGTGTAACCAGTTTGAGCCAGTGTGGCCAAGACTCCAGTGTGTCTGCTGAGCCTACTGAGTTATGTTATGCAAGTTGGAAAATAAATATAAGACAGCTGTTTTATTTAAATGAGTCTCAAAATCTGTTCTGTGATCCTGCTCCTGTTTGGTATAGTGGTGTCTAGTGAAACTCTATAGAAACTAATGAAAGAAACAAAGATATCAAAGGTATACAATACCAACCACTTGAGGTAGGCTTGGCAAAAAAGTCTCTAACAGCAAACAACACACTAAACCAGAAAATGTAATCCAAAAATAACAATTAATAATGACCAACAGCTAAACTAGGGATAACTCTTAAAAGTGGCAAGAGGGATGTAACTGTCTTTCCTTTCCTTTCCAAGGCCATCCCTCAACTATGTTTAAAGAAATGTGGAAGAAAGGTAAAGAGGTCCTGTTTAGCTTGTTCCACCATAGCATAAGACTTCTGCTCCTCATTAATAGTCACAATCAATTTCACCAGATAAAGCAGTTGAAACCTGATGTGAGTGGCCAAATGCTTAGTAGCAACTGCCAATAGGCTGCATGCTTCTCCCTCACTTGTGGAGGTAGATCCTGGAATCTGTACAGTCTACGGCCATCACAGATTTATTTATTTATTTATTTCAAAAAATTCACCAGGAAAGACATACTGAGCTGAGTAGCACCTTGTTTCCACATCGCCTGGGGCGAGGGAGGAGTAACGGGAGGCAAAAGCATAACAGATCAAAACAATATTTATAGGCAGGAAGAGAAACAAAATTTGCATCAAGAAACCATCAACAACAATTGCCAATTTTAACATATATACATTAGGCAGGATAAAGCAGAGGATACAAATTAAGTACAACATGGAACTATACTGGTGGAGATGGTGGAAGCTAAACAATAAGTATATGGGTAGGGGTAAGCAGGGAGCTAGGGCAGTGTTAAAGGGAGAAATAATAGACAGGAGGCAGATGGTGGTGGGGGAGTAATTGAGTGGGTGAGCAAAAGTGGAGATCAGCTGCATTTGCATGAGGGAACAATGAAGTCATGGAGAAGAGCCTCCTGGGTAAGTACGTCATACGCTTAATAGAGTACCCAAAAACCATGCAACAGGAACAGTGTGGTAGAGTAGAATGAGAGGGTGCAAAACCATGAAAGGATGTATACATTGTAGTGCACCCTCTCCCTTTTATCAGGTAGAAGAGGAGACCTGTGCTGGGAGGTGGGTCCGGTGACAGGATGAGCCACAGGCAGCAAAGGAAGGAAGCAATGCATTTGGGATGGGGTTTTGATTCCCGGTCCCAGATGCAAGGAATTTTTTAATTTTTTGCACTTTGTGCAATGTTAAGTGTTAACCCCCCCCGGAGTTGGTTATTTTAGTTGAGGGGGGGTTCGTGGGGGCTGTATTGGCAGAGCAGTATATTGTTGTGACATTATGACCCCATGCCAAAAAAGAAAGGAGAGAGAGCAAAGGAAAGAGGCAGAGGGATGGATGGACAGATGAGAGAATTGCATAGCTTAGGGAAGCAGTAAGAGAATGCAGCCTGTCCAGCTGAGGACAAACTTGAAGAGAGTGCTAGGGATTTTAAGCCAAAGTTGCAAAGGATGTAGGAGGATGAGAAGAAGTGGAGAGAGGAGAGAGCCTAATCAGTGCTTAGCAATAAAGGAGGAGCAATGAGCAAGGCATCTGGCTTCAAAGGAGGGAAGGAGAGGAAGGTGTAGAAGGAACAATTGTGGGTGCAGGGCAGACAGTCCAGTGAAAAGAGGCAGAAGGAGTGATGAAGGGAATCCAGTCTGACTAGAAAGGACTTAGAAGCAGCACTGTAAACAATGTCTATAGAGTCAAAAATAGGAAGAATCATTTTCTGGAAGGTGGCTCTGCAAGCTAGCAGGGGGATGCACCTACGTTTCTGTATAATGCACCTAAATGTTTGTGCATTTTTTTTGGACGGCATGTACATGCCCAGAAAAGTCAAGGTGAAAGTCAAGCCAAGCCTCAAGGTACTTGAAAGCGGGAACATCCTTGATGGAAGAGCCATCTAGGGTGTGACAGTATGGGAGAGCTGTAAACCTGGAGAGCTTTTACCTGGTTCCAAAGGTCAGGGAGACCATCTTTTTGCATTGAAGGACACGTGATTAAATTGGTACCAGTGCTGAACACTGTTAGAAGTCCAGCTGGAGCCTGGTCACCAGATCAGAGGGTGAGGAGCCAGGGACAAATATGACTGTATTGGCTGCATACATATGGCTGGACTGAGAGGTGCACACAGCAGGGAGGTTGTTTAGGAAAATCAAAAATAGTATAGGGCAAAGGATGGGTCCTTGGGGGACACTGCTGCTGATAGGTGTCATAAACGCACTCAGAAGGTCAGGCCCCCTGCTCCCACAGTGCCAACCTCTGAGCACAGTAATGTGAACAGGTAACAGACAGAGTAACCCTCCTGTCTGCTTGTGGGTCCAAATCAACTTTAGTCTCAAGTTCTGTGGGGATTCAAACTATGAACCTTATGCTAGCATACCCAAATGTACAGGCTCAGATAATATTCTCTTCGGGGGGATGCAATATATCTTTCACCTAAGGGCACCTAACCAGGTATCCAAAATGAACCCTTTAAAACTCTATAAAAGGCCTTAGATATGTTCTTACCTTTTCCCAGTTTAGTAACACCATTAAGCTTTTGAACAGTTGTCAAACTTAACCACGTATACATCACATACAAAAAGATCTTGGAAGACACACAGGCAGTCTCTTGAAACAAAGGTTTTACTAAAAGATGATAAAAATATGTAAAATGTAAACACAGAGCAACATATCAAAGAGCGTACAATCACTTAAAAGAACTAGGGTACAAGTACAACACAAAAACTCCTACCACAATACATTTAGACTTTTTCTATTTAATGTATTACCTCTTAAGTGCCTAAGTTAGATCAGAGCAGAGAGTTCTGTCTCTCTCTAGCATCCCAAGATGTAATATGACAACAAAGTTCAGACACAGTATACAGTTTAAAACTCAGTGTCTCCACACCCCTTCTATAAGTCATCTAGCTCCTCCTTTTAGAACCAAAAAAATACAAATATTATTTCCCGTCAGGAGATATTTTAAATAATGTGACTTCAGCAAAAACTAATTTCCCAAATTATGACAGTCTTTAATCAAGCCTTTCCTTTGAACTGGTGGCTTGTTTTTTATTTTCCCAAGGAACATCAAAGGTTTTTACAACTCTGCCATATGTCACTTAGGTGCGATATAGCCAACAGGAATCAGCTAAATGATGTCCTGTTTCTGAAGTCATAAAATGTATATTTTAGTTTCCAAGCTTCAGAGGCAGGAGGTCATGAAAAGGCCATAAAATGCAACTTCTCCAGGAAGTTAATTACATTACAAAGATCTCCTGGTCAGTTCCTGTAACTGAAACCTGGGGGGGGGGGCACCCATGGTACAGCTGTCTTATGTGAGACAATCACATACTATATTTTTATATTAAAATATCATAGAACAATCATAACCAGCTGGCAAGCATCACAATAAGGAGTGTGGGGGGGCAGAGAATCTCCAGTTCTAACTGATTGAGTCCTACCCACAAGGTAGGAGTGGGACCTGTTCAATTAATCAATCAATCAATTAATCAATCAATCATCTTTATTTTACCAGGCAAAACACCACTGAGACAGACTCATTTGCAAGGTGGACCTGGGTGGGTCATATCAAAAACACATAAGCTACATGTTGCTGTAATACAATGAGACAATAGTCCATGTAAAGCAAATACACGCTAGGCCTAAATAACAGTGCATACAATGTGGCTAACAGTACAGCAGACTTCAAAAACCCAAATACAACATTGATAGGGCAAGAACAAAAATATTCGCAGAATAATACAAATCAGTATTTACACTATAAACAATAAGTAACCCAGTAGCAACAAGACATATGGACTAGATTGAGGGGCTGGGTGTCAGGTAAGGGAAAGTCAAGGGGTTGAGGTGTGAAGGGTCAGACAAGGTGAGGGCTAAGATGTCAGAGATGAGAAGAAAAAGTCAAGGGTGGAGGTAGTCAGCAACAGAGATGGAGAGTCCCACAGCTGCAAGCTTAACAAGGAGAAGAGGGGGAGCTATGATGTTAAAGGCTTTGACCAAGTCAACAAAGATTGTGGAGGTGATCTGGCCCTGATCCACGCCTGAGAGAATGGAGTCAGTAAGCCAGAGGAGGGAGGAGGAGATGAAGTGGGATTTACAGAAACCAGACTGGAAAGGGATGACAAAGGATGATGAATTAAGGAAGAGAGAAAGCTGAGAAAGCTCTACGTGTTCATGAAGTTTAATAAGGGTAGGAAGTAGGAAAATAGTGACGTAGTTGCCAGGAAATGAGGAGTCACCACCTTAGGGGAGAGGTATGTCTGTGGAATGTTTCCATGAATCAGGGACAGAAAAAGAGAGAAAAAGAGATTTAGAAGGGAGGTGATTGGAAGACTGATAGCAGGGGCAGAGAGATGGAGGAGTTTAAGGTCAGACCATCACTGCTGTTGCCCTTGAGAGGGTTAAGTGCTAGGAGAGACACATTCCAAAACTAGCATGCTCTAACCTTTTGCATTGCTCACAAAATATAATTCACATTTCTACTGAGGGCTACTACTAGTTTGTGGCATGTAACAGACAAACAAACAGGATCCAGTGCACCCCCCCCCCAACATGGCAGATCTGAGAAATTATACATATTAACTGCCTAAACTGGCTTTTCTTATTTTAAACTCCATGAAAAATGGGTGTCCTTTTAGTTTTCAGATTGGAATTCCAAAGTGAGCAAGCCAAACCACCAAATCATTAAGGTGAGACCCCAAGGTTTGGTCCCTACCCCACTAGCTCTGAAATGCCTGCAATGGCATCTCTTAAATGAGAGTGCATTACCTAATTGGCTCTTTTATAATAAAGTGCTTCCACCCAGGAAATTTCACAGATGATCAAAGGGAGCATGCTAAAAGGAGAACCACAACTCCTAAAATTCTAAACACATTCCAAAACTAGAGTCTCAAGGGTATCTGCTGGTGAGATAGGAGAGAAGGAGAAAAGAGGAGATGGGATGGACAGATGGGGGGAGGTGGAGAGGTGGGGGGAAGAAGGAGAGTAGGGATGAGGTGCAGGATGTGAAGAAAGCATTGAATTCAGAGGCAACGGTGGGTCAGAAATGGTGGTGTCTCTCACCTTCGGGACTGAGACAGAGGACTGGTCTGGGGTGTAAAAACATCATGGATGATCTTTCAGAACTTGGGAGGGATGGTTAATGTTGTTTTGGAAGGAGGTGGAAAAGTACCCAGCCATAGCAAGTTTGGTGGCTCTGCTGCAAACATTTCAAATGGCTCCGTATTTGGGTAAGTAAGCAGAGGAGCCTGAGGACTTGTGAGCCTTTCATGCAAGATCCTGTGAATGCAGGCAGGCCATCAGTTCAGCTGAGACCCAGATGACTTCCTTAAGCTTCCAACTTTTGTCAGAAATATAGGTTTTATCCAAATAATTCAAAAGTTTCAAGATGGTGGGCCTTTGTCATTTTCCATCTGCAGGTGGCAACCTAAGGAATTTATGTGTTTGTTCAATCACAAACTGAGAGCCATTCATGGACATAGCTGCTATCTTTTCACACAGCCACTGAACAAATAGTATAGTGTCTCTGCTTTCACTTTATTCAGGGTTCCCCACACTAACCAGATTATTTCTATGACTTCATCTTTCTTTGTCCTTGAAGTGCTCCTTGAGGTGAGATACTTTATGATGCAGAGCCACAGATCCACCCCCAGCATTGTAAACCTGTCCTGATCACCCCCCAACTCATAGAACCCCCAACCCCTGCAACACGGAGATCCCTCCCAGCACATGTATGCCCCATTCCCGGTGCAGGCGGTGGTGGGCAGTGTCGCCGGCTGTCCCATGGCAGTGGCACCTCCAGCCAGGTCCATGGGATGGTGGTGGTGGTGTGATCAGTTTCATGGGGGGACTCTACCATTGAAAGCAGCCACCTGTACATTCTGCAGATACATGGTGCGATATATGATTCTGATCTCATGCCACCATGCATGTGGGATCCGCTCTGGGTCCCTTGCAGGGCATTTGATTGGCAACTCACCTGGGACTGCAACTCTGCCCCTGTCCACCACACACAAACCTGCATGCCGGGGGGGCTGGGTCATGAACAGGTGGCCAGTGCTTGTGAATGCTTCCAGGTGCACACCTGTCCTCAGGTGTAGAGCTCTGTGGGTAGGGATACGTGCCTGTGGCACGTACCTTATGCCCCTTTTGTGCATGGGGCCATTGTGACCATGTGACTAGAAAGGCTTATGGTATATTTGGGTGCATGAGGAGGCACATATCAAGTAGGGATAAGGAGGTTTTGCTACCACTTTATTGTGCACTTATTAGGCTGTACTTTGATTACTGCTAAAGATTTTGGGCACCATCAACTAAAATGCAAATCTGTAGTACTGAGGGAGTACAGCTCAGAATGACCAAATCTATAATTGGCAAGGAAAATCTAAGTTACACAGATAGAATTAACATTCTGAACCTACACACCCTAGAGTACTGCATAATGAGGGGGGTACCTTTGTTTAGTATTCAGAAGCTCTGTAATGATGACCTTTGGGATTGTGTGGGCTTAAAATTAAAACATTGTCAGATCACTATAAGATAGCATGAGCTCCAATTGGAAGATACTGAGAGTCAAACAAATAAGAGGGCATCATGGTTTTCAGAGAGGGTTTTGACAGTATGGAATAGGCTGCCATATGATATTATAGGCAGTAGTTCTGTAAACAAATTTAAATTAAAGTTGGATAATTACTGCCTCAAAAATAACATTCAAGGATACACCTTTTATAGTGTTTCGAGCATTATGTACAAATTGTCTACTAGCTCGTATAGAACCTATGAACCTATAAGACATTCTTTAGGTACATCAGCGAAAGAAGGAAAACTGAGGGGGATTGTAAGGCTCAGAGGGGATACAGGGGAATGTAAGGAGGGAGACCTTGAAAAGGTGGAAGTACTGAGTAAATACTTCTGTTCAGTATTCACTGAAGAGGAAGGGGATCAGGGACCACAGCTGGGTAACAGACATGAAGGGGGGGTAAACACAAGTCCAGTAACAGAGGAGAGAGTCCTGCAGGCACTAACAAAACTAAGCCCTTACAGAAATAATTATATGAAATGTTTTCATGCTGCACACACAGAACTACCCAAGCGATATGTGTGCTGTAAGTATGATTTAAATGTTAAATTGGAACTGATTGCATGTTTATGGCATGCGTGCAGCAAGCAAGTGTGGAAACCATGATTTTTATGTTAAATTGGGAAAGACTGCATGCATGTGGCATGCGCGCAAAAAGCAAGTAGTTACTGATAACTGCACATGTAAAAGTTAAGTGACTTGCTCAGGATCACACCATACACAAGCAGGGGTTGATGAGATTCAAACCCAGGTCTTCATGCCTCCAAGTCTCCTGGCTTTCAGTTCAGTGCCTTGAACCACTAAGCCATACTGACTGCACCCATATAGCTCACTTGTACTTCAGTACATACTGTATCTGAATATATCTGCATGCATGCAGCATGCTTGCAGCCACTGTTATGCTTTTCAGTTTTCTCCTTTCCTTCATTTCAGTTTCACAGTTGTACTGTAGCACACATACCAATGGAAACACATGTGGTTTTCCAATCCCAATACACAAATGTACTCACAAAACCACTTAATTGCTTCTGTCTGGCCTGCACTCCTACTCTTTTCTCTCCATAGTTTTGAATGCTTCCATGCAAACAGACTTTAAGGTGCAAACAAAAATGTAGTAATAACTTGACATACACCCCTACATGGCCAGTCCCTCCCCCATGCACACACATTGTAGAGGGTATGGCCACAGACAACCCAGCAAGTATAGATATAAGTAAAAAGTTTCTTACTTGAGTACTAGGGAGCCAGAGGCAGGAGGAAGCGCATCCTTAGGATCACAAGAACAATTGCATGGGAGTCTGAGCTGGACATCATTGTCCACCTAGGGACAAATGACTTGGCTCATCATGAGATTAGAGCAGTGCAGAAGGACTTTGTAGAGTTGGGGAGGGGCTTAAGACAAGTAGCACACACAGTATCCTTCTCAGAGGAGTTGCCTGTCAGTGGCATGGGTGAGGCGAGGGTACTTTGCACCATGCAGTTTAATGAATGGTTGAAAAAATGGTGTGGAGCACAGAGGTTTGGCTTCATTGGGGACTGGGGTTCCACCTGGAGGGACACCAGCCTATACTGGCAGGATGGTCTGCATCTGTCCAGGAAGGGAACAAGTCTTTTGGGCAATCAGTTTAAATGCTTCATTGGCAAGCTTTTAAACTAATCAAGAGGGGAGGCACTGATAAGCAGCAGGAAAATCTCAATCTCCCCCTACAAAACAGGGTACTAAATGAGAAAAAGACCAAGGTAGAAAGGTCAGTGGGGGACGCTGCTACAGAAGGTAAAGCCATAAAAAAATGGAAAGCAATGAGTACCAATGCCCGTAGTCTGGGTAACAAGCTTCCTGAATTAGTGGCCTTGATGGAGGAGGAACATCTGGATATTGTGGCAGTCACAGAAACATGGTACACACAGAACCATGACTGGGATGTAGATACACCATCTACAGGAGGGACAGGGAGGGCAAAAGAGGAGGAGGAGGAATAGCTCTCTACATAAGAGAAGGAATCAAAGCAACAGAACAAAAGGGTAAACAGGGAGGAGAAGAAGCACTGTGGGTCAATTTTGAGGCAGGCAATGGCACCACAATCCGCACAGGGGTTGTATACAGACCCCCCTCTCAGGGGGAGGAAATGGGCAAGGAAATGATAGAAAGTATATTTAGAATGGCAGATAAAGGGGAGATATTGCTGATGGGTGATCTGAATATGCCAGATGTTAACTGGAGTGCAGTTGCAGCAGCCACTTCTAAGAGTGGGGTTATTCTAGATGCCCTACAGGGGCATGCCTAGAGAACTAGTATTGGAACCCACTGAGAGGGAGCAATCTTAGACCTGGTCCTCTCAAATGGAGATGGAAAGAGGATCACAGATGTAGAAGTGGGTAGCCATCTGGGAACTAGTGACCATCGAACAGTATGGTTCACACAACACAGCAATAGAGTCAAGCCAAACAAAGGCAAAAGTACTGGACTTCAGGAGGGCTGACTTTGCCAAATGGGTGAGTGCCTAAAGAATGCACTAGCAAATGGGCAGGAAGGAGGGGGAGAACAATGGGAATAATAAAACTGCCATCACAGAGGTAACAGCCTTTGTGTGAAGCAAATAAACAAAACAAAACGATGTAAGAAACCACTATGGTTCTCAAAGGAGGTGGCAGTGAAGGTTCAAGAGAAAAAGAAAGCATTCAGAAAGTACAAGGAATCACAGAAGTAGCAGGACAGAGAATTGTATCAGTTAAAGCAAAAGGAAGCTGGGAAGGCAGTCAGAACAGCAAAGGCCCGAACTGAAGAAAAGATGGACAACTCAGTTAAGAAGGGGGATAAAACCTTTTTTAGGTACATGAGGGAGCAAAGGAAGACTAAGGGAGGGATAGTGAGGCTTAATAAAGGGGAGGAGGGTGGGCAGAGGGTGACTGTGAAAAGGCAGAGATACTGAACAAATATTTTTGCTCAGTATTTACAAATGAAGAGGGGGAGGTACCTAAAACAAACAATAGAAACACTCTGGATACAGAAGTTGATACCAGCCCATTTACAGAAGAAAGGGTTCTGAAAGAACTCTTAAAACTGGAGGTGGACAAAGCAATGGGGCCTGATGGATTCATCCCAGAATTCAAAAGAACTAAGGGTAGAACTAGTGACACCACTGACTACCCTCTTTAACAAATCATGGGAGGATGGGGTGGTACCTGAGGACTGGAGCAGGGCTGATGTGATTCCCCTTCACAAAAGTGGGAGCAGGGCAGAAGTGGGAAACTACAGACCAGTTAGTTTAACCTCAGTGATAGGGAAAATGATGGAATCACTTCTGAAGGAAAGAATTGTCGAGTACCTAGAGGCCAGAGGGGTAAAGGACCTAAGGCAGCATGGATTCACAGCAGGAAGGTCATGCCAGACAAATCTAATATATTTCTTTGACTGGGTGACCAAAGTAGTAGATCAGGGAGGGGCTGTGGACATGGCCTACCTAGACTTTAGCAAGGCATTTGACTCAGTCCCATGCAAAAGATTAATATACAAGTTATCCAGCCTGGGAGTGGGTCCCAAGATGATAGCCTAGGTAAAGAATTGGCTGGAGAATAGTACACAGAGGGTAATAGTAAATGGAGTCCACTCTGAAGAAAGGGGGGTTACTAGTGGGGTGCCGAAGGGTTCAGAATTAGGACCAGTCCTCTTCAATGTCTTTGTAAGCAACATTGCAGAGGGACTGGAAGGAAAAGCATGTCTCTTTGCACATGACACAAAGATCTGCAACAGAGTTGATGCAGAAGGTGGGGTGGAAAGGATGATAAGGGACATGGCAAGGTTAGGGGAATGGTCAAATGTATGGCAGCTTAGATTTAATGCTAAGAAGTGCAAGGTAATGCACCTGGGAAACAAAAACCCAGGGGAAGAGTACACAATGGGGGTGAGATACTAACAACAGCAAAAATGGAAAGGGACCTGGGGGTAGTCATATCAGATGACTTAAAGGTGGGCAAGCAATGTGAGAGGGCAGTAAGGAGGGCTGGTGGGATACTGGGATGCATAGGGAGAGGCATCACCAGTAGAAAACAGGAAGTTGTTATCCTCTGTACAGACAGCTGGTGAGACCCCATCTGGAGTACTGTGTGCAGTTCTGGAGACCCAATCTCCGCAAGGACATAGACAAGATGGAAGCTGTCCAGAGGAGGGCACTAAAATGGTGCAGGGTCTGCAACCGAAGACATATGAAGAGAGACTAAAGGAGATTAATATGTATTAGCTTCGAGGAAAGGAGGGAGGGGGACATGATAGAAATGTTCAAGTACCTCAAGGAATCAACAAAGTCCAAGAGGGTAGCATCTTTCAAAAAAAGAGGTGTGCAAGAACAAGGGGGCACAATTTGAAGATGGGGGGCGGCTCAGAGGTAATGTAAGGAAGTATTTTTTCACAGAGAGGGTTGTGGATGCATGGAACAGCCTTCCAGAGGAGGTTGTGGAGTCAAAAACAGTGATTGAATTCAGGCATGCATGGGGCAGCCATAAGGTAATTCTAGGGGTTGGGGGTAGAAAGAAGTAGGCTGCTGGTTAACTAGGATCTGCAGCTTATCCATTAGGTAGGGAAATGGGCAGACTGGGTGGGCAAAGCAGTCCTAATCTGCTGTCAAATTCTATGTTTCTATGTTTCTATGTCTTTAAAAAGATGATATCCATGAGTCACAGTGCTGGGGTGTACACCCTTGAAATGAATGGAGTTATTTTTTTATTACTATTTTATACATTATGATTGTGAGTTGGAGAATAATGAAGGCCACTCTTCTACTAACAAGGTCCTTGTTAGTCGAGTGGTGGCCTTCATTAATCTCCAACTCTCCATCAAAAATGCATAAAATGCTAATAAAAAAAATACCCCCGTTCATTTCAATGGTGCACACCCCTGCAATTTCCGTTGCCCTTTGTCATAATGTGCCTGAGCATGGGTATGTGAAGGTCAGCTTCACTGGGGGGGGGGGCATAGGCCTGACTATAGTGGGGCTCCAATAGTTTGTGCATACCATACTGCTCAACTGTCCACGAAGGCATGAGACAGCTCTAGAATGCCTGTAACATCTCTAAAAGGTACAATTTATTTGTTTTGACTGAAAAGTGATATGCAAATCAAGAAAAATTCAAATGTATAAGATTCATCTCTATATACCTCAGAGCAATGCATCAGATTTGGGCTTAAACCCACCCAGTTACTAATCACATTTTTTCCTGGCTGAAGTTCTGCCCCACACCCCAAAAAAAAACTTTGTCCCAATTTTTCTCCCCAGCTCCACTCCATTCAATACCCATCCCCTATGGGTCATGAAGCCACCCAAAGATGAAGAAATGTGAAAAATACATCAATATTTTAGTCCTTCCTCCTTCCCCAATCCCCCTGTAAAAAAAAATATTTACTTTTACTTACCCGGCAACATGGCCAGAACCTGCAGCCTGGCACAGTGTGCCACCAGCCCAGTTTTCAGTCCATTCCCCCCCCTCTCCTTCTGGCAGAAGCTGGATGCTAGAACCAACCATCACAGGTCCCCATTGTGGTCCGCAACTAAGTCACCTCACCAACCAAACCCACCCAACCTGGGTTGCTTGCTTCTTGCTTGCTTGCTGCTGTGGCTGCTGACACACAGCACTGATCTAGGCCTATGAAGGCCACCCACACCACTGTCACCACTGCTACTAAGCCTATCTTGCTGTCATGGGGGTCTGTGCTGTTTTGTTTTGCAAGGCGAGCCTAGTAGAGTAAGTAGGTAGCCTAGTCTTGAGTTAGCATCTAGCTCACTCTTTGCCCCTTCAGCCACCGGGGAGACAGAGACTCACTAAGAATAGACCAACAAAAATATGCTGCCACAACACTGCTATTGAGAGTTCCGTCCTCACTGGCTCCTCCAAGCTGTGGTGTGCAGTCTGTCTACTCTGTGAAAGGAAAGACAGTGTCATACTTGCAAGACTCATGCGCTTTTTCCTGGCTGGAGCTCATCCACATCACATGTGATTGTGCTGCCGCTAATAGGTGGAAAGAGTGGGCAACACAATACAGACACAGTCGAGTCTGGAGAGTACCTGCAGCATGAGCACACACAGGCCAGGTAGTCACTTATTGTGCAAAAGATTAATTCCAAATTTAAAGTCATTATTGCCATACCACAAGAACAACCTAGGCACAAATATGGGGGGAAGGGGGGCAACTGCCCCCCGCCCTACCTAAATGGCACCCCTGCTTAATAGTAGAAATTCATTCTCAGGTGCTAGTGCAATGGTTTCCACTGTGTTTTGAGGTACTATATCTCCATGTTTCATGATGTGTCCTGATCATCGTAAGGGTTAGTGTCCCTCATTTTGAGCATCCATGTCCCTCATTTCTGTGACAGAATATTAGGTATGGTGCATGCTTCCAAGATCCTACTCAGCACAAAGAATGCTGAGCATGGCCATAGAGTACATGCTCACTACAGAATGATAAAGGGGATGTAAGTGAGATGAAACAGTCATGGGGAAACACATTTGAAGCACTAAATATGCATAAGGGATTTGCATGGTCAAAACCAAAAAGGATAGGTTTCACAACATAGAGTTCCTCTTCGTACATCTGGAATGGGGGATGTTGACTGGCTATATCCTAGGCGTTGAATGCAGCAAGCAAACAATACCTTACAAATTAAAAGTGATTTAATGACAAAAATCAAAAGCCATTAAACAACTTGCAAAAGGATCAGAATTAGTGAGTTTACCTAACTTTTTATGGCAATTCAAATAAAAATTTATTTTTTTTTTACTTTAAGTGCTAGCAGTATAAGAAATAGAAACTGATGTGTTGTTTTAGATGAGATTTGCACCAGCTTAGCTGCTGCACAGATGGCAAGCGTACAGCATGTGAACCTGATGTGATGTTTAAATGATGTTCACATCAGCTTAACTGCAGCACTCAT
This sequence comes from Neoceratodus forsteri, assembly GCA_016271365.2. Lineage (NCBI taxonomy): Eukaryota > Metazoa > Chordata > Ceratodontiformes > Ceratodontidae > Neoceratodus > Neoceratodus forsteri. Next base: position 1,089,389,494 of record CM057450.1, read on the forward strand.
ATCAAGCTTGCAGCATGCGAACCTGATTTGCTTTTTAGACCTGGTTCACTTAGGATTACTTTGTGTATGCGAACTGCATGCAAACATTGCACAATTAAGCATCTCACATGCATTCTGCATGTATACGGCACACCTATATTTCTGTAAGGAAAGGTGGACGAAGCAATGGGGACAGATGGCATGCAAGAGCTGATATGGTAGCACGTCAAAAGGGAAAGGAAAGAAAGAATGGTAACTGCAATAAGTGCAAAGTTATTTTGGCTACTGCTAAAAAGGGCAACAGTAAATTACAGCTTCTGCACTAACGGTGATAATGGAATTTCCCCTCTCCCTGAGGTACTATGACTTCGGAGCTGGTTATGATAGTAAGGGGGTGAGGGGGCAAAGTCCCCCACAATGGGGGGTGCGGGGGTCAAAGCTCCCCGCATAAACACAGTTGTTGCCATTAGTGCAGTAGCTGTAATTTACTGTTGCCTTTTTAACAGTAGCCAAAATGACTTCACCCTTATTGTAGTTGCCATTCTTTCTTTGCTTTTTTGACATGGAGCCAAGGATATTAAGCGGGCTGAGAAGGGAGCTAGCAGCGCCTCTGGCAACCATGTTCACTGAGTCACTCAGCACAGGAGTGGTTCTGGAGGACTGGACCAGGGTACATGTAGTCCCTCTACACAAAAGTGGTGGTAGAGAAGAGGCAGGGGAGCTACAGGCCACTCAGCCTCACCTCAGTATTGGGGAAGATCATGGAGGCACAGCCTAAAGAAAGAATAGTGACACACCCGGAATCCATCGGTGCACAGGATCCAAGACACCATGGATTCACAGAAGGAAGGTCATGTCATATGAATCTGATAGATTTTCTTTACTGGGTGATGAAGGAAGTAAATCGGTGGGGGAGGGCTGGAAGTCACCTACCTCGATTTCAGCAAGGCCTTCAACACTGTCCCACATAAAAGGCTGATTAACATGATGGGTAGTCTGGGTATGGGGCACAACGTGGTATACCGGATTAAAAACTGGTTAACTGACAGGAGGCAGAGGGTGGTGGGAAATGGGATCCAATCTGGGGAAAGGGGGTGACCAGCGGGGTGCCTCAGAGATTGGTCCTTCAGCCAGTCTTGTGTAATGTCTTCATTAGTGACATTGTGGAAAGGCAGATGGAAAAGTTCTGCCTATTTGCAGATGACACTAAGATCTGCAACAGGGAGGATACACCAGATGGGGTGGAGAAATGAGGAGTGACCTGGGAAAGCTTGAAAAATGTTCTGAGATGTGGCAACTGAGGTTCAATTCAAAGAAGTGCAAAATAATGCACCTGGGATGAAAGAACCTTAAGAAAAACTACAGGATGGGGGAGTTGCTGATGATCATCAAGGAAGAAAGGGACCTGTGGCTATCAGTTTAGATGACCTAAAGGAGTCTAAGCAGAGTACAAAAGTGGCAGGGAGGGCCAGTGGCATGCTGGGGTGCATAGGCAGAGGTATCACTAACAGAAGGTGGGAGGTGGTGATGCCATTGTATAAAACACTGGTGAGGCCTCACCTGGAGTTCTATGTGCAGTTCTGGAGGACACACATTCATAAGGATGTTGACAGGGTGAAGGCAATCCAGAGAAGGGTGACAAAGATGGTACAGGGCTTGAACCAGAAAACATATGAGGAGAGATTAAAGGACATCAATATGTACTCGCTGGAGGAGAAGAGGGATTGAGGTGATATGATAAAAACATTCAAGTACCTTAAGGGCATAAACAAGGTGCAGGAGGGAGACATCTTCCAATATAAGAGGAGTACAAGAACGAGTGAGCATGATATGAAATTGGAAGGCGGCAGATTGAGGGGGGATGTGAGGAAGTTTTTCTTCACAGAGAGGGTGGTGGACACATGGAATAGCCTACCACAGGAGGTGGTGGGAGCGAGGCTTGTGGAGGGATTTAAACATGCCTGGGACAAGCATAAGGGAACCTTAGAGGTGGGAAGTAGAGGTGAAAAGCCATTGACTAGGTATGGTCATAGGTCACATGCAAGTGTAGGGCTTATGGGCCAACAATTTCTATGTTTCTGTGTTTCTATGACTGTGTAATAAACATCAAGAAATCTGCATATTAAATTTATGTTATGGTAAACTGTGCAAAGCCCCGCACCACAGCTATTCAGTTTCATTAATTTTACATCATAGGTAGCATTATTGCACTTACAATTTGTGGTTCAAACAACAGCAAGGTGCTCTGCCTCAAAAGAGGTCTTTTCAGATTAAATTAGATTGAGGCCATGCCTGAAAGCCATGCTGGCACAGCACTTAAGATGTCCTACTTTATGCAGCATGCTGCTGCAGACTCGGCATGTGTATGACGTTCTGTGTGGTGACATTATGAAGTCGCTCTCATCATGACATCACACATCCACAACTGAGTGCACAGCGCTCCTAATGCAAGCCTCAGATGGCTAGGGCTCCTAGTCACCTGAGCTGACCTCATCCTCCACATAACCCTTTCTGGATGGTCAATTAATATAACATTTTGTTTTCTGTCACTGATTAAAAGTGTTTCATATCACTGAGTCATTGATTCTTTACTTGGAGATGAACAAATAATACAATATAATGGGAAAAGAAGGTTTAATTGGGTCAGGTCAAAGAAGGGACCTGATTCTTGCTTCAGCAGGGAAGCACACACAACCAAACCTGAAGGCCATCATTAGTCATATCTAAATAAAAATCACAGTATGTAACAAAAACAAAACCATGAATGAATATATAGAAAGCCAAAAAATACATATGTCTTATAACCAACAGAAGGTCAGCAAAGGTCAAAGTGAGCATATTATTGATATATGTTACAAAAACTCCTAACTAACCCTAAAGTTATAACAATATGCATATCCAAAGACTTAATGAATTAAATAGAGAATAATATATATTTGACTGTGTGTTATGGATTTTTCCTGAGGTATATAATGACTCATAAACCTTGAGAGTGAAGCTTGAGAGGTTTGTGAGGTCATAACACAAGCAGAGTGCATAAAAACATCCATAGACACACAGTTGCCTATATTTTATTTTTATAATTACTGGTGCAGGAAGTTTACAGCATCTAAACAATAATAGTACCTCGCCCCCAAACTGCTAGCACTGCCATTTCCATTTCAAACATACCCCAAAAACAAAGCATTTTTTTAATGATGTCCCTGACATCTGCCTTGAACATAGTAAACAATGCTACCTACTAACGTCCTACAAACATTATGTATTTAAACATTCTGGCAGTTTTCCACATATTTTTATTTTTTATTTTATTTACAAAATGTTTCACCAGGAAAGACAACATGAGGTGACGGACAGCTCCTTTCCAGAAGCAACCTGGGGAAGGGGAGTACAATGGTTGGGTGAGGCAAACATAAAGCAAAATCAAACAATACCAGTGCAAATTCCTTACATAACAGAGCAGCTGACACAATAACACAATGGCCTAAAAAACAAAGAATCAGAGAAGTGCCTAGAGTTGGAAGCCAGGCTTTGGTAAGTGCTAATGAAAGACAAAGAGCTTGCCACAGGGGCACGGCAGCAATTAAACAAGGTAAAAGAAGTCAGGCAGCTTTCTATTATATGAGCAATAACATAATTAGTGGCTAGCCCTCTATAGCCCCCCAACAAAGCAAGAACACACTACAAAAATCTCCTGAAAATGAGAATGAGCGGGCCAAGCAGGACAAGATTCAATACTCAAAACTGGGTGAAATATAAGAGTTATCCTCACTCCTCTAATGTCCCAGTTGTTCCAATTCCTCCCTCCTATTTTCATTGACTGCCTCACCATTCCATTTGCTCTGTCCAAACCACTCCATGCTATGCACTTCCACTCTGGAGTCCCAGTCCACTCTCCCAGCCAGCACCATGGTAGTCAATCCACAGGTCCATAGGTCCGGTTAATTAGAAAATTCCACCTTTGACCTGACCATACCATGATCATGGATCACCATCCTCTCATCATAATCCACTTGCTTCCTAGCACAGTTACTCCAGTTAAGTAGAACTCTTATTAATTCCTCATACTGTTGCGTATGTCTGAAGCTTTATCCCTCTGCTAAACTGCTGTAATTATGTTGTTGAATAGCTTCTACTGCATTCACATGATGTTTGTTGTAATGACTTGTTGTTGCATGTAACTTACCTGACTTGGACACCTTTTAAAAAGGACTCTTGAGCATAAAGGTCTTCTGAACACAATAAATAAAAATAAATTAATTAAAAGAAGCTGTAAAAAAGTCAATCTCTCCTGACAGCTTCCCAAAGCAGACGCAAAACTGCACATACCATGATTCACTTGCCTTGCCTTGATGAAAGGTCTTGAGAGACTTGTCTCCCAACAAACAGTACTGCACTTTCATGAATCCTGCTCCTTGGCTGGCTCTTGGCTTACCTTTCTGTTGTGCATAATGAACCCTATGCACTAATGGGGTGGAGTGGCTATGCGTGTGCATCTGGGACGCGCAACCACTCTGCACCCTACGCACCTCCCCATGTGAGATGCACTAAAGAGGGCACAGAGCACATATACACCCAATCCCACAGCCAGGGGAAGAGCAATGCTGGGTTGGGTGATGGTCATGCCAGTACTTTGCGCCCTGCATCAAGACACCTAGTGCTGGCTGCGGGGCTGTGGATGGGTGTGCAGGCTATGCCAGGGAGAACCATGCCATAAGCCTGATACATGCCCCCTGCACCCATTGGTGGAATGGCCACTCACACCTGGGACCACAGCAACCTTGGCCTCCCCATGTTCGCTAGGCACCGCCTGGTCCAACACTCAGGTGTGCAGCCCCTATGAAGTGCCCCCCCTCACAGTAACCCAAGAGGGCAAGGGCATAGGCTCATGTATGGTGCCCCCCGACTGCACCACCATCCCACCCCGACACCAGCCCCTCGGGGCATATGGAGGGGTAAAGTTCCCCTCCCCACCTCCAGGTGCACCACTTCAGTGCCCCATTGTGGATGAGCCAGCGGCATACCCACCTCTTACCCCTGCAGCTGCCAGCTGTCAGACATCTGCAGGGCATGCTGCCTGCTTAAGGGATCCGTTGTGGGACCTGGTCCTCTGCAGAGTCCTGTGCACTGAGGGGGGGACAGGGCCACTGACAGGTGGATGGCAGTCATGAATGCCGTTGGTGCGCACCTGTCTGCAGGTGCGGAGTTCCGTGGGTGGGTAACGTGCTTATTACCCTTCCATTGGTGCATAGTGCCCAATATTTGAAACTGCGATGGCATGCCAATACTATGATATGCTGGAACTATTTTGTTGAGGTGGATGAACATTTTAAAAAAAGTCATTAAAGGATACCTAAACATGCAGTTTTTTAAAACTGCAAACTCCAAAATCTGGCTTCATTGTGAGGTAAGGTAAAGGCTACTGTTCACATTTATGCTAAAACTGCATTTATGTAAATAACATAAATACAGTTTCATAGCTTTTGAAAAATGTAAACATCAGCCTTTCATTTACAAAAATCAACCTTGTCTTCTCTCTAAGATGTCTGCCGACTGTGTTAAGTGATGAATCCTGATGACATCATTGGAGCCATAGCCAGAGACCAATATAGATTCCTATAGGCTGACTAGTTCTTTCCCTTTTTGTTTTGAATTGTTTTACCAGAATGATCAACACCATGTGTTAACATGTGGATTATTTTGATCAGTACACATGCTAGGCTATGATGTTGTTCATTTTGTTTACTTTAACTTGCTGAAAATGTCTTGCAATCTAGCCGACTTTCTCTTTGGCAAACTGCAGAACAGTACAACACTTCAAATACCTGATGTTCTAGTGGTTATGTGATGCCCTGAATTTTTTTTTGTTAACCAGAAGAGACACACTATGCTGAAACCTTGTTTACAGATGTGGCCTGGCAGCACAAGAAAGTTAAGTGGCTTGCTCAGGGTCACACAGTGAAGTACCAGTCTGTTCCAATTCCAAAGCTCATGCATTCTTGTTAATCCACTAAAAAAGCATCTCTTGTATTCTTTTTCCAAGTGAACCCCCTGCATCTAGCCTGGCTTCTGTTGAACACCCCACCATCCATACTGTGTCCTTAGTATTGCTTGGCACTGCATATCAGCTTGCGGTCTCATGAAGACAATCATCACACCTCAGACTGTAATTGTATACCTCAGAGAGTTGTGCATACCTATACCGATACAGATCATCAGCTGGTACTGTTAAAAAATACCTCCCAAATCACACTTAAGTCTACTTTTTCAGTGTTTGACTTCTGCTCCCACAGTAAACATTGAGTGGATCACCACCCTTCTGCACAGTGAAGGCAGTATGTACAGTTCCCCTGTTGTGTTTTTGTCACAACTCATTAACCAACAATTGGGTCTTCATGGAGGGCCAAGAAATAAGCCTCAGGACTCACCAGAAAAACTGCTGTTGATGCCCTCATAAGGGCTGTACTTACTATGGATAACAATATTATTAGCAGGAGAGGCATACTAATGCCTTGAGCGAATCCACCAGACTTCCAGTCAGTCTACTCCTTTACCAGTGATCTGCAGAACCCCACAGGACAGTGCCCTGCAAATCTTCCTCAGTATTTTTTAGTGCCCTACTCCACAATGCGAGCTGGTTGGCTACCACCCTTCTAATATCTTGAATGATCTATACACAGCTCCCACAATACTGTTCTAGCAAACATCAACACTCCCCCTTAACATCTCAGGGTAATCTCCCTACACTGAATTCAAGTAACACTTTAAGTGCTGCCCTGCCACTGAGTATTTGTCATCACTGGCTGTCCTCATTCATAGTCAGGTAGTGATCATGGTGCTGGCAGCCCTACATTTTAGATCTCACAATGATCTGCTAAACATCCCCCTTCCTTTCTTCCCCTAATCGTAATATAGCTGTACGCTGCTGAAATGGCCTCTTCAGTCCCTCTTTGGCATTCATTTTTCTCTTCTGCTCCCCACACCAAAGACTGGTGAGCTCACTACCCTTCTGTATCATGAATGAGGTTAGTACAGTCGCCCGTGTCATTTTTACATATTAATAATAAACATGATGTTCTTGTAAGCCAGGCTGTTAGCAACAGGGCACAAGGGGAAACATAGGCATTCCTACCCATATACGATCTAATCCACCTATGATTAGGCACTATTAAGTGACATGCATAATGATGTGCACACCCATCATTTAATAGTGCCTAACCAAAGGTACTGTAGCCTAGATCTTTTAAGGACAGGAAAGCCTATAATTCTCCTTGTTCCCTGCTGCTATCAACCTGACTTACTGGAAAGATTTGTTAATTTTTGATATGTCAAAAAACCTGGGGGCTGTACTATCTACATTCATGATGCACAAGGGTGATGCGCTCACCAGTTTTTGGTGTGGGGAGAAGTAGTGAGAATGAATACCAGAGGGGGACTGAGAAGGCCACTCCTGCAAGGTACAGCTATATTCAGGGAAGGGGGAAGACAGAAGGGGAGAAATAATGAGCAGATCACTGTGAGAAGTATGATGTGGGGCTGCCAGCAACATGACCACTACCTGACCCTGTTGTCCTGGCCAACATTCTCCTTCCCATAAGACAAGTTCATGCAATTGTCCAAGGCTGTGTGTGGGTATTAATGTGTGAAATGGCTGTCACTACACATTCAGTCACTTCACTACCAGTCTAACATTGCTTGTAAAGCACTTTGGGATACATTATGTATGAAAGTACGATATAAATACTGATTCTTATTATTTCCCATGGATAAAGAAGAGAAGACAAGACAAGCATATTTTTGATTTCCAAGAAAGTATCAACTCTGGCATTGGACTACAGAAGAACTTTGCTGCAAACAAGTGGTGGATCTATGGGATTGTGAAGGGTGTGGCTGTAACCCCTTCCCCCCATTGTAAAGTAGTCAATTACTGCTGCTGCATTTCACTTTGTTGAAGAAGTCTGATTTATTGATTGTACAAATGTTTACATTTAAAAATATGGATTACATTTGTAGTTTCAGTCAAAAACATACTAGAAAAGCATAATAACAGAAAATATAAAGGTTTAAAAAAAATGTTAAAAGTGCATTTTAAGTATGCACACAGTCCCAGCACCCCAATTGTAGCATCCTGGATCCACCATAAGCACTAGACCATCAGGTTATTCAAGATTTGTATTGCACTTTGGTTTGCCAAAGAGAAAGTTAGTTGGATTAAAACACAATTTCAGCATGTTAAAGTAAACAAAATGAACAGAACCATAGCCTAATATGTGTATTGTTATAAACAATGCACATGGTTTTGACAATTTTGGTGAAACAATTCTATACAAATGGAAAAAAAAAGAACTAGTTAGCCCTATAGAGAGCCATATAGCTTTCTGACTTTGGCTTCGATGATGTCATCATTTAACACATTTGTTGGTCATTTTTAGAAGCAGGTAAGGCTGTTTTTTTGAAATTGGAAGGCTGAGTTTACATTTTTCAAATGCTTTGGAACCACATTTAGGTAACTTCTATAAATGTAGTTTTAGCATTAACAAATTCAGCAGCCTTTCCTTTAGTCTTGTTTGAGGTCAGATTTTTTAATAGTTTGTTGTCAAAATATTGTTTAGGTATCCTTTAAAATGTTTAATACTATTTTTTTTTATACTTTTTTTTTACCATCAACCCCCTCCAAAACTCTTGGTCCCAATTTATAATCACAATAGCACATTCTAGGATGTGCTTTGTAGTAGGATAATAACACTTCTTGGGTGGTTGAAAGCACTCAGTGATCCTTGTGCCTCACAACACATCTGAGGTGTGCCATTAACCCATCAAGATGCACACCCCATCATGTATTATTGCTTAAGTATCACACCCCATTATTCAGTTCTTTCCAGCAGGTTATGAGATGTTACATCTCATGAGAATAACACAGAGCAAACTTTAATATATAAACTGTTTACTTCCACAAAGCAGGGCTTGAATCAATGAGATCCATCCTGATGGCTCAAAAAGAAGTAAAGCCTGTTTGATCTTCATAGACATTCTGGCATCCTCTTTGGCTGCAAAATATCACAACCTGTGAAAGCCAACAGAAAGCATGTCAAGGCTTTCAATTGAAAATGGTCATGGAACCCAGATACTGCTTTTAGAAGTAAAGTAAATTCCATTCTAAAAGGAAAATGTAATTATAGTACTCAGAAATGATGACTTTTGTACAAACCTACAACTCTCTTGTTTACTGAGCAGAGAAAATCTCATGAAGAAAAATTACACCTTAAGGTCATCACAAGAGTTCAAGGCAAGCTGATGAAATCTCCTTCAGAGGCTGAGGGTGCATTAGACTCTTAATCATTAGAGCTGTGCATGGGCCGAATAGTGTTTCCTGAATACTACAAAGAGCAGGTTTCCCAAATATTCAGAGGGAACTCCTCAATATTTCACTAGTTGGCTGCTATTCAGGAAGCACTGTTCAGTGGGTGAGATTTCAAAATCTCACAGAACTTCCTCGGCCAATTGGAGGCTGTTTATGGAGCTCACAGCCAGGAATGCTGTTTGATATCTGCACCCTGAGTTGGTAGAGAGAGAAGACAGTCATTTGCGAGACCTAGCTCTCCTACTTCTAAAGTGTGACCTTAACTTTGTGGGGCCGAGGACAGAGGTAAAGCATGAGGCCCCCTATAATTGACAATCAGCAGTCTGGTGTTTTCTTGCTGTTGTATTTAACAGCTTCAAATACAAAATCATATACAACTGGAGTAAAAGACTTAGACTAGTGTTGCCTATTCAAACAAAAATAAACCAATTAGATTTTGCTGCAAAAAATGTCTGCAATATATGCAAGTTTAATTGAAAACAAATTGCTTACTGTTGCATTAGTTTAACAGTTTCACATCATGTACAACAGGAGTAAAGGACTAGTGTTGCCTACTTAAAATAAATTATGTTACTTAGGTTTTGAGTCAAAAAACATTTGCAATATATGCACGCTTTATTGAAAACAGATTGCTTACTGTTGCAGTCACATTACTTTAACAGTTAGCGTCACATCATGTACAACAGGAGTGAAAGGCTGGTGTTGCCTACTCAAACAAAATTAAGTTACTTAGATTTGGATGCAAAACAAGTCCACAATGTATGCAAATTTTATTGAAAGCAAAGTGCTTACTGTCACGTTAGTTTAACAGCTACAAGAGGAGTAATGGAAAGGCTAGTGTTGCCTACTCATATGAAATAAATTAAGCTACTTAGATTTTGCTGCAAAAAAGTGTGCAATATATGCAAGTTATTGAAAACAAATTGCTTACTGATGCATTACTTTAACAAGGCTTCACATCATGTACAACAGGTGTAAAAGGCTAGTTTTGCCTTTCCAAAAAATATAAATTAAACTACTTAAAATAGATTTTTCAGCAAAAAAGTCTGCAATACATGCACGTTGTATTGAAAAAAGCATTTTAACAGCCTCATAGCATGTAACAAGAGTAACAGGTTAGACGCCTACGGAAACAAAATAAGTTAAGCTTAGGCTACTTTTTTTGCAGCAAACTCATCAATTAATAAGTAAACGTCAGCGACTGTGAAATCTTATATTCAGTTGAGAGACGGCTTAAGTCATCGAGCTGTTCTTGGCTCATAATTGAACTAAGGTAATTTTTTATCAATTTCAACTTTGAAAAGCTTTGTTTAGCACTGTCAACCATCACGGTTATTGTCAGAAGGGTTCTGATTGCCACAAATATGTTTGGATAAGTGCTGGCTAGCTTGTTTGAAACCAAGTACTGTAACAACTCCAGTGGTGTTATGTTGTCTTCAATGCAATTTGTAAGAAGTGCGAGCTCACCATGAAGGTCGCCACCTCAATATCACCCAAATCTCCATCCTGAAAAGCCACATAAAGATCTTGCCAGTGTTTCAGCAGTTCACTGGATGGCATTGTCTTCAATTTTCTAGGTTGACAGAGGAAGCTGAAAGCATTTCTCAAATGACTGCACTGCACAATCAAGTATTTTGAGAAAGTATTCAACATGAAAGGCTTCTTCCCTGCTTGTTATTGGGGTGTCCTCTCCTTTATATGAAAATAGCTGCTTTTTCTTTGAGGGACGGTGTTCTTGAAACACAGGTTCAATGTCCATCATTTCCACTATCTCTTTGCAGTCACTTTGGCACGTACCAGGTCAATTCACTGTATGCTTAACAGCGAAGTCAAAATCGTGCAGCACATACAGTGCGGTGCGCTAGTGCGACACAGTACAAAACCCCACAAGACACAAATGCTGCATGTGGTTTTGTACCCTGTCGCACATGGCTGGTGGGGAGGAGTGACACAGAGGTCAAGACCTCTGCTGGGGAGGTGGTCCACTGAACAGCTGCCATGGCTCAGAGGGATGACCCATGGAAGTGCAGGACAGCTATGCATCTGTGGACCAGGACTTGAATTCTGGTCCCAGACTTTTGCAGACCGCATTGTGTTTTTATTTTTATTTTCTGCCCCCCACTAGTGTTTCTCCACATCCCTGTGTTGAGCCCCCCCGGAGTGGATTATATTAATAGGGGAAGGTTCAGGGGGTGCAACCCCCATAACAGGGGGTGCAGGGCCAGAAACCCCCAGAGAAAACAAATAAGTCTGTTGCACTGTTCACCGACTTTGCTGTTGGCATTCTGTTTCAGTGCTGGCAATGTATCCAATGTATTTACAGCATGGTACATTGCTGCACTGTTTTTGTGTATGACGACATGACTCCATGCCACTTTGGCATCCATGAAGCTGTTTTCATGGTATTTCTGGAACAAATGAGTAAGGAATTCACATACATCACAGCAACATCAGTTTGCATTGGTAAGCTTTGTAGAATTTTGCTTACACAGTTGATAACATTTACCTGGTCATACTAAATTACTAGACTGAAAATGAATTAGAAAGAACTGAGTTCGTGTACAGACAATAACTATACTTTGCTTCAGATTTTCAGATCATTGTGGTCTCTGCTACTTCAATCAAGGCATTGCGTATACCACTGGCTTGGTACCTAACAGCTTTTACATGTTCTAGTCTACATTCCCATCTTGTCTTAGATTAAGGTTTTGTGGACTGCTCGGGGGCATGTTTCCTCAAAATTTTCCACCGTGCTATTGATGCAGAAAAGATGGTGAAAAGATGTTGCAAAACACAAAAAAACTCAACTCACTTGGAGAAGAGCTAGCAGTATCACCTAAGACAAGACTCAAATTGTGGGCTCCACAAGGTGTAAAAAAGACCCTTGGATTCAGCCTGAGAATGTGGGATTGGACACCTTGGTGGTGGCCTTTTTTATGTTGGCACCATTATTATAACCTTGTCCATGGCAGTTCTGTAGAGGTCATCCAAATTAATCTTGTTGGCTTAACAGAATATCACAAAGACCCTTGCCACTGCTGTCATGGACTTCAACAAAGTCTAAGAAGTGTTCTGCAATTCTGACATCATTGCCATCGATATAAACAAACCGGATGATCAGAGACAACTGTTCTTTATGGCTACTGTCTGGCATACAGCCCAGCATCACTGAGAAATATTTTTCCTGCTTGACTTGATCCAGTATGAAGTTTTTGACTCTTTCAGAAATCAATAAACCAGTTCTCTTTGAATTCTTGGGCCAAGATAGTGGCCTCTAAATTCTTCTAATTTGATCCATTTCAAATTATCTTCTAGGATGGGACCAAACCTGGCCATGAGTTCAACTTGCCCCAGGAAATTCCCATTGTCATGGCTATACAGTGTATTCCTACTCACACGAAACACCAAGTTATGCTCTGCTAAGAACTGGATTATAGTAATTGGCCTTTCTAAGACTTTGCTTCAGCGGTTAGTCTCTTTTTTAAGCAGTTATTTCACATCTCAGTTAAGAGTAGCAGCATTGTCAAGTCTTTCCTCAAGCTTAGACCACTCTTGCATGCTCTCAAAGTGTGGCTTTGAATGCTCATCAGTTTTCAATCTTTCTGTTAAATGTTTCCAGTCACCGAGTCCACTTTTTGCCAGACTGTGCTTTTGCAGCACGAGAGAATAACTTACATGTGAAGCAAAAGACAGCATCCTTCCCCTTCGAGTACACGATCCAATGCCTATCCACCTGCTCACCATTAGACAAGATTTGAAAGTAATATTTAGGAGAGAAGCAATGTTTGTATCTGTCAGCATCAGTCAGTGAAGCTGGAAAATTGTACTCAGAGACTTTATATGGACCTCTGCGAATGATATCTTCCCTCTTTTGTGACTGGAGGTTTTCCAGCCAGAGACCTGGATCTTCAAAGTCCTGGGATAAATTCTCACACAGAACTGTCAGTTCTACTGCTGGTGTATGGAAGGCAGGATCAATATCACCCCTCGATATTCATTTGTTCGTTGATACTTGGAAGGTCAATGTGATCATTTGATGCAAATGAGACTGATCCCGACTGAATTTCTGTTGAAATCTGGCTACTTTCCAAAATCACAGAAAGGATGATCGCTAGCAAATGTAGTATCACTGTTGTCGATATCAAGATCTACTCTCGTTGCTGTTGTCATGTCTGTATTTGATGTATTTCCAGCACTTTTATTGTTTGAGCCTTGGTTTCTTGACAGAATGAGCTGGAACCGATCAAGCGCACCTTGCTGTGATCAAAGAAACAGTTCCTGCAATATATTTTTCTTCCTCTTAGCTGATCCAGAAATAAATTTTCTATTTGCATCTCTGCCTCTGCTTGCCATCTCTGAAAAAAGGCTTAGTACCTAAAATAAGAGACCCATAATATTTTTACTTCAGCAAATCCCAGGCACCACCAAGGAACCCCAAGCTCAGAATAAGGACCACTGCAGGAATGTTTTTTTTTTCTAGTTCAATACTGCTTACTACCAGATGCCGCATTACAAAGTTCCACCCCTTGTCATCTGAAATAACCAGGAACAAAACCTTGAACAGATGGAGCAGGTCTTCAAATACAAACACTTTGAAGTAACTCTGCTTGACACCTTATCCTTTGCCCCCATCCATGTTGACAATTTGGTGGTCATACTTAACAGATGACATCATTGGACTGAGTGTCAGAGCTACACAGTATGTGCTATATGGGTTATTTCATCATGGACATTTTATAATTTCACTGAAAGAATCAAAATCATAAATTAATGTGTATTTTAGCAATACATATATAAATTCATGATTTTATTTTATTCTTATTCTACATAAGTATCTGAAATAAATAGCAGAAGGTAACAAATAGCTAGCGGTATACTGATTAAAAAATCCTCCTGAGGTGCAGAACATCAAGCCACATAGTCCAAATACTTAGAGGCTTGCATTTCAATATTAGTGTCATTCCAGACTTGTTTGTAAAACATGCCCCCCCGTTCACAGCCAGTCAGCCCACCCTCATGCATGCCTACCTGTCAGCTCCTTAATTGCAGCTTGTATCTGGACTGGAAGTCGCTTTCATGGGAGGCTGAGGTCAGGGCATAGAGCACCCATTCCTGAACTTTGTTTGGAATCTCCCTGCCCAAAACTCTGAATGGAATGAATTCTGAAAGTCAGAGAAAGAGTCCCGCTCAAAGTCTCAACCCCAGCCCCTACTACCCCACTCAACACCTGCCACACACCCACCCCACACTGAGAGAGAGAGAGAGAGAGAGAGAGAGAGAGGGAGAAGACCAGCAACACACATCAAGACTCACAGTCACAGAGCCCAGCTGCCCAGATAAGGGGTCCAAAGAGGAGTCAGAATCTGGATAGAGGAGTAAGAAGAGTATGATGCTGGATCAACACATTTTTTTTATGCTGGCAGCCCAGTGCAAATTTGCAGATGTCAATGGGTCACATAGTGGAAATGCTGGCAGTAAGGCACTTTTGCGAGTGATTATTTACTCCAAGTCTGTTACAGTCAGAGAGATACGTGGCGAGGCTCAGTCTGGGATGAGAGGGGGACAGCACAGCAAAGCGAAAATATCTACTGTGGTGACTGGATTCTTTGGTCTAGTGAGAAAATGTGTGCACGTGCATGGCTTCTAATCATGTGACCTTGCTTTGTCCTCCAAAGTCAACCACAAGATCAAATGACTGTCATACTTATCTGACTAACAAACTGGCTTTTAGTTACAATGTTACATTACATTGTGACAAGCCTCTGTACCACATCAAGGTAGCCATCCCACAAAGGTACACTCACACTGCTACCTGTCAATGTGCCCATACACTTTATCCACTCATTCATGCACCAAAGCTGAGCACTCACACCAGCCAAAACTAATTCATATACTCACACATACCCAAAGTAACCAAAATCACACGGTAAACAAAGTGGTAACATACCCACAGGCTCCACAGCAACTTAATAATAGTCATCGGATGCAGCAAGCTGCCAGGCCTGATACACCAACACCAATAAGAACAATGTATCAGCACAATTATATCAACACAGATGCAACATCAGAATTGATCAGACTGCAACACAGCAAGCCAGACATCCCCCCACCCACCCAGCATAAAAAAACAGGCAGCGTAAGTTTTGTGTGGGTGGGGGTCAGGCTTACTACATACTCTGTGTGTGTGTGTGTGTATATATATATATATATATATATATCTTAAAAGCAAAAATTCCATTTAATGCATTAGTTAGGGTTGTTCACAGTGACAAAAGTGAGAAATTGATTGGGGTTGAGAAGACCCCTCGACCCCGCCCACACCCCAACCACCATCGGGTGAACATTGGGGTTACCAGCCTAACTCTCACCCCATCAGATGTGAAGAAGCAGAGGTATAGCAGAATGGGGTGAGAGTTAGGACCGACAACCCCAATGCGCACTCTATGCCGGTTGGGGTGTGGGCGGGGGTCCTGGGGGCTATCAACCCAACACCGACTTCTCGCTTTGTTGCTGTGGGACAACCCAAACTAATGCATTAAATGGAGTTTTTTGGCTCTAATTTCCTTTCTTTTTGAGAATGATAATGAGAAATAGTGAATGTACTGCGGCGGCAGGAGCGCAGGGCCCAAGGGTAACGCACATGGTGGCGTAGACATGAACGATAAGTGAAACGGATACAGAACCACAAGCAGAAATGGCAACAGTAACAGTAATGTAAGCTCACAGGCTGGTTTTCCCCAAAAGCTGCATAGAGAAAGACAGTGAGTACAAAGAATGTATGCATAATAATGGGTCTCGGAGCAGAAAATGAGGAGTTGGAATACTAAATTGCTTATATCTCAGGAACCGTATGATGTAGAAAAAAAATGTAAAAGTCATATGATTTATGACTTTCCTGGTTAGTTTTGAGCTTAGACCCTACTAGGGGGCTAAGTATTTTCCCGACGAAAAGTCAGTATCTCGCACCATTTCCGAGATACGGGCCCTGAAAGGCACGGCAAATGCTGTAATGGTATCCTGTGGGAAAAAAAGAGAAGTTTGGAGTGCCATAACTTTGGCTTCCTGTAATATTTTTTCACCAAACCACTGAAAGGCACATCTGTGGGATGTTGGCTTTCTTCGCTCCAAATTTCAGCCCAAAAGACCAAACCGTCATTTTTCAGCAGTGTGCCAAAGAATTCCTGTAATGCAGCGGACGCCATAATGTTATCCTACGGGAAAAAGTGGCAACTTTGGAGTGCTGTAACTTTGCCGCTCCTCAACCCTAACTACCATAATATATATATACAGACATATATATATATATATATATATATATATATATATATATATATATATATATATATATATATACCTATATATTATGATAGCACGGTAGTGCTACCATAGTTAGGTTAAGGAGCCATTTACATGTTAAACCTAAAATTTTGTACCTTAATAACTTTGCAACCATTCAACGGATTGGCCTGAAATTTGGCATACATGATCAAAGAGCCATAGATCTGGAACTGCCAGCTTTGTACTGTGGATATCTGGCTGCAGTGTATTAAGCGTGATCTGCGCGCGCGGTTACGCTTTTTTGCAATTCTTTGGTCGTCTCTAGAGGTTGCACGGTTTGCGAGACCAGTACAAAATCTTCAGGGAACTTGTGGCCAGTGTCCCCAATGTGCCCTTTGAAGATTTCATGAAAAAATATTAAATGGTTCAAAAGTTATTCAAAAAACAAGTTCCCATTATAAGTCAATGGGAAAAGTTAACAAAAAGTTCGACAGTGTCGCAAATGCAGTTTTTACTTTCGCAAATGGCCCTTTTACTGTGACAAATCCACCATTTTGTTTTCAGTTGGTCATCAGAAAAATGCTTGGCATTTAAATTTGGGACCCTCTAGCAACCTAATTCTTTTTGTATTCACCTAGTTGGACCCTGAGGACCCGGAAGTATAAGGAAACACAGAAGGAGCAGGACAGAGAGCTGTACCAGTTAAGGCAGAAGGAAGCAGAGAGGGAAGTCAGAATAGCAAAGGCCCAAACTGAGGAAAAGATAGCCAACTCAGTTAAGAAGGGGGATAAAACCTTTTACAGGTACATCAGCGAGCGTAGAAAGACAAAGGGAGGGATAGTGAGGCTGAATAGAATGAACGGTGGGTGGGCAGAGGGGGACAGTGAAAAAGCAGGAATACTGAACGAATATTTCTGCTCAGTATTCACAAAAGAGGAGGTGGAAGTGCCTAATCCAATTAACAGAAGCACTCTTGATAGGGGGGTTGATCCCAGTCCTTTCACAGAAGAAAGGGTTCTGCAAGAACTCCTAAAACTGAAGGTGGACAAAGCAATGGGTCCTGATGGAATTCACCCAGAATTCTAAAAGAATTAAGGGAGGAACTAGTGAAACCACTGGCTACTCTTTTAATAAATCATGGGATGGTGTGGTACCTGAGGACTGGAGGAAGGCGGATGTGATTCCCTTCACAAAGTGGGACCAAGACAGAGGCAGGAAACTACAGACCTGTCAGTCTGACCTCTCTGTGGTAGGGGAAGTGATGGAGTCACTTCTGAAGGAAAGAATAGTTGAGTACCTAGAGGCCAGTGGAGCACAGGACCCAAGGCAGCATGGGTTCACAGCGGGAAGGTCATGTCAGACGAATCTAATAGATTTCTTTGACTGGGTGACCAAAGTAGTAGACCAGGGAGGGGCTGTGGACATGGCCTACCTAGACTTTAGCAAGGCATTTGACACAGTCCCACACAAAAGATTAATAGTCAAATTAACCAGCCTGGGAGTGGGTCCCAGGGTGGTAGCCTGGGTAAAACATTGGCTGGACAACAGAACACAGAAGGTAATTGTAAATGGAGTCCACTCTGAAGAAAGGGGTTACTAGTGGGTACCGAGGGTTCAGTATTGGTCCAGTCCTTTTAATGTCTTCATCAGTGACATTGCAGAGGGACTGGAAGGAAAAGTATGCCTTTTGCAGATGACACAAAGATCTGCAACAGGGTTGATACACAAGGAGGCGTGAAAGGATGAAAAGGACTTGGCAAGGTTGGAGGAATGGTCGAAGTATGGCAGCTAGGATTCAATGCAAAGAAGTGCAAATAATGCACCTGGGAAACAAGAACCCAGGGGAAGAATACACAATGGGCGGGAGGTAGTAACAACAACAAAAAGGAAGGGGACCCGGGATAATCATATCAGATGACCTTAAGGTTAGCAATGTGAGAAGGCAGTAGGGAGGGCTGGGGTATACTGGGATGTATAGGGAGAGGCATCATCAGCAGAAAACAGGAAGTTGTTATCCCTCTGTACAGACAGTTGGTGAGACCCCATCTGAGTACTGTGTCCAGTTCTGGAGACCCCATCTCCGCAAGGACATAGACAGGATAGAGGCAGTCCAGAGGAGGGCAACTAAATGGTGCAGGGTCTGCAAGAGAAGCCGATGAGGAGAGACTAAAGGAGCTTAATATGTATACCCTTGAGGAAAGAAGGGAGAGGGGGACATGATAGAAACTTTAAGTACCTCAGTGGAATCAACAAAGACCAAGAGGGTAGCATCTTTCTGAAAAGAGACTTGCAAGAACAAGGGGATACAATTTAAAGATAGAAGGAGGGCGGTTCAGGGCAATGTGAGAAGTATTATTTCACAGAGAGGTAGTGGATGCATGGAACAGCTTTCCTGAGGAGGTTGTGGGGTCTAAAACTGTGGGAGAATTCAAGAATGCATGGGACAGACATAAGGCAATTCTTGTGGGGGGTAGGAAGAAATAGGCTGTTGGTTAACTAGGATCTGCGGCCTATCCTGTAGGTAGGGAAATGGGCAGACTAGATGGGCCTAGCGGTCCTTATCTGCCATCAAAGTCTATGTTTCTATGTTTCTAGGTGTGCAAGAACAAGGGGGCACAATTTGAAGATGGGGGGGCAGCTCAAAGGTAATGTAAGGAAGTATTTTTTCACAGAGAGGATTGTGGATGCATGGAACGACCTTCCGGAGGAGGTTGTGGAGTCAAAAACAGTGGTGGAATTCAAGCATGCAAGGGACAGTCATAAGGCAATTCAAGGGGGTGGGGTAGGAAGAAGTAGGCTGCTGGTTAACTAGGATCTGCAGCTTATCCATTAGGTAGGGAAATGTGCAGACTGGGTGGGCCAAGCGGTCCTTATCTGCCATCAAATTCTATGTTTCTATGTTTCTAGGCATGTCTTTATTTTGGGGTAAAACACCCCAGAAATATGTTTTTCAGATTTCTGGAAAAAGTACTTTCGCAAAGTACTTTTGCACTTGTGACAGTGTCGAATGGATTTGCGAAAGCTTTCGCAAAGTTCGACAGTACTTTTCCAGGCTGTGTGAAAATGACAGCAATTTTTTGGCACCCTGCTGCAAAAGAACGGTTTAGTCTTTTGGGCTGAAATTTGGAAAGAACACAGCCAACATCTCACAGATATGCCTTTCAGTATTTCAGTGAAAAAATATTACAGGGCGGCAAAGTTACGGCACTCCAAAGTTGACACTTTTTCCCATAGGATAACATTACGGCGTCTGCCTTATTACAGGAATCCTTTGGTGCACTGCTGCAAAATAACAGTTTGGTCTTTTGGGCTGAAATTTGGAGGGGAGAAAGCCAACATCCCACAGATGTGCCTTTCAGTGGCTTGGTGAAAATATATTACAGGGAGCCAAAGTTATGGCACTCTGAACTTCTCTGTTTTTCCCATAGGATAACATTACGGAGTTCGCTGCGCCTTTCAGGGCCCGCATCTCGGAAACGGTGCGAGATACGGACTTTTTGTTGGAAAAATACTTGGGCTAAGTATAAAACTAGCCAGGAGAGTCATAAATCATATGACTTTTACATTTTTTTTCTACATCATACGGTTCCTGAGATATAAGCAATTTAGTATTCCAACTCCTCATTTTCTTCTCCGAGACCCATTATTATGCATACATTCTTTGTACTCACTGTCTTTCTCTATGAAGCTTTTGGGGAAAACCATTCTGTGCGCTTACATTACTGTTACCGTTACCGTTTCCACTTGCGGTTCTGTACCCGTTTCACTTACCGTTCACGTCTACGCCACCATGTGCGTTACCCTTTGCGTTTTCATTTGCGCTTGCATTTGCGTTATTTTAACCATTTCTGTCTACAGTACTGTTTAGCTTTCTGTTTCGCTTTGCGTCACCATGCGCATTACCATTTGTGTTTGCGGGCACCATGTTACTATGTGACAACACATCACGTGGCAGGAGCGCGGGGCCCAAAGGACCCCGCGGCCCCACCGCCACATTACATTCACTATTTCTCATTATCATTCTCAAAGAAGGAAATTAGAGGCAAAAACTCCATTTAATGCATTAGTTAGGGTTGTTCCACAGCGACAAAATGAGGAATTGTTAGGTTGAAGCCCCCTAGGATCCCCTGCCCACACCCCAACCGGCATCGGGTGCATTGGAGTTGTCAGTCCAACTCTCACCCCATTCTCCTATACTTCTGCTTCTTCACACATCTGATGGGGTGAGAGTTAGGCCGCAACCCACGCGACCCAATGCCGTTGGGGTGTGGGTGAGGGGATCCTAGGGAGCTTAACCCTAACACTAAATTTCTCACTTTTGTCGCTGTGGAACAACCCTAACTAATGCATTAAATGGATTTTTTTGCCTCTAATATATATACATATATACATATATATATATATATATACACTCACACACACACACATATATATATATATATATATACACACTGTATATATATATATATATATATATATATATATATATATATATATATTCATTGCAAAACTTTGTTAATGCATCAGTTCGGGTGAGTACTATAGTGACAAAAGGAGGGAAATGAGGCATTAGGGTTTCCACAACTATCACCCCACCCCCACCACCACTCTGCAGAGACTGACAGGTATCAGGGGACATACTGGCCCTGCATGTGCATTATAATGCATACCAGGGGGCAATCTACCATAAGAAGGCAGTGCTCCTGTCCAGGGAGATTGCCGCTGGGAAGAACTGACCAGCTATGCATTTTCAGACTGTGGACAGGCTACTTCGTCCTGCTTGTCTACAGCTGAAGAAGGTTTTTTTCGAATGCTGAATGTGAAGAGTTTTCTCGGTTCTTCTCAGACAGAGTGTCCGGTATCTGGCAGGAAGTTCCTCCAGTCAGCAATGCCATAGCTGGCAGTGATCATCAGAAGTGTTCTGAGTGCACTCCGCCTGGTTGGGGGGAGTTTAGACCAGTGGAGGTAAGTGAGGTCATTGAGGTGGTGACCAATCTGAAGTACACTTTTTGTGAACTGGACCTGTTTCTGATGTGTTTCTTGATGAGATGCATCAACACTGTTGGCCCAGTGTTTGTGGTGATTGTCTAGTGTTCCTTATATGAGGGGGGTCTTCTCTGATGCCTTGAAGGAAGCATTGTTGAGACCACACTTAAAGAAACCATCATTGGACCCAGAGGTTAGGGCAAATTACCGACCTATCTCCAATCTTCCCTTTTTGGCAAAGGTTATGGAGAAGGTAGTGGTGCTTCAGTTGGAGGAGCACCTCATGACCCATGAATTGTCTGAACACTTCCAGTTAGGGTTTTGGGTGAGGCATAGTACAGAAACCACACTTGCTCAAGTGCAGTTTGATGTCCTCAGGGATAGAGATCGAGGAGAAAAGACAACTCTTGTTCTCGATCTCTCCTCAGCATTTAACACTGTGGACCATTGTGTATTGCTTGACCACCTTAGGGAGCTCTGCAGACTCATCGACACTGTCATCTGCTGGTTCAAGCCCTATTTAACCAACAGGAGGCAATGGGTTGTGATGGGGAATTTCTCCTCCACCCCGTCCCCTATTTTGTGGAGTACCTCAGTGATCAGTGTTGTCCCCAATGTTGTTCACAGTGTACATGCTACACCTGGGAGGGATCATTAGGAAGTATGACTTGGGTTTTCATTGCTATGCTGATGATACCGAGCTATACTTATCCTTTGCCCCAAGAACATCCAACGTGGTAGATGTACTAAACAGCTGCCTTGATGAAATCAATGACTGGATGACATCTAGCTGGTTGTGACTGAACCCCAATAAGATGGAGGTATTGGTGGTGGAGTCGAACCCAGAGTGTGATAGAATGACCTCTGAATCAGAGACTGGACTTGTTCTGGGATCTGTTCCATTGAAGGCCTCCTCTAGGGTGTGAAATCTTGGCATTATTCTGGATAGGAGTTTGACCATGGAGACACAGATATCTTCCACTGTCTGCTCTTGTTTTTTTCTATCTCAGAAATATCGCCAGGATAAAGCCCCTTGTTCCACCTCTGGACCTCCCAACTTTGTTGCATGCCTTAGTTACATCAAGTCTTGACTACTTTAATACCCTCTACCTCAGGGTCGTGGGAGGATTCCTCTGCAGACTGCAGCTAGTGCAGAACACAGCTGCCCGGTTACTTACTGGGCAGCTGAAATTTTGCCACATTAAACTGGTGTTGCATGAGCTGCATTGGCTGCCAGTCAGGTGGAGGATCCTCTTTAAGGTGGGTCTTATCACCAATGTGGCCCTACATGGTCAGGGCCCTGGTTATCTATTAGACCTTCTTGTACCTGCTCACTCAGTTCACGCCCTCTGTTCCTCCTGTGGAGGCCACCTAGTGATTCCCAGGATGAGTTTGAAATCGGCTGGTGACAGGGACTTAAGTGTCGCCACCCCCTTCCTGTGGAATTCACTCCCCTCTGATTTAGGGGGACCCTGCTTTGGAGGTATTGAAGGCCCACGTTAAGGCCCTCCTATTCGCTCAGGCATTTCTGGATTAAGTTAGTAACTTATAGATTTGATCTGATTATAGTTGTTGAAAATGTAGTGTTTCAGTTTACTGTCTATGGGTAACGTTTATATGAAGTGTTATTATTTATATGTTTTTACTGATTTATTTTTGGATATGTGTTTATTTGTTTGTGTGGTGCATCTTTTAAATAAATTTTGCCTTGCCTTGCCTTGGGGTCATCAGCCATAACACTCATGCCATTCCACCCCAGCCCCACCCTGCAGATACTAAAAGGCATCAGGGTGTGCCTCGGGGTCCTCGGCCCTAATGCTCACCCCATTCTCCTATACTGTACCCATCTCAGTTTATATCCTAATAAAATCGGGTGAGCGTTAAGGCCAAAGACCCCAAGGCACAACCCGATGCCTGTCAGTGTCTGCAGGGTGGGGGTGTGGATGAGGCATTAGAGTTGGAAACCCTAACTCCTCATTTCCCTCCTTTTGCTGCTATAGTACTCACCCTAACTGATGCATTAATGAAGTTTTTTGCAATGAATTTCCTTACATTTTGAGTTAGTATAATAGTGTCTTTATTTTACTGTGAGAGTGCAGGGTCCTTTGGACCCTGTGCTATCATCCCTCCATATATGCATATATGTATCTAGCTGTTGAAATCCAGGGGCCTCTGGCCCCTGCACATCCACACATAAGCTTATGAGCAGGCATAGTGAAATTGCAAGAAATAGTCATTAGTGTGCCATCTTAAATAATTTTCACCCCAAATATTCAACATAACCTTCTTATCACATCACCTCATGTACCCAATACAGAAAATGTTCGAATCCCCACCAAAACATAATTCTGCACAACCACAACACCATTCTATGCCACAGGTGTGAAACCACATTTTGGCCAGGATTTGAGAAATGAAAGCTGTGGTATACATGATGCGGGGCACTAAGAAGACTATGTCAAAAATATGGGGTGAAAACATTGGAAATTTCCAACATCAGGAGCATGTGTAGTGAGACCGCAATGAATGGCCATAACACAGACATTTTTCAAAATTATGACCCAGAATTTTCAACATGGCCTTTTTCGGACCCCACCTTATGAACACTGGTACAGTCATTTCCTTACTCAGTCCCAAAAGGTAATTTTGTGCAGTGACTGTGACATTCCTTGCCAAAGGTGTGAAAACACATTTGAAACAGGATGTGAAAAATGACAGCTGCACTGTTTCTGAGGTGGTGTGAAAATATGACTATGCTGAAACTTTGAAATGAAAATATTAGAATTTACCAAAGTTACGTGTGAATTTCAATGACCGTGTGTAACTTGTTCATTTTTGAGTGTTTTTGCACCAAATTTTCAACATGGGCTTTTTGGGACCCCATCTCATGAATGCTGACAGTGTCATTTCATTACTCAGCCGCGAAAGGTGATTTCACACAGTGACTGCAAAATCACCTTTCGGGACTGAGTAATGAAATTACAGTGGCAGTGTTCATGAGGAGGGGTCCCAAAAATACCATTTTGAAAATCTGGTTCAAAAATACAAAACAATGGCCGAGATATCAATATAGCTTCAAAACACCATTGAGAGCCATTATACAGCACGTACCTGATTCTTCAGTTTGCGGTTCAGCTTTGAAGAGTGCAGGTGTGTCCCGGTTCACAGAAGATGATAGCCCAGGACCTCTGGTGGTAAGTATAGGGTAAGGGGGTGTGGGGTGGTGGGTCTTCAATGGGAGGGTTGGGGTTGGGGAGGGAGAAGGTGGGGTATGGCGAGGGATGGTTTTCTTATTTACAGCTGAAAAATATAGAAAATATGTCAGGTGATGTTTTTCTTCTTTGCAGGTGGAAAAGAAAACTATCTGGGGACACTGGGAGTGGGTTCCTCAGTGTCCCAAACTGTGGGGAGGTGGAGTGACAGATGGGAGACACTGGGAATGGGCTCCCCAGTGTTCAACACTGCTGGAATGGGGAGGACACAAGTTTGGGACACTGGGAGTGGGCTCTCCAGTGTACCTGCAAGCAAGGGGATGGTCATAATGAAACTCTCTGAACACTGGGAGTGGGCTCCCCAGTGTCATGCTGCTGGGGGTGAGGACATGACAGGGGACTGGGGACACTGGGAGTGGGCTCCCCAGTTTCCCACATTGTTCTGGGCAGGGTTTGGGAAGCATTACTTGTTACACTGGGAGTGGGCTCCCCAGTGTCCCCTACTGCAAGGGGGAGGCTAATAAAGGACATTGGGAGTGAGCTCTCCAGTGTCCTGCACTGCTGTGGAATGGATGCGTAATCTCTTGAGACACTGGGAGTGGGCTCCCCAGTGTCCCACACTGCTGGGGAGGGGGTAGACAGCAGGCAAAAGGAGCAGATCAAACTTGACTCTGCAGCTGGCAGCATGCATTCCAGCTGCAGCTGCCGAAGTCAAGAAAACTCCAGTGTTCTCATACAGAGACTGGAGGTGGAAGTGGTCTTCTTGCTCAGCTTGCCACCTGAGATCGGGTGGTCAACAAAGGTGTTTCTGGGCATATGTTATATAAAAAAACCAACAACATTTAAATCTAGATAAACAGGTAATGTTTAGCTAAGTTCTGATTTTCTTTTTATATTACATGTATTTTTCCCGTGTTTTCTCTCTCGCTAATGAGAAAACAAAATCTAGGACACAAGACAGTTCTGCAGAAGTAAAGCAGGCTCTGTGTGAAACCACATGCAAAAAAAAAAAAAAAGTGACTTTTTCAAAAGAAATGGCTCAATGTGACCCTCCATGAGAAAGAAAGTGCAAAAAAATACTTTTTTGTCCAAAATATACAAAAATGTTAAAAAAAAACATTATGTACGAAAAAATGACATTTTCGTAAAACAATACTTTCGTGCCTGGCATATAAATTTTCCCATAGGAAACAATGGGAAATTCAAAGTTTAATAACTTTAGAATGGATTAATATTTTTTCACCAAACCTTCTAAAGGCACATCTGTGAAGAAAAGGCTTTATACCCTGTACATTTCCAACCACTACCTAAAGCCATTTCTGAGATCCAGGTTGACAAAAAAATAGCAAAAAAACATGTTTTTTTTGGTTTTTTTCAACACTCTGCGTCTCAGCAACCACACAACAGATTCAAACAAACATTGGCACATCAAGGGATCTACCCCTGGCCAGTATGCATGCCAAATGTCATGAAAAGTCAATTAACAGTTCCAAAGTTATTAAGGTTTATAAAGTTGGGTTTAACACAGAAGTTAGGTTTCACCCTAACTATACTGGTGCTACTGTACCATTATATATATATGGGCAACTCCATGAAAAGGGGTTACCAAAGTGTGACATGACTGTAAATTTTTAAAATCCAAAGTAGATGAATTTTGTTATGTGTGTTATGATGCTGCTCCCAACCACCTATTAAGTGGATATATTGGGAGATAATTTCCTCATCGGTACCTGAGAAAATGGATCATGAAAGTTGAACACGTAACACGGGACACCAAAGAAATGTGACTTGCATGTGGGGTTTTGTAACTAATATTAGGAAACATTTGTTAGTATGTTTAACATGTGTGCTCTACCAGTGAATATGGGGTGTGGTAATTTGTTAACTCCCTTACATGGGCATTAGGTTAGTGCATCTTTAAGGTTGTGCACAAAACATGGACACTGATCACCTTTTTGAGGTTGAAACGGTTTTACTGTACTGTTCATTACATAATACTAATGCTATCCATCACGCAATACAAACCAACCAACAGCAAGCAATAGAAATGTGAAATATTTAAAGATAAGTTTCTAATCATCCTTCCCTGCCCTGCAGTCCATTTAAGTCAATTGTGTATGGCAGGAAAACAGACAAACTATAGCTGTCCTGCAAACAACTGAAAATTATTTCATAGAATTTTGGTTGAGTGTAGTTCATTTAATTTGTACAAGATTGTTAACTGTTCGTGTCAGTGGACATGTGTCTCAACTCTTGTAACAAGCTCCAATACACTCCTAATTCAGTTCCTGCCTCAGTCTCAAATACTTTTTTGTTACATATTTCTTTCAGTGCTTCAGTGCTGATGTTAAAGATTTTATCTCCCTGAAGCTGTACTGGTCCATAAAATTTTCAGCCATGTTTTACGTTGTCGTAGTCCTGAATCCTAGTCCAAGTAAATGTTGACTCCCCACGTTGGTGCAGGAATTTGAAGGTGTACTGCTGGTTACCTACTGCTGTGATCTCACCAATGTAGAATGCATTGGAGTAATAAACAGCATACAGTTTCCCAACTTCAATTGGGCCCGAGGGCATGAGTCTCGTTTTCGCTGGCTGCACACTGTGTGTGGTGGTCTCAGGTAGCAGAACACATGGGTCCTCGGGAAAACACTGGTCCTCAGGAAGATCAGTGTTGGCGCTTGTTGAGGGGGCTACATCATTTGAGGTAATGTTATTCTAAGTAGCACACATTTCCACTGGTGTAGGGATGCTGTTAGTAGTCTCAGCTGAGTAACCACTGGTTTTGGCAGATTCTGGCATTGGGTCATGTGACTTTTAAGTGTGCAGCAGGCCAACACGGGTATTTTGTGAAGTGGGCACAGAAGCCATTATTATTTATTTATTTAGTTAGTTTTTGTTGACCGGGTAGGAACACTAGACAAGTTATATGCCTATTTTCAGGAACGACCCGGGAGAGTACAACAGGTTCAACAGTTAACAGTGATAGGGTATAGTAAGTACATCAAATACAGCAAGCAGTAGGGAAAGACAGTTTACAATTTACATTGGATTGGAAAGGTACACACAGTTTGTGAAATAAGAGTGCAATGACCAGCAGGGCTGGCGGTATAAGCACGGGCAAGGTGAATCCAGCTATCCAGTGGACACCAGAGCTGTATTCTAGGGAGGCTTTGGGCAATCGCAGCAAGAGGCCAGCTTTAGATGTTCCCACAGGGAGGTCCAGAAAAGTTTGTGAGAAGGGGTAGTGCAGACATTTTCAGGAAGGGAGTTCCAAAGCTTGGGAGCTTGAACGGCAAAACTCCGGTCCCCCATGACGGTGTGGGTGGTAGGTATATTCAGTAGGCCAGGGCCCTGGGATCTAAGAGGGTAGGGGGAGATCAGCTGGGGCGAGAAACCGGGCAAGTTCGGAGGTGCCGGAGCTGATTACTTTGCTCGTGAGGCACCCAGTGCTAAAGAAGAGGTGATTGACCGGGGATAGCCAGCCAAGCTTATCATAGAGTTCACAGTGATGGGTGAGACGGGGAGCGGCCAGGGCAAACTGACAGATGTTGTTGTATGCCGTGCTCCACTTGCTTAGGAGGACCTTGGAAGTATGTGCAAATAGGAGGGAACCATAGCTAAGGGAAGGGAGTAGTACTCCTCTGGCAATAGCTAGACGTGCCGCAGGGGTGAGGTTGTACCGAGCCCTGTAGGCCAGCCCCAGCTTACGGTTTACCCCTTTTACGGTTTATTAGCTGCTTAACTGTTCATTGCCCCACATACTTCCTGTTTTCACATGGTAGCTCTTGTTGACACTGTCTGCAGAAACATGCAAAGTCTCTAACTGCAACCACTCATGCTTTCACTGACTTTACACTGTGTATTTGGCAGGTCCCTGGTATTGTTTTGATGTTACCATGCATGTTTTGTTTAATGTCATTGCTGCCAACCAGACAAAAGTGTGAATCTTATGGCTACACCCATTACTGGCTGTCTCTTTTGTTAGATAGTTCTTGCAGTAATTATGCAAGTCTTCTGCATTCGCAATGACTGCCTGACATGATACAGCTGCCTGTGATGCACATGACTTCATGACAGCACTTTCCCCATCTGACGGTCCTTTCCCATGCCAGGACCCAAAATATGCTCTCTCAATTGGGAATCCATAGCCTGAGGGGGCCAAAGAAATTGCCTGGAAAGCCCACTTTGACTTATGTTGTCTGACGCAACCATCTGTGAAGTGAACTTGCTTTTGTATGTTGATACCATGGACAGCTTTAAGGTGGGAGTTTGACATGTGGATGAAATGCCGCACAGCATGATGATTATGCTTTAGATCACTGGAAATGAAGACAAGAGTTTCTTCACAGTTTGTGTGCCTGTAATATGCTACAACAGGGTGAATCGTTGCCTGCTCATGATCCCAGTGGCAAGACTGAATCTCGTCTTGAAATTTGCAGTTGTAGTTCTTAGCAAAATCAAGGATCATCATGACCCATCCGGTTGGCATATTTTTCATCATTGAATTAAACTGCTGTTGCTGCCATGCGACTACATGCAAGTGGTAGCCCAGAAACTTGAAATCATCTTTTAGTGTTGCCACTAGTTGTTGCATGGTTGTTTCCTTAGTTTTCAATACTTTGCGGCATTGTTTAGCATCAGCGCCATCTATTTTTCTCACAATGTTTATACTCTCCCACTGGAGCCATTGCACAAGTTCATTGGAATGAGCCTCCAGGAGTTCCTCAACTTTTCTGTGAAAATCATCTGTGCTGCAAAACTCACATTTTTTCTGGACACATTCTATTTTGTAAAATTTTTCACCAGGTGGCCGTTGGCACATTATCAGTTCAATTGCCTGGTACAGATTTGTGACTTTGCATTGTGGCATTTTTTTTACTGTCAGCAATGCGATTTAATGCCTTCAACTTCATCTCTGCATTTTTGCAGTATTCGCATAAGCACAGGTCCAGGTTTTGTTCACTGGCAAGTTTAATGTGTCATGGTCTCAGGGCACAGAATTTTACTTTTTGGACTGGTGTTTTTGGGTTCTGTTTGATGAACTCACTATGAAGAGCTGCAAGGGGTTTAGAAAGGAAGGATTTAGTCTTTACAGTCTTTTTAGAGTATGCCTTTTTATGCGGTAGCGGGGTGGCTGACTCTTCAAAGAAGTTCTTTATGCTTTTGATGGCTTCTAAAGAGAGAGCGGACTTGTGCCTTTTGTTTTGTGGCTTTTGTCTACTCACCTTCATTAGCCTCTTCCAACTGATCCCTAGGGTATTGCTTGCAGTTCGCAGTAGTTTGTATTTTTTCAAAACAAGCACAGTTTTAATCAGTTCCTGGGATGCCTCCCTACCAGTTTTGTGTGTAATTGTTTTGGCCTCATCCATTTTGCCCTTCAATACCTCGACCAGTTTTCCCTCCAGGTTGTCAACAGGTGAAAAGATTTTCCGCTTTGCCAGTTCTGTCTTCTTGGACAGTGAGCAGGATGCTAGCAGTCTTTCAATTGTTGCTGTAAAGCGTACTGGTGACGATGGTGGTCCCTCTCGTGCCCATTGAACAGCTTTTCTAACTGTACAGTCTGTTCACATGTCCACCTCTGGAGTTACTTGCAAGACGTTGCCAACAGTGGTCACATCAGTCACGGTTACGGGAGTGGTCACTTCGGTTATGGGAGTGGTCACTTCATCAATTATGGTGTTGTCGGGTGTTCTTATTTTTGCTGCATGTTGCATCTGATAACTCTCTTGCCTTTTTTTATTCACTCTTCTCTTTTGCGCAGTCATTTAACCATGCTGTTGACATTTTTTCTCTCTCCAATATTCTCTTTGCATCTGCTTTTTTTGTTCTTCTGCTCTGGTGTTTCTTTTGGCTGTGACAGTGCTCTCTTCCACTGCAGCCATTTGCCTTTTCCACTCTCTGTATCTCTGCATTCTGAGCTTGGTCTTCTCATTTTGGTATTTTCGTTTCTCTTCATCCATGGACTGCCTGAATGCTTTAACTCTTATTAAAGCTTTCTGCAAATATTGCTGATAGCGTTCTGGGTCTCGTTTGACCCTCTCCCTGTAGCAGTGACTTTTTTCCTTTTCCGACAATGTGGGGGAATAATTGCATAAAGCATCTTGCAACAATGCCAAAGCGGAAACGCAGGATCATCTCTGTCGCTGCACCATAGTCTATAATCGTGGGTAATAAAGAAAAAAAATTAGAATAAAGTCATATTGACCCTGTAGTGTCAGTCTGAGGGCTGAGTGAATTCCAGAAATGGGAAGATCTGGTTTCAGCGCAGGACGGATGAAGTTTTCTGTGTTATTTTCAATATTATGTTTTCATGATCAACAATGATAGAAGTACGTGACCGCACACTTCATTTCTTGAAGGTACAAAGACAACACATGCATCCTGTGACAGTTTTTGCCACAAGTGAAGATGGAATAATGCTTACAATATGTGAAGTAGAGAACAGGGAAATGTTCCAATTTGAAAAGACAGGAGTGTGGCAGATATATCCCAGCTGGAGAATCAGACAAAGTGAAGGAGGAGACCACACATTGGTTTCTTATGAACCATTACAACATGCATATACATGAACATGGCCAATGTCTTCCAGCTGGTGAATCTCATGAAGTTAAGGAGGAGACTACACATCAGTTTGTAATAAACTGTTACAACACGCATGCACGCAAACTTGGCAAATATCTTCCAGCTGGAGAACCACACAATGTTAAGGAGGAGACCACCACACAATGGTTTGTAATGAACCATTACAACATGCATATGCATGAACATGGCCAATGTCTTCCAGCTGGTGAGTCTCACAAAGTTAAGGAGGAGACCACACATCAGTTTGTTATAAACTGTTACAACACACACACACGCAAACTTGGCAAATATCTTCCAGATGGAGAACCACACAATGTTAAGGAGGAGACCATCACACAATGGTTTGTTATGAACCATTACAACATGCACATGCATGAATGTGGCAAATGTTTTCCGTTTACAGAGTGACATAATGTCACAGAGGAACACGCACGTGCATGAACATGGCAAATACCCTGTCTGGAGAGTCACACCAAGTTAAGGATAAGACCACACAACAAATATATTTTTGTCATGAACCATGCAAGACAGAGCACATAGAAAGTTTCAATGAGAGAAAACTAAGAGAAGGAAGATCAGTGCAGTAACCATTACACTGCCATAAATGCTTTGACCCTAATGACAATGTCCTTTGGAGTGCCTCACATCTGTTGCTTGCTAGAGTAATGTTACACAAAGACCTATGATATTTACAGAGCAGTAATAATATTTTCTCATAACACATGCAACAGCCCTGCACCCCAGGCAGAATTGGTATGGAATACAGGAAAGTACATAACTGAATCCATGTAAGCCAAACCGGTGGCCACATCACCCCATTTGCACTCTGCCCCTTGGTTTATTGCACTAAGTACATTGTTTTGCACTTTTTCACACTGAAAGACAGTTGCTATTCCCTTGACCAGTCCTTCAGTTTTCAGGTTTCTGCTCATCCTTTCCACACACCCCAGAAATTCCACTGGATTTCAGATTTTGGTATCAGCTGCAAAGAGACAGACCTTCCCTTACAACTCCTCTGCAATGTATCTTATGAAGACAGGAACGATTTTATCGCAGCACTGATCCATGAGGCACCACGATGGTCACCCACACTGACCGCGAGGGAACGCCAATTTGTTTGTTTTACCACCACTGTTGGTTGCAAATATCCCAACCAAGGTCTTTCACAGTTTAACAATCATTGCTCTTCGCTATGCTGCACTGTCAAAAAGCCATAAACGTACATGTAAAAACACAACACTAAATGTTACATATAAAATTAGCATAAAATGTCCCTGCCTGACCTTCTGCCATGCTGGTGACTTGTGTTCAGGATGAGAGCCGACCCCTGGGGGTCAGCCAGGGAGGAGGAGGAAGATCGAGCATCCCCAGGACAGCTTCCCTCTTCTGGGGAGGGGGAAATAAACAGTAGTCAGTGTTAGCCTGGCCCCTGGTGGAGGCTATGTGCTGGCGCACAAATGCTGAAAGAAGGAGTAACAGAAATGAGCCAGATGCTTGGGGTGCCAGCATTGTCATTCCAGCCTGCTGCCCTCTGAATGGAAGAAAATAGAAAAGTATGTCAGTGGTTCAATGTCAGTGGGCACCAGCGGTCCCTGACAACAGTCAGTCAGAGTCAGAAGAACTGGATACAGTGTCCGGTGGGGTGGGCACTCCCCCTGCCATCCCCATGAGGGGGAGAAGATATGCTGTAGTGGCAGAAGCAGAGTGCCAGTGGACATGGGGGGTCAATGCTGTGGTATGCGCCTGAACATGGGTGGCTGGCATGGAGAATGAAATAAACTTAAGGTTTAAACCTAAAAGTCTTTTTCACCCCAGTATCTGTGAGTTCTTGTACCCCACATTGTCACCGCACATAGTGCCACCTACCTGACTTCCAATTGTCTTCACAGTTGATGACTCTGCAAGATTGGTTGATGCACTGATTCTGCAAAAATAAAAAACAACATTGTAACTAAGTGCTGAGTGATTCCTCTTTTCTTATGTAGCAATCAAAGTTATCCCCCAACCCCATACCTCTCACTATGTGAGGCAAATCTGGGGCTTATACAGGGATTTTAGCATTTTGTCTGCCTCAAGAAGTAGGGATTTCAGGCATGAAACATTTCCTGTGGAAGAAAGGTGGTGAAATCCACCAGCAATCCCCACATTTGCAAAATACCTTTAGCATGGAAAGACAGTTGCCATACCCTCAACCACTCCTTGAATTCTCAGGTCTCTGCTCATCCTTTCCACACACCTCACCAATGTCCACCCAATGGCAGATTTTGATGTCAGTCACAAAGAGGCAGACCATCTCTTACAACTCGTCTGCAATATATCTTATGAAGACGTAAAAGAGACTTGGTCCCAGCACTGAGCCATGTGGCACCCCAATGGTCACCCACACTGCCCACGAGTGAACTCAGATTTTTTTTTAACACCTCTATTTGTTGCCCATCCCCTAACTAATGTCTTTCACAGTTTAGCAATCAGTGTTCTTCACTATGCTACACTGTGTAAAAAGCCATAAACGATACATGCAAGAAAAATAGAACACTAAATATTACAGCAATTATGATGTTTAAACAGCCAGCCAGTGGCGTGGATGGCTGATGCATCCATGCCCGACCTACATCCATGCCGGTGACCTGTTTTCGTGATGAGAGCTGGTCCCTAGGGGTTGGCCAAGGAGGAGGGTAAACAGCAATCACTGTTAGCAAGACACTGGTTAGGCCCCATCTGGAGTACTGCATGCAGTACTGAAGGCCACACCTTCACAAGGACATTAACAAAATGGAGGCAGTCCAGAAAAGGGCAACCAAAATTGTGCAGGGACTGCATCAGAAAACATATGAGGACAGATTAATGGAGCTCAATATGTATACCCTAGAGCAAAGGAGGGGGAGACGTGATATGATCTAAACATTCAAACACCTTAAGGGCATTAACAAGGTGAAAGAGTCTAATATGTTTCAATATAAGAAAAATAGCAGGACAAGAGGACACAGCAAGTGATTATAGGGAGGCCGATTTAAGGGGTAAAGTGAGGAAGTTCTTTCTCACAGAAAGAGTGGTGGATGCATGGAACAGCCTACCTCAGGAAGTGGTGAATATGAATACAGTGCAGGGCTTCAAACAGGCATGGGATAGGCATAATGGAGCAATACAGATGAATTTGAATAGATAGGCCATTGACAGGGTACAGGCCTATGGCACATTCATAAAGTAGAAAAAATGGGCAGACTGGATGGGCCTTGCGGTCCTTATCTGCCAACAACTTCTATGTTTCTATGTTAGCCTGGCCCCTGGCAGAGGCTAGGAGCTGGCATACCAACACTACAAAAAGGAGTGGCAGAGATGGGCCAGATGCTGAGGTGTCATGCACTGGAGTGTGTGTGGCACCAGCATTGTCATCCCAGCCTGCTGTCCTCTGCATGGAAGAAAACAGAGAAGAATGCAAGTGGTTCAATGTCAGTGGGCACCAGTGGTCCCTGACCCCAGTCAGTCAGAGTCAGTAGCACCAGATAGTGTCCAGTGGGGTGGGGTGGGCTCTCCACCTGACATTCCCATGGGAGGGGGGATATGCCATAGTGGCAGAAGTAGAGTGCCAGTGGACATGGGGAGGTCAGTGGTGTGGTATGCACCTGAACATGGGTGGTTGGTGCACAGAATGAAATAAACTTAAGGTTTAAACCTAAAAGTCTTTTTCACCCCTGTATCTTTGAGTTCTTGCACCCCATATAGTCACCCCACATAGTGCCACCTACCTGACTTCCAAGTGTCTTTACAGTTGATGATTCTGCAAGAGTGGTCGATGCACTGATGCTGCAAAAATAAACAACATTCTATAAGTGATGAGTGATTCGTCTTCTCATATAGCAGTCAAAGTTATCCCCCAACCCCACACCTCTGGCAATATAAGGCAAATCTGGGGCTTACACAGGGATTTCAGCATTTTGTCTGCCTCAAGAAGCATGGATTTCAGGCATGAAACAACACTACCAGAGGCAGAAAAGTGGTGAAATCCACTAGCAAGCTCCACATTTTCAAAACAATGCCCACGGTATAAGTGTGTGTGTGTGTGGGGGGGGGGTCGGGGAATGCTTTGCCTGGTATAAGAACATAGTGCCTAACATAATACACAACAAACTCTGAACAAAATGCAAATTATTGAAAAAATAAAGTAGAAAACAGGTACATCCATCCCCAAATAAACTACACAATGAAATACTTCAGGCCACATACTATGTTTACTTTATGGGTGCTTTACTTTCAGAAAAATCTCTTTATGGGTCAAGTTAATGGAGACTAGGAGCACATGGGGCCTATTGTAACAAAGACCACAAACTCTAAGCAAAATCCACATTACAGAACCAAACAAAACTTAGACAATTGTTAAATAAAGCCAAAAATAAACTGCATGCTGAAACACATTTAGCCACTGAACAAGTTTACTTTAAAGGTGCTTTCTTTTGCTAAAAAGCTCTTTTTGGGTGACTAACATAATGGAGACTACAAGCACGTGGGGCCAAACATAACAAAGACCATAAACTCTAAACAAAATCCACATTATAAAACCATATAAACCTAGAAAATTGCTTAATAAAGCCCAAAATAAACTGCATGCTAAAATACTTTAGGCCACCTATGAATATTACTTTAAAGCTGCTTTATTTTCCAAAAAAAAAACACTTTATGGGTGGCTAACATAATGGGGACTACAAGCACATGGTGCATAAAATAACAAAGACCACAAACTGTAAGCAAAATCTACATTACAGAACCAAATAAACCTAGAAAATTGTTTAATAAAGCCCAAAATGAACTACATGCTGAAACACATTTGGCCACTAATCAAGTTTACTTTAAAGCTGTTTTATTTTGCTAAAATGCTCTTTTTGGGTGACTAACATAATGGAGACTACACGCACATGGGGCCTAACATAACAGAGACCACAAACTCTGAACAAAATCCACATTTCAGAACCAAATAAACCTAGAAAAGTGCTTAATGAAGCCCAAAATAAACTGCATGCGAAAATACTTAAGGCCACCCATGAATTTTACTTTAAGGCTGCTTTATTTTGCTAAAAAGCTCTTTTTGGGTGACTAACATAATGAAGACTACAAGCACGTGGGTCCGAACATAACAAAGACCACATACTCTGTCCAAAATTTAAATTCTGATGGAAAAAACACACAAAAATTGCTAAATCCAGCCTCCCCAAAAATAAAGCAGAAATATATTATCCCACCAACACAGTTTACTTTATGGGTGCTTTATTTTATTAAAAAACACTTTATGGGTGGCTAACATAATGGGGACCACATGCACATGGTGCCTAAAGTAAAAAAAGACCCACAAAAACTGACCAAAAACAACTAATGTGCTTAAGAAAAGTTTAATAGTCAAAATGCATCAGTAGCTTACATTTCCTCCTTACTGCACTCATTTTTATTGCACAAATATAGATTGATTGGGAATAGAAGCACAGGGATGCCACAGAAACAAATGGCCTAAACTTTGTCAAATCTCACAGGGTTCTAGAAAGTTTAGGGGAAAAAACACAAATGCAGAGCAAATTAACTTCAGTGCACAAAAATATGATTTCTCTTATTTTTGGTCTTCTGCATTTGGAACACACACAGTATACCTGAGAAGAAGCACCTGCAAAGAAAGCATGGTGTTTGTATTCCATTTAACTGAACCCTCTAGTCCCCCCTCTAAAACCACATTAATTGGCAAAAATAAAAATGCTTCACTGTCCAGAACTACTGTTAAACAGGTGTGCCAGTAATTGTTAAAAATGTAAGGCAGGTCTGCTTTTGTATACCTTTGCATTTCTATACATAATGCAAAAAGGAGCCTTGTGGTGTTAGGGGTCTCCATACATTAAACTGTGCCCCACTACCATTATACTCCTAAAAAAGTGATTACATTAAAAAGAAACCAAGCTTTTGATGAGCACATTTGTACTGAAAGCTAAAATGCACACATTGTTTTTCTTTTACCCAAATGTTGTAGCCTGTTTTCACAAGCACCAAGAGGAAGCTCCCAGTGGTTGCTAACAAACACAGACAACATACTTGTTTGTAGTCCTAAAGTACTAAATTGGGCCAAAAATAACTTTGTAAATCCTCAGATAACTTGATATAATTTATAAAAATGCTCTGATGGATTATTTCCACTGACTGACCCTGTAGCAAATGTTGCTGATAAATACAAGCCATTCCAGCGCCTTTGAAACAGACGCTAAAGTAACCACAGCCTACCTCTCCTCCTCGTGGTTGCTTTTGTAGCTCAGGTGCTGCTCGCTGGACTCCACAACATGTTTGTTGTTTGCTGAAGGCAGGAAAGGGGCTCCCCCACAAATGCAGGTGCTTTTAAGCACAGTTGGAGCCCGCCCCACTCTTGGTGCATATTGGAGCTCCTACGGGATTCTCAGGGATCAGATGGCCGCCTGGGAGAAACGAACACACATACGGGAATCTTGGACACTGCACAGCATTGGGAGCAAAGGTTGGACACAGCAGTCATGTCGTACGATATTTCAAAATGAAATGAAGCTCAGTAGGTATAGCACATGCAGGATAATCACGGAACAACACAATTTCAGGAGGGGGGAAATAAAAAACATAAAGTTTAACAGCAAAGGATGAACGTGACCTCAGGGGACTCCTGTGGTTACTTTAGCTACCAAATTGACACACCAATAAAAAGTAAGTAAAACAAAATATTTTGAATGCACAACTGATCTGATAAAAAAGACAGGATACATAAAAGCAAGGGAAAGCAGTTTATTGTGGAAAAGCACATAATTGCATTACAGTACAGAAAATAGTTTACTGTGTGTGCCACAATGTCACAATTTAAGCAGTAAAAAAGTACAGCTTTTACAACAAGTCATGTTTTTTTTAAGGAAATTAGGATCTGACAGCATTCATCTTATGTAAACTATCTCTCTACATCACATATCGTTACACAGTGCTGTAATGAACTTGGCACATGTTTTAGAAATTTTAAGGACTGCATGCCAATTTTTGGACTCTGTTGGTAACCCCTTTTCATGGAGTTGCCCATATATATATATAGATATATATAGATATATATAGATAGATATAACCGAGTCTTCCTTTTTGTCGTAGGAAAACCTTGGTGTTATTTGCCATAATAAAGGAATGTTTATTATGGCAAACACAAGCATGGTTTCCATTGCTCTGCACATGTAACTGCCACAGCTCTTCCTCCTGAACCATTGGATGCCTTATCTTTCTATGGGGGATGGAACTGCCAATCGGACTACTCGGTGGTAAGTTACTGACAGTGACACAAACAAAATAAAAAAAAATGACTTAAGAAACATCTTCGGGCAGAAAGAAATGAATTAAAAAAAATAGCTGAAATAAGGAAAATGACAGCGCACTCAAACCTAAGTGGACCGCAGCCACACAGGAACGTCTTTTTTATTTTATATAATTGCTGTGGCCAAAAGGAGGACCAGCAATTACATAAAATAAAATATGGAGTAGGTTGTGTGTAAACTAAAGTTACACACCCTCCAAGGTCATGCTTACGACCCTTTAAGCTTTGCTCTGGGGTTTATGTAGCATCTAACCTCTTGGGTGTTTAAACTTCTCAGTTACACACACTACCTCATACTTTATTCTATATATATATATATATATATATATACACATATATACATACATATATATATTATACTGGCGTGATAGTGCCTGTATAGTTAGGGTTGATGGAGCACTTTCATGTTAAAGGTGAAATTTTGTAGTTTAATAACTTTGCAACCTTTCAACTGATTTGCATGAAATGTGGCATGCTTTGTAGGTAGTGGCAGGTCTCTTTACCTGCTAAATTTCATGTAAATCTGTTTTGGGGTTTGTGAGATACAGAGTGCTGAAAAATGGGTAATTTGAATTTCTTTTGTGATGTCTTTCAACAGCCGTTTCTCTGAAATGCCTGTAGTTTGTGGTGGAAACTTTTCAGGGTTTATAGTCTTTGGCTCACAGATGTGCCTTTTGAAGGTTTGGATAAAAAATATGAATTTGGTCAAAGGTTATTCAATTT
This sequence comes from Neoceratodus forsteri, assembly GCA_016271365.2. Taxonomy (NCBI): domain Eukaryota; kingdom Metazoa; phylum Chordata; order Ceratodontiformes; family Ceratodontidae; genus Neoceratodus; species Neoceratodus forsteri. The sequence continues at coordinate 1,089,428,957 of CM057450.1, forward strand.
TAAATTTTCCTATTATTTCTTATGGGAAAATAGGTTCCCACATGAAAACATTTTTGTTTGAAAACATTTTTGTGTTCGGACATGTGCAGTTTGTTGTCTTTCAACAGCCTTGTGTACAAAATGTTTTTTGCTTGTGGTCTAAAATTTTCAGGGTTCATAGCCTTTGTGTCACAGGTTTGCCTTTTGAAGGTTTTGAGAAAAAATATTAGTACGTGCAAAAGTTATTAAATTGTTTCCATGTGTGAAAACTTATATAGGATGTTTTCGGATACATTTTGCAGCACCATATTTGTAAACATAAAATGTAACCCTTATCCCCCAATCCCCGATGTGCAGGGTAACAACAGCTTAATTTGAGGTCCTTTCATTAGTGGTCCCATGACCACGATGCCCCAATCCCAGATGTTCCCGGTAACAATAGTTTAATTTAAGCACCTTTCATTAGTGGTCCAGTGACCCCGATCCTCATTGTCCTATGTGCCCAGTTACATTTTAAACAAGAATTGTCCTTATATTGGTGGTCCAGTGCCCCAACCCCAACCCTCATCCCAGGAGGTTGTGTTAACCACCCTGCCCCCCCATCTCATGACAAAGCTGGGGACCGGGACAGCCCTCCTCACACCTCTGTGGCCGGCCCTCGACTGAACTGTCACTGAGCACAAAAGTACCCACTCACTGACAGTTCAGTCAAGGGCTGGCTGTGGAGGTGAGAGGAAGGCTGAGCCTGTCCCCAGCTCAGTCACAGGATGGGGAGGGTGAGGTGGTGAGCATAACCTCCAGGGGTGGGGTGGGGGTGGGGTTGGGTCACTGCACAACCAATGTAAGGGCAACTCTTGTTTGAAATGTAACCAGACATATACGAGAATGGGGTTCAGGGTCACTGGACCACCAATGAAAGGTGCTTAAATTAACCTATTGTGACCAGGGACATCGGGGATCGGGGTAACATTAAATGTTCAGAAACATAAATTGCAAAAAACTCCATTAATGCATCAGTTAGAGTTGAAGCAACAAAAATAGGGAAGTGAGACATTAGAGTTGAGCCCTAACACCCCCCTCACCCCAACCCCCACCAGCCACCCACACCCACCCTCCATGAAACCAACACACGTCAGGGTGGCCACCTTGAAGTCATTGGGCCTAACTCTCACCCCATTCTCCTATACTGTACCATGTCAACTTCCCTACACATGGACCTTCTTAGAACCCCACTTCATGAGCAGTGGCACTGTCATTTTGTTAATTGGTCCTGAAAGGTGATTCCATGCAGTGAATGCAAAATCACCTTTCAGGACCAAGTAATGAAATGACAGTGCGAGTGTTCATGAGGTGGGATCCCAAGAACTCCATGTTGAAAATTTTGGGCCATTGTCTGCCATTATACGGTGCTTACATTGATTCTTCAGTTCACGGTTCAGCTTTGAAGAGGCAGACATGTCCCAGACCACAGAAGATGTCGGCGGATGTCCACCAGAGGTTAGTATAGGGTAAGGGGGGGGAACGGGGGGTGCTCAGTGGGAGGGTGGGGATATTGGAGAGGGGATGGGTGAGACAAGGGACCGTTTTCTTTTATTCAGTAAAAAAAAGATGTTGAGGGACAGTTTTCTTTTTTTTCACAGATTTATAATATGCATTTCAGGACACTGGGAGTGGGCTCCCTAGTGTCCCACAGTCTTGGGGCGAGGGGCTTCACAATGCTGACGTGGGGATTGGGCACCCCGATGTTGGTAAAAATAGAATGGGCTGGGGGGACATCCAACACCGAGGGTGGGCATCCCAGTGTCAGAAATATTTTGAAATACTGTCATTATTTCAGCACACTGGGGGTGGGCTCCGAGAATAAATGCCAACATGAGGATTGGGCACCCCGATGTCGGTGAAAATAAGTAATAGAATAGGTGCACTAAACAATACAGCAGTCTCCTTTAAAAATCCCTCTTTGCAATCCCTTTTCACCAGCTGATTTGTTGAAAAGGGATTGGATGGTGAAAAGGGATTGTGAAAAGGGGTTTTGAAGTTTAAAAGTGCATTTTTTAAAGTAAAGAAAAAAAAAAACAAAGGTATGGATGGGTGGAGAAAGTCCCCCTCACCAAAACCCATGCCTTGGTTTTTACAAAAGACTTCCCTGGGGCAAGTTATAAGGTTTTGCTTTCTCCTCTAGCTAAGCAAGAAAGCAAAATGGCAGCCAACGAACAGGGATTTTCTCACAAAAAGGGATTTTCTAAGATTTCCCTATCCCTTTTGGCAATTCTTATTAACGAGCCATTCACGGACAGGATTCCTTGATCGAAACTGTGCATCTATCCCAAAGACTGAACTTAGCACGATGGCCAGGTGGCACTGATGGTTGAGGCACTGGACACCACACCTCACACTACACTGGCGACCCATGTTCGTGAATGAGCAAGGGTGGCTGGGGGTTGACAGGGGCAGAGAAGGATAGAGCATCCCAAGAACTGCTCTACTTCTCTGGAGAGGGGGGGGGATCCCTGTAGTTGGCGAATGCTTGCCCCCTAGTGGAGTTTGGGGGGCAACTCGCTGATGCTGAAGATGTGGGCAGGGGGTACAGCAGATGCCTAGAGGAGCATGTGCTGGAGCATGCATGCTGCCACCACTGGTGTCATTGCACACTACATCCCCTGAGGGAAGAAAACTGGGAAAAGTCAAGGGAGACCTCTGCTGCAAGGATGACAATTGCCCCCCTCCCACTGTGCTGCCTGAGAAGATGTCTCCTCGAAGCTGGATCCGGTCATGTGGGTTGAGGGTCTCCCCACCCCCTGCATTGAAGGGTAAGTCATGGGGGTTGAAGGGAAGGGGGTCTGATACCCAGTGCTCGGCATGGGGGGGGGACATTAGAGGGGTACCGGCAGAGGACTCAAAGGAGAAAAAGTACCAACTAAAAAAAAAAAAAAAAAAGACTGAAATAGTGTTTGCCGCAGCATGATGTTGAAAAATACATAGAAATATGGAATCTGTCAGCAAATAAGGACCATACAGCCCACCTAGTCTGCCCATTTCCCTGCTTGGTTTGGCAATCCCTGCTCTTATCTGGACTGCCTTTCCCCTGCTGTGCTGTACAGCAGGGTGCCTTTATGCTTATCCCATTCACTTTTGAATCCCCATACTGTTTTTGCTTCCACCACCTCAGCTGGTAGGCTGTTCCATGGATCCACCACCCTCTCTGTGAAAAAATACTCCCTAGCATTTCCCCGAAGCCTTCCTCTCTTCAGCCTCATGTTATTTACCCTTGTCCTTGTGCTTGTTTCTTCTCTGAAATATGCTCCCCTCCTGTACCCTGTTTATTCCTCTAAGGTATTTGAAAGTGTCTATCATATCCCCTTTTTCCCTTCTCTCTTCCAGTGAATAGATGTTAAGTTCCTTGAGTCTTTCCTCATAAGGCTTGTGGTGCAGTGCATGTATCATTTTTGTTGCTCTTCTCTGGACTGCTTGCATTCTGTCTATGTCCTTCCCGAGATGCAGTCTCCACAATTGGACACAGTTTTCTAGATGAGGCCTCTCCAGTCATCTATACAGTGGCATCACTACTTCACTCATCTTACTAGTTATGCCCCTTCCTGTGCACCCCAGCATTCTGTTTGCTTTCCCCACTGCTTTTTTGCATTGTTTGCATGACTTCATGTCATCAGATATGATAACTCCAAGGTCTCTCTCTTGACTTGTGGTGGCTAGAACCTACCCCACCCCCATCCTGAATTCCTCTCTTGGGTTTCTGTGTCCCAGGTGCATTATCTTGCACTTCTCAGCATTGACACCCAACTGCCAAACCCCTGACCATTCCTTAAGTAGTCTTAGGTCATTTCTCATTTTATCTAGCCCCTTCTGTATGTCGACTCTATTGCAGATCTTGGTGTCATCTGCGAACAGGCATACTTTCCCTCCAGTCCCTCTGCAGTGTCGCTTATGAAGACATTGAATAGGACTGAACTCAGCACCGATCCCCCTGGCACCCCGCTGGTCACCTCGCCGTCTTTGGATTTTATGCCATTTGCTACCACCCTCTGGGTCCTGTCTTTTAGCCAGTTTCCAACCAATTTTACCACTTTGGAGCCCACACCCAGATTCCCCAACTTGTTAAGCAACCTTCTATGTGAAACAGTTTCAAAGGCCTTGCTGAAATCCAGGTAAGCCACATCCACTGCCCCTCCCTGATCCACCACCCTGGTCACCCATGACCCTGACATTTGCCAAAAAAGGCAAAAAATGCATTTTTTTGTGTTTTGCTACATGAAAACCACAAATTTGATTAAAACGCAACTTGGCAAATCAAGATATCTACCATCCGACACCATGTATGCCAAATTTTGTGCAAATCCGTTGAACGATTGCAAAGTTATTAACATGCAAAATTTGGGGTTTAACATTAAACTGTCTACTCAACCCTCACTATAGGGGAGCGACCTCACCCCTATAATACTGTATGTATATACATATATAGATATAGATATAGATATAGATATAGATATAGATATGAGACCACCTCTGATGTTTTCATTAATATGACTGTAGCAGTGTGCCACACTGCAACATCAAAATAGAAGTTGCCTGACTGTCTGATACAGCAAACCAGACCTCTCCCCATACAGCCCAAAACATACATGTATACTCCATTAAATAATAATAGCCAAGAGAGGGCAGTATCAGAAGAGAGCAGATGCAGCAACCCTGTCCACCCACAAAAAAATTCAAAAAAGGACATCTCTCCAGTCATTACAAAAACACACCCAATAAATTAATCAATGTATTCCTAGCCACAGGCACCTTTGTTAGTTATGTTCAGCTGTTCTGGGTTTGCTGGCTGAGTTCCTACTCACAGCAGCTCCTCCTCCTGGCATGGCTGGATGATCCATCTCTCGCAAGAGCTAGTCACACTCACAGCACAAATCTCTTCAGGCCAGGGCAGGTAGGCAGTAAATGGGCTGGCAGCTGGGAATGGGAAGTAGCACAGAACTCTGTGCAGGGAGGCAGGTCTGCAGCTGCGATGGCTCTGTAAGTGCAAGGCAGCAGAATAATATAGCAGGCAGCAAAAAGTCAGTTACAGACAGACTCTCTCTCACAGAGTACCAGGCTAGGGACATTGTTAAAATTAGAGGAGGATTTGGGGGTAAGTGACACTTGATGGATTACCCACCCCAAAGGTAGATATTTTAGCTTTTTATCCAGTAGATACGTATCACATGCAAGGCTAGACTACATTCTCATGGCACCCACACAGAAGAACTCTGTCCTTGCTGCTGACATTCACAGTATTGTAATCTTGGACCACACAGCACTAAGTGTGTGTTTAACTTGGAAGGTGGAGGGGAAAATCTTTTAGGTGGAGGTTCAATACCTCAATGAATATGACAGTAATTTCAAGGAATGGATCTTCAGGGAGATAACTGATTTCTTCAGGATGAATGATAATAGGAAGGTTTCACAAACCTGTTTGTGAGAAACTTTTAAAATTTATTTCAGGGGAGAATAATAATCTACTCAATGGTTAAGAAGAGGGAAAGCCAAAATAAATTATTAGATTCGGAAAAACAGCTTGAATCAACTAAAACCTTGTGCAAGCAGACTGTAACATGCAGAGCTGAGCTGTTAAATCGTATGACAAAACTGAAAATATGGCATCAACCAAATCTTCTCACAGAAAGCAGAATATGCCTTGTTTCATATGAAACAATCATTTTGGGAGTCAGAGGAAAAAGCAAGTAAATCATTGTCATACAAGTGCAAACTTAAAAAAAAACAACAGTCATGTAGTTTAAGTGCAGCAGGGCAGGGATAAAAAACAAATCTGGTAAAGTTGTAGGAACCAACGCAGAAATCCATGAGGTCTTCTGTAGCTAGCTTCCATAAAAACTTACATCAGAGTAAGCTGAACTGCTCTAAACAAGTTATTGATGAGTAAAGTTCCTAAATGGGGTTAATCTTCACTGCTTGTCCTTCAAAGGACAGTCTCCCCTCCAAAATTCACTAACCTCTGCACTGTCTTGAAGAGCCAGCCAGGAGCTGGTCATCCACCATCAAAACAATACATTACAGTGTTGCCTTGATCTGTTTTTTACATTTAAAATCCTGACCTCCCAGCCCCACTCCCCATGAGCCACTGATGGTTTACTTGTGCTGCCAGCAACAATTAACTAGTTCTCACTAGGCAAACATCATGCATCCACCCCCTCAGATTTGTTGTTGTCCGCCAGCCCAGCCTGCCGCCTTGCTCTTGGCCATGCCCTTGCCCCCTGATTCCTTCCTTCCTGCCTCTGAACTGAATCCTCCTGGCTTGCGCAAAAGGAATGGATCAGCTCGCACACACAGTGAACAACTTAGGAGAGCCCAAGTTAGCCCTGCAGAACCAACCATGTCACTGACCGAGTGGACTAACCGACCAATTATCATCTGCAGCAGCACATGCTCTGATCTCTTTTCTCCTCTAAGTCTCCACGTGACAGTGATGTGCATGGTGTGAGGGTCCTCTCCTCCCCTCCTCCTCTTGGCTCGGCTCCACCTTCCTCTCCACAGCCTTTTTGGTCCACCCTGCCCTCTGTCCTGTCTGCTGCTCAATTGTATTGAATGAAAGGCAAGACAGGCAGGGACAGGGTCACTGGCAGGCAACAGACAAAGAAGGTGGGGGTCATGCTATCCAAGCCACTGACTGCCATCTTTCTTGACTGCTCATGAAGAGGATTGCTGTTGCTGGCGATGTGCCTGCCCCATATAGAAACATAGACTTTGACAGCAGATAAGGACTGCTTGGCCAACCCAGTCTGCCCATTTCCCTACCTATTGGATAAGCTGCAGATCCTAGTTAACCAACAGCCTACTTCCTCCTACCTCCCCCACTAGAATTGCTTAATGTCTGTTCTATGCATTCTTGAATTTCCCCACTGTTTTTGACCCCACAACCTCCTTAGGAAGGCCATTCCATGCATCCATCATGAAAAAATACTTCCTCACATTGCCTCTGAGCTGTTCCCCCTCTATCTTCAGATTGTGTTCCCTTGTTCTTACACATCTCTGTTTCTGAAAGATGCTGCCTTCTTGGACTTTGTTGATTCCCTTGAGGTACTTGAATGTTTCTATCATGTCTCCCCTCTCCCTCCTTTCCTCCAGGGTATACATATTAAGCTCCTTTAGTCTCTCTTCATATGACTTCTGGTGCAGACCCTGCACCACTTTAGTTGCCCTCCTCTGGACTGCCACCATCCTGTCTATGTCCCTGCAGAGATGGGGTCTCCAGAACTGTATGCAGTAGTCCAGATGGGGTCTCACCAACTGTCTGTGCAGAGGGATAACAACTTCTAGTTTTCTACTGGTGATGCCTCTCCCTGTGCATCTCAGTATCTACCCAGCCCTCCTTACTGCCTTCTCACATTGCTTGCCTACCTTTAAGTCATCTGATATGACTACCCCTAGGTCCCTTTCCATTTTTGTTGCTGTTAGTACCTCCCCCCCCACATTGTGTACTCTTCCCTTGGGTTTTTCTTTCCCAGGTGCATTACTTTGCACTTCTTTGCATTGAATCTAAGCTACCATACTTGTGACCATTCCTTCAGCCTTGCCAAGTCTCTTCTCATCCTTCCCACCCCCCCTTGTGCATCATCCCTGTTGCAGATCTTTGTGTCATCTGCAAAGAGGCATACTTTCCCCTCTAGTCCCTCTGCAATGTCATCTATCAAGCCATTAAAGAGGACCTATCCCAGTACTTAACCCTGTGGTACCCCACTAGTAAATCCCCTTTCTTCAGAGTGGACTCCATTTACTATTACCCTCTGCATCCTGTTATCCAGTCAATGTTTTACCTAGGCTACAATCTTGGGACCAACTCCAAGGCTGGCTAACTTGTTTATTAATCTTTTGTGTGGGACTGTGTCAAATGCCTTGCTGAAGTCTAGGTAGGCCATGTCCACAGCCCCTCCCTGGTCTACTACTTTGGTCACCCAGTCAAAGAAATCAATTAGATTCATCTGACATGATCTTCCTACTGTGAATCCATGCTGCCTTGGGTCCTGTGCCCCCCACTGGCCTCTAGATACTCAACAATTCTTTCCTTCAGAAATGATTCCATCATTTTCCCTACCACTGAGGTCAAACTAACAGATCTGCAGTTTTCTTCCTCTGTCTTGCTCCCACTTTTGTGAAGGGGAATCACAACTGCCCTCCTCCAGTCTTCAGGTACCACACCATCCTACCATGATTTGTTAAAAAAGGTAGTCAGTGCTGTCACTAGTTATCCCTTTAGTTCTTTTAGAATTCTGGGGTGAATCCCATTAGGCCCCATTGCTTTGTCCACCTTCAGTTTTAGGAGTTCTTTCAGGACTCTTTCTTCTGTGAATGTACTGACATCAACCCCCCTATCCAGAGAGCTTGAATTCTTTCATTTAGGTACCTCCCCCTCCTCTTCTTTTGTGAATACTGAGCAGAAGTATTCATTCAGTATCTCATCTTTTTCACTGTCTCCCTCTGCCCACCCCTTTCCTTTGTTAGGCCTCACTATCCCTCCCTTGGTATTTCTTCACTCCCTGATGTACCTATTAAAGGTTTTATCCCCCTTCTTAACTGAGTTGGCTATCTTTTCCTCAGTTTGGTCCTTTGCTATTCTGACTACTGTGGTACCACCAGTATCCAATTATTTCCACTCCTGAAATATGCCAGTTACCAATGTGGCACCACCAGTCTCCAAATATTTCCACTTCTGAAATATGCCAGTTAGTGATGTGGCACCACCAATCTCCAACTGTATTTCTACTCCTGAAATATACCAGTTACCACTGTGGCACCACCAGTCTTCAAGTATTCCCACTCCTGAAATGTGCCAATTTCCGCTGTGGCACCACCTGTCTGCAGGTGTTTCCACCCCTGAAATATGCCAGTTACCACTGCAGCACCACCAGTCTCCAAGTATTTCACTCCTGAAATATACCAGTTACCACTGTGGCACCACCAGTCTCCAAGTATTTTCACTCCTGAAGTATAGCAGTTACAACTGTGACACCACCACTTTCCAAGTATTTCCATTCCTGGAGTATGCCAGTTCCCAATGTGGCACCACCAGTCTTCAAGTATTCCACTCCTGAAATATGCCAGTTACCACTGTGGCACCACTGGTCTTCAAGTATTTCCATTCTTGAGATATACCAGTTACCACTGTGGCACCAACATTCTCCAAAGTTTTACTACACCTGAAATAAGAGCTAAAGGGCCTGCACCAGTCTCTACAAGTGCTTTAAGTACACTCCTGCAATAGGTTGATGAAGATGTTGATGATGATGATGATGATGACTCACTCTTGTCCAGTCTAGTACCATTTATCATTTTCAATCAGCATAGAATTATGAGTAGGATTTCTGGATATTAATGATGACCACTCAAAACAGATATGGATGTTTGTTATCTTCAAGTAACATAATGTGTCCTACCAGGAAAAGGTAAGGGAAGTACTACATTTTTAATTTTTTTATTTGTATTTTTTTTTTTTTTGGGGTGGGGCATTTGCCTCATTAAGCAGTCTATCCCTAATAATTTTTTGCTCCTGTTTTTTCTTGTCTTTTCAAGTATTTTATCACCATGGTGATTAATTCTTGTTGCTGCATAATTCTGGCTGAGATCTGGTTAAGCGCAAAGGTTTTTTTTTTTTCTTATGAGAGTAAAATGGATTACATATAGGATAAAGTATGGGGTGCAGTGTGTTATTAGAATTTACACACTCTCAAGTTGTTGGATAGCACATAAACCCCGAGGGCGAAGCCCAAGGGGTTTATTAGCTATCGAAAAATCAGAAAGTGTGTGAAATTCAAGTAAAACACACTGTACCCCATATTTTGTTATTTATAATTGAAGGGTGACTTTTTTTCTTTTAGAGGTTTAGTTTAAAAGTTTAATTTCAGTCCCCCATTGGCAGCACTGAAGAGCCACATCACACCCGTATGACTGTCGGTCATGTAAGGCCCCCAGGCTGTCCCTCGCATCACCAAATTCCTCTTTACTCCCTCCCACTGCGAGAATACTTTCCGCCTCCCAACCCACTGAAGAAGCAGCCCGAGTTTTTCTGGTTAGTAGTGTGTGAAGAGAAAAAAATGGACAGTTTTAAGCTCGAGTTGTGTTTGTGTAGTGTCTCGAGAGGATTCGTAGGGGAAGAGAGTGCGTGAATGCCGTAACACCTACTCAGGTGTTACGGTTTTTAACTCACGGATTTTTACATCGAAAAAAATGGAAGCCATTAATTATATATTCATAATGAGGATTAATATAGGATGTAACAGGAGAAAAATTATTAATATGGGTGACAGTCAACAACAAATAATTACTACATGGGATGACACAACTGGATCCAGATGTTTTGAGCTTCTAGTAACACAGTGTGTCCTACCAGAAAAGGTAAGTAAAACATTCAATTTTTTAAATTGTTTTATTTGTGTTTTGGGGGACATAAGTCTCCTTGAACAGTCTGTCTCTAATCATTTTTTGCACCTTTCTTTCTTGTCTTTTCAGTTATTTTATCACCAGGGTGATTAATACTTGATGCTGCATAGTTCTGGTCCAGATATGGTTAAGAAGAAAGTTTTTTTAAAATAGGAAAAATGGACTGCAGTATTCAATAGTGAGGGTTACTATTTGCGAAAACAGGAGGAAAATATTATTACTGTGAGTGTGGGCATCATGACAGCCAACAACAATTAATAACTCTTTGTCTACTGTCTACATACATACCGGTGAACAGACAGCAATGCATAGAACTGTGGGCTTTGACAACTCTGTTCATTTACCTAAATTAAAGATGATGGATATGGCTTCCAATCTCACTGTAGAAAAGGAGTAAATAGAAGACTTATACAATGGAGCTAGTGGTTGTGAATGCAGGAAAATGGAAGGAGTTAGAACTTGGTGTGAGGAAGCAACATCCAAATCCAAAATAGGAGTGTTAGCATCAGACATGCACACATTATCCAAATAAATGGTCTCAATAGGTACTACAAGACGAAGTTCCTAAGAAACACCAACTGAAAATAAGCATATAAGAAGCATAGAAATAAAAAAAAAATGAAAATTCCTCTAGGATAATATTTTTAAATCAAGGATGGAAATGAGAAAGGAAAAGTGTGGCCTACTGGGATTTGACCCTCAGATCTCTGGTATGCTGTTCTAGTGCTCTAACCATTAAGCTACAGGCTCACTGGTCAAAGTGTGTGAGGAATTTCCTTACAGCCACACACACTCCGTTCTCTAGTGTTATGCAATTATGCAGCTAGGAACCAATGTTAGAAATACCACTTCTCTCAGTGCAGCTTTAACCCCTGCAAGGTATACATATTTATTGCAACTTTAACAAGCCGTAACTCCATCAATATTTGGAGTTGAGAAAATCTATAAATCAAAAACAAGGTCTCAATATATACTATAAGACTAAGTCCTTAAGAAATATCAACTGAAAAGAGACATATAAAAACATAAAAATTAAAAAAAATTAAATTCCCATAGGATAATATTGCAACTTTAATAAGCTGTAACTCCATCAATCTTTAGCGTGAAGGGGCAATCTATGTATAAAAAAATGTCCCACTGAGTACTATAAGACTAAGGGCCAGGTATTCCAAACTTTGCCCCAGGGCTAAAGTAAGACTGCCCGGTGGGCAAACTTAGCCTGGAGTACAAAGCAAGCTATATTTAAAAGGAATAGTCCAGGGCAAACAGCTTTGGAATATAGCTTAGGAATGAGGCTGGGCAAACTGGGCTGGGAGTGCAGGGAAAATGTAGCCCTGGAATAAGACAGCTCTGAATATAGCAAACAGAAAGTGCAAACCACAACAGCAACACAGTGCACAGTGACATGAAGGTAGGTATATGTGGGCCAGCAAATGTGTGGACCCAGTACAGCTGCAGACAGCAGCGGATGTGAAAGAACAGTGTTCAAAACTGTATAATATTCCCTGAACCGTTAGCACCACGTTAACACGTTTGCACGGCTTTAGTGTGGAGCTAAGCCATTTGCCCAGTGCAAACATGTTTGTCCAGCACTAAGTTTTGCCATATTCAAAAGTGACATGCAAATGAGCCTACTTGGGTAGTCTCTGGGCAAACAGCCAGATTAACATCTCATTATGCCCTGATTTGCATGCAGTTTGCCCAGCGTTACTGCAGGGTCCCACTTCTCCACCTGTATGTCAGTCTGGAGGTACAGGGGCTGTTCAGGTCTGGCCGCAGCTCCACCTGTAGGTCAGTCTGACAGTGCATGATGGTAGCTGCAGGCTACATGTATGCAGTACAGCATAGCAGTGTGTACCCCAGGGGACAACACAGCATAGGCAAAGGTGGTGGCGGTGATGCATGCAACTGTCACACTGTAGGGCATGCTACAGTGCACAGCAGACACCACTGCAGCAAGGGGGCCAGTAGTGTGAGGGACACAGCAATGCCTATGGTGTGTAGGGTAGTGATGACCACTGCACTGTACATAGTGTCAAGCCCACCTTGCAGGTGTGTACTGCCAGTGGATATTACTTTCACACTGTTGTGTGACCCACAGATGCTGCATCTCTTGTATGGGCTGCTCATAGTGGCATAGACATGGTCGGCTGTGTGTGCTGTGGTGTATGTACAGCTGTGCGGTATGTGACTGGGGGGCATTTATGAATGGACAGGCACACTGGTATTGGGGTATTCTCAATACTGGCCCATGTGCACTGTGAGCTGTGTCCCAGCCTTGTAGCCACACCCAGTCTGTAGTGAGGCCTGGCCACTCGTAACCCTCCCCTCAATGCCCATCATGCCCACAGTGCTGCATGTGTCTGCTGTCATCTGTTGGTCACTACAGACATATGGTCTGCAGGTGTATGCTGTATGGCCACAGTACCATGGTGGCCCCCGGGGTCTGGGTCACCACATACCACAAAATCCGGGCTGGCATGGCTGGGACTGGTGGCAGCAGTTGGCATCATTGTGGTGCCATCTGTGAGCAGCATGTTTCCTCCATGTCTGGCTTTTTCTTTGTGTTATAGTCATATGTTAGGGTCATGCAAGACCGCGCTAATGCTGCACAAGGCCACAATGTCACACAAAGCTGTTTGCCTAGAGTTAAGACCAGCTTTCCCTGGATGGTAAATTGTACCAGGCAAAGGGTCGCTCTATGTTGCGCTAAACACCTTAGTGCAGCAGTAGTCGCGGAATATCTTATAACGCCTGTATTCATGTTCAGTTTGCCCCTTGCATATATTATGGTTTGCCCATCGCTAATGCAGTTTGCGAGCGCTGTTTGGCCTTTTGAATATAGCAGACCCATGCTAATCCTGCGCTAAACCCACGCAAACAGTTTGTGAACTGTGCAAAGCTTTGAATATCTGGGCCCAAGTTCCTAAGAAATACCAACTGAAAATAGACATATAAAAACATAACAAAATAATATTCCCCATAGGATAACATTGCAATTTTAACAAGTCGTAACTCTATCAATCTTTGGAGTTAGGGATAATCTTTATACAGTATCAAAAAAAGGACTCAATGAGTACTACAAGACTAAGATATAGTACCCCCCAACAAATTCATGGGGTATGCACAGCACCCCAAAATTACTTCTCAACTTCGCTATGATGCCAAATCTACAATTCATGTCCAATAACCATCAAACATGCACAAAATATATATCTCCTCTTGGACTACAACCGACAAGCCAGTATAAAATCAAACTCTGGGAGTTAACATGAACGCTTAATCTATTTTTGTTCTTTGAAGAGAGCCTGGCAATTCTTTGGGCTATTTCGTTGGGCCTGATGGGCATCATGGGTCTGGAAACAAAATGACAGAGCCCCTCAAACTGGTGCTATTGCACAGTGACATTCCCTCCAATCTACTATGTGGTCTGTTGCACTAGTGTTGATGCAGTATTCAGCTGTCCTGAGACTGAATAGGACCTCTCACTCTGTCATTGTATACTGCAGCACTCTTCCAAGACCTATTGACCCTCACTAACTGAGGTACTTAAGCCTGAATGATACTTCTAAAGCTGATGCTAATGTGCCACTCCCCTGAGGTTAAGCTTGGCACCAGCAATGTCCTTCTGTTCCCACCCCATACAGCTTGCCCTGACTACTCCAGCTTGATAAGCACCAAAGTGACTGTAATTTATTATCTTCTGACTGTTTGGCAGGCAAATTGGGATTGCGAGGAGAAGTAGTGAGATGTATGTTACAGCTGTAGAGGCATTAGGTGTGTATGTACTGTATCTACTTGAACATGTTAATGATTATAATTAAAAACGTTGTGGTAGAACCAAAACTCTGAAAATGTTTACAAATATTTTTTTTAAATGTAATGGATTTCATAATACTTTTGACAATATTGTTATACATGTTCCTCCTCTGATACTGAGTTCTTCACCACTTGTGCTCTCTCTTCCTCACCACTACCTCCCACACCTCCTTCAAACCAGGCTCCTTATTTCCTTCCCTCGGAGGATTTCCACTTCTCTACTGTTTCCACCCAGGAGATCCTGGCTGCCCTTTATTCCTGAATCTGAATAAGTCTTGCCCAGACAGAAATGATCCTAGACTTCTGCATATCTTCAACCCTGCCATTTCATCTACTTTGACTCACCTTTTCAAACTTTCCATCTCACTCAGTGCGGTCCCACAGTCTTGGATGTTGGCCAGTGTTATTTCACTACACAAATGGAGGGGACCCTTGCTCCTCTGGTAACTACCAGCCTATTTCCTTCCTTACATCTCTTGACAAGCTGCAAGAGAAGCTTGTCTACCATAGACTCTCTGGTTTCTTCTCCTTTGATTTCCTCTCCCCATTCCAGTCTGCTTTGAGCAAAGATCACTAGACCATCTCCTCCCTGCTGCACGTAAATGATTATATGCTCTCAGGGATAGATCAGGGTTACATCATGGTAGCCATCTTCATTGATCTGGCTAAGACCTTTGACTTGGTATGTCACCCTCTTCTTTGTAAAAAGCTGGGGTTTGCTGGCCTCTCAGCTCCTGCTGTTGATTGGTTCCATTCTTATATCCCAGGCCATCGACAGTCAGTACAGGGAGGTAGCACCCTGTCACCTCTTCTTCCTATTCAGTCATGGGTCCCACAGGACTCTATCCTGGGTCCCATACTCTTCTCCATATTAATCAAAGACCTCCCTTTCAGCCTCGGCCAACTCACATCTTCACATGTATGCAGATGACACAGTTATCTACACTTCTAGCCCCTCCACCACTGACATGAAAGGTCTGCTACAGCAAGACTTCCACAATATCTTATGATGGTTCCAGTCAAATCAGCTTTGGGTCAACATTAAAAAAGAAATAAAAAGTGTCCATGACTTTTGCCACCAGCCAGAAAGTGGTCAAACTCAATTCATTGCCTATTTTTTCCACCTTGGGTGGTTCTTCGCTTGAAGTGGTTCCTTCATTCAAGTACCTTGGTGTGCAGCTTGATGCAAGCTTGACTTCTTTGTCCACATTGATGCCATCCATGCCATGCTCTGTCCTAAACTTGGTACCTTGTATTGAAACAAAGATTGTCTTTCCCTGCAGATTTGCCAAGAACTCGTCACCAAAATGGTGCTTCCTGTTTTTGACTATGCAGATGTGGTTTATGGGTCCATCCCATCCATCTAGAGATGTTGTGAAATAAAATTTTGCTGGTGAAACTGCCGCAAAATCAGCAATTTTGCCACACAAAAGATTTAGCAAAATTTCATCCTCAATTTCACCCACAAATGGGCATCATAATCCATCATTATGATCGGCCAATCACCAGCCCAAATTTTTTTATTTACTACTTTTTTGGTGCCTCCCACCACCGGCACCATCCGCCCGATCAAGGACCCTCGGCTGTAACATAGAAACATACAAGTTGACGGCAGATAAGGACCGCAAGGCCCATCCAGTCTGACCATTTCTTTTTCTACCTTATAAATGTGCCATCAGCCTTTGCTCTGTCAATGACTATCTATTCATACTCATCTGTATTGCTCCCTTATGCCTATCCCATGGCTGTTTGAAGCCCTGCACTGTGTTCATATCCACCACTTCCTGAGGTAGGCTGTTTCATGCATCCACCACCCTTTCTGTGAAAAAGAACTTCCTCACATTACCCCTTAATCAGCCTCCCTCTAATGTCATGCTGTGTCCTCTTGTCCTACTATTTTTCTTATATTGAAACATATTAGACTCTTTCACTTTGTTAATGCCCTTAAGGTGTTTGAATGTTTCACTCATATCACCTCTTTCCCTCCTTTGCTCTAGGGTATACATATTGAGCTCCATTAATCTGTCCTCATATGTTTTCTGATGCAGTCCCTGCACCATTGTGGTTGGCCTTCTCTGGACTGCCTCAATTTGGTTAATGTCCTTGTGAAGGTGTGGCCTCCAGTACTGCACGCAGTACTCCAGATGGGGCCTAACCAGTGCCTTGTAAAGAGGAATTATTACCTCCCCTCTTCCAACTTGTGATACCCCTAATAATACACCCTAACATCTCCCTAGCCTTACCTACTGCTTTAGTGGTCTGCTTGGATGATTTCAGGCCATCGGTGATGATGATACCCAAGTCTCTTTCTTCCCTTGTGACTGCCAGCAACTCCCCTCCCAGCCTACAGGTGGCTTCAGGGTTTCTCTTCCCCCATGTGCATGATTTTGCACTTCTTTGCATTAAACTCCAGTTGCCACTCTTCCGACCATTTTGCTAGTTTATCCAGATCTCTTCTCATTCTGCCCACCTCATCTGGATCATCTACTCTGTTGCCGATCTTGGTGTCATCTGCAAATAGACAAACCTTACCCTCCAGTCCATCTGCAATGTCACTGATGAAGATATTGAAGAGGACTGGCCCCAGTACTGATCCCTGAGGTACCCCACTTGTGACTTGCATCTCTTCTGACTGTATACCGTTTACCACCACTCACTGTTTTCTGCCCGTCAACCAGTTTGCCACCCAGTTGACCAACTTCTGACCCACCCCGAGCCTACCCAGCTTATTAATCAATCTTCTTTGTGGAACAGTGTCGAAAGCTTTGCTGAAGTCAAGGTAGGTGACATCAACTGCTCCCCCTTGGTCCACCACTCTGGTTACCCAGTCAAAGAAATCTATGAGATTAATTTGACAGGACCTTCCTTTTGTAAACCCATGCTGTCTTGGATCCTGTGCTTCTATGGATTCCAGGTATTGCACTATCCTTTCCTTAAGGAGTGCCTCCATAATCTTGCCCACTACTGATGTAAGACTGACTGGTCTATAGTTCTCTGCCTCCTCCCTGCTACCACTCTTGTGGAGCGGGATCACATAAGCCCTTCTCCAGTCTTCTTGGAACCTCTCCTGTGCTCAGAGACTCACTAAACAGTTCTGATAATGGCTATGCTCATTCCACCCTTTGCTCCTTTAGTGCCCTGGGATGTATGCCATCAGGTCCCATTGCCTTGTCCACCCTGAGCTTATCGAGCTCTTGTAGGACCCTTTCTTTTGTGAAGGGACTAGTGCTCACCTCCCTCCCCCCTGTGTCCATGGTGCTGAGCTGTGGGCCCTGCCCTACCTTCTCTTGAGTAAATACTGAGCAGAAGTATCTATTTAGGATAGATGCTTTTACATGGTTCTCCTCCTCACATGCCCCCTTATTTCCTTTGATCTTAGCAATACCCCCTCTGGACTTTCTCCTTTCACTAATGTATCTATAGAAAGTCTTGTCATCTTCTTTTACTGTCCGTGCTAGTGTTTCCTTGGTTTGGGCCTTTGCCTGCCTTACTACCTTCCCTGCTTCCCTTAGGGAAGTTTGGTATGCCTCTCTATCTTCATCCCGCTGTGTTCCCTTATATTTCCTGAAGGCCAGCCTTTTGGCTCTGACCTTTTCTGCTACTGTTTTTGAGAACCAAAGAGGTTTCCTTCTTCTTTTGCACTTCCTTTTCTCTCTAACACAATGGGATGTTGCTTCAAGTATTGCATACTTAATGCTTGCCCACTTTGCCTGTACCCCCTCACCTGTATTTCTTTTGCCAGGGCTAGCTTAACTCTGTTGGCCATCTTATCAAAGTCAGCTCCTCTGAAGTCCCATATTTTGCCTTGGAATGGGATGATTTAGTTGTAGTGGCCAAACTGAACCATACCATGTGATGGTCACTGGCCCCAGGTGACCTTCTACCTGGAGATCTGTGATCCTTTCCCTGTTAATCAGTACTAGATCTAGGATAGCCCTGTCTCTTGTGGGTTGTTGTACCAGTTGCTTGAGGCCCTCCCCCTGCAGGGAATCCACCATGTGTCTAGTTCTGGCAGATGTTCCTGCTGGTATTGACCAATCTGTATCTGGCATGTTGAAGTCTCCCATTATCAGAACCTCCCCTTTAGCTGTCATGGTTTGTATATCTTCTAACAGTAATGTGTCTGTGTCTTCAGCCTGGTCTGGGGGCCTGTAGACAACCCCAGTTCTTATGGCTGTCCCATTTCCTGTTTCCAGGGTGACCCACAGTTCTTCTGGCTCCTTATGTGTATTCTGAATTTCTGTAGCTTTGGTATTTTCATTGACATACAGGGCCACTCCACCCTCACTTTTTGCAACTTGGTCTCTTCTGAACAGTACATAGCCAGGTACTGAAGTCTCCCAAGTGTGGTTACTGGTAAACCACGTCTCACTAATTGCTACTATGTCCAGTTTGGCCTCTGTCATTATTGCCTGCAGGTCTGGGATCTTGTTTCCCAGACTGCGAGCATTTCTGTACATGATTTTCCATCGGCTAGATTTTGGTATGTTAGTTGTTGGGTGAGGTCTAGCATTTCCCCTGTGCATCGTATGGGGAGCTGGACCTTTTTCCTTACCTGGTGATGCAAATGAACTGCAAACATGCTAACCCTGTTTGACCACTAGCTGAGGGGAAGGGGTGTTCTTCCCATTCAATGTATGGGGTGCTGCACCCCTCTCCCCATTTTCTAGTTTAAATGTTCTGCAAAGATGTCAAACTTCTGCCCCAATGCACTGACTCCCTCCTTAGTCAGATGCAGTCCATCAAATTTGAAGAACTTTTGCTCCCAAAACTGTTGCCAGTTCCCTACAAATGTGTGTCCTTTTCCTGGCACCAGCCCTTGAGCCACATGTTTAGCTCCCTGTCTCCCCTTCTGACATTCCGTCCATCTGCCCCTCTCCCAGACTGGCAAGATCTCAGAGAAGGAGATGTCGGACGAAATGGATGATAGTTTGTCACCCAGCCTGGTCAGGTGTTCCTTGGTCTCCACAACTGACCGGCTGGTGAGATCATTAGTCCCTACGTGTACCAGGACGTCAATGTTTTCCCCTGCTTCCTGAACAATTTTAGCAATGTGGTCAGTGTCTCTCCATGCTGATGTACCAGGGAGACATCTGACCATTACCCCTGGCTGGAGATAGGTATCAACTCCTTGAATCATGGAGTCTCCTATGATCAGAAGTTTTTTGGATTTCCTTTTTGCTGTTTTTTTGTTTTGGTTCCTGTTTTGGGTGAGTTTTGTTGTGCTAGCTCCTGTGCTGTAGTGTCCTGCTCTGCAGTGTCCTCTGCCCCTTTGTTTGATTTCGGAGATAGAGGCAGATACCTGTTTGTAGTTTTGATATGATTTGCAGAGGTAATATGTTGGAAAGCACCAAGTGATGGGGCATCTGATTGGCCCCTCCTAACCACCTGCCAACCTCCTGGACCAACTACTCTCTGCAGGTGAGGTGCTTCTCTTGGATGTTGGGGAAATGGCGGGTGGTTCTTATAATATATTTCCTCTTGAATATGAAAGTTGAGGCACGCAATCTCTGCCCACACTGCCTGGAGCTGAGCCCTAAGAACTCCAATGGCCCAGCATGTAAGACAGTGTCCTAAATCCTGTAAAACTGCCCTTCTGAAAAGTGTTCCACAGTACCCGGAGTTAATGATATCCATTCCAGATAATTTGCTGGGTTTATAATCTGACTTACCTTATTAGCCGCCCTCCCAGTACCCCCTTGCCTACTCCCTCCAGGGTGGGGTCGCCGCACCTGAACCCCACGGAAGGGTGCCGTGATTGACGGGATAGGGCAGGAGTCAGCCTGGGACCAAGTGCTGTGGGGGACGGGCATCATCAAGGTGGTGGGTGGTAGACTTTTCTACCCTGTAAGTGGTGGTGGAAACATACAATGATGCCTGCGTCTGTCCCACCCCTCAGATTCTTGTTGGTGCCAGTCACTGTGGTGCCCCCAGCCTCTGCCATGGGTCCCTCAAGCACTGGTCACACTGCATCTATCCCATCCGGAGAAGGAGAGCAGTCCATGGAACACTCGATCCTTCTCCCCCTGCCGGCCCTTCGATGACCCAGGTCCTTTCCCAAACCCAGGTCGCCGGCGTCGCAAGCGGAAATCTAACCTCTGCACCAATGGGCCAGCTGCCAGCCCAAATTTAAGATGAAGAATCCCCCAGGTGCCTAGTGGTTCCCCTCCAGTCAATCACTGGCCCAAATTGAAGAAAGCACCCCCCCACAGAGATTTACCCTCATTATGTCCCCATTCGCCATTTCTGCCAACCAATCTGTAAAACAAAAATCCCAATTCCCTGTCCCTGGTGTCTAGTGGACCCCCACCCCCCACCCTGTCATCAACTAGCACCCACCCCACTCCCCTGTACCCCAATCAGACCACCAGCCATGTGCTCATTCTGGAAGCACTCAGTTGGGCTGCCTGCTGTGGAGGAAAGTGGAAGACTGCCCAGCGCCCAATTGGGGTATTGGGGGTGGAGGTGGTGCTATCTGATGACAGGGTGGGGGTGGGGTTGGGGTATCCACTAGACACCAAGGACTGGGGACTGGAATTTGTTTTTTTTTTTTTTACAGATTGGTTGGAGTAAATGGCAGATGGGGAAATAATGAAGATAAATCTTGGCAGGGGGTGGCTTTCTTTAATTTGGCCTGTGTTCTGTGGGGGGGAGGGACCACTAGACACCAGGGAGATTCTTCATCTTACATTTGAGCTGGTGATCGGCTTGGGGAGGCCACTAGACACCAGGGAGATTTATGTTAAATGTGGACCAGTGATCAGCTGGGGAGGCCCACTAGCCACCAGGGATGATTTAAGGATTCTTAAAATGGTGAAATTTTGCCTGTGAGATGCAAATTTTGCCATTTTGCGGTCGAAAGTTTGCCCACCAAGCACAAAATTTTGCATTTCGCTACTGTGAAATATTTTGCAAAATGCGTGAATTTCGCGAAAAATTCCATGTAACAAAATGTGCTAATTTTACACAACACTACCTCCACCACCCTGGCCAGACTGGATACCCTCTGCAACTCCTTCCATCACTTTGCAACCAACTTACCTTCTCAAACTCATCACTGCTCACTCTACTCATCACTGTCTATTCTTTCCATTCAGTCCTGTTGCCACATGCACTGTGCCTCCTTTATATCTAAATACCAGTTTGGGTCCCTTCCCTCCTACCTCTCATCACACAACTCCATTGTTCCCTCTGCCTCATGCTCCCTCTCCTACAGGGACCCTTGCACCTTTGCTTTGCCACATTCCTGTACCTCAGCTGACCAATCAGCCTTTGCATATTGCCTCTTCTCATTTTGGAACCATCTTCCCTCTTCCCTTGCAAGGAGGAATAGGAGGATGGTGAGGGATGGGATGGGGTGAGGGCTGATAGGGAGGGTTCTGTCAGGGTTATGAGGACCAGGAGATAGCCTATGATGATAAGAGGAGTGTAGGGAGGCCAAATGTGCATAGTCCCTCTACCCAGGGATCCCACTAGAGTGAGTGGGCAGGTAGCTGAGGGGTCAGATTTCTCCATTCATCGACTTTGGGAGATGTTGTGCAATGCTAAGTCGATGAGAAATAGGTCTGCTATTATGGCAGATCTTGTTCCCTCAGTTGACCTGGCTTGCATTATCAAGACCTGGCTGGGAGATGATGCTGGTCCAATACTGGAGTCTTTGGTCCTGGCAGGGGTTATGGTAGTTCAAGACCGGAGGAGTGATTGCAGGGGAGGGAGGTGGCCATCTAATTTAGATCTGAACTGAACCTGGTGGTGCATCTAGTGGGGGATACTGTGTTGTTTAAGTGTGTGGCTGTGTGTGGAGGTCCAGGTTCAGGCTGCAGGATCCACCTCATGTACCAACCTCTGAGGGGCTAGGAGGAGTTTCTGCAGAAATCATGATTTTTGTCACTGATAGGGTGTTGGAGTCACCAAGATGGCATATTCTTGGGGACATTAATGTCTGGGTCAATGACAAAAGTTTGCAGTTTGGTCAGGATTTCCTCCAGTGTATGGAATCTCTGGGCCTCGCACAAGTGATTACTTCTGCTATCCATCAACATGGCTATGCCTTGGATGTGGTATTCTTACTGGGGTTCAAGATTGACAATTTCAAGATTGACTCAGTCACTTGGTTGGATCACTGCACTATTAAGTTCAGTATCAGGGCCCTGTCTTGTAGTCTATCCCCTGTGGATGTTGTCCAATTCTGCCCATTGAGAGGGCTTTGGCTAGAGGGACTTTTCGCAGTACTGGACACTTCTGAAGTGGTGAAAGCATGTGCTGGGGCATCAGAGGCAGCTGTGGTGGCCTATAATATGGCCATTATAGAGGCCTTTGATCCCGTAGTGCCAGTGTGTGTTTGCACACTGGTGTTGCACTTTTGCTCGACATGGCTCGATGGTGAGCAGAGGGCAATGAAAACCAGGTGATGAAGATTGGAGCATTTTTGGAGGTGGTCTAGGGCCCAAGATGACAAACTGGTACTGATGTCTCACTATGAAGAGGATCAGAAAGCAATCACCTGAAAAAGGTGGCTTTTCTGGCAAGGGAAATTGCTGCTGGGAGGAACTAACCAGCTCAGCTCTTTCGGACCATAGACAGGCTTTTACATCTGGTCTGTCTAGAGCCAATGAAAGCCTTTTCACTCACAAAATGTGAAGAGTTTGCTCTATTCTTCTTGGACAGAGTGTCCTCCATTAGCGCTGGGATCATCCCAAATGAGTCCTTCCTTACAGCCCAGCAGAGTGGAGCTTTGGAGTCAGGGTCATGTTCAATGATCTGGGAGGGAGATTCAACTGGTGGTGGTGGAAGAGGCATGTGGGGTGATCTCTGGGCTGTGGTCCACATTTTGTAACCTGGATCTAGGCCCAGCGCGATTACTGGTGAGCGCCACAGTGTTGGGCATCTGGGCACAGTGTTTATTGAGATTGTCCAGTACTCCTTGTCAGAGGTAGTTTTTTCTGTGAAATCTCTTCTGAAAAAGCCATTACTGGACACAGACATTTGGGTGAATTACCAACCTGTCTCTAACCTCCCCTTCCTGGAAAAGGTTATTGAGCAGGTGGTTGCATGACAGCTCGAGGCACCTTTATTTATTTATTTTATTTATTTATTTTAGTTTAGTCTTTAGTAACCGGGTAAGGCCTACTAGGCACAAGTGCCTGTTTTCAGGGGCGACCTGGGAGCACTGGGCGGTTAAGTGACTTGCTCAGAATCACACAGTATGCAAGTAGAGGTTGTGAGAATCAAACTCAGGTCTGGTCTGCTGGATGTAACAAGCTTGTTCACACCTTGTTCCTCTAACCTCTAGACTATACTGTCATTTATGAGCCCCACCAGTCAGGGTTTAGGTCAATGCTCAGCACAAAGACTGTGCTAGTTAGGCTTCACAACGACTTACTCAGGGAAAGAGATAGAGAAGAATGGTTATTTCTCATTCTCCTTGATCTCTCATCAGCATTTGACACTGTGGACAATGGGCTGCTGTTGGACTGGCTCAGGGAGTATGAAGTACTCATCCCCAAAGTCATTGGCTGGTTTGAGTCCTATCTCAAGGACAGTACCCAGAGGGTAATGTTGGGAGAGTACTCCTCATGCCCGATGGCTCTTTCCTGTGTAGTACCCCAGGGCTTGTTCTGTCACCCATATTGATTGCAGTGTATATGCTGCCCCTGAGTGAGATTATTAGGCAGCATGGGCTTGGGTTTCATTGTTATGCCAATGATGCCCAGTTCTACTTGTCCTTTGGACCAGGTACATTGGGTGCAGTCAATGTGCTAAATAAGTGCTTGTCCAAGATTCAGAACTAGATGTCATTGAGCTGGTTGAGACTAAACCAGAGAAAACTGAAGTGCTAGTTGTTGAGCTGGGTCAAAGGAAGGGGAGTGGTGGCCACTGGGAAGGAGACTGAGCTCTGGCTCGGTCCTTGTAGATTACTGGTTTCCACCAAGTGAAAAACCTGAGAGTCATTCTGGATAATGGACTGATACTGGAGGCTCAGGTGTTGGCTGTGATCCAGAGTGGTTTTTACCATTTATGGAATGGTGATAGTGGAGATTGTCAGGCCAGGGTTACGGCTCTTCTAACAGCGTAGCACAACACAGTCCATTTGATGTAACGTCATTGCGCACCACAATGATGCACAAGCTTATGTAAGCAGTGAAGTCCCTGTTCAGTTAGATTTTCTCACATCACATTCACGCTAGTCTTTTTTGATATGAGGATGTTGGGGGTAAAGCCTTCAAAAGTAAAACAAAGTAGTGAAAAATGTCATTTAGTCAGACCAGACTCATGAACTTTAATTTTTTTATTACTTTATTTTGTACTTTCATTTTTTCACTTCTTTGTTTTACTTTGGGGGGCTGTGTCCCCCCGATATTAAAAAAACAAAGGGGGTGCATGGTGCAGAGCCCCAGACTGACACAATGTGAGAAAATCTAACTGAACAGGGGCCTTGCAGCTTACATAACATAAAGAACACAGCTGACAGCTTGAGGCAATACTGCATTATAGTCATGAAAGATTTACCCTACTCAAGAAGTATTGGTCCTATAATCTCCACTATCGGCTATGAAATATCAGCCAGATTAAATCTCTTGTCCTGCCTGATGAACCTGGCCATGTTGGTACATGCATTCATGACTTCAAGGCTCAACTACTGCAATGCTGTATACCTCGGGGTCAATGGAGGTATGCTGTGATGCCTGCAGCTGCTGCAGAACATGGCTGCCCAGTTGCTGACAGGCCTCCCAGGTCCTGTCATGTGTCACCAGTACTGCACAATCTTCAATGGCTGCTGGTGCAGTGGCATTCCTCCTTTCAAGTTGGTCTGCTGACCTATAAGGCCCTACGTGGGCTGCTCCCAGGCATCTGTTAGAGTTCATGCATCCTCACATACCTGTGCTTCCTGTCTGCTCTGTTGAGGAAAGCCTCTTGGTAGTGCCTAGGATGAGAATAAAATCTTCCTACGACTGAGAATTTGAAGTAGCAGCCCTGGTCCGCTGGAATTCTTTGCCCAGGACTTTGAGGGAAGCCCCCTCTGTGGAGACATTCAAACGTGGTCTGAAAACTTTTCTATTTATGCTGGCTTTTGGTGTTTAACTTGCTTCCACCATCCATACATGTGTATTTTGCTATTGTTTTCTTATACTTTTGTTCAGTTTTAGTGGATTGTTTAATTCATTGATGCATTTTAATGTTTCCTGTATTTTTTTTTAATGGTGCCCTGAGCTTCCAGGGAAGGGGGCCACATTTGAAAGGCTCTGCCTGCAGTTCAGTGGGTGAGCGACCAGCCACACCCACTTCATGAACTATATAAAGCATTTCCTCCCAGCTTCTATCTGAAGTTCTTTCTCTTTGTCAGCTAGAGGCTCCGTTGGTCCCTCTCCTCCCTCTGGGCCTACTGCGGCCTTGTCTGAGGCCTGCTGGGGCCTTGCCCCCCCCCCCCATTTGTGCTCTGAACTCTGCTTGGTTTCTGCTGGTTGTGATCCTGTGTCTCTCCTGCTTTGGTTAGTATTTGTTTTGCTTCCTGCTGCTGTGTGCTTCCTTGTGTGTTTGTTTTTCTGTTCTACAATGTTGGGCTTTTGTTTTGTGTTTTCTTTTGGGGCTTGCTACTTGGCCTTTATTTGTGTTGTGTTACTCCTTTGCAGTGCTCTAGCTCCCTTTCCTCCCCATCTACCTGGCACACTCAGTTTCCTGCATTTGTTGTATGTTTCAGATCCCATTCCAGCCCTCTACTGCTGTATTCACTTAATTACCTGCACCTGGTCTAAGCTCTTGCTCTCAGCTAGTGGAGCAGGGAGTGGTAGCAGGTAATGCTGCATTTCTGTTGCAACTCTAGGTAATTTGTGCTGCTTTTTCTACTTCCTTCATTACTTTGGGGATTTATCGCTACAGTCTTCATTGTGTTTAAAAGTTATTCTGCCTGTAGAAATGTACCAGTTCTCTTTCTTAATATATTCGCTCAGCTGCTGCTGTATTTAATCAGCATTCAGTCGCATGTTATTATTATTTGTGCATTCACTTTGCTTGGCCAGTCAGTGCTACTAGCTATGCAACATGTTTATTTTGCACTCAGTGGGAATCAAGCCTGAGTCTACTCCAGTTCTATATTACTTCTCCTCGGGATTCAAAACCTATTTCAATGGGTATCTGTGGGGCAGCAATATGGCGGCAGCATCCTGAATTAGCTCTTACAAAGAGTCCTAGAACAAGGACCAGATAACCCTAATTAACCCAACAACTAGTGGGGTTTATTTATTCTAAAGATATTGGAATGGGCCTGCTACAATATGAGCCCAAAAAAAGACTCGAAACACACCTCGCCAAGCCTGGATGTCTATCTGTCGACTCCAGGCACCATAACAAGTTCTGGGCCTCCTGCTACTACAAAAAACGTGGTCTCTCTTAAACTTCCTACAATGCAGATACTGGCAATGCTTGGCAAAATTCAAGCTATGGGGGAGGAGACAAATAAGCGGCTGGCAGCTGTTAAAGTCAAACTATCAGAAAATGACCAATCAATACAAGATAATTCAGCTGCAATACAAGAACTAAAGGACAGCAGAGACTGTCAATCGGAATGCAATTGGGCCTTCATTAAGGATCTTAACTTCCTGAAATCTAAGATCGAGTCTCTTGAAAATATGCAAAGACAGTCGAACATTCGAATTGTGGGGTTCCCATTAAAGTTTCCTGCTGTGACAGATCTGCATTCTGCAGTACAAAGATTACTTTTTATGGACTTACAGCTACTGTCTCTGGATGCAGGGATTCATATTGTGAAGGCATTCTCTGTCCCACAGCATCGACGTTCCAAGGAAGAAACTCAGCAGCAGCCACATACAGCAATTGTCACTCTCTCCTCACCGGAAGCCAGGATTACTTTGCTGCAGACTGCTCGTTCCCGAGGCAAGATCATATGGGAAGGTAACCGTCTCTCCATTTTTCCTGACCTTGCTGTGCAAACCCAAATGCGCAACAAGGAGCTACAGCTCGTTAAAAAAGATCTACTGCAAAATGGTATCGAAGCTCGGTTGAATTTCCCAGCGAGGCTCCTAATTAAGCATGCCTCTAAAATACAAATCTTTGTTGACCCCTCGGCTGCATCAGCGTTTGCTGAAAAGTTGATTGCCAGCTTAAAGCCCGTGGTGGATACCTCAGATAAGGAAGGATGATTCCATTTTCGATGTTTAGCTACCCATCTACAAGGCTTCAATGCCTAAGATTGTGACTGTACATTAGGGTGACTTTGATCGGTCTAAATAATAAGTTTTCTCCACTATTCCCCATACTTAAGGGGATTTATTATTATTATTATTGTGGGATCCCCGCGAATAATAAGAGTGTTTTTGTTGGGCTCTAAGTGTATTATGCTGCTCCATTTATAAAAATCTTGAATGTCTCCTGTAAGTCAATACTGTAACATGCCAATTTCAGTGCAGTGAGCACCCCTCAGATTGTGAACTGATAATATATTCTTTAAATATTGTTATCCTTCAGAGCAGGTTGCCATGCCATGCAAAGTACTGAAGGGTTATTATGCAACTTAATTGAGACCAGACAGTCTAGTTTACTTCCCTGGTTGCAGTTTTATTGTCTGTTTATTTTCTTTCCACCTTCAAGTCCTTCAAGGGAACTGGCTACTTGGCATACAGTATATTTTGTTTTTATATTCAGTTTGTGGTGAGAGGATCATAAGTCTACAAGAAGTACAGTTTGGACTTTTTTCCTACAATGCTCTTTTGGCAACCTATCCAGTGCATGGACATAATATTTGTCTTAATTAGACTTAATTAAAAGATATAATTGATCTGTAGTTCCAAGTACTGTTGGGGTTTGCGTACTCCATATTTCTTATTGTCTATGAGATACAGTTGTGCTGTAACATCATAAACTCTATAAATAAAAAGTAAAAAAAAAAATACTTCAATGCAATTTACCACTGGATCCTTGGTCTTAGCTTCAGCTGCTGGCATTTTAACAGAATGTTTCTACATTTACCTATTTTGGCCTTTGAGTCCTATATGTTGCTTTTATTTTGCTTTGTCTAATGGAACTCTGCTTGTATACAGCCCTTTTGGGGTTTTTAATCTGCTCAAACATTTTTATTTGCATTCAATGGGACTCAAACCAGAGTCTAATGCACTTCTATAATAATTTCATCATATGATTCAACCCTACTTAAATGCATTTGAACCAAGAAATTATTCTTGTTACTTCAGTGCAATACTGCTCATGCCTACAAAGTCCCATGCTTGTTAAGCTCAGCTACTGCTGGACGCTATGCACTATTTGTACACTGCTTCATTATACTCTGGAGGTCAGCTCAGGTACAGCTGTCACTGCAAACTAGTTTTAAAAATCTGCATGTGGGTCATGGTGCTTTACCATGGCTTCATTGTTTTTCCTAGGAGGACTGGGGGCTTATAGTGGAGAGTTGTGGCCCCTTGTGGTTCATTTACCTTGTGTTGATACATTGCTTTTGCCACTAAAATCCTCTGGGTATTTGTCACCTTTAACTGGCACTTATTGATGGACTGGTTGGCTAGCTTCACACGGAATAAAGGCCGAGGTAACCTGAGCTGAGTGTGCAGTTCCTACACTTTCATGCTTCTGTGTACTAGTCATTTACCAGGCTCATTGCTGCAGGTGTTTACCATGGCCTGTACCATTCCCAAAGGTGTTTACTTTGCCACATAGTACCTGATATTCTCTGCATTACCTTGTATAGTCTGCTCATTGCTAGAAGAGATTAACCGACCATGCCCATCAATTTATTAGCTCTGAGCTCGCTCTCAGCTGATGGTCTCGCTCTGTGCCCTAGTCTGCATCCTGAGCATGTGATGCCTGGTGTGGGGTCTTTCCTTACTGGTCCATAGTGGGAATGTCCTTACTCTAGATGGAGCTTTAGCTATTTTTGCACAGCGGCACCTCTTCATGTAGAGTTTATGAACAGCTGCGAAGGGAGGATATACTGCTGTCCTTTAGCTTCAGTACCAGCTGCCTAGGCACCTTCAAAGCATTCTCCCAGTAACCGCTCTTGGTACACTTGATTTAAATAGTAGATTGTAGGTCAAGTGAGTGCCTCTGTGATCATTCTCTCCTCTTCCCGCCTTCAAGGTAGTTTGTTGCAGAGGCCAGTACTTGCAACCCTCCACAGCGCTCCCATTTGAGGGAAAGAGTGAGAGTCTCCTCTAAACTGGAATATTTTCCTCTCCCCTTGTTTGGGTTTCTAAATGGCAGTGACAGAGCCATCACTAACTACAACATCCCAAGCCTGGAGGAAAGGCAGTCTCAGCCTTGGATCCTTAGAGATTTCCTCCTCAAAGCATTTTTTTTTCTCTCTCCTCCGTGCTGCAGGTCATAATACTAGTTAGTTTAGCAATATTCCCTAGCTCACTTACATAGGTTCTGCTGTGGGATGGAGATGGATGGAGATGAATGGTGACCCTACTAGCCATTCCCTCTCTCCTTAGGAAGCCCCCACTGTTATCAGCTCCAGTTATTTTATTGGAGCTATCACGCTAACTCGTGCATCTCATTTATGTTTCATCAAGCTACCTGTTGCCATCAATTTGCTTCTCAACCTCCTAGTCATTGATCGCTGCTATAATTCTTTTGGGGTTCCTTCCTAATGTACCTTTAGCCAAGGAACCCTTCTCATGTCACCTCTAGGGTAGAACCCTCTTACAGGGTTCCTTGCCTTCAGTACCCCTACAGGGTGGTAATTCCTAATGGAATAGAAAGTGCGAACAGCCACAAACATTGTTAAACAGTTGCACAAGCATAACATTATTCTGGTTGAGAAAGCCATTGAAATAAATAAAGACTACTGCTACTACTCTGTTTCACTGACTCTCCTGCTTCCCTCAGATATCAGCCGAGACCACTTCCCTTTTTCCCTTGCTCTTTTTTCTCTTCCCCTTAACAGTCCCCATATGCTTGGTGTAATGCCTGACTGCCAGTGTCTATCTGTTTGCTCATTATGCACTATCTGTGGTCTTTGTGTGCTTTGACTTTGCACTCTTTTTGTAACATTGTACTTGACTAAGCTTTGTATTGCTTTTTGCCCTTTCCTCTCCTCTCCCCAGGTCAAACCTGGAAAAGAGTCTGGCTCAGTGTACCTTTTCCAGTCACCACTTTTCAAATAAATAAATAAACATGGGGCATGGTTGGCTGTGCATCATGGTGGATATGCCCTAGATGAGCTCTCTCAGGTACTGTCTAATATATAGCTATTGTATAAAGTATGTGAAACAGAACAATACTCTGCAATCATACCTTCGGTCTGCATCTCATATTCCATGACATCAGGAAAGCAAAATGAAAGGCAGCTAAAAGTTACCTTAGAGCTGCTGAGGCCACTGCAGGAACAGCTTCAACACCATGAGGTCTGTACCTGCTTTCGGATCCTGTCAATAAGTGAAAGTGAAGACACAATGAGAAAGTGCTGGCACTTGTCCCTGCAACCTAGCCCAACATTCAAGCAGAAATAAAGGCTGACTTCAGCAACATCTCTGCTCAGATCATCCACATCCAAAGCATGATTACTGGACTCTCCAAAACATTGGCTGCCCACACTTCCTGCAAGGATGAGCTTGAGAAGTTGGTCAGTGAGCTTGAGGACACCTGTAGCGATCTGGGGAGAGATGGGAATAACTTGTTAATTCCTCATGTTGTTGTGTATGTCTGAAGTTTTATTCCTCTGCTGAACTGCTGTAATTATGCTGCTGTCTAGCGTCCACTGTATTGTCTTGATATTTATTGTAATGACGTGTTGTTGCATTAAATTACCTGACTTAGACACCTTTTAAAAAGGGTTCATGACCTCAAAGGTCTTCAGAACACAATAAATAAAAATAAATAAATTGAAAAAGCTTTAAAAAAAGTCAAGCTGTCCTGATAATTTCCCAAAACAGATGCAAAATTACACATGCCCTTGTTCACTTGGCTTATCTGGATGAAAGGTCTTGAGAGACTTGTCTCTCAACAAACAGTTCTGCACTTTCCTGAATCCTGCTCCCTGACTGGCTCTTAGTTTAGCTTTCTGCTGTGCATAATATTTGGAAATGAGATGGCATGCAAATACTAAGATGTGCAAAAACTATTTTGTTGGGGTGGATGAATGATTTAAGAAAATGTCATTGAAATGTTTAACATTATTTTATTTTTATACATTTTTTTTACCACCAACCCCCTCAAGAAATGTTGAGCTCAATTTATAATCAAGAGTATATCTGGCTTGACTGTGCACAAGGCAAATCACCTTGTTTATGCCCTAGTGAAAGACTGCGGGGGGGGGGGGTCTGCTGACATCTTAGTGCACCTGGGCAAGATTCCGGGAGCTAGCTCAGGTGTGTCTTGCTGTGGGGTGCTTGGTCTCCTTTTCTGAGCTCCTTCTGATGCCTAGAGCCAGTGTGGGTAACAAACAAAAAATCAGAGATGCTAATGAATGGCTGAGATCATGTTGTGAGACGAGCAGGTATGGATTAGTGGAGGACTGGGGTGCAACTTGGGAAGACAAGGGGATATATGCTAGGGAAAGGCTCCATCTAAATTTGGGTCAGAAAGAGGTTCTAAAGCTGAAATTGTCTGAATACAGTGAGTCTAGGTTGGGTTTAAACTTGTGAGGGGGGTTGGGTCTGGAAGCCAAGGTGCATCCCTCAGAGGCAAACAGGGGATGTACTGCAGGGGCATCTGACTGTGTGATGGGGCAGACAAGCATCTGGGGGGTTGGGGCTGAGGCGGCAGGTGAGGGTGGGGGAAGGGGTGGAGAGTGGTCCTGATGAGTGCCAGGAGCATGGGTAATAAGATGCCTTAGCTGCAGGCTTTGCTAACTGAAGGGGAGGGGGACATAGTGGCAGTTACAGAAACGTGGGCCACACTGAGGCATGACTGGGACCTCAACCTGGAGAGGTACTTGGTGTACAGCAAGGACAGAACTGTGGGTAGGGGAGGGAGGGAGGTAGTATTCATCATTAGGAAGAGCATTGATGTATGCAGGGTGGAGGGGGCCGAGGGGTAAGTTGAGGCAGTATGGGTTACCTTGCAAGCACCTGGGGGTAAGAGGGTGGAGTTGGGGTGGTATAGCAGATGACCTGGAGGAAGGTTTGATGGAGAATCTCAGGGAGCATTGTGGTCAGGGGGAGGGACGAATGGTGCTACTGAGGGACCTTAACTTATCGGGGACAGATTGGGGAACTATGTCATCCTCGTCAACCAAGGAGAAGTGCCTGCTGGACATCTTTCAGGATGCATTCCTGTCCCAAGTGGTGGTAGATCCAACCAGGGACAGTTATATCCTGGATCTGGTCCTATCAGACTGTGATCTGGTTAGGAACCTCGAGGTCAGGAAACCTCTGGTAGGGAGTGATCATGCCTCAGTCTGGTTTTCCCTGATCCTGTGGGGAGAGGAAACTCATACTAAAACAGTAGTAATTGACTTCAGAGGTGCAGACTTCAAGGGTATAGAGGGGATCCTTAGGGAGTATTTACAGGGGACCAGTCCAGGCATGGACACAGACAGCAGATGGGAGGTTATTTAAAGATGGCTTCTGGAAGATGCTAGGGCCTGCAATAAGGTCAGATGCAAGGCTGGGGGTGCCAAGAAACCATGCTGGTGGACCAGGGAAGTACAGGAAGTGGTAAGGGAGAAGAGGGAGGCTTACAGATGATGCAAGTGAACGCGTGGGGTTAAGGACAAGGAGGAAAATGATAACATATCAAAAAGGATGACCAGGGAGGTGAGATTGGCCATGGCTAGGGCAGAGCAGATGTTGGTGCAGGAGATCGGGGAGGTGATAAAAGGTTATTTAAGTATCTCAGGGAAAGGAAGAAAATGAAGGGGCAGATTAGCAGGTTGAGGACAGGGAGGGGGTGGGCTGAGGAGGCCGGGGAGCAGGCTGAGGTACTAATTGATTACTTTGCCTCAGTCTACACTAGAGACAATGGTGGGACAACACCCTACGGCGGGTCAGAGTCGAGGAAGGAGGAGCACCTCATGGGGTTGGGTCAGTTGTGAAGAAAGGGGGGAGGTAACAGATGGGGAAATTCCTGCTGGTAGGATATGGGATGCCCTCAAGTTCCTAAAAACAGATAAGGCACTGGGTCTGGAATTCATGCATCCCAGGGTGCTAAAGAAAATGGCAGATGTACTGGCTGCTCTCCTGGTGGACCTCTTTAGCTCCTCCCTATGGACAGGGTGTGTTCCTTAGAATTGGAGGATGACTCACATCGTGCCCATCCACAAAGGTGGGCTACGGGAAGAGCCAGACAATTACAGGCCTGTCAGCCTGACATCCATGGTGGGAAAAATGATGGAATCCATATTAAAGGGGAGGCTGGATGAGTTCCTGTGGGCAGGGGGCCATTTGGATGATCACCAGCATGGTTTTTATGCATGGCAGATCATGTCAGACTAACCTTGTGGATCTATGATTGGGTGACTAGGGCACCTGGACCAGGGTAGGCTGGTGGATATCCTCTTTCTAGACTTCAGCAAGGCATTTGACTCAGTGCCACATCCCAGGCTGAAGGATAAGTTTGAGGGAATGGGAAGGGAGAAGTTGGTTAGGTGGATAGGAAGCTGGCTAACTGTGTGGTGGCAGAGGGTGATGGTTGGGGGAGTGGTCTCCCGTCCTTGGAGGGTCATCAGTGGGGTTCCACAAGGGTTGGTCCTGTGCCCACTCTTGTTTAACACTTATATCTCTGACATCAGAAAAGGTATCAGGAGTGAGAGGGGCCTCTTTGCCGATGATTCCAAGCTGGAGGTGGTGGATGAGCTGGAGGGCAGAAGGGCCCTTCAAGAGGACCTGGAGACCCTTGATGGGTGGTGTCACAACTGGGGACTGAAGTTTAATGCTAAGAAGTGTAGGGTTCTTCACTTGGGGCTTAGAAACGCATCTCAAGAATACTTACTGGGAGGGGAGAGACTGCAGGTTACGGATGGGGAAAAGAACCTGGGGATGGTGGTGGATGCCAAAATGAATAACTCTGAACAGTGCAGAAGGGCTACGGCCAAAGCAAATAAAATGCTGGGGTTCATTGCAAGAGGGATAACTTCCAGGAAGTGGGTGATTCTCCCTCTGTATAACTGCCTGATTAGACCACACCTTGAATACTGTGTGCAGTTTGTGGTGACTGCACTTGGTAAAGGATATTGCACTCCTTGAAAAGGTCCAGAGGAGCATGACCAGGATGATACAGGGCTGGGGGAAAAGACCTATGAGGAGAGAGACTCGGGGAGCTTAACTTTTACTCCCTGTAGGAGAGGAGGGACAAATGGGATATGATTGAGGTCTTTAAATACCTTAAGGGGGTAAATAGGGAATGCCCTGATAAGATTTTCCAGCTGTGGGAGGCAGTTGCCAACATGGAGCATCACCTGAGGCTGGTAGCGGGAGGCTCAGGGCTGAGACTAGGAGACATTACTTCACTGAGAGGGTGCTGGAGCTGTGGAATGCATTGCCAGGGGAATTGGTGGAACTGAAAATGGTGGTGGGCTTCAAAAGGGGCTGAGACAGGTACTAGGGGAAGATTAAACTGAGTAATGCCAGACCTGGAGATGCATACTTGATGGGGAGGATGGGAGGGAGGAGGGAGGGCAGTGAAGAATGCATTTACCAGGTGCTGATCTTTGAGCAGACTAGATAGATCCTTCGGCCTACTCTGTTGGCATCTTAGTGTGTTAGTATAATACACTCCAGGTTGTGCTTTGTGGTGGGATAATGGCACTTGTTGGGTGGTTGAAGGCACTCAGTGATACCTTGTACCTCACAACACACCTGAAATGTGCTGTTAACCAGCTACAATGCATACTCTATCATGTATTATTGCTTAAGTATTACATCCCTTTACTCAATTATTTGCAACAGGCTATAAGGGAATGAAATGTTACGTCTAATGAAACTATCACAGAGCACAAACTTTAAATAAAGTTTTTACCTCCACAAAGTAACCCTTACAGAAATATGTGTGCTGATACATGCAGAAGGCATGCCACATATTTAATTGTGCAATGTTTGCATTCGGTATGCATACACAAAGTGAACCTATGTAAACCAGGTTTAAAAAGCAGATCAGTATCGCATGCTGCAAGCTTGACATGTGTGCAGAAGGTGAGCTGGTGTGAACATCTTCTAAAAATCACATTAGGTTCGCATGTTGCATGCTTGACATGAATGCAGCAGTTATGCTGATGTGAACATCATTTAAAAATCACATCAGGTTCACATGTTGCATGCTTGCCATGTATGCAGCAACTAAGCTGGTGCAAATTTAATCTAAAAAAACACATAATTTTGGTTTTTCATACTACTGCTAGCAATTAGAGCCATTAAAATAGGCAATATAGTGCAGTAGTTTAAGGCTCTGAGCTGCAAATCTGGAGACCTTTGTGGGTTTGAATCCCACAGCCTCCATTTGCATACTGTGTGACCCTAAGCAAGTCACTTAACTTCCCTGTGCTCCCAGGTCGCACCTGTAAACAAGCTTTCAGCTTAGTGGGCCATTTCTGGTTAAACAATTGAGGAAATAAAATACCCTTTTCATTGATTTCCCATTAAAATTAGGTAAACTCATTCATTTTGATCCTTTTGCAATTTGTTTAATGGCTTTTGATTTTTGTCAATAAATTGTCATTAATTTGTAAAGTATTGTTTGCTTACTGCATTAAATGCCTAGGACATAGTCAGCCAACATCCCCGATTCCAGGTGTGTGAAGAGGGACCTCTGTATTGTGAAGCCTGACCTCTTTATTTTTGGCCATGCAAATCCCCTCATGCACATTTAGAGATACAAATGTGTTTCTCCATGACTGTTATGGCTCACTTACATTCCCTTTGTCATTCCGTATGGAACATATACACTATGGCCATGCTCAGCACTCTTTCTGCAGAGTAGTGTCTTGGAAGCATGCACCATATCTCACATTTTGTCACTGAAATGAGGGACATGGACACTCAAAATGATGGAAAATGAAGGACACTAACCCTCAAGATGATCAGGACACATCCTGAAACATGGAGTTACAGTACCTCAAAACACAGTGGAAACCATTATATTTACTTGGACTGATGTTATCCCCTGAGAATTAATTTCTACCATAAAGCAGAGGTGTCATTTAGGTACAGCACATTTGTGCCTACATTGTTCTTATGGTGTGGCAATAATGGCACTAAATTTGGATTTAATCTTTTGCACAATAAGTGCCCCACCCCCGGCTTGTGTTGCATTCATGATGCAGGTGTACTCCAGACTCGACTGTGTCTGTATTGTGTTGTCCACTCTCTCTGCCTATTAGCAACAATGCCATCACACATGACGTGGAGGAGCTCCAGCCAAGCAAGACCACATGAGTCACACTAGCGGGACACTGTCTTTCCAGCCGCATAGTAGACAGGCTGCACACTATAGCTTGGAGGAGTCAGTGAGCACTGAAATCTCAATAGCAGTGTTGTGGCAGCACATTTTTGTTGGTCTACAATTAATGAGCCTCTGTCTCCCTTGGTGGCTGAAGGGGCTGGGGGTGAGCTAGAATCTAACTAAAGACTAGGTTACCTACTTACTCTACTAGGCTCACCTGGCAAAAAATAAAAACAGCATGGGCACTCATGGCAGCAAGCTAGGCCTCACAGCAGCAGTGACAACAGTGTGGGTGGCCTTCATAGGCCTTGATCAGTGCAGTGCACCAGCAAACACAGCATAAGCTAAGCAAGAAACAAGCAACACAGGTTGAGTGGGTTCCATTGGTGAGGTGACTTGGTCAAAGACCATGTTTGGATCCTAGGATGGTCAGTTCTAGCATCCAGCTTCTGGCAGAAGGAAGGAGGTGAAGCAGACTGAAAACTGGACTGGTGGCACACCGGGCTAGGCAGAAGATTCTGGCAAGATGGCTGGGTAAGTAAAAGTAAACAATCTTTTAACAGGGGGATTGTAGAAGGAGGAAGGACTGAAATACGTATTGATGAGTTTTCACATTTTTGTACCTTTCAGGTGGCTTCACGACCCACATGGGATGAGAATGGAATGGAGCTGGGGAGAGAAACTGGGACACTTTTTTTTGGGGGGGGTTCAGAATTTCATCCAGGAAAAAACTGTTTGGTACCTGGGTGGGTTTAAGCCGAAATCTGATGCACTGCTCCGGTGTATAGACAGATGAATCTTATACACTTGAATTTTTCCTGATTTGCATATCACTTTTCAGTCACAACAAATAAGTTTGACCTTTTAGAGACATTCCAGACATTCCAGAGTTTGTCGCCTAGGGGCTAACTAGCACCTGGCCTCCATTTGTTGTTGGCTCCCCACTGCTGAAATCTGAAATGTCGCCTCTGCCATAAAGTTTAAATTTACAGGACATCCTGTGTATAAGTAGCATGTTTTCCATGAAGAATGGATGAGGGGTAGAGCAGTTTTCAGGGGTAAATTGAGGGCTGTGCTTTGCATTCAGGGACAGTTGAGAGGTATGGTATGCACAGACTATTGAAGCCCCAGTATAGTCAGGCTTATGCCCCCAAGTGAAGCTGACCTCCACATTCCCACACTCAGGCACTTTATGACATAGGGCAAGGGAGAGTACAGGGGTGTGATCCATTGAAATTAATGAGGGTATTTTTTTTAATAGTATTTTATACATTATTGATTGAGAATTGGAGATTAATGAAGGCTACCACTTGACTAACAAGGGCCTTATTTGTAGAACAGTGTCCTTCATTATTCTCCAGCTCACCATCATAATGTATAAAACAGTAATAAAAAATAACTCCATTCATTTCAAAGTGCTACACCTCAGTACTCTGACCCATGGACATCATCTCTTAAAGACTCCTACCTCTGGCTCCCTAGTACTCACGTAAGAGAATTTTGACTTATAGCTGTACTTGGTGGGTTGTCTGTAGCAGTGTGGCTGCACCCACTACAGTGTGTGTGTGTGTGTGTGTGCATGGGGGGGTACTGGCCGGTTGGGTGGGGTCTAGAGTTATTGTTGCTTTTGTGTTTACCCCTTAAAGTCTGTTTGCATGGAAGGACTCAAAACTATGGAGAGAAAATAGTAGGAGTACAGGCCAGACAGAAGTAATTAAGTAGTTTTGTGGGTAAGTGTGTGTATTGGGGATGGGAAGAACCATATAAGTTTTCATTGGTATATGTGCTACAGTTCATCTGTGCAGCTGAGATGAGGGGAGACAAGAAAACTAAAAAGTATATCAGTGGCTATAAGCATGTTGCATGCATGCAGATGTATGTAGATTTGTATTGAAGTACAGGAGAGTCATCTATACGCAGGCAGTATAGCTTAGTGGTTAAAGGTACTGAACTGCAAACCAGAAGAGCTGAAGACCTTGGTTTGAATTTCATCAAACGCCACTTGTATACTGTGTGATCCTGAGCAAGTCACTTAACTTTTATGTGTGCAGTTATCAGTGACTACTTGCTTTTTGCACGCATGCCACATGCATGCAATCTGTTTATCTTAAAAAGCATGCCTTCCACACTTGTTGCTGCATGCATGCCACATGCATGCAGCTGGTTCCAATTTAAGATTTAAATCATGATTGCAGCATGCATATCACATGAGTAGTTTTATGTATGGAGCATGAAAACATTTCATAACATTTTTTTATATAAGGGAAGGGTTGAATCAATGAGATCCAGCCTGATGGCTCAAAAGGAAGTAAAGCCTGTTTGATCTTCATAGACATTCAAGCTTCTACTTGACTGCAAAATATCACACTCCATAAAAGCAATGGAAAGCATGTCAAGGCTTTCAATTCAGAATGGTCATGGAACCCAGATACCACTTTCAGGACAGCAGATTCCATCCTAAAAGCAAAATGCAATTATAGTACTCGGGGATGATGGCTTTTGTACAAACCTGTAACTCTCCTATTTACTTAGCAGAGAACATCTCATGAAGAAGAAATACACTTTAAGGTCATCAAAAGAGTTCATGCTACTGTAATCTCCTTCAGAGGCTGAGAGTACATTAGAGCCTTAGAGATCTCACCCATGATATATATGTGCATTATATTTTGTGGAATTTTTTTCCTGCATAACTCTCTTGTTGGCATTTACCACGTGATATGAATTAATATTTGTATTCATCAATAGTGTTTGTCATGTGATGTGTGATGTGAATGAACTAATAATTAGTGTTTTGTGATTTGTATTTTCTGGTGACTCGATGAAAATGAAATGCTGCCTTTTATTGACATGTCCAGGGGAGCAATGTTCTCAATGTATAAATTAAGCTCAGAAAGCCCAAAGCAAAGTTTAAAGGATGATGTTTCTTGCTCTTCATATATTCTCTGGCATATCAGCTGGATACATAGCAATCTTGCACCCTTCTGCAACAGCAGTGAATGCTGATATATCAGCAGGGGATATGCTTAACCTTCTCACTTGTAAACTGTCATGGAAAAACTTCAAAGGAGGCTCAAGCATAATGGCAATTATTTGGGCTATTTTGTTGGGTCCTGATGGGCATTATGGGTCTAGAAATAGAATGACGGAGCCCCTGAAACTGGTGCTGTTGCACAGTGGCACTCCCTCTAAACTACTATGTGGTCTCTTACACTGGGGATGATGCACTATTCATCTGTCCTAATAAACTGAATAGGACCTCTCAAACTGTCACCATATACCACAACACTATCCCAAGACTTATGGACCCTCACTAATTGAGTTCTGTAAGCCTGAATGATACCTATAAAGCTAATGCTAATGTACCACTCCCCTGAGGTTTGAGATTAAACTTGGGACCAGCATTTCCTTCTGTGCCCCCCCCCCCATACAGCTTGTCCTGACTACTGCTGCCTAATAAGCACCAATGTGGCTATAATTTATTAACTTCTGACTCTTTTGCAGGCAAATTTGGGGTAGCAAGGAGAAGTAGTGACATGGATGTTGCACTTGTAGAGGTATTAGATGTCTATATATCTATTTGAACATTTTAAACATTATCATTAAATAGGTTGTGGTGGAACCAAAAATCTGAAAATGTTTAAAAAAGTTAAATTTTTTCTTCAATTGTTTATCCTCCTTTGGCTAGGACAGTCTGATCTCCCCACAGCTCTACCCTGCCAAGCCCACCATTTTGAACCT
The DNA here is from genome assembly GCA_016271365.2 of Neoceratodus forsteri. Lineage (NCBI taxonomy): Eukaryota > Metazoa > Chordata > Ceratodontiformes > Ceratodontidae > Neoceratodus > Neoceratodus forsteri. The sequence goes on from CM057450.1 coordinate 1,089,469,283, forward strand.
GCCTGGAACTCACCTGTGAGCCTGAGAACCCCCATGAATTCCCCCCCTAAAGCTGGGGTCAGGAAGGCAAGGGCTGTCCCCCCAAGCACAAATCCAGTCTTCAGCTTTAGGGGTCCAGTGGTACTGCAGGTGGAGATTGGCAGGCAGGCATCATTTGTGCCTGTCCTGCCACCATTTCTGTCTGTATTTGTGTCCTGTCTCCATGTTGGAGTGTGCTCATAAGTGTGCACATGTGGAGGCAAGCACAGGCTATGGAGTCCCACATCATCTCCCTTCATCTACCCTCCTGAACCGGCACAGTCACTTGGCTTCCATTGGGTGGCAGTCCCAAGGGGAGGAGAGTAACCATATGGGTGCTCTATCCTTTCCCATCCCGGCCAACCCCTGGCAACCCTTTCTTGTTTCTGAACACAGGTCACTGGCATGGTGAGGAGTAGGGTGCTTACAGTGCCTCAGCCCTCTATAGCACCAGGCTGGGTAGATTTATTTTTTATTTAAATGTAATGAATTACATAGTGCATTTCACAATATTGATATAAATGGGGTGTGGCTAGCCACATGCTGTAGAAGAGCTCCCATGGGCACCATGTAATATATAGCTATAAAGTATGTGGAACAGAACAATACTCTACAATAACACAATTGGTCTGCGTCTCCTATTCCATGGCATCAAGAAAGCAAAATAAAAGAAGTTGCAACTTAACTTTGAGCTGCTGGGATCATTGCAAAAACATCACCTACTTAAAAACACCACCCACACCATGAGGTCCATACCCCCTCTGAGGCCCTGGCAGTGAGTGAAAGCACAATGAGTGAACCTAAGAAGGTCCTGATGGGTGTCCCTGCATCCCTCACCAATGTGAAGGCAGAAATGAAGGCTGGCTTTATTAAATCACTTCTCAGATCAGCCTCATCCAGAGCATCATTAATGGACTCTCCAGGACACTGGCTGCCCATACCGCCTGCATGCATGAACTTGAGAAGTGGATCAGAGAGCTCTAGGACACCATTAGTGATGTGGGGAAAGACTGGAATACCATGAAACTGGCTCTTAAGGAACTCCATACCTGTTCTGACAACTGCAAAACACTGCATTGCTCTAACCTCCGGATAATATGTCTGCCTGAGGGAATTGAGGGGAAAGAGCTTGAAAAAGGGTTGCATCAGTGGTTGGTGACCCACCTAAAGATAGATTTGTCAGTCTTGCAATTTTAAGAGGAGTGCACCCGTAGAACGGGTCCAAAGCCATGACCTGGGGACCGCCCCAGCCACTGTCTAATAAAATATCTTCACTACATGGACAAAGGCGTCATGCTGAAGGCAGCTAAATCCAAGGGGCCAATTCAAATAGAGGGAGGAAGAGTGCTAGTCGTGCAAAACTTCAGCCAGGACCTACAAGCAAGGAGGCAAATGTTCAATGGGGTGATGTCCAAGCTATGTAACAGGGGCTGGTGCTTTGACTTTGTATCCAGTGAAGCTTCAGATTACCTACCCTGTTAGACCACCTAAATTCTTCATGGACTCGGTGGATGCCAAAGGATACATTAATGAAGAGGATGCAGATCAAGTGGGTGATCACAGGTTAGAAGCACTGCCCCTCCTAACAGAAGGCCTTCATTTAAACTGCACTTTCACTGTGGTCGGGGTATGTGGCTCCCTGATAACTTCAACACCCCTGATGACACTAAAGTCCCACTCACTGTTTCTTGCCATGGTACCATCAGGAGTGGTAGTCTGCAGCATAATCCTTCTGGATATATGGTTCCCAGGACAAGCTTGGGTGGTGAGGGAGGGCTACAACCAGGAGACCTTGGGGCATGGAGATCCTTGCTTTTGATTGTTGAGGCTAGTGTCCCAACAGGCATAATTCCTATGCCCCCACTTGTGACTGGTCCTATATTACATCTATACTCCCAGAGTGAACCATGTGCCTCATACCACCTTACCTTGAGTGCTGAATCCACTGAACCTATGTCTCTGTTTTGCTTTTGGTCACCCCACTGTATAATACAATCTTCTCCCTGTTAATTCTCATTACAGTGTAAAATTGGAGACTCAGTATGCATGGGGTTGCCAATGGTTTATGGCTTGGCACAGTTCTTCCAAGATGATGCTGAGACTGCCTTACCGTGCCTGGGGGGAATGGGTGCTAACAGGCAGTTTGATGGGAAATTCTGCTCTCAAGGATCATCCTTATGAACAAGCATGCTATCAGCAATCTCACTCCAACTCACTTGTACCAACTCTAGTGAGCAAAGCCTTGAACATGGACACCTCAGAGTCTTCTGGAATCCCACTGCTTCAGCATAGAATGATGTAACTCTGGTAGTCCTACTCCTCACTGGTTGCCTTGGTCCTCCACAAAGAAATTTCTTGTATAGATTAGCTCTCCCACTGACAGCATCAGGGGATGCATGTAATGACAGGGGGAGGGAGGGAGCGAGCTGGCCATATGCAAAGGGCTTTTGTGAATCAAGACCTCCTTTCAACTATGCAACAATCCAGGCACTGCTACTTAAATTCAGCTGGTTCAGGGAGCTCTGTCACGTAGAAGATGCTCCCTCATTCTACTCCAGATCTCAGGGGACCTGAGGACTAAGGGACTGATTTCACATTAACTGTCTTTAATGCAGGCTGTATATCTTGACTCTAAAGTGCTATAATTAATACTTGCTCTTTTATCTCTCACAGTTTTCATGGAGTTACATTTATTTGTATATCAGAGATTTGTTTCACGAATACTGTCTGATGTGGGGGGGGGGGGGGAGTGGCTAGACCCATTACTTCTGGGGTTGTCTGCTCTTCACTACACTGAATGGAGCAATTGGATGTTTTGTTAGCTCCTTAAGTGTTTACCGTACAATTGTGCCCTGCTTGAAGTCATTTACCATCAGAATGTTTACAGTTACTTTTTGAGGCTGCATGGGTGGAGCCCTGCGGCATTTTTGGATCAATGTAGGTGACAGGGAACCATATTCAAAAACTGTCCCTGTCTTCTCCTACAGTGCTGTGGCATGTTGTCCACACAGCTTACATCATTGCTAGTGTGTGCTGTCTCATCCTTCCTTCCCCTTCCCTCTGTGGATGGAGCTTCCCTCCACGAAGCTCTTGGCAACCCCCCAGTGCACTATTTTTTTCTGTCACTTCCGTAGCCTTTTGTGCACATACATGTACAGCACAGTGCAGCAACTGCTGCCATGCCTAAGATGACCACCGTGCTTCTCTGCACATGAGTAAAGCACTGCTCATGCGCATGCACAAAACTACAGTGGCCATCTTGGACATGACACTATTTTGTGATGTGAGCTCCATCTTCACAGAGCTGCCCCGACGTGCCTCCCAGAACACCAATAGTGGTCCATCTTCATGGAGCTGTTTTGACTCACCTCACGGAACTCTATTAGCCACTTCCCAGAACTCCATTAATGGCTATATGCAGCTGTGTCAGCTCTGACCAGGATTTGTTTTGAAGGGGAATCTCTGCCAAAACCTTAAGTGCTTGACATGCTGAGGGGAGGTTTGAGTTTGACTGTATGAGCTTAGTGTTCTGTTTGCTTATGCCTGTTGAAATATTTTGGGTTTGTGTGGAAATTATATGGTTGGAGAGGAAAGTGGGAGTGGGCGGGAGGGGATCAAGGAGGAAAAATTACTTTACAATGGTCCACTGTTGAGTTTGTATTATCAGCAAGAAACTGACTTCACATATAGGCAGATTTTGAGCAGTGTTAACAAGTTTAATTTCTTTACTGCACAAATTCCAACTGGTTAGTGCCATGAAGGTGATAACATGGGACATTAATGGCTTGAAGTACATGATTAAAAGGAGGAAGATCTTAAATGTAGTCAAAATATTTATGTCCAAAATAATGCTATTGCAGGAAACTAACATGGAGAGGGCTGAGTTTGAAACAAATAGTAACAGTCTGTGGGAAAAATGAGTGGCATCCTGTTTTGGTGCAAATGCAAGAGGGGTGGCTATTTGGCTGCCTTCAGTAGTTCAGGTCTCCATCGAAGAACATCTGGTCAATGGGGGGGGGTAGATATGTCTTGGACCATGTGATGTTGACTGGGGGCTGCACCCTGTCCAGAGGCTCAGTATGTGGCCCAAACATGGAGGATCCATGCCTTTATCAATCGCTAGCCTGGATATGATTAGGTTCCCTGGCCCCTGAGTCTCGGGAGTAGACTAGAATTGTATGCATGCCTTTATCCTAGATAGATACAATCCTAGACTGGTCCCTCCCTCCTGTAATGGGGACCTTGAAGCCACCATCACCCTAATTGACATCTGGTGGCACATCACCAAGTGACAGAGAGTACAGATTCTTTTCACATGCCCACCAATCATGTGTCAGGATAAAAAGGATCCTGATCATCTCTGAGCTGGTCTTTGGGGTGGTTGATGCCTTCTACTCTGCTATCTTAGTGTCTGACTATACACCACTGCAGGTTGTGCTCTCTGGGGAGGGACCAGTCCCAGCTGTTTTTCTTTGGTGACTTGACCCTACACTTCTTGTAGACAGTGACTACAAGAAACATATCTCCCAGGCCATCACAGACTTTTTAAGTTATGATAAGCATGGGGAAGCATCCCATGCTACAAGATGGGCAGTCCTGAAACTGCTTCTCAGGGGTCAAAGAATAGCTATTGCTGCTCACAAAAAGAGATGTGAGGCACTGGAGATTAAACAGTTGGAGATTAAAATTGAAGCCTGTGAAAAAGCACACATGCAGTGTCCAATGACTGCACTATACCAGGTCATCCAACAGCAAAAATGGAGGTACAAAGTACTAAACAGTTCACAACAGGAGTGTACTATACTGGAAACTCAGGCAGGTAGTTACTATGATGGGGACAGAGGGGGAAAATACCTTGCCTGGCAATTGAAGCACAGGGAGGGGGAGAAAACCATAGCCCATATTAAAACAGACTCTGACACCCTGGTCTTGGATACCCCTTGGATAGAAAGGCTTTCTGTCACTTCGACAAACAACTGTATATCTCTGAGGTCTCCTTTAGTGAGCAATAACTTGAAACCTTTTGAAATACAAACATTTCCCCATTAGTAGCATAGACCTCCACTACATTAGATGAGCCTCTCAGTAGCCAAGAAGTGAACAATGCTATTAGAGTATTGCAAGGGGGGAGGACTCGAGGATGCAATGGGCTGGTAATTTTTTTTTTTTTCTTAGATAATGGCTAAAGTCAAACTCACTTCCTCATTGGCTGAAACAGCCTGCCACCCGGGCTGTTATTTCTTAACAATGGCCCGCTGACTAACAAGTTCCCCCTGCACTACCCATCACCTCGTGATATCCCTGTCCCCACACACTGATAGCCGTTATCCTTCACTATCAACACCCACACACAGCCAAGCTTGAAACCACTTACTAGTAATATACACCTAAAACTCAAAATATTTATCTTGTTCTTTTGACCCTACTAAACCGCTCCTCATTCCGGCCCTCACAAGGCCAAAAAGCTCAGACTCACTCGCAACTGCCACTGCCCAGCACCACTAATCGACTACTAGCAACAACTCCAACGAAACTCCCGATCCTCCATTTCTAAACAAAAATGAAGTACCTTCTTTCTGTCTCTGTAGATCATCATCTAAGTTCCGTCTCACAGAAGACATGGGCATTCCCGCTGTACGCCACAGCGTCTTGCTCCCGATTATCTCCCAAATGAAACCATATGTAGCCACATAATTGAAACACATAAACAGGGATTAAGCGCCCTCTAGTGGCACAACATGAACTATTTGACATAGACAGGCATTTATCTCCATTTTTATTAACATTTTCCACTTTTTTTAAACTTTTAATCATTATTTTATAAAAACTTCTATTAAAATCTCATTATCTAAGTGTAATAATACCCTCCAGGGTGGGCGTTATAGGATATAACAGACCTTCCAGGGGCTATAAGGCCCTGCGCCTGTGGTGTCGGGCCTCATTACACCCCATGGCAGTCCATTATATCCCAATAACGCTCACCCTGTCAGGTATTATTACTTACTTAGATAACATCTACTTGGCCACATGGTTGATATTTTGTAGGAAAGCTTGCAAAATGACACGTTGCCCCCCTCCACACGGTCTGCCACATTTACTGTGCTTCCCAAGCAGGGCAAGGATCCAACCCTCTGTAGCATCTACTGCCCAGTCCCCTTTGACTTTACACCTTCATTCATAAAGCAAACATTTCCCCCATTAGCAGTGGAGACCTCCACTACATCAGATGAGCCACTCAGTAGCCAGGAAGTGACTAATGCCATTAGACAGTTACAAGGGGGGAGGGTAAACAATGATCAGGAGGAAACTGCACAAAGATAAAATGTCTTTGGATAATGGATGCAAATTTGTTTAGGCAAGACTTGCATTTAGGGTCCATAGTCTGACTTTGAATTGTTTGGTGTCAAATTATCAAGGTGTAAATTGTTCAAGTAGGAGTGGTTGTTCCATTCACTTCATCCAAAAATCCTATTGTACAATCAATGTGATGTCAGGATTTTTTTTGCAATTAATCTAACATCACATCAATGATATAACCTCATTACTGAATGGAATGAATTATAGGGATGTGCAAGCAATGAATATTATTTCCCAAATACAGTACCAAAAATAATGCACTATTCATTATTCAGATTCTGAATAATGAATAGTAGTGCTATGTTTCCCTGTTTGGGAAATGCTGTCTTTAAAAAAGAGGAAAACTCAACAGTCCCTCATCCTCCCAAGCCCAGATCCTTTAAATATAGAAACCCACATTCCCCCACTTTCAGGTAGCGCCCCTAATCCCACTCTCCATCCCTCAAACACCCACATCCTGATAATAATATGTATCTTAAGTAAAACACCAACAATGGGCAATTTGCCTGCCTTCACAGCCAGTCAGCCACAGACTTTCATTGGTTTGCAGTGTACTATAGGAAATTAATTATCCCCCAACCCCCACCCTAGAAGCAACAACATCCCCAATGCACTCACCTTCCCTTCCCCCCACAACCTGCACCTTATTCTGAAGGGAAGAAGGTGGCCAATATAGCCTACCCTTCTCCATGGCTGACTGCCTTCTTCTGAATGAAAGCAGTTGCATTCTTTTATTTATTTTATTTTTTTAGTTTTTGTTTACCGGGTAAGTGCACTACCCATAGCAATTTAAAAGACAAAGAACCTCTGTAAAGAAACACTGAGGCAAGGGTTACCCCAAAGGGCACGGTAATGGGAAGCCAAGTTTCAAGAAAATACAAAATCACACATGCCCACACAATGCAAAGCATCATGGGCTGCATAAGCAAATCACCACAGAATGTTATGCTGGTCCAACTTTAAGCAGAAATGCATGGTGCCGAAAGGCCTCTCACACAGTTTGCAAAGAGTGCTAACAGAAGACATAGACATGTGTTTCGTCCTACCAGGACTCATCAGTATGCCTCGTCTGTTTGACACCCCAGTGGAATGGACCAGCTACCCTTAAGACAGTGTGTCTTGGACATGTTGTGGTGAACCCATTAAAATAAAAAACTATTTAAAAGACAAAGAACCTCTGTACGCAAACACTGAGGCAAGAGTTACCCCAAAGGGCATTTGGCTGGGAAGCCAAGTTTCAAGAAAATACAAAATCACACATGCCCACACAATGCAAAGCATCATGGGCTGCATATGCAAATCACCACAGAATGTTATGCTGGTCCAACTTTAAGCAGAAATGCATGGTGCCGAAGGCCTCTCTCACACAGTTTGCAAAGGTGCTAACAGAAGACATGAACACGTGTTTCGTCCTACCAGGACTCATCAGTATGCCTCGTCTGTTTGACACCCCAGTGGAATGGACCAGCTACCCTTAAGACAGTGTGTCTTGGATATGTTGTGGTGAACTCATTAAAATAAACAACTATTTAAAAGACAAAGAACCTCTGTGCGCAAACACTGAGGCAAGGGTTACCCCAAAGGGCATTTGGCTGGGAAGCCAAGTTTCAAGAAAATACAAATTCACACATGCCCACACAATGCAAAGCATCATGGGCTGCATATGCTACCCATAGCAATGACTATTTTCAGGCACCCCCTGGAGGGTACGGTACAACAATGCAGGCACACATTGCAATACAAGTTTAGACATAGTTGACAATAGAATACAGAGTAAGTTTAGACATAGTTGACAATAGAATACAGAGCGAGTAGACAATAAGTAGCTATAGACAAGGTAGATGCAATGACAGTATAAAAAATATACAAGAACAAAGTATACAAAACATTTTGATAACTAAAGCTAACATCATATTGTACGATTTGTGGAAAACAAAGAAAGATTGTAGCACTATAATATTCAATTGGATTGATATAGGGTAATTAAGGTAGGGAAAGGGAGGTAGAAGTGAGAGGCCAGAGTAGAGGTTTAGGACAAGGCAAGGTGAGAGGGAAAGACTAAAGGGGAGAAAGTGCTATACATTAGAAGGGCACAACATAAGTGGCAGGAGGGAAGAGGCTAGGAATGAAGTGTGGGCTAGGGGGTTTTGAAGCAGGAGTACTTGTAGGATGTGTCAAGATGGTTACATAACCCTTTCTTAAATGTGGTGTGGGATGGAGTTTGGTATAAGGCTAATGGGAGGGAGTTCCATTACTGGAGAGCATGACAGGCAAAAGCACTAGTGCCTTTGGAGGAGTTATGTCTGGGGATGAAGACAGGCACATTGTCAGCAGACTGCAAACCATAGTGAGGTGTCAGAGTTAGGAAAAGACCCACCAGGGGTTTGGGTATTTGTAATCTGGCAATATTGTCAATCACAGAGCCATATGCATAAAGCCTTAGCTCCGAAGGAGGAAGCCATCTCAGATCAGAATAAAGGAGACAGTGGTGTTTCAGCCGATGAGAGGAGGATGCATAGCGACAGATATTGTTGTATGTGACATCCCATTTTTGAAGACTTGATTTGCACACAGAGGTATAAGTAGCAACACCATAAGTAAGCGAGGGTAGGGGCATGCCACGGGCAATTGCAAGCCCCTGGATTGCATAGCTGGTTTGGTAGGCTATCCCAGGTTTAGCATTGACCAGCTTGCAGGTCTGTTGGATGTGTAGATTGAAGTTTAGTGATGGATCCAGTGTGTCACCCAGCTATTTAAATGAATTCACCACCCCTAGTGTTAAACCATTGGAGAAGGAGACTTTAAATTTAGGTTGGGAGTTTCTGAGTTTGGCATTAGATCCAAATAGCATAGCTGGGGGTTTGGACTAATTTAGGACAAGTTTGTGACTAGATGGGCTGCCAGTATAGCCTAGAGGTTAGACGAATGAGGTGTAAACGAGCTTGATATATCCAGCAGACCATACCTGAGTTTGATTCTCACAACCTCCCCTTGCATGCTGTGTGACTCTGAGCAAATCACTTAACTGCCCAGTACTCCCAGGTAGCCCCTGTAAATAGGCATTTGTGCCCAGTGGGCCTTACCCGGTTACCAAAAGACTATAATAAAAAAAATAAAATAAAAAGATAGCCATTGTTGGATTTGATGAAAGTCAAGAGAGAGTTGTTGATTGATGACATCAATGCTTTTAGCGCTAGTGTGAAGAACGATATCATCAGCATATAGCAGGGAGGCTGTCCTACGGAGGTTTGTGGTGATGTTATTAATGAAGATAGAGAAAAGCAGAGGCCCAAGGATGGACCCTTGTTGCACCCCAATGTTTATGGTGGCCTTGTCCGAGAAGGTAGAGTTGTATTTCACAGTTTGAGTCCTGTCAGGTAATAGCTACCAAACCACCTTACAACGTTTGGCGAGAAACCTAATGATCTAAGAAAGGCTAAGAGGGTGGAGTGATCAACAAGGTCAAACACCTTGGTTATGTCAATTAAAATGACCCCAGTGAGAAGACCAGAGTCCATAGCCACTAGGATATCTGATGTAAATCTGAGAAGGGTGGTAGTCGTGATATGGCCATTGTGAAAACCATGCTGGGCTGAGGTAAGATGGTCATATTTCTGGAGGAAATCAATTGTTTGAGTGGATACAAGTTTCTCCAGAATTTTATTGAGAACTGACAGAATGACTATGGGCCTGCAGTTTGAGGAATCTTTTCGATCTCCTTTTTTGAAAACAGGGGTAATCCTAGCTACCTTCAATATATCCAGGATATAGCTCTGAGACAGGGATAACATGAAAATTTTGGCTAGGAAGCAGCAATGTAGGGGGCAGCTAGCTTTAGGAGATTGGGTTCTAGGTTGTCTGAGCTGGCTGCAGTGTAGTCTGAGATATAATTTAGTAATCGGAGCACCTCACACCTAGAGACCGCCTTGAAAAAGAAATGAGGACCACTTACAATAGATGGGGTGATTATGTTCAATTGGACTGCGAAGGAGGAGTTGTAATTAGTTAAGTCAGAAAACGTATCATTGAAAAAGTTGTCAATGGTTCAGGGATTATTGCAGTGCACACCACTTAGTGACATGTCATTAGAGGGTAGATGTCGGATTCAAGCCAAGAAAGAATTTAATATGGGACCAGAATTTTTTTGAATCACGGTAGAAGTTGGTGAATAGATCTTTGCAATAAGCTTTTTGCCTTTTTGATGTCCTTTTTACAGGAATTGCGTAGAGCCCTGTAGGTATTTAGGTCAGAGGATAGCACTGAGCTCTTGTACCGGAGCCAACTTTTATCTCTTTGTTTTAGTTTAGAGAGAAGGTCAAATTTTAGCCAGCAGGTTTGCCTATTTTTTTACCCGATGAGTTAATAGTTTGCAGTGCTTATCCTGAAGTGCTAGGAAGTGGGTCATGAATAGATTAAGGGACGCCCGAGCATCATTTAATATTAGAAGGGAGGACCAATCTGTTGTAGCAATGTTGTGTAGGAAAAGCTGTGAGTTGAAATTTGCATAGTTGCGGAAGGTAATGAGGCGAGGCTTCGATGGAGTAGGCTTGCTTTTACCCCAGACACAATAGGTAGGGTAGTTATCAGTGATGGCATCAGGTAGTACACCAGAAGCAATAATGTTTTCAGGGTGGTTGGTCATTATCCAGTCCAGCAGCGTGCTAGTGTTAGAGTTTGGGGTGGTTCTGGTAGGATCACATATAAGCTGGTGCAAGTTAAAACTTTGCAGTCTGTTCAGCGATGTAGATTGGACGTTTCCCAGCCAATTAATGTTAAGGTCACCTAATATAAGGACCTAATTTTTCCCTGCAAGGTATGAGATTTGCTCCAGCAACTTGACCAGTCCCTTTTGACTGTTGGACAGAGGGTTGTAGGCACTTGCAATATGTAGTTTTTTGGTACCAAGGCTAAGAAGAGCATGAAGTGCCTCAGAGTGGGCTAGATTAGATGATTTGATGGTAGTGAGATGTAGATGGTCTTTAAAGTAAACAGCAGTACCACCCCCTCTCTTGGGTGCAGGTCTATCAAATCTCAACAGGTTATAGGATGGAAGGGAGCACAGAGAGTCTGGTGTGGATGGATTTAGCCAGGTTTCAGTCAGGCATATGATATCAGGCTTGTAGAAGAGGGTCCAGGATTCCAGCTCAATAAGACTGTGTGTGAGGTTCCTGATATTGTGGTGTACTACAATAAGACCTTTTGCATTGCTAATCAAGTCAGGTGAGGCATTTTGAGGTCCTGGATTTATTTGAATGTCACTAGAGAGCAGGATAGCGAGAAGAAGGAGGTACCAGAGCTTGCAGCACAGGAAGAGATATGGGGTATGTGAATGCAAGTGACATTTATTTTGGGTGGAGATACAGTAACTAGGTGGAGCCAGGCCCTATTAAGTAGTACTGGGGATAGATCAAGGAGGGGGTATGGAGTAGTAAAAAGTTTGAATAGTAGTAGTCATTTGGCAGGAAGTTAGAGACAGTAAACACAGTTTGAGGTACTGTGAGCATAGATAGGTGGAGCAGTGGCAGTGAGGACACAAGAAGAAACAACATTATATGCTGGTACATTTTTAGCTACCTTAAGGACTGAAAGAGGTAAAGTATAACTGGAGGCAACCAGGGGAAATGATGGGGAGGGTGGTAGCTTGAAGTAGTCCTAGGTCACCAGAGGTTGTCTGTCAGAGGGATAGGGTGTCCTTAAAGATAATAGTCCAGGCAAGACAGAGAGTGTGGCAGCAAACTAGCCTATTCAGGGACTGACTATATAATGGGGTTAGATGGCAAAGGAACCAGTGTAATTTGACAACCCTAGTTGGAGAAGGATTGAACTATAGTAGTAGTAGTAGTCAGATTGTGTGAGAAGGATAGAAATCAGATTGAGGGAGAAAAAACTGGGAGGGCAAGTTACCCTGGCAGCACTGTGACACTCAGAGGCAGTGGGTAGTTTAACGTGGAGGTGGTGAGTGGTAATAAAACAAGCAGAAAGGATCAAAGGTCAGATGTTGCAGAAATGTGGAGTAAGAACTCAGTAAAATCTGAGGCTTACTTAGAGCCTGTAGGGAAATGATTGTAGTGAGCAACAGAAAAAGAAGGCCAATGGGGAGAAGGAGTGCCAAGGCGGGATGAGCTGTAGTGTATTTAATTGAGTTGCTCACAAAGTAAAACCAGCTGATCATGCAAACAACTTCCCTTCAGAATTAGATGTGGGTTATGAGTGTGCCGGGCTGGGGTGGGGTGCTGCTTCTACCATAGGGTTGGGGGACAATCAATTTCTTATAGTGCTCTGCAAATCACAGAAAGTTGATGTCCAGCAATGGAAGTAGGCAGGCTGTGCCAGCTGTCCATTGTTGTTGTTTTACTTAATATGCATATAATTATCAAAATGTGGGTGCTAGGGAGAGGAAGGTGGGACTTGGGCACTATCTGAGAGTGCAAGGACAGAGGGCTTCTATATTTAAAGGACTGGGCTAAGGAGGAGGGTGGGCGGCTCTTTCTTTTCTTTTTTTTACATAACCTGTATATCAAATATCATACTGAATATCGAATACCTTGGCCCTGAATAACAAATATTTGGCCAAATATTAAAAAAAATATTTTCACACAGCCCTATTGCATTCACAACTACTGCTTTCGACACAGTGCCCCCTGAACTTCTTATTTCTGTTCCTCTTTAAATTTTAAAAACGCACCCACACCCAGCTGATCAGCCTGCCCTCTACTGGATTCTCTGAGATGGGCAATAGTCTGTTTGCAATCTGTGTTTTTATTGCATTTATTGTTTTTGCCATCCAATGACATCTCCTACAAATGGCTGTTTTAAATGATTGAGTCTGCCAGCAGTGAGTACAGCAAACAAGAAGTTATTTTTCAAGATGAAATTATGGTAAGTGATAGAAAAAAAAAACTAGAATCAAGGATAAATTAGGACCAGCCATAGTAGCCCACAATTAGGGTGAAATATTAAAGAGCTGTGACATGCCCTGCATTTTGAGGTCTGGGTGAGAATGGTCTGGCCTGGGGCCTTAGCTAGGGATAACTGGAGTATAGACCAAGCCAAATTCCTTGATGAAGTCAGTTCTTGTTAGAAAAGTTGGTGGCAGGAAGGAAGCTGGTAATTATAGGCCAGACAGCCTGTCATCGGTGGTTGGAAAGTTAATGGAATCACTGCAGAAGAAAAGGGTCATGGAATGTCTTGAATCCAGTGGGTTACAAGACCTGAGGCAGCATGGACTCACGGGAGGAAGGTCATGTCAAATCAACCTGATAGATTTCTTTGACTGGGTGACAAAGGAATTAGAGCAGGGTGGAGTGGTGGATGTGGCCTACCAAGATTTCAATAAGGCGTTCAACACCATTCCACATACAGTAGGAGACTAGTAAGCAAGCTGGTTAGCTTATGAGTGGGTTCTAAGGCAATAGACTGGATAAGAAATTGATTAGGGGATAGGTGACAGAGAGTGGTGGTAAATGGAGTTCATTCTGAGGAAGGGAGGATGATCAGTGGGGTGTCTCAGGGATCAGTGCTGGAAGCAGTCCACTTTAATGTCTCTATAAGTGACATACAATAAGTGACATTTCAGTGGCGCTGGAAGAGATGGTCTGGCTCTTTGTGGATGAACCCATATCTGCAACAGGGTGAACATTTTATGGGGTGGAGTGGGAAGGATGAGCAGAAACCTGGAAAAACTACTTGAGTGGTCAGGGGTATGGCAGCTGGGTTTCAATGCAAAAGAGTACAAAATTATGCATTTAGAGCACAGTAGCCTGGGGCAGAGCACAACATTAGTGGAATGTTATTGATGACTACCAAGCAGGAAAGAGGCCTGGGGGTAATCATCTTATGACCTAAAGGTGGCAGGGTAGTGTGACAGGTCAGTCAGGAGAGCTAATGGGATGCTAGGGTGCATAGGTAGTGGTATCACCAGCAGAAAGAGGGAGGTGGTGTTGCCTCGGTATAGACTACTAGTAAGACCCCACCAATAGAATCATGTCCAGTTCTGCAGACCACGTTTTAAGAAGGAGGCAGTCCAGAGGAGGGCAACTAAAACTGTGGCTGGTCTATATCAAAAGACCTAAGAGGAGAGACTAAACAACCTCAATATGTAAACCCTGGAAGAGAGGAGGAAGAGAAGAGATATAACAGAGACCTGTAGATACCTCACGGGATAAATAAGGTACAGAAGGGAAGTATTTTTCAGAAGAAAAGGTGCTCCAGAACAAGGGAACATGCTACAAAGCTGAGGGAAGGTAGATTCATGACAGATGTGAGGATATACTACTTCAGAGAAAGAGTGGTGGATTCCTGGAACTTCCTTCCAGTGGGGGTGGTGGGGGCAAAAACAGTGGTGAGGTTTTACAATGCATGGAATAAGTTCAAGGGATTCATAGTGGAAAGGAAGAGGGGGAGAAAGAACTGTAGATCAGGTAGGGTATGCAGTGATGATGTAGGTAGGTAAAAATGGGAAAAGTGGTTGAACCAGTTGGTCCTTATCTGTTGTTGAAGTTTATGTTTCTATGTTTTTATGTAAATAGGGAAGCCACAGTGAATGGTAAGGAGTCATGCAGTGTAAGTCATGCCATGAGTCTAAGTGCCATTAATCTAACTAGCTGGACATAAGATTAGAGGGATATAGGATGAAAAGAGACAGAAAACTGCTGGCTTAAAGTTTTCACAATTTTACAGTCCAAACACAAGCAAGATAGACACACAAGTAAGAGACTGTTGTGAGCACAGGGGATTTGGCTTAACCATATTCCAGAGTGTGCTCTGGGAGACTGAGGGATGCCCAGCATGCACAAAATCCATAGTCCTACAGTAGCTACAGAGATAGGTTCCCTCAGGAATAAAGGGCAGCACATGAGAAGCGTCTAAGCCTGGGTTCCACTGGAAGAACCAGTCAGATTACATCAACAGGCACCACAATTCTGTTTTGTGGAATTAGCTGCATTGGGAAAGGCAGAAGTGGGAGGAGGAGTGATACTTGTATTGAGTGACCCTGGGGTGGCAACCCAGAACACAGCTGCATTACTGACTGGTAGTATCAGCTCTGAATGATTGTGGTGGCAACGATACAGCTGTTGATACCCCAGTGGGGTATCCGTAGGTGTGTGACTGCCAGATGTTGATACCCAAGTGGGGATTACATCATCTAGCATGTACATGCCTGACGGGAGGAGATCAAGTGAAACCAGAAAGAGCAGGAAGCATTTCCTAGTCATACGGAACTACATAGTTAGAGGGACAGGACAGCTGACATGCAGTTCTAAACAGGATATATTCATGATGGAATCTATGCACAAAGAAGCCCAGTATACATCTGTAGGGGCATATACAATTGCCTGTCAGGTAGCCAGTCACATTGGGATGCACAGGGCTGGTCTGCATGTCCCCCTGCATGTTCCAAGAAAGGCCATGTAGCTTCGCTCAAGAGTTGGGGCTGACATGGGGAACAGACATGGATCAGAACAAAGGCTTGCAATCAGAATCCCTGACTGGGCCCCAAAGAGGATCCCCTGCTGCACAGCAACACAGGATCATGGGGCATTGTGGCCCACAGACAAGCTGCCATGTCCCACACTGCCCAAAACAAAATTATTATTTTAAGGAAGTGAGCACTCTGCAGCCTCCCATCACCACCTAGTTTCCAAGGAAGTGAGGGGGGGCATAGCTCTATGGCTGCTGGGTACCATGTTGCCCTGTGCCATCTGGTGGGGGGGGTACAGTCATTACAGCAGTCCTCTACTGGTATAATAAAAAGCATTCCTTAACACTGACTTGGCAGAGCACAAAAGACAGGTAATCCAGTGGTTCTTCTCTTGGAACATCACATTGTTACAGAAATCTCATGTCTGTGAGTAGGATGTTGTCCTAATTGAAGAAATACAGTGTACGTTTGAGCTTCATTCTGAATTTAAAAATGTCTGTAGCTGGAAGTCATTCCCATAGGAAGTGGTAACAAAACTGAGATCTTTTGGTAAAAGATTGTTCTCAGTTTCAGTTAGTTCTTTCTTTGATAAATGTATTTTTTGTAGCTTCCTATTGTCTTTCTCTCTGTAACCTCTTAGGTTCTGTTGGATTTTCCCATCTCTCTTTTTCCTCTGTATGTTTTTCTTTTTGTTTCCTCTTTTGAGTTTTGTTGCTGTTCTCCTTCTCTAAAAAGAAACTCTTCAAAGGTAACATGTTGTGGGGCTAGTGGAGCTGGATTCTGTAACATTATCTTTTTTGCTGGTTTCCTTCTGCCTTTGCCTTTTATTACTTTTTGATTCCTGGGGACATATATTCAAAATTTACTTGGGTGTTAAGGGGTTGCTTGCCTGTGCTATTTGGGTTTTGTGCCTGATTCATGGGTGGCGTCTATATTCAGACAGAGTGCGGGCAAACCGCATTAGGGCCTGAGTGCAAACATACTGCTGTTCTCATACAAATGAGGGGTCGTTCCCTGTATATGGGTGCAATGACATATTCAGTGGTTTGCACCATCAGTAAATGCCACCTAAACAGATGCAAGTTACCACCTTTGTAAATCCCTGAGTTAATAGGGTGCAAGGCCCTGTTGGAGGGCAGAAATACTGCAGCTGCCAGCCCTGCTACTCCTGCACCCCAGCCCATTGACACAATGGATGTCCTGGTGTCCATTGGAACCCCTGCCCACCACTCACCTGCCCCAATATCCAGCGAGGTCTCCCTGTTATCCCCCCACCCTCTGATCACCGGACCCTGAAGTGCTTAGGATTTCACTGGTACCTAGTGGCATCTCCCACCCTCCTGTCACCTGGCCCTTCACAGTTCATGGGGTCCCTGGTGTCCAGTGGCCCCCTTCCCCCCGCTCACCCATCCCATCCAGTTTTCCAGTTCCCTAGTGTGTAGGTGCCCCCACCTGTCAATCTCATGGTTTGACATGCATAATTAGTCCCCGGTGTCTAGTTGTACCTCCATCTACTGAACACCTGGTGCTGTGCCACCTCTGACTCCCTGGTGGCTAGTGGCCACCATGCACTGAGCACACCACCCAGCAACCCCCCCTTTACCTATAATGGTGGAGTTGTGTGAAGAGCCTGATATGGTGACTAGCACAGCACTCTTCTCACCTCTTCAACCAGCCACTGTATGGGATGACAGGAGGCATATTTCTGTCATCCCATCCAGCAGTCAGTCAAGGAGGTGTGAGGATGGCTGTGCTGGTCACCATATCGGGCTGTCCACAATGGCTCCACCATCATAGGTATGGGGGTTGACTGGGTGGTGTGCTTGGTGCAGGTGATGTGGGGGAGCTGCTAGCTATTGGGTAGTCAGAGGTGGTGGGCAGGGGGTACCACTAGACACCAGGGACTAACTATGCATGGCAGGCCAAGAGATCAGTGGGTAGGGTATCCCTAGACACCAGGGCACTGTGACACCAGCTGGGTTGGGTGAGCAGGGGTGCCACTAAACTCCAGGAACATCATAAACTCAACAGGGACAGGTGATCAAGGGAGGGGAGTACCACTGGACACCAGGGACATCATGATCTATACTGAGGCAGGTGCTCGGAGGGTGAAGGGTGCCACTAGACACCAGGGAGACCTCACTAAATACCAGGGCAGATAAGCGGTTGGCAGGGGTGTCATTGATACCAGGGAAATCCTAAACACTACAGGGACAGGTGGCCAGAAGGCAGGGAGTTCCACTAGACACCAGGGAATGCATTTACATTGAGGGAACAGGTGTCCAGGGTGTGGGGGGTGCTTGTTACCATGCCCACAGGATGGGTGCAGCCCTGCCACCACTTGCCATGCAAATTAGTCCATAATGGGCATGTGCTGTACATGGTTCCTTATAGCCTTGAACAGGCAGATCTAGTGAGCACCAGGAACAATAGCTAATAGCCGAGGTAGCATAAATTCAAAGTTTATACAGCACCCATATCAGTCCACAGACACACTGACCAGTAGATGAAAGTTGAAGGGTCGAATTTATTCAGACATCAGCTCCTCTGGGAGATAGAATGCACATCTGTTTTATGCTGCTGGTGTCTGAATAAATTTGACCTTCAACTTTCATCTGCTGGTCAGTGTGTCTGTAGACTGCTATGGGTGCTGTATAAACTTTGAATGTATCCTTTAGCCTTGCATACCCAATGGACTCATTTGCATGTCACTGCTGAATATCACACTGTGGCTCCTGGCATTATCGGGTATGGGGGTGCAGTTCCATATGGGCTGTATAATAATAATAATAATCATAATTTTCTTTATATAGTGCCTTTCAAAATATCAAAGCACTGAACAGGTTAATAACATAAATACAAATATCTATGCAAATATAAACATATAAAAACACATCATAAATACATCATAAAAGCATAATAAATTACAATAAAATCCAATCAATTTCTAACTAGCTAATCCTCCAAAAAGGCCATTTTCCATAAAAAGGTTTTTAATTCTTTCTTGAATATCTCTACGGAGGTGCACTCCCGTAACCGGCCTGGTAGAGAATTCCAAAGAGTGGGACCAGCATGAGAAAAAGCTCTGCTGCCTGAAGTTTTTAAACTCACTCTTGGAATCTCCAGCAGCCCCATGTTGGTCGAGCGGAGTGATTGGCCAGGCAATAATGAACCAGGAGGTCTTTCAGATAGGACAGACCCTGATCGCGAAGGGCTTTAAAAGTCAATAAAATGATTTTAAAGGTGATCCACCACCGTACAGGCAGCCAGTGCAGTTCGTGCAGCACCGGGGTAATAAGACAGGACCTACTTGTCCCAGTCAAAACCCGGGCTGCAGCGTTCTGCACCAGCTGCAGGTGGCGGATTTTAACCCCAGAAAGCCCAAACTAAAGGGCGTTGCAGTAGTCCAGGCACGAGGACACAAAGGCGTGGACCAACATTGGCAAGGAGTCAGATGGAACAAGGTGCCTAACCCTGGCAATATTCCTGAGATAGTAAAAGGAAGTGCTGACAACAGCTGACACCTGAGATTGTAAAGTCAGCTTATCATCAAAAATCTCCCCAAGGTTACGCACCCGTTTGGAGGTCAGTAATGACAAGCCACCAAGAAAAATTCCAGAAGGTGCACCAGTACACGACCTCTCAATCCGACCATTCGGGTCCACCACCAACACCTTAGTCTTCTCCGAGTTCAATTTTAACCAACTAGAATCCATCCAGTCTTGGATTCCCCCAGACAGTTGTTAAACATCGAGAGAGCTCCATCCTGGTCGGGTACAAAAGACAGGTATAGCTGGGTATCATCAGCATAGCAGTGAAACCTCAGCCCATACCATCTTATGATATTTCCGAGGGGCAGCATATACACTGCAAACAACATGGGTGACAGCACAGAACCCTGAGGCACTCCACAAACAAAGAGACTGGGCCAGAGGAAAAAATCCCCGACACAACTCTTTGTGATATCCCAGTAAGGAATGAAGTGAACCATTGCAAAACGGTTCCTGACATTCCGCAGATTTGCCTCAGGTGTGCTAACAACACCACGTGATCCACAGTGTCAAACGCTGAGGAGAGATCAAGGAGAACCAAGATGGAACGTCTCTTTTAATCCCTCACCCTCAGAAGATCATTAAGCACCCGAACCAGTGCAGTCTCAGTGCTATGTCTTTTACGGAAACCAGACTGGAAGGATTTGTAGATACTATGGATGGTTAAATGGTCATCCAATTAAGCAGCTACAACCTTTTCAATAACCTTCCCAATAAAGGGAAGGTTAGAGATAGGTCTGTAGCTTGAAAAACAGTCTGGGTCTAAGGAAGCTTTCTTCAAGAAAGGTGTCACCACTGCCTCTTTCAGGAAGCTAGGAAACTCACCTAACTCCAAGGAGCACCAGACTGTTTGCGCCAAAACTGGACTGATGATATCAATACAACCCAAAATTAGGATAGTCGGTCCAGGATCCAAGCTGCAGCTTGTAGGGCGCACACTATGGATAAGCCTCATAATATCCACAAACTCAGGTCGATAAAAGGAACTCCAAGAGAAATGAGGCACTGTGTTCTTGCACATCCCTACAACATCACCCTTAGAGGTTGTCGAACATAGATCAGCCCTGATGTCAGCCACCTTAGTTGCAAAGTAACAAGCAAGCTCATCGCACTCTGTTTGCGAAAAGGCTTTCTGAACTTGCAGATAGGCTGGGTTGCACAGTCTATCTACAGTTCAAAACAGCTGAGCTGGTCGATTCTGAGCAACTGTAATCTCCCTGGACAGGAACTCTGCCTTCTTATGGGTGATTGCAGATTGATAGCTAGCATAATGTTCTATCAATCTAAGGCGGTTGGCATCAAGGGCTGATCTAAGCCAACAGCTGCTCTAACCTCTGCCCTTTTCTCGCATCTCCCTCAGAGTCCCATCAAACCAAGGGGCCCTGGGATGCAGAGAAAAAGAGGCGTTCACGAACAGGAGCAATAAAATCCAGGGCAACCGTGATGGCCTCGTTATAGGCCAACACCAGTGCTTCTGGATTACTGCTCACCAACACGGGGGATGAAAGGTCAAGGACCGCAGCTAGGCCTTGTGAAGTAACATTCCATAATGGGTGGTACCTGACCATCTCCACAGGGGATGGCCTCCTAAGGGGGGTGCAAAAATTGAACCTCATGGTGTAGTGGTCAGACCAAATGACTGGTTCCACCCCCACGTCGGATGCATCAATCCCTAGAAGGAAAACTAAGTCTAGAGAGTGCCCAGATTTATGCGTAGCAGTGGCAACTACCTGTGTGAGGCCCAAAGAAGACATTAATTGGAGGAAGTGATTACCAAATTGTGAGAGTTCATTGTCGACCCAGGCGTTGAAGTCACCCAGCACCATCAATCTGGGCTACTCAAACGACATGTCGAAGAGGAAGTCTGCAACTTCCTGTAAGAAGCATTTCCCATCACCGGGTGGACGGTAAATGAGAACGATTCGAACGCCTATACCTGCTACAACTGAACACTCAAAGGACTCAGCTTCCCCTACTGCCACACTCGTGAGACCCAATTCAGTCTTAAAACAGACTGCAACTCCCCTCCCCTGTGGTCCAATCTCGAGCGGTGTATTACCGAGTACCCGGTTGGAGTCATGGCCTCTACTATAGGACCAGAATTTTCATCCAGCCAGGTCTCGGTAATGCAAGCCAGGTCAGCTAAACCAACAAGGTCAGCAATAATAGCAGTCTTGTTCCTAACAGACCTGGCATTGCATAACACCGCCCTAGTTGGACAAACCTCGGATGTTGTCAGGCCTATCTGCCTACTGAAATCAGTAGTGCCCTTGGGTATGGATACCAGACAAGGCAAACCCCGATCAGGATTCCATTTCACCCCAGGGCACCTTCTGGACTTAATAACCCCGATACGATGGCCCCGCTTGTTCATCCTCCCCTGTTTGCACACCCCCGCCCCCTCACTTTCCCACGAGCAATTCCTAATGGTCTACACCACTGATAAATATCAAATTGTAGGAGAGGAGTACAAAAGGGGCAGAGGGCGCGAAGATAGAAGGGTGAATAGCGCACCACCGTGTGAGATAAAGGCCAGCACATGACACTGATTAACTAAAATAAAACATAAAATAAACCAAAAATTCAAAATAAGCTACTTAACAAAAAACTGAATTAACTATAGAATTTCAATAACATATAAATAAAAACAGAACAAATAATAAATTCCTGTATAATCCCTCCTCCCAGTCCTCTCACTACCGGGGAAAGAGAATACAATGGCACTCTCACTGCCAAACCAACATAAAAATATACAATTTTAAACAAAAAGGAAAAGAAAAATGAACTCCCCCAATTCTCTCATAACTGGGGAGAATATTATCAGTCTTTCTCCCTGTTAGGAGAAAAACACAAATTGTAAAATAAACAAAAAAAAATTAAAACAAACAAAAATTTTATACAGCCCAGATCCATGCTGGGGCAGTGTTACTTGACTAAGAACTATGTCAAGATGGCCCATTATTCAGCTGCATATTGCAAATGTGCTATCCAATGGAATATACAGCAAACTCCGTGTTGGTCATAAGTGCAAGTGCAGTGCAAACCTTTGCACTCCACTTTTGCTCTTATTTGCATATCTGGCATCTTCTGCATTAGATTATCTGTCTCTCTCTCTCTCTCTCTCTCTCTCTTTATCTCTCTCTCTCTCTCTCTCTCTCTCTCTCTCTCTCCTCTACTTGCAGATTTCTTGGCCTTGCCCCAGCTGATTATGTGGCCTGAATTGTAGACTTCCCAGTCCCTATTAATTTGAGACTGCTTAAGCACTATTACTTACTTTTCTATTTTAGTTTTGAGTTTTTTGTCTAGTGTATGAAATTCTTTGTTTTTTAAATTTCTGTAGTTTTTTTTTTTTGCTTCCTTCATTTCTTTAGAGAGGTCAGTAAATTTCTCTGTGTCTTATCAATAATTATGTGAATTTCATTGAGCACTCCTCTGTTGCCTCTATCCAAGCTGCTTTATTTTTGAAAGTCTCTAGGACAAAAGATGGGGTCTTAATAACCCTGAGATCACTTGGGGCTTGTCCCCTTTCTAAATAGTTCTCGAGGATGGTGCTAATGTATGGCAAATTGATTTCTGATATCAGTAGCTTTTCTAGTTTGGAAAAACAATGTTTAATTCTGTTTTTGATTTTTGTCACTTGCATAACTAGACAACATAAATATTGGATGCAACCATAAAACTGAATTAGCAGTCATTTAAAAAATTGTAATAACTGGGGCAATTTGTTTCTTATAGGAGAAGCTGCTTATAATTTGCCTTTATAACCCATGTGTTATAATGGCAAACACACGACAGATTCTCCTCGGCTGCCTCACACTCACTCACTGCACTTTAAAAACTGCCAGCAAATGGCAGTAACACCTTACATGAAGCATACACCAAGCCAAGAAACGAATGACATAACTTGAAAAGAGACCAGAAAAATACATTGGACCTTTACTAACCTTCTCGCCAGTGCATTTCAGGCAATCCAGATAGCTGTGTAAGTCACAGTCACTTTCTCTTTCTTGTTTCCACATAAATCATCATGAATTTTGATGTCTGCAGCTCATTGCCATATTGCCTTGGTAACGATGACCTGCAGTAACTGAAACTGATTCAAACTTAAACTAAAAAGTTAAATCTTCCCTCAATTTAAGGTTTTTAAAACCTGTTTCACTTAATTTGCAGCTGTTCTCAAGTAATAACTGTTTTCTTCATTTCAGATTTCACAATCTGCCATATTCAGAATGGGATTGAAGCACTTAGCAATGCCATTACCACACTATTTCAGTAAAGGCAAGGCCCGAGGAAGCCATCCCTATTTACGTCAGAAAGTCATTTATTCACGAAAATGCAAACAGGATGTGTATCCAGTTTCGTGATTAATGCCCTTTCATCTTCTGATTAATAAAAAAAGACACAACAACCAGCCTGACAAACACTTTTTTATTTAATGAAATCTAGTTGAGGTAAAAAACATTGACCTGCAATTACATAAAATGTGGGAGTGCAAAACTTGAATTTAATGCATGCACAATCTTGGTGTGGGATACTTTGGTAAACCACTTGGGCTTTGCCCTTCAGAATTTTCTGATATCCCACACCTTGTGTTTGCATTATGCACTCCCCCACCATGTATTATTCTATATGTTAGCCACTCCCAGGAATGCATTCCACAACTGTAACCCTTGGTTATCAGCTGCAAATCTTTTGAGGTTGAATTATTGTTTTGGATCTAGAAGCAGCTCTTTCAGGCATTCAAGGGAAGTACTAAGCTACCATTGAACCTACTGAATTTTCGCATTAGAGATATTGTATTCTAACCTTACGTTACCTTAGAAACCCTGTGAATAGCAAATGACTGATGTCCCTTGTTTCTGCAAACCGATATATTTTGAAACTAAGATCTCTAGGCCTCTAACAAGAAACATATTATGTAAACTTTTTTTGTATGTACTTGGTTTTCATGTCTATGCCATTACAGTAATAGCACATGTACTAGGAGATATCTGGTAATGCACTTACTGGTCATTATTTTTAGAATGATGTCACTTACAGGCCCCACCCCCTTAGGAAGCTTTTATGAGTGAAGCGCTGGGGAGTTTGTTTGGGTCCACTGTGTGTGGGGGGGTTGATTTGGATTATGTGCCATTTACCTACTGCTCCACAGTGGATTAAAACAGAATTTTGAACAGCATCCTGATGATCAGAGTGCAGTTTGTTCTTTGTTGACTAAGTTTAGGGAAGAAATGAGGCCCCCCCCCCCAAAAAAAAACAGGCATTCACCTGGTACAAAAAATAAAAAGCAGGGGGAGGAAGAATGGGGAGAATACATATTAAGAAATAAGGTGGCAAAGAGAACAGTTAGGGATGCAAACACCAGTTCTGTGCAGTGTATTGCAGAGAGGATCAAGAACAGAGGAAAACAATTCTTCCTTATGAGTGACCATCCATGTCCATGGGCATATGAGCATGGGAGAGCAACCAAATTTGCATAATGTATTCCATATCAGACTACCAAACTTGAAACTTTAACATTTATGAAGAAAGATAAGGTTTATACAATGAAATTAATTACTTGAGCATGCAAACTCTTAAAAGAGACTAGCTTTATGATGACATGAATAGACATAAGGCAAGTTTATCAGTTATGACTTAGGAGAGACTCCAATAGAAGGAGGAACAAAGCAGCAATGGGTAAGTAGATAAAAACAATTTAAAAAAAATGTGTAGATATGTATTCACCATAAAATGTTAAGATTGTTAAAAAAATGAAATAACCTCAGCTGGGTAGAAAGGTATTTTATTATGCTGCTAATGTCTGAATCTAATAACCATCAATGACCATTGTTATTGAATCCTGTAAGGACTTGTTTTGAGTATTGGTGGCCATGAATGACCATGATTAAACCTCTTAAGGTCTTGTTTTGATTATTGTTGAGAATGGTTATTTAACAGAGCTGTGCAGAATGAGAAAACTCCAAATTCATGGAATTTCGATGGAAATCCAGAAAATTCTGTGAAATTTCACAGAATTTCATCAGAATTTTGTGGAATTTTTGATATAAGTATCATCCTAACTCTGCTGCTAATTGAGTTAGTGAGCTGAAAACTGGCATGATTACTTGTTCATAGGCAATGGTGTGACAAATATCATGACTTTAGGATGCATCATCTCAATGCAGAGGAGGAGTCAAGATGGCGTTGTGCGGAGGGAGGGAGTCTGAGCTTCCATTTCAACTATGAAGCATTCAGTCTGAAACAATAGTAAAAGGGTCTCTATTTTAAAAAAATTATCAGTCTCTAAAATCCTACAACAATAGTGTATAAGTAAATCTCGTTTGTACTACTCGCTCTTGGTCATTACGGTAATTTACCTACTGAACAAACTGCTCATGACCGTTTTCACCACAAACAAATCATTACTAGGAACTTGAAGTTAAACTTTCCTGCCACCAAGTTTAATAAGAAAAAGAGCAACATTTCCTGTTTGAATGGCTAGCAAATGAAAGAACCTGAA
Organism: Neoceratodus forsteri; assembly: GCA_016271365.2. Taxonomy (NCBI): domain Eukaryota; kingdom Metazoa; phylum Chordata; order Ceratodontiformes; family Ceratodontidae; genus Neoceratodus; species Neoceratodus forsteri. Next base: position 1,089,495,132 of record CM057450.1, read on the forward strand.
AGAAATCAGAGTGTTCTTTCCTAAAACAGACTTAAAACCCTGGGGTGAAAAAAATGAAAAAAAATCTCCATAAAACCTTTCTGGGGGAGGAAGGAGATTTTCTGCCAGAAAAATTGCTAATAATATTGGAGAAGAAGGTCCCATTGGTTTACTTTTTCTTCAGTTCTTTCCAGGTCCTGCACAAGTAAAGCCTGGGGTGGTGAGTGAAGTACAAGCGGACTCTCCAGACATAGAAATGGAGCCCAAGGAAAGTCATCCTGAACAGAACACCATGACAGAGTCTCACACTTCCCAGGGAGAGGATGAATGAGAGCAGACTGCTCCAGGCTTTACAGAAGAACAGCCACTCAAAAAACCTCAAAACTCAATGGATAACATGAGCACCAGATGGGGTGAGTCTTCTTGTTCAAATACTGTTAAACCAGAACAGAGCTGGCAAGTCACTAAGAACTTTACATAGGAGCAAGCTGTTAGTGATAGTACAGGAATTGTTAACAGAAAGGCTGAATCCCCAGGGAATAACTCTAAGAGTGCAATGGGATCAGAGAAGGAATTTGTATCCCTAAATGAGAAATGGGAGGAAACATTTAAGGTGCAAAAATTAGCACAGACAGAGAAATCACTAAATGGTAAAGCTAGGGGGAGGCCTGTAAGGGAAGTCCAAAGCAAGAGAAGTCCCTAGATAGTATGAAGCAAGGGAAAGACCCACCTGAGTTAGATAGCGAGAATAAAAATTTACAATCTGGCCAAGATACAGAGCAGGGAAAAGAACATAACCAAGAAGAGAAAATGTTCTAAACTAGTCTGGAAAAATGAGGAAAGGGTTCAGAAAAAATTGAATATAAACTTTGTTTATTTATTTAGCTTTTGTTGAATGGATAAGTGCACTAGACAAATTTTTGTCCATTTTCAAGCATGACCGGGTGGGGGTACAGATGAATGCCAACTGACCTTGAACCAGATTAAGCTGTTGGTGGTATTTTAGTGACCGTATCAATGTCGAAATGAAAGAGGTGAAACAAGAAATCAAAAAACTTAACTTCAAAATGTCTCACTATGAAAGCAGGGTCTCAGATTTCAAGGATGAAATTCCTGGGTTAAAGCAAACAGAGAGGTTGTCAGGCCAAGTCACTTCTCTAAAGGAAAAAGTATTGGATCTGGAATTAAGATCCAGAAGGGACAATTTAAAGATACTGGGGATTCCAGAAGGATCTGAGCAACATTAAATTCTTCAAAATTCTGTGAAAAAATGCTAACCAAATTAGTTGGGAGGCAATATCCTGATAAGAAAATTGACTTACAAAGAGCCCACAGATCCCCAGTCATTTCAAACCCAACTTTTAAACACTGATGGACCATTTATGTAATGTTATTAAAACATCAGGAAAAAGATAACGTACTAGCACTAAAGAAGAAAAACAACCTTTAATGTACAAGGATAATAAAATCCTGGTTTTTCCTGATCTGTGCCAGAAGCTCAAAAAAGAGAAATACATTTAAATCTGTTAAGAGCTTTCTGTGGGAAAAGCATATTCCCTTCTACCACCCAACCCCAACCATGATAAAAATAACTTATTGGGAACCAGTAGAATCTTTTCTTCTGCAGAAAATGCTGAGACATATGTGTATAAACAGCTAAAACTGAAAGCTAATAAAAGCAACACTGAAACAAGGAATAGGCCCCCTAAGGAGGGAAGCACCACTGCAGGTCCACCGACATCCCCTACACTGACATGGCAGCACCTGCACAGAGCAACCTGATGCACACCTTCCCGATGGACACAACCATGATGCATGGCAATCAGCAGCCCGATGGGCACTGCCATGACCAGCCACACAGAGACGTCGGACACAAAACACCACTGACAGTTCATGACCAGGTGTGCCCCCCCATGCACCCAAATGAGAAGACAACAGCCCACTGTACGGTGCCCAAACAGGGCTGGACAGTGCAACTTGACAGTGGCAATGACTGCAGGGCACATCCAGGGCAGAAGGTACACAAGCATTATGGCTTGCCACTGATGGCCCATGGATGTTGCACACACCGCAGACCCCAAGTATTCACCAGCTCATCACATGACAGTGTGATCATCCTCAACACAGGAACTGGGTATCCCTTCCCTCCCATGCAACTAAGACCTGCAGCATACTGTTCAGTGCATGGCCCATTGGTGCACCTGTCCGCACTCTGGTAGGTGTGTCGGCATCATCTCCCCTGCTGTCCATGTGCATTCGGCTTGGGATGCATTGCTATGGTGGTGGCGCTCCTTTGAAGTCGCTGTTGCTATGTGTTTCCCTAAGGAGACCCGTTTTGGAGTTGCCTTCTTATGCACAAAATTGATTTGTTAGAAATCTAAAAAGTTATCAGATACTTGACTTGTCTATAACTAAAATGTGACCTAATCATAAAAATTGGAGAAATGGGAGCTTAGATTAGAGGAGAGGCAACATTTGGTATGTATTAGGGAATACAGGGTCACAGGAGTGGGAGACTCTGTTAGGGGGGTTAAAGGGAATCCAAGTACAAGCTAGAGTAACAACTGCAAGTTGTGGGGAGGAGCAAAGTGAGGTACCGAGGTTTAGTTTCAAGAACCTTAAGAAGAACAGAACAACCATTTTAAAGAGAAGAATAGGGAGGGATGTTAACAGAATAAACAAGTTTGTAAGGGACAATGCCTTAGGGATCAGAAGAATCACTTACACGCTCCATAGGGTTATACTCAAAATAGTTTATGAAGATGCCTGTTACTGCTGGGGTGTTTTATACAACAAAAAGATCAGGGTTAGACAGGTATGCAACCATCAAATAAAATTTCAATATGATAATGAAGGAGAAATTCACATTTTTGTCATGGAATGTAAATGGCATCAATAATACAATAAAGGGGAAAAAAATTCTAAGCTATGTTAAAAAAAGAATTCATTGTTTACTGGTGCAAGAAATGTACCTCACAGAATTTGACAAATTTAGGACAAATGTGTGTGTGTGTGTGTGTGTGTGTGTGTGGGGGGGGGAAGGACCAAACCCGTATCCAAGTCCTAACAAAAAAAACCAGAGAGGTTGCTATCTTATTTTCAAAACACTCAAATGTTACAATCAATACATTAAAAAGATACAGAGAGCAGATTTCTGATTTGTAGTCTCTATTAACTCTGTGGCTATCAGGACAGAGTGCTTCTCTGGTCCTAATGATGACAACCCTGATTTTGTTTGTCTTTTTTTTTTAATTTAATGAGATTTTCAGGATCATACTTTGGGGGGGAGGACTTTAATGTAATATGTGAGCCTCTTGGAAACGAAACAGGGCCTTGTTCCACCCTATCAAAGGCTACCAAAATCATCTGCAAAAATATGAAAGATTTAAATCTGGGGGATTTATGGAGAATGGAGAACCCGAATCCTCATAGATCTTATTCCAGAATAGGTCTCATATTAGGATCATGAGAACTCAGACCTAAAATAATACAAATAGCATATGAAAGGATTTTAGAAACAGAGAAACATAGAAGTTGATGGCAGATAAGGACTGCAAGGCCCATCCAGTCTGCCCATTTCTTTTTCTACCTTATGAATGTGCCATAGGCCTTTGCTCTGTCAATGGCCTATCTAGTCATACTCATCTGTATTGCTCCCTTATGCCTATCCCATGCCTGTTTGAAGCTCTGTACTGTATTCATATCCACCACTTCCTGATGTAGGCCGTTCCATGCATCCACCACCCTTTCTGTGAAAAAGTACTTCCTCACATTACCCCTTAATCGGCCTCCCTCTAATATCATGCTGTGTTCTCTTGTCCTGCTACTTTTCTTGTATTGAAACATGTTAGACTCTTTCACCTTGTTAATGCCCTTAAGGTATTTGAATGTTTCAATCTTATCACCTCTCTTCCTCCTTTGCTCCAGGGTATACCTATTGAGTTCAGTTAATCTGTTCTCATATGTTTTCTGATGCAGTCCCTGCACCATTTTGGTTGGCCTTCTCTGGACTGCCTCAATTTGGTTAATGTCCTTGTGAAGGTGTGGCCTCCAGTACTGCACGCAGTACTCCAGATGGGACCTAACCAGTGTCTTGTAAAGAGGGATTATTACCTCCCTCTTCCGACTTGTGATACCCCTACTAATACACCCCAACATCCCTCTAGCCTTATCTACTGCTTTAGAGGTCTGCTTGGATGATTTCAGGTCATCGGTGATGATGACGCCCAAGTCTCTTTCTTCCCCTGTGACTGCCAGCAACTCCCCTTCCAGCCTCTAGGTGGCTTCAGGGTTTCTCTTCCCTATGTGCATGATCTTGCACTTCCTTGCATTAAACCCCAGTTACCACTCTTCTGACCATTTTGCTAGTTTATCCAGATCTCTTCTCATTCTACCCACACTATCTGGATCATCTACTCAGTTGCAGATCTTGGTGTCACCCGCAAACAGACAAACCTTACCATCTAGTCCATCTGCAATGTCACTGATGAAGATATTGAAGAGGACTGGCCCCAGGACTGATCCCTGAGCTACCCCACTTGTGACTAGCATCTCTTCTGACTGTATACCGTTTACCACCACTCTCTGTTTTTTGCCCGTCAACCAGTTTGCCACCCAGTTGACCAATGTCTGACCCACCCTGAGCCTGCCCAGCTTATTAATCAATCTTCTATGTGGAACAGTATTGAAAGCTTTGCTGAAGTCAAGGTAGGTAACATCAACTGCTCCCCCTTGGTCCACCATTCTGGTTACCCAGTCAAAGAAATCTATGAGATTAGTATGATAGGAACTTCCTTTTGTAAACCCATGCTGTCTTGGATCCTGTGCTCCTATGGATTCCAGGTGTTGCACTGTCCTTTCCTTAAGGAGTGCCTCCATAATCTTGCCCACTACTGAGGTAAGACTGACTGGTCTGTACTTCCCTGCCTCCTCCCTGCTACCATTCTTGTGGAGCGGGATCACTTGAGCCCTTCTCCAGTCTTCTGGGACCTCTCCTGTGCCCAGAGACTCACTAAACAGTTCTGATAATGGCTATGCTAGTTCCACCCTTAGTTCCTTTAGTACTCTGGGATGTATGCCATCAGGTCCAATTGCCTTGTCCACCCTGAGCTTATCGAGCTCTTGTAGGACCCTTTCTTTTGTGAAGGGACTAGTGCACACCCCCCCCGTGTTCATGGTGCAGAGCTTTGGGCCCTGCCCTACCTTCTCTTTAGTAAATACTGAGCAGAAGTATCTATTTAGGATAGATGCTTTTACTGTACATGGTCCTCCTCCTCACATGCACCCTTATCCCCTTTGATCTTAGCAGTACCCCCTCTGGACTTTCTCCTTTCACTAATGTATCTATAGAAAGTTTTTTCACCTTCTCTTACTGTTCATGCTAGTGTTTCCTCAGTTTGGGCCTTTGCCTGTCTTACTGCCTTCCCTGCTTCCCTTAGGGAAGTTTGGTATGCCTCCCTATCTTCATCCTGCTGCGTTCCCTTATATTTCCTGAAGGCCAGCATTTTGGCTCTGACCTTTTCTGCTACTGTGTTTGAGAACCAAAATGGTTTCCTTCTTCTTTTGCACTTCCTTTTCTCACTAACACAATGAGATGTTGCTTCAAGTATTGCATCTTTAATGCTTGCCCACATTGCCTGTACCCCCTCACCTGTATTTCTTGCTGCCAGAGCTAGCTTAACTCTGTTGACCATCTTATCAAAGTCAGCTCCTCTGAAGTCCCATATTTTTGCCTTGGAATGGGATGATTTTGTTCTAGTGGCCAAATAGAACCATACCATGTGATGGTCACTGGCCCTCAGGTGACCTTCTACCTTGAGATCTGCGATCCTTTCCCTGTTAGTCAGTACTAGATCTAGAATAGCCCTGTCTCTAGTGGGTTTTTTGTACCCTTGTTTGAGGCCCTCACCCTGCAGGGAATCCACCATGTGTCTAGTTCTGGCAGATGTCCCTGCTGGTATTGACCAATCTGTATCTGGCATGTTGAAGTCTCCCATTATCAGAGCCTCCCCCTTAGCTGTCATGTTTTGTATATCTTCTAACAGTAACATGTCTATGTCCTCCCCCTGGTCTGGGGGCCTGTACACAACCCCGGTTCATATGGCTGTTCCATTTCCTGTTTCCAGGGTGACCCACAGTTCTTCTGGCTCCTTATGTGTATTCTGAATTTCTGTGGCTTTGATATTTTCATTGACATAAAGGGCCACTCCACCTCCCCCCCCTTTATGCACCTCGATCTCTTCTGAACAGTACATAGCCAGGTACTGAAGTCTCCCAAATGTGGTTACTGGTAAACCATGTCTCGCTACATTTTAATTTCTAATCACTCCCCTTTAAGGTTGGAAATCTCTGGTGGTAATATAGCAGGACATAAATTATGAACCATGGATCCCTGGTTATTCCAAGATTCAGAAGTTGCAGATTTTATTAAAGGAGAATGTAATAAATATATATATTTATATTCATTACAAAAAACTCTGTTAATGCATCAGTTAGGGTTAATAGCACAGCAACAAAAGTTTGGAAATGTGATGTTAGGGCTCACAATCCTAACTCTGCATCTCCCCCCCACATACATACATATATGCAAGCAAGGGAAGGGTCAAGACAACACAACCAACCAGAGACAACCAGCATCAGGTAACACAAGTAAGAAACAACTCTCTAAATGTACCACAAGACACATCCATCATCACAGTCCACCAACTAAGTTCTGCTGCTATCATAGTGCCTTAGGGGCATACACACATGCTGGGCAATCATGGGTGATGCCCCAGAGTAAACATTATTGCGTTATAAACATCAATAACAAGATTTAAGCAGATGCCCATATTTCAATAGTTAACAAGTGATAAAGCACACAGTATGTTATCCACACACAGTTTATTGGAAATGAGAGTTTGCATAAGCCTACCAACAGTCATTGGATGTTTGCATTTTTCTTTTCAAATACAGTGAGTCAGTCCTAAAAACAATAGGTAGTAATAATAAAAGTAATTTTTTGTAGTATAGTTTACAAGTAAGATGTAAAAGCAACAGTTGTAACATCCAAAGCTAACCATAACATACTGTTAATGAGTATTTCCCAGTAATGCAGTAGTGTAACAACATGTGATGGTAGTAGTTTCCTACCTGAGCAGTATCTGAAAAGTACTGTGTATGTGTCAGCTCTATCTTTCCTGCTACCACATGCCTATATGGTAGCAGCGATACTTGTGGTGAGCCAATTGTTGAATTATGACACATATAAATCAATATTTTGAAAATGTGTACAGACTAACTTTCATTGTATGAAGAAGATATGCCAGCAGTAATGTGTCATCATACTGTGCTGGCAGTATAGAGTCGACCATACTGTATTTGTTTTTTCATTATATAGTGTTATATGAAATCAGTATAGTGTTGTGATTATTGTGCTTACAGATGGGTTGGAGTGGTATAGTGTCTTACAATCTTGCATGTGTCTTGCATATGTGTGTTTGGGTGGGTGGGGCTTGGAGGGAATGCGGAGTTAGGGTTTTGAACCCTAACATCACATTTCCAAACTTTTGTCGCTGTGCTATTAACCCTAACTGACTGCAATGACTTTCCCTTCTTTTTGAGAAAGTACAATGTAACTGGTAAATGGTACAATATGTGTTAGTGGGAGCATGGGCCATCTACGCCCTGCACTCCCACTCACATGTAAGTATGGAGTCATACAGCAGTGCTATAGGGCAAGGAACCCTTGTAACAGTAATGGGCCTACATCTCAGCAACTGTAGCAGCTACAAAAAAAATGCAAGTGTTGTTGTTATCATGACAGTGCAGTTTCCACATGATATAAATTGACCAAATCCATAGCTCACATAGTTTATGAGATATGAGCACTGAAATGCACTTAAAAGGCACCCTTGGAACCCTTGTAACATGTTTTTGCCAATCTCTCCATAACCGTAGCAAGTGGGAAACAAATTCCACTTCTGGTGTAATCTATGATTTCCAAACTTGTTTCTGCTGATTAGCTGACCTGAAGGTGAGCTAAGCTGTAGGTTGTGAAAAAGCCATATCTCACTTTGTTTTTGAGATACAGCTGCTGAAAGGCGTTATGGGCGCCACAATGTTATCCTATGGAAAATTCCTGAACTTTAGAATGCTGTAACTTTGAGTCCCTTGAATGTTTTGGCAACAAACCACCAAAAGGCATGTCTGTGGGACCAGGGTTTGCCACCTTGCAAATTACAGCCAAAAAGCCCCAACCATTTTGTTGCAGGGGGATGGCAAAGATTTCCAGGTTTTTGGCAACATTCTTTCACAAATTGCGACATTTTAGCAAAACACAGCACAAAATGTTTGTATTTGCAAAAGTTTTGTGAAAGTTTTTTCCATGATTTGTGAAAGTACTTGAGTTCTGACTTTTAAAATGGCATTTCTGGGGGGTTTTACCCCAAAATAAAGATAGGACTGACATCCTCAGGACCCGACTAGGTAAACCCAACAGTCAGTGTTTACCTAGAGGGTCCCAAATTTAAACGTGAGGCATTTTTCTCTCTCACTAACTGAAAACAAGATGGCAACAGCATGAAAGGAAAAGGGCCATTTGAGAAAGGAAACTTGAACTTGCGACACTTTTGTAAGACACATATATTTTTCCCCATTGACTATAATGGGAAATTTATTTTTTGAATAACTTTTGAACAGTTTAATATTTATACCAAATCTTCAAAAGGCATATCTGTGACCTAGACTGCATCTTCCCTGAAGATATCAGACCTAACAGACGAGTCATGCAGGCTGTGGGCACAAGAAAAGAAACATGCAAAAAGTCATTTTGTTTGCATTTTTTAGTGTTCAGCAGCTCCACAAGCGTACATCCGACCATAATGCAACTTGCCAGATCCAAAGATCTATTGTACAGACCATGCATGCAAAATTTCATGTAAATCTATCATACAGTGGCAAACTATTAAGGTGCAAAATTTGAGGTTTAACATAAATGTGCTTACTCAACCCTAACTATAGTGCCACTACCGTGGCAATATATATATATATGGATTATGAAAATATTAGTATACAAAAGTATACAAAACATTATTGTTAATATGTTTGCTCCCAGAGTGATAATACTACAGTGCACAACTGATAGTATCATTCAGAGCCCATAATACTATCTTGCAGAGCTCTAAATTATACTATTATCAGTAAAACTTTGGAATGCAAGAGAAGGACTTTCCTTCACCACAGCTATACTATTGATGTTAGTCAAACAGCACCATCCTCTACGTAACACCTGATTGGCTGCTTTGTCTTTGTAGGAGGGCAGAACAGTTTCACAAACATGGCTGCAATCTCTCGCTTAGCTAGAGAGCATCATGCCATCGTTGACATGTCACCATTTCTTTTCTTTTCTTTTCTTTTTAAATTCTTCAAAAATGGCCAACGTATCTGGGCGATCCTGCATTCCCCATGGAAACCAAAGGTAGTGCTCCCTGCCTGAGGGGGTCTTTCCCAATGCCTTGAAGGAGGCATTGGTGAAACCCCTTCTGAAAAAGCCATCTTTGGACCCTGACGTCATGGAAAATTACCGTCCAATCTCCAACCTTCCATTCTTGGGTAAGGTTGTTGAGAAGATTGTGGTGCTTCAGCTTGAAAAGCACCTTGTGACCGTTCATCTATATGAGCCTCTCCAGTCTGAGTTTTGGGTGAGGCATAGCACAGAAACTGCATTAGTTCAGGTGCACAATAACCTTCTCAGGATGAGAGATTGAGGGGAGTGGACAATTCTCGTTCTCCTTAATCTCTCCTCAGCATTTAACACGGTGGGCCATTGTGTGTTACTTAACCATCTGAGGGAACTTTGTGGACTCACTGGCATAGTTATCTGCTGGTTTGATTCCTTTCTCACAGACAGGAGGCAGAAAGTAGTGATGGGGAATTTCTCCTCCTCCTCCCCTAGTCCCCTGTTTTGTGGAGTACCTCAGAGTTTGGTCCTTTAGCCAATGTTGTTCATCGTGTACATGCTACTCCTGGGAGGGCTCATTAGTCAATACAGCTTGGGTTTTCATTGCAATGACGATGATACCCAACTGCATCTTTCCTTTATCACCTGGGGCATCCAATGCAGTGGACATGCTAAACAGTTGCCTTGCTGAAATCAATGACTGTATGGCCTTCAGCTGGTTGCAACTGAACCCCTATAAGATGGAGGTACTGGTAGTGGAGTTGAACAGAGGGTGTGATAGGATGGCCTCAGGAGCAGAGACAGGACTCATCCTGGGTTCTGTGCCTTTGAAGGCCTCCTCCAGGGTGTGTAACCTGAGTGTAATTCTGGATAGCTGCCTGACACTTGAGGCTCAGGTGTCGGCCGTGGTCCATACCAGTTTTTACCATCTGAGAAATATCACCAGGATTAGACCTCTGGTTCTGCCCCTGGACCTCCCTACCTTAGTGCATGCCTTTGTGATGTTAAGGCTTGATTACTGTAATGCGCTCTACCTCAGGGTCTTGGGAGGTACCCTACACTGGCTTAAGCTAGTGCAGAATGCAGTTGTCTGGTTGATGATGGGGCAGTCAAAGTATTGCCAAGTTACCCCGGTGCTGCGTGAACTGCACTGGCTGCCAGTCAGATAGAGGATCCTCTTTAAGGTGGGCTTGCTCACCTTTAAGGCCCTACATGGCCAGGGCTCTGGTTACCTGATAGACCTTCTTACACCTGCTACCTCAGTCCATTCCTTCCATTCTTCCATGAGGGGTCTCCCTGCAATTCCTAGGATGAGGTTGAAAACTTCCAGCGATTGAGCTTTTAGCATTTCCAGCCCCATCCTGTGGAATTTGCTACCTCCATCTATTAGGAGGCCCCTTTAGTGGAGGTATTCAAGGCATGCCTCAGGGCCTTCCTGTTTGTGCAGGCTTTTCCTGACCCAGTTTTGTAAATATTGCCCTGAGCTATTCTGCTATTACCCTGATTTTTCTTATTACTCTGTTAGTTATTTTTATTTATTAGTTATTGTGTTTTTTGATAATGCTCTATTTATTGAAATTTGTTTTATGTTGATTTTATGTACGGTGCCAAAAGCCTCCTGGATTGGGCATCTTTTAAACAAAATTTGACTTGCCTTACCTACCAAACTTTGTTTCACACCAAAACCTATGGGGGGGGCAGAGAGACAGTGTGACAGAGGAGCGAGACACTGTGGGTGCCAACCAGAACCAACAGTACAGCGGCGGGCTGACCACCAAATCACCTCCCCAGAAATTGGATCCATATATTAAATAAAATAGCAAAATAGGTTCCTGTGCAATACACTGCAGTAATTCCATCTCGAGATTCTGGGGACAGGAACCCCCTCGAGCATTGCTTTCGAGGTTCCCTATGTCCCAAGAACCTTTCAATGGAATTACTGCATTGTAATCAATGTAATGCACAGGAACCTATCTATTATTCTATATATATATTATAGTGCCATGGTAGTGGCACTATAGTTAGGATTGAGTAATCACTTTAATGTTAAACCTCAAATTTTGCACCTTAATAACTTTGCCACTGTACAACGAATTTGCCTGAAAGTTTACATGTGTGGTCTGGTACCATTGATCTCTGGATATGGCAAGTTGCATTACAGTTGGATGTACAGTTGCGGAGCTGCAGTATGCCAAAAAACACACAAAAAATGACTTTTTGCATGTTTCTTTGCTCACGGCTACAGCCTGCGTAATTTGTTTGTTTGGTCTGAAATCTTCAGGGAAGATGCAGTCTGGGTCACCAATGTATGTTCTAAGGATCTGGTGTAAAAATATTACACCATTCAAAAGTTATTCAAAAAACAAATTTCCCACTATAGTCAATGGGGAAAAATTATATTTGTCTCACGAAAGTGTCGAAAGTACAATTTTCCTTTCGCAAATGGCCCTTTTACTTTCATGTTGCCACCATCTTGTTTTCAGTTAGTGAGAGAGAAAAATGCCTGGCATTTAAATTTGGGACCATCTAGGTAAACACTGACAGTTGGATTTACCTAGTCGGGTCCTAAGGATGCCAGCCCTATCTTTTTTGGGGGGTAAAACCACCCAGAAATGCTTTTTTAAAACATGGAGCCCAGTACTTTCACAAATCATGGGAAAAATAACCACGAAACACTTTTTTTTGTAAAACGTTCGCGATTTATAAAATAACTTTGCCAAAAAACTGCAAACTTTTGCCATCCCCCTGCAACAAAACAGTTGGGTCTTTTGGGCTTAAATTTGCAGGGTGACATGCCCTGGTCCCACATATGTGCCTTTTTGTGGCTTAGTGCCAAAACATTCAGCTGGCCCAAAGTTACAGCGATCCTAAGTTGAGAAATTTCCCATAGGATAAAATTGCAGCACCCGTGATGCCTTTCAGTGTGCGTATCTCTAAAGTGAAGCAAGACATGGAGTTTTCACTACCCACCACTTAGATTACCTTTAAGTGAACTAATCTGCAGAAGCAAGTTTGGAAATCATGGATTACACCAGCAGAGCAATTTTTTTCCTACTTGCTACGGTTATGGAGATACAGGCAAATTACTGTCACAAGGGTTCCAAGGATGCCTTTTCAGCATATTTTGGTGCCCATATCTTGTAAACAATGTGAGATAGAGAATGTGAGATAGAGATTTGGTTGATGTTATCTTGCGTGGAGTACTCACTGTCATGATTACAACAGCACTGGAATTGTTTCCATAGCTGCTACCATTGCTGAGATATTAGCAAATTAATGTTACAAGGGTTCCTTGCCCTGTAGGGCTGCTGTATGGTTCCGTAGTTATGTGTAAATGGGAGTGCAGGGCCTGGAGGACCCACGCTCCCACATATGTATGCCATTATGTAAAAATTTGGCAATTTGAAGGGAGTGCAGGGCTTGGAGGGCTCGCGTTCTCACTAACACATATCACTTAATAGTTACATTACACTTTCTCAAAAAGAAGGGAAATTCATGGCAAAAAACTCAATTAATGCATCAGTTAGGTTCATAACACAGCAACAAAAGCATGGCAATGTGACATTAGTGTTATTACCCTTACCACCTCTCCCCACCCCCACCTCCCCACTCTCCACACACCAACAGTCATTGGGGTGTGCATTTCGGTCATTGTGCCTAACTTTTACCCCATTCTTCTGTACTGCACCACCTCAGCTTCTTTACACATGGAATGGGGTGAGAGTTAGGCCGACGACCCCAGCACACACCCCGATGCCTGTTGGTGTGTGGAGGGCAGGGTGGTAGGGGTGATAATCCTAACACCACATTTCCATGCTTTTGTTGCTCTGCTATGAATCCTAACTGATTCATTAATGGAGTTTTTTTTGCCATGAATATATATATATATATATATATGCAATAAGACACAAAGGGGTGTGCATTACAAATTTCTAACACACAGTCAGGGGTGTAGTGAAGCATGAATTGGCAGGCCGGGTGCCTTCAGCCCCTGGCTGCCCATCAGAAATGTCTAATGCGCACCCCTGGAGTATCCTTATTGTGCTTATAAAATGGGACACTGTATTTTCATGTGTGAAAAAAATAAAATGTTTATGCTTAAATACTGAAACATTGATATATTTACAGCATTTTATAGTAAAAAAGTTCCTCCACCTATGGTGCTCTTCCCCCTTAGCACTTTTGACCTCTTGTGGTCTCTGTAGTTTGACTAGAGTTGTCATTGTGCCTACTTTCCCCCAACATGCACACATATATAGCTCCGCTTAGAAAACAGTTTCTGTGGTGGTAAGCATTTCAAATTGTTTTATCAACATTTCTCTCTCTATGTTTTTTTAAGCTATTTACAGTTGCTGTGAGTGGGTCAAGTGATCGCGCGGCAGTGGGACATAAGAGCCACAATCCGAATGTAGGAAGTACATTAAAAGTATCTAAACTGATATGGCTGCTGAGATGTTGGTTTTCAGTCTCATTTTCCATGAGCAATTCCAATATGAAATCTTATCAAATAAGTATGCATGTACAAAATATACTTCAATACAAGAGTTTAGCTTTTAACATTTCTCTGTCTGTTTTTTTAAGTCACTGAAAGTTGCTGTGAGCAGATCAAGTGATAACGCAGTTGCAGGATGTGAAAGCCACGCTTCAAATACAGGAAATAAATTAAAAGCGTCTGAACTGATGTGACTGCTGAGATGCTGGTTTTCTGTCTCATTTTTATTATGTATATGTATAAAAAAAGTAAATTGTCACTGAGGAACTTGCGGGTCAGTTGCTTGTCTGATGAGGGGAGTGAGAAAGAAAGGCAAGTCTCCGAGGTGAGCTAGAGCTGATGACAGATTTGAAAATGCACCAGATTCAAACGAGCAAGTACCGGCAGCCGCAGTAGTGGGCGGGTTGGTAATTGTGCTTCGATTTAAAAACTTCAAACAAAATGAAGTCAGCTACATACCATGATCTTGGTACTTTCTGATAAACTGGGGTGTGAGCTTTTGGGACACTCAATCTGGTGTTTTTGAGGGCTCAGACTTGTCAGATTTAAAAAAAAAAAGATGGTGGCTGCTAAAATTCGGAAAAAAGTGACCGTTCGGAAAATAGATTGATTTTATTTTACTGCTGCATGCCACTTCCTGGCACTTGTTTTTACCTGTGCATTAGACAGATCTAATACACAGGTAACAGCCAATCAGATTTAAGGATTTTTGCTTCCCATTTTATAAATATATATATTATACTGGCCCGGTAGGGCTAGTATAATTAGGGTTGCATTGTCACTTCTATGTTAAACCTCAAAGTTTGCACTTTAATAACTTTGCAACCATTTGTCTGATTTGCCTGAAATTATGAAAGCACAAGCGCCAAGCATATATCTCTGGATCTGTAAAGTTTTGATCCAGTCGGATGTACAGTTGTGGAACAGTAGGGCAGTCAAAATGTGAAAAATTACAAACTTTTGTGCATTTTTCGGTATGCAATAATGGACTAAAGAATGTGTTTGAGTGGATTCAGATTTGTTTGTCTACATGTTGCCTGGGTTGAACTGGTGCCTTTTAAAGATTTGGTGAAAAAATATTGCTCCATTCAAAAGTCATTCAAGTCTTTCATCTCCCATTATAGCCTAAGGGAAAAATTATATGTGCATTACGAAAACTTTTGCAAAAAACATTTTTGTGAGCGCAACATTTTTACGTGTGTGACAACATATTTTAGTATGCGACAACATCCCAATATGAGGTATAGAAATCATGAAAACCTTTTTGTTGTCATGAAAGCATTTTTGTTGCCTCAACGACATTATTCCACAACATTGTCCCATGTGTTGTTTCCTTTTTCACTTCATTGTGTCAAGGTGGATTGTGCTTTTGGGCTGAAATTTGCAGGGTGGTAAGCCCTGGTCCCACAAATGTGCCTTTTAGTGGTTTGGTCCCAAAACATTCAACATGCCCATTATTACAGCATTATGAAGTTGAAACATTTCCCATAGGATAACACTGCGGTCCCTGTGGCACCTTTTGGCGCCTGTTTCTCAAAAAATGAAGCGAGATATGGAATTTTTGCTACCCAACCTAAGCACAAGAGGAATTTTAAAAGTCATGGATTACACCTGCACTGGAATTTGTTTCCTAGGTTGTACAGTTACTGAGATATTGGCAAATTAGTGTTACAAGGGTTCCTTTTCAGGCCTATGAGGCTATTGTATAGCTCCGTTGTCTCGTGTAAGTGGCAGCACAGGGCCTGGAGGGCCCATGCTTCCACAGACACATATTATGCACAAATGAGAAGTTTGGTGTGAGCATGGGGCAAAAAGGGCCCATGCTCCCACCAACACATACCAGTTACCAGGTACATTAAACTGTAAATAGACAGTTTGGTCTTTTAGCTTGATATTTGCAGGGTATAAAGGGGTCTCCCAGAGATGTGACTTACGCTGCTTAGGTGTAAAAAAAAATGTTATCGGTTCCATAGATATGCCATTTCGAAGTTGAGATTTATCCCATAGGATAACATTGTGGCACTCACAGCGCTTTTTGGTGTCCTTATCTCGGAAATGATGTGAGATACAGATTTATTCAACCATCTTCCATGGATGTTTTGCTGTCATGAATAAAATGGAACTTGAATTTTTTTAATAGCTTTTACAGTTGTTGAGATATTGGCAAATTTGTGTTATAAGTGTTCCTTGCCCTATAGGGCTGCTCTATGGCTCTGTTGTTATGTGTAAGTAGGAAGTTAGGGACCGGAGAGACTGCACTCCCACACATGTATATCATTATGCAGAAATGGGCAGTTTGGTGGGAGTGTGGGTCTCATAGGTGCCCTTAGCTCCCACCACCACATACCATTTACTAGTTACATTACGCACCTTCAAAAAGTAAGGAAATTCATTGCAAAAAACTTCATTAATGCATCAGTTAGGGTTGCTTCTACAGTGACACAAGTGAGGAAATTCAAAGTTAGGGTTTTCGACCGTAACTCTGAATACCTCCCCCTCTCCCCCCACACACACACACAACACACATATAAGCAGGGGACGGAACAAGGCAACACAACCAATCAGAAACAGACACCATAAGGTAACAGAAAGAACATACAACTCTGCAAACCTACCACAAGAGGCATCACATCCACCGTCATGTTTCAGCAACTATATCACTTCTGCTGCCATCCCAGTGTCTTGGGGGGTGGGTACACCCACATGCTGTGTAAACATGCGGGTAGGTGTTAAGGAGGCTATGTAGAACAGTTTAGATGAGAGTTCTTTAATATGAGATGGTTATGACTGTTTCATACTATTTTGCTACACCTGCTCATAACTTAAAGAGTTGAAGTATATGGGCCACACTCTACTATATTTCCATAGATGGATACCTACTGTATGTCCACCTGTGGAGGGCTATGAATGCAGGGTGTAAACCAATCTACTGTGTGACTGTGACTTATACATACTGTTGTTTTGCATGGAAGGAGATAAGGAAGTGCAGGACATGAAGTATCATGTGGTTCTGCTGTTAGCTATGTACATTCTTCTACTATCTGCATATAGGGATGTGACTGCATGTAGGGATTGGACTGTGCAGTGAATAACTCCACACTCCAAACCTGATCTATGTACACTGTTGCAGTACCTACATGAACCAACAGTGTTCCCAACATTTCATAAAGTCACTGTTCTATTATGTCAATGTGGGGCTGGGAGTGCACTGTCTTTTGGACCATGCTCTCTCATCCATACATTGACACAGTATGCCAGAATCCATAGAACATAGTGTTCATTTGTCACTTTGGCACCCTTCCCTCCTAGTCCTACATCAAGATAGTGCAACACTATCCATATGCCACATTTTAGATATGTCACAGTGAGAACACAGGGTAGTTTGGACAGCGCACTACCATACCTCTATTGAAATAGTACAACACAATCCATGTGTTACGCTATCCATATGTTGCACTTTTCTCTTTGTGACATATAGGTAGTGTGACGTATGTACTGTGTTGTAGTATGACGATAGAGGAATGGGACAGCAGAATATGAAGCGCCCTGTACTCTCATTGTAACATATGGATAGTGTGAAATATAGATTGTGTTGTATTTATATCTTGATGGAGGGATGGCAGTGCAGTATCTGAATAACCATGAGGTGACACTGTGACATATGGACACAGTGACACATAGACAGTGTTATGCTATGCTAATGCAGGGATGGTAGGGCAGGGTACATAGCACCCTGCAGTTCCTCTGTGACATATGTAGAGTGTTGTTCTATCTCCGTGGAAGGATGGAAGAACAGGGTCCAACTCACCATGTGGTTCTACCATGACTTATGAGTACTGTTGTACTATCTTCATAGAGATATACAGTTCATGCATTGGCCATCTTATATGGTTACACAGCATGTGGGTGTACTCCCCCAAGACACTGGGATGGCAGCAGAAGTGATACAGTTGCTGAAACATGATAATGGATGCCTCTTGTGGTATGTTTACAGAGTTGTATGTTCTTTCTGTTATCTTATGTTGTCTGTTTCTGATTGGTTGTGTTGCCTTGTACTGTCCCCTGCTTGTATGTGTGTTGTGCATGTGTGTGTGTGTGTGTGTGTGTGTGTGTATATGGAGGGATTCGGAGTTAGGGTTGAAAACACTACTGTTGAATTTCCTCACTTTTGTCACTGTGGAAGCAACCCTAACTGAAGCATTAAAGTTTTTTGCAATGAATATATATATATATATGCTTAAAGTTGAACTAGCATAATATTCTGTGGTGATTTGCATATACAGCAGCTGAAGCTTTACATTGTGGGAGCATGTGTGATTTTGTATTTCTTTGAAACTTGGCTTCCCAGTCAAATGCCCTTTGGGGTGACCATTGTCTCAGTGCTTGCACACAGAGGTTCTTTGTCTTTTAAACTGTTTTTTGTTTTAATTTGGTTCACCACAATATAACCCAGATCGACCATCTTAGAGTAGCTGGTTCATTCCACTGGGGTGTCAAACAGATGAGGCATACTAATGAGTCCTGGTAGGATGAAGCACGTGTCTATGTCTTCTGTTGGCACCCTTTGCAAACTGTGTGAGAGGCCTTTCAGCACCATGCACTTCTGCTTAAAGTTGAACAAGCATAATATTCTGTGGTGATTTGCATATGCAGCCCATGATGCTTTGCATTGTGGGGGCATGTGTGATTTTGTATTTATTTTATATATATATATATACACACACACATATCTATAGTATAGTGGCACAGTAGTGCCACTATAGTTAGGGTTGAGTACCCCATTTAAGGTTAAAGTGTGACATTTTGCAGCTTAATAACTTTGCCACTGTATGACAGAGTTGCCTGAAATTTGGCAGGCACAGAGCAGTTCTATAGACCTCTGGCTCTGCCAAGTTTCGTAATGGTCAGATATATGGTTGCAGAGCTATAAAGTGCAATGGAAAGTCATATTTATGCTTTTTTGTGCATTCTTTGCTCGCACTTACAGGTTGCATGGTTTGTGTGACTGGTCCAAAACCATCAGGGAACATGCAGCCAGGGTCCCCAATGTGCCCTTCAAAGAGTTTGTGAAAAAATATTAAACAGTTCAAAAGTTATTCAAAAAACAAGTTTCCCATTATAGTCAATGAGAAAAGTTAACAAAAAGTTTGACAGTGTCACAAATGCAGTTTTTAGTGCCACAAATGACCCCTCTAGTGTCGTGAGTCAGACGTGTTTTTTTCAGTTACTGGTCACAGAAATGCTTGGCATTTAAATTTGGGACCCTCTAGGGGTCACAATTCTTTTTGTGTTCACCTAGTCGAGTCCTGAGGATGATAGCCATGTCTTTTTTGGGGGGTTAAACACCCCAGAAATATGTTTTTCAAATTTTTGTAAACTGTAGTGTCACAAAGTAGTGTCGCACTTGTGACACTTTTGTGATTTTTTTTGTGAAAGTATCGTGATTTGCGACACTACTTTGCGACACTATGCCCAAAACAGTAGGGGATCTTTGCCACCCTGCTGCAAAAGAACGGTTTGGTCTTTTGGGCTGAAAGTTGAAGGGAAGAAGGCCATAATCCCACAGATGTGACTTGTAGTGGTTTGGTGACAAAATATTACAGGTCTGCAAAGTTACAGCACTCCAAAATTGACTATTTTTCCCATAGACTAACATTACGGCATCCGCCGCACCTTTCGGGGCCCATATCTTGAAAACGCTTCGAGATACGGACTTTTCGTCAGAAAAATGCTAAGTCTACCACTAGAGGGCTAAGTAAAAAACTAGCCAGGAAAATCATAAATCATATGAAATTTAAATTTTTTTTCTAGGTCATACGGTTCCTGAGATATAAGCAATTTAGTATGCCAAGTTTTCATTTTCTGCTCCGAGGACCATTATTAAGCATACATTCTTTGTATTCACTGTGTTTCTCTATGCAGCTTTTGGGGAAAAAAAGGCTGTGCATTTTAGTTACTGTTACAGTTAGCGTTTCCACTTGTGTTTCCATTACTGTTTGCGTTGGCGTTCCGTCATACGTGTGCACATTACCCTTCTTTTTTGTTTGCGCTTCTTCGTTTGTACTACTATTAACATTTGTATTTGCATTTCCATTACTGTTTTTCTTTGCATTTCCTTTTGCATCACTGTGTGCATTTCCATATGCGTTTGCGTACGCGCTTCCGTTAGCGTTTCTGTTTGTGTTTCCTTTGGAGTCATCGTTGCTGTTACTGTAAGTGTCTGCATTTCCAATTGCATTTCCATGACTGTGTGCATTATGGTTTGCATTTCTTTGTGCGCTTGTGTTTGCGTTTCTGTTTTCATTAACGTTTGCACTTGCGTTTCTTTTACCAATTGCATTATTGTTTAAGTTTGCATCACCATGTGCGTTAGCATTTGCTCTTGCATTTGTGTTGCTGTTGCTTCACTATTTATAGTGCACATTCTCAAAAAGAAGGGAAATTCATGGCAAAAAACTCTGTTTAATGCATCAGTTAGGGTTGTTCCACAGCGACAAAAGTGAAGAAATTCGGTGTTAGGGTTGCCACCCCTTGTACCCCATGCCCACCCCACCCCCACCAACAGGCATCAGGGTGTGCGTTGGGGTCATCAGTCTTAAATCTCACCCCATTCTCCTATACTACACCACCTCAGCTTGTTTACACATGGAATGGGGTGAGAGTTGGGCCGATGACCCCAAAACACGCAGGGTGCCCATTGGTGAGGGCCGCGATGAGTGTGGTGAAGTGGTGGCAACCATAACACTGAATTTCACTTTTCCTGTTGTGGAAACTACCCAACTGATGCATTAAATGGAGTTTTTGCTATGAATATATATATAGTGTATATATATATATATATATATATATATATATATATATATATATATATATATATATATACATAGATATATATATATATAGATATATATATATATATATATATATATATATATATATATATATACACACACACATATACATATACTATAACTGATTAAAATGGCCTGGCATAATTTTAGGAATCAAGATTTTAATAAATAACAGACTTAACCAGATTCAGTTCAACATCTTTCATAGGTTATATTACACCCCTTATATACTAAATAACATGAAAAACACAGTTCCACTAAATTGCAATAGATGTGATCCATTAATAGGGGCCCTAGAACATGTAATAACCATGTGTCTGGAAATAGTAGCTTTTTGGGATTGCATCTTTAAAACACTAAATAATATTCCAGGAATAAAACTGTCTAGGGACACTGAAATATACATGTTAGGCACCAGCTCTAGACAAAATCTTTCCTCAGGCCATTTGGCTACAATTTTAAACCTTGCACTGCTAAACACAAGAAGACACATAGTTAGAAATTGGAAAAACAAGCAACCTCCAACATATACTGCATGAACAAATGTATTCCTCGATTGTATGCAACTTGAAAGCCTACACTATCTGAACAGGAATCAGGAGTACAAATTCAGGAACATATGAGAGCCTATTAATAACTTAATAAACACTAATCTCATGTAAGTGATCTACATCATATATTGTTTATTTACTGCCCCATCTGGTACCTCATGTCCATCGATCAGTATTAGCAATCTATGGTCCAAACTACACTGGTGTATAGGGAAGGGTGGGGGAGGGTCCTCGTATCTCTTTCCCTCACTTTCTAGTTTAATGATCTAAACTCCTCTCTTATATAAATATACTATTTAGGTGAGGGGGTAGGAGTAGAACATAGAATAAGTGAGTTCAGAATAGGTCGGAGAGGAAGGGGTTATGATGAATAATATCCAAATGCAACATGGACTTTCATCATGGAGGGTATTCTCCTCCATTGAGGTAACACCTTTCTGAAAGTCAACTGATGCATCAGTGATTAATCTGACCCCCTGCCCCCCCAAAAAGGATGTATAATTTCAAAATGATAGGTGCTTAAATTCTGTCGTTTAATTTTTTGTGGGAGATTTCATAAACATTTGCATCTGCATATAACTCAGACAGCTTTAGAGCTAGAAATCTGAAACTAGGTACATGTATAAATGTAGTACTAACCCTTGTATATGCAAGATGTTATACAATGTTGACAAATACTTTGAAAAGTATCCTAAAATGACTAAGATCAAAATGTTGGCAAAATTTTTGGTTATCTATAGCACAGACCAATTTAAAGCTTGATACTTAAAACTTAGTGAACATACCCATGTTGCACATTTCTCTAAATCCTGACACTGTAGAAGAAATTTGAATTAGACTCTTTAAAATTAAATGGAAATGTCTGAAAATAAAATTTTGATTAAATGTTTGGCCACCCACAACTCACCCACTCTGAAATGTAGAACACTTATGAAAACTATTAGTACCTGAATACCTGACAGATTTGGTATGATTTGGATATTTACTTTGAAAACTGGACCAAAATATCTAGATTTGTTTTAAAAAATTGATGAAATTCAGTGGAATGTTTGAAATATTTTACTTTGGTCATAACTCAGCCCTCCATTAAGCTAGAGATCTGATATTTGGCATGATTACCTGTGTATAGGAGTTATAATGGTGTACCAATACCGGCCCAGTGGTGCTGAGGGCTGTGGCACTGGAAGCTTTACCTGGCGCTATGCCAGTGACCCATGTTTGGGAATGATCACGGGCCACCAGGGGTCAGCAGGGGAGGATAGGGATCGAGCATCTGAAGGACTGCTCTCCCTCTCTGGGAAGGGGTTACTCCAGTGGTCAGCGTGCTTCTGGCCCCTAGTGGAGACTGGGGGGCAGTGCGCCAGTTTTGTGAAAAAGGGGGGCTGAGATGAGGCAGGTACCAGGAGGAGCACGTGCGGATGCGTGTGTGCTCCCTCCGCTGGTGTCATTGCATGCCCCTCTAACGTAAGGGGAGCAATGTGGGAAAATTATCCTTCTGGTCATGTGGAGTGAAGCAGCCACCCGCCGCAAGCCCTGACCTTGAATGGCGCACCCTGAACTGGATCCAATTTGAGGTGAGTTGAGCTATGAGGGGGTCCTCACTGGGGCTGGATTGGTGGCTGGTGATGAGTGCTGACAGGTGGGACCTGGGGCAGAAAAAGATAAAAGAAAAAAATAATGGTGTATCAAATATTACAATATTAGGACACATCGTCTCAAATTGATAAGTGCTCAGATTCTGTCATTTTATTTTTTGTGGGACATTTCATGAACATTTTTATCTGCATATAACTCATGCACCTTTGGAGGAGAAATCTGACACTGAGTACATATATAAATGTAGCATTATCTCATATACCTGCAAAATATTATGACATTCTGACAAATGTGTTCAAAATTATACTAAGCTACTGTAAACTCTAAATGTTGGCAAAATGTTTGGCTACCTATAGCACAGCCCCCATTAAAGCTTGAAACTTAAAAGTTGGTGCACGTACCCATGCTGCAAGTTTATCTAAATTCTGCAACTGTGGAGAAACTGAGATAAGAAATTAAAAAAATTAGATGGAAAGAACTTAAAATGTAATTTTGATTAAATCTTTGCCCACCCATAACTCCCCTCTCTTTCCATCTAGGACTTCGAATCTTGGCATACTTATATAAGCTGGCAGTACCTGTGTACTATCCAAATGTAGTAGCATTTGGACATGTACTGTAAACACTAGACCAAAATAACCGAAATGTAGTATTTGGCAAAATTCTGCAGAATGTTTGTGCAAATTCTGTGAAATTCCATGGAATTGGAATGATAATTATGTGGTCATGCCTCCAGTGAAATGTTATATTCCCCCACAGTCCTATTATGTAACCTTTTAAGGTTTTGTTTTGATTATTGTTGACAATGGTTGACCATGATCTTTGCCAATGGCATGTTCTGGCCATAGATGACCATGGTTGTCTGTTGTGCTATTTCACAAACAAGGTTACACATAGTTAAGCATAGTCCCATGCTTAAGGTTGCCCATGATTTTTTACCATGATCAACTTGTGGTTGAACCATGGTTGACCATGGTTCAGTGATGCTATTCTCACTGGGGATGGCCTGCAGCAGATATGTGGGGCAAGACTCCAGACCTGTAGCTTGAGCAACAGACCCACTGGGCATGGGCCCACACCTGTAGCTTGGAATTGGGTCACAAGGTTAGGAGGTAGGGCAAGGGTTGGGTGTGGCTCCATGTCAGATCATCAAGAGGAAATCCAGCGCAGCACAAAAAGCACAAACAAAGCCATGAGACTCAAAACCGTGCTTCCAGAATACTGGCATGGATTTTGGGGAAAGTAAGATTTACTATTACAACACCATGCTGCCATAAACCAACACTACAGTGAAATTTTGTAACTTACTTGTTTTTCCTTGCCTGGCTATATTCTGGATGTGCAGTTTTGAGTTTCATGACTTTATCTGCACTGTTTCTGACCACACCGGCTTCCCTTTCAAGGACTTGATGTGCTACTGGTGGGTGTTAGGTTTGGAAGTCTGAATGACACAATTCACGGCTTTTGCATCTTTATAACCCAAACAGTTGCATTATGCCTTTTATTACCTTACATTTTAAGAATGATATACAACTAGGATCAATATACTAGGAGACTGAGGACAGTAAGAGACAGGGGCCTATCAAGAATCTACTCTACTTCTCAATGGTACTGTATAACCATTTATGATTTTTTAGTCATATATTACGCAAGTCTAACTTTAAATATTTGTTAATTTGATGATTCAACAATCTCACTTGGCATGGTGTTCCATAGTCCCACTACACTTATGAGTAATAGTCTAGTGGGGTTCTTTGATTTGATCAGTATAGTGGGCAGATTATAGCTTCTGTTTTATTACCAAAGTATTTCCTCACACAGTTTAATATCCTGTTTGCCTTGCTCATTATTTATTTACAGTGTCTGGAGTGTTTAAGGTCACTATTAGTATACCAAGATCACTTTCAGTTTTGACCATATTAACTTTTGTATG
Organism: Neoceratodus forsteri; assembly: GCA_016271365.2. Classification (NCBI taxonomy): domain Eukaryota; kingdom Metazoa; phylum Chordata; order Ceratodontiformes; family Ceratodontidae; genus Neoceratodus; species Neoceratodus forsteri. The sequence goes on from CM057450.1 coordinate 1,089,519,973, forward strand.
AAACAAATAGAAAAAATGATGTTTGAAGTAACAATCTTTTTAGATGCTGTATAATAAGCGTTCAGTATAGCTTCATAATAAACTGTTGCCATGGTCAGCATTCTCTGTTCTACAGTTTATCACTCATACCATCTGCAAGGCATTGGTCATTTGATATATTTGCATGAAACAAATACAAACAATGATGTTTGAAATAGCAATCCTTTATATGCCTTATAATAAGTTTTCAGTATTACTTCATAACAAACTATGTTCTGTCTTATTTTTCAGAAAAGCATGAGGCTGCCTCAGGCTATTTTGGGAGTTCACGATGAGTATACAGTGGATATGCCTTAAGGAAGCAAAGCTTGTGAATAATACATTTATTGCTGAACTTCAACAGTGGTGTTTTGTTGTCTATCCATGGCTATTTACTTGAAATCCTTGTTTCTATAGCTTCTTTTGTGCTTACTAAATTTCTTGTTGGCACATTGAAGTGATTCGTATCTATGATACAAGTGTTTTAAACATGTTTTTAAGATGCCCACTTGAATGTTAGTAAAAAAAATTGGATGGTTTGAACATAATCATAATTTGCCATCCTGGAATTTGTACGATATAAATCTCTGATACAATTGTTATGTACAATTTGTGATACTATTTGTTGTTGTATTCCTTGACACTAAATTGTTTGAAAATAGGCTCTGTCTAAACAGTTTTATGTGAAATAAAAATGAAACGAATGAATTGTGACTACTCATGAAAATGCTGATTTTTAATTAACAAACATTGGCAGATTTAACATCTACTTAAGTCCTCTGTCTATCTAACAATGTTTTTAACTGTTTATTATGCTTTTTTTGTATCTTGGGCACTAACACACTTTATGCACTTATGACACTGCTAGTACTGTAGCTTTAAGAATATATAGATATAAGAGTAATGTTTCAGACATTTACCAGCCTTTAATGACCAAATGCACATGCATGAAATGCATCAAGTGTGGTGACGTTAGTGGAGGGGGTGGGGTTCAGCACACACACCATGGTTGGTGTTCTTTGAGTGATAGCTTAAAACTCGTACTGACTGCAAGATGCTGGCTGCTTGAAGTTTAACGTATCTGCACAAAATGTACCTGAACTGCACACTAAAGAATATTCTACATTAAAAAGTTAGCAAACCAAAATGTTTTTTGCACACAGAGGTTTTGGAAATGCTAAACAACTTCATTTAATGATTTTAAAACTCTATTTTTATCATACCCATCCCACGCTCCCCAGCCAAGTGCTGGGTAGCAGACTGATAGCAGAACCTTTCAGTCCCTGATAGTATCCTCCCCCAGTCCCTGATTAACAGATAGATGCCACAGGACATTATTAGAACTGTATCTCTTGCACCTAACCCCAAGCGCCATATAGATACCCCCAAACTGTCTTTTAAACAATTCTTTAGCATTTTGCAGCCCCCACTATTGGCTGCCATACATATACCCTCAAAACTGTTTCTGAAACAGATGCCTGGTGTCTAGTAGCCTCCCACCAATGGGCAGCTGTACAGATACCCCCCACACTGTTGCTAAAACAGATCCCTGGTGTCTAGTAGTCCCCTCACCCCCTGATAACATGTCCAATCCCTCCACCCTATCTCAGCTTGTCAAGTCCCTCCTCCTTCTCCCCCATTGGCCCACAGCTTACACCAGCTGGCAGTCCCCTCACTGCAATAGCAACTACACAGCCTCTCTTCTGCTCATCACCTTGGCCATTAACTGTCTAAGTGACATGGAATGAGCAAGCATCAACTGCAGAAACAGCTGTTTTCACAAGGCATGTGCTCACTCCCTGTCACTCAAATGGGGGCTGGCAGAGATGGTGAGGTGAAGGCCTGTGCTGGTCACAACTGCAAAGAGGGGGCTGTCAGCTGGGATAAGTGGGGGCACATGAGGGAAGGAGGTGGAGGGACTTGAGTAGGCAGGACAGAGACGGGGTTTGGAAATGCCACTGGGAGGTGGGGGCAGGGGTATGCAAATACCTCATTAGCCATGAATTCATATTTGGGGGTCCCAATTATTAATAGTTCATGCTTTGTTATTTATTATGTGACTGTTGGAACTGGTTGTGAGACTACAAGATCTCCTGAGAAATTCTGTCCCATCAGAGGCCACTTTGGAAGCTCACTGGAGGCACGACATATGGCCCAGCACTTGCAGACACTTCAGGCTTGAGAGACAGAGAACTTCAGTTGCTGCAGAGAAAGAATTTACTTCCATCCACTTGTTAAAAAGAAATAAAATTCCAAAATATTTACATTTTTTGTTCTCTCCCTAAATCTGAAGCTAGAAAGGGTCAGTTTTTTCACTGTAGAATGAAAAATTGTCTTTTAAGAAGGGAAAATACAATGGCTGTTTAGTGTTTTTTGAGAGAGAGACAGGCAGGCAGGCTTCAGAAGTGCACACACATGCAGGCTGTCTGTGTGCACATGTACTATCCTAAAAGCAAATTAAGCAATAAGGCATGACCAGGGGTTAGATTAACAGTCTGTTAATCACCCACTAGGGGTGTAATGTGGCACGAGGTGTAGTCGAGTGCCATATTGCCCCTAGGGGGTGATTAACTGACTGTTAATCTAACTCCTGGGAGTGCCTTATTGCTATTATAAAAAACATGGCAAAAGAAAATAGTTTAAAGTATACCTTTTCAATGTTTTCCTCATTTAGAGGGAGATTTTTAATAAAATAGTTCTTCCACCAACAGTTTAAGAATGCTGGTTCAAAATCAGAATGCATCATTCCACACATTCAGCAGGGCTAGAGGATGGAATGCTGACAGAAAGAATTAATGTGCCATGGTGATCAGGCTGTACATGACAGTATAACATGGATTAATGTAAGGCTGTTGGAATCCTAACAGCCAGTCAGATTGCAGCATTTCTGAGACCCTTTTTATAATGAGATTTAAAGCTGTAGTGTAGTGTGTTTTAAGATTAACAGCTTAAGGAAGTAAGGAATTGTAGGGGTTTATTTTGATTAAAAATGTAAGTTTTTTGTTACTTTGTTGTTGTCTAAACCAAGAACATGGCAAGTAGTTTAACTGAAATGCAGTTAACTGTAATGGTCTCTTTTACTATTGTTGTTCACTGTTTGGCTTCATGCCCCCCCAAAATTAAAAAAATATGTGTTTTTTTACTGATAATTTAGTCAAGCTTGTCTATAGTAAGTGAGGTTTGTCAGCTCAGCATTGCTGCACTAACTTAAGTAAGCAAGTATGAGTGCATCATATCTGGTAGGTTGGGATTAGTCGTCCAACTCCCATCACTTCAGTTAGCTGATTTTCTGTTCTGTGTGCCTGCACAACTGTGCACTCAAGTGTTTTCTTCTAAATTTGTGGCTGTATGTCCAAAAAAGAAATTCAAAGAAAAATGTTTATGGGAATTTAGTCAGGCTTGACTATTAGTGAGCGAGACTTGTCAGCTCAGCATTGCTGTAGTCACTTGAGTGATTTGATTTCATAATCAATATGATTCATATTTAAAATCATACTATTACTGTGAGGAACCCAGGTTTGGGTCCCTCCATGGCTACTTAAGCAAGTGCGAGTGGACAATAGCTAGTAGGTTAGGACTAGTCTGCAGACACCCACTACTTCAGTTAGCTGCTTTTCTGTTCTATATATGCATGGCTATGCAGGCAAACATTTGTCTAAGTTTGTGACTGTGTGCCCAAGAAGAAATTTAAAGAAATATTGTTTCTGAGAATTTAGTCATGGTTGAGTATTAGTAAGTGAGACTTGTCAGCTCAGCATTGCTGCAGTGACTTGAGTGACTTGATTTCATAATAAATATAATTTAAATTTAGTACTGCACATTTCCGGTGCAGAACTCAGGCTTGGGCCTTTCCACAGCTGCTTAAGCAAGTATGAGTGCACTGTAGATAGTAGTTTTGGACTAGTCAGCTGACTCCCGCCACTTCAGTTAGCTGATTTTCTGTTCTGTATGTGCACAGCTGTGCACTCAATACATTTTTCTAAGTTTGTAGCTGTACGTCCAAGAAGAAATTTAGAGAAATATTTTTTTTCTGTGAATTTAGTCAGGCTTAACTATTAGTGAGTGAGACTTGTCAACTCAGCATCGCTATATTCACAAGTTACTTGACTTCACAATAAATATAATAAATAAGAAATATGTCACCTGCCTTCAGTGAGCTTCCAAAGTGATCTCTAATTATACAGGAAGTATCACAGGAGATCTTGAACTGCTACCAAATAGCAGAATGCAGAATAGACCTGAATAGTGTCCTTTATTTCTTTCTTCTCCAAGTAACAAATAGCTTATTATTTGTGGTTTTCAGGAAATACTATTCATTACTTGCACAAACCTAGTAGGGGGACCACTAGAACATAGGAAGACAGAGGAAAAAATTACCACTCAGCAATATTATTAATCTATAACATGTTGTACCATACATGGATTAATTGAGTCACCCATACAGTCACCAATGTTTTGGGAAATCAGAATCCCCTTCCTCAGGATGGACAGGTGTTATCTATAACTGAAATGTTTCATATAAGCCATTTCCATTCTTATAAACATATTCCTTATATTTTACAAGCTACAAAACCACCACCACACAACTTAATTGCTTGTGCCCATAAAACATGCCCATTAGTCTCACAGAGATAAAAACAAGAGACAGGTAGAAAATAGATATGTAAAATAAACCCTTGGCACTGGACTTGTTCTGTGTTCATCCTGTTCACTATGACAGTAACATGCTAAAAAAAAATATACATGCAGACAGGTGGCTCGATTCTCAAATGGATTTGAATGCTGCAAGACCTGGGTGCACCGAACACATGGTGCATGGGGCTTGTCGCATTCCCCGGGTGGCAATCAGGATTCTCAATCCCCGAGCTCCCCCCTCCATGAGCCACATGTGGAGAGTTGGACCAGCTTTAGCTGGTCTAACTTTCTAACTTTGCCAACCTTTTTATGGGGTTTGTGCCAATTATTTGGTGCAAGCCTTTGTAAAACAGAAAAAGTGTTACAAAGGCAAGCAACCTACAAGAATTGGGAGCACCATGTGACAAAGTGTTTGGTGCAGGGTTTGATGCATGGCTTATGAAAGCCCTGCACCAACCTTTGAGAATCAAGCCCAGGAACTCCTATTCATTCCTTATGCATTTGCTTTATGCTTTGATACATACCTTCGTAAACATAAAACTGCAAATTGTTCCACTTACTCTACATAGTCATGTACAATTCATTATTGTTCACCCAGGTCCACCTCGAAAATGGGCTTGCTCAACTGTGATTGCCTGGTTAAAGACTTTGATTGATTGATTGATTGAATTCAATAAAATGTGCACTTACTGATTCTACAGAACTCAATGCACATTTGTTTTTAGCAAGCAGCAGAAACACATTATCCAGAAACAATTTGCTGGCTCCTGTCATTGTCCCAGGAGTCCAATTTTTTGGAAATGATACCCCCTCTCTGCTCAATCCTTCCACATCCATAAGTGTCATTTTGTTAATGTTGGACCCTCTCATGACCAATAATTCATGATTTGGGGAGCAAGTAGTAGTCATTCCAGGCTAGCCCTGTCACCCTTTTCTGCTACACTTCATCACTGGCTGGTAGTCTATATCAGCTGAGTGGTACAGGAAACAGTGCTTACAATCTGGAGGAATGGGGGCAGAACAGTGTGCATCACTAATAACACTATTAGGTAAATTGTTGCATACAACTCTGCTCTCTCCCTTCCATGAGCTGCATCAGTCTGAAGAAACTGTGCAAATTGTTTACTGCAGGATGGGGTGATTGGCCTAGCCTGGATTTATCACTACTGCCTCCCCATTATAGCATGAATCATACATCAGGAGGAGGGCCCAACATTAAAATAATGATACCCTGTGGATTAAGGGGTGATTGGGCTAAGGAATGAATACATTTTCAAGATATCATTGGCTCCTGTCAAAGTTACAAGAACCAGAATTTTTTTTTGCAGAAAATTATTATGGGTGGGGATATGGCGGGGGGGTGGAAGATGGAAAATTGCTAGAGCTGAAGGGGGGTCCCATAGGCTGGTCCTCATCAGGAGGGTCTTAAATATAAAAAAATGTTACATTTAAGATACTTTCACTCCCCCCATTTCAGTTTTGTAAGGCCAAAGTTCAGTCTCATGGGGAGAGGGACAGTGTCCTTTTCAGATGGAGACTTCTCTTTAGTTATTAACCAATTACTAATGGCGGCGAGCATGCTGTGTTCTTTGACTATGAATAGTGCATGAATGCAATTAAGGCCCACATGGTCATGTGAATTCTAGGGTTAAAGGGACACTTGATTATAGATGAACTACTCTACTGTGCTGCACATATTCATTGTATTGCCTAAAATACTGTATGTAACAATCAGCTTACATCATGATCATTAATATTCTTAGAGTTGCTAAATGCAGGTTCTCAGTTTTTTTCTGTATTACTTTGCAGGCCAAATTCTGGCAAGCCTATTTTCTCACCTCAGTGGTTGTTTCTTATGAGGTCTGATACAAATGGACACTGTCCTGTAGAAAACTGTATGAGCATAGTCACATTATTCTTTTTACTTTTTAGATGTGAATGGATCTCTCTGCTTTGCATTGTTGCAATTTTACTATTTTGCAGTTTTCAACAAATAGCAATTTCTGCACATTATATTTTATTGTATTGCCTCATCAAAAATGTATGTGATCTCTAACTTAATTACCTTTGATGAAAGTAAAATGTAGATCTGAACTCAAATAGTACCAGCAAAGTGAAAGGCATATACTACAAAGAGAACTTAATAAGTTCAGTGCACCACTCTGGATTCACAAGGTCAGATGATTCTGAATGGTTTAATTCCATCTCTTTCCACTGCATCTCTGATAAATTTCAGGATGGTAATATTTAAGGAAACCCATGACTGCTGCTCTTTTCATTAATGTTAACAGTAGATGATTAATATGTTTAAAGTATATCGTTTTAACATTTTAGCCCTTTTAAGAAGATATAATCTGTTTCACTGAATGCAAAAGAAAGGCAATTCCATTAAAAAAGCACACTGTTTTGCAAAACTTCATGGGTGGGCCTTTGAATACAGATTTCTCTCAGGATACAATTAGTTTTCCAGAGGTTCTAAAAGCATTTACTGTATGTTTCAAAAAGTGACAGTGTATATGTGTTTGAAATGTGAAGAGAAGACATAAGTTATGTGCCACATTATTGTACTTTGTTACCACATCTTTTAATTCCCACAGTACCAGCATACTGTATGATAACTGGATAAAGATAAATGGATAGTTCAAAATTGTATCTGTTGTATAATACAAACTCTTAGGATTATGCCAGCTATGGATCCATTTATTATTACTTTTGTCAATGGATGGTATTTAAATACAGGGAAGCTAGAATATAGGTCATAGAGGTTTGCATCAGTCCCTGTCAGTATTGCAGAACTGTACTAAAACCCTTCTCTGGCAGTCTAGTGGACCCCCTTTCTCACCAGATCCCTGTCAGTATTGTGGAAATGCACAAAAGTTCTTCCTTGGCAGTCTAGTGGACCCCCCCTTCCTCACCCAATCCAGCATTGTGGAAATGTACTGATGCCTGTCACTGGCAGTTTGGTATTACCCCCAACTTAATCAATGCCAATGTTTCCCTTCCTGACCCACATACTGAGCATCTGCCACCCCCAGTTGGCCTGTTACTCAGCTATCCATCCATAGGTAAGTACCCAGCAGGTCTTCGGGTATTGCCTGGCACAGACCCTTTGCTCACCACCTTGGCTTAACTGACAGAGAATGAGCAAGCACATTCAGTAGAAACAGTTGTTTCCACAGTACATTTGTGTTCACTCCCTGCTAGCTGGTAGGGTTCTAGACCTTTTGGCAAGACACAACACAGAAGTCCAGATATCACAGACAGAAGTTTATTCCAAAATCTAGAAAAACAGCATACCTGCTGGGAGTTTGGAAACCTCCTAACACCACCATGTCATCATGCAAACTCAGTGAAAAACAGTCTTACAGACATTCTTATACTTTAGATTGGAAAGTACATTACTAGGTAACAGACTTCCAAAAAGGCAGAAGAGTGAAAAACAGCATTCTATTGTTGGACAGTTGTGGGCAGTTAGCACTTAAGACAGTTAGATAATTTCTTGTTCTGCACATACACACTGATAAGAGTAAGCTGACTAAGGCTACTTTTATGGTACCAATATAGTGATTCATAAAATATGCTGATCTTTGCAGCCTGGCAAAAAGCTGTAGGCGGTGCACAAGCAGTACCAAAATAATTATGCTGGATAATGGTTCCTAAACACATAATAGCAAGTGTAAGTAAATACAGATGTACCTTATGTGCAATAGTGTATGCAATAGCATGCATGGGGGTATTTGGTGTGTCTGAGGGTGTCCAGGTCTACATATTCCCCCTCCCCTTGTTACCTGATAAAGAGGCAACATCAAAAAGATAGCACAGTAGGCTAAGGTTTGGTGGATTGGGTGGCATAAAGAAAGCGCCATTGTGCACAATGTTGTTGGAGAATGAGGCGTAAGCAGCATAAGGTAATAATAAGAAAAACAATCAAGAAAACTTGAAAAACAACAAAACCTTTAAATGTAAGTTCTAACCAAGTGTTAGATAAAGCAGTACTTAAATCGCCATCATGAAATAAGTCATTTAGAGAATTGCCTGCTTAAGTAATATTATTACTAATGTGTATAAGATGTGTATCCTTTCTATCTAGTAGGGATTTGAGATTCAGGGTGAGTGGATGGATATGCACATAGTCAGGGTCACTATCAATGTAATTAAGTTCCGGGGTGGGAACAGGGGTGATAATAGTATGGTCAATGATAGTGCACTTTTGTGGTACAAAACAGAAGCTGGGCATGTCAACACCACAGGTGAGAGGTCTATGGAAGGTCTCATAGTTGGTCACAATGCAGTATTGTCCATCACTGTTGTGGGTAACTTGAACTTGAGGAAGGTGCCACTTCATGAGTTGTACAGGGCAGATAATGGAGGCATTGGTCATCTGGCTGGTGAGGTGTTGCACTGTCTGTTGCTGCATGTATGTTACATTAGACATCAAAAGAGGTGATGTGACATTATCAGAAGCATTTTCAAAAAGGTCATCATCAAAGGTATATGATGAGTCTATAGAGTTTGGTGAGTAAACACTCACCAGCGTAGTTACATCAAAGATTTCACATCAACACAAATTGTGTGATATCCCCATATAGTACAAAAGTCAGTATGTGGGGCTACCTAGGCATCCAGCTGAGGATGAAACACCAGTAGAGGAGGCAGGTTGATACGTTCTTGATAGATGCTGCCCTCAAGATGGGCCACAGAGTGGACCTTAGCCAGCTTGCTGAAAACTGAAGAATCCTTGTCAAAAACTAGTAGAGAGACAGAGAAGGTGACATACAGGGTATCTCTCATGGCACACTGGTGTGTCATATAGCAGGGTCCTTGATTCAGATGTAGTGTGACATAACCCAAGTTCCTAACTTTGGCCAATGAAAAGGACACAGTCCTGGACATGCACTTGGTAGTACATGTCAGGGTTTTACAATATGGGCAATACCTTTTAGCCACACATTTATTGTGGATCAAATACGGACTCTGCCCTAACTCCAGATCTTGGAAGAGATTAGTGATATTGTGTATGGCATAGCTACCATAATTTGAACAAATTCTCTCCCTGCCTACGAGTTGCTTTCTAGCTTCTTTATTGTTATAGTAAATCAATTCACTGATTTTGTTTTCAATCTCATTAAACAAACGTGCAATATTGTGCATGTTATACACTGTGAAGCTTTCCTCCTGAGATAAACCAGTAATACCATGTAGCATGGACTGCATCACATTTTGAGCTTGTTTACTATTAAAATAATTAATATGGTGCTGAATGTTTGCTAAATCAGCTCTGTTTCAAATTGACATATCTGAGCCAAACAGGCCTGTAACAGTACCTGCCATTCCTGTTATGCCTGATACACCACATCTCCGCTTAGGCATTTGGTGCGGAACACTCCTCGGTGTTCAATAGTGTTCAATAGTGTGCTGCCCAGCTACAGAGTTGTGTGCACGTGCTTGATATGTTGCAATAAGATCTAGTAACATAGAAGCATGGAACTTAGATACATTTGTGCTGGTGCAATGGTCAAACTCAGCCATGTTACAGTGTGAAAGTTTTCAAACAACAAGAACATTCATAAATTGAACATTGTTAATAAATGTCACAGGAATAAAAGTTGCTGCCAGGCCACTGGATGGAACTGGTTCCATCAGTGGGAACTGTAGAGGTTCATCTGATGAAGCTGGTAAGAGTGTAAGGAAAAGAGCAGGATTTGCAATTGATTGGGTTGAACAATTATGGCACATGGTGGTGTTAGAATGTTAACTACAGAAGGCTGACCCCAGCACTGTCATAACATCGTATGGCTCTGTATGGCATTGGTTAACTTGGGATATACATAAAGTTCCATTGGGGCAAATGAGGGCATTAGGCCAACATTAAAAAGTTCCCTTCACAAGGTGGGCCACTGGGAGGCCCTGTTCAGTAGGATTGCCAGTTCTCCATTTGATTTGAATAGCAGAATTGTCTGGAGAGACCACCATGGCATTACGATAAGCATCTTTTCCTTCATGCAGAGTCACATGGGTAGATGGGAGTTGGATGGCCACACCTCCATTGGGAGATGCAGAGACATGGGCCTCAGAGTACACAGGTTCTAGGTAATGAAGGAGTATCTGGAGATTTCTCAGAGTTGGTTCCAGAACACTCGCTAAGGCATATAGCAAAAGGTAGGTGGCAATTGATGACATTGTGAAAAACAAAACAAGGATAGGAAAAACACAGGTTGCCCCTTCCCCCCCTCATCTGGGGGAAGAAGCATTATTCACTATGATACAACTTCAGTTGGTTGACATGGTACCACTTGTCCAGGGTTTTTTTACAGTCTGTTAACTGCACCCTTAAACATCAGGCCTCAATTTGTTCACAGTGTCATAGGGGCCAGCCCACTTACTTATCAGATGGTAGGCTGGTGTAGCAAATTTCAGTACAATGACTCAATCACCCACCTGCCAATTGACTTCTTTGTCATCTTTGTCAAAGTGAATTTTGGACTTTTGCTGTGCCTTGTCCAAATTTTGAGTGGCAAAGCGATGAGTTTGGACAAGGTTGTCCTTCAGCTGTTAGACATAAGTGTCAGCCGACACTGTGTCCATGTGATTGGGGTGTTGAAATCTATCCACAAATCTTCCAGCAGTTTCATCTGCTGGCCTGTCATCACCTCAAATGGTGTCCACTGGGTTGCTGCAGCAGGAGTAGTTCTGAATGTCATTAGGAGTAAGGGCAACAGAGTGTCCCAAGTTTTGGCATTTTCATTTGCAAATTTACACAGTATTAACTTAATCTGCCTGTTGGCCCTCTACCTCTCCAGAAGATTGAGGATGGTAAGCTATGTGGAACCTCTGTCTGACTCCAAACAACTCCAAACATCAGTTCCCCTGTGAAGCTTGTCCCTTTGTCAGAGTCTACCTTGAGTGGTAGACCTCATCTCATAAATACTTGTTCTACCAGGATCTTAACAGTGCCTTTTGTGGTATTTGTTTTGCATGGAACAGCTTCCACCCATTTAGAGAAGTCTGTGATCACAAGTGCATTATTGTTTTTATTAGTCTTGGGTAAAGGCCCAATAAAATCATTCTGTATTGAATTACAGGAACAGGACTGCCTCTGTGGGTGTAGTTTAACATTTTTCTTATCAGGAATATGATTATTCTGGGAACAGGTGATGCAGTTGTTTACATAGTACTGGACATCTGTTGGCTGACCAGGCCACCAACCAATGAGTTTCAGTCTCTTTGGGGTTTTGTCTAACCTCTGGTGTCCGCCTGTGGGTGTATCATGTACCTGGTAGATGAATTCTGATCAGAGCTCCATGGGGACCACCCATAGTTTTGTGTCACCAGATTCCTATAGGACCAACTTCTGGTCTGAAGAGAGCAGGGGATTTTCAGAATGTCTCTTGAAGGGTTTACTTCCAGACATTTCTTTTTCTGTCTGCTTAGAGGTATTCATATACCTCTTTTATCTCAGGATCTGCCATTTGTGCTGTGGCCAGATCTAGTGGGACCACTTGGGTCCTTTTCTGTGTAGCTACTGTGTGGGTCTCAGCCTGGGGTTGCATCACCCATACCTCCCCCCAAAGCACCTGCCTTGGTCAAGGTGTCCGCTTGATCATTGTACTCACTGTATGGTTCAGTCTTTGAATTAGCTTTAACCTCATGTATGTAAAGCCTGAAGATAATGTGCTTAGCAAGGCTGTCTATGTACCTGACTATATCTCTGTATTTCACTGGAGTTCATTCTGAGGAAGTATAGTCATAGGTCTTCCAAAAAGGGAGACATTCTGTAAGAGATTTACATACCCAAGATGAGTCAGAGAAAATCATGGCATCCTCCTCCTCTTTGTCCTGGTTAAGCTCCAAGGCACAGGCAATGGCTGCCAATTCTGCATACTGTGAGGATTGAATGGTACACTGTCTGGATACCTAAAGGGTGTCACCTCCTAAACAGAGGACTAGGACTCCAAACCCAGCCACTTGCTCAACCTCTTGATAAGAGGAGGAGCCATCTACAAAGATACAGCAGACAGCAGGATCTGCTAGGGTGATTTTAGTGGCAGGTAGAAAAGGGCCTGGTTCTGGTACAGTAGGTGGTTGTAAGCAGGTCTCCTTGGTACAGGAGTCTGTGTGCCAGAATAGATGGCATTTTTGCGTGGTGTACAATGATATCTCTGTCCTGTAGGAGGAGAGTCCAGTGGGTAAGTCTGGTGTTCGAAACATTACCATCTTTGATTCAGTCTCATAGCAGAAAATTGGTTAGGGTATGATTGGTGAGCAGCATAATGGTAGAAAAGCCTATGATGTAGGTGAAGTGCTTAACAGCCCAGAGTGTGGCAAGGGTATTCCTTTAGCAGAAAGAGTACTTTTGCTCCCTGGGGACAGAACTTGGGAGACATAGACAAGTTGCCTGAGTTTCCCATCTACCTGTTGTGCCAATACTGCAGATATTGCAGTGTCAGAGGTGGTAGTTTCCAAATGGAATGGTAGATCTGGCTTGGGATTGACCAAAGCTGGGGCTGAGGTCAAGGCCTGTTTCAGGAATGTAACAGCAGCTGTATGTTCTGTTCACCATGGGCACTGAACATCCTTTTTCAGTATTTCGTACAGGGATGCAGCCTTCTGTGCAAAATCATGGATAAAGTCTTGGGAGCAATTGACCATGCCCAGGAAGTGCCTAAGAGTGGAGACAGTAGTAGGCAGGGGCAATTCTTGAATGCCTTGAACTTTGTCCAAGGTGTGGCTCCTCCCTTCTGCGTTAATACACAGTCCCAAAATGGAAACTTCTGGGAGACAAAGCTGTACATTTGCAGGGTTGCACTTAAGGCCTGCCTAATTTAGGAGAGCAAGGAGCTCCTCTAGTAGCGGTAGATGTTTCTCTAGGCATGCCATGGCCAAGAGATGGTCATCCACATACTGCAAGAGGCAGTCAGGTGAGGAAAAAACATGTATGGCATCTCTCATGTGGATGTGGAAAAGGGAGGGGCTGTTGTGAAAACCCTGGGGGAGGCAGGTCTGCAAGTACTGATGCCCTTCAAAGGTAAAGGCAAACTTGTATTGGCTCTCAGGGGCCAATGGCAATAGCCAGAAACCACTGGAAATGTCCAGGGTGCTGAACCATTTGTGGTGAGGTTGTAGGAGCTTGAGCACATCAGGGGCAGATGCCATGGTAGGTGCACAACTTGGGGTGACGTGGTTTAACTTCCTGTAGTCAATATCAATGGTTAATCTATAACTGCTATTGGACTTTCTCACAGGCTAAATCAGAGAGTTGACTGTGTAGACATTGGGCCAAATGATCCCTTGTTTAAAAAGGGAGTCTACTGTGTCCCTAAGAGAGGGGATCACCTCTGTTGGAAAAGGGTACTGTCTTTGGTGTGGTGAGTCTGCACCAATGACCCATCTGAGGGTGTTCATTCTGCCACAGTCATGTTTGTTTTTAGCAAAGGCATCCTGGTGCTTTTCCTAAATAGGCCTCAACTGAGAAAAGAGAGAATGGTGCTGGACCATGAGGATGATGTCATATTTTGGGTCATTGGCCTTCACTGCTGCTACGATGTATGAATCAGAAATGAGAAGCAGGTGGCCAAGGCCAGATACCTGGAGTAATAGCCTGTTGGTTAAGTCCACTGCACACCTGTATCAAGAGTGAAACTCTATACTCAGGATGCTTTGATGATGATGGAGAATTATGAGGTCAAAACAAAGTTTCACTTTAAAGGTAACAATGATGATGGGTATTGGTTTAGACCTGTAGATTGTGACTATGGCCCCCTCAAGCTGGAAACCCTCAAAGGTCTGGGCAGAAGTTTGCCTTCTCTTTTGACCAGTGAAAGTGCTCAGGATCATCCTGATGCAGCACTGAGACAGCAGCACACGTGTCCAGAAGTAATGTAAGCTGGCAGCTCCCAATGAGCGCTTCTACACATGGGAGTCTGGAATCATTGGTAACCAGAGAAATGAGTATTAAGACCAGGGCCTGACACTATCAGTCCAATGTCTCATGATTTTGCAAGGCATCGTAGAGTGTGGTATCCATTTTCCAGAGCATCTGTGCTGCTTCTGGGCACAGGGATTTTAACTGCCCACTCCCATTGGAATTTTGTTCCACGGAGGAAGCAGGATCAGCTACAAAGATGGGTGCCACAACCTTTGTGGGCGGCGAAGTAAGCAATTTGATCTTGGACTTATATTCCCAAAGCCATCTGACTTTGACCAATAAATCCTTGTTTGAGGGTCTAGACCATTGTTTCCAGATGTTATTTCCCTTTGTGTCTGATCAGTTCGACTTTGGTCGATATTTTTTTTCTTGTTGTATCTCCCTTGCTTTTGGTAGGAGGATTTACCTTTTTGGGTTCTATTGATTTCTCTTCCACTATGTACTGAGTGGAGGAATCTGTGCCACTTTGTACTGCGACTACCTTGGGCTTAGAGCTTGAACCGAGGTCCCTTGCGTGAACCTGGTCCACCCGCTCCACCTGCTCCATGATCTCATGGAGGTAGTCCCATTTAGGAAATACAGTGGTTTCAACCTTTTTGCAGATGGATGGCTGTAGGTTTTTCAGGAACAAGCATTTGTACTCAATTGAGTCCTTCTCCAGATGCTCACTGGTTAAATCTTTGCCAGCACTGTACATAAGCCACAAGCAGCTCTCGTATTGGGCTAAGGTTTCTTTGATGCGTTGATTCAGCTGTGTAGCTAGCATTACGCCGGCCATGTTGGGGTTGTGTGCCACCAAGAGGTGAGCCATGACTCTGTCAAAAGGGGCTTTGACATCATTAAGTATGTCTTCTGGCAACTTTGCCCACAATATGGGGTCCACGGTTTGCTTTAAAACCTGTACTTGGTACTCAGCCATGAGGTTGAGCATTTTTCAGTGGTTCTGCACATTTTTCAAGTGGCAGCTAAGGTTTTCTTTAGGGGCATGTGGCCTATTTTGTCCTCAATGTTCTGGATGGTTTGTGCAGACTGCAGGGTGCTTGGGCCCGGTGCTTATCTGAAAATGGTCTCATCTACTGCCTTGGCCAGGTGTCAGCCATAACCTGAAGCAAGGTCAGTTTCTCCACCTCCTTCTTCAACGTATCTCTGACTTCTTGTTTCAGTACTTTGGTCTGAGTATCGGTGATCCCAGCTTTTGAGATCGCCTTTTGAATCAGGCTTTCCACCTCTTCCTTATCTTTTTTTATCCAATGCAGCTACCAGTGGGTGAGGCCCCAACTCTCCAGAGTCCCTAGGGGCACCATTGTCATCATTGTCATCTTCCTTTGATGACAACAAAGCAATAGGAAGGGAATACAGCATAGTTTTCATGTGACCTTTCTATATTGCCAACTGCTGCTGTAACTTCATCTTAATTCTACACGTCAGATGGTCTACACTACCTTTGAATTGTCTCTTACTAACATGATACTGCAAACCTCTGTATGCAGTGCCCACTTCATGGTTTTCTCTAAACTCCATTTCAAAAGCATTCTGACATCTCTCAAAGTCCTGCTCCAACTCCGCATACTCACTCTGCGATGAATCATTCATACTCATAAGCAAATCATTCAACTGTAACACATACTTCTTATCCTGCTGTAACCATTCATTGTCTTCCTTCAACCTAACAATTTTCCTGTTTTTTTCCTGTACCACATGCTCAAATTCATTCTGATTTTCATTTCTAAGCTTTTTAATTTCTCATTCCAAATCTTTTTGTTGCTTGCCCGCTCACCTGGATTAGGAGACTAATTATTTTCTCAGAGCCAGGACTTCAAATTCTATTGCTTGGAAAAAAATCATACAGGATGGCAACCATAACATCTTTTTGGTCATGTTTCTTTGCTGCAGACTTTGTCTCCATGTACAGCTTGCTGACATACTGTACCGGATTAGTCTGTGATTTTACATCCTGTGCAAAATCACTCCAACCTCCATGGGAGGTCAGAACATTTAAGACTTCTAATCTGAGCTCAGTACTAATGGCCATTGTTGGAGGTTCCCCTTTACTGCACTAACTGGGAGTCTGAGGTGAACCACTTCACCTCAACCCCAACAGCAAGACAGCCACATGTTCTGGTACAGAAGTCCTACTGGGATGATGCCGCATGTTGAACAAGGGGCTTAGGTTCAGACACCTGCTTGATCCATATCTGTTCTGGATGCAGGGGTCCCTTGTGACATTCTGGTAGAGTGAAAGAGGGGCATAGGTTTGAACACCTCCATGATCCCTATCCCATTCACCTGCATACCTATTGGTGTACTGGTTCAGTTCTGTCCAAACAGGTCCTGCTGCAGTCACCAATTTGATAGCTAGCAGGGTTCTAGACCTGTTGGCAAAACAGAACACAGAAGCCCAGATACAGTGAAGCCCACCAGGATGAAATGCAGTGTCACAGGTTCACTGTATGACAAAAGGGATTAACTCCCATTGAAACTGCATTATTTGCTGCAGTAACTCTCCTGCAGAATTCTGCAGTGCTGCACTTCATCAAGGTGGGCTTCACGGTATCACAGATAGAAGTTTATTCCAAAACATGTAGAAAACCAGCGTATCTGCTGGGAGTTCAGAAACCTCTGAATACTGCAATGTTGTCATGCAAATTCAGTGAAAAACAGACTTACAGACATTCTTATACTATAGATAAGAAAGTGTGTTACCAGGTAATAGACTCTTCTTAAAAGACAGATGAGTGAAATACAGCAATTCGATTGGTGGACAGTGGTGGGCAGTTAGCACCTAAGACAGATAATTTCTTGTTCTACACATACAAACTGATAAGAGTAAGCTGATTAAGGCTATGTTTAGGTAACAGTAGAGCAATTCATAAAATGTGCTGATCATTGCAGCATGGCAAAAAGCTGTAGGTGGCGCACAAGCACTACCAAAATAACCATGCTGGATAACGGTTGCTAAGTATATAATAACAGGTGTAAGTAAATACAGATGTACCCTATGCTGCATTAATGTATGTAATAGCATGCATGGGAGTATATGGGGTGTATGGGGGTACCCAGATCTACACTACCTATCAGTTAGATGGCAGTCAGAAGATGTGGTGAATGGAGGGTCTGTGCTAGTTGCCATCTGAGGACCTGAAGAAGCACACCTATGGATAGATGGAGTGAGTCAGTAGCCAACAGTGGATAGGGATAGTGGGTGTTTAGAGGGTGGGTTAGTGAGGGAGGCATAACAGCAATCCAGTGTGTGTGTGTGTGGGGGGGTAACACTAGTCTACCAGGAATGGTCTTCTGTACATTTTCACAATACTGGATTTTGTGAGGGATAGTATGTGTGTTAATAAAAGCAGGGTTTTGACAGCATTAACTCATTGCCTCCACAGGAGCTCTCTGAAGTTGCACCACTTGTCTCCTGTATACTGCTAACAGTGAATCCTGGGCCTTTCTAAGCACAATCAAGCCATAATCAGCATGGCACAAATAAATGCTAATAGCTCAAAAACCATACGTGCTAGACACAAAGTATGAGTAGCAAAGCTGTTCAGCAAAAAATTACCTTTCCAACGGAGGTATGCCTCTAATAGCAAGTAATTTAGTTTTTTTTTTCTGTGCGGGTTGAAACAGCAAAATAAATAATTATTTTCACTAAAAAAGGTAACATAATCCTTTTCTTGTTGGGAAATATGTAACATGTCAACACCAAATTGAGCATCCAGTCATTAGATGTAGTTTTAATAATATGTTTGTAAAAACTAAAAGGTTTTTGTAGTATAAAACATAATTTCCCCCTTAGTCAAGGTGCTTTGGTGAGGTTTGAAGGATGAATCTAAACCATACACACCATACCATAAACAAATGCATATAAATCCTAAAGTATACATGATGCACACAACATATCAGTGGCAAAGTTGTTCAGCACAAAATTACCTTTCCAATGATGCTATGCAATCAATTGTAGTCTATTCAGTTTTTGTTTTATACTGGCTGAGATACCCAAAACATGTGTTTTATTCAAGGTGCTTAGGCAAGTCTTGATGGACAAAATGTCAGCCACACACACCATATCATAAACAAATGAGAATAACTCCTAAAGCATACATGATACACACAAAATATCAGTGGCAAAGTTGTTCAGCACAAAATTACATTTCAACAGTGCTGCAATCAACTGTAATCAATACAGTTTTTTTATACTTGCTGAAATGACAAAAAAGTGTGTTTTATTCAAGCTGTGTAGATGACATTTGACTCTTGATATAGGCAAATGGCAGCCATACACAACATACCATAAACAAATGTGCATAGCTCCTAAAGTATATGTGATTGACACAAAGTATCAGCAGACAACTTATTCAGCACAAAATTACCTTTCTAAAGGTGCCATGCATTCAATTGTACTCAACTATTTTTTTATACTAGCTGAAATACTAAAAAACATGTGTTTTTGCAGAAAAACCCTATCAACACCAAGTTCAGTATTCTGAAACTAAAAGTGGTTATGATACAATAGGAGTGAGCAGACAATCCACTAGATAAAAACATGTATTCTCACTGCAGTGTGAAAACTCCAGATATCACACTGTGATTACATCATCAAATAAAAAAACAGCACAAAACAGTCCTATTGTATAAAAGGACTACGTAATGGCCAGGTGTGTGATACAGAATAGATATGAACTTGTGTCAAGTGAGCTGAGGGAACCATCACTCATAGCAATGCTACACTCTGCCACTCATGATATTCCCCAAGCTCACTTGCCACTCATTCAGATGTATTCTGCATCACACACCTAGCCATCACATATTCCCTTAGTAAAGTACTTTGGTAGTAAAGGCCAGTTATATATATTTGTATATGTGTATATATATGTGTGTGTGTCTTTCTATAGTTTTTAGCCAACCATACACACACAACGCACCACCAACATATGCAAAGACGTTCAACAACACAGCAACATCACAAATATCATAAGGTGCATTATGAGACACTCTCTCACACAACACTCGCATGTAATAATAATGAGCACTGTTGCACAGTTTGTGGGCATAACATCACAACACATACAAGCTTGTGCATGGCAGCACCCATGGTATTCAGCATGGTGGCCACAAGTCATAGCAAGTAGAATAGAGAATGTCAACAACAAAATTATTACAATCACCACAATGAAATTTTTCTTACCTTTTCAGATGGCGTTCCATGATGGTGTCACATGATGATCTGCACTGAAGAGATTTCAGCATTCTTACCTAGTGTGGTTCCAATCTCTCCTCTGTTGTCTGTGTTGTCCTTTTGTAAATAAAGTAGTTCCATTCTCTCTTCTGTTGTCTGTGGCATTCTTTCATTTTAAAAAAGATCCAACCTCTCCCCTGTTGTCTGTGGCACCCTGTGATGAAAACAAAAAGAAGTTCCAACCTCCCATTTGTTGTCTGTGTTGGATACTTATAATGGTGTGTATCATTTGTAGTCTGTGTCAGATATTAATAATGGTGTGTATCATTTGTAATCTCGCTGCTGACACAATGTCTTTGGTAGTCACTGCTGCCCCATTCAGTTGTGCTCCTGTAGTCATCCATTTCAAATTTCTCATCATCTTCTGCAATCCTGTGCTGTTCCCTCATTGTGCTCCTGATGTCGACTGCCACCTCCAGATAGTTGTGGGACCACTACCTCTGTGTGTCTCCACTCCATCCATGATAGCCACTCTAGCCATAGGTGATACTCCATCTTGCATGTCTTCGGAACATGGTCCATTTGGTGTCTTCCATTCTTCTTCCTCCCCCAGGCAGGACTTGGCTTCAACCAAACAGTCACGCACAATGTACAGCGTGAAAGACACCATGAAACACAGAACAGCCAATGTGGTGGCCAAATGAAAATAAAAAATACTGAACTAAAACCTCCACTCCATGTAAATTATACTGAAAGAGGTACTGGAGACAAAAAAACAGGCACACCGGAATAGTCACTTGTCACTTTTTATTTCTGAAGATTTTTCCTATTACTTTTAACCATTCCAGTCCTATACTTTGATGACATTGTGTTACAACAGTTCTTAGTCTGGCAGCTGACACATCAACCTCTATGCCACCACACCACCACATCATCGTTGAGATTGCTCAGTGAAAACACTGACTGTGGCACCACCAAGTGGCTGCTCCACCGTGTCAGTACACTCACAGATGATGTAGTGGGTGGACAATTAAAGATATGTTTGCTGTCAGGCAGAGAGCTGCTATGCTCATCACACATAATGGCAGATGACAGCAATTCCGAACTGACCAAAGGGAAAATAAACTACCTCAGATATAAAAGGTAACAGCTGACTCCCAAAGTAATGCAAGTTTCAGCCCTCCATTAGCTCTTTCAGTTGGCCCTTTTGGTATGATGAGTAAAATAAGCCTGACGCTAACTGTCCTGTGCCATGTGAAATCACGCTTGTGAGCCTTTCTGAATGTCTATACCTTTATCTCACCACCCGGGAACTCCAAAGTAACGTTTCTGCCACTTGTCCCCTTGCTTTCACTCACCAGACATATTTTAGCTCAGTATTTTGTATTTTTATTTGGCGCAGTCCATTCAATGACTGGCATATCACTGCATTATGACTGGAACACCAATGGTCCAAACTTAGTGTCACCAAGGCATGACAATCTGTTTCACCCCATGACACTACATCTCTTTGAACTTTTCTTTGTCACACTCGGCAAAGTTTTTATTTCACAAATCAGTAACAATACCTATATCAGCAACTTTTAGATTACATATGCTGTGGGTCTCTTATCTCTCGAACTCGCAAACTCAAGTTTCTCAAACTCTCAGGTCTCTTAAACTCTCACATCTCTTTAATTCTTGGGTCTCTTGAACTCTCAAACTCTGGTCTCTCAAACTCAGGTCCCTTGAACTCTCTGGTCTCTCAAGCTCTCAAACTCTGGTCTGTTGAACTCTCAAATTCAGGTCTCTCAAACTCCTCCTGGTGCCATTGTCTCCTGACTGGTACTTGTGTGTCTGTTCCCTCACCCTGCAGCCTCTCATTATGTACACTCAGAGAAGCTGCAAAGGAACTATTGGGGGTAAGCCTTTTATTGAGTAGCTAGTGTGAGCCTCTGTTTCTGGAGTGGTGATACTCTGCAAAACAACAGACTTTCGAAATTGCAAATTCTCATCTCCCATCTGGTAAATTCACAAACTCTGGTCTCTCATCTCTCGAACTCGCAAACTCCGATCTCTCATCTCTTGACTTGCAAACTCTGGTCTCTCAACCTCGCAAACTCTGGTCTCTTGAATTTACAAATTCTGGTCTCTCGAACTCACAAACTCTGGTCTCTCAAACTCACAAACTCTGGTCTCTTGAACTCCTCATGGTGCTATTGTCTCCTGACTGGTACTTGTGTGTCTATTCCCACACCCTGAAGCCCCTTATCATGTACACTCAGAGAAGCTACAGAGGAACTATTGGGGGTAAGTCTTTTCTTGTGTCGCTAGTGTGACCCTCATTATCTCTAGTGGTGATACTCAGCAAAGCAACAGTGTCTCAAACTCACAAACTCGGGTCTCTCAAACTCGGGTCGCTCGAACTAGCAAACTTGGGTTTCTTGAACTCGCAAACTCACGTCTCTTGAACTCTCAAACACAGGTCTCTAAAACTCGGGTCTCTCAAATGCGGGTCTCTCAAACTCGCAAACTGGTCTCTCAAACTCACAAACTCATGTCTCTTGAACTCGCAAACTTGGATCTCTCAAACTCTCAAACAAAGGTCTCTCAAACACGGGTCTCTCAAACTCATAAACTCTGGTCTCTCAAACTCACAAACTCAGGTCTCTAAAACTCTCAGACTCAGGTCTCTCGAACTCTCAAACTCTAGTCTCTGGATTCGGTGTCACAAAACTGACGGCAGGTGTACACCTGTTGTGCTGATGGGTCTGCCTTCTCCTGGTGCCATTATCTCCTGACTGGTACTTGTGTGTCTGTTCCCTTCCTCTGCAGCCCCTCATCATCTACATTAAGAGAAGCTGCAGAAGAACTATTAGGGGCAAGTCTTTTTTGTGTCTCTAGTGTGAGCCTCTTTATCTGTAGTGGTGGTACTCTAGAAAACAATCAACACAGAGGTGTACGTTGCACATGCGGCATGTATATGATGGTTTGGCTTGTTTTTTTTCAGTGCACAATTTATGCACCTACCTTTCTTCCCTTTTACTGGGTAGTGTAGTCCAGCAGAAGTAGGATCCCACTCGATTACAGCAACTGAGGCACTCTGTCTCCTATTGGTGTACCCTTCCATCAGATGCTCTGAGAGAGGCGTGTGAAAATTTAGCTGCCTGTGCTTGTTCACCTTCCTGGTCTTGGATCATTAAACATGATGCACACTCTCTCGAAACAGAGTAAAAGCATTTGCCAATGCCATGTCCCACAAAAACCAGAAAAGGTATATCCACCACTTCTTAGATTTTCTGGTACAGTGGTACTGGACCTGAAATTGGTCAGCAATGTCCATGCCACTTATGTGCACGTTATACTGCTTCAGGACTTTTGGACAGGGAACAGATGCTTCAGTCCCATTTCTTTGTCACCTGGTCACAGATGTTGCTGGTGAGGTCAAGTCATGGTGTGTTGAGCGAAGGAAAACAGGATTGTTGTCTTTCCAAGCTGTGGTGATGAATGAACCATCCTGTAGCTACTCAAATTGACCATGGCCTTTCTTCTTCATTGCTGATTTGTTAAGTTCTGCAGGCCATCCAATCCTGTTGGTGTGTATTGTGTCACATGAGTACAAGCTAACATTCAAAAGTTCTTTTGCCAGGTGAACTGACGTGAAATAATTATCATTATACACGTGGTGCCTTTTGCCACACAGATCTTTAGTCAGGTCTGTCACCATCCTCTCTCCCAGGCCTTCTTCCATAGTGCCGGCAACCTTTCCTGTGTAAATTTGGAAGTCTGAAACATAACCAGTATGAGGATCTGCAAGGACCCTCACCTCGATTTCATACCATTGTGGCTTGCTTCGCATGTACTGCTTGAATGACGGTCATCGTCTGAATCCTACCATGGCCTCATCAATTGACATTTCTTGGTGTAGGTGGTACTCCATCTTGCATGCCCTTCAATTGTGCTCTGCGATGGGACACTCCTGATGTAGCTTGTCATGATTTTCTGATCTTCTGGGTGGCTTTAGCATGCTATCATTGGCGTGAAGATACTGCATAATCTTCTCATAACGCTCGAAGTCATTAACTTTGAAATCAGAGAACATCTGT
Organism: Neoceratodus forsteri; assembly: GCA_016271365.2. Taxonomy (NCBI): domain Eukaryota; kingdom Metazoa; phylum Chordata; order Ceratodontiformes; family Ceratodontidae; genus Neoceratodus; species Neoceratodus forsteri. Next base: position 1,089,543,812 of record CM057450.1, read on the forward strand.
GGAAATGGTGCTTCCCCCAGTACATGCAGTAGTGTGGTGCCTTCATAACAGACATGTACAACTGCATTCCAAACAAACATTTTATGTCGCACGCCGTCACTGGAGTCCATCGGTAATCCACTTTGTTTACTTCTTCCTGCTTACGGGCACTGTACCGGTTTGTCTCCTCTGCAATCAGCTCATAGAGTATCGGTGGAAACGTAAGGTTCATGAAATCCATGGGAGTCTTCTCCACACTTATCACTGTGGCCAAACCCACTGGCTTCTTGAAAACTTCAACATGCACTGGCTGTAGCTGATGTGTCCAACCATCGTTGCAAACCACATCCAGATGTGTCAAAAGTTGCTTATGCTGTGCAGCAACATCCACTTCAACAAGACTACTTGCTCGCTGCAGTCTAGCCAAAGAGAGATCATATTTGCTGTCCATGTAGTTGCTCTGCCACCATAGCTTGGCCAGTGGAACATCATCCTCTTCGCTCTCCAAGGAGTGCCACTTCTGGTGCAATGTGGCCAGGGGCAGATCATCTTCTTCACTGAATTCACTGTTCGGTGTAATTAAAGACATTATACACATCAAGTGCACCTGGATGTCAGAAACATTGGAATTGTCAAAACCAACAAATTCCTCTGCCTCGTTGACACTGGCACTATCGAACAGGTATAACAGGTCATTATTGTAAACGTTCTTCATGTTCTCCAGTTTCTTGATCACTCTGTGCTCATTATCACAGTCTCACAGATTGTCTCGGGATGGTCTCACGGTCTCAGGATGGTCTCATGGTCTCAAGATGGTCTCACGGCCTCAGGATGGTCTCACTGTCTCAGGACAGTCTCACAGTCTCAGGACGATCTCAGGATCAGTCTCATGGTCTCTGGATAGTCTCTCTGGATGTTTTAACCATCCCTGGAGGTTCGCACAGTCGTCTGTAATAGAAAAATTCAACCATATCTTTGCACTGCGAACATGACTCATCAAGGCCCCCACCTTCAACCAATTCCATACCAATTATGTGAAAGAAAAAAATCACAAACAAAATGGGAAACGCTACAGAGTACAGCACAACTCCTGTCATTTATCGCTTGTAAGCATATGAAACAGTATTTCTGACATACAACTAATCCTGCCACACATCACCAAAAATGGAAAACAGACAATAAATGATGATTAACAACACATCACATATAACAGGCAACGGTCTCTTGGAAGCAGCCATATAATTTCATTTTAGCACACAAACTTGCTGAATCCCACAACCGTTCATTGTACAATGGTACAAAACACACACAAAACATGAAGACAATGCATACTCAAGCAGTTGTCAATTCATAGATGTGTATCTGGGATTTTCAACATCAAACACACAGCACCATCCCATGAAATGGATTCTGGGGTGTCTGGGTTGTCTCACACCAACTTGAAACACCTGTCACCATCCCACAAAATGGATTTCCTGGTGTCCAGTGGTACTGTCCACTCTATGATACCCAGCACCATAATAAAAAACCTTCTCTGGTGTTCAGTAGTACCACCCACACCCTCCGAGACCCAATACAATCAACAAAAGGAACTTTTATTGCACACTCCACCCCAGCCCCAAAAAACCAGCAGCATCACCAAAAGGCATCATCTTTGGTACATTCTCCCCCACACTGGACACCAGGAAATTGATAATGTCAAGTGTTTCAAGGCACCATCCCATAAACAGCATTTGCTGTTGTCTGGGGGCTCCCCACTACCCTCCGAGATGTGGCACCATCACCATCAAACACCCAGCACCATCCCACAAAATGGATTCCCTCGTGTCCGGTGGTTAGCCCCCCTCACCTTATGAGACTCAACACCATCCCACAAATAGCATCACATGGGTGCCTGGGGACTCACGCAATGCTCTGAGATAAAACACCATCACAAAAACAGCATTCTCTTGTGTCCAGGGGCCATCCGTCACCCTACAACAACCAGCATCAATCCACAAATGACATTCCCTTATGTCCAGGGGCTTCCAACCATCTTACAACACCCGGCAGCATGCCACAAACAGCATCCACTGGTGCCCTTTGGCCACCCCCCACTCTCCAAGATCCATTGCCATCCATAGGGTAACCACTCCCAGCCTCCGAGACCCAACACCATCACTGAGAAGCATTCCCTGGTGGGTGAGGGCTCTCCCCCACCCGCCAAGACTCAGCACAATCAGACCAGCAACATTCCCTTGTGTCGGGGAGGCTACCCACCAACTCATCAGAGATCCAACATCACAAAAAAGCATTCACTGGTGGATTGAGGCTCACTCCACCCTCCAAGACTACCATGAACAGCATTCCCTGGTGTCTGGGGGCTCCCACCACACCCAAAAAGACCCAACACCATCCCATAAACAGCATCCCATTGGTGTCCAGTGGCTCACTGCATGCTCTGAGACCAAACATCATCCAAAAAATAGTATTACCATGTGTCTGTGGGCCATCCCTCACCCTATGAAAACCAGCATCCACCCACAAATGGTATTCCCTTGTGTCCGGGGGCTCTCAACCATCCTACAGCACCTGACACCATGTCACAAACAGCATCCACTGGTGCCCATTGGTCACCCCCCACACACTCTCCAAGACCCAACGCCATCTCACAAAAACATTCCCTGGTGTCCAGTAGGCCCAACCCATGCCTTCCCCCCACCCCAGACCCTTTCACAAAAAAGCATTTACACAGTCCTCTGATACAACACATCTTCATAGATGATCCCTAGTCCCCTTCCTCATCTTGCCACCACTTCACATTTAGTTCAGACCATATCTAACCATATTTGAAATAGAAACGTGCCAATAACCACTTAAGCTTGTAGGGCAGGATACACATGGGCATAAGTTACAAGCTGTTGGGAGTTGAATGCCCCACAAATGCAATATCGTTACCTGATGCAGATTTTATTCTTGGCATGCAGAGTCTCTCCCAGGCTAGCCCATAAAGATGCCAGTTCTACAATTGCTCCCCACTCTGCCGAAATCAGAGCTTTTTTTTTTTTAAGTACAGTGCAGAAATGGAAATACAAAATGAGCAGCCTAGTTTGGGAACCTGCCCCACAAATCAAACACTGTTACCTGAACTCAGCTGCTGCAGAGATTGTTCTGGGCGTTGTAGGCGTGTAGACTCTCACCCAGGATAGCACACAAAGATGCCGGCTCCACAATCGGTCTGCCCACATCACTAACACAGAGATTTTTTGGAGGAATTTTAATAAAATGGGCAGAAAAGAAAATGAGCAGTCTAGTTTGAGAACTGCCCCACACACATACAAACCCAATACCGTTACCTACACTCGACAGCTGCAGAGTTTTTTCTAAGTGTGCCGATGATCCCCCAGGATAGCCCACAAAGACAACAGCTCCACAGTCACTCCCCACTCTGCCCAGACCACAAATGCAGTTGTTTCCAGGAAAATGACAGAAACAAAGGAAACCAGCCAAAAATAAACAAAATGAGCAGCCATGTTTGAGAGCCGCATTGACTGAGAAGCCGTACTTCCGGTTTTTCGACTTCTTGGATTCTTGGTGATGCAGCTCTCACAAATACACCAAAAACAAAAATCCTTCTCACTACTCAAATAAATACAGAATAAGTCAAACAATACCTGAAGTAAGAGGAGTAAATAGGGGGCAATATTGAGCAGACTACAAATATGGCCAAACACAAATTGCACTACTCAGTAGCTCAGCTCCAGCTCTCACTGCATGCAGCAGCAAAGTAAAGATGCCAACACTAAAATGGGGTTTTCTATGAATTTTCAAATGGGACCCCTACACTTGCCAGTCAATACCAAGAGGCTTAAAATGTGGTGGGGTATGACCCAGAGAGGGTTAATAAGCCCTATCTTGATTGGCTGGCAAGTAATATTAAAATATATTACTGATGTCTCCAGACGTAGCAAGGGCACACAGGGAATCTATAGCTGATGTCTGCATTCGTCCTTGGACACACTGGAGCACTTGATCTGCCTACTACAGGTGTGTGCTATTAGGCAATGAGTTAATTATTGCTGCCTTAGCAGCCTATGAGCACTTACAAACCCACTGAATATACCACTGCATCCTGTATGCAAGAGTGCACCCTCTTTTTCTTTGATGCAGTAATATATTCTGCTTGTCAGCACTATCCATTGTACAGGGTGCCAGGTGCCACTTTGAATACGCCCCCACCTCATCCCAACACGCTAAATCTGGTTTGCATGGTGCTATGCCTACTAATGCCATGCTAACCTTGGTAACACCAGTCCATAAAAGTAGGGATCGTGCCCTTCATGCAAACTATCCCCCTATATCAGTTCTACTCCCCCTTCTCCAAAGCTCTGGAACATATTGTAGCAGATCAGCTAGTTGAATACCTTGAAAAGTACCAGAACCAATGCCCACAGCAGCATGGTTTACACAAGGGACACAGTACCACTACAGCACTGCTGAAGTACACTGGTTACATTCATAGAGCTCTTGACTGTGGTCGGCTAGTGTGGGCAGCATCCGTCAGCCTCACTGAAGCCTTTGACTTAGTCAACCACATCATGCTGCTTGAGGAACTCTCCACTACCAGACTCTCAGCTGATGCCATGGGGTGGGTCAAAAGCTTTCTTATAAATAGGTCCCAATAGCTCAAGATAAATGGAATCCTCTCGGATAGCCGGCAGGTATGTGCAGTTGTCCCTCAAGGCTCGATATTAGTCCCTCTACTCTTCAGTCTTTTCATAAACCACCTCCCCCATGTCAGTACTGATAGAATATTCCTCTATGTGGATGCTGCCATTATTTTTACCAGTGATCTTGACCTGCACCTACAGGAGATACAACTCCAGCTTAACTTCTCAGCTGTTGGGGACTGGTTCTCAAAGCACAAGCTGTTAATAAATTATAAAAAGAAGATGGTCATGCTATTCACAAATCTGCACAACAAACATAAATCCCACCAGTTAACTATACTGAACAGCTAAAAAACCTCAATTGAACAGGTGCACATATTTACATATCTAGGGGTATCCCTTGACAGCTCCTTGTCCTTCACAAGCCATGTGGACAATGTTGCTAAAGTGGTTAATACTAATATGGGTCTACAGTACTATACATGCACAGACATTGTAGGATGACTAAGGTGCTCCATCTCTCAGTGATTAGCTCAATTATCTCCGTCACATACTGCAGCCTGGTGGTGCATAGTGCTGCATCAGACACGGCTCTTAAAAGGATCACCACTGCACTCAACAAAGCCTGTAGGCTAATAACAGGAGCACACCAACTCACACATGCATGTGACTTGTACACTCTAACTAACTGGCTGTAGGGTGAAATACCAGACCTGTCTCCTAGTCAAGAAAACCTGCCTAGGATTAACCCCCACAGCAATCCAGAACCTCCTTAATCTAGGGACCAACCCCCACTGGACTAGAAGTACATCTAGACAGTCCTACCAGGTCCCCCTCTGTTGTACCTCTCAAGGACAGAGGTCATTCATGTACCATGTCCCCAATTGGTTAATTGCCCTCTCCAGGGCCATCCTGGCCAATCCTAAACTTGGCCATTTGAAGAGTAAGCTATGCCAACACTTCACCACACTTAGCAGTTGTGACTTCCCTCCATAAGTTGAGAACTTTCCAGTCACAAGAACAAACCCTTCCCCTCCCTACACTTAGTATCATATCTGCCTCTTCATGAAACATCTGTTCCCCCCTACATCTTTCACCCTCTACCCCTCTGGCCTCCTCATGAAGCATCCATCCCCATCCCCCCAACACCATTCACCCTTCCCCTTCCCTCTACCCCACCTTACCCCACCTTTTCCCCGCTTGCCTTCTTACCCTCTGCTCCTCTCACCCACTACACAATCCTGACAAGGACAACTTTTGGGTGATTCACCTGTGTCTAATATAATGATATTATGTCTAATATAATGTTATGCAAGCAATAAGACATGATGAGGCTTGGGTTATGGCCTGATAAGAGCATGCCCCAGGTGCATTATAAGGCACAAGGTACTTCTGACGAGTGCCTTTAGCACCTGGGAAGTGCTCATATTAGGCCATAACCCACACCTCAGAGTGTCTTTTTGCACTTATTAAATCAGACCCACAAGTAGAAATTAAAAGTTTAAAAAAAGAAAAAAAAATAGGAAAACGAGGTTTTCCAGTTAGAAGAGAAAAAAAATAGTTCCCCCATGTACTGTCCTGTACCATACAGCACCATGCATTTTTTAGCTTAGTCACCAGTAGATGGCCTCCTCCCACACACACATACTGTTTTGGTTCTCTTCAACTCCCTCTGCTACACATACATACACACACTATGGGTGGGATATTCAAAGTGGTTGCGCAAGGCACAAGTGAGATGTGCCAGTGCAATAGTGGACATGCTCCAATGAGTGATATTCAGCAGGCAACAATGCGCAGCGTATATCACAGTGTGCCAATGCGTAACCCTAATGAATGCATGTGTAATCGCAGGGGGCATAGCCATGAATAAGTTGCACAGTGCAATATACAACAGCAAGCCGATGGCACAAGCGCGGAGCAACAGGGACATGTGCAGAGCAAAGTTGAGCCCATAAAAGGATGGAGCAAGCAGGGGACGGAGGCTTGCACCCATGGGAGCAGGAGTGAGAGACAGAGAGAGAGACAGAGAGCGACAGAGACAGGAAGCGGTCCAGTGGCCAGGCAGAACAGCAGCAGGGGTGTAGAACAGGCACAGAGGCAGGAAGTGCAATGGGCTGGGGGACAGGTAGTACAACCCTGACTGTGCCTGTGAGCATGAGCTGACCAGAGTGTGTGCATGGGTCCCCAACACAGGAGTGCGCCCAGTCCAGGGGCCCAGGCAGCAGCACACAGCCGGGGTAGCCCAGAGCATCAGACGAGGGGGGGCAGGACAGGCTAGGCCATGGCCAGTGCAATATTCCAGTTGGAGGTGGTAATGAGGGGTGTGAGGAGGTGGGAGGTTGAGCGGCGTGTCTGTGGAAGGGCCTGGTGGTGGTCTGCCCAGAACAGGTTGTACCGTGCCCTCACCACCTTCGAACAGTACAGTGACATCGAGATTGTGGGCTGGTACTGCCTTAACCGGGCGATTCTGAGGCAGCTCTGTGAGCTGTGCAATGATGAAATGCAGGTACCCACAAGACAGAGCCACACCCTGTCTGTGGAGACAAAGGTCACGGCCGTAATGTGCCTGCTCACCACGGGCACCTTCCAGAGACCAACAAGGGACACCACAGGCATAATCCAGTCAGCCGCGTCATGGCTCCTCACACAATTCCTAAACGCACTGCTGCCACATGCTGTGGAATACATCCACTTCCCCAGCACACAGGCAGAGCGTACAGCAAACATGCAGGAGTTCCACAGGGTTGCACATATGTCTGGCATGCTAGGGGCCATTGACTGCACCCACGTAGGCATCCACACACCACCGGGGCCAGAGAGGGTGGCCTACATCAACAGGAAAGGCTACCCCAGTGTCAACTGCAAGGTGGTGTGTGATGCCAAGTGGCGCATAATCAATGTCTGTGCCACACACCCTGGAGGAGCACATGATGCCTTCATCTGGCACCAGTCTGCACTGTGCCACAGGTTTGAGAGTGGGGACATCCCCACCAGTCACCTAGTAGGTGAGTATGCAGCTGGAATGGGCAGCCCTGCACAGCAGGGCAGGGTGTTGGGGGGAGATGCTATTCTGGGGGCATAGAGAGTCTGTCTGTGTAGGCGGGGGGGGAAGCCGCACAGACCACAGTGCTAACCCATCATGTCCCCACACAGGTGACAGCAGATACCCACTCCGGCCCTGGCTGCTCACCCCGTACCAGCGCCCTTCTACCCCAGCACAGGAGAGATTCAACAAGGCACACGCCAGCACACAGAACATCATTGAGCATGTGTTTGGACTGCTGAAGGCATGGTTCCATTGCCTGCACAGGTCTGGCGGTGCCCTACAGTACAGCCTCTTGAAGGCCTGTGGCCTATTCCTGGCCTGCTGTGTGCTACACAGAATGGTCACTGACTGTGGGATAGCCGTTGAGGTCGAAGAGGGGAACAGCAGTGGGGACGACGTGGATGCCGGGCCACACGGTGGTGGGCAGCCCCCCCAGATGATGGGAACCCCGGCTGCACAGGATGGCCCAGCAGCAGCGGGACACCATTGGAGAGGAGCACTATGGTGCACGCAGCACGCAGGTAGGTGAACATGACCACACACATGTCCCAGGGACCAGGGCACAGTATACAAGCATGCCAGGCTGGGCCCCACAACAGATACGGCTGAAGGGCAGCATTGACAGAAAGGGACAGGACACCATGGAAGCACCCCATATGACACTGAGGACCCCACCCACAGGGCTCCACACACACAAGTACAGTCACACGGGCACCCACACATGCACAACCCAAAGCCGCCAATGGGCGTGTGTCAGACACTGAACACCAGTGCACAGTGGTGGCCGGTGATGTGATGGCATCATCATGCACATGCCACGGTGGCTAGTGGCTGGCTAGGTGTGCACAGGGCAGGCATGTTGCATGGTCCATGGACTGCATGGCCCTGGTATGAACATGCACACACCACACCACTGTGCATACAGGGCTGCGGCAGGCAACGGACATGGAGGGAGGCAAATCATGGCTGCCGCACAGTTGCATGGCCTCCATGGACACGTGGACGGCCCCACCGAGGCCACCCAGCAGACTCAGGCTGTGCGACGGCCACATGGGGTGTCACAGATGGTCCCCCAGGTGTGACACTGTGGGAATGCGACCGTTCCCTCGCAGGCATCTGCAGGCCCCTGAACAGGCCTGCTCCAGGCGTGCCTGGAATGCCCACAGCAGATCCCAGTGACGACAATGCCGGGGTCACATGACGCCAGGATCGAGGGGTGGAGAATGCACTCTGTGGTGACTGCTGCAGATGGACCTGCACCAGGGTGGCCAGTGGTGCTAGGCCGGCTGTGACTGCAGCGGTAAGCTGATCCAGGCCTGCGGTCGTGTCCTCCCACATGCATGTGGCCTTGGCCAGGAGCTGCTCAAAGTCCCAGTCATGCCGCCCTGCGGACTGGCTCAGCTCAGTGTGGAGTGCCCACACCCCTGCCATGACCAGCATCTGTTGCTCCACAGATGCCCGGAGCAGACAGGTGTGCTTGCTCAGAGGGTCAGCACCCTGGGGGGCCTGGGCATTGTGCTGACCCGCGGTAGTTGCACGGCCCCACGGCATGGCCCCCCGTGCAGGTGGGGGCTGCACAGTGGGGCCTCCTTGGGCCTGTACTGTCTGCGGTGCAATGGCAGCAGCCACTACACCCGGACCCCCCCTCAGCACCATCCTGCTGCCACTGCTGCCCATCTGGCCACTGTGCACGTGACGGTGCTGGGGCGGCTGCACCACCACCTCCACACAGTATGGTCTGCGCCACAGGTACGTCGTCCACCGCCTCACCAGGCAGTGTGGCTGGAGGGTTGACAAGTGCCACCTGGGCACCATCAGCACTGCTGTGTCCTGTGTGTGGTAGGGGTGCCTCCCCCCAGTTGGCATCACCACTGTCCAGGATAGTGGTCATGTCATCATCAGACGCAGACCCCACCCCAATCAGTGTCTCAGCATACTGGATGCCATGGCTGGCATCCCACTGAAACACTGCCTGGGCCTCATCCACGCCCACACCATAGGCATCCAGTCAGACAATGGGGAAGGCCCAGCAGCGATCTGGACACCGGACTCTAGTGGAGGTGGATCGGCACTCCTCCAGGTCCACGTCATCCCCCAAGGTGGGCACTGCCACCCCTGCAGCTGAGGCAGGTGCTCAGGATCTGTAAGGGAACACATACATGTTAGTGCCACCACCACGCACCCCTGCCCCCTTGCACCCCTCACCCCCATCCGCATGCGCCACTGTACCTACCATGCAGCAATGGGCTTCCCCCATCTGGAATTCACTGCCGGGAACACCCTTCATGGCACTGGGCCACATGGTCACTGCCACCAGCTCCTCCTGCTGTGTCAGCTGTGGCACCTCAGGCTGTCCACCGCCCGTGGTGGCATGTGTGGCAGGGATGGCAGCCACCTTCTCCTTTATCCACCTCCAGTACATGCCCACCTTTTTCTTGCACTCCTGTGCTGACCTCTGATGGCTGCCTTGCAGGTTCACAGCCCTGGCCACTCCCTCCCATGCCTCTGCCCTGGCCTGCGGGGGTGACTGTGGAGCCACTCAGAAGGGGCTCCTGGTCCAAGTATGCATCAAACAGGGCATTGCACTCTGCCCTTGTGAAACTGGGCCTGTGTCTCCATGCAGGTCCCTGCTCCTCAACCTCCTCATGCACTGACATGCTCCCTCCTGTGGGTGAGGACATGTGGTTAGTGCTGGCTGCCACACATGAGGCACCCCCAAATCCTCTGTCCCGACTTACCCACTGCCTGGTGTCTTACCTGTGAAGGATGTAATACTGATCTGGTGCCTGTGCAGTCCAATGGTGCCTTTATAGCGCATCACATGCAAATGAGGGAATGTGCAACTGTAATTAGATGCAGATGCCTCCGATGCACCGTGGATATGCTGATCAGCTCATCTGCATGTGCAGGCTGAATATCGCGGAATTGTGCATGGCGCATCGGAGATGCGCATGCTCAAGCCATGGTGCAACTGTATGACATGTGCAGTCCATCTGGCACAGTGCATGCGCACACTGATGCCACATACATCGGTAGCGCATCCTACGCACAGTGCGCTGTACATGGCACAGTGCTCTGCCACCATTGGGCATGTGGTGCATGTGCGCTATACACCCTATGGCACCCATGCGCCATTGGCACATGGCCCATGGGGCACACTGGACCCTATAGCGCTACATGCCATCCGTGCCCTGTCGTGCTGTTGCGCATGGTGCGCATACTGACCTTTGACCCCTATGTGTGTCCCTTGATCCCCGGGTGCCTGCGGCATGTGCCAGCACTAACCCAGCTGTATCATGCAGAGATGAGATATGCGTGACTGGGGTTGGCAGTGCATAGCCAGATGAGTCGCGCACCAAACACACTTGCGTCTCGTGCGCTCCTAGGTGCCATTTTGTCTCAGCGGTGCAGATTGCAGCATGCCTCACAGAAGCACAGCAAGGGCACCCAATTGGAGCCAGGTCAAGCTGGTCAACCTGGTGGCACTAGTGGAACCCCATGTTGGCACTCTGTATGGGCAGGTGCCCCTGGACAGGCCACGCTCTGAGGTGTGGCAGGGAGTGGCTGAGGGTTTAGAGGATGCCACTGGGTCATGGTGTAGTGGGGAGCAGTGCCACCACAGATATGGGGACCTGCGGCGTAGGGATCCAGACCAGTTAAGGACTCTAAGGCACCACACATCCTGAGGGGCACCGTGCCACGGCCAGGTGAGTGCACATTTCCATGGCTGTGCCTTGTTGGTGTTCTGTGGGGTGCCAGTAGGTGTCACACCATGCTGCCAGGGGTGGGAGGCTGTGGCTGGGAATGACACCAGCCATGGCAGCGCACCATAGGTGTGCTGTGCCATGACAACGCCACTGCCCAGGGACAAGGGGTATACTGTGCTGGAAGGGGGTGGGGCATGTGGGTTGCTGCCCGGTGCTGATGTCTGCCTCTCACTGTCTCACTACTAGGCCCTGAAGATCAGCACAGAGCGAGGAAGGTGGGAACTGCTGCCAGACTGCAGCAGGCCAACGTTGGTGCACAGGTGAGGGCTGCTGGTCATGTGGGAGGTGCTGGTGGACAGGCACCAGTCATTCTGCAGCATGCAGGTAGGCACTCTGTCAGTGTACATTGTTGTGTGGGGTTGGGGTGGGCCACAGCGCCCCCCATGCACATGGCCATCACAGCCTTGCATCGCCAGCATGGTCCATTGCACCATGCTGCGCCTTATGCACGAGTGTCTGGCCACTGTGGGTGGGCTGTGGGTGCATCTGGGTCCCAGCCAGGCCACTGTCTTCCCCCTGCAATGGCCATTTGCCTGGCAGCCATAGTTGTGGCATGCTGCGCATGGCTGGTGGTGGTGTGCAGTGCTGTGCGTGGCTGTGGATGGTTGGGATGGCAGCTCATGTGGGCACACACACTGCAGATGGCTGTGTGCCTACTACAGGGCACATGTCACCGCTGTCTGCTGCGCATGGTGGATGGGCTACAGTCATATGGGTGTGCACTCATCCTTGTCCCCTCCTTTGTCCTAGGTGTCCATCATGTGGATGTCCACACCAGGCTGCTCAAGAGGATCCTGAGGGTCACCATGGCCTCCCTTGCAGTGGCCTGCATCATAAGGCAGGCCCTGTTCAGGCGGCAGAGGTGACGACGGCCAAGGCGCCGGTAAGGCGTGAATGTCACATGGGGCCCGTTGGCCTGCATCACCCTCCCTTCCCCTGATCCCCCCTTCCTCCATTGTGCCCTGCCTTGCCATGTCCCCTGTCCCCCCACCCCTCTTCCCCAGCCTACCTTCTTGATTGTGGCCTCCCCCTTCCCTGTCCCATCCCTGTTCCCCTGTATATAGTTTCTGTTATTTGTTACTTTTAATACACTTCTATTTTGGTAGCCATCCATGTCCATGTCTGCTTTGCAGCTGGCGTATGGAGCCAGGCTGCAGTGGTATGCATGGTGGCTGTGTGGTATGTCTGGGGTTGACTGGGGCTTGTGTCTGGTGGTCTGTGCCCAGTGGCCGGTATGTGTGCCCTGGGGAGTAAGTGTGTTCCGTGTTGGGCTGTGTGGCCTGTGTGTTGTGTGCTGTTGGCATGTGTGTTGTCAGCTATGGTCCCGGTGGCATGTCCCGTGCTGTCCTGTGGGTGTTGCCCATGGCTGCCTGCCAGTGGTTATTGGTGTCATGCCACCTCCATGCACTGCTGTGGTTCACGTGGTCAGGGCCTGCAGCCATATGCCTGCCTTGCCTCCCTCCTGACATCCCCTGCACCCTGGTGGCAGTGTGTCCTGCTCTTGTGGCCTGCTCCACACTGTGCCGGGTGCCCTGTGCCATGGCCCATGTGCCTCTGTCCCTTGGCTGGCCTGTGTTGTGCTCTTGTGCTTCCTGCCTTGCTCCGCTGCACAGCCCAGGTTGCGCTATGGTGCCTGCTGACTTGCTCCCTGGTGCAGCTCTTGTTGAGCGATGGCACATCCCTGCGATATTCAGCCATCTTGTGCTGTCACTTGCCATTGTGCTCAGCCTTTGAATATCACATTGGATGCACACTGGCACAATGTACACACACTGCACAGCTGTTGCACCTGCCTCTGGTGCATTTCTAAATATCCCACCCTATATGTACTTTCTGTTTGTGTACAGTTTGACATTGTGTGTTTTAAATGGATAATGGCAGTTTTGTGGGGGAGCGAGCATGTCCCTCTTTAGTTCCCATACTGTAGAGTGTCTTTCTGTTAATCTGCATCTGATGAAGCAACCACATCCTTCAAAGGAAAAGGGAAGATGCAGCCCTTTATTTTTTGAGTTATGTGTTCTCGAGTGACCAGAATCAGGTCTCAGTCCTGGTGATAATGGTGGTGGTGTGGGGGGTGGAGTTGATAAAATGGGCATGGAATGGAACACGGACTGCAAAGAAGGTGCTTCACTTCAAAGAATGTAGTGGAACAGCTGCAGATCAGTGACATGACAGACGTTTTGACAAGCAGAGAAAAGGGAAGATGCAGTGCTTCTCTTTTTTGTTTTGAGTTATGTGTTCTCAAATTACCTGAATCAGGTCTCAGTTTCTTGTGATGGTCGGGGGGGGGGGAGTTGACGAAAAGGGCATGGAACAGAGCACGGACTTCAGAGAAGCTGCTGCACTTCAAAGAACTTAGCGGGACAGCTGTATTTCAGTGACGTGACAGAAGTTTTGACAAGCAGAGTAAAAAGTATGTGGAATATGTTGTCATTGGGTGCTGTTTTTATTTAATGTACTGCCTGTCACATTTGTGAGGTGGGACACGAGTATTGATTTTTACAGTACCATGACACTGTTCTCCCATGGTTTTGTCAGATGCCAACTGAGGAGCTGCAGTGGGAGAGTGGTGGCACACATTGATTTTTATTATGTCTTGTGGTCTGTTTGGCATAAATAGTGCCCATTGCATGGTTATGTCCTGATAAGAACATGGATGAAAAAGGCTTTCCACCAATCAGGATAGAGGAAATTTTCTGCCCATTTTATAGAAATGTAATCACCTACTTTGTTTTTATGTTTTGAATTATCTGTCTATTTTGTCAAGTTCAATGCCAGCTGTCTCCTGAAAGCCTATTATATGCATTATACCACTTTGCCCTGTTAAGTTTTATTGATTGTATGTCTTTTGTATTTCTCTGACGTGGAACCTTTGTAAAAGAGCTTCTAGCTCAAAGGTATTTTAATGCAAAACTTCAAATAAATAAATAAAATGAAATAAATAAAAAAAGATAATATGGGGTCACCATATGCCTCATTCTACCTCTCTCTCTCACAAACATTAAATTACCACCCTTAACATGTAAGTGTTTAATAAGTTAACTTATCTTAAAGTTTTTTGTTTATGTGGAACTTAAACATGAATTATAAATCTTTACACAGCATGCTGACTTTTAAAACATTCATGAAGAATTTCTGTGCAAATATTTTGTGAAAACCATGGATCAGCAAATAGATTTTAAAATATGGTTGTGCAGCATACAGATTCTGAAAAGCTTAGTGCAGCATAAATATCTTGAAAGCCGGTGTCTATATGTTCTAAATATTCTTGCAGCACATCGATTTTCCAAAAGATTTGTCAGGGATTCTTGTGTGAAGATTTTGTTTTAATTAGTGATATCTAATCTCTATTTTGTGTGGCTTCTATTAAGATTTTATATTTTTATCTGTGGCTTGCATTCTGGGACTGTTTACATTTTAGGATGGCTTGTATAGCAAAATGAAATTTTAAGTGCAAAAAAATAAAACATTGCACATCCTGGATTTGACCAACTTTATTGTTATTTGTCCACTTCCTATCAAAGTAAACATAACAAACACCAACTGAGATAATGGGCCGGATTTTTAAAGGAGGATGCAGCTTCACCAAATTTTAATACATTGGGTGCAGTTCAGATAGTTTATCCAATTTACAGTACGGCAGCTTGCACCAAATATTTGGTACAAGCCCCATAAAATGGTTACCTGTGATTGCTGCAAGCTAGATGAGCAAATAGGTGATCTAACTTGTGGTAGTTGGTGCAAGGGATAGAAAATCCCTGTTGCCAGCCAGAAGATTGCCACAAACTCTGTCAGCTATATGTTCGGTTCACCCGGGGCTTGTTGCATTTGACAACATTTCAAAGTCCAGCCCAATAAGTTTAAAGACAGCTTTTACTAAAAGTATTCATTATAATCAGTGACATGTATTTAAGGGTGGCTGTTTATTCAACAAAATTCGGTATTTAGCTATTTTTTCAATGAACTGAGCATGTGTGAACAATAAACTTTTAATAACATCAAAACGAATTTAAAAAATGTTCACCAAACACTAAAAGGTCCAGTTGTTCTGCAACAGCTATAAAATCTTTATGTTTCATAACTTAACACGTTGTAGTTTTTCCTGTCTGTTGGCAAACAGTTATCTCAACAATGTGCAAAAATATATCAATTCAAAACTCTATAACTACAAAATAAATACAGATATATATATATATATATATATATATATATATATATATAACACATTAGTATATCGCAGAACTAGAGATGTACAAAGTCAGCAAACTTAGCTTTATGAAATGATTTGCAAAGTTTGCCGGATTTTCAACGTGCAAAGTACTGACTTCGTAAAGTTTTTGGCAGGCGAAGTGGCACTTTTCCAAGAAATGATATGCAAGTCTGCTGTCAAAGTTGCAACTTTGCCATAACTTCACTTGGCTTCACCTGAAAAAGTGCCATTTCTTCAGGAAAGCTCAATGCAAATTTCTCAAAGTGGGCAAATTTTGAAACTTCATTGGAGCTTCACCAGTGAAGTAAAATTTTGCAACATCTCTACCCAGGACTAAAATGATGCATGCTAGATATCACATACATAGAGTCTAATACTGACCAGTTATAAGTGTTTGAAAATAAAGGAATAATGCCCGACAGGGTGGGTGATATGCTGGGATAATATCCCACCTCGTGTGGTGGGGCCCAAGGCCGAAGGCATCCAACACCTGAGAAGGGATGTTATCCCAGCATAGCACCCACTCTGGAGGGCATTATTTCTATTATGCAATGGCATGTTTGCATTTAGTTTTAAAAAAAATAATAATACATGTATTTTTTTTTTATTAATTTTTTTTTTTATTGTGGAAGCTTACTGTTTTAAAAAATAGTTCTTTGCTGTGTTTGTCCAGTAGGTGGAGCTGTTCTGTCTGTGCATCTGTAATGTGGCTATGTCATGGTGACCCCCCCCCCCATCCTCCATGTTTGTGGAATCAGGTTGGGTTCTCATTTTAGCTGTTTCGTGGTTTTGGTGTTATTTTTGGTATGTTTAAGGCAGAGAACTTGTACAACTGTTAGAACACTAGCACTGTCAAGTAACTCCTGCCATGTCACCCATACTTCTGGCTGCCCTGGGTCCCTGCTGTCAAGAACTGTAGGAAGGGTGTCTACACAAGGTAGGGAGGTGATAGGGAGAAGCACTTTTAAGAATTTTTTTGTGTTTTGTTAAAAAACAGGTAGAAGTGTATAAGGAAGTGACTGGAACAGCAAGTGAGTGTTGTCAAAGCGGCTGTGTGCTAACTTAAATAGATGTGCTTCCATGCTATTTGAAATGCTGTCTAAGATGATGGCTCTTTCCATTTTAATGTTTTCTGTTTGTTTGGGGGAATTCTGTGTGGGGAGCCAGGCTGGTAGCGAGTTCTGGAGAATGACAGCAAGTTTTCCTGTATGCTGTGTGAAGAAGAAAGTCAGGGAAATGGACTGCAGGTTGGACAACTGCAGAGCGAGAGTGGAAATTTTGCAGTGGGCAGTGGGGAGCATGTACTGATATTCAGAGATTTGCTGCAGTCATCTCTATGCTGGGACTAGAGCCACGATGTTATGCTGGGATAACATCCCGACTCCAGTCCCAGTGTGACCAATCAGGAAGCAGCATTCTTTCACTGACCCATGCAGCCAGTATAGTGTTATGCTTGTGCAACTGTGTTAGTTTGGTTTTGGCTGTTCGCACACTCTATTCCAGAGGAATTACCACCCTGTAGGGGTACGATGGCAAGGAACTCTCGGAGAGGGTTCCACCCCTAGATGTGCCATGGGACGTTTCCCATGGCTAAAGGTACCTTAGGAATCCCCCAACAAAAATGTAGTATCATCCCCAAAAAAGAGGCAATATGAAGCATAATGCAAGCAGTAACAGTGACATGGAAGCAGTAAACTGTAACGTAGTAGTAGAGAAGCATAGGCAGTTTGATAGTTCAATGACATGCTCAGTTGTTGTAGTAACAGCCCAGGTTTGCGTAGCATGATACTGATGGCTTGCATTGAGAGAATGGGATCCCCTAAGGAGAGAGGGAATGGCAGGACATCCTCCACCTCCATCCAACAATGGAACCTGCCTAAAGAGACTAGCGAAAACAACTATGCTAACTAAGAGTTATGACCTGAGGCAACGGAGGAGAGAAGCACAGGCATTATATGACTGGATCTAGAGGATCCGGTCAACAGCCTGGCTGCTGCATTCTGCACTAGCTGCAGACGGCGAAGTTCAACCCCCGATAGCCCTAGGTATAAGGAGTTACAGTAGTCAAGCCGGGAGGTACTGAAGGCGTGGATCAATGTTGGAAGGTCCTCTGGAGGAACCAGGTGCTTCACCCTGGCAATATTCCTCAGATGAAAAAAGGAAGTTTTAACGACCGCTGACACCTGAGATTTAAGTGTCAGACGGTCGTCAATTATTACGTCAAGATTCTGCACCTGATCTGAGGTTGTCAGCTGAACACCTCCAAACCATAGGCTTGAGGGTGATCCCTCCGGCAGACCTGCCTCACAGCGACCTTTGTCCACAACCAACACCTCAGTTTTCTCCAGGTTTAACTTCAGCCAGCTCCCATTCATCCAGTCTTGGATTTCTTCAAGGCAGTTATTAAATACCGACAAGGCAGCGTCCTGACCGGGCACAAAAGACATATACAGCTGGGTATCATCTGCGTAGCAGTGAAAACCCAAACCGTACCGTCTAATAATCACCCATAACGGTAGCATATACAACGAAAACAACATAGGTGCTAAAATAGAGCCCTGTGGTACCTCGCAGGGCAGGGAGAATGATGCTGAGGAAAAAATTCCCGACACCACTCTCTGAGTCCTACCCTCCAGGTAAGATAGAAACCATCTGAGGACCGTACCAGACAGTCCACAGACTGACCGCAGACGCTCCAACAGCACACCATGGTCAATGGTGTCAAACGCTGCAGAGAGATCAAGTAGTACCAAGATGGTTCGGGTCCTACGATCTCTCGCTATTAGGAGGTCATTTAGTACCCGTACGAGCGCTGTCTCGGTACTATGCCTTTTCCTAAATCCAGACTGGAGCGAATCGTAGATATTGTTGTTGGTCAGATGATTCTCCAACTGCGCTGCAACCACTTTCTCAATAACTTTACCCACAAAGGGTAAGTTAGAGACTGGCCTGTAATTTGCTAGACAGTCTGGATCTAAAGAGGATTTCTTTAATAGAGGCTTAACTATAGCCTCTTTAAGGGGATCTGGAAAAATCCCCCTCTCCAAAGACTTCCAGACGATCAAAGCTAGGACTAGGCCAATCTTATCCACACAACCCACTAAAAGGCGTGTAGGGCCAGGGTCCAAATCACAGCAGGTCGGTCGCAGTGCTCGAATGATCATCACAACATCCTGGATTATGGGAAGGCTGAAGTCAGACCATCCAAACTGGGTGTTCGACATCTCCTGACGACCACCGTCGCTTCCATTGGGGAGGGAAGAGCGAATATCTGTTCTGATTTTGACAACCTTATCTGCAAAGAAGAGAGCAAGCTCCTCACACCATTCTTGAGATAAGGCTCTTCTGGGCTGAAGACAGACTGGATTGCACAGTCTGTCCACAGTCAGAAAGAGCTGAGCTGGTCTGTTCTGTGCAGCCGCTATCTCTCTGGACAGGAACTCTGCCTTCTTACGAGAGATTGCGGATTGATAGGCCAAATAATGGTCCATCAAACTAAGCCTGTCATCATCAAGACCGGACCTTCGCCAACGCCTCTCCAACCTTCGTTCAACCCTCCTCAACTCCCTCATGGTCTCATCAAACCAAGGAGACCTGGAAGCAGGAGTAAGAGGACTTAACACGAACTGGTGTAATAGAATCCAGGGCCCCTGTTACTGCCTCATTATAAGCATGTACCAGGTCACCTGGATCTAAGCAATCTATCGGTAGGCTTGATAGGTCCAACACCGCCATCAGGTCATCTGGGGATACACCCCTCAAAGGGCGGTATCGGACCATCTCCATCGGGGCAGACCTAACAGGGTGGCCTCAAAACTGAACCTAATGGAGTGATGGTCAGACCATCCGACCGGTTCCACCACCAAGTCGGATGTCCCCATCCCCAGAAGGAACACCAGATCCAATGAGTGTCCACCAACATGAGTCGAGGAGGAAACCACCTGTGTGAAGCCCAGTGATATCATTAACTGGAGGAAGTCTTGACCAAATTGAGAGGGTTCATCGTCGACCCAAGCATTGAAATCCCCCAGAACCAACCATCTGGGGGACCCCAATGTTAGGTTGACAATGAAGTCTGCGACTTCCTGCAGGAAAACATTCTCGCCACCTGGTGGACGGTATACAAGAAGTATCCTGCACCCCATACCCTCGCCCACAATGCACTCAAAGGATCTGGTGACTCCCGCTGGTACCTCCATTAGACCCAGTTCTGACTTAAAACATATGGCAACACCCCCGCCCCTACGATCTTGCCTGGGGCGGTGTATCACCGAGTACCCAGCTGGAATTGCTGCGGCTAAAACTGGCCCAGCATTTTCATCCAGCCAAGTGATGCACGCCAGGTCAGATGACTCAACAAGATCGGCTATAACAGCCGTCTTGTTTTTAATAGACCTGGCATTGCATAACACCACCCGAGTAGGACAAACCTCCGATAATGACCGCCCTACCCGCTGATCCAAACCAGAACCCTTGGGTATGGGCACAAGACAGGAAGGACCCCTCTCCTGTGCCCATTTCACCCCAGGGCATCTCCTTGACCCTACAATCCCAATCCGCCCACTCCTTTCCATTCCCCCTCCAGCACCAACCCTCCATCTCCTTCTCACAATCCTCAAAGCCCTACATTTTCTGTAGACTTCCGGTGACAGAGGGGGACAGGAGAAAGGACGGAGGTCCCTGAGCATAGAGGGGGAATAATACCTGACCACCTTATAATCATTCCAGCACATAATTCACACCACACTTTAACAATATTTATATAAAACAAATCTAAATAAACTTATTTAAAGCAAATTCCAAAAAGCTAAAAATAAAACACTAAATAATCACAATATAATACAAAATCTATTAATCAATTTTAGTGCTGTCAGATTATCGACATATATTATAATTCTACCCCACCCACAGTACTCTCACCACTGCGAAGAGAGGAGCGTACCACCTAAAACCACAGAAAATGGCCCTTTTACTTTAAAACTTATCCAACAATACACTCATTTAACACAAAAAAAATAGAGTTCAAAGTTTTTTGTTGTAAAGTCACACTTCTGTGCTCTCACCACGCTGTATGTCTCCAACATATATCAGACTCCTCTCACGAGACTGATATTCCCAAATGAACTCAGTTATAGTTAAATTTCATGATAATCTCCCACAGTCTCCTAATAATTAAAACACAGCAGATTACAGCAAGAAATGCTTGTAGAATACTTCACCAAATCCAACTCCAGACCGTTCTAAATTCTGTCCCAGTCTCCAAAATTCCCAATAGCCGAAATCGTAGAGGCATCAAACGAACATATAACAGATGGCAATAACAACTCCTCCACCTCCACAGATATTAACCGCAGGCTCCAGCTCACCCGACCCTCGCTATGATGAGGAAGGCAGAGCCACCCTCCGATAGCCCCCCTGCCTCACCCAGGGAGCAAAGCGAGCCCCACCACCCTCCGGAGGCAGAACAAACCAGCCCCCCCGTCTGGACCAGGGAGCCAAACCTCAGGGTTATGTGGACCACAATCCCTTGATCTTCACTGCCGATTCTTCCACTTATACCACTTTACTCTAATATTATTCCTCTCTTTATGGCTTGATGAAGTGGGTCCCACATTTTGGTGAACTTTTCACTCTCCCCATTTGCCCTAAGCTGTTCTTTTTCTAGTTTCATGCACTCAGTTAGATTGGCTACCCAGTGAGCTATGGTTGGGGAGCAGCTTTACCCCCCAGTGCTGTGCCAGGGTCTTTCTGGCATTGACCAATGCTAGGTTCCACAAGGGACACTTTTTTGCAGTAGGAGATCCTAGGTTCATATCTGCTGCCTGTAGCAGCTCCAGTGGAAAATCCAGGAATGACATCTCCAGGACTGTGTCCATGATCCTGTATACCGCACTCCAGAATGAGTGGATCCTGGGACAGCTCCATATCATGTGGTCAAATGTAGCCACAGTACATTGGCACTTGAGGAAGGCAGCACTTACTTCTGACCTCTTTTGTGCAACCTTGAGGGAGGGATATAGGTCCTGTTTAGGATGTTCTATTGTATTTGCTGGAGTTCATATGACCATGTTCACTCGGCCACATGTCTTGCTGCCACTGTCCATGTCTCTGGTGTTATTACTGCTTCCAGATCTGTGCCCCATGCTGCTATATAGTCCTCAGTCCTTGCAGCCCCCCCCCACCTGTCTGTAGTATGCTGACCGTGGTTTTGATCCGGTCTAGGGGGAACTAAAATGCTTTCCACTGGAGATAGCCTGATCTCTAAGCCTCGTTCCAGGCAGTGCTTCAATAAGCCCCTGAAAAGCAGATAGACAAAGTACTGTAGTTTTACAATAATGAATTAAACTTGTCCCTCAGCCCTACAGGTATGTATGGGGCCACCACTCCTCCTTCTCTAAGGCCTCTCACCTTCTCCAGCCCTTTTCTCTCCCACTACCTCAGCCCCTGGTGCACAAACACAGTGTAACCCTTCTGATCTTTAAATACTGAAGCTAAAGCTACCAATGGTGATACACATCCTCTGTATCCAATGTAGTTAGAGGCTTGCACTCACACACTACATGTGAGCCTTATAAATGTGCTTTTGATGCTCTGAAAGTACCCTCAATGCAAACTGAGGCTCAGCTGTGTCCCGAACATTGAGACCACCCCAAGCTCATGCTCTTCTAGTTGCTGCCAGAATCTGTGTTTCCCCTGCACCTTCCCCAGGAAAGTCAGCTGTACTGCCCAGTAGCAATGCTGAATGTGTGGGAGAGTGAGTCCCCCTTCTTTTACCAGTTCTTACAGGGTAACTGTCCTGATTCTTGCTGCCCTCCCTCTCCATATAAACTGGTTGAATAGTCCATTCACCATTCTAAAGAATTTCTGAGGCAGTTTGACCGGAAGTGCCTGTAGGAGGTACAGCAGCTTGGGATATACTCATGTTTTTTTTAGGATGCTCACTCTTCCTATTAGTGTCAAAGAGAATGAGGTCCATTGGTCCAGATCTTGCTTTATTTTCTTCATGGGGGCGGGATTTGCTTCATACAATTTGGAAGACTTTCTAATTATGTATATTCCAACATATTTTAGTCTGTCTACTATCTTGAAATCTGGGATAGGTATACTATGCCTACATCCAATTTTTTCTCTAGGTACAGCATCTCACTTTT
Organism: Neoceratodus forsteri; assembly: GCA_016271365.2. Classification (NCBI taxonomy): domain Eukaryota; kingdom Metazoa; phylum Chordata; order Ceratodontiformes; family Ceratodontidae; genus Neoceratodus; species Neoceratodus forsteri. The sequence continues at coordinate 1,089,566,617 of CM057450.1, forward strand.
GTACCAGTTCATTTTGTGGCCTGACAGGGCCCCGTACTTTGACAACATTTTAGCAGTTTTGTGGAGAGATGTACCTGGGCACCCGATATAAATCAGCAGGTCATCCATACTTTATGTTCTTGCCACTGCCCTTTGTTCCTCTACACCTGTGTTTTTCCTTAGTACAGATGCCAGTGGTTCCAGGGATATTTATAAAAAGGGTGACAAGGGACAACTCTGGTATGTTCCCTGCTGTAGTTTGAAGGGTTGGGATAACCCTTCATTGTCCATTATCTGTGCCATGGGGTGGTTGTGCAAGGTGTGGACTGATCCCTTGAACCTAGCATCTATTCCAGAGTGCTGCAGGGCACTGTGTAGGTACCCCCACTACATGTGGTCAAATGCCTTTTCATCATAAGTTTGAGGTTTTCTACTGGCTTCCCTTGCCCTCTCCACCTCCACAGCACATTTAGAGTTTTTCTGATGTTATCTTTACTTTGCCTCCCTTTGACAGACCCTGACTGTCAGGGTCTATCATGGACAGCAGGATCTTTTCAAGTCTGTTTGCAATTATATTGTAATCTACAGTGAGGAGAAAAATTGGGCAGTAGGAGAAGCACAGCAATGGATCCTTCCCTGGTTTAGGTAATACCTCTATGGTTGCCGACTGCATGGATGCAGAAAGTAACCCTGATGACAAACACTACATTAATAACCTCTCCAAAGGGCCCTTCGGACCATCCCTAAACATCCTGTAAAAGTCTGTTGGCAACCCATCCAGGCCAGGTACTTTCACACCTTCTAGGCTTTTAATGGTGGCATCTATTTCTGCCCCTGACAGTACCACATCCAAGTCCTCTCTCTTTTATGGGATATGGTCTGAATAGAGGCTTTATTAAAAAAAGCTGTGATGTCCTGCTGAGCTGGGTGGAATCTGGATTCATAAAGTTTCTTGTAGAATTTGTGGAACTCCCTCAAAATTTCCCTTGAGTTGGTAGTGGTGCTACCCTCCTCTTTGCTTGTTTTGGGAACAAAAGTAGAGCTTGTCCTTGCTTTTAGCTGCCACACCAACCATTTACTTGCCTTACTCCTTCATAATATACTCCCACCCTGACTAAGATAGTCTGTCTCATGATTACTTTTGTATTTATTGTATTGTACTCCATTTTTGCATTTTGTAGGGCTCAGTATTCCCTGGGTGAAGGATTTAGCTTATGACTGTGCTCGAGCTTCACATACTGCCCCTGTAGGTCCTGCATTTTCTCTCTACTGCCTTAGTTTTTATGGCAGGCATATAAGATTATTTCTCCCCTGATATAAACCTTTAAGGCTTCCCACCTTGTCAGCTCTGAGGTACCTCCAACTTCACTGGGGGTGAGGTATTCCTTGATGCCATTAGTTATGTGGTCTCGAAATTCTTCCACTTTTAGCAATGTTAGATCTAACCTCCAGGCCACGGAGGAGGCAGCTGTCCTCCCTAATCCAATTACAGTCCCATGATCACTGAGGAATAGTCCAACACTGTGATCAGACCATGGCTGATCTCTTCCACCCTCTGCAACCACCCCCCCCCCCGATTTATTAGTATCAGACCTAGCTGCATGTAGGAGGTGTGGGCATGGTAGTAGAACTTATAGTCCCTCTAAGTTGGGTTTTTGACCCTCCATGGGTTTATTAAACTGTGATCAATTAACATCACCATTGGGGCATTGGCACTCTTCAGGGGTTTACAAGGGTTACTCGAGGACCTATCCAAGACCCCCTCTATTGCACTGTTGGTGTGCCCCTCCAAGATCCATTCCCCTTCCAATGCGCCACCTTTACTGATAGTTTGGCATAGAATTCTGCCATTTAAATATTGGGCCCATAGAAGGATCTCACCACGAGCTTTTTGCCTGATAAAAGCAGCTGCAGTGCTAGTGTGTATTGAACTCCCCCAAAATTGGTCAATGATTTAAGTGTGGTTGTTTGGAGATGTGGCTGGACCCAGACCACAGTGCCCTTTGCCTTAGAGTTAAATCAAGTGCTTACTCAGACATTCCCCCATTATTAACTAGGTATATCTCTGGGCATAGCATTAGTCCCCTGAAGGCAGATTACATCAGGTTTGTACCTTTTGATGACCCAGAACCTTTCCTTAAAATAATGCTTTTAAGGCCATTGACATTCCATGACAGCACATGCAGCTTTTCAATCATAAGACCTTTTGTACAACATTAGCACACCTGCATTTAGTAAAACATTGTTAGGTGAGCTGGTCTGCATTTTACACCAACTACTCTTATATAGCAGATGAACTCTCTTGTAATGTTTATTAACTGCTAAAAAGGGTTGCCACCTGCCCCAACTTGGTGGCATGCCATCTAATATTCCCCCCTTCCTCTATTACCCTCCCTCACTGACAATCACTCCCCATCCTAACTCTCTAAATTCCCCTTTGAAGGCAGGTTGACATTCCTTATGCAGTCATAGACAAATGCCAAATCCCCTCTTTATGTTCCATTTCTGAAGCATCAGGTGCATTGCAGTACCTTGCCCTGGTACCTCCTATGCCCCGCACCCCAACGGTGTTACCGGTGGCAAGTTGTAGCATCTGTACTGTGACAGCCCTGCTCACTAAATGTTTGCTACTTTACTTTACTACTGTATGCTCAAGCTAATTGAAGCCAAGTACAAAGAGGCCGGGTGCAAAGAGGGGGGCTGCTAGCCCCTGCACCTTACAAATTAGTCCAAGATGCTCTGCACTCTTCATGCACTCAAAAATGAGAAGGTTACCATTCAAGATTCCAAATCGAATGTATTTATTGGTATATACAAAAACAAATCAGGTCCTTCTCACAGCATGAAGTAGGTGATATTCCCTTCAAAACGTTTCCCCCAGCACTTCAACCAGGGCATGTTCTTCCTCAGGGGTTCCCCCTACCAATAAATGCATTGGATTTGAAATCTTGAATGGTAACCTTCTCATTTTTTGAGTGCATGAAGAGTGAAGAGTATCTTGGACCAACTTGCTTTGTATCATGAGAACAATGGACTCTTGGATTGCTAACCCCCACCCACAGTGAGGCTACTTACATTCCCATAGGCCCAATCTGGTTCTGCCAATTAATGTTACCAAAACAGCCAAAACCTGATTTCTCCAACTATCACCGTAGTTCACATTAGTGGTATAGACTCAGTTCAAGTTATTTTATTTAATTTTTTTATTTAGTTGTTTAACCAGGTATAGCACACTAAGCTGAAAGCTTTTTTACAGGAGCGACCTGGGAGCACAAGGAGGTTAAGTGACTTGCTCAGGGTCACACAGTATGCAAGCGGAAGCTGTGGGATTCAAACCCAGGTCTGGTCTGCTGGATGTCACCAGATTTGCAGCTCAGAGCCTTAGACCACTGCGCTATACTGCCTCCTAAGTGACTCATGAAGCCTGCCCTGCACCTAGAGCAGCACTAGGACGATTAGTCGCCAGTGTAATGCCGCGGACAAAAACTTGCGGTTTAAAGGTCGCGTGGACCTTTCACTGCCGGATTAAACATCACTGAAAATGTTGCCGAGATGTTAAGCAGCGACGTATTGTACTATTTTCCAATTTCTGTAACAAACTTGCAGTAACATTGTTTTAATTCAATCGGCAGCATACATTTAATGTAAATTAGTCGCAACTTATGTTGGCCCATCTCTGAATGCATGTTACCAGGATGGTGATCTAATTAACTCAGTTGCATCACATAATTAATTAGTCTCACCTGTGAGTATTCAGTTTAAGGACACAATGCACTTCATTGGTATTTTCCGTTGACATGGAGTTCATCCAAAGTCAGAAAGACAAGCCGAAGCTTGCACTTGGTAATTACTTATACACCAAGGAGAAGGATGGAGCCGAAACTAAGATTATTTGGTGATGTGAGATGCGAAGCTGCAGGGCCAGACTACACACGGTTGGAGAAGCAATTTCTAAGGCTCCGACAGAACACAACCATGCCCCTGTACACGGCAAGGTTTCGTTAGATGCAGCTAGAGCAAGCATCAAGCGCCGGGTGAGAGAGACTGAGGAGCCAACACAAAATGTTGTGCATCGTGGGTTGCAGGAGGTGGATGTTCGCCACGCACACCTTCTACCTTCACAGGACACCTTGAGGAGAGATATTCGTAGACAGATGCAGCAGTGCAGCATGAACGAGAACTGCGATATTCTGGAGTACGCAAATACTATTAGCAATGAGACGTTTTTAAGGGTAAACGAGGACATCTTAATTTTTGCAAGTGACGCCCTCGAAGCATGGCACAGAGCTTTTGCAAGAACTGTTACAATAGCCCATCCAACTCATGCTAGACTGGCTAGAAAATTGAGGCAAGAACAGCATGTTGTTTCTCTTCAGCGAAGGCAACTGGAGCTTGGGCAGGATCCTCCGAGGAAGAACAGTAAATATTTGAGGCTAAACAAAATATACAAACACATCTGTGGTAATTTCTCTTGCCGTGAACCAAAACAATATCTTGCAGACATTGCCAGTGTCCTTGAAATAAATGTTGTCTAAAGCCATTTTTAATTATTAAAGATTACAATCCTAATCCCGTGTAAAGTACTGATGTGTCGCGCTTTTAACATTTTTAATTAATAAAGATTTTATGTTTTTTAAAAGCAAAACCAGTGCAGACAAGAAGTTCGAACAGGCAAAGTAGGTTGCAAGCACCCATAATTTCAGTCTGTCTCTCCCAGAGCATACCATCGTATACAGATGGGCGACATTTAGTCCGTGACTATATGTGATACACGACTTTTAAATGCAACATTAATTTGACTACTCGCCTTTTTATCCATGCTATTTTGACCAAGACATTTCGTCTGGGGACAAATCGTCCACTTTCGCTTAGAGCCTAACAAAGACTGCTGCCTAATTCCAAAGAAGAGACCAAGTGGCAAGCGGACTGGGGGAGAACAGTTTGGGGAGGGGTAATGGGCCGTAGGGATCAGGAAAGAGCCAAGAGAATAGTACTGTACCTGCTAGATTGAGTGTTTCACATCTGACAGAGTTCAGTTGGAGGTGCAGTGGTTCATTAGACTGACCAGCCCTCCATGGCAGCCTCCTCTGATTTATATAGAAACATAGAACGTGTTGGCAGAAAAGGACCGCCAGGCCCACTCAGTCTGCCCAGTATGCCTAGCTTGCTGCTAGGTCTTCGCTATTACCTTCCGCCCACTCCCTTCCCCGAATCTAACAGACTCATGTGTCTGTGTCATGCTCTCTTGAATACCCCAACAGTTCTTGCCCCCACCACCTCCTCTGGGAGTCTGTTCCAGCTTTCCACCACCCTCTCCATGAAGTAGAACTGTCTGATGTTTCCCCTGAACCTCCCCCATACTATTTTCAAATCATGCCCCCTTGTTCTCGACTCCTCCCTTAGCTGGAAGATGTCCCCTAATGGCACCCTGTTGATACTCTAGATATATTTGAAGGTCTCAGTCATGTCCCCCCTTTCCCTTCTTTGCTCAAGGGAATACATGCTGAGGTCCTTCAGCCATTCCTCATATGACAGATGACTAAGTCCCCTTACCATTTTTGTTGCCTTCCTCTGGACACGCTTCACTCTTTCCACATCCTTCTTGAGGTATGGCCTCCAGAACTGGACCCCATACTCAATGTGAGGCCTGACAAGCTGCTTGTGCAAGGGCATTATGACCTCCATCTTCCTGCTAGTTTTTCCCCTGCTGAAACATCCTAGCATCTTACTGGCCCTTGTCACTGCCTCCTCGCATTGCGTTGCCACCTTCAGGTCCTGTGAGATGATTATGCCAAGGTCCCTTTCCAGCTCGGTAACCTCTAGGGCATGCCCTCATACAGTATTTCACGCCTTGGTTATTTTTCCCTAAGTGCATGATCTTGCATTTTTTTGTGTTCAAGGAAAATTGCCTTTCCCTGGACCATTCCTCCAGTTTCTCCAGATCTCTGCACATGCTCTCAATCCCTTCTGGCATATACACTCTATTGAAGACCTTCGTGCTTGTTATCCGCAAATAGACACACTCTTCCCTCCAGCCCCTCCACTATGTCCCTTATACATATATTGAAAAGAAGTGGCCCCAGCACTGACCCCGAGGCACCCCACTGGTGATCATTCCCTATCTTGAAGGTACCCCATTAACAATTACCCTCTGTCTCCTGCCCTCCAGCCAGTTTTGCACCCACCTAACCACTAGCCACCCTAGCCCATGGCATCTTATTTTGTGCAGTAGTCTTCTGTGTGGTACAGAATCTAATGCCTTTTTTAAAATTTAGACATGCAACATCTACCAACCCCCCCCCAATCCAGTACCCTGGTGACCCAGTCAAAGTACTCTATCAAGTACTTTTGACACAACCTTCCCTCAATGAATTCATTTTGCCTCCAGTCCTGTAGGCCATTGTCTTCTAGGTAGCTAGTGATTCTATTTTTTAGCAGTTTCTCCATGAGCTTGCCCACCTATCTGTCTTCAAACCCTCAAGCTCTCTCAGGACCTCCTCCACCTGGAACAGACTGGAGTCAAGCCCCCACCACCACTACCTTGTGTTCCCTGATTTTCTTGAACTCCCCCTCCTTCTCTACCATGAATACTGAGCAGAAATAGCTTTTGAGTATTTCTGCCTTCCCCTGGTCATCTGCCACCAGCTCCCCCTCTCTGTTGTTCAGCCTGACTATCGCCCCCCCATTGAATTTCTCCTCTTGCTCACATAGCAGACGAAGATTTTATTCCCCAACTTGACTGTGTTGGCAATTCTCTCTTCTGTTCTTCTCTTCACCCTACTGACCTCCTTACCTGCTTCCTTCTGCTTCTTTTGGTATTTGGTCCTATCCTCCTCCCTCTGTGTCCTTTTATACCTCCTAAATGCCTTACTCTTAGCCCTGACCTTCTCCGCCACATCCCTATTAAACCAGAATGGTGGCTTCCTCTTCTTCCTATTTTTATTTACCCATCTGACACAGATGCTAGTGGCCTCCACTATTGCGCCTTTTATTTGGCCCCACATTTCCTCCACCCCCCTTAGTCGTCCTACCTCTGCTAATGCATGTTGAACGCTTTCCCCCATTTTCTGAAGGTCTGCATGCCTAAGGTCTAGGACCTTCACTGTGAGCCAATGGATCTCAACAGTCATTTTCATCATGAATCAGATGATGTTGTGATCACTCGCGCCCAGGTTCTCTCCTACAGATATCTCACCCACCCTTTCCCCATTCTTAAGAATCAAATCTAGGATCTTCCCCTCCCTGGTTGGTTCTCTAACTAGCTGTTTCATCAGTGCTCCCTGTAAGAAGTCCACAATTTCCCTGCTACTGGCAGATGCTGCTGATGGGGTTCCCCAATCCATGTCTGGCAAGTTGACATCCCCCATCAGCAGCACCTCCCCTTTGTGTGCCACCCTCTAGATTTCCTCCAGCGTTGTCCTGTCCACCATATCCTACTGCATTGTTGGCCTATATATCACCCTGGTACATATGATTTCTTCCTTCCCTGTGTCCAATGATACCCATAAAGCCTCAGCCCCCCCCAGCTACCCTGCAATTCAATAGCCTTAATGTGTTCCTTCACATATAGGACAATCCCCCCTTACCCACCCTGTCTTTCCTATAAAGTACATACCCCAGTATCGCCATGTCCCAGTTCTTGCCCTCATGTCCCCACATTTCTGTGTCTGTGATTCCCATTAAGTCCAGGTCTGCCTCAGCCATGACCACTGCTAAGTCTGGTATCTTATTGCCAAGGCTTCTGGCATTAGTGCACATGGCTTTCCATTTGCTGGGCCCATTCTGTTGTCCTCTGGTGCATGTTACCTTTCCTACTACTGTATCCTGTTTTTTCCATCCTGGGGGGAGGCTGGTAGCCCCCTATTTCTCCTGTTCTGTGGTGTGGGTTTATTCCCAACCCCCCATTTAGTTTAAAGCATAGTTTTGTTGAAAAAATCCCCTAGCTTACTCTTTAGCACTGCTGTACCCTCCCTGTTCAGGTGCAGTCTGTCTGGGTCAAATAGACTCTCGTCCTGCATGTTGTTCTCCAGTCCCCTACTAACCCATACCCATCTGTTCACACCATCCCATCAGCCACTTACTAAATTCCTCAATCCTCAGTCTCTACTCTGTGCTTGCCCTTGGTACAGGCAGGAATTCTGAAAAAGTCACAGATCTGAACACCAGGCTGCTGCAGTATCAAGCAAGTGCCCTAAATCTTGTCTGCACCTCTAACAAGCTATTCCCACCAGGTCATTTGCTCCAAGGGGTAAAAACAGGTGGGTTTTCCCAGCCTGCTGTCTCCCCCCAGAGGGGATATAGTGAATGACCTCCACCGCTGTCATACCTGGTAGGCACTCGACCCATATTATACTGCTTCTGTCCCCCCGCCCCCCAGCCTTTTATTATTGAGTCCCCAACAAGTAAGACTCTTTTCTCCATTCTTTTCTGCTTGTATTTCTTCTCTGTCATGTTTTCATTCCCTTGCATTTCCTTTATATCCTTATTCCCTCTTCCCTCTTTGCCCCTTTTATCTCCCTGAGTACTTAACTTCCCCTTCTCACTACTCTTTCCCAGCCCCCACAGCTATTCTCTTCAAAACCACCTCCCCCACCCCTCTAGCCACTAGTTCCATTTCTCCCCCTTACCCTACCCTTTCTCTTACCCTGACTGAAGTTTCCTGTGCTCGGGTCACTTCCCCATTTCCATCCTGTTTTTGCCCCCCTAAGCCTTCTCTCACTGCCTCCCCTCTCTTGAGTGGTTACCCTTTTTGGGGTGAGTTCACCCCAGCGCCTTTGTCCTTTCTTTTGCCGTCCTCCTTGTTTTTTCATGAAGGGATGATCCCTCTCCTCCTATGTACTGCGCCTTCTAATGTGATTCCCTCCTCCATTCCTCGAGTTCACCTCTGCTCCAATTTCTTTGTTCTCATCCCCATTTAGTGACACTAGTGTTGCGAATCTGTTATCATGTTCTATGCCTACTGCCTTTATTTATCCAGCTTGTGTTTCTCCCCTTCACTTCCTTTTCATGCAGGCTTTGGATGTTTGGACCTTACTTACTGCCAGTACCTTTGGCCTCTCTCATACCCTATACTGCCTCTACCCACGCCTCCAAGAGCTCCCCTTATGCCCACCCCATACCTCCTTCCCTGCTTGTGTAGTCCTTTGTGTTCTTCCAATCTGCCTCCTGACTACTCTTGCCTCTTCCAGCTTTTGCTCCTAGATCCCCTACATCCCCACTATTACTCATTCTTCCTCCCCTACCCCATCTTTCTCCCCCAGTGGATACCCTGTCCTCCCCACCACCCCTCACCCCTGCCCATCCCAGGGTCCATCTCAGCCACCTAACCTTCTCCCTTAGCTGTGTCAGCTGCCAACACACCATGCATCCCCCATCATCCAAGCCATATCCAGTATTATGACCGACCCACACCCAGTACACCCTATCACCCTTCCAGAGATGCCACCTGCCTTTGCAGTCTGGGGACCATGCTATTGCCCTGTCCCCATTCCACTTGAAATGCCCCTCCAAGTCTGTTGCCCCTCCATTTTTCCCAATTCCACAGTAAATTCAGATGTTATAGCACAGGAACAGCTCTATGTTGTTTAAGCCCTCCAATGCCCATTGCCAAACACTCTCAAAATAACCCTTGGAAGCCTATTACCCAAAGAACAAACACCCTCCAATGCCCATTTCTGACACTCTTTAGAGAACACCTTGGAAGCCTGTTACCCAGTGACATTCAATAAAGGCTCAAGCTCCCTGACTAGAATTATGCTGCTGTATGACAGAGATACTGTAGGTGAGCAAACAAGTCAAAGCAGTTGCTGAGTTCTCTTTGAAGAACCCCTTGAAATCCTGTTACTTATGAACATGCAATAAAAGGCACACTTTCCCTGATTAGAAATTCCCTGTCGAATGATAGAAATAGGTGAGTAAACAAGTCAAAGCAGTTACTGAACACTCTTCGAAGAACCCCTTGGAAGCCTATTACCCAATGAACATGCACTAAAAAGGCACAAGCTCCCTGACTAGAAATTTCCTGCTGAGTGAAAAAATAGCTGAGCAAATGAGTCAAAGCAGTGTAGTCTGGAACACTAGAACCATAAGGCAATCCAAGGGCAATGACTATTGCTCTGATATTTTCTTGCTTTTTCAAGTCTTGAGGTAGAGTGAGAGAGACTAGTACTCCACAAAGGCAAGAGAAGGATAATCAAGAACCAACTACAGTTTCTCAGGTCCTCCAAGGAGTGAGGAGTAGCTCCCTCTGCTGATTCTCTAGGAAGCAAGGAGTAGACCCCTCTGCTGATTCTGTGAGGTGTTGCAGCTATCAGCAAGTATTTAATAGAAGTCAGGACCAGGGTGGGTGGGCAGGACAAAAAGAGCTCAGGTTTCCCCAGCAAGGACAAATTCTCTCCATAATGGAGGTGTCCAGAATAAAGTTCAGGTTTCTTTCTGTTGCAGGGAGATCCTCTGTGCTGACAAAATAGGCACCACAGGTCCCACTGGCATCTGGAGGTGTCTGGAGGTGGCTGGGGAGTCAGAGGGCTGTCCAGGGATCAATTAGTGTCAGCGAGAAGATCCAAAGCTGTAGTACTCTGCCTCTTTACACCCATGAATACCCTGGGAGACTGTCCAGGTTTGACAGCAGTCAGTTTCAATGGACAGAGATGTTGATACTGCCATCCCAGTTTGCACAGCCTTGCCTTGACATTGTTCAGTTTCTGCCTTTCTTTCTGGAGGTCCTGACTATAGTTGGGAAAGATAAGAATTTTTGTTAATCCAAGATCAATCAGGCCTTTTAGTCTGGCCACTTGGTGCATGGCTTTCTTATCCTGTAATCATAGGAATTCAGCCAGAGAGTATCTGGTTCAATCTCCTTGTCCAGGCTCCTTTCTAGGGTGTGATGGGCCTGTTCCACCTTGAACTCTTGCAGTTTGGTCAAAATCTCCTCCAGAAAATGACAATGCTGGGCCTTACACAGGTAGTTACCTCCTCTACCCATATAGGAGGTCACTCATTGGATCTGCTGTTCCTCCTGGGGATGGAGATCTCCAACTTGGGGGTGGAACCAGTCAGTTGATCTGACCATCACACTATAAGATTCAGCTTCGGGGACCCCTCAAATGGACCTACACCTTCAGAGACGGTACAATACCGTCCTTTAAGGGGAGTTACCCCAGTTGGTCTATCGGCAGTTCTGGACCTAACAGGATTGCTGGGTGAAAGCACAAGTCCAGGGGACCTTGTACTAGCCTATAATAAGGCAGTGGGAGATGCCTTGGACTTGATTGCTCCTGTTCGTGTTCGACCACTCACTTTTTGCCCAAGGTCCCCTTGGTATGATGGGTCCTTGAAGGAGCTGAGGTGGGTTGGTTGAAGGCTGGAGAGAGCTTGGTGGAAGTCTGGCCTTGATGCCTACAGGCTTAGATTGATAGAACACTATGTGGGCTATCAGTGAGAAATCATCCATAAGAAGGCAGAGTTCCTGTCCAGGGAGATTTCTGCTACGTAGAATCGACCAGTTCAACTCTTCCGAACTGTAGACAGATTGTGCAATCCAGTCTGTCACCAGTCCAGCAGAGCTTTTTCACAAATTAAGTGTGATGAGCTAGCTCGGTTCTTCGCAGATAAGGTTGCTGACATCAGGGCCGGAATCGACCTGGTTCTCTCTATGAGGGGGTTGCAGAGGTCAGCAGGAGGTAGTGAGCACCCGGTCTGTCTGGACAAATTTCAGCTGACCAGAATTCATGGACATTGTGAGAATTGTCCAGACTTTGTGCCCAACCTGCTGTAGTTTGGATCTGGGCCCTACCCCCCCCTGTTAGTGGGGTATGTAGATGTTATCTGCCTGATCCTAGCTGAAATTATATGGAGATCCTTGGAGAGGGGAGTCTTTCTGGACCCTCTAAAGGAGGTGGTCATCGACCACTCCTTAAAAAACCCTCCTTGGATCCCGACGATCCAGCTTACTACCAACCTGTCTCTAACCTTCCCTTTGTGGGGAAGGTTATTGAAAAGGTGGTTGCATTGCAACTGGACAATCACCTTGAAACTCACAGTGTCTATGAAGCTCTTCAGTCTGGTTTCAGGAAGAGGCATAGCATGGAGATTGCCCTTGTTTGGGTACTTTAATGATCTCCTAATGGTGAAAGATTGAAAGGCTCGTAACATCTTGGTGCTTCTTGATCTCTCAGCAGCCTTTGACACTGTGGACCATGGGGTTCTTTTGGAGACCCTGCAGTTCCTTTGTGGACTGTCAGGTACAGTCCTCAAATGGTTTTGATCATTCCTTTTAGGCAGGTCTCAGAGGGTGGTCATTGGAATTTATTCCTCTGATGCCCTCCCCCTGTCTTATGGGGTGCCGCAGGGCTCCATATTGGCACCTATGTTGTTTGCAGTGTATATGCTGCCATTGGGAGATATCATCAGGTGATACAGCATGAGTTTTCACTGCTATGCAGATGATAATCAGCTGCATATGTCCTTTGTGCCTGGACAGGTTGATGCAGTCTCTGTGCTAAATAGCTGCCTCTCTGAGATCAGAGATTGGATGAGCTCGAGTTGCCTGAGATTGAATCTGGATAAGACTGAGGTGTTGGTTGTGGATCCAGGTCACCTAGGGGTGGGTTTTGGGGCTGGGCATGCGTTGGGCCTATGGCTTGATGGTGTCCAGCTCGTTACCTCAGATTGAATGCGTAACCTGGGCATTATTTTTAGTGATGGTTTGACCCTGAAATCTCAGGTGTTGGCTGTGGTTAAATCCTGATGTTACCATCTGAGGAATATCGCCCAGGTGAAACACCTGGTTCCACCGGGTGACCTTCCAACATTGGTCCATGCCTTCATTACTACCCATATTGACTACTTCAATGCCCTCTACCTGGGGCTATCTGGGGTTGATATCCACCGCTTGCAGCTAGTGCAGAATGCTGTGGCCAGTCTGCTGACTGGTATCTCTAGGACCGGTCACATTATGCCTGTGCTGCACGAGCTGCACTGGCTGCCAGTTCAGTAGTGGATCACCTATAAGGTAGGCTTGCTTACCTTTAAAGTCCTACATGAACAGGGACCCAACTACCTGAAAGATCTCTTGATTCCCTGCTCCCCCAATCATCCTCTCTGATCCACCGACGAGCGAGGGATTGCTAGAGATTCCCAGGGTTCATTTAAAAACTTCTGCAGCTTGTGCTTTTTCATTTGAAACACCAACCCTGTGGAATTCTCTACCTCATTGCTTAAGAGAATGTCTGACCATCAGTAGTTTTAAAACTATGTTGAAAACTCATTTCTTTTCCTTGGCTTTTCCAGACTAACTTTAAATAATTTATTCTGCTGCTTGCTTTTTAAATCTTATGCTTATATTGTGTACAGTGTCTTGATTTTAAAAGGCGCTTTATAAATAAAGGATTGATTGATTGAATATCTGCAAAACTAATATGCTGAATCAGTCACTTAGAAATAAAGCCCTCTGGGTTCCATCCTTCAAGTTCACCAGGCAGCCTGATTACATGGATATTCGACCTGCGTGCTCAGTTCTCCTGGTCCTCCAGCTTAGCTTTTAGTTCAGTGACCATTTCTTTTGGTTGAGCTCTTTCTCTGTCCCAGTCATTGATCAGGTCTTCGGTGCTGCTTACTCCCTCTTCCAGCTCTGTTATTTTGGCAGCATGAGTTGCTGTGGTTTTCCTGAGCCATTCTACTATGCCTTGTCTGTGAGACATCTGGGCATTTATGTTTGTAAATCTGGTTCACATTTCAGCCTGCAAACTTGGAGAGGTTTTAGAGAAGAGGGCTGGTCAGACATCTGCCCCTCCAAATCTTCCCGCTCAGCTGCCATGGTGCCTGCTCTTACCTGAGTCTCTTGCAAGTTGTTCTGCTTTGCAGCTCCTCTGTAAGTATGATGTGTGTGTTTGTTTGTATGCCATTTAGACATTCTGTTCTGTTTGCCGACTGATTTGCTGTGCTTTTCCAGACCTTTTCTACAGGGATACCACTGGTATTGAGATGATTGGAACTGCCTAGAGAGGAGCAGTGCCTTCAGACAAGCACCATGTTTGATGGCTCAGCCACACCCCCAGAGCATGGCATCTTAACATACAGCTGGACCATCGAGGGATATTTCAGGGGAAGCACCTAGGGCTTGGTAGCTGAGGACAGCAGTGAAGCATCAAGCGACATGGCTGGTGAAAAAACTGAGTTGGGAGTTATTTTTGTTGTGTTACCCTAACATTTTTATTTTTAGCATTGTATTTTAATATGATTTAAGCATGGTAACTTTTGTTACTTGAACTTAATTGATAGGTTGCTAATTAGGTTTAATTGCTTATAATTTTTTTAACTGGTGGTGTATTTATTTTGTTTACAGGTTTTCTGTCTGTCTTTTTGTCATTTTAGAAAGGATTCTCCAAAGCAGCATAAAGCTATTATGGGAAGGTAAACAGATGTAATTGGTTGGCATGCAGCCTTAATTGCTGAGGTATACTGGGGAAACACATGATAATGAGGGAGAGAGAGAGAGACAGAGAGAGATAATGCATTGATAGAAAGTTGTCACCACAGAAGCCATTATCATGTGTTTCACTGCATACCTTACCATTTATGACTGCATCCTGTACCCTCCGATTACAAATGTATTTCTCCCAATTGCACCTGTATACTGTACCTCCCAATTACAGCTGCATTCTGTACCACCAAAGCTGAAACTTGTATACCAGTGAAATAAACCACGTATATTGTAACATGAGAAAGATAGTAAACAATCACTTAAACAACAACAAATCAATTAAAGGGACACTGTCAACCCCATAAAGATTCAGAATGCACCTTGTTTAAAAAACACATTTTATGATTGTTTACATTTCATAAAGATTGCAGATGTAGCTGGTTATATGATTTTGATTCTTTTTTTTTTCTTTCTAAAAGTGAAAAGCAGACTGCAATCCATTCTGGAGATACTGCACAAAAATATATTTGTTTATATACCTTGATTAATTCCTACTGCATCTTTTCTTGACTTGGGAACACCAGTACACAGTCCAGCCACTCATGATGCAGTGGGAGGGGAGGAGACGAATTGTATCATGAGTAGCTATACTGTTTGGGGGTGTTCCTTATGTTCCGGATGTATGAAATAAGAGTTGATCAAGGATTTAAAACAAAACAGGGTTGGGTATAATTACACCATTGCTATGCATTTCAGTTCTACTAAGAAAGGAAACTGATAAAATAACCAGAAACATCAATGAATTTAAGAGAAGGTAAGCAATCATAAAATGTGGGTTTTCAACCAGAAATTATATGATGCAAAAAAAGGTTGACAGTGTCCCATTAACCCCAAATTAAACAATTTAACAAATCAAGCAAAAACCTACCAAATGACCTACAAAGTTCCCACACTCAACTAACTCTGGAAAACAAAATCCTAGTCTATTCAAACAAACAAAACTCCTTCCCCCCATTTCACTCACCAAACAGCTACAGTATGTCCCTTGACATGCTCTCCTCCACTGCCAAGGCCTGCATTCTTCCTCTGACTTCTCCCTTGATGCTCCAGCTGCCTGCTTAAATGCCATGCCCTCCATGCTGCTACCACCACCATCTCCACATATCACCATACTGTTTCAGGTGTCACATCCACCTGCTCCAGTGATGAATGACTCTCCTAGTCCTGGCTGTGCAGTTCATGCACCACTGATGCCACAAGCTGCTCCCAAACTAAGCATGTCCTCCTGACAAAGTCACTCCACACACTGACATGAGCTGTAGTCCATGATGCCACCAAAGACCTAAGGGACGACTGGCCAAGATAAGCTTCTTTATGTAGGAGAATTCTATACTACAGAAACAAAAAAGGGCCAAAAGAGTGCCTAAACCAGAATGCCTCTCAACTACGGAAGCCCTGGAGAACTAGAATACTAACTTCAAACCGCAAAATAGCCATGACCACAGAGAACCCAGAAAGCAACCCAACTGTATCTAGTAGGTAAAACTACTAACCATCCACACATATTTTATAAAATAAATAATGGTTAAGTGCAGCACATTTAGTAATATATAGAATAATGCATATGCAGGTGTGTTAAGATTTAAATTTATACATCAGAGGTGTGTGATGACCAATAAACCTCAAAGACAAAGCTTGAGAGGTTTATTAGGTCATCACACACCAAGGGTGTGTAGAAAACCTCATAAACACACACCTGCATATGTTTTGCTTTATATAATTACTGGAGCAGGGTGTTTGTAATATGTTGCCAGATTTCACGTTATCGGTTTATTTGCCTGGCCATTCATCTTCAGTTTAGTCAATGGATAGTAATTGAGACATGGAATAAAACAGGAATACAAACTAGTAGTTTTAACAAGAAACATTAACAATAGTCAAACTGAACTTGTTATGAATCCATTTTCTTGTATGCTGCGGTCACCATTGTTTCCTTGGGAACATTATCTGGTAGCTGCAATGGGGGCAGGATAAAAGTGTTTTTTTAGTAAGACTGTAACTCACTGATTGCTCAAAACCTAGTGGGATTTTGAAAATGTTAGAACTTTCAGGTGGTCTATTGAAAGGGAGGTTGACAAAGGTTAGTGGTTTGTATTGTGAGAGACAGCACATAATTCATAGTTTGGGTGCTTGAAAACCTGAGAAGACAGCACCAGGCAGCAAATGCTCAAAAACAAGTTGATATATGGGGTCACCAGTAATTATACACTAATTTAGGGGTGGCTAATCAGATAATAAAGCCACTCACCTTTCAGACTTATAGCTTTATTATCTGATTAGCCCACCTGTATTGGCATAGGTCCTTGTATACCACACTTACCCATCACTTATTCTCTTTCACTTTCATATTCTTTGCAGAAAAGAAACTATGTTAATCCACCAGTCACAGTTCATCTTAATGCCACAAAAATACAGTAGAGAAATCTGGCATTAGGGTTTCCAACCTTACCTCCCCCCCCCAAGCAGCAAAAGGACAAGACCACACAAATAACCATAGACAGGTGTCATCGGGTAAGACAAACAACATACAGCTGTTTCGAGATGACACATAAGCAGTAGCACTGATGTTCTTCCTTGGTGGATTAGTATTTGCGGCATGCACACAGCAAGACTTAAACATTGATTTGTGGCTGTAGATAAGAAATCGACGATACTCAAATCATAACACTGCTTCTGTGTGCAGAAGCACAGGCCCCTGCAGCCACAGATACAAATCCACAATACCCAAATTGCAAGAGCTTTTTCCTCTACAGAAGTGCAGGCTCATAAAGGGCCAGAACTTCTGTAGCCTCAGGTACTCATGCACACTGTAAGCCATACACACACGATGGGCCTGTACTTCTGCAGCCACAAGTGTAAGACATGCACACTGACCCCTAGCTGCAGAAGCATGGGCGGCACTAAATCCATGATAACAAAATTGTAATGAGTTCCTTTGAATATAGCGAATACAAAATTGCGACGAAATAATAGCAAATCAATTACAGTGCTATTTAGTATCGTGAGCATATATTTACAGCACCAGTACATAATAACAACAACTAGCCAGTCTAGCCAACCCAAAACAGTGCTTATTTAAGCAAGTAATAACACATGACGAGGTGTGGGTTACGTGTTGATAAGAGCATGCCCAGGTTTGTTATAAGGCATGAAGCACTTGCGCCGAGTGCCTTATGCACCTGAGCATGCTCTTATCAGCACATAATCCACACCTCAGAGTGTGCTATTGCACTTATAAAATGGGCCCTCCAAGTAAATAAAAAAAAGGAGGAAAGAATAAGTTGAACAATTTATAAAAATGAAGTTTTTAATGGTGCTGATAGGCAAAGTAGTTCCTGTAACACTGTATTGTGGTGTGTTTGAGGTTGGCTTGCTTGCCAGTAGAGGGCTCTCGTCCCTAGAAAACAAAATGTAGAGGCTAGGTCTCCTCCCCCAAGTAAACATCTTTGGAAGCATGTCTCTTTTTGCCTGCCATAGTTGAGATGTTTCTGTTTCCTGGCATCTGTGGGAGTGACCGTGGTCCATATCTCGGGATGACATCTTTTGAAAAGTGAAAGCTGAGCACGGAATATGAAAGCCGCTAGTGACGGGAGCAGCATGGTTTATACAACATGGTGAAGAGAGAGAGAGGGGTTTGCTAATGAAGCTTGAACTGGACAAGACACTGAGGTAATGGCAGCACAGTACTGTGGATTGGGAACGGGAGGGAGAATGCTAAGTACCTGCTGTTACTGTTTTGTGGAGTTTTTGATAGACCATGTGTTTAGAAAGTGAAAGGTGCAGCATGGTTATTGAAGCGGCTAGTGAGGAGAGCAGTGGGGTTTACAGTTTAGAGTACTCGGTGGGCGGGGGTTCTCAATGGAGCTTGCAATGGACAGGGCACTGTGGTGACGGCACCACATGTTGATTTATAATGTTTGCTGAGTTTTAAATAAATGTAGGAGTGGGTTTGGGTGGTGTTTTGTTTGAGGTGTTTCAGTAACAGATCCCATGTAAGCCATGAGAAAGACACTGTGTTGTGAGCTGTGCCAGTCTTTGTTTCTGTTTTCAGCTGGCACAGCTCAATGATTCCGTGCTATTGTGGGGCTCAGAAGTGGAGGCTAGTGCTGGTTGGCTACTATATCATCTGATAAGGACACGGCTCAGATGATGTAGTAGCCAATCAGGATGCTTGAGGTCTTTAGCCCATTTTATAACAATAGTGAACTTGCTCATTTAACAATAGTGAACTTCTTCCTCTGAAAAGAGCTCATACCTGTTGGGAAATAGAGAAATAGTGCCTCTTTGCTGTTGTGCTGTTGTGCTACCAAAAAGCTCTACTCATTACACACACACTGATGCCGCAGGTCAGAGGTCACCCACCCCCCTCAGCTGCTGCTAATTAACCCTTGACTTATAAAATATTGCTCTGTGATGTGCTGCTCAGTTTCAGAGCTGCATTAAGTGAACTGAGATGGAATTCCTACGAGACAGAAAGGTAGGCCCCTTGTTCTACATGGAGGATTTTTATACTGAAAAGATAAAGAGACTGGAGAGGAAGTATACTGGTGAGGCGCTGATGCACACAAATACAGTTGCCTAGCTCACCTCCACACAATTGGCAATGCGGTTGTTGCTCAAATTAAAGAGCACACCCATGTACCAGATGGTGGAGATGTGGGTGTGCAACGGGTGATGTTGACATAAGGGAGCGTGCACAAACTGGAGTTAAAACAACAGCTCAAGTTGTTGTTGAGTGCACAGCCTCTGCTCCTGAGTCAGCTACAGGCTGCCTACCAGGTGTGAGACTGATAAAGTGCACTGTTCAGCCTATCAGGCAGGTTGAAAGAGGTTGTTCTGCCACCTCCACCACAGTGGAGGACCTGGTGATTCCCCCAGAATTTACTCTTACTAGTTCTGGGCAGATATTCTTGATTTGTGACAGTGGCAAAGATGCTGATCGCTTGTAGCATTTGCCACAGAGGGTAACTCAACGTTCTTTTTTTTTTTTTTGAAATTTAAGTTTATTGATTTTACACATAAAACAACCATGAGATACAAAAGTATACAACTTGCAGAGAATACATGGTATAACAAAGGAAAAACCAAAAAAACAAAATTCCCCCCAAACACAAACAAAAACGATAACACAAAAACCTCCCTCCCCAACTCCCACCTCCTCCCCACCAAACCCTCCCCAAGAACCCTCCCCAACCCACCTCCCACCCAACTGCCATCCGCCCTCCACCCTGAACCCACCCCCATGCCCTCCCACCCAACTCCAGTCGAGGTACAGGCAACTAGCATCTCCAAACCGATATTTAACATAATAACCATACAGGAGTAATCCACTCCCCGAATTATTAGGTACAAAACCACCATATATAACAAAACGGAGTACCATTACAGGCATAGGATGAAAGGCCAAGAACTCATTGGTGCAAATATAATGCTTGTAGCTTGCCCCATTTTTTCCAAAACAGATCCATGCGGCATCGCACACTGGCCACTAAATTTTCAGAATTGAGATAGGCAGAGAGCTCAGATAACCATTCGGCATAGGACAGTACCAATTGATCAGTCCAATGCCTAAGAACCAGTCTCTTAACCGCAACGGAAACCAAAGCAATATGGTATCTACGCTCCACACTGTCTATACTGGCATAATCACCCAGAATACAAATCTCAGGGGTAAGACAATCTGAGAGACCTAGTAGAGGATCTAAATTATCCTGGATAGAAGACCATAAGGGGGCAACTTTACTACAGTACCAAAAAATATGTAGGGAATCCCCCTCCCCCTGCCTACACCTGGAGCAGAGAGGAATGGGAAGCCTCTTAAGTTTGAAAAGCTTTTTGGGGGTATAATACATGTCATTCACTATATAATATTGAGTAAGCCTGAGTCTGTCCTGCGAGTGGTATTTGTGGAGATCGTTCCAGATACGAGACCAATCCAGAACAGACTCAGGCAACACTGAGGACCAAGTACTAGAGCCCCTCACAGGTTCCGGAAATTTATAGTTCAACAGGAAGGAGTATATTAATGAGATAGAATGCGGCTTGGAAGCAAGGGTTACAATTTGAGAAAGGAAGGGGCGGATCTTCGGCTCATTAAAAAGGGCACCAAATTTCCCAACCATGAGGTGTCTCAACTGGTAGACTTTGAAAATCATGACATTAGGGATAGCATACCTATTGAGTATGTCCACTGATGAGAGAAGGGATCCTTGATCGTAAAGATGCTCTAGGTTAGCATCTTTAAGTTGTGTAAGCCACTCGGGAGTGATCATCGAGTTACCCAGCTTAATATTAGGGTTAAACATAACCGGTTGGCCTAAATCCCGCGCAGAAAAAACATTTACAAAACGCCAGCACTGAAAAAGAGATTTAAGGGACACAAGAATAAATGCGTCGTCTATCCATTGTGAAAGCGTTGAAGGGGGTATAAAAAGGCATAGGGATCTATCTTAACTTCCAAAGAGCCAACCTCTCAATTTGGAGCCAAATCGGTCGAAAAGAGTCTGGATTAGCGAAAACCATCTCCTAACTTAGCAAGTTGAGCCGCCCAGTGATAGAGCAAGAGATTTGGGAGTCGAGTCCACCCTTATCTCTGGAAGGAAAGCTTAATGAAAGACCGCCGCACTCTTTCCTCGCCAGACAAAATTGGAAAACATCTCATGATATTGTTGAAAATATGAAACAGGCAGCCAGAGATTAAGCAAGTTGAGAGGGTAAAAGATACGGGGCAGAACATTCATTTTAATGACATTGATCTGGCCCCAAAGGGAAATAGGAAGAGCAGACCACCGTGACAGATCTTGCTGAATAAGACTCTTAAGATCATCTAAGTTGAGCTTCTTAAGAAGGGAAGGGTCCGTTGTAAAATGGATCCCTAAATATTTAATCGATCTGGGAGACCACCTCATACCAAAATTCACAAATTCCTGCTTATACGTATAGGTGTTTAAGGGGAAGATTTCAGATTTAGCAATGTTCAGTCTGTATTGAGAAAGGGCCCCATATTGACTAAGAACATCCAGTGCATGTCTAAGAGAGTCAGCAGGAGATTCAATATGCAGAAGTATATCATCTGCGTAAGCAGAAATAACCAGCTCTTGTTGACCCACTAAGCATCCCTTGATAAGCACTGAGGATTTAAGTTTAATAAGAAGGGCTCTAAATACAAATTAAATAGGAAGGGCGAAGAGGGCAACCTTGCCTAGTGCCCGTAAACAACCGGAATATCGAGGAAAAAGCTCCGTTACAATATATTCCGTCCGAGGGAGCTTTATAGAAGATCTGAACCCATTCCAAGAAGGAAGCCGGGAAACCCATTCTAGCCATCACAGCCCAAAGAAAAGACCAATCCACCCAATCAAAAGCCTTCTCTGCATCCAATGAAACTAAAACCATGGGGCGTTGAGATGTATGAGCATGCTGAGATATGTGAGAAAGGGTTCTTAAATGATCAGATGAAGATCTAGAATGCACAAAGCCCACTTGTTCTGGACTAAGTAGTTGGGTCCAGACCGCCTTAATCCTCTCGGCCAGAACTTTAGAGAGAATTTTCATATCATAATTTTGAAGGGATATGGGTCTATAATTCGATGGATCTGTAGGAGTTTTACCTGGCTTGGGAATTAAAATAATGGTGGCTTCAAGGAGAGTAGGGTCTATAAGATGGGAAGAGAAAAGATATTCATAAAGTTTGAGAAGTATAGGAGCAAGATCCTTGGAAAGAGTTTTATAAAAGTTAACGGGAAATCCGTCTGGGCCAGGTGCCTTATCCGAGGTCATAGAGGCAATAACTCTCTTTATCTCCACCAAAGAAAGAGGAGCAGTCAAGATTTCCTTGTGAGAAGACAAAAGCTGAGGAATATCGAGACCAGCTAAATACACCTCAATATCTGACAGAGAGGCAGGAGACACGGGCAAGCTATATAAGTCCTTATAGTAACTTTCAAAAATTCGTACAATTCCCCTAGGAGAGGTTTCTACAGAACCGGTGGGCGCTTGCAAAGTCGGAATTATCCTGGAACCCTCCAATGCATGAAGGCACAGAGCTAGTGGCCCTCTTAGAAGCCAAAGGACTACAGGACAGCAGACAGCATGGCTTCATACGTGGCCGATCCTGCCAAACCAACCTGGTCGGGTTCTATGACTGGGTAACTAGGCAACTGGACGGGGGACATGCAGTGGATGTCCTGTATCTGGACTTCAGTAAGGCATTCGACTCAGTGCCACATGGAAGGCTGGGAAGGATTAGTAGGCACAGGGGCAGGTGCAATGCTGGTGAGATGGTAGGAAACTGGCTGCAGGGAAGGCAACAGAGGGTGGTGGTGGGTGGGGAGCCTCACACCCAAGGGCAGTGACGAGTGATGTCCCACAGGGCTCGTGTTGGGACCAGTGTTGTTTGGGATATTCATTGCAGACATATCATGGGACATCAAGAGCAAGATCAGTCTGTTTGCTGATGATACCAAGGTTGGCTGTGGTGGATGACCTAGGGGGATGGCAGGGTTGCAGGATGATCTGGCAAAGCTTGAAACCTCGTCAGACACCTAGCAACTGGCGCTTTAATGCCAAAAGTGCAAGGTGATGCATTTTGGGATGAAGAACCCAAGGAGGACTTACCAGCTAGGGGAGTGCAGCTAGCCCAGACAGAGGAGGAGAAGGATCTGGGTGTGCTCATCACAGGGTCAATGAACAACTCGGCACAGTGTAGGAAGGCAGCTGCAAAGGCCAACAAAATGCTGGGTTGTATTGCAAGGGTATATCCTCAAGGAGGAGGAGGTGATTCTGCCACTGTATAGGTCATTAGTTAGACCACACTGGAGTACTGCGTGCAGTTCTGGCGTCCGTATCTGAAAAGGGACATTAAGTTACTGGAGGGAGTGCAGCGCAGGGCGACAAAGATGATCAAGGGTCTGGGGGACTTATCATATGAGAGGAGGTTGAAGGAGTTGAACATGTACTCACTGGAGGAGAGGAGAGACAGGGGGACATGATTGAAACCTTTAAATACATGAAAGGAATAAACAAGACAGGTACAGAGGGGCTGTTCAAAGTAAGGGAGGGGAGGGCCACCAGGGGCCATGATATGAGACTGGAGCGAGGAAGGTTCAGGAGGGAGATGAGGAGACACTTTTTTACAGAGAGGGTGGTGGCTGGGTGGAATGCGCTACCTGCAGAAGTGGTATGCAGTAGAACAGTGGACTGCTTCAAACGAGGATGGGACAGGACAAGGGGGAGGGTTAATGAAGGCGAAGGGTGGAAGGGAGGGGCAGCTGCAGAATAAGGGGTGCTAGCTGCACATTCGAGCAGACTTGATAGACCTCTAGGCCTTTATCTGCTGGCAAATTTCGTATGTTCGTATGTTCGTAGAAGCCTCCCGGCCTTTTCCCCCTGATCGATGTATTTAGCTTGGGTTCTAATCAGGTAGTATTCCGCCTTCTCTTTTTAAAGATCAGTATATTCATTTTTGACTGCTACAAGGGCTTCTAAAGAAGACAGCGGAGAGGCCGGAGAATGGGTGGCTTCTAGATCCTTGATTCTATTCATTAAGGAAGCTGCCCGCTCTAATCGGGCTTTCTTCCTTGCAGAGGCTAATTTAATCAGCTCACCCCTGAGATAACATTTTAGAGCGCACCAGATAATATCAAACCTCGGAGAAGAGTCAAGATTATCCGCCATGAAAAAGAGAAATCAAGGATCCTATTTTCAGAGCCACCGTATGAGGATCCTTAAGTAACTGGGTATTAAGTCTCCAAGCAGTGTCTCGGTGAAACTCAGGGTCTAGAGACAGTTTAACCCAGACTATTGCATGGTCTGAGAGGATAATCGGCTCAATGCCAGACTGGCGGAGACCCGGAAGGTGAGTTTTGCTAAGCAAAATATAATCTATTCTCGACCATGATCCATGTGGTTGGGAAAAGAAAGAAAAGGCCCTAAGAGAAGGATTAGAGAGTCTTCAGGGGTCACACAACCCCAACATCTGCAAAAAATCATACAAAGCCCTTTGCGTGGTTGTCGGGGGCCGATTATCCTGGGGATCTCTATCCAAAAGATAGGAAGGTGGGACATTCCAGTCCCCCCCCAGGATAATTTGTGAGGGAAGGAGAACGCTGATTTTATCAGCAAGAGCCATAAAGAAATCAGGACTTCCCCCAACAGGCCCATAAACAGAACCTAAAATTACAGTATTCCCGTTGAGGGTGCCCTTCACCAAAATGAACCTCCCCACTGGGTTTTCCACTACCAGGTCTCTCGTAAATAGAACATGCTTTTTAATAAGTACAGCTACTCCTCTGCTATAATTAGACCCGCTCACCACATACACCTGTGAGAAACCAGATCGAGATAGCCATTTTACCTCCCCACCCTTTAAATGGGTCTCCTGAAGAAATAAAATATCCATTTGCACCAGAGTACAGTGGTTAAAAACCTGAGTTCTTTTGACCTTTTCCCTAAGCCCGCGCACATTCCACAACGCTATTTTAAAATCTCCAGTAACCATTTTAAAAACAGTATGAAAAGGGAACATATATTAGAACATCCAGAAGTACCGCAGAAATAAAGGCACACTCGATCCCCAAACTTCCATACCCTCCCCGCCTGCCCAAGGATGTCCATTGGGAATAATAACAGACTGAAAAACTTAGCCACAGTTAAGATACAGTCACACCAAAGTAAGGCTTGCAGGCGAACCCCAAAATACCCTTCTTAAACCCCAACAGATAACTATATACAATATGACATACCCCAGAGCCTGCCAAGAAGATCCCAATAAGAATTCCAACAGCCTGAAAAAGACAACTACAGTTAAGATGTAATCATAAAAACACTGCCTGGCAGGCCAACCCTCCCCCCAAAACCCATTACGAATCCCACTAAATAACTATGTACAACATGGTCCCCAGGCTGCAAACAGTTAGAACACCAAAAACCAAAGTCCTGGAGGCCACATCCCCACCGCGAGTCCAGCACCACCCATCATGCAGAGAATGAACAAAAAAAGAAAATACCTGACATCATTCCCACTGGAAAAAAAGTCCTTCCTAGACCATCCTGGGAAACCCCACAGGACTCTGCAAATGAGGCTGGACTGGCAAACCCCCCTTCCATAAGCTCGCGACTCAGCTGCCCCAAGAGGCTAGGTCCAGGAAAACTCCTTCCCCCCCCCGCCATCCACCTGCCAAATCTGCAGAGAGAGAGAAAGAAAACAAACCCCCAGAACCCAATATACCATCTAAAACCACCTTAAATCCCATCTCCTCACTCTTAAATGTCACAAGGGAATTCCCCAAAGCAGGGTCCGCTACTCACCCCTAAGGTAGAGTGGAAAAGAAGAAATCCAAAACGAGCTGGGCAAACCTCAGAATGGGAGACATAACCTCTACCGGCTCGCCATGTTTCCAGGGGGCGTTATATGCTAGCCGGACCAAAACTGGGTCCTACACTTGAAAACAGTACCTCTGGGAAACCCCACCCCTAAAAATGGAGTTCCGGGAAAAGGCCGAAGGACCAGCTATCTCGGCCCATTGCAACCCCTACTCAGCCAACTCGGATCTCGCCTGCAGCAAAACCTGAAGAAATGGCAAGAGCAGGTAGAAACTATACAAACCAGCTAGAACAGAGAGTAGCAGGAAAAACTAAGACCCCTGCCACTGAAAAAGGGGAAACCCCAGTATATAAAAAGCAGATTAACATTGAAATTAGATTCAGGCCAAAACATCACTAGACATAATGTTCGCCACTCAGTTCAACCATTTGCCTTGAACAGTTCCGTGAATTTAGCGGTCAGTTCTTTGTGAGCAGTCTCTGGAGACTCAAAACTGTAGTTGGCACTGCCCACTGAAACTTTAAGGGTGGTAGGGTATATCATCCTAACCGGGATAGACGCCTCGATCGGCTTCTGAACCGTGGGGTGAAACGCGGCCCTTCTCACTCTCGTCTCCTTGGGAAGATCCTGGGCAATCCTCAACTTAGTCGACCCCCAAATAAACTCTTGCAGCCCTTGGGATTTATTGAATACATGCTGCCTCTCAATGTAACTCAAAAATTTGATAATTATAGGTCGCGGGGAGTTGGGCGGCGTCGGGCCTCAGCGATCTGTGTGCCCTCTCGAGGTGGTAGCTTGGGTTAATCGGGGAGGGACCAACTACCTTAACAAGGAACCGCTGCAAAAAAGCTATCAAGTCCGATCCCTCTTCCAGCTCCGGTAGGCCCAGAATGAGGAGGTTGTTCCGGCGACTGTGACCCTCCAGATCTTCAGCCTTCTGTTGCAGTTTCTGTATCTGCTGGGACAACCCGGAAATCTCTGTATCTGCCTTCACCCTTCACTGTTCCACCGAGAAGATTCTGGCCTCCGAATCCGACACCCTCATGGTAAGAGAGGAAAGGTCTCCCCTTAGCAACTTTAACTCCGCTGTCATATCTTGGAGGAGATTCTTGATTGGAGCCATCTCCTGCATGAATTTGTCTTCTGTAAGGGGAGCTGACAGCTGGGACCTATCTCCAGCCTTCTCCGACCCCATACCCGCCTGACTCCGCGGTTTTTTAGCTGACTTTTCTGGGGTCGCAGGCGGCGTATGTTTAGCCACGGCCTGCTTCCTATCCACTTCCATCTCCTCACCCAGACAAGAGGGCTAACGGGAAACCGCCCGAGGATCAAAATTCAAAACATAGGTAATCCAATAATGAGAATCTGGTCACTTTGATGAAGCGAAAAGCGCAGATTATGGCAGTTAGGAGGGTTGGAGGAGAGAGCTCTAGACCCCTGCTGCCATTCAGCCAGCTGCCATCACATGACTCTAACTCAGCGTTCTTGAAAGAGTGTCAGGACCGGATGATGGATGGAACGTTTACATCTTTCCCCTCATTATTTGACCAGCTTTACACAGTGCATGGTCTGCATTCTAGCACAGTTGTGACAGCACTGTATGTGCTTAGGTTTTCTTGCAGGACAGCTTCATATTCCAGTGTTTTCAGTCAGCTGATAGCATTATGTCCTGCCCTTAGTCCCACAATTGCCATAATGGATTTTGAAAGATCAGCTTGGAAAGCTTTTTCTTCTGTGTTTACAGCAACTGAGGGCAGGGGTGTTTCTTTCATTTTGCCCAGGCTATGTGTCAGAAGATCCAGAAATGTTCTGATGTCCTTGAGAAGTACTGCAGCGACCCTGACCTTTCCCTAAATTTGTGCATGTTCCTCTCTTTAGCATTTGTTCCAATGCAGGATGTTGTTAACACATTTGAGGAGATGCATGGGTGGGAATTTTTCGAGAGCAAGGAGGAAATGTTGTTGCCAGTCCTAGACTATTACGAGAACACTTGGGTGGGAAGGCCGTGAGGAAGGTCAGGTCGCAGAAGGGCAGCATTTCCAGTGCATCAATGGAACTGCCATGTGGCAACAACAAGAGGTCTCTCAAGAACAAATGATGTGGTGGAGGGATGGCATAGAGGCTTTAATAGTCGACCAGGAGCGTGCCATCCCTCTATTTGGAAGTTCATTCACTAAATACAGAATGAACAGCGAATGACAGAATTGAAACTTGAACAGCTGTTATGTGGTGTAAACAGCAGTGGAGTTAAATGTAAATACAGAGACCTAAATGAATGAGTGGGTTCAGTTGTTTCTAATTATGAGATAAGAAGCAAATATGAGTACCTTAGAGGACTGGCTTACAATTTTCAGTTGCAGGTTTAAGCAACAACATGCTAATGCAGCTCTGACAATCTGACCACTTTACTTGCTTTGGCAAATTTTTTTTTGTGACTTTATTTAGTGCTGAAGAGATTTCTTTTGCCAGTTTTTTATTAGTTTGTAAATAAAAATAGGTTTTTAACAAGTGATGCCGTGAGGTAAAACAATTGCATCTTGATGACTCAGCAGGAGTTTAAAATTGTTTTTTCCTCCATTTTCACTGTTATGATGGTGGTGGTGGTGCTAATATGTGAGGTGCCTTAGAGTATGGGAGCGATTGTTGTTCTCACTATAAAATAGTCGCCCATTTGCTTATCGCGATTAAATATTCATGATTATCACGTAGAACCATTGTAACAGCACTCCTGTCTGAAGAAGTGTTGGCCCCTAAGGGACTGGTGCCTCTTCAGCCACAGGTGTAATACATACTGTACACACTGATTTCTGGCTCCAGAAGGGCAAGCCCCTATGGGGCCTGCTGTTACATAGATGGAACTTCTGTTGCAATATGGGTATCATGGTTTCAGCAGTGGCTCTGGAAATTGTTTAAGGGGGTCACAGTTTTTCAGCTATGTAGCTGCATTTAGAAAAACAAGAACTATCAGATCATGCTATATAACAAGGTATCTCATAGAGCATGCATAACAACCTCTGGTAGCAGAGGCGCAGGCTCCATGCAGCCTTCTTTCTGCAGAAGTGGCATCTCCCATAGGGCCTGTGCTTCTGCAGCCACTCATACTAATGCAAGCAAGACATACACATACGCATGTGATTGCATAGGCACAGGCCCGGTGGGCCTGTGCTTATGCAGCTACACATACAAATCCACAAAGGAAGCACATCAGTGTTACTGCATTTGGGCTATCTGGAAACTGTTATACATTGTTTATCTTACCTGAAGATAGTTGTCTGTGGTTGCTTGTGTTGTCTTGTCCTTTTGCTGCTAGGGGAGAGTTAGGGTTGGAAACACTAATGCCACATTTCCTTACTTTTGCAGCATTTAGCTGAACCTTAACTGGCACATTAACATAGGTTTTTGCACAGGATTTCCTTTCTTTTTGAGATAGTGGAATCATATCCTCATTTACACAAGTCCATTTGTGACCTGAGTGAACAGATGCAGATGCACAGGGCAAAGGAAGACTCCGTCTGCCTATGGTATAGAGCGATGGATGTCAAGAATTCATGGAGCTGTGTGGTAGGCTGCTGAAGTGCAGAGCTGTCTGTGCCCTGCACTTCCATATGGTCACAGATACAGACACACAGAGCAATGAGTCTATACCTCAGCCAATTCACAGGGCCTGCTGGCACCCACAGGTGCAGAGGTGTTTGGCCCTATACCAAAAGAAGAGTTTTCTTCACTATATAGTACCTGGGCCCATGTAGACAACCCTGCATGATCATGTCCCTGGCTGGGGGACAGTGTTGCATGATGGCGCTGTCCTCCCAGCCTTGGCCCATCCAGCAGGGTCACTGAGTTTGTCCCTGAACTCAGCTCACCTGTACAGGCTTGGAAGCACTACCAGCTGGGTAAAATGCTGGCACTACATGCAGAATTTCTTAATTAATGTTATTGTTTTATTAATTTTGGCCCCAAATTTTGAAGATAGTTGTTTTATGACTTCGCCTTATAAACTTGACATGTAGCATTTACAGTATACTGTCTGAAACATCATTTTATACCACAAGTGTGAAAACAGATCTCGTCCAGGATTTTAAAAATGACACCTTGCATGTTTATGAGGCAATATGTAAAAATGGCTATGTTGAAAGTCTGGGGTCAAAATATTGAAAATTAGCTAAATTATCAGTGAACTTTGAAATATTTGAGTAATCACTCACAACATGGTTACTGTACCATATTTTTCACGAAACTTTCTACTTAGCCTTCTTATGACCCCACCTCATGAACCCAGTAGATAACATTTTTTGAATCCTGTCCATAATGTAATTTTGTGCAGCAACTGAGAAATCAATTTTTGGCATGTATTTAAAAAAAAAAAAATCAACAGCCTTGTTCATGAGGAGGGTTCACAACTAGGCCATGTGGAATGTTTGGTAGAAAAATATTGGCAATTAGTGAAGTTACAGGTGAACATTGAAATATTTTAATGTTCACTCATAACTTGGTCATTTTACCATATTTTACACCAAGGGCTGAATATTCAAACCCTGCATTGCGCCCCGGTGGGATACTGAGAAGGCTGTCTGGCAAAGCGCAAATCATGATGCACTGGGGCGCAATGATAATGCATGCAGCACAGATGTAGGGGGCATGTCCATGCATATGCAGCACATCCCGATATTCTACTCGGAATGTGCAGTGCATATGCTGGCACAACCCTGCATTGCACTGCATTGGGGGGCTCAAAGTTGAGCCCCTGAAAAATGGAACAACTCCTGGCCACTCACAGGTGGGCTGCAGTATTGCAGGGTGCCACACAACAGCCCAGCCATGGGTGGCCACCCGCCCACCCAGAACACCATTGGCAAGCATACACATAACCCTGGTGGTCAAGTGGACCCCCCCACCCGTTGCCATGATCGCAATGTTTGTAGTAAACTCAGTCCCTGGTAGTCTAGTGGTCCCCCCTCCTGAGTCCCTGATTCTCAGATAAATGTAATAAAAGATTATCCCTGCTGGTCAAGTGGTCCCTCCTCCCACCTGATTCCCCGATAAATGTAATAGAAGACCATCCCTTGTGGTCTAGTGGAACCCCCACCCGTTCCCGTGATCACAGTAATCCTCCATAAATAAATGCCCTGGTGTTCCAGTGGCACCCCTATCCCTCCCACCCACACCAAACCCTTTGCCCACCCCACTCCCTCAGTGGGCTGCTGTAACCCACATAGTGCCCTGCCGCCCGCCGAATGACAGGTACATTATGGGCTGCAAGCCCATTGGTCCCCAGTTTGGACCACTGAGCTTGCAGGGCATACTGTACTAGATGATCCCACATATGTGAATGACTTAATATCTAGGCCCAAATGTTCAACATTGCCTTCTTATGATCCCACTTCATGAACCTGGTAGGTGAACATTTTCAAA
Source organism: Neoceratodus forsteri (assembly GCA_016271365.2). Taxonomy (NCBI): domain Eukaryota; kingdom Metazoa; phylum Chordata; order Ceratodontiformes; family Ceratodontidae; genus Neoceratodus; species Neoceratodus forsteri. The sequence goes on from CM057450.1 coordinate 1,089,597,813, forward strand.
TCTTGCCTAAAAAGTAGTTTCACACAGTGACCACAAAATCCTCTTTCACGATGGATTTCAAAAATCTCACCTTTGTTGTTCATGAGACACTGTTTAGGCCCCATCTGGAGTACTGTGTGCAGTACTGGAGGCTGCACATGCACAAGGACATTAACAAAATGGAGGCAGTCCAGAGAAGGGCAACCAAAATGGTGCAGGGACTGCATCAGAAAACATATGAAGACAGATTAACAGAGCTCAATATGTATACCCCAGAGCAAAGGAGGGAGAGAGGTGATATGATTGAAATATTCAAACATCTTAAGAGCATTAACAAGGTGAAAGAGTCTAACATGTTTCAATATAGGAAAAATAGCAGGGCAAGAGGACACAGCATGAGATTAGAGGGAGGCCAATTAAGGGGTAATGTGAGGAAGTTCTTTTTCACAGAAAGGGTGGTGGATACATGGAATGGCCTACCTCAGGAAGTGGTGGATGTGAATACAGTGCAGAGGTTCAAACAGGCATGGTATAGGCATAAGGGAGCAATACAGATGAGTATGAATAGATAGGTCATTAACAGAGTACAGGCCTATGGCACATTCATAAGGTAGAAATAATGGGTAGACTGGATGGGACTTGCAGTCCTTATCTGCCATCAACTTCTACGTTTCTATGAGGTGGGGTCCCCAAAAGGCTATGTTGAAATTTGGTGTAAAAGTTTTGAAAAATGACAAAGTTCTGAGTAAAAGTTCAAAATCCATTGAAATACATTAAAACGGACTTACCTTATTTTCTCATATTGCAGTTGCTGTTCAAGCAGCAATAGGTGTTTTCCACCTGAGAGTGGATCTAAGTTGTGGGACCTGTTCAGGTGAGTGAGAATGTGTATGGGGGGTGTGGGGTGGTGGGTGCTGAGTGATGGTGGTCAGGGTGTGAAGGCAAATTGGCAAGGTTTGTTTTCTTTTATACCAGTTTCATACTTAAAAATAAAAAAACAAAGAAAGGGGGACTATTTTCTCTATTTACCAGGAGGACATTGCCGACACAGTGGATTGTGCACCCCAGTGTTGGAATACTATTCGGTGGCACCAAAGGTGGACACCCCAGTGCTACCAACTATATTTTGGGGGGCAGCCAACCTGAAAGGGAGGGAGTTAAAAAAATCAGAATGATGGGTGGACTGGTCCACTTAGTATGTAGAAAAGAAACAAACATTGTGAAGGGGAGGTGGTGGGCAAGTGGTATAAAAGGTGGGCACCCTGGTCTGCTTTTATAGTAGAGAAGATGTATCAATGAAGAATGAGGGGGGACTGGCCAACCTGGGAGAGGGAGGGAATTAAAAAAGATAGATACAGTAGATAGATAGACAGACAGACAGACAGATAGAACTCACTGCTCCAGGCTTATTTTCAAAAAACAAACACCAGAATTTAGCTCAACTAGTCCTGTTTACCTAGCTTCAGGTGTTTTTCTTTTTTGTGAAAAAACATAATTTGTTATGCGTTTTAATTTTTTTTGTTAAAAAACAAGTTGGTGGCTGACACATTTGATAATATTTTCTCACAGTCAATAATTTGTGATAGACAAGCTTTCATCAATTGTATTTTTTATCATTCATTTCAGAGGGTTAACTCAAAACTCTACTGAGTATGCTCATAAAAAAAGTGATTTATGTAAGTTTCCCAAATGCCTTTTTCACAGAGTATGCCACTGCCAGCCATTCTTCAGATCTTGAAGCTGCAATTTGTTTTGTAAAAATAATCTGTCATAATCATTTTTTATGTTGTATCAGTGCTTTATTTCTGGCTGCCCTCCAGTTTTCTCTGTGTGGCCACACCCCCAGAATGATGGCATTCTAGGGAGCCATCAATGTTTTACATACAGCAATAAGGAACTCTGGGTAAATTATAAAGTTGACTTAAATGTTCCTTACTCAGAGGTGCAGCTTCTTATTTTGATAGTCGTGACTGCAGTATGGCACCTAATATGTAGATGTACATAGCAAGGCATTGTAGGTACAATAAGAAGCTGTTTTCCAGTCTCCTTACTGTGAAGTGCAGTCTCCTACTTCTGTAGTGGCTTCAACAATATAAACTCTCATATGTTTATTTTCAAACAAGGCATTGTGCCTACAGTATCCAGCTGACAAGATTTCTTTACTGAGAGATGTAATCTCCATTTTTTATAGTCAGCACATAAATATAATAGCCTGTATACTAATTTACATACTAAGGCATTGTGGGTACAGTAAATAGCTGATTTTTCTATCTCCGTAATCAAAGTGCAGTCTCCTATTTCAGTAGTGTTTACAACACTACAATCTGTAGAAAAGTTTCTGGAAAAAAGTGATGCAAGTAGGCCAAAAAAGATACTTTGCCATTCTTCGTAGATGTTGTTTCATTTTTACTGCCTGCTGGTGAAGTGACAGGTCTGAAGTGACAGCTCCTGTCAGAATGTGAGAGTGTGATGATACCTTCCTATATTTATGTTATAGGGCTCTAATCGCTGAGTAGTTCAGGAGTCTACTTATGGGTCAATGATTACACAGCTCTGAGCTGCTTTCAGCCAATCAAATCATCAGAATTTTCTACACGTTAGAATGCTAGATACAGCTACTTGCAAACAATGTAAAGAGTTAGCTAAAAACTGACAGTGTCCCTTTTAAAACATTGTTTCCCTTGCATGATGTCATGGCTGGGGGTTGCAGCACTGAGAAAAAAGGGGCAGGGTTATGCAAATGAAACAGTGCACAGAAATAAAAGGATTTTTGTCAAGGAAAACATCACTTTTTGACAATTTGAATGGTAGGATACTGTTTTACAATTTCTACAGGTTGTCACTCACATTTGTTATGGCAAATGTGTATAAATCACTTTAAACTCCTTATAACTCTAGAACAGTTTAATATTTTTTTCACAAAACCATCAAAATGCATCATCTTATAACAGGCCACTTCTACCCTGAAAGTTTCAGGAAAAAATTCTGCACCATCTAGGCTGTATGTGAGAGGAGGCAAAAATGTGTATTAGGTGTAGAAAAAATTTAATTCATTAAAAACCTATGCTCTGTATCTCGGAATCTGCAAAAGGTGCCATCACAAACATTTTCACATCTTGAGACACTGCCAGCCAGACTGCACATTCTAAATGTTATTCTATTTCATTGAATGCCAGTAGTGTTATTAAGGTGCAAAATTGTTGTTTAAAATTGCTGTTTAAAACTAAATTCCTTACTCAACCCTAATTATACTACACTACCACATCACTACATATATATATATATATATATATATATATATATATATATATATACAAAACATTTATTTATTTACTTATTGAAATGTTTCACCAGGAAGACACACTGAGCAACAAGTTGCTCATCTCCCAGTGCAACCTGGGAAGGGTACAATAGGAATGAGACATTAAACATTCAAGTTACAAGATCAACATTAACATACAGTTGTAGGCAGGTGTTACAAACAGCTGCTACAACAGTGTTGCATAACATGTAGAAAGAGTGGACAATAATAAGTGCTGAGTTAATAAGTAAACACATGCTTACATGAAAGAAAAAGGGGAAGGGAGGGAGGGAGGGGTGAGGTGGGAAGGGGGAAGAGTCGTGTCCCTGGAGATTCCCTCAGGATGCAAGGAACCCTGCAAGGGGACTGGTGGGACCAGAGAGAAGGGAATAAGGCAGTGTCCCAGAGAAACCCCTTTAGGACGGTGGGGAAAGGGAGTAGATCAGAGATACAAGCCTCTTGGGGGGGTAGGAGAGGGACCCATAGAGAACATTCAGGGTCCTTTACAGTCTGTGAGAGATCAAGGGAGGTCAGTAAGGGAAAGCAATTTGGGGGAAGGAGGGCTAGAGATTGGGGGTGGGTGTGCACAGGGTAAAATGAAGGTGAAGGTAGAGAGGTAGGGTTTGTCCACGGCTTAGAGGAGGGAATTAAGGAGAGACATTGCAGGAGCAGCTAGGTGCAAGGTAATTATTGAGGGCAGAGCTGATGGAGTAGACAGAAGATAAGTGCTGGATTTGAGGTGGGAGGGAATTCCAAATTTTTGGGAGGTGGTAAGAGTAACAGGATTGACCAATTGGGGTGGATCTGCAAGGGACAGCCAGGGTATGGGAGTCAGTTGATCTAAGGGAATGGGAGGGTGGGGAGTGTTATAAAGGAGGAGGTGAAGTAGTAACGGAGCTCACCCAACCAGTGCTTGGAGGTGAATTTATTGCAGTGGGAGAGTCACCTATTTGTAAGAGAGGGGAAGGATAGGCCATGATAAAGAACACAGTGATGGGTGCGGGGGGGCATCCAGGGCAAAGTGGCAGAAGGAATTGAAGAAGGTGTCCAGTCTGATCAAGGTGAACTTAGTGGCAGCACCATACACTACATCACAGTAGTCGAAAATAGGCAGTATCATCTTCTGAACAAGTTTACACCTAGCCGTAGGAGGGATGCAACTATAGTTCCTGAACAGGGCACCAAGCTTGGGGCACAATTTTTTCTGGATGGTGTCAATATGTCCAAAGAAGTTTAGGTGTTGGTCCAACCAAACACCTAAGTACCTGAAGGAGGATGTGTCCTCAAGTAAAGTCCCATCAAGGGTGTGGAAAGTGGGTAAGGAGGGAAGCCTAGAAAGTCTCTGCCTTGTGCCAAATGTCATGGAGGCAGTCTTCTTGGCATTGAGAAAAAGTTGATGGTTTGTGAACCAGAGCTGAACCTTGTCGAAGTCTTGCTGTGAGCTGGTTATAACCTCATCAGAACAGGAGCCAGATGCATACAGGACTGTATCATCAGCATACATATGTATAGCGGAGGATGGGGAGCAAACAGAGAGAAGGTCATTTAAGAAGGTGGAGAATAGGAGGGGACCTAATACTGAACCCTGGGGGACTCCAGTGCTAATCAGGAGGGGAGGGGAAGTGGCGTCCAAAATCTTAACTCATTGGGTTCTGCCAATAAGGTAGGCCTTGAACCAGTTTGTGGTGGAGGGAGATAGGCCAGTTGCTGGGAGTGAGTTGAGGAGAAGGGAGTGAGAGATGGTGTAGAAGGTCTTGGCCAAAAACTGCAGAGGTAATTTGGCCACTGTCCATCCTGATTAGGATGGAGACTGTGAGCCACAGGAGAGAGGTGGTGGTTGAGTGGTTTCTCCTGAAACCAGACTGGAAAGGGGTGAAAAAGGAGGTATCAGATAGAAAAGAGGTGAGCTGGGAGAGGACAATGTGTTCTTGAAGCTTGGCAAGGGTAGGGAGGAGAGAAATGGGGCGATAGTTGCCAGGGGATGAGGGATCACTCCCTTTGGGTAGAGGGAGAACCACAGCATGTTTCCATGAAGTGGGGACCAAGACAGTAGAGAATGAGAGATTCAAGATTATTGAGAGGGGGTAGGCAATGGCTGAAGTGGAGAGGGAATGGAGTTTTGGGTCAAGGCCATTAGGGGAGGCTACTTTAGAGGAATTGATGGTGAGGAGGGCACTTAGAGCACTGTTTAGGGTTACAGTAGTGAAAGAGAAGGGAAGGTGGGAGGGTGGTGGAGGGGACACACCGGTAGAGGGTGGGGAGGGGGAAGGGTAGGAGGGGAGGGATTTTAGAAGCTCAGTGGCATAGGAGGTATAGTAGGAGTTAAATTCTGCAGCTACAGCAGGTGGATCGGACACTAGTGAGCTATTTACTTTAAGTGCCAGGGGTGGTGGGTGAGATGAGGGGATAAATAGACTGTGGACCACCCTCCAGAACTTTGAAGAGGAATTTATATTGGTGATAAAGACAGATTTGAAATAGTCAGACTTGGCTAACCTTGTAGCCCTGGTGCAAGCGTTTCTGAGCATGCGGTAGTTCATGAGGTCACTAGGATGCTGGGTAGCTTTATGACACTTTCATGCTCTATATCTAACCCTGAGGCAGGCCAGAAGTTCAGGGGTTATCCAATGTAAGTGGTTATCTCTGACTCTGGTTTGTCTGAGTGTGGCAAAGGCATTCCAGTTTACAAGAAAGACTTCTTTGAAGTAAGCAAGGGCCTTATCAACTGAGGGGAAAGAGGTAAGGGGGGACCAGTCAGAAGTGGCAAGGTTACTCAAGAGGGGTTCAAGGTCAAGAGACTTGAAAGAGTGTAGTTGTATGGTTTTGTGTGGTGATTTAGATCTGTGGCCTTTCCTAACTATGAATATTGGGTTATGGTCACTGAGAGCATCAGGGAGGATGCCAGAGGTGATGACTTGGTGGGGGAGGGAGGCAAGAGCCCAGTTGAGTAGGGAGTATTGTTGTGTCTTGTGGTTTGGGTGGGTGGGTTCAGAGATCAGTTGTGAGAGGATTAGGGCTCCGATTTCATTTTTTGTTTTGGTAGTTTTAGGTGACAACCAATTTATATTGAAGTCGCCTAGGATGAATATTTCCCCCAGACCGAGCAAGGGAAGTGATGGAGGTTAGGAGGTCTAGTGCGACCAAAGGATGGACATTTGGGTGGCAGTATATGCTGGCTACAAAGATTGGGAGAGTGAAGGGGAGGGTCACATGAATAGCTAGGGCATCATGGGCCTCAGGATTGGAGGATGAGTAGATGATGGAATATTGGATGGAGCACAAAAACTCTGTCAATGCATCAGTTAGGGTTGATAGCACAGTGACAAAAGTTTAGAAATTCATTGTTAGGGTACCCACCCCTACCACCCCATCCATCACATACCAACAGGCATCAGGGCATACCATGGGGTCATCAGGCCTAACTCTCACACCATTCCATGTGAAAACAAGCTGACATGCTATAGTATAGGAGAATGGGATGAGAGTTAGGCCTGATGACCCCATGACACGCCTCAACACCTGTTGGTGTGTGGAGAGTGGGGGGTGGGGGTGGGGTGGTAAGGGTGAACACCCTAACATCGAATTTCCAAACTTTTGTCGCTGTGCTATCAACCCTAACTGATGCATTAATGGAGTTTTTCTGCGATTAATTTCCCTTCTTTTTGAGATAGTATATAGAGAATAATGGTTATGCAACTGTGTGTTATGGATTTTTTTACACACCCAAGGTGTGTGATGACCCATAAACCTCAAAAGTGAAGCACAAGAGGTTTATGAAGTCATCACACACCAAGGGTGTTCTAAAAAAATCCATAACATCACAGTTGCATAAACTTTATTTTTTATAATTGCTGGTGCTGACATTCTTACACACACACACACACACACACACACACACTACTTGCAGCTGTCACCCACAATGTGCCTTACAGAACAGATCTCTCTCTTTAGCTTCCTCATCTCCTCTCGCTGTCTCCAATCAGCACCGGTAACCTCAAAAAACAGACTGTTTGCAGTCATTACTTTTTTTTATACAAAGAACTATGTTTCTAAAATCGTGGTTGATCTCTCCTTAAAAATGATAACTCTCACTGCTTTCTCCTCACACACAGCTCAACATTTGCCCTACTGTTTAAAAGCCACGCTCAAGATCGAGCTGCTCATGCTTTTAAAACAACATTGTGGAGCATGAGTTGTCAAAAGCCATAATAACTGGTTATTACAGCTTTTCACAGTTATTAAAGCTTTTGAAAAATAGCCAAGTGCCATTCATTAAAGGGGATCACCAGTAATTATAATAGTATCTTTATTTTACCGTGGACCAATCGAGCAAAGTTATGCATGTGCATAGGATAATTTCAATGAACGGATGTAACTTGGGCATTTTCAGGAATTTTTTCACCCAGTTTTCAACATGGCCTTTTGGGGACCCCACCTCATGAACAATTGCACTGTCATTTTGTTAATCTGTCCCAAAAGTTGAGTTCGCACAGTGGCCATGCCATTCTGCACCACAGGTGCGAAAACATGTTTCGGGCAGGATGTGAAAAATGACAGCTGTATCTATCAATCAATCAATCAATCAATCAAACTTTATTTAACCAGGCATAAACACCATTGAGCAAGATCATTTTCAAAGTTGTCCTGGACATCAATACAATTCCCATTCGCAAATAAAATGGACAAAAACAAGACGTTGTACAATACAGTGTATACTGTTCATGAGGAGGTGTGAAAATTTGTAATGTTGAAAATCTGGAGGTAAAATATGAAAAAGTGGTATAGTTACTAGCATGCGTAGAAACTGCACAATGCACTCTCGTAACATGGCCATTTTGGGGAATTTTTTAACCAAATTTTCAACATTTGCTTTTGGGACATCGCCTCATGAACACTGGCACTGTGATCTTGTTAATCCATCCCTAAAGTTGTTTTCGCACAGCAACCGCGACATTCTGCACCTCAGGTACGAAAACACATTTCAGGCAGGATGTGAAAAATGACAGCTGTACTGTTCATGAGAAGGTGTGGAAAAAATGTCAATATAGAAAATCCGGACTAAAAATATTAAAATTGGCAAAGTTACAAGCTTGCGTCGAAACTGTGCAATGTAGAAACATAGAAACATAGACTTTGACGGCAGGTAAGGACCGCTTGGCCCACCTAGTCTGCCCATTTCCCTACCTAGAGGATAAGCTGCAGATCCTATTTAACCAACAGCCTATTTCTTCCTACCCCCCACAAAAATTACCTTATGTCTGTCCCATGCATTCTTGAATTCTCCCACAGTTTTAGACCCCACAACCTCCTCAGGAAGGCAGTTCCATGAGTCCACCACCCTCTCTGTGAAAAAATACTTCCTCACATTGCCCCTGAGCCGTCCCCCCATCTTCAAATTGTATCCCCTTCTTCTTGCACATCTCTTTTTCTGAAAGATGCTACCCTCTTGGACTTTGTTGATTCCACTGAGGTACTTAAATGTTTCTATCATGTTCCCCCTCTCCCTCCCTGTACGTTCATAACAAGGTCTTTTTTTTTATTTTTGCACCAAATTTTCCACATGAGCTTTTTGGGACCCCACCTCATGAACTCTGGTACTGTCATTTCATTAATTGTTCCTGAAAGGTGATTCCATGCAGCAACTGCAAAATCACCTTTTGGGTCCAAATAACAAGATGACAGTGCCAGTGTTCATAAGGTGGGGTCCCAAGAACCCCATGTTGAAATTTGTGGTCAGAATTCCTAAAAATGATTGAGATATCAAAATAAGTTGAAAACCCCATGGATTGCCATTATATGGCTCTTATTTTGATTCTTCAGTTTGTGGTTTCCCTTTGAAGAGTGCAAACATGTCCTGGTCAAGAGAAGATGACAGCGCCCAAACTTCAGGGGTAAGAATGGAGTGGGGGGGTGCAGGGAGGTAGGTTGCAGGGAGGTAGGTAAGCAGGGGGTTGAGGCTGGGGAGGGAGATGGGGAGATGATGAGGAACCATTTTCTTCTTTTCAGGTGTATATATAAAAAAGACACTGAGGACTGTTTTCTTTTCAACAGGTTTTAAACTGAAAATTCAATTTCAAGGACACTGGGAGTAGGCTGCAGTGTCCCTGATTACTGGAAGGGGGGTTACGAATGCTGACACGGGGACTTAAGGGAGGGGGTTACGGATGCTGACATGGGGATTGGGTCGGCAAATACAATATAATGACGGGCTGATACGGGGAATTGGCATCAGAGTTTGGAGGGTGGAACATTGCACAGGGGAGGTAAAAAAAGATATTGTGGGATGGTTTTCTATTTTCACAGGTTTTTAAACTAAACATTCAATTTTGGGACATTGGGAGTGAGCTCCCCAGTGTCCCTGAGTACTGGACGGGAAGAGGGTTTAAGAATGTCAGCAGGGGGACTGGGTACCCCAGTGTCAGCAAATACAATATAACAATGGGTTGGTGCAGGGGAACCGGCAGCAGAGGGCAGAGGGTGGGACATTAGACAGAGGGAGGTAGTGGGAGGGGTCCTCTGTCACTGAGGGAAGAGGGCACTGGCAGCAGAGGGTGAAGAGTGGAACAGCACACCGTGGGAGGGAGTGGGAGGGCTGTTTGTTAAAAAGTAAAAACAAATATGCCTCAGCCCCCTTGGAGGCACTAAAAGGACAAAAATATCCTTTATTTAGGTAAACACCAATAGGTGTTTACCTAAACTGAGACAGAGAAAAATGATCTTGCCCTTAGTTTGAAAAAATAATGGCCAGAAAAAGTTTTTACCTTCTCAAAGGGGCCACATTTAGGAAATGTCGTAAATTTGCTAAAGTTTCGCAAACAGACTTTTGCAAATTTGCGACACTTCTAATGGCTGAAGTGCAAAAACATATTTCTGGCCATTAGTTTTAAAATCTAACATCAGCATCATGTTCCTTGGCACCCAATTAGGTAGGCACAACTGTTGGTGTTTACCAAGGGGTACTGTGTTTGAAATTACAGCATTTTTTCTGCCTCACTAACTTAAACAAAATGGTGGCCGCACAACACTACAGAGGCCATTTGGAACAGCAAAATGTAGTGGTGGCAGTTTTTGAGAGACATATTTTTTTCACGTAGACTATAATGGGAAACTTGTTTTTTGAATAATTTTTGAACGGTTTAATATTTTTTCACCAAATCTTCAAAAGGCACATCAGTGACCCAGACTGAAGAGTTCAAATCAAACAGACAAATTGTGCAGGCTGTAGCCACGAGCAATGAAACACTCAAAACTCCTATTTTCTTTGTGTTTGTGGGTGCTCCGCAGTTCTGCAACAGTTTAACTGACTGTAAAGCAACTTGCAAGATCCAGAGATCTATGGTATCAGACCGAGCATGCAAAATTTCAGGCAAATCTGTCATATGGTGGCAAAGTTATAAAAGTGCAAAATCTGGGGTTTAACATAGAAGTGACCATTCAACCCTAACTATACTGGCACTACCGAGCCAGTATAATATATTTTATCACAGGGAGATCCTCAGAAATGATGAACTGACTCAAGTATAGTGGGTGCTCGATTGGCAATTTATTTTCTTTACAAAATCACCCTTTAACATAAACACCACAAATCATCATTTTGTTTACAATATATATATTCTCCAAGCCTTTTTTCATATACACTTAGTAAGTCCATTTTATTCTGCAAAATTCTGTCCCAACTTGTATCAGATTGCTCTTCTTTTGACAAAATTTTCTCTGGGTCCGGATGTGTGGAACCCAACATCCCTTCTGCTTAATGTGAACCAAATTCAGTTCCTCCAACCTGAGTCTGGATGCCGCTAAACCCGACCCCTCAGTTCTTTTGACTCTTCTTTGTCATGTTGCAGTCATGGCTGGGTGCGCTTGACCCCAGCCTGTGCCAGATTCCTCCCATCTCTACCCCCATCTATAACCCCTCCCCTCTTTTCACCCCCACCCCTTCTCCCCTCTTGGCCCTCTACCCCTTCACCTGTCTCTCAGCTGATATGGCTACCCTATGACTTATGATGTTGCCTCTCACGGCAACCCTTCTCCCCTTCCCTTTCCACATTTACATTCACCACGAGTCACTGTTGCTTGCCTCTTTCAGGCAACCCTTCATTCCATCATCCCCACTCCTGCCTTTCCCAGGCCACTCTACCTGCTCTGTCACATCTTAGCCACTCTCTTTTGGTGACCCCATTCCTTCTCTCACCTCTTCCTTCATCTACCCTTTGTGCCTCACCCCTCTCCCACATCCCTAACATCCTTATCTTACTACCCTGCTCCTACAACCTTCTCCCAGGGTAGGTGGGTATAATCTATGTGAATCCCAGCAAAGGAAGGGGGATCTGAGTCCTTCTTTTATTCTTATACCCCCTCAGAACCCTTTGCCTCGGCCCCTCCCCTTGCCCAATCCCTAAGTCAAACTCCCACCTTGTCGTTTGACTCCCACCTGATGTCAAAGTACCTCCCCTCTACCTGCCCTACTGATGTAACTCCTCCCCCTACCTGTCCTCCTCCCCTTTTCCCCGTTCCCTGATTCTAGCTTACCCTCCCCCCCTCGCAAAGCCAATCTACACCCTCCACTATCAATTTCCAGGGTATCGCCCTGACAATTCAGGTAAATAATTTATTTCCTTTACAAAATCACCCTTCAACATAAACACCACAAATTATCATTTACAGTATATCCATTATCCAAGCCATTCTTCTTATACACTTATTATGTCTATTTTATTCTGTAAAACTCAGTCCCTACTTGTATCAGATTGCTCTTCTTTTGATAAAATCTTCTCAGGGTCCGGACGTGTGGAACCCAGCATTCCTTTTGCTTAGTGTTCAATTCCTCCAAGCTGAGTCTGGGTGCCACTAAACTCAACCGTGCGCTTAACCCCAGCCTGTGCCTGATTCCCCCCACCCCTACCCCCCATCTATATCTCCTCTTTTTCACCTCCCACCCTTCCACTAGTTCATCTCCAGTCTTTAGCAATGGACGATGGGCTTCCCCCCACTCTTTAGCATTTCCTTCTTCTCCCATTCCTCAATGAAATCACCCAATTGCAAGATAAATGAAGACATTTCTACAGTTGATAAGTGGATCCCATCTGAATGGTATGAACCTGGGTTAGTATATGATATATCCTTATATGCAATGCACCACCCCTTTAACTTCAACGTCAATGCTGCTACCCTCCTGTTCACCCACGTCCTGGCTCTTTTCACCCCTTTTATATCCCTGGTATGCCACTGGACCATCCTGGATATGATATCTGACCAGCATATCCCGACATTTGGCCACCACAGCTGTATTGCCCCAATGTCCCTTTCTATATCCTTTAAAAGAACCCCCAAGATTTTTTGCCCAAATCATTTCCTTCCAAGTGTATAATAACCAGGTCTGGTTTTAGCCATTTTAATTTTTGTTCCTCTAAGGTTGCGATGATCTGAGCCCATTTCATGCCCCAGACCCCTTTCCAATGTACTCTGGTCATGTCTGGATCCCATCCAAGTTGCTTTCCACATGGGTGTATGGAGGCCCATTGCTCTGCCCAATATATATAGGAATGCCCAATAATCCAGACTTGCCTTGTCTTGCTCGTTCCTGCTGGAAATAATGTCGACAATTGTTACAACAGCTTCCTCACATACCTTCTATAACAGTTAGATTTCCATCTACCCAATTTTTTAACCTCCTCCTCCTCTGAGCCCCCTCACGCTGCTATTTCTGATGCCTCACCTATTCTGAACAAGTGGGATGAAAAATGTTGAAGGTTTTCTCCAATAACTGCCATGCCTTTCTTTAGAACTCCTGTCACTTGATAGCAAGAAACTGGCTTCCCATCCTTGTGCATGAAGAACACTTTGCCCCCCCCCCCTTGGTCTTATAACCCGATATACCTCAAGGGCTCTTACCTCACAAAGCCCTCCACCCATCTGTCTTTCCAGTTTTACCTCTGTCCTCACCCCTATTTGATCCATCTTTGATCATCTTTGTCAAATTATCACCCACTCCTTCACCCACTTGATCTCTTACTGCAGTAATCCCCCATTTATGTCATTTTTACTCTTTTCCACCACCTCCCCTACCTTAAATGTCCCTTTTGACATGACTAATAAAATTGCTCTAAACATGCAGGCCTCATATTCTGAAATGCATAACCTTCTTAACACCCCCAGTAACTTCTGGAGCACCTCCACCGCTACAGGTTTCCTACTATCTTCCAATTGACCTTGCAGTTTTTGCCACCCCATTAACATGTGTTGCACCATCTTAAACTTGTTCGGCTCTGCCCAATCCCTGATGTTACATGCCCACCCGATACTCACTAGATGTACTCCCATAGTTGCGATAGCCATTCCCACTTCCTATTTTTTTACCATAAACTTTGCCACCTGATCCTGTGTCACTGACTCATTTAGCTCAAACCCCTCTCACTGCTGAAACTCTTAGAATGCGTTTCACACCCCCTCGTAAGCTCTCAGCGTGATAACGGACCATGAGCTTCTAAACAGCCAGCAGGCTTCTTCCAGCCAATCTTCCACACTTGCACCGGCACCCTTGTTCTTTGCCATTCAGCTTGTGGTGCCATGGACCTGAATCTGTCCAACTGAAGACGGGAGAGGCTGTCAGCTATCTTGTTATTAATTCCCTCAATGTGCTTTGCTTTAAATAATAGGTTTATCTTCAAACCCAGTAAAATCATCTACCTCAGGACCCTGTTCATTATTTCCATGTACCCCCTTTGCCTGTTGATCACCTCCACCACTGCTTTATTATCGCACCAGAAAATGATCTTCCTATTCCTCAGCTGTGTCTCCCACGCCAACATGGCCACCCAGATAGGTACTATTTCTAAGAATGTAATGTCCCTCAAGAATCCTATCTCCCTCCATTCATCCAGCCAAGTTTCCAAAATCCAATCACCTTTAAAATATGAACCCATCCCAACTGCCCCCATGCATCCATGTATAACTCCAAGTCATTATTACCCAACCATTCATCCTGCCAAAAGGTGACACCATTATATCCAACCAGGAACTGTTCCCATACCTCCAAATCGTGCCTTATCCCCTTGGTTATATCCACCCAGTGGTGTGGTAAGCTTGACTTACCCATTGCCCTCAATAACCTCCTGGTAAGTGCCCTACCCGGCGCTACTGCCCTGCATGCAAAATTCAAGAGCCCCAACAGCTGCTGCACTGTCCCAAAAGGGACTCTCCTCTTACTCCTTACCTGCAACAGTAACTTCCTTAACCTCCTTACTTTATCCTGTGGCAATCTGAACACCTGTTGTTCTGTGTCCACCTCTATACCTTGAACTTCCAATTTCTTAGCTGGGCCTTCCATCTTCCCCTCAATTAATGGCATCCCCATGATAGCGCACATGTCTTCAAACTTTCCTAATATCAACGCTGTCCCCTCCTTATTCTGACCAATCAACAAAAAGTCATCCAGATAGTGCACCACTGCTTTATAGCTGTACCTTTCCCCAAATACCCATTGCATCCATGTACTAAAGGCCTTAAATTTTGCACAAGCCGTTGAACATCCCATAGGCATTGCCTTATCAAAATAATAGCTCCTATGAAAATGAAAACCTAGTAAATCTCAATCCTCTGGCCTGACTGGCAACAGCCTAACTGCTGCCTCGATGTCCATTTTTGTCAGCCATGCCACCTCTACTGTCTTAATAAGTTCTACTGCTTGATCCAGAATCACATAGGACACTGAACAGAGTTCATCAGGAATGTGGTCATTCACAGATGCCCCCTCTGAGTATGACAAATGATGAATTGACCTGTATTTCCCCACTTGCTTCTTTGGCACTATCCCTAAAGATGACACCCTAAAGTGTCTCATTGGTGGTTCTGGAAATGGCCCCTCCACCCTGCCAGCCTTCAGTTCCTTCCCAATCTTCCTAGACACTATGTCCTCTTTTCCTTTAATGGAGCTTAAATTCTTCACCTTCATATCTCTACCAACTCCCAGGTAGCCTAAATCAAATCCCTTCTCAAACCCCTCCCTAAGCATTCCCCCATGTCCTTGTCTGGGTATCCCTTGGTCCATTCCCTCATGACCTGTAATTTGACAGAAGTCTTTGCCAAGTTGAACCCTTTGCACTTGGTTTTCTTTCCCGCCAGTTTAGTTCCCATTGAAACTTGACCCAAAACCTCCTTGCCCGTGGAATCCCCTAACCCTATCATTTTGATATGATCCCCCTCTTGCCCCCAAAAGGGCTGCCCATTAAACCATGCTCCCCCTGCTTATCCCCCATTGATCTGCAGTGGGACACTGGATTCTGTCCTGAATATTTGGAACATACGTGTTTAAATTTACAGTTTGCCCAACTGCATGATGCTTTGTTATATCCCCAGCACATCTTCCCAAGATGGCTATTTCCCCCTTGCCTGTCCCCTTCTTCGTTCCCCCATCTGTCCTGATAAAGTCCTTACCCACAATTCTGAGTGTGTGGAATCCCACCTACAATCCCCCTTTGCCGCCATCCTCTGTCTAAATGCCTTGTCGCAACTTCACCATCCATAACCTAGCTTCATCTTGTATGCGTCCTTTATTATGGTGGAATATGTCAGAAGCAGAATAGCCAGTTCTGGCTTCTTCTCCAGAAGGATGGCACTAATAGCGTGAACTCAGCACACCATGTATCATTATTTTTTCCTCTGTATGTGGTTTCTTCTACTGTCCTACCCATCAATGCAAGTGCTACTGCCATTTCTGGTTTTCCCACCATTTCTTTCTAGAAACATAGAAACATAGAATGTGATGGCAGAAGGAGACCCCGAGGTCCATCTAGTCTGTCCATGATGTACTTTCTAACCCGCTGCTACCCCCCTCATTTGTATTATACCCCTTCTGCCTATCCCATACTTTCTTGAACTCCACTATTGTGTTGGCCTCTATGACCTCTGATGGTGGGCTATTCCAGGCATCCACCACCCTCTCTGTGAAGAAGAACTTTCTAATATTGGTCCTGAATTTGCCCCCCTTAAGTTTAAGATCCTGACCCCGTGTTCTGCTGCCCTCACTGAAAATGAACTTGTCTCAGTTGAGCTATCCGATTCATTCATCTTTGTATGTAATGAATAAAATTTTACTACTACTACTACTCCTCCTCACTGGCCTTGAAAAGTTCCTGAACCTGGACCTTATCTACACCCTTGATGTACTTGAAGGTCTCAATCATGCCCCCCCCCTTTGTTTCAGAGAGTACATGTTTAATTCCTTCAGCCTGTCTCATATGGAATTGTGTGTATCCCATGTATCATTTTTGTTGCCCTCTTTTGTACCATCTCCATTCTGTCTATGTCCATTCTGAGGTGTGGTCTCCAGAACTGGACATAGTACTCCAGATGTGGGTGGACCAATGCCCTATACAGTGGCAGTACAACCTCCCTCCTCCAGCTTGTGATTCCCCATTCCTATGCACCCCAGCATGCCATTGGCCTTGAGTGCTGCCTTCTCGCATTGTCTACTCACCTTTAGGTCATCCGTTATAATGACCCCTAGGTCCCGTTCTTGACTTGTTGTTGCTAGGTTTACTCCCCCCTCCAAGAAGTACTCTTTTTGGGGTTTCCCCTCCCTATGTGCATGACTTTGTATTTTTTGGTGTTAAAGTTCAGCTGTCATGCTGCAGACCACTCCTCCAGCTTCTTTAGGTCTGCCTCCATTTTTAGTTGCCCTGCTGGGGAGTCTACCTGGTTGCTTATTCTGGTGTCATCTGTGAACAAAGACACCTTCCCCTCAAGTTCCCCTGCTATGTCTGCTATGAATATATTGAAAAGCAGAGGTCCCAGTACAGAGCCCTGTGGTACCCTGCTGGTTACCCTCTGTTCTCCTGATAGTGTGCCATTTACCTGCACCATCTGTGTTCTACCTTGAAGCCAATTTTTCACCCATGCCACCACTTGTGGTCTCACCTCCATGTTGTCTGACTTCTTTATCAACCTTCTGAGGGGAACAGAGTCGAAAGCTTTACTAAAGTCCAGGTAGATCACATCTACTGCACCCCACCCCCATTATCTACCATCTCCATAACCCTGTTGAAGAAATCTATTAGGTTTGTTTGGCAGGACCTCCCTGTAATGAACCCATGCTGTTTGTGATCCTGCTGTCTGCTAGCTTCGAGGAATGCTAGGATCCATTGTTTAAGTAATGATTCCATTAAATTTCCCACCACGGAAATGAGGCTCACTGGTCGGTAATTTCCTTCCTCTTCCTTTCTGTTCACATTTTATTGCTGTGTCTTTATCCACTAGCAAAAATAGATCAATGTATTCCCCTTTCCATATTTTATCTTCAATGGTTTGTGGTACCCCAGGGTCATACCTGGTATACCCTCATTCCCTATCTTAATCCCAGTACTACTTCTCTTTTCAACCTGCTCCCCCTTTGCTGCCTCTTGTATCTCTTTAAATGCCTGTTCCATCTTTTCCAATCCCGTCTCTCCAATATCCCCTATAATACTGGCCAAATATTCTGTGAAATCCCCAACCTGTGTCAAGTCAACCTTATCCTTACCATTCCCGAGTCCTGCATCCTCCACTTCAATTTGCACTTCATCTGATATCACCTCCTGCACCAGCCACATCCCTGCTGGGCTCTTACCAGAGCCCCCTGCTGGCATCTTCCTTTTCTTTGCCATTTCTTCCTCCTCCTCCTCCTCCTTGCATCATGCCATCTCCCGCAGCTCATCCACTTTCTCTATCAGCTCTTTATTTTGTGGTTTACCCGCTGTGTTTCTGTCTGCCTCCTCATCCGACTTCTTCTTTTTTGCCATTTCCAGAATATCATTCACCTTTGCCATCAACTCTGCACCTGTTCCATCAACTGGGTGCTTGTTTTGTCTCTCAATATTCTTGCTTCCATCCTAAATACTGACATACATCAATGGGCACAAGGGAGGACTACAGCACAAGACTGTTAACATCCATTCCATACTGTAAAAAAAAAAAAAACTCCCCATTTCCTTGTAACCCTTAAAAAACCCTTTTCTGCATTTTCCCGATCCCTCAGAAGGATCAATTGTGAAAACGGTCGCACCTAAACTCCAGTTTTTATTTATTTATTTTTTATAATTGCCTCTTGTGCCCTTTAAAAACCTTTCCTTGCCACTTCAAATCCCTGCTGTTTCTCAGCATGATTAATACCAATGTCCTTTGCTATCCCAATCACATCTAATATCTTTACTGTGTAATTCCTTTCCTAAGTTTACCTTGTAGCATGTGCCCATCTTTAAAGTGGTAGCTATCATCATATATCATACTTCACATCACCCTATTAGCCTTTCACAAGCTTGTTTCCTTCTTATATATGTTAAACATTTCCTCCAATACACTTATTATTCATATTATACATTGAACCAAGTTTGTTTCTTCTTTTGCTCCCCCACATCTTCCTGAGTTTAAACAGCCATTTAAAAACTACTAAAATGGCACCCAAACCACTCTCCATGCATGCGCGATATTGCCTCCCTGGTATTAGCCTGTAGTCTTCTCTCTCTCCTGAAAATAAACCTACAAAAACAGCACATTCACTGTGTTCTGCGCATGCACGGTATTGCTTACTCCTAAATCCAAGCCCGTGCATGAGCTGCCACTGGTGGTTTCACTCCTCCTCCTCAAAGGCCTACTTTTGGCCCTTACACCACTGCAGGGAAGCAAAGGAAAAATGCCACTTTGCTGAAAAATTTTTATCTGCCTCAATTTCCATTGCACACTCCCTATGTTACTGTACGTCTCAGTTTCTCTCGAGATCCCTATGATGCAGAAACTCCACTTTCCGGTCACCCTCGTGGGCATCACGGCCTACCCTGCTTCCACCTTCTGCCCTCCTTGACCTTCCAATCACCATTTTGCTGCACACAAGGGAATCAAAATTCAGACAAAAAAAACCAGCTCTGGAGCTCTTCACCTGGCAACCGTCTGCTGGAATGTATCCTGCGACATGGCTTCTCGCGCACACTCCCGACGTCTGGAACCAGTCAGAGTTTTCTCTGCCAGGTAAGTGAATTTTCTCTCACTGTTCTCTCCGTCTCTAACCACCTCAACCTTGCATAGCAATAGCTACCTCTAGCCTGAGCTACCAATACTCTGCCTACCTGACCAGATTAACATTGGCCATGTGGCCCATCAGGGCTCTTAGCACAACACAACACAAACCACTTCTTCTTAACTCTCCTTACCCCCTACTATCAATTACATGACAAACATGCAATTTATTGCCCCTGATACAGTGTACCATAATTGTAATTTATTTTGCCCTTCACCTTGTGCTCTTGGCCCAGCACTACCTGTTATCTGCCTCTGGCTTACCCAGACCTTCCCTCCTTTATATTATGTAGCAAAACACAATTCACCAACCTTTCTATGTTAATTAATTCCTAATCAAAATAACCCCCCCTCTATCTTGCTTATAATCCTTTTGTCCTCAAAATGCACAAACCTGTATTTCCCAATTGAAGTTCTGAGATGTTATAATCTATGTGAATCCCAGCAACAGAAGGGGGATCTGAGTCCTGTTTTCATTCTTATACCCCATCAGGATCCCTTGCCTTGGCCCTTCCCCTTGCCCAATCCCTGAGACAAACTCCCACCTTGTTCTTTGACTCCCACCTGATGTCATAGTACTTCCCCTCTACCTGCCCTACAAATGTAACCTCTCCCCCATACCTGTCCTCCCCTTCCCCTTTACCTGATTCCAGCTTTCCCTCCCCCTGCCTAGCCAATCTACACCCTCCCTCATTAATTTTCAGAGAATCCCTCAGACAATTCAGGTTGCCTTTTAGTGGCAACCATATATAGCTGCACGGTAGTGCAGCTATAGTTAGGGTCGCCCGGCCACTTCTACGTTTTTTCTATGATTTTTTCCTCGACCTCTCACTACCTACACTGTGGAGTGCCACAGGGTTCGGTGTTGTCCCCATGTTATTCGCGGTGTACATGCTTCCATTAGGGGACATTATAAGACATTATGGTTTGAGTTTTCATTGCTATGCCGATGATTCTCAACTCTATATGTCTTTTGTGCCCGAGCAGGAGTCTGAGTCAAGTACATTGTTTAACAACTGCCTCCTGGAGATACAGAACTGGATGAGTACCAATTGGCTGAGGTTGAACCTGGGAAAAACAGAGGTATTGGTGGTGGAACCGGGGGTGAGGATATCAAGCCCATGGGCGGGAAAACCCTCAGGTTATATCTGGGAGGAACCCCGCTCATGGCATCTGGTCAGGTGCCTAACCTTGGTGTTATATTTGATGAGGGCTTGACCCTGAGGGCGCAGGTGTCAGCTGTAGTCAAATCATCCTTTTTTCATCTAAGGAATATAGCATGGGTGAAACACTTGATTCCATCAGAGGATCTTCCTACCCTGGTCCACGCCTTTGTTGCCAATCATCTTGATTACTGCAACACCCTTTATCTAGGGCTGCCGGGAGTGGATAACCACCGCTTACAGCTGGTGCAAAATGCGGCAGCTAGGTTG
Source organism: Neoceratodus forsteri (assembly GCA_016271365.2). Classification (NCBI taxonomy): domain Eukaryota; kingdom Metazoa; phylum Chordata; order Ceratodontiformes; family Ceratodontidae; genus Neoceratodus; species Neoceratodus forsteri. Next base: position 1,089,618,570 of record CM057450.1, read on the forward strand.
TTGACTGGAAGCCCGAGGTACAACCATATAATACCTGAGCTTCGCGAATGGCACTGGCTGCCTGTACAGTGGCGGATCACTTTCAAGGTCATGTTGATGACCTATAAAGCCCTACATGGTTTGGGACCTCGCTACCTGAAAGAACTCCTGACTTCTTATTGTCCTTCCCGTTCCCTCCGATCCTCTGATGAGGGATTGCTGGAGATTCCCAGGGTAACTTTAAAAACATAAACATCTGATGGAAGAACATTTGCCTTTATGGCCCCTACCATGTGGAATTAATTCTCTACCTTGCCAGATATGCAATAGCCTGACTGTGGAGAGCTTTAAAAAAGCTTTAAAGACCTTCTTTTTTAACCAAGCATTTTTAGTGACTTGAATTATATTGGATTGTGTTTTGAATTTAATGTTGTTTATAACTATGGTTTTTAATATTGTATGAAGGATATTTTAAAGGCGCCCTGAGCTTTGGAAGGGTGCCTTATAGAAATAAATATTTACTTACTCACTTACTATGTTAAATTTTGCACTTAAATAACTTTGCCATCATATGACAGATTTGCCTGAAAATTTGCATGTATGCTGGGGCGCTATAGGCCTCTGGATCTGGCAAGTTGTGGTATCGTCAGATGAGTGGTTGCAGAGCTGCAGAGCACCAAACAGCGCACAAAAATGGGGGTTTTGCACATTTCTTTGTTCGTGGCTACAGCCCACATGATTTGTCTAACTGGTCTGAACTCTTCAGGGAAAATGCAGTCTGGGTCACTGAGGTGCCTTTTGAAGATTTGGTGACAAAATATTAATCCATTTAAGTTATTCAAAGTTTAATCTTCTCATTATAGTCAATGGGCAAAAAAATATGTTGTATGTGTCTCACGAAAGCTGCCCCAATACATTTTACTGTTGCAAATGGCCCTTTTACTGTTGTGCTGCAGCCATCTTGTTTCAGTTAGTGGTGAAGAAAAACATCTGTAATTCAAATGTTATTGTCCCTAGGTAAACACTGACAGTTGTGCTTACCTAAATGGGGCCTGGGGAACACAATGGTGCCATCGTTTTTTTTCTAGGGCCCCTAGAAATACCTTTTTTAAAATTGGGTTCCAATAGTGTCATAAATCACAGCAGTACATTTGTGACACTGTCACAAATCATGACACTGTTGTATTTGTACAGTCACAATTTGCGACACTACTGCACCAAAAAACACCATTTCATTGCTACACCATTGCACCTAAATGGTTAGGGCTTTTTGGCTGAAATTTGCAGGGTGGCAAGTCCCAGCAGCACATATATGCCTTTTGGTGGTTTGGTAAAAAAATATAAAAAAGTTACAAAGTTACAGTGCTCCGAAGTTGAGACATTTCCCATATTTGACAGGGTGATCCCTGTCAAGGATGGGTGCCCTGGTGAAAGATGAGGGTCCCTTAACCACCCCCCAGAAATGCTCATGTTGTAATACATAAAGTGCTAATGCTGACTGCTGTTTTTTCTGTACCCTGTATTTATTGAAGATGCAGATACTGTACCCTATATTGTGGTATCAGTATTATTTTCACTTGCTTTTTTATTTCAACATAAATGCACAGCATTTAGCTGTATGTGTACCTCCTGTCCTGTAGCCAATTAATGGCTAAAGTCTGCAGAAATGAACAATTATTCCCTATGTAAAGTTCACTTAAGGGGTGAACTTTGGATTATAGAAACATAGAATTTGATGGCAGATAAGGACTGCTTGGCCCACCCAGTCTGCCCATTTCCCTACCTGATGGATAAGCTGCAGATTCTAGTTAATCAACATCTTACCTTCCTCCTACCCCCCACTAGAATTGCCTTATGCCTGTCCCATGCATTCTTGAATGCTCCCACAGTTCCTGACTCCACAACCTCCTCAGAAAGGCTGTTCCATGCATCCACAACCCTCCCTGTGAAAAAATACTTTCTAACATTACCTCTGAGCCGTTCCCCCTCTATCTTCAAATTGTGCCCCCTTGTTCTTGCACATCTCTTCTTCTGAAAGATACTACCCTCTTGTACTTTGTTAATTCCCTTGAGATACTTGAAAGTTTCTATCATGTCCCCTCTCCCTCCTTTTCTCAAGGGTACACATATTAAGCTGCTTTAGTCTCTCCTCGTATGTCTTCTGGTGCAAGCAAATCTTTCCTTCTTTTGTTTGCACCCGATAAATAAAAGATGTAGGTCTTGAAATAGCTCAACAGTAAATATTTTAGACCACAATAGAATGTCTCAGGGTGAGGCGGTGCTTGGAAGTTTCAGCCGCCCGCCCGAGACCAAAGTGAAGGTGATTTCCTCTGTGGTCTGCTCAGTTCACGCTGCAAGTGAACCGAGCATTAAAAGGGAAAGACCACTGCTGTACATTTCGGGGCACGGTGGTACTTGGAAGTTTCAGCCACCCACCTGAGGAGAAAAAAAAAGAGAAAGTGCTTAGCTTCACAGTTTGCTCGGTTCACATAGTAAGTGAACTGAGCATTGATTTGATAGAAAGGTGCTTTGCCTTTCTAAAACCGAGAGCCTGCTCTAGATATGAAGAGAAGAGAACAGGTGGCTGAACACTGATTTTGTAAATTTCAGCCATCAATCCATTTATTAAAGAATCCCGAAGTCGCCCTTTAGATACCCACACAGACTGCAAGTATTGTAACGCTTTCTGCGCTTTGGTGGTCCTGGTGCCTCTTAAAATAAAATAATTATGTTGAGGAGAAAACCGAACACTAGATGGGGCCCCTTCTCCCTGTAAGTATAATTAATTAGGAGAATGAGGGCCAAAATGAAATGTTTACCATTGGGCTGAAATTTCAGCCATAAGAGACCTGAAGAGGGGCTACATAAGAAAAGATCAAAAGGAAATATTTCACCGATGGCTTGAGATTGCAGCCATGGGACAAGTGAATGGGGGTTAAATTGAATAGAAAGCCTAGACAAGTGACAGTAACTTCCCAAAAACGTGTTTATAATCTACTGTTACCCCTCTGAGAAGGTTCTTGAACTAAACAAAGGGTTGAATAGAGTTAAATTATTTCTTTGCCCACACATATACAAAAGTGAAAACTGACTGCCCTAGGAGTTAGCAGGAGAGTGTATTCTTGGTGAAGAAAATGAAAATTTAATAAGCCCACAAATCAGGAGAAAATGAACGAAAGTAGAATATGTGTATGGGTCACTGAGCTGGCAGGAGAAGGAAGAAGAAGAGCGCGCCCTCTCCTTTCCATTCCCTGGCCAACCCAGAAACAGCAGCAGGGCTTCAGAATGTTATTTGATCTGTCTTATGTATAAGGAGGTTCCTTTATCTGTGATGCTGTAGAGGTGTTGTTATAGGGCTGGCAGCCCACATACTGACTTTTTTATGGCCTTTCCCTAGAGTGATGTCCCTATTAAGGGAAGGGGCTTAGCTCTATTAATACTGATTAACTCTGCAGAAGTTATGTTTTCAGTTCAAGGCTGTGGTATTGCATAATATAGTTCCTGTTTAATGAATATATACTTTATGATGGAGGATGTTGATTTATGGTGAAAAGGAAACCTGAGACAGGTTACCATGCATATTAGAAAAGGGTGCGGATCACATGATTCATGATGTCACTCCTAGAATAATATAATACTAAGGGCAGAAAGATAGATAGGGAATCAGTGAGAACTGACTCTGAGAGGTGGAGGATCTCCTGGGCTCACACAACCGTACTGAACAGGCTTGGGGAAAAAAAAAGTGACACTGCTGGTCAGAGCAGTGGCTCTTTTCTGAGCTCATTTTGTTTGTTTATTTTGCATACATACTAAAGTGAATGAACTAATCCTATTTTTATTATTTCTGTGAAAGTTAATTTTACCAAGAAAATAAAATGATAAATGCCTTGCCTGTGCTTTTTATGCACTAAGTCTGTTGGTCTGCCTGAGTTTGTTATCCTGTCATTCCCAACCCCTCTACACCACAAGATAACATTGTGGCACCCATGGTGCCTTTCGGCGCCCATATCTCAAAAATTATTCGAGATACAGATTTTTCACTACCTGCAGCTAAGCATGCATGGAGGTTTGGAAGTCATGATTTTAACTGCAGTGGAATTTTTTTCATAGCTGCTATGGTTACTGAGATATTGCCAGATATGTGTTACGAGGGTTCCTTTTGAGTACTATGGGGCTGCTGTATGGCTCTGTACTTATGTGTAAGTGGAAGCACAGGGCCCAGAGGGACCACACTCCCACATATGCATACCATTATGCAAAAACTGGGCAATGTGAAGACAGCACAGGGCCCGGAGGGCCCACATTCCCACTAGCACATACAGTTACCAGTTACATTACACTTTCTCAAAAAGAAGGAAATGATTTGATACCTTTTAATGGACCAATAGAGATGTAACAACAAGAACAAAGTGCTCTAGCTTTCAGACCAACCAGTCCTTCTTTAGAAGCTCATGGCAGTTGTTTAATCTAGATTTCAAAAAGAAGGGAAATTAATTGCAAAAAACTTCATTAATGCATCAGTTAGGGTTGATAGCATAGTGACAAAAGTATAGAAATGCGATGTTAGGGTTACCCCACCACCACCTCACATCCACCCCCTCTACTCTCACCCTATTCTCCTATGCTGTAGCAAGTCAGCTTGTTTACTCATGGAATGGGGGTGAGAGTTGGGACTGATGACCCCATAGCACACCCTGACATTTGTTGGTGAGTGGAGGGTGGGGAGGTGGGGCCAGGGTGGTAGAGGTGTAACCCTTAACATCACATTTCCATACTTTTGTTGCTGTGCTATCAACCCTAACTGAAGCATTTACAGAGCTTTTTTTTTTGCAATGAATATATATATATATATATATATACACTTTTTTTTTTTTACAAAACAAAAAGTGGGGGAATGTGATGTTATGTTTTCAAGCAGCAAAAGAAAAAAAATAGCATTTTGGGTCTCCTGAGTCTTGGTGAATCAGTGGTGCGTCTTCCTTGGGCCTGTCAACCTTAATGTTCCCCCCACCAGCCCATGGCCTCCTGTCCAAAGCTCAAGATACAGCTCCAAGCTAGTGCTCATAGTGATACACTCTTCAAGGGTAGAGAAGTATGTCTTGCTACGTGTTACCAACATAATTTGTTGTAGCTTTTCTCACACAGGCCCCGCCTGAATAAAAAAAGATCTCATCTGACCTTGTTTGCTCAGGGGAGGGAGTCAGCATTAGGGTTGACAATTCCAAGGAAGACTCCATTACTGATTTACCAAGACTCCTGAGACCTAAAACCCTAATGTTTTTTCCTTTTTCTGCTTGGGGCATTGGAAGTTAGGGTTGGAAACTCTATTGCCACATTTCCTTAATTTTGTTGTGTTAAGCGGAACCCTAACTGGTGTTTTTTTTTTTTTTTTGCAATGAGTTTCCTTTTTTTTTGAGATAGTGAAAGTGTATCCTCAGTCATGCAGACCCCTTTGTGACCTGGGTGAACAGACAGATGCAGATGCAGATGCAGATGCAATAGGCCATCTGGGCCCTGTATTAATGGAAGACTCTGTCTTCCTACAGAAGTGCAGGACCCTACTGAACCAGGACTTCAGTGCGGTGACAGATGTTAAAAATTACCAGTTAGGAACATGCATAGAAAAATGTCAAGGTACCTGCAAAACTTTGTTGTTTCATTAATATTTTGACCTCAAAATTTTAACATAGCCTTCTCAGGAACCCACCCCAGGGACCCACTGGGTGGCAATTTTCAAATCTTGGCCAAAATGTCATTATGAGCCACAGGTGTGAAACAATGACAGCTGTCATTTTCATGATGTGGTGTGAAAAAAGGGCTACATTGAAAATTTGAGGTCAGTATATAGTGAAAAATAACACACTTATGAGTGTGCGTTAAAAAATTTCAATGTATGCACGTAACTTTGCTGTTTTTTTATATTTTTACCCCAATACTTCAACATAGCATTCTTATGACCCCACCTCATGATTAAGGGTGGAAAAAAATTTAAATCCTGTCTGAAAGGTGATTTTGTGCAGCAACCACAAAATCACCTTTCAAGACAGATTTGCATAATTTCTCCACCCTTGTTCATGAGGTGGGGTCCCAAAAGGCCACATTAAAAATCTGGTGTAAAAATGTTCAAAAATGTCAGTTATGAAAAAAAGTTCAAAGCTCCTTTGAAATACATTAAAGTTCACATAATTTATATTCTCATATTACAGTCACCGGTTCAAGCAGCAAGATGTCTCTTGAATTGGAGAGTGAATCTATGTTGTAGAACATGTTCAGGTAAGTGAAGGTATGTGTGGGGGTGTGAGGTTGTTTTGATGGTGGGTGCTTAGTGGGAAGTCAGGGTGGGATGGGGGGGTTGTTGAGGGGTGAGATCACCGATGAACCATTTTCTTTTTCAGGTATTAAGAAAAGATCAATGAGGGACAGTTTTCTTTATCATAGGGGCCAGAAGCTGACACTGGGGATTTGGCACCCCAGTGTTGGGATGATCTTTGGTGTCACCAGGGGTGAGCACCCTGGTGCTGTCACCTATTTCTTTTGGGGATGACCTGGAGGGTAAGGGTGGAAACAAATGGTACTGGGTTGGGCACCCCCATTTGCTATTATTTTATTATAATAAGAAGAGGGAGTGGGCAACATGGCTGGAAGGGGGCAAGAGACAGACAGTCAGTCAGATAGACAGGCATGGAGACAGACAGATAGATGATATATCTATATATATCTATATCTATCTCTATCTCTATATATATATATATGTATATAAAAACAATGAGGGGTAGTTTTCTTTATTGTAGGGGACAGCAGCTAACAATGGGGATTAGACACCCCAGTGTTGGGATAGTGTTTGGAGGCAAAATTTTGTGCAATTCCATTTAACAGGGGAGAAGATATTAAGGTGAATAGTTAAGGGTTTAACATTAAACACCTTATTCGACCCTAGCTATAGTGGTGCTACAGTGCCCAATAATATATATACATTTATGCCAAAAATCTAGATTATAGCTCATTTGGTTTGCTACCACAAAAACATGGGGCATAAACTACTATGGTTGTAAACCTAATGCCCACAAAGTTTGGAAATGTGCTATTAGGATTATCATGCCTAAGTTCCTCCCACCCTACCATGTCCCCTACCCCCATAACTCATGGACAGTATACAGGTACAGATCCATGCATAAACCATGTTGTACCTCATACAGAGTCAATAACCCCCTCTCCTACCCTTGTGACCAGATTGGGACAATCAGTTAACCAGGTGGTGAATGGCTAATAAAACAGATGGCTTTGCTACCACATTTTGATATTTACTAGCCAGCTAGGTACCTGCCTATGAAGTGATTTTTGAGACCTAGGAAATGACTGCAACAAAAACATACTGAAATGGCTAACACATTTAGAAGCCTGGCAGCCAAACTGACCACCATCTGAAAAACAAATTTCTTCCACCATGGATGGTCATACAAGGCCATGCTACAGGTCTAGTACTATCCTTCAAGGCTGTGCTGGGGGTTTGTTTATTCAGTTACAAGAAGACCCTGCTTAAACTAGTTTATATAACAGGGGTGGGTGAATATCCAGCACAATAAAACTTATTATTCTCACTACCATTGAATAACATAGTGCTGATGCAGACACTGTGATTTTTTGTTACATTTATACCTACAGTGTCTGTGTCAGCAATTGTTATTCCACTGTTGTTACATCATGAGCCCACAATACTACAAGGAAACCCTATTAGCACTACTTTCAAATATACCAAATAGCATTTGATATATTTCTCCTGAGGAGCACCTTTGTCCCGTATGATGCTCCCATTTTCTCTGTGCAGATCCAGATGCCATGTAGTTTCCAGTGCGAGTGGACTCCTCGAAGAACCTGAACAGAAACAGAAAAAGAAAAAAATTTATTTTCTAACAAAAATGGCAAATACAGAGCAAGATGTCAACTCTACAAAGCAGCAGCAACTGCAAAGGAATAATTGGCTATCACTCAAGAAACACTGACCACCTATAAATCTGGAACAAGAAGTTTTTCTGAGCTGTAGCCAATCTGAAATTGATCTGGAATTGCTTCTTGATCCAAACCTGTCAGAAGACAGTTTCTCGGTACCAGAAACTCAGGACATTGACTGAGGGAAACACACTACTATCATGGAAGGCACCCCATTAGTCCGAAAGCAAGTCATTCAAGAATGTAGCCAGCAGAATAACAGACACAGAAGACAGCCGTGGAAATATTATTTTATTAGTATTATTTATTTTCCTCATGTTTTGCTCATTTTGTCAAGCCGAAAAAGGCTAAGGTGAAAGTACCCATGAGTGACACTCCGAGGAAGAATACCGGATTAATTGCTGCAAATGTATTAAGCACAAATATTTCATACTACGGTCACATGTAATGAAATAAACTCACATTATTCACCCAAAAATAAACCAAAATCTACTCCAGAAACTGCAGGAAACACCATGAAATGCCATGGAATGCCAGCTTCCTGTTTCACTACAAACCCCGCCCACAAAAATCAGTGAACCAATCACACATCACGCATCTCGCATGCTGCAGGGAACAAACCAATCAAATCAACAGATACACAACCATTCACAGCAACAACCAATAAAACACCACACATCTCCCATTCAGAAAACCAAAACAACAACTTAATTCATAAAATGAACTACACCTGTGGAAGAATCCCAGCATGTAAAAGAACACCAGAATGTCAGAATACACAGCAGAAATTCTATAGTAAAAGACAAAAGTAACAGAAATGTGATATTGTATAAATCGCACACATGATGTGCACCTCGTGAAATATGGGAAATATTAGTATTCTTGCAGAGTGACCTCTGATAATATCACTCGTGGCTTCACCACTCATGATATTATCAGAGGCCACTCTGCACTCAAGCTAATATTTCCCATATTCCACAGTCGCCCATCATATATCCCCTATGTATATGTCCCAAACATATAACTTGCTGTGACTATTATTTTAAGTACGCTTTGGGCCAGATATTCAAAACTTTGCCCAGGGGCTAAATTAGCACTGCCCGGCTAGCAAACTTAGCCAGGAGCACAAAACAAGCCATATTCAAAGGGAATAGCCCAGGGCAAACAGTTTCTGAATACAGCATGGGAATGAGGCCGGGCAAACTGGGCTGGGAGTGCAGGGTAGACTTAGCCCTGGAATAAGACAGCTCTGAATATGGCAACCAGGAAGTGCAAACCACAACAGCAACACAGTGCACAGCTATGTGAAGGTAGGTAGAGATGAACTATGTGGCCAATGTGTGTGCCCAGCAAATCGTGGACTGAGTACAGCTGCAGGCAGCAGCATATGTGAAAGTACAGTGTGCAAAACTGTAAATATTCCCAGACTGTAGGCAGAGCTAAGACGCGATGCCGGGTTTAGCGAGAGGCTAAAATCAGCAGTCTGCAAAAACACGCTGTTCGGCACTAAACTTTGCCATATATTCAAAAGTGACATGCAAATGAGCCTACTTAGGTAGTCTGTGGGCAAACATCCAGATTAGCATCTCATTATGCCCTGATTTGCATGCAGTTTGCACCGGGCTAACTGTTTAGCCCTGCGCTAAACCCGCGCAAACGTGTTAGCGCTGTGCAAACAGCTTGGGGAATATTATACAGTTCTGAACACTATTTCCACATGCTCTGCTGCCTGCAGCTGTACTGGGACAACACAGCATAGGCACAGATGGTGGTGGTGCTGCATGCAACTGTCACATTGTAGGTCATGCTACAGTGCACAACAAAAACTACAGTAGCAAGGGAGCCAGTAATGTGTGGACACAACAATGCCTATGGTGTGTAGAGCAGTGATGATGACTGCACTATACACAGTGAGAGGCCCAACCTGCAGGTGTTTACTGACAGTGGACATTACTGTTACACTGTTGTGTGACCCACAGATGCTGCACCTGTGGCATGGGATGCTCACAGTGACATGTACATTTCTGGCATTGTGTGCTATGGCCGTTGTACAGCTGTGCGGTATATGGCCGGGGGGGCATATATTATCTGAAAGGCACACTGGTGTTGGGGTATTTCCAATACTGGCCCATGTGCACTGCATGATGTGTCCCAGCCTTGTGGCCACACCTGGTCTGTAGCACAGCCTCGCCACCCATACATGCTCTCCTCAACATCCTCCATGCCCACAGTGCTGCATGTGTGTGCTGGCATCTGTTGGTGTCCACAGAAGTGTGGTCTGCAGGTGTGTGCTGTATGGCCACACTGCCATGCTGTCCACTGGTGGCAGGGTCACCACTTACTGCCTGGCATGGCTGGGACCGGTGGCAGATGATGGCATCGTTGTGATGCCATCAGTTAGCAGCATGCTTCCTCTATGTTTGGCTTTATCTATGTGTCATATTTATTTGTTAGGGTCGCGCAAAACCCGCGCTAAACCTGTGCAAACATGCGCAAAGCCATAGTGTCACGCAAAGTTTATTGTCCAGGGTTAAGACAAGCTTTTCTTGGGCGGTAATGTGCACTGTGCTAAGTGTCGCGCTAAGTCACACAAAACCACTTAGCACGGCTCTAGTCGCTGAATATAGCATTGCGCCTGTATTCATGTCAGTTTGCCCCTTGCATACATTATAATTTTACCCGGCGCTAATGCAGTTTGCCTGCATTATTTGGCCTTTTGAATATAGCAGACCCATGCTAATCCTGCACTAAATGTGCACAGACGGTTTTTGCCCGGTTCAAAGTTTTGAATATCTGTCCCTTTGTGTCTTAACAAAGCAACTCACAACTATGCAGTGTGTACAGTAGTTTCAAATTTGTATCAATTCTGCTGCTCTGTGGAGGGTGTACGATATTGTGTGACAAGTAAGGTGCATTTGATGTAAACTGTCACAGGCATGCACCTAAAAAGTATTCTAATTACAGATCTGCAATGTGTATGAAACAGCAGACCTGAGTGGTATGGCTCCTGACATCTACTTTGCCCATCATTCACGAGGGTAGGAAAGAGGTGGATGGGGTGGGGATTAGGGTTGGTGTTTACCAGTTTTGATCTGATATGAGGTACAACACCACTGATGCATGGATCTGTACCTGTATACTGTCCATGGGTCAGTACGATAGGGGACATGGTAGGGTGTGTAAGAGTTAGACATAAGAACCCTAATAGGACACTTCCAGACTTTGTGGGCATTAGATTTAACACCCTTATAGCTAATTTAGTCCCAATTTTTAAAGGGTTCAAGATTTTTGCAGTAGCAATGCTAATGAACATTAACGTAGTATTTTGCCATAAATGTCCTTATTTTTTAAGAAATTAAATATATGTATTAGAATCTATATCTAAATCTAAATATATCTCTATCTCTCAATCTGTCTAACTCTGCCTGTCTGTCTGTCTATCTATCTATGCTAGACTGGTAGGGACTAAAGTAGATAGGACTAGGCTGACTCACTGGGCCAGTGGTCTTTTTCTACCTGAGAAGTTCCATGTTTCATTCTTTCAACCGTGAAGATTGGGTATATCGCAATGGACTACAGAACCAGTCAGTGAGCAGCTTTCATAATGCTAACTTCACAAATGTCTATGTAGCACTAAAGCCAACAGCTTTAATCAAAGGCAAACAAATCTTTACACATATATGCCCTGATATTCAGAGTTGGCTGATAGTGATGTGAAGCCCATAGTACTGTACCAAAAACAGCACACAGCCTACTCTGGACTGAATCTTGAGCTGTGTCAGTGCAGTGCTAAGTAGATATGGGCTGTATGGAGCAAAGCTGTATATGGTCTGCAGGAGACAGCACACCCAAACAGGATACCACCAGTGCTCCTGTGGGCCAAATTCAACCCTAGCAAGCAAATGGGCCCACTGGGCATGCAGGGTGTTAAGTGGTCATTTACATCCCCATTATGGGTCATTTTCTTGTGCACAGCCTCCGGCTGGGCATGCTGCAAGTTGCTGCAAACTGTAATTAAGCTGTGTCCCTTTGTGTTTTTGCTTTTATTTGGCTTATTTTTCTTCCTTTGTTTGTTCCCTCACTCCATTTTAATTTTATTGCTTAGTGTAAGTTTCAAACAGTTAGTCAGGGCATTTTAGTTAGCAATTTAGCTCAGTGCATTGCTGGGATCACCAATCATCCCTGTAGTGTACACTAGGGCTGTTTGACAGTCCCATTATTTCCCTGACAAAAAAGGGGATTTATCCATTTAGTTCCCCTTACCCTGCACACTATTTGCCAAAGAATTGGATGTATTGTTGTATTTTGTGGCTTCTGCTGAGCTACCTGAAGCTGAGGAGAGGAAGTGAGACCTACCAGGAGGAGACAGTACTGTGAGGCCACTGTGGAGTTTGTTGGAGGATTTGTTATAGGTTTCTCCCACTTTTCTGGTGCTGGCCATGATTGTGGATACCTGGGCTGCCTTGAGACTGAGTTTCCTGTTGGTACAGGAGCTTGTGCTGGCACCGAGTTGGACTTTGGTGGGAACGGGCACTGGTGCAGTGGAAGGGTCTGACACTGTCGGGTGGCCTGTGGCCAGATTTGCCACTGCATGGGAGACCAGGCCCTGGATTGGCCAGGGAGCTTGCTGATGAGCTTATAGCTCTTCCAGGTCCTCCAGAGAGTCAGTTGGTAGGCTGACACTAGTGAAGGATCAAAGCTGTGTCAGTAAACATTTCCGGCGATAGTCCCTGTGGATGGGGTTTTTCGGACCCCTGTGTGCGCTCTGACCACTAGACTCTGGATCCTTCCTGTGTTTAACATCATCAAGAGGAATTCTTTCATGAGGACTGTGCCTTCTAAGATGGTCAGACCGTTAATTTTACTTATTTTTGGTGAATTGAATCTTTTGGCTTTCAGGCAGTGAGAGTGCCTGATGATTTAAAGGGTCCCCCAGGTACTGAGAGTACCTGAAGGGGTCCGAAGACATTTTACATTAAAGTCTCTGACTAGTGCACCATAGTGAGAGGAGATGCACTTATAACCCATTTGCACATTGAAACTGGTTTTAGTTACAGTCTGGGAAGTTATAACATTTATTTTGCTGTGAACTGAACTCCTTAACTGGAATCATCTTCATTTGTGACTCTGGTGACTGGCCTTACAGCCCTAGTTTAAGTGGCCATTAGGCATTTGTTGTTATAATTTTTAATATATTATAGTTTATTGTATGGGTTGGGGGGTGGCTGTATAGGGTTATATACTTTCAAGTTTGATTTAGTTTTATAATTGTTTAAAACTCCATCCTTTCAGTGTGAGAGAGAGGAGGAGTTTCCTGAAGGGGTGGGCTTAATTTTCTGTTTTTTCTGTTTGATTGTTTTATTATTTTATTCACTTGTAATTCAATCCTCCACCAAGTGAGAGATGGTGGAGTATTGAATTGTATCATTTGTTTATTGTTTGGGATTGGTTTATGTGTTTATTTAGTTAATTGTTGGGTATTTTGGGCTTGGGCATAGGTCCTCTGATTTGGGGTTAGTAACATGTGTTGGAGACCTGCCTCCCAGGTCATGTGCTATTCATCCTCTGCACTTCGTGGCCTCCACCCTTTTGTCTCTCCCCCCCTTTGCAGTTTTCAATCTATCAGCACTGCAGAGCGCTGGGTATTGCCCATCAGGGGGGCAGGTGGGAGGGGGTGCAAACGGCAGACGATGAATGAGCAGAGCTCTCACATTTGGGTTGTTAGATCCAGAAGATGCCCTGGGGTGAAATGGATTCTGGAATGTGGTCCTCCATGCCAGGTTTCCATACCCAAGGGCACAACCTTTACTGGTGGGCAGGTAGCTCGGGTGGCCTTGGAATCCCATCCAACTCGAGTGGTGTTATGTAATGCTAGATCCACTAAAAACAAGACTGCAATTATTGCAGATCTTGTTATGACAGCTGATTTGGCTTACATCACTGAGGCCTGGCTGGATGAGAATGCAGGCCCCACGTTTGAGGCTGCGATTCCGCCTGTGTACTCGGTGATAAACCGCTAGATATTGGACCGCGGGGTGGGGGGGTAGCGGTCTGTTTCAAGACTGAACTGGGTCTCATAAGTGTACTAGTTGAGGAGGCCAAGTCATTTGAGTGTACTGTAGCAGCAGGCGTAGGCTGTAGGATTGCCCTCGTCTACCGTCCACCCAGGGACAAGAGGTGTTTCCTTCAGGAAGTAGCGGACTTTGCTATTGACATGGCATTCGAGTTGCCCAAGCCGATGGTCCTGGGTGACTTCAATGCCTGGGTCGATGATGAACTCTTGCAATTTGGACAGCATTTCCTGCAGCTGATGACATTACTGGGCCTTACACAGAGTGTTACCTCTGCTACTCATAAACATGGTCACTCTCTTGACTTGGTCTTCATCCTAGGATTGAAGCCTCTGATCTGGGTGTGAAACCAATCAGATGGTCTGATCACTACACTGTGGGGTTCAGTTTTTGCACCACCTTCATAGGCCGACCTCTGTGGAGATGGTCATATACCGTCCATTACGGGATGTGAGCCCTGATGGCCTTGCAGTGGTACTTGACCTATCAGCAATTCCTGAGGCAAGCGGGAGCCCAGAGGCCCTGGTCCTGCCCTATAATAAGGTCATTACCATGGCCCTAGACTCTATCACTCCTGTCTGAGTTCATCCTCTCTCCCTTCACCCTCGGTTCCCTTGGTTTGATGGGACCTTGAGGGAGATGTGGCAACTAGGATGAAGATTAGAGTGTTCATGGCAGAAATCCACCCTGGAGGCCAACCATCTTAGATTGATGGAACATTATCAAGTCTATCAATCAACAATCACCCATAAGAAGGCAGAGTTCCTGTCCGGGGAGATTGCTGCTGCTCAGAACTGACTGGCTCAGCTCTTTCGAACTGTGGGCAGGTTGTGCAACCCAGCCTGTCTGCAGTCCCAAAGAGTCTTTTCACAATCTGAGTGTGATAAGCTTGCTCGGTTCTTTGTGGATAAAGTGGCTGGCATCAGGGCTGAGATCCAACCGGCACACTCTATGGGGGCTGCTAGTGATTGGCATTGGTTCCATGTGAAAATAGCGATTATAAAATCGTGACTACAGTTTAAGCA
Source organism: Neoceratodus forsteri (assembly GCA_016271365.2). Lineage (NCBI taxonomy): Eukaryota > Metazoa > Chordata > Ceratodontiformes > Ceratodontidae > Neoceratodus > Neoceratodus forsteri. Next base: position 1,089,633,592 of record CM057450.1, read on the forward strand.
TCTCCTTTTTGGCGACCACAATATTAGCGATCGTAAATTGTAGCGCCTCACAATATTAGCTACCATGCAATAATAGCGCTCAGCATACAGTGTAATCAGAATTTACTTACAACTTAGTGAGTTTGTGTTTTGTAGGCTGCGCTTCTAATAGTTCAGTATTAAAGCACAAATCCTTGCTCCAGCACAGCTTAAAATTCATCTCGATAGAGGAGCAAAGTGGTTTAGCAGTTTAGCTGAAGCCACCCTGACTCTCCAACAACTGGGAATAAATGGAAGGAAATCTGATCAAATTGAAAAAACCAAGGGGATGAGACTCCCTCTACTTCCAAACTAGTTGATTGATCCACAGCTTCAGTGAGTAGGTGCAACATCAAATCTGTTTGCCGCTGGTGGGCTTTTTACCTGATGCAGATCATCTTTCAGTCTGGACAGTGGCATTTCATTTTTCTTTCTGGACAAATAACGTAAGTGTGGTCCAGTGGGGGCAGCATGTTCCTATCTACATATTCTATCACATCAGAACTGGTCTGCTTTTTTGGCTCTCCCTAACCTGTGGGAGGTGGCTTTAGCCCCCTCCCCCCTGCACAGGCCCCTTATAAAGGATAATTTGTGTACAGTGCCGGGCAGAAGACTATGCTCGGGGGAGCAGAGGCCAGAGGGCTCCATGCAGTGGCTATGGATGGTGGCTGTATGTGCCCTATACATGTGGGGGACTCATGATTTTTCCTCCAGCGTGTGTTTGGCTTAAAGAGATCACTGTAGCACCTCTGTTTAAGTGCCATGTAAATGGCACATCACAATTCATAATTTTCTGCCGTCACTCTTTCAGCTGATGCCTTGGCATTCCTGTTCTTCTACGCCTTCAAAGTCCAAGGGACCTGACCTAAAAGACAGACAGGTGTCTTAACTGAGAGCCCCTACCCCTCCTCAGCTGGCCCCCATTGGGGGAATATAGTAGTACAATGAATTACTGAAGTGCCATGCTTTCGGTTGGGGTGGGGGAGCAGGAAACACTTTATACACTGTTTAATAGTGTCAATGACACATTTTGTAAACAGGTCCTTTAGCCACTGGTGACCCTTGAGTAAGCAGTCAGCAGAGGTCACTAAACAGCCATAACAGTCTTTTTTGGATCTCCCCATCCAGAACATGGGCAGTTCACAGTTCAGTCGCTGAATTTGTGTACTCCCTATTTTGTCAAACAAATATCAGCGCTCAGTCACTGAATTTGTTGACTCGCTGAAATGTGCTAGTCGCTGATTTTGTAGTCGCATTTATTGCTTTGCTGTTTTTCCATCACTCAATTGTAGTCGCCGTTTTCATGGGTAACCATTGGTATTCAGTCACTTTCCCTTACTTTGCCTGGAGTACCTTCGATCGGCTGGAGTTTGCGAATGTTATGCAGATTGTCCAGGGTATGCACCCTACATGCTGTAGTTTGGATTCAGGCCCAGCTTCCCTGATTATGGGTTGTTGTGACATCATTGGCCCGGTCCTTGCATGAATAGTCTGATGCTCCCTTGAGTCGGGTGAGTTCCTTAGCTCCCTGAAGGAGGTGGTGGTGACAACCCTCCTGAAGAAAACTTCCCTGGACCCAGGCTGCTCTGCTAACTACAGACCATCTCTAATCTTCCCTTCATGGGGAAGGTGATTGAGAAGGTTATGGTGCTACAGCTGGAGAACCATTTGACCATCCATGACATCTATGAACCTCTCCAATCTGGCTTTCAAAAGAGGCATCGTACCGAGACTGCACTGGTTCAGGTACTCAATGATCTCTTGATGGTGAGAGATAAGAAAAGCCACTCCATCTTGGTACTTCTTGATCTCTCCTCAGCGTTTGACACCGTGGACCATGGGGTGCTGCTCAAGTGCCTGAGGTCCATCTGTGGCCTTTCTGGTACAGTTCTCAGGTGGTTTAAGTCCTTCCTCACTGGCAGAACTCAGAGGGTGGTGTCGGGGATTTTTTCCTACGATCCATTCTCTCTGTCATGTGAGGTCCCTCAGAACTTGGTGTTGTCCCCCATGTTGTTCGCAGTGTACATGCTGCCCCTCAGAGACATTGTAAGACGGTATGGGCTGAGGTTTCACTGCTATGCTGATGATACCCAGCTCTACCTGTTTTTCGCACTCGACCAGGATAGTGCGCTTTTGGTATTTAATAACTGCCTTGCTGAAATCCAGGATTGGATGAATTCCAGCTGGCTGACATTGAACTTGGGAAAGACTGAGGTGATGGTTGTTGATCTGGGTCACTGGATAGAGGGGCCAGGGGCTGGTCAGCCTATGGGGCTTTTCTTGGAGGGCTCCCAGCTTCTTGCCTCCGAATGGGTGCAGAACCCGGGGGTGATACTTGATGATGGGCTTTACACTGCAATCTCAGGTGTCGGCTGTTGTCAAGTCTTCCTTTTACCATCTGAGGAACATCGCCAGGGTCAAGCACATAGTTCTGTCAGGCGATCTCCCCACGCTGATCCATACCTTTGTGACCTCGCACCTTGATTACTGCAACTTCCTTTACCTAGGGCTGCAGGGGGTTGATATCTGCCACTTGCAGCTGGTGCAGAACACTGCAGCCTGGTTGTTGACAGGGACCCCTCGGATGTGTCATATTACACTGGTGCTGTGCGAACTGCACTGGCTGCCTATTCAGTGGAAGATCACATTTAAGGTTGGACTTTTGACTTATAAAGCCCTACACGAACAGGGCCTGGACTACCTGAAAGAGCTCCTATCCCCCTATAGCCCTGGGCAACCACTCCGCTCAGCTTATGAGAGGTTGCTAGAGATTCCAAGGGTATCCTTAAAGTCAGCGGGGGCCCATGCATTCATGTATGCAGCTCTAGCCCTGTGGAATTCTCTACTCATCAGCTACAGGAGTGCATGATCATGGGGGGTTTCACGCAGGCCCTGAAAACCTATTTGTGGTGTCAAGCCTACCCAGATTGATTTTACTGATTTGACTGATTATCCATATTTATATTGTGTTTTATACTTTTATTTTGTTTTATCCAATTTGTATGTTAAAGTGCCTTGATAATTTAAAAGGCGCTCGATAAATAAAGTTATTATTATTATTATTAGTACCCATGTTGTAATTTCCACTTCTTTTCTTGGTAGTCTAGTAGAGCTTCCTCCCCTTAACCACCCCTGTCTATTTAATTTAATAAAATCTCTGGTAGTCTAGTGGATCTCCTCCCCCTAAATGCCCCTGAAATTTCGTGGTAGTCTAGTGGATCCCCTGACCAAATCCTATCACCCACCCACCCAATATGGGCCCCGCCTGCACTGCCACCCAAGTCATCACTCACCCTATCTGCAACAGATCCATTGCTGGCACAGCCCTTTGCTCACCTCTTTACCAGCCACCATATGACAGTCACAGAGTACGATGGCAGGTATATTACTCGCAATCACATTTTGTGACTGTGAGATGGCAGACAACCAAGGAGGTGAGTGGAGGGCTGTGCTGGTTGCTGATCTCCTGCAGATAGTGTAAGAGATGACTGGAGTGAGGCAGTGCAGGGTGGGAGGTCTGCAGTGGTTAGGTGAGTGTATGATGGCACTTAGTCATCGGGAGGACCACTAGACTAGCATGGAATTTATTAAATTAAACATATAAGGATGATCAGGGTAAAGAGAGCACCACTAAACCAGGAGGGAATTTATTGACTTCAACAGACAGGAGCGATCCAGGGGATGGGATCCTCTAGATTACCAAGGTATTTTTTTTAATTAAACTGACGGGGGGATGGGGAAGAGGATATACTGGACTGCCAGGGAGGTTGACTGCATTAAAACTGCCCTGCCTTTGGTGGGGGTGGGGGTGGGGGTGTGGCGTTGGGGGCCAGCTCAGCCAGGTTTTGGTGGTTTTAAAGCACACTGCATAGGCAGCTGTTTAGCACCACTGAAAATCTCTGAATATACCACTGTACCATTACACATGAGGGAATCCCTCATTAGCATAGGCACAGCAGTATCATTAATGCAATTGTGCTTCTGGGTTTGGGAGCCACTGTGGGGGCCTTTGATTACATCCATGCCTTGAGCCCCATTGCTCATTTAGGTTATCATGGCATTAAACTGGTTAGTGCTGTGCGAATCTTCTGAATATTGGGGCCATAGCTGATTAAAAGGTTGCAAGCTGATGCTTTATTAACTAAATAGCTGACACCTGATATTTAGTTCATCACTTATATCATAATCACAGTTTGGTCACTAAAAAGGCACTTATAGGAGCAGTTCCTCATTTCCTGTCTGCCCCTTTGTGCCATGCTAGACTGGTGATCACTCTCTAGCAGCTGTTTACTTGCTTGGTTTCTGCACCTCCTATTTGCTGTATTGGTCCCCAGTAGGATGCTTTTTATGCTGGCTCACGCATGCGCGGCCAACATATTGCGGTAGTAGCAGATTTGGAGGTGCGGTCACTGTTGGGCGAATGCAGGGCACGCATCAGTAGGTGCATCCCTCATTCCCCAATAAGCCTGCAAGTCGGCGCCACACCATGCATACATAATGTGGCAAGCACATCTAAGGAAAGGTCCGCTGCAATGCAAGCAAAGCTTGTCATATGCAGAGGACCTCCCGACTCGATTTCCCTGGTGAGAAAAAAAAATTAACATGGTGGTGCACTGCCTGCCATAATGCCGACTTCAGGGGTGTCCAATCCCCCTGTTGGCATGCCCTGCCCCAATGTATGTGCTGATGGGAGAGCCCACTCCCCATTGGCATAATGCACCCCCACATTTGTTATGTGCCGAGGGGGGTGCTCAATCCCCCTTGTCTCTTGCCTGCCCCACTTTCGTTGTGTGCTGTCGGGGGTGGCCAATCCCCCATTGGCTACAGCATCCCCTCCAAAACACTTAGGTGGCATGCTGGGAGCCCACTCCAGCATGCCAAATCCCCTGAAAAATAAAAACTGTCCTGCAATGGTTTTTTTAACATTTTTTTAACCCTGTGAAAGAAGAAAATGGTCCCTCGCGGTCTCCCTGACCCCTCCCATAACCTGCACCCACCCTCTGTGCACCCTGCCTCCCCACATCCCCTCAGCCCCATACTTACCTCCAGAGTCCAGTGCGATGATCTTCGGTGGACCAGGAACACGTCTGCACTCTTCAAAGCTGACCACAAACTGAAGAAATATCAGTAAGCTGTATAATGGCATAAATAGGGTTTTTTCAACTTTGATGCATATCTCCGTCATTTTTTGGAATTTTTGCACCAAATTTTCAACATGGGGTTATTGGGGACCTTCCTCATGTATTCAGTCACTGTCATGGTGTTATCCATTCCCAAAAGGTGATTTTGCAGTCACTGCACAGAATCACCTTTTGGGACAGAGTAAAGAAACGACAGCACCACTGTTCATGAGGTGGGCTCTCAAAAAGCCTATGTTGCAAATTTGGTAAAAAAATCCCCAAAATTGCTGTTTTACGAGTATGCTTTGCGCTGTTTCCACACACACTCGTAACTTCGTGAATTTGTAATATTTTCACTCCAGATTTTCAAAATTGCCATTTTTCCACACCTCCTGATGAACAGTATAGCTGTCATTTTACATATCCTGGCCAAAATGTGTTTTCGCACGTCCGGAGCAGAATAGCATGGTTGCTGTATGAAATCAGTTTTGGGGACAGTTTGAGAAAATGACAGTGACACTGTTCATGAGCAGAGGTCCTTAAATGCCTATGTTGAAAATTTGGTGCCAAAAGTCCATAAAATGACTGTGTTGCAAGCATGCGTTGTGCAGTTTCCACACACCCTTGTAACTTCACAAATTTGCAATATTTTAATGCAGATTTTCAACACTGGCATTTTTTCACACTTCCTTATCAACAGTACAGCTGTGATTTTTCACAGCCTGCCCAAAATGAGTTTCTGCAGCTGTGGTGCACAATGGCATGGTCTCTGTGTGAAATCAACTTTTGGGACAGATTAACAAAATCACAGTGCCACTGTTTATGTGGGGAAGTCCCAAAATACCTATGTTGAAAATGTGGCTAAAAAACTCCCCAAAATAATTGGGTTACGGATGTGTGTTGCGCAGTTTCTATGCATACTCATGACTTCACCAATTTTTCATATTTTCTCTCCAGATTTTCAATGTTGTCATTTTTTATGCCTCCTCATGATCAATACAGTTGTCATTTTGCACATCCTGCCCAAAATGTGTTTTCATTCCTGTGTCGCCAAATGGTATAGCCACTGTACAAAACCACCTTTCAGCTAACAAACTGATTGTGCCGCTCTTCATAAGGTGGGGTCGCAAAAAGCCCATGTTGAAAATTTGGAGTGAAAATACCAACACACGCCTACGGTGTTAGGGTTTCCAACTGTAGCATCCCACCCTGTAGAGACTGACAGGCATCAGGGGTGTGACTTGGGATCATCGGCTGTAATGTTCATGCCATTCCACCCCCATCCCCATCCTGCAGCCAGTGACAGGCATCATGATGTGCCTTGCAGTGTTCAGTCACAAAGTTCACTGCATTCTCCTATACTGCACCCAGCTCAGTGTATTTTGTTATGGAATAGGGTAAGTATAATGCCCAAAGACCCCAAAGCATACCACAACACTTGTCAGTGTCTACAGGGTAGGGTATGATAAAATGGCATGAGCGTTATAGCTGATAACCCAAAGGACACCCCAGTGCCTGTCAGTCTCTGCAGGGTGGGGATGGAGTTGGTGTCACTTCAATACTTCACTGCCATTCCTATTATGCATCTCTAACTCCTGCACTACCAATGCCAATGCCAGCGAGACAACATTCGGCATTGACAAAGGCTTGTTTTTTCTTTGCTGTGATTATCTGTTCCATGGTCTCTGGTTGATTCATTCATGTTCCGTTCTTATTATTTCATACCAACTGTTTTGACTGTCTTTGTTTTGCTCACCTTTTGATTTTCCTTGTGTAGTTACATTTGCAGTCTTTTCATATGTATTTGCATTATTCCATTGCTCATTTTCCACATGACTCAGCTGAAAACAAGCTATATAACTCAGTATGCTTTCATATCCAACTTTTTCCTAGAGATGGGTGAAACTGACGAAATTTGCCTTGAGAAAAAAATTTATAAATTTTGGCAACCTAGATTTGCTGATGACCATAATCCACATATTTCTTAACCAAGTGGATTGCCCACATTCACATGGTGAAACTACATGAATTACCAATTTGCAGGTGAATTAGGCAATTCATGTAACGTCACCACATGAATTTCAACAATTTGCCATTGAAAAATATGTAAATATCTGTCCCTAACAACATAAAATGCTCCTCCTCCCACTGTGGTGTAATTTTACCCACTCCTACTTCCCAAACACTTTTATATCTCATAACCCCATCCCACCCTACTGTTAGCACTCTCCATCCTTCTCCCCCATCTTGGAGAATTTATGTAAAAGTTGTCATGTAGCAGAAAGTTATACTTACAGTATATATATATATATATATATATATATATATATATATATATGTATATATATATATATGTGTATATATAATATTTATATATATATATATTTATATATCCTCTATGCTACAGTATAAAACCCACATACTAAACACAGTCCCTGCCTCCATTACCCAACCAGACCCTATTTTGCAAGAAGACCCCCACCCAACCTCCCCTGGCCTCCACCACCCTTCTCCCCAACAAGCAGTTCACCACCCATAAAAAAAGAATATTTACTGTGACCTGTAATAAAGAAAATAGTCTGTGGTGCAGAATGTCTGCTCTGTTCAGTGTCCATCTTGGTAATGACGCATGAATGAACAGTGACATTTGTGATCCTCATAAAGCCTGACTGACTGAAAATTCAGCCAATCAAGTTTTACTAGAAGCAAAGGCATCATCATTTATTCACATGCCATTACCAAGATTGACCTTAAGGGGGTTTGAGTGTGGGGTCTTCTTTTAAAATAGGGTCTGGTCATGTGGACAGAGGCAGGGGGAATGTGTTTGGTGCGCAAGTAGAGGGAAGGATATATATAACATTCTAGTCCTTAATAAGTTTTACATAAATTTGCCAGGGCAGAGTGGGGAGTGGTGGAAGGGGGTTTATGAGATTTGAAATTGTTTGGAGGGGTGGAATTACAGGGTATATCGCTCTGACAGTGACATGTTAATGTCAACCGACACTACAGTGACAACAGCGCCAGGTCACTGTAGTGTCTGCGTTGGACCCCAGCACTGTTATCTGGGGGTCCTATAACCCCCTCCCCAATCAGCTCTGACTCAGAGTTGATTATATTAAGTTGTGGTTGTGGGGGGTACAGCCCCCCACTTGGGGGTTCGGGGGCAAAGCCCCCAGAAGAAAACATGGTAGTCAGTGTCTAGCTTTATGCTGACTGCAAATGTGGTCGATGTAAAGTTTTCACTGTACCGTCATTTGACAAAATCTTTGCCGACGAGCGGTCATAGATCCAAATTACAGCACAGTGGGTCAGGGGATTTTCTGCAGTTTTGGAGGATAACAAAAAAAAAAGAAAAAAATCACCTGTGAAGTTGATGCGCCAACTAGAATTTTCATGAAGCTTCACAAAAAACATCACCAGTGAATTAAAATATTACTGCATCTCTACCCTTTACATAAATAAATAACTTATTAGGGGGCAGGCTTTTCATAACTTACAGCCCACCACTGGTAGGTTAGGGTCCTACTGCCCCCTGACTCTTGAAAATAAAGTGCATATTTTGAGTCGGATCATTTCATATTTCTATTTCTGAGTTATGCTAATGGCGATTTCCATTGCCTGAGCAAACCTTGGCCACCACCACCCATGCTGAACACACCCACATTTCTCTACCTTACCTCACACTATTACCACTTGCTCATTAGAAGTCTTTGACACGTTGAGTTTCTGTGTATATAGCCTAACCTGCTTTGCTGATTTTTTTCAGTTGCTAATGTACTGTATGACATGTGTATTCTTTATCATTTCTAAAGAACCAAACACTAACTAGTAATGACTTGAGCAATGATTCCTCAATTAGGATGGCCATTCCTTACTTAACAAACATCAAAGTACAATTTGCAGGTGTAAATCAGATTGGAGTCTCATAGCTGAAAAGGTGTGAAATGAACATGACTACCTTTATACCTAGCTTTCTGCCAGGCAGAATAAACATGGGCAATACAACTACATCTTGTGTTTTAGAGAATCAAGAAGGCAGTGCAGGCTGGCCCGGTGGTGTTGAGGGTTGAGGCGCTGGACGCCACACCTCACGCCACACCGGCGACCTAGGTTTGGGAACAAGCCAGGGCCGCCGGGAGTCGGCGGGGGGGAAGAGATCGAGCATCCGTTGGACTGCTCTCTCTTCCCGGGGGTGGGTTCGGGATGTGCTCGCTCTTGGAGTGACCTCTGGTGGTGGCTGGAGGATCGCAGACTGTAGCAGCGTGGTGTATGCCTGGGGGTGGAGCCACAGCAATTTGTTGCCTTGCTGGCCGGGCTCCTCGGGGAGAGGGGGGGAAGTAAAAAGTACAAAAAAATCCTCGGCTCACCGAGGAGATGACGAGGGCCCCAGGGATCTCTCTTTCATCCCCAATGCTGGGCCAGGCCACACCGGGAATCCAAGGCCGACCTCCCAGAGGGATGGACCCTCTAATTTCAGAAAAAGCAGCCGAGAGTGGGCGGGCCCTGTTCCGGGGGTGATCCAGAGTGCTGGGAAGTTCCTCTGGGAGGGGGTGAACCGATGATGGCAGGTCACGGTGGGGAGAAGAAGGGGAAGGATTGAGTGGGCACCCCTGAAGGATGTCTCGGAGAGTACCGGGGCATAAATAAAGTTAAAAAAAAAAAAAAAAGAAGGCAGTGCAGGCTGGATCTGGCACCATTTTGGACTACAGAATAATTATCACACATCGGTTAGCAAGATTACTTTTCAACTGTTCCACTTTTGGAGATATAGCCCTCATTTGACAAAGCCAAAGACCTCTCTCCTAAATGGAGGATGTTGTTTCACTTTTAGAATCTTTAAAACAAACAAAATCATGCAGTAGTAATCAATGTTACTCTCAGTAAACAGCAAGTTTTGAGAACAAGAAAGAACAAATGCAATGTCTTTGGAGTGTGCGACTGCACCAGGACCAGTAGTGCCAAGGTCAACATACACAAACAACAAAGCAGTAAGGGGACAGCCACCTACCACAGGCTTACGGTAGTATAAAAACAGTCTGTATCTTTTGTTACCAGCACATATATGAAGGCAAAAGACTCACCAAAGATGAAAATGTAGGTAGTGGTCCTTCTTTATTCTTAGTGTAGAAAATAGATAAATAGGTAAAACACACAACAGCAATGGTGGTAAATTTTAAAAATCTTCTGTCCCTCATTATTTAGGTACTTCCTGTATGTCACACCTGACTCGTTTCACATGTGCATGCTTTTTCAAAGTGGAATTTGATTGACTGAATCTTTTTTTTTTACCCTTTTCCTTCAATTTACTTTCCTCACTTGAGTTAACCAAGGACCCAAGAATGCAAACTGCAGTACATTTTAAGAAATGGCCTACCCAGGCTCTCCCTGAGAGCAACTTACTGCTCTGACTAGAACATTCCTCATCCTGGGGACCATCAATATGCCCAGCTAGTGACAGGTTCAAGTCATAGAAATGTGGCCCTACACCAAAAAACATTGATTAGTGAATCATATATTTATTTAGCTTTTGTTGACTGGAAAAGGAGGACTAGACAATTCTGCCTATTTTCAGCCTCATCCCTGGTTGGGGGGGAGTGATACAGATGGATACCAACTGAAATTGAACGAGATTAAGCTGTTAGTGGTATTTTTAGTGAATGGGGGAAATTTGGTCAGGACACCGGGGAAATTCTCTAACTCACCTGTAAGTGAATTGCTGGCCATTCTATAATGGCCACTTCATCCAGGTCTGCAGAGGAGATGGATGTCTCTGAGGCAGGGGAGCCAATCTTCTCCCCTGTTCTCGTCTTACCAGGGATTGAAACTGAAGAAAAAGCCCTTATTGATGCTAAATTAGACAAGGATGGTGACAGTTATGTGTCTACAGAAGATCTTAGTTTGGCTGAGAAATCACAAGGAAATGATGGAAAAAAAATTAAACTTATGCTTTGTGGGATAAAATCTTTCCTGAACTTGCAGTTGAAAAAAGAAAGCACTAGCTCATGAAGGAGCAGCTTCAGTCTAAAATTTCTAACTTGTTGCCCAAGACTGCACTTGACATTGGGCGTGGTCCTCCTGACAGCCTTCAGAGCAGGCCTGATGACACTGATACTGTACTTCAAAAGGATCCACTGGGCTGGAGGCTCCCCACTTCAAAGCACCACAGGTAAATACTTCTCTGCATACAAATAACTGTTATGTTACAGCTGACAGTGAAGGTGCTGAGGCAGCATGTACCGAGAGCCACTGGAGATAGTGAGTGGTGGGAAATTGAATATTTTGAGTTGTGAAGGTCTGGGCTCTCCCCAGGCTGCAGGGGAAATGCCAGGGAAAAACACTGCAAACAGTGACAATAATTCTAGTAGCATTACACAGATCTCTGGTACTCCTGCCCAGAAGTTAAAACAGGAAAACATGCATTTTTGTGACTCAGAAAGTACTTTTTCTGGGATGAAGGCATCTCCACTTGTAAACAAAACTGTATATCTAACTCTGTTGCCTGGAAACCTCATAGTGCCATAGTTACTTCCTTACCCCCTCCTTTTTTATAATTATTATTATTCTTATTTTTTTTCTTTTTTCTTTTATCTTTTTCTCTCCCCTCTCTCCCTCACTACCCTTGCACCTCCTAAATTCCTGTTCTATAACTCTCCCTCCCAACTTACTCACTTATCACTTGTAGTGTTTGCTGTTGGTGCCCACATTTTTTTGAACACATTTATCATTGTATTTGTCCCTATGCATAGTAATCTCTCCATTGGTATGTCCTGATATGTATAGTTACGTATATATGCCTTGTCTGACAACGTTGTCATCAATTTGTACATAGATTTGCATACCTAATTTGTAAATATTTTTTTCTGTCTTTGTATCTTATTATTATCTCACTATGATGTACATAAATGTTCTCTGTATACTCCTCTACCTGAAATTTGCTGTAATTGCACTGTCCTTACTTGCTGTCATGCCCGGGTCGACCCTGAAAAAGGGACTGCAATTGTCTCAGTGGTCTTACCCGGTTTACAAAAATTCAAATAAATAAATAAATATCAGATGAATTCTCACAATCAAAAAGAAGTGACAGTGTTCTCCTTCTCTGCAAGGGGGACCTCAATAAAGCCTACTATAAGGGAGGACATAAAATGATAACAAACTGCTCTAACTCTATCAAAAAAGAAATATTCTTTCTGAAAATATGGATACAGCGGAGGTTCACCTTCAGCCAGGAAATGAGCCCCCCCCCAACCACAATCTACAACTACTGCTATTCAGGCTGCCTTTTCTATTTCCCCAGTAATTTCTGACTCCTTCTCCCACTGGTCACCAGAGAAAGCATTGGCAGAAGCCAGCTGGAAAAAGATGCCTAATGGTAAATGGCTCCCCGACCCGGGCTGGGCTCCCAGTTCACCATTCTCCCAAGATCTTCCTGAATGGTGCCCAACAGTTCCAACTAAGGCACTTGTTTCCTCGATCCCTGTGGATTCAACAAACCTACTTCCATTCCTGAGGTCTCTGAACAGATAAAGGATCACATTCCTCTCTCACAGCTTCCAAAAACTTGTGATGCTGGGGCAATACCCCCCCCCATCCAGTATCAAATCTTCAGACATGGTGCACCCAATGGCGTCTAATAATAGTGGTACCTCAAATGATCCGCAGAATGAATCCTTGCTTCAAATACCTTTGCTTTCTGATCTCTTTCAAAAATTACATAAAGAAGCAGCCCCAAGAAGAAATGTGGTCTGGATTAGATACAAAGGGAGCATGGAGACAAGGCCAGACAGACACTTTGTGGGAAAAATATTACTAAAAGACTCATTACAATTCTCACCTAAAAAAGTATTTGCTTTTATAAACATTTCTGGAGAGGATAATTACGATGTTAGTTTTTGGTCCCCCTATGCATTAGATCTTTTTTGGGAACGTTACAACCAGGGGAAATTTTCTCCCCTGTGGTGTCCCTTCCTGGTAATACCCCTAACCAAGCCATTAATCAAATTTGTCACTGTCATGTTTAGGAATGAATGGGTCCATGTGGATGACATTACATATTGGTTATCTCAGAAATTTCAGGTCCTCGGTGCCCCTGAGGCTATTTTGGATTCAGAATTACTTTGGACAGCAGGGTGGAAATACATGGTTAAGTTAAGACAGACAGATTCAGGTATTGAATATGCTCCTAACTCCTTTTTGTTGGGCAGAGATGGGGGATATGTTTATACATGGGGCAGCCTTGGGCCTGTTATGGATGCAGTGCTATAACCCACTTGTCAAGCATCTGTGACAGGCCACGATGTGATAACTGCGGAGAAATAAGCCACATAAGTCATCAATGTGCCAATTTCGCTAAATGAGATTTATGCGAAGAAACAGGACATGTCTTTTCAGAGTGTCCTTGGGCAGAAAAGAACAAAGCTTCCTGCAACAGCCCTGAACTACTAATCCAACAAGCTCAGGATGCTGCAGATGCTACCAGTCAGGATCCCTCTGCTGACCGTCCCCCCCCAACACCACATCATGCTTCACCTCGAGGCATGCCCACTGTTATCCTAGAAAGTAATTCCCCAAGGGAAGAAGCTAAGGCCACTGGCCACCTTCGTTCTGACCTCCTCACCCCAATATGTTACCAAGAGCTGCCTGATGAATCTTCTATGAAACAGAACATTTATTCTACCCCACCATTCCTGCTCCTCTTCCAAGAAGAAGGATTACTAGGAACTCCAAATGACCTCCTCCTCCTCCACACCTACTAGCAAATCTGAAGCTGAATCTGAAAATCCCTTTGCAGTCCTATCATCCAACTGGGGGGATTCAGAAATGGAAATAGGTGACGTTGACCCCCCAGAGTGGAAACATGCCACTGTCTTACCACTACCAAAAGGAGGTGACCCTACCTCTGCTGCTAACTACCACCCCATCTCCCACCTCCCCACTCTCGCCAAACTCCAGCAACACCTCTTACTATCTCAACTCTCCCACTTTCTCTCCGAAACTAACTTCTTCACTCCATTCCAGTCCGGTTTTAGAAAAACCCACTCCACCACCACCTCCCTACTAAGACTCACAGATTCAATCCTCTCTGGGATGGAGAAAGGACAAATTACATCCGCAATTTTCATCAACCTAGCCAAAGCTTTCGATACGGTATCCCACTCCCTCCTATTATCCTGCCTATCAGGTGCTGGGTTATTGGCATCAGCCACAAATTGGTTCAGAGCCTATCTACAAAATAGAACCCAATATGCAAAAATAACTGACTACACCTCCCCCCCCACTCCCTATTACCACTGGCATTCCCCAGGGCTCAGTCCTTGGCCACATTCTCTTCTCCATCCTACTAAATGATCTGCCAAAGGCTTGCTCTACTACCTCAATCCACATGTACGCTGATGACATGGTCCTTTTTACATCCGGCTGTACCTATGAAGAAGTCACCTCTAATCTCCAGATCGACTTCAACAAAGTACAGCGCTGGTTTAACTCCAACCAACTCTCCCTAAATGCCAAGAAAACAGTCTCTATGACTTTTGGCACTAGACAGAGGCTATCCAGACTTACATCCCTTCTGATATTCCGTTCCCTGAATAACACTGTCCTTGAAGACGTGCCCTCCTTTAAGTACCTGGGGGTTTGGCTTGATCACCACCTCTCCTTTTCCACAAACGTGAACTCCATCCTGTCAAAACTGCACCCTAAGCTCGGTGCACTCTATAGAAACTGCACTAGTCTCCCACTTCCTGTGAGACGTGAAATAGTCCTGAAAATGATTCTACCTTCCTTCTACTACTGCAATGTTGTCTACAGCTCTGCCCCCAAGTCCACCTTATCCAGACTGGACCCCCTCTTCAATGCTTTCTGCTGCTTCGCCCTTGATGCCCCGCCATACCCATCACTGTGAGCTCTTCCATTCAATGGCCCTTCCATCCCTGAGCAACCGGAGCCTACTTCACAGTGCTAAATTTGTTTCTAATTTCTGGCTCAGTTCCCTTCCGCCCTACCTCGTCTCCTCCCTATCTTCCCTGCCAACCCCAGCCCACACCCTCAGGTCTTCTGACTCCAGGCTATTAGTAATTCCTCACCGAAGGACCTCTGCAGGCCAATCGGCTTTCTCTTACCTCCTCCCTAAGCTCTGGAATGACCTGCTGGCCCAAATCCGCCATTCCTCCTCCAAACACTCTCTATCCTCTGCCCTCACTAACTTCTACATGCCCAACTGTACATGCCCCTGACCTTCTCCCCCCCTTGCCTGATTCTCTCCCCCCCTTGATCCCCTCCTGACCTTGCGCACCCTGACCAGCAGCTTGGCCTTCGCCCAAATGACTGGCTTATAAATTGCCCTAAACAACCCATGCACTAACCCACTCATGGCACTTCTGCTATCCCCCTTCTTATTACCCCATCAACGTCTTCCCTAAGTCAACCCTCTCATCTTTCCCTGTGTATACTACCCAGACCTGTCACCTTTCCCTGGCCTCAAGCTCAGGCTTCCAGTTCTATCAGCCAACTTGGTGCATTATACTTCAAACTAATCTCTAGATAGTAGGCACTTATGTAAGTATGAATACTTCTAGATGTGTAATCAAGCATGTTATGCCACCCTCTTTGTGGCTCATGTATGTAGTGTCTCCTCACGTAGCAAGTTTGTAAAGCCACACTTAACTATGTAACAGTTGTTCGAATTGCTTGACTCCAATGTTCAACCTATTAATTGTTTTATGTATACCCTCCTCCCTTGTACCCCCCAGGTCACACTGTGTGATGAGCATCTTGTTGCTCAGTGCACCTCTCCTGGTGAAACATTTTCAATAAATAAATAAATAAAACCAGGATGATATCTCAACCAGCAATGATATAGTGGGTTACAAAGGGAAAAAGAAAAAGAAGTGGAAAAGGAATCCCTAAAAACCTGTTTCAGAATTTACGTCTACTCTGTGCTTAGGGTCCCTGATTATCCACAGTCTACTAAAGCATATAAAAAGACAGGCAGGTATGGTCACGTGATGGCTGCCTGAGTGAGAGCATCTGCCTACCCTCGCTCCCCGACATAACGCATTGTGTTTTATAATTAACGACTCTTCTCTGCGGTTGCAAGGTTCGGCTCTCAGTTCAACTGCTGCTGCTTAGCATTGGCAACGATCGGGATAAAGTAAATGGAGACAGAGATGTGGAAAGCACCGCCACGCCACACGCCTCCATCAACTCCGGTGAAGGAGAAGGCCCCCAAGAGGTCCAAATCGCATACAGCAACTTCAAGTAGCTCCTCAGCACCCGCCATAGGGCTTAAGGAAGAGCGTTTCCTGGAGGTAATGCAGCCCCTACAGACCACCATCACTATCATTTCAGAGGAGGTCCACGCTATTAACGGCAACTTAGAGGCACTTAATCTGCGGATGGGAGATGCTGAAGTTTGCATTATTTCCTTGGAGAAAGAAAAAGACAAAACTAGCCTGGAGAATGCAAACTTAAGGCAAAGAATATGTAAAGTAGAGGATAAAATTGAGGACCTGGAGGGGCGCAGCCGGCGCAATAACTTGATAATATTTGGGCTGCCAGAGAAGGAAGAAGGCAGCAATCCTATATTGTTTGTGCAAAAACTCTGTGAGCGAGTAGCCGGCTCCTCCCCAAATGGCACCAGCTATGTGGTTGAAAGAGCGCATCGTTCCCTGAGACCCCCTCCCCAACCAGGCTCTCCCCAATGACCATTGGTGTTCAAACTCCTAAATTAGCTTGATAAACAGCACATACTGGCTAAAGTAAAGGAAGCTGATGCAGTACAATGGAAAGTCCGAAAGCTATGAATATCGCAGGATCTACCCCAATCTGTTCGCCTGAAAAGAAGAGAATTTCATCTGATTGTGTCTAAAATGATTGCAGCTGGCAAGGCATTCCAAATGCGATACCCTGCAATGCTATAGGTGAAACACAATGAGAAGTGGCTTAGCTTTGAAGCCCCAGCAAAAGCCATGGAGGAGTTGAGTAATCTTTTTCCTGATCTTTTTAAATGAGCTTTAGCTCAGAACTGGAGAGAGGCGAAATGGCTGTATGTGATGCTGCGATAGTACAATATAGCTTAAATTGCTACAACATCAGCACTTTGTCTCGGGTTAAAAATCGTATTTCTGCCATTTCCCTTACCTGCAGTTTAGAGAACCTTCTAACCTGAGGAACGTTTTGCTGGGTAGCCTAAGCGCGCATTATTCTTTAAGTTTGTGGGGCAGCAAATATAATCTAAATGTTTTGGACTTCGAGCCACAGAGAATGGCATGCGGACTATCCGGATTACACCTTATTTCCTCTGGGGTCCTCAATGCATGTGGAGATCAGAGGAGTACCCTTTTGGCTTTTAATTAGGGGCACGAATGAGGAATATTATGTTGGGGATAGAGATCATTGTGTTTTTTTTTGTTGTTGTTTGGTAGCCTGTATAGACAACAGGCAAAGTGGTATAAACCAGGGGGAGCTTAAAAGTCCTTTTACCTGGTCGGGGTGGAGGGAGGGTGGGCTCCCAAATGGCAGTCAGAAAGAGGTTTCACATGCCCTGGTATATCTTAGGAGGTTGGTTATTAGAACCAGGTTGGGCAGGATTTGTAAATAGTTGAATTGTAAGTTACAATGAGGGTTTGTGCGTTTTGGAATGGGAAGGGATGGGTTTCTTTTTTGAAGGGTGGGCTGTTCTGTATAAGGGTCTTGTTATATGGTTTCAACTTTAAATTGGCCCCTTGGATGGGTCTGGAGGGTGGGGGGAACCTGCACTATTTATGGGAACTTAGTTCTGCTCTGAACGATAGAGGGCAGTATGAACGACTGGACATTTGCTCCAATGGTTTTTCTTTGTTCCATAAAGCAACCTTGCAGGGATATGAGTGGCTCCTATAATTTTATTAGTTGGAATATTAAGGGGGCTGAAAGCAAAAATAAATGAGCTATGATTCTGAGGCACCTATCCTTGCTCCATGTGGGAATAGCTTGTTTACAGGAGACTCATCTTCTAAGAGATAAAACTTCATTGTTTAAAAAAAACTGGGTACGGCAAGCTTTTGGAGTTGGCAATTCCACCAAACGTAATGGCACCATAATATTACTAGCTAAGACAGTGCCCTTTGTTATGGACAAAGAATGGTGGGATACGGAAGGGCAATATATTATAGTACAAGGTCAGTTGGGTGCAACTCCAATAATGATTGCCTCAATATATGGCCCTAACACAGACTCTCCCTCGTTTTTTGTCCGATTGCTGTCACTGCTGGTTTCTAACCCCCCCTTGACGTTTATTGGTGGGGACTGGAATTTAGTCCCTAATTCAGAGATAGACCGCACTGGAAGTAAGACAGTGGGGTTATCGCCAGCGTAGAGAGCTTTGAGTGATATTCTCACAGGAGTGGGTGTGGTGGATGTATGGAGGGTCCTTATCCCTTTAGAGAGGCAATACACCTATTATTCCCTTCCACATGCCACCTCCTCCTGGATAGACTTTTGGTTAGTCAGCTCATTTCCACTTCCTGCAGTGATGGAGGCATCTATCCTTCCAAGGGTACTCTCGGACCACTCCCCTGTAAACGTGACCTATATGTTATATGCAAAAGATAGGGAGGGATACAGGTGGTGCCTCAACTCTCGATTATTAAAATGTACCAAAACATCAAAACATATTCAAGACTTTATAACTAATTTTCTTAAATGGAATTTAGGGACAGTAGAAAGAATAGACACAGTTTGGGCCTCTCTGAAGTGTGCGGTTCGAGGTGAATTCATAAGTATATTGGCCACTCGGGCCCGAGCTGACAGGGGGGCCTTAGAATTGTTAACAAAAGAAATTCAGCATCTAGAAGGCCAATTAAGTTGCAAATCATCAATGCAGGAATGGGCAAGGCTCCACCAATTGAGGTCCAAATATTATGATTTAATGGCACAAAAAGCGGAGCTAGATATTCATCGCACTAAACTGACATACCTAGAAGCAGGGGAGAAAGCAGGGAAGCTTCTTGCTTTAAGATTGAAACAAGTGGAAATGTACAAATTTATTCCTGTGTTGAAATCACCCACAACGGGAGACCTGGTCTCCCACCCTAAAGAAATTGTTGGGATCCTCGGTAGGTATTATGAGTCACTATACTCTATAGGGGACTCAGAGGTATCGACAAAGCAAGAAATTGTAGACTACCTGGCTACGGTTGATTTTCCAAGGATCTCTCCCCAAGAGGCAGAGAAACTAGGGGCATCGGTCACGTTAACTGAGGTAGAGCAGGCTATTGGCCAGCTATCTTTGGATAAATCTCCGGGGCCAGATGGGTTGTCCAATAATTTTTACAAGACTTGCCTCCCTCAATTAGCTCCCCTTTTAAAGGAGGTTTTCAATTTTTGGTTCCAAGAAGGAATAAAAGACTCATGTTTTTTAATGACATGGATCACATTGATTCCGAAGCCAGATAAAGATTTATCATGTCTAGGAAGTTACCAACCCATATCGCTGATTAACTCCGATGTTAAAATCCTAGCCAAAATTCTGGCGTCTCGCCTAGCTTCAGTACTCGGACAGATTATTGGACGACAGCAGGTTGATATTATGCAGGGCGAGTCTCGGCTGATCATATGAAAAAGATATTGTATTTAATGGAGGCATCGAGGGATGCTGAGGCCCCGGCAGCTTTGATATCCCTCGATGCGGAAAAAGCCTTTGACCGGGTGTCCTGCCGTTTCTTGTTCGCATCCCTTCGTGAGTTCGGATTACCTGACAGTTTTATACAATGGGTCAGAATACTCTACTCTTCTCCCAGTGCTAGAGTGTGGGGTAATGGATACCTCTCAGATACGTTTGCCCTGCAGAGAGGTACCCACCAGGGTTGCCCACTCTCCCCGCTTCTTTTCAATTGTTATCTTGAGCCTTTAATATGAAGGTTAGTCTCGTCCCCATTAATAAGCGGTGTCCAGATTCAGGGAGAGAAATATCTAGTTTCGGCATATGCTGATGACCTTTTAATACACACTGTGAATCCTAAGGATTCGATCCCAGTTCTACTGGAGGAAATAAATCAATTTTCCTTAGTATCAGGGTATAAATTAAATCTTGCTAAAACAAAAGCCTTTCCTCTGAACTACCTCTGTGACTAGAGTATATGTGCTCCTGGTGGCCTTACATGGGAACCTAAGGTTTTATCTTATCTAGGGATTAAAATCTCTAGAAGTGTTCCATCGATGATCAATCTTAACCTAACAAACCTTATACAGGTAATTAAGGCAGACTTGGAGAGATGGAACGCCCTCCCACTGTCACTCTGGGGCAGAGGTAATGTATTGAAAATGAATATATTACCTAGGCTGTTATACCCTTTGAACATGATGGGTGTTTCTCTCCTGAAATCCTCGTTCCTGCACATCCAGAGAATATGTAATAGATTTTTGTGGAAGGGCAAAGCTGTGAGAAGAGCATACCTCAAGTTAACAGCACCCAGATTCAAAGGTGGCCTTGTACTACCATCCTTGTTCCTGTATTATGGGACCCAACACATAAGTAGAATAGCTTATTGGCTAATTGAGGAAAGCCCAACAGCAGATTTAGTCTATACACTGATATGGCTTGATATTGAGTGCAACCTAGGCCGGAGTGTGTCAACCACATTACATGCTATGGTGTTCATGAAGCCCGTGTGTCTTCCCAGTCAACTTAAAAAGTTCCCAATGGCCTGGTCACTCAAAACTTTCCAGCAAATGCAAATACAGTTTTTAGAAAAGTGGTACGTATCTAGGGCTCAACCACTAACCAATAATTGGCACTTTCAGATTGGGAAAAGACCTATCCTGCCCTCCTTTCTTCCACAACTGGGACACTGTATTCTGAAGGATCTTCTCCAGAACACAGCTCTGGCCCCTTTTAAAGTCTTACAGAGTAGATATCAGCTAAAGGATCAAGATTTCTTCAAATATCTACAAATTAAAATGGCTATTCGGGCGTTTATAGGAAGGCAAGAATGGGTGCCACAGGTGGAAGAAGGTCTCTTAAAGGCTCTCCAGGGAGCAGGACAACCTCACTCAGTCTCTAGAATTTATAAGCACCTCCAGGCTCTAGATACTTTGCTGCCTAGAGGTGTGTGTTATTATTGGGTGCGAGTGCTGTCACTCCCTGAAGATCCTGCCTATTGGGAAAAAGTATGGAAGGGAATCTATAAATACATCAAGCAGGACAAACTTAGATTGATTCAGTTTAATATTTTACATATCTACTATTCCCCAGAAAGGCTTCTTAGAACGAGCCTAGTATCATCCCCGCTATGTCCACGAGGTTGCCAGGTACCAGGGTCCTTATACCACATGCTATGGCAATGCCCATTAATACAGAAATTTTGGGCTGCGATATGAACGATCTTAGATCCAATTTTGGGATTGGATGCCCGATTTACCCCAGAGAGCTGTGTGTTGGCAATATTTCCCCGGGGGATTCCCCAGACACGTATAGCACACATAGCACTGATTTTAGTCACAGCGAAGCTGGTCATTTTAAGACACTGGAAGGAGAAGTCCCCTCCCGCTGTCATAGAGTGGTATCGAGAAATTTTACTTGCAATATAAGTGGAGAAACACATATCGAATCTGCGACATACTTATCGTAGATTCACGAGGATTTGGGAGCCACTCCTATTCTTACTGGTGTTGGTGAAACTCTAAAAGAAGGAATAGACATTGCTGAAGGTAACTGCTCGTAACAGTTATTTTTACTTTGTAACTAGAGAGTAGACATATACTCCTGGAGATCTCTATATATGTTGATAAGCGCAGGTTGGGTAGGTAAGGGAAGGGTTATTATAACTGTGTTCAAATGTCTGGTCTGTGCACCACCTAATGTATGATTGAAATCTTAATAAAGTATACTGAATTAAAAAAAAAAAAAAAAGACAGGCAGTGTTCCAATATATCAATCGAAACTAAACACAGAAGTGGGGCTCAAAACACTTTTAGTGTCCAGTGTGGTGCAAATAGAAAACTAAACAGATGCGGGGAAGGGAGGTTCACAGAACCACAATAGCTATTGCACAAGACCCAAAAGGCAAAAAAATGTCATAGGTAGTAAAAAACAGCTTACCATAACTGGAGCTGTTAATCATTTATTTCACAAGAAAAGTACTCACTTCCAAAGCGGTAAGCTGTTTTTTACTACTTATGAAGTTTTTTGTGCTTTTTGCATCTTGTGCAATAGCTATTGTGGTTCTGTGAACCCCCCCCCCGCCAGTGTTCCAATATATACGTGAACAAAACATAGACATTTGTCTTTTACTGTAGACTTGGCTTTATTCACTAGATCAAGTACGCCAATTTCATTCTGAATGGATTTGGGGGCCTTCATACCGGTCCTTTGGACCAGACAAGGCGGATGGGATAGGAATATTATTTCATTCCTTTTCTTTCACCTTGGCAAAATTAATAGACCTTATTCCAGGAAGCCTGTTGATTCTAGATGGAAAATGGAAGGGAGATCCATGCAGAATCATATCAGTTTATGGACCCCAATCTCAGGCTGAGACGGTAGGCTTAATCTCTGCACTACAACCTTTTTTGGTAACAAATACCAGTATTTTTAAGGAGGTGACTTTAACTGCAAATTACCAGCAAGTGGCAGACCCTCTGATGGAAAGAAAACCTACTGCAACTCTAATGCTTTACAACAATGTATTAAATTAGCAGATTTAACAGATTGCAATCAATTTTATAAGTCAGGACAAAAATTCACCTATAGGCATGGGAAATTCACCTCCACTATTGATCATTTTTTTATATCCAAAGATCTCAAGCAAAAGCATTTTTTAAACAACCAGTTGAATTTTCAGACCACTCCTTAATAAAAATATATTTTCAACAACTCCAGGGCAATAATCCTAAAAGTAGATGGAAATTGAACTCTAAAGTCCTTTCTGAGCCAATAGTAAAACAAGAAATATCACATTTAATGTGGGCCAGAACATCAGTTCTGTTTTTGTACAACAATATAGGAGAATGGTGGGAGGATACTAAAACTGATCTCAGGAAGTGGTTTCAGAATTATGGGAAACAGAGGGAAGACAACAACTTCTTTAAATATCTTCAGCTCAGAAACCAATTACAGTATCTGTACACTCTTGCTTATTTAAACAGATCTGATTATTCACAACAGCTAGATCAAGTAAAAAGAGAAATGCAGGTTTTTCAGTATGACAGGGCCAAATCCATAAAACCTATGTTACAGTTTGGGACCCAAAAATCCCCAGTGGGAGACCCTTTTGAAGCTTGCAAAAAAAAAAAAAGAACTTGTCTTCACTAAACACCCTATTGGACTGTGATGGGAAGAGTATAGAGACTACAGAAGGTTTTCACCATATTATACAGAACCACATTGAATCTCATAATATAATCACCCCCATCTGAGGTATCTGCTATTCATAAGTATTTACAGTCTATATGGAAGCCCACCCCCCCAAAGCTAATAAATGATTTCTTCAATCCCATTAGTGCCTCTGAAATAGAGCTAGTTATTAAATCACTAAAACTTGGGACCTCTCTTGGCCCAGATGGGCTTCCATATGAGTTATATAAAATCTTCTCCAAAGAATTTTCCCATTGCTTAGAGACTGCATTTTCCTACTTCCTTCTTTCCAGGGAAATACCGCCTTCCTTTACCACAGATTTACTCATTTTCTTGCATAAAGCTGGGGACAAGCATCAGATACAAAATTGGAGGCATGTCTTTCTCCTGAATTCTGATTTTAAAATACCATCTCAGGTTCTCAACAATAGGCTGAGAAAGGTAGCTGACACCTTCTCACACCATGTGACCCTCCCTCCACCGATACTCCCTGACCTACATACTTCTCATTTCTCTCTCTCCTCTCTCCCCTTGCCTGTCACAACTCCCTCCAATTTCCCCTTCCACCCATCCTTCCTATTTATCTCCTACCCACCTTAATCTTTCCCTACCCCTCTCCCCTCCTCTTCCTTACCACTTACCCCTCTTACTCCTATCCCCCTCTGATCTTGCCTGTTCCCTGCTACTGTGTCACCTCCCTAGGCTACCTCTTCTCCCTTCATGCACTTGTAATGAACATTACTTTCATATGTAACCACCCCAGACGCTCTTTGTATATTGTCTGGTTTATTGTACTATCGCTTACTTACTCATTGATTCTTTTGAAAACCTTTGGTAACTCATGTACTGAAGTCAGTCTGTAATGCTTTACTTGTCATTAATATGACTGTATTGTCTTAATCTTGACAAAGCATCTGGCAGCTCATGTATTTGTGCCTAACTGTGATTATTTTAACTGTTATTAATTTGCCTGTCTTGTCCCAACTTGTCCAGTGTCCTTGACATGGAACCTTTGTAAAAGATCACTGTGTGCTCAAAGGTGTTATCCAAAATCTTAATAAAATAAATAAATAAAAAAAAGCTTATTTCATCTGCCCAATTTGGTGGTCTTCCAAACTGAAAAATCCAGCATGCCCTCATGATAATTAGGGATGTTATAAACAATATTTCTTTTCAAAGTAAAACTGGCTATATAATTTCCCTGGATCAGAGCAAGACCTTTGATAGGGTGTATCACCCTTTCTTATTTCTGACTTCAAAATATTACAGAATCCCTGTAGAGTTCATAAAATGGCTCCAAATGTTACATTCCTCAGCCACTATCTAGCCTATAATTAAAGTGCACATAATTCAAAGCTTTCAAGTTTCAACAGGGGTTAGGCAAGGGTGTCCCCTAAGCACTCTCCTGTATATTTTCTCACTGGACCCCTTTATAAGACAGATAACGAGTCCAACAAATTGGGTAGGGATTCAAGGGAATGGTACACAGGATATGCTGAAAATACAAGCCTATGCAGAAGGTATTTGTTTTTATGCAGTAGGCATGGACATAAATCCTATGTGATAAAGCTGAGCTACTATGTGATAAATGTGAAATTTTTCATTTATAAACATAGTAGACACATCATCACAGATTTATACACATAGTATATATGCTACAATCACTCCAGAACTTATTTAGAATGTTCAGTCTCAGTACCAGTGCTATGTTCAAATTCAAATACCTTTAAAACAAAAAAGATAGCATAGTGCTGTGAGCATGAAAGTTGTTCAGCACAAAAGTATCTACAAAATGAGTGATATTTCATTTATAGATACCTTATAGATTTTTTTATAATTAGCAAAAAAGAGCAGAAAATACAATGTTTTGTTCACTTTTTTGACAAACATGTGCAAACAAAGATAAACAATCAAAATCAAATGTTCCTGCACTGACAAAAAGCAACCCTATTGCATAAATGAAATATACAATGGTGAGCTGTCAGATAAATGATTTATCTACACTTGTGCTTTTTGACCTCAGACATCTCACTTGTGGTTTATGCCACTCATGAGGTTACCCAAGGTCAAACAGCACTTGTGTAGATAAATCATTTATCTGACAGCTCACCATTGTATATCCCTTATATTTTTCTCAGATCAACCCAGGTTGAGCTCTCTCTACATGAATTGGATGCCTACTCCACAGTCTCTAATTCCAGATTGAATCGTAGGAAAAGTAAAGGCCTATTTATTGGTTATCCCACTCCCCCACCCATATCTGTCTCAGGTATCCAGATTTCCACTGACCCACTAAAAAGTTTAGGTATCACTTTCAGACAGCAGAACTCTTCTTTGCATAACTGAGACACAGCATTAAAGATTGCTGAAGGCAAAGTACAGATATGGAAAAACTGGAAATGATCAAAGATAAAAAGGTACACGTGGCTGGCCCAGTGGCGCAGAGGGCTGAGGCACTGGATGCCACACCTCGAACCACGCCGGCAACCTGGTTTCGGGAATGGACTTGGGTCATCAGGGGCTGGCCGGAGAAGGAGAGGATTGAGCATCCAGAGGACTGCTGTCCTCTCCTGGGATCAGGTTGGGTTGGGTGGGTAGCTCTGCTCTTGTAGCAGCCCCGGTTGGAGACCAGGGACACTACTATGCAACAGCTCAGGAGGGACAACCAAAGAAAAGCAGAAAAACAACTTTGGTGGCCACCCAACGATGGCTTCTGCATTCTCCACACCCCCCCCAGAACCTTCAGGAGCCTGTCCCTCCACAGCAGCACCCCCGAGTCAAGTAAAGACAATAGAGTGCTGCGGTTTCCCCCTTCCCCAGTGCCTTTCCCCTCAGAGGAGAGGGACCCACCCGGAGATGGGTTACTCTGGGATGACTCAGAGGGTTGGCTGTAATATGTGGTGGGTTGGCAGTGCTCAGGAAGAGGATGCTCGGAAAGAGGATGGCTAGGAAGTGGAGAAGGCCAGGAGGGACCGAAGGAGAGGCAGACACTGGAGCATTGTAGGAGGGGAAAAAAAGATCACAAAAAAAAAAAGGTACTCATAGTAAAAAGATTTATTATTTTGGGATTATTATACATAACTACTGTATGATCTTCCCCATCTCCACTTGTTTGTAAACCCATATGTATTGTTTTTTTTTCCATGTTATGGGGTAGTAGACTAAATCCTATAAAAAGATGTTTTGCATACTTACCAAAGCCACAGGGAGGGTTAGGAATGGAAGATCCCATAACCTTTTATCACACACTTTTCATATAACAAACTGTTAAAACTGGTCTCTCTCCTTCCAGTTCCCTCCATCACAAATGGGTACAGAACAACCTTGCTACAGTAGGTATTTCCAATGCTGGGAAGATTCTCCTTCTAAAATTTACTCTCAAGTATTTATCCCTGAATATTTCAAGCCAATGGCTCAAATGTTATATAAATGGGGCTTATCAAAATCACAAATATGTTTGTATTCTGGTCCCAAACTATAACTTTGTTTTAGCAAAAAATCTACACGGATGAACCAGAGTTTAAAAACTGTTCCCCTTCCCTGAGAGGTAGAGTTCTAAAAACATTAAATGATGACAGAACCCCCCATATGTGGGAAGTGCTTTGGTTGTCTATATATAGAAGACTAAATATTAGGGGTAACTGTAAGCACAAGGCCCAGGAGGAAAGGATTGTCCATATAGTTCTTGAGTATGCCCCCCATTACGGTGACACCAACACAGTGAAATACACACCTGTCAGCAAAATCGACACTTTGCCAGCAGGTCTCTGTGTTGGTGTGCCTGAGACAGGGGCATGCTGTCTTCAGGTCCTGCACCCACATCCCGAATCAACTCCGACTGGAGTTGAGAATCAAAAAGATGGGGGGCAGGGGCAGAGCCCCCTGCATGGGTGGTTCAGGGGCAAAGCTCCCCTGATAAAAAATACAGGACTAGGAGACATACAGGACTCATATAGACTGCAACTTGTAGTCAACATGATTCCTATCGGTGAAATGCAGGTCGACATAAAGAATGTCAAACCAGCATGGTAGAGTCTAGTTCTTGTATTGCAAAAGAGGAGTCAATGGACCATTTTTTTATTCCAGTGTTCATGTGCAAAACCTCTGTGGCCTTTCCTGGCTAACAAATGAAACTTTAATTGGTTAAACTAGCTAGACTATGAAACTTTAATCCTGGAACGTTATCCTCACTTATGCTTCAAGTATTTTGATGGAACAATAGCAGTGTTTCTTTGCTGTTTAAAATTTTACTCATGGCATGCAAGATGCCAATGGGTTATCCACCAAAAGTTGATGCCTTATGAAACTTTAAGTATTCTGGTATTCCAGGCTATGAATTCAGCTTATTTAAAGAATAAAACATACCACTCATCATACAGAGTTTTTAAGTGGTGGAAAGGATGTTCAATCTTTATTAAACACAAATAAATTGTAAGGAGAATAACCTCGTTAGGTTCAGATATCAGCAGCTTATGAGAAGAAATGTACATAGAACTATGATTAAGGAAACAGTTTTTTTCTTTATGATATTGTTTACTTTTGTGTTTATTTTTCACTTGCTTGTTTTGCTTTATTTTTTAAGTGTACCTGTTTGTATGTTTCTCTGATGTTATTTCAATAAAAATTCCCCTATTCTTTGGTAGGGGGCACACTTGTCCAAGATGGCTGCAGCAAAGAAGCTGTCACAACGAGCTTTGGAAGAAGGAAGAGGGCAGGATACTCAATCCTCAGAATCCCAGCCGACTGCTGTTATTTTGGAAAAATCCACTGATGCCAGTTTTGTGTCTCCAGCTATCATGGAAATGCAAGAAATGGACACTGAGGAGACTGGAGCAGATTGAGGACTACGAGGCATGGAAATTGCAAGGGTGGCATCCCAGGACGTCACAATTCATGAAAGTAGGAGAACACTATTGCTCACACAGCTGCAGGAAGAAAAGCAGAACTTGGCAGTGGCAAAAATAGCTGCTGTTACAGAGAATATATGTACGGGACATACAGAGGACCTGTAACCAGTAGCTACTACTTTGTCAGCTGCATTTCTCAAAGAAAATCACTTACCCCTGGATAAGCCAGAGAATCAGCAGAACTCTGTCTGGAATGATGCTGCAGCATGGTCTCCAGAAAGGGCATTGGCTGCAGCAGGATAGTCACAGCAGGCTACTGGAGAGTGGATCCCAGATGGCGAGAATTGGATGGTACAGCGCTATCGGTTGCAGGAGCTCAACTGAGAACAGAGTCTGGACGGCATCAGATGGATCAGCCTGTACCACAACAAAAAGGAGCTGTAATCCTTGATAAACCTATTGGGGAAAGGCAACTCACATCATTGGGTAAGGCTATGAATGTTGCTTTTGAATTGAACTCTGGGGCTGACACAGAAGAGAGACAGTTACAGGAAAATTTAGAAAGTCACATGAATGCTGTTAATATGAACGGTGCAGGGGATAATGTCAATACTATAGAAAGTGAACCTCCTCCGCCCAAACCTGAGCTGGTGTGTGAGACCCACGGCCTGCTCACTGCCTCCCTAGGTGCTCTGTCTCTCTCCCTGGAAGTGTAACCTCCAAGCATGCCTTTCACTTCCTTCCTCTGCTTTCCTATCTCCCTGGCTGCCTGTTGCTGCCCGCTTAACCTCCTGCCCAAATCCATCGCCATCTTTCCTCGCTAAAAACACCTTATCCCCCTGATAGCCTCCTGTTGATCACCGACTCTGCATAAACCTTTCCAGCCTACCGGTGCCAGCCCCTTCGATCACATTTAAAACCTGATCATTTCTCTGGCGGCTCCCCCCACCCCCGCTACCACTAAGGACTCCCTTTTCTTCCATTTTAACTATCTCTTTGTTTCTCTGCCTCGCATTTCACCTGCTCTACACCACCTCCTCCCCACCAGCTTCTTCTGCCCCCCACCACCTGAACAAAGTCACTGATCTTTTGTCCTGGGATAGTCTGTTGTCCACATAAATACCGTGTACTTACAGCTGCCTCTCTCTCTTCCACCTTAGATCGGACCTCAGGACCGGCCAGCCGTGTGCCCTGTTGGCATGGCTCGGGGCCCCCCAATGCCACCACCAGCTGCCAAAAAAACCCTCTCAGTAGCCGGGTAAGGACTTCTCTGGGCCAGGGAAGCAGGGATCCTCTGTGATTGGCTGACAAAGGCTCTGAGATGCTCGCCCATTGGCGGCCGGTTCCAGTCATTGTATTCCTATTGGTGCCATTGATTGTGTGCTGTGCTGGGCTTGGAGCCCATTCACTTGCACTGCTTTCAGATGAATTTTTACACCCGTCCCCCCCCGACCTTTATTAAATAGGCTCTTCGCCCTGACTCTGCTCATAGGAACCGCCCCCTAACCAACCATCCAACCTGTTCCTACAGCCTAGTTCTTTCCCCCTGAGGCTGTGCCTGACTGCCCTCTCTGCTCAACTAAACAAGCCCCTTCAAAACCTCTATAATCTCTCTTAGTTTTTCCCTCTACCTATTTCTATTTATTTACCCTCATCCTTCGTCTGACACCTCTAGTTCTTAGAGCTGTGCTGACCCACCAAAAATGCCTTCCCATGAAAACCTCCTCTTGTCTTTAATATTTTTCTCCACTTGCTATCCACTGTGTCAACTTCCTCTCTCCTCCTACCCCTCGCAACCTCCCGCTGTAAGCATCTTGACATCCTACCTTCATTATGGAACCATGGCAAATACTCTTTATCTCTATCTGAGGCACCCCTTTACTAAGGACTGGGTGCAAAAGGCCACACTGGCTGGAAAGAGCATATTTGAACACCTGTCGTTAGCCACCCTCCTCTGTTGGGACCCTAGGCAACTATACTGTATCCAAACCTGCAACAAGCAGAGGAAAAACGTGTCATGGTATGAGCTTCAGGAGATATCCCTCAAACTCCTGCTCCTCCTCCTTCTCATGTCTGATGGGATCCACCCAAACCCTGGCCCTGTCTCAAACAGGATAACAAAGCCTGCAAAAACTGAAAAGGGGCTATCCATTGCTACCCTAAATATCTGCAGCCTCCTTCCTAAGCTGGTATCTCTTCAAGCCTTTATTGGACAACATAATCCTGACATATTAGCTATTGCTGAGACCTGGCTAACACCTAGCACTCCAGATCATGCAATCTCGCCTCAAGGCTACAAGCTTTTCAAACTTGACCGGTCGAAAAGAATCTCACCTGCGTGATGGCAAAAAAATCAATCTTGGGTCTCACTCCTCCATGTATCCGGGACCTACTCTGCCTGAACAATGGCACTTGTACCACCAGAAGATCTGAACACCAACCTTTCCTTGTCCCTAGATGCCGGACTGCTCAGGGACAAAGATCTTTTGCCTATAGTGCCCCTACCTGGTACAATGCCCTTAACCTACCCTCCCTATCCTCCACGTCATTGGGAGCTTTCAAATCCATGCTATACACTCACCTCACAGCCTCCAGCTCCTGTGACTGCTTTGACTAAAGACTCATCCCTCTGATTGCACTTACAGATGTTTCAATCAACGGCCATGACTCCTCTTTTTACAAAGACAATCTGAGTACCACTAACCTGGTCCTGTCTGCCTCTAAACTTCTTATTCTCCCTCTCTGCCTATCCCCTCCCCACCTCTCCAACCTTATTCCTTGCCCTAAAAACTGACTCTGAGTTCCATTTCCTTTTCCGTACATAAATGTTACTGTTTTAGTGTGGCCATGTTAAACTGATTACCAATTGTTTGTAATACTGTCTAGCATGTTTTTGTACTTTTATGACATGGAACCTCTGTAAAAGAGCCTTGGCTCAAAGGAATTAATTCCTAGAACAAGAAACTAAACTAAACTAAACATAACACAGCATGTAGCTATAATGCTCAGGGGGATGAACAAACAAATGAGGTGCTCCTGATAGAGAATTCAACCAAAATACGAGGGAGAGAGACGATGCACAGGAGGGACAACAGTCATATAGAAACATAGAAACATAGAAACATAGAAGTTGACGGCAGATAAGGACCGCAAGGCCCATCCAGTCTGCCCATTTCTTTTTCTACCTTATAAATGTGCCATCGGCCTTTGCTCTGTCAGTGACCTATCTATTCATAGTCATTTGTATTGCTCCCTTATGCCTATCCCATGCCTGTTTGAAGCCCTGCACTGTATTCATAGCCACTACTTCTTGTGGTAAGCCATTCCATGCATCTACCACCCTTTCTGTGAAAAGAATTTCTCACATTCCCCTTAATCGGCCTCCTTCTAATCTCATGCTGTGTCCTCTTGTCCTGCTATTTTCTTATATTTAAACATGTTAGACCCTTTCACCTTGTTTATGCCCTTAAGGTGTTTAAATGTCTCGATCATATCACCTCTCCCTCCTTTGCTCAAGGGTATACATATTGAGCTCCGTTAATCTGTCCTCATATGTCTTCTGATGCAGTCCCTGCACCATTTAGTTGCCCTTCTCTGGACTGCCTCAATTTGGATTAATGTCGCCCAGCAGAGTGTGGCCTCCAATACTGCACGCGGTACTCCAGGTGGAATAACAATGTCTTGTACAGAGGGTTATTACCTCCCTCTTACGACTTGTGATACCCCTACTAATACACCCTAACACCCCTAGCCTTACCTACTGCTTTAGAGGTCTGTTTGATGATTTTAGGTCATCAGTGATGATGATGCCCAAGTCTCTTTCTTCCTTTGTGACTGCTAGCAACTCCTCCCAGCCTATAAGTGGCTTCAGGGTTTCTCTTCCCTCATGTGCATGATTTTGCACCTTTGCATTAAATCCCAGTTGCCACTCTTCTGACCATTCTGCTAGTTTATCCAGATCTCTTCTCATTCTGCCCACCCCATCTGGATCATCTACTCTGTTGCAGATCTTGGTGTCATCTGCAAACAGACAAGCCTTTACCTCTAGTCCATCTGGTAGGTCACTAATGAAGATGTTGAATAGGACTGGCCCCAGAACGGATCCCTGAGGTACCCCACTTGTGACTTGCATCTCTTCTGACTGTATACCATTTACCACCACTCTCTGTTTTCTGCCAGTCAACCAGTTTGCCACCGAGTTGACCATACTTCTGACCCACCCCGAGCCTACCTAGCTTATTTTTATCAATCTTTTGTGAAAACAGTGTCAAAAGCTTGGTTGAAGCCAAGGTAGGCGACATCAACTGCTCCCCTTGTCCACCACTCTGGTTACCCAGTCAAAGAAATCTATGAGATTAGTTTGACAGGACCTTCCTTTGTAAACCCATGCTGTCTTGGATCCTGTGCCCCTATGGATTCCAGGTGTTGCACTATCCTTTCCTTAAGGAGTGCCTCCATAATCTTGCCCACTACTGAGGTAAGACTGACGGTCTGTAGTTCCTGCCTCCTCCTGCTACCACTCTTGTGGAGTGGGATCACATGAGCCCTTCTCCAGTCTTCTGGGACCTCTCCTGTGCTCAGAGACTCACTAAACAATTCTGCTAATGGCTCTGCTAGTTCCTCCTTTAGCTCCTTAAGTACCCTGGGATGTATGCCATCAGGTCCATTGCCTTATCCACCCTGAGCTTAGAGCTCTTGTAGGACCCTTTCTTTTGTGAAGGGAGAGTGCTCACCTCCCTCCCCTGTGTCCATGATGCTGAGCTGTGGCCCTGCCCTACCTTCTCTTCAGTAAATACTGAGCAAAAGTATCTATTTAGGATAGATGCCTTTACAGGGTCCTCCTCCCACATGCTCCTTTTCTCCATTGCTTTAGCAATCCCTCTGGACTTTCTCCTTTCACTAATGTATCTATAGAAAGTCTTGTCACCTTCTTTACTGTTCTTGCTAGTGTTTCTCAGTTTGGGACTTTGCCTGCCTTACTGCCTTACCTGCTTCCTTAGGCAGTTTGGTATGCCTCCCTATCTTCATCCCGGCGTGTTCCCTTATATTTTCTGAAGGTCAGCCTTTTGGCCTGACCTTTTCTGCTACTGTATTTGAGAACCAAAGTGGTTTCTTCTTCTTTGCACTTCCTTTTCTGTCTAACACAATGGGATCTTGCTTCAAGTATTGTATCCTATGCTTGCCCACTTTGCCTGTACCTCCTCACCTGTGTTTCTTTTGCCAGGGCTAGCTTAACTCTGTTGGCCATCTTATCAAAGTCAGCTCCTCTGAAGTCCCATATTTTTGCTTTGGAATGGGACGATTTGATGTAGTAGCCAAATTGAAACCATACCATGTGATGGTCACTGGCCCCCAGGTGACCTTCTACCTGGAGATCTGTGATCCTTCTTTGTTAGTCAGTACTAGATCTAGGATAGCCCTGTCTCTTGTGGGTTGCTGTACCAGTTGTTTGAGGCCCTCCCTGCAGGGAATCCACTATGAGTCTAGTTCTGGCAGATGTTCCTGCTGGTATTGACCAATCTGTATCTGGCATGTTGAAGTCTCCATTATCAGAACCTCCCTTTAGCTGTCATGTTTGTATATCTTCTAACAGTAATGTGTCTATGTCCTCCTCTGGTCTGGGGCCTGTAGACAACCCCAGTTCTTATGGCTGTCCCATTTCCTGTTTCCAGGGTGACCCACAGTTCTTCTGGCTCCTTATGTGTATTCTGAATTTCTGTAGCTTTGATATTTTCATTAACGTACAGGGCCACCCTCCCCTTTTTTGCACTCGGTCTCTTCTGAACAATACATAGCCAGGTACTGAAGTCTCCTATGTGGTTACTGGTAAACCACGTCTCACTAATTGCTACTATGTCCAGTTTAGCCTCTGACATTATTGCCTGCAGGTCTGGGATCTTATTTCCCAGGCTGTGAGCATTTGTGTGCATGATTTTCCATTGGCCAGATTTTGGTGTGTTAGTTGTTGGGTGAAGTTTGGCATTACCCCTGTGCATCGTATGGGGAGACAAACCTTTTTATATGGGGAACAAGGAAGACCTTCATCTGGCTCAAGTGCTTGGAATAGACAAGATTCTGATTTTTTAAACCTAAGAGCGAGCCTGCACCAAGGCAGAATGCAGTACACTTTATCTATAAGTGGGGACTAGAGCGACCCCCAGACAGAGTCTATATGGCCAGAACATTGATCAAAGACTCACTCACATTTTATGTTTCTGAAATTTATGCAATAATACATGTGGGTCGAACTATGATGTGAGCTTCAAACATTCAAAATTTGGATAGATTTCGGAAACAGTATAATCGCCTTAAGGATACCCCATTATGGCTTCCAGTTCTGGCCATTTCTTTGACAAAGCCTGCTGTATGAAAAATAACAATTATGTTTAAAACAGAAAGTGTTAACATTCAGGACATCCTATACTGGCTGAGGCAATGTTGTGAAGTGTTGGACTGGCATGAACCTATTATTGATACACAGCAGATTTGGACTGGGGGTGGAAGGTGAGGGTAAAGCTCCAACATACTGATTTTAGCATTTCACAGCTACCAAATAACTTTTTGCTAGGTGGAGACAAAGGTATACTATTCTATGCAGGAGAGCCAAAATCCTGTTTTGAATGTGGTTCTATGTCTCATTTTAGTAATGCTTGTGGCAATACTAGATGCGCTCACTGTATGGCATATGGACATGTTACTGCAGCCTGCAAAAATGCTTTTTGATATAACTTATGTTTCAAGGTAGGGCATTCTTTTGTAAAATGCCTCTGGGTATCACAAGAAAAGATTGTTACAAGAGCTCAACAGCAGGTGGCTGCCAGGGCATCTGAGAAGCACATGCAGGAAATCAGAGTACAACAGCAGGCCGAAGCTAGTACTCACCCTCCCAGACAGAGGAAGGAAGGGACAGATGATTTTCCCGAACAGGGAATGGAAAATGGAGACACTGTGAGTCCTGCAGAAGCAGAGAACTCAGGAGAACAAGTAGAACATCCAGAAGAGCATGCTGCCAGCACAGCAAACGCAGTGACAGCACCAGTACCTGAGGCAGAGCCGTCAGCTACCTCAACCACCATGCCCCCCAAGAGTAAGTTTACCATGGCTAAAGCTAAGGACAAGAAAGGGAGAAGCTCAGGTTCCACACCTACACCTAGAGGAAAGAAGAGATACTTACTGTTACAGAACAGATACAGAGTGTTGCAAAAAGAGAAGGAGTGGGGGGAGGAGTCTGACAAAGACAGGAATGAGTCAAAATTCTTATCTATCTCGTTCTCCTTACCTCACCCTTTCTCAGAAATACAGGAAATGGAGATTGAGTAGAATACCCCAAAGCACAGAGAATAACAAGTTCAGCAGGCAGGTCTGGGAAACCACTGTGAGGGTTTATTTTAGTTGGTACTCCCCCTCATATGTAAAAACAACTATGGGCACACTAATAATACACATCTTGAATGTGAATAGCATTACAAACTATAAAAAGAGGGTATCTACCCTAACCACATTGATGGATAGTAATGCCCAGAAAGTATTTTTGCAGGACACCAGACTAAACACAAATTTTGAAATAGCCCAAACTAATAAACTCTGGACAAAAGGACCTGCTTTCTGGTCCATTGGCCCAGACAGATGTCACAATGTTGGGATTTTCATGGTAGGCACACAGTTTCAAGTATCAAAACTTATAGATGTAGTCCCTGGATGTGCTTTGATACTAGATGTCACATACTTGACCACCAGGTTCAGATTTATATATCTGTATGCACCACAAACAAAGACAGCAAGAGCAGAGTTATTTCAGACAATACAGCCGTACTTACATACCTCCAGGATAATAGTATGGGGAGGAGGCTTTAATTGTGCTATAGGAAGGGAAGATAGAGGCTTACACACAGAAAAAATATTCTATGACACAAATTTTTTGGTCAAAATAATACAGCAAGTCACATTAAAAGGTACCTATAGGGCTAAACATGAGATGGGGAGATTAACATTTCCTTAAGGTAGTCTAAAGACTAGACTAGATTTTATGTTGCCCTCTATTAATCTGGAAGTTTTACATGCAGGTACAATTGCTACAGAAAGTTCTTTAAGAGACTTGAAGTTAAAGTAAAATGGGGGCAGATACCTCCTGTTAACAAAAGCCCTTGGAGGATGAATGTTCAGGTGCTTAAAGAGCCACATTTTCAGCAAAGATGGAACCAAACTTGAAGGGCTAGGAAATCTGTTATTTGCCTTTATGATGACCTTTTGAGTTGGTGGGAAGAAACTAAGGAAGCAATACAGGAGCTATTGAAACAGTATTCGGGGAAAAAAGCCATAGGGAATTATTAAAAATATCTACAGTTGAGATCTACCTCACATAAAGCAATTTCATAGATGGAGACTTATGGGGATGATAACACTGCCACGATAAGTAACTTGATGCAGGAGATGAGACAAATCCATTATGACAGAGGGGTGTCACTAAAACAGGAGATGCAAATTGCCACACAGCAAACCAAGCAAAATTTTGATCCATTTACTGACTGTAAAAAAAAGATGGATAACAGATACATGATACGGGTAACTGCGGACAATAGACAGGTAGCAACTACCATACAAGACATCCTAAGGGAGGTCAATAATCATGTGAAAAGTCAATTTTGTGTGAGTGGGGGCTTGGAGCCAGATCCAACCTATTTTACACAACTAAATCTCCTGGGTTATCAGAACAAGAGAAAGTGGCCAGCCTATCAGTGCACCGGTTGGATTTCCACTTATGACACCAGCAACCCGGGTTCGGGAATGGACTTGTGTCACCAGAGGGCTGGCCGGGGGAGAAGGATGGAGCATCCCAAGGACTGCTCTCCTTTTCTGGAAGGAGGTTTGGGTCCCCATCCAGTACTTAACAGACCCCTGGTGGAGGCCAGAGGGTACTGCAGCTACCAGCATGTTACAGTTCTCAGGGGCAGGGTGGATGCAGGACATCATTGCACATCCCCACCCTCATGCAAAAGTGGAGAAGAAAAAATCCCACTGTCGGCTGCCACCGTGAAGCCAGCATCTGGCTTCAATTAGCCTCTCCTGCCAGCTCCCTCAGTCAATCACTAATTTTGTGGCATCAGGGCCAGACCCACAACCCCACCCTCTGAGGGGTAAGTCAGGGGTCTCAGGGAAGAGCATGGAAGAGGAGAGGTGGAAGTTGAGATGCACCACGACCGGTGGATGATCGGTGGCTGGCAGCAGGGGCAAACAGACTAAACTGAAAAAAAAGAACAGGAGAAAGTGAATTTAGTAACACCTATTACACAAGCAGAAGCAGAGACTAGCATCTTATCTTTGAAAACAAACATTTTACCAGGACAGAGTGGGCTCAGCTCTGAATTAAACCAGGCATTTAAAGAACATATGGTGGCCCCATTAACAGATGTTTTTACCTATTATTTACATACAAACTCTATATCATACACAATGGCAAATGGGTTAATGGTTTTCATACATAAGAAAGGAGATACAACATATTTAAATAATTGAAGCCCTTTAAGTCTCCTGAACACTGATTATCAATTTCTGGCAAAAATACTGACATTACGTTTAGCCAGGGTAACTGAGACTGTCATAAGAACAATGCAAACCTGTACCATTAAATCTAGATGCATTCAAGACAACCTAATTCTGGTGAGAGAGCTGTTCTACAAAGGAAATAATGAAAACTTACAGGGATTTTTGCTTAGTATAGATCAAGAGAAAGCCTTTAACCATATGTCACATGGATATCGTTGGTCTACATTAAGGGTTTATGGGATTCCAGTACAGTTTGTAAATTGGATCGTCAGGCTCTACAAGATGGCCTATGTAACACCTTTGATAAACGGATGGTTTGTGGGTACTAATAGGCTAGGAAGAGGTATGTGGCAAGGATGCCCATTAAGTCCACTACTCTACATATTTGGTTTAGATTCTCTACTCAGGCACATCCGAGCTAATCCAAGAATAAACGGGCTAAGCTTAACTTCAGGTACACCCCAGATTAAGGTAATGGCTTATGCAATTGATATGGTAGTATGTCTAGTAGATGAGGTGTCAGGAGGGGAATTGAAAAATTCACTAGAATAATTTTGTTTGTATTCAGCATCTAAAATAGACTATCATAAGAGTAGAGGATCACCACTCGGGAATCAGGTTCTGCAAGATCCTCTACACATTGCTGATACACCAATAGATACAGTAGAGAAAAATATCTTACGGCTGACATTTTGAAAACAAGATATGGCCATGACAAACTGGAATAAATGTGTGAGTACAGCAGAATATAAGGTAGTGACCTGGAAAGGGAAAAAATATCCAAGATAAAAAGAATCATGTTAATAAAAACAATATTGCTGCCTGTCTTTGTATATATTAGTTATATCTTCCCTTCCCCAAAAGTACTGGTGACTAAGCTATATAGTACCTTTTTTCAGGCCCTATGGGGTAGCAGGTTGAATCCTGTAAAAGGAAAAACAACATATAAAGTGAAAAAGCAGGGAGGACTGGGAATGATAAATCCTGTGGTATTTCATTATAACTTTTTTTATTTTCTAATATAGGAGCTATCTATAGACAATATAAACCTGAGAGGAGCATCCACATTAGATCATGGTGTGGATTATTATGGTCAGAGTGGATAAATAATAGGCTTGTGAAAATTAAGAAATTAAGCTATCAGCCAGACTGTATTTGTGAGGCCTTCACCAAAATAAAACAATGGAAAATCTCCCATGCCTCCATGACCACGTATACTTGGAAACAGCTGTATCATGAGATACTTCAGACAAACTTTGAGGAGCAGGTAGTTTTTTCCTCTTGCCAGAACTAGAAAGTAGGAATGTATTAAGTCTCTTAAACTGTAAACGGGTATCAACATATGTGTGGGATGTGTTATGGATGAGTGTCCATGGTAAATTAGGGGTAAGAAATGCTCATAAACACAAGCCATTAGCAGGAAGGTATTGCACTCGTCCTTGCTGTGGGGATACCCTAGAAACACAGGAGCATTTGTTTCTATAATGCCCGTATGCAACAGGTTTTTGGACTGACATCTCTGCAATCTGGCTCATCCATCAATACGTGGGAATTACCTATCAGGAACTAGTATTGGGTATTTATGTAGGAAGATGGGTGGCACATCACAAAAATACACTGCAGGTCATAGGCATTATAATGTTATATTATCTCTGGCAGTCCAGATGTGCCTGGTTACTTCAGCAAAAATATGTGTTCCATTAAGAAGCGATTCAAAATATAGGAAGAGCATTGCAAATTATATGTAAGAAAGATACACAGTTTTATAGCCAGAATAAAGTACAGTCTTATGCAGAAACTATTATCACTTTCTTACACCATGAAAGCTTTGAATGATATGAGGATGGACTAAATAAGATTGATTTCTAAGGGCTATACCTAGCTAGCAGGTGAAATCTGTTATATACAGAATATATGGTATACACTGTACATAGGGAAGGGGAGAATTTAGTAATAAATGGATTTGATTTTTAAGGATTATATGGTGGAGGATTTTATTGGTGTAGCCTGCACAAGTATTTGATTAGTAAGATATTGGTAAGGGGGATACTGGAAGTTATTTACACAGGATAAATTACCTGACTGTTTAAAATGTAAATTTATTTAATATCATTTATGACTGGAGGTTAGTACATGTTTATGGTTAGACAATATGTTTTTTGTATGTATATTATTGAACTGTTTTGATTTGCATGTATTTCTTTTCCAAATAAAAATTCCCCTACTCTTTGTAGAGGGCGCTGCTGAGCGCAATCATGGCAGATTGAGGTTCAGAGAAACTGGAGTCAGGTGGCGTACCTTAAGGGAAGCTGATCTCCAACCCTGCAGGTCCAGCAGTGGAGGTCTTCTCTGCAAAAGCACTTGCTTTGACATATGAATGTGGAGAAAATAGCAGGACAGAATGAGGAGAGGAACAGTAACCACAAATGGAGGACCAGTGGTTATGGTCGCTAATTGCGACAAAAGAAAAATGGCTATGGGAGTTAATGTAGAC
The DNA here is from genome assembly GCA_016271365.2 of Neoceratodus forsteri. Classification (NCBI taxonomy): domain Eukaryota; kingdom Metazoa; phylum Chordata; order Ceratodontiformes; family Ceratodontidae; genus Neoceratodus; species Neoceratodus forsteri. The sequence continues at coordinate 1,089,673,942 of CM057450.1, forward strand.
ACAGAAAGACAAGCACACAGGAAAAGAGCCCATGGAAATACAGGACGAAGCAGAGGAACCTGAACAGCAAGATATGGATACTACTGAGCAGAGAGAGACTTCTCCGGCTGACAGTGACAAGCTGGAAACAACAAAGGAGGATGACGCAGTAGCATCAAAGTAGCCACTGATGGCTGCTTCAGAGGCAATGCCCTGGTCATGGCCTAAAACTGACAAGCTAAGAGAAGAGATTCTGGGCAGCAGTACTGAGAAAACACAACTGCAGAATGAAAGTACCCAGTGAAGAGAAGAATCAGAGGGAAAAGGAAAAAAAAAGTGAGAAAAAAATGGCAGGAGAAAAAGTATAAAGGCAGGCAAAGAAAAATGAGACATGGGGAAAACAAAGGGCACAGAAGCACAAATGGGTCAAACAGATAAAATAGAAAAAAATACAGCAGCACAGCAAAATACAACTGAGTGGTCTACAGTGCAGAAAAAGCATTGACTGAAGCAGAGTGGTGCCAAACAACAGAAGGTCAAAGGGGCCCTGACCCGTCACATAGCCCCATTCCTGGTACTCCAGAAAGAAATGGGACTAAAGGAAAAGAAATTAATCAATCTTTAAAAGTGAGAGTAGAAGGAAAAGAAACTGTTTCTTTTAGTATAGATTGAGACCTAGAACTGAATGCAAAATCAGTTAATTACTCCCCACAAAGTACCAGGCCCAATACCCCCTCCCACAAGAAAGAAACTTCTCAGATTAACAGGATTGAGTAGGTGAAGGGCCAAGCATGCTAGTACAGTCATGGGGGAAAAGAGTAGAAAAATAAATTCCAGTAAATAAGGAGGGGAAGGAGACTTCGCAACAGATGTCGCCCAAATTCAGACAAAGAGACCAGGTTTTTCAGAATGCAGTACCAGCCCAAATGAAAAATGCTGTGTGCCTACAGTACATGAGGGGTCTAGAACCAACACCAGGCAGGATCTAGGTAGAAAAACCTTGATAAAAGAATCAATGTTTTTCTTTTCAAACAAAATATATGCCCTGATATATCTCTGGAGACACCATGTTTGATGTTAGTTTTAAAATGCCAATGGGCCTGGACAAATTTGGGGCTACATATGAGAAAAAAAGATATAGTGCATTATGGTTACCTTTTAGAGCCATACCCCTGAAAAAGCCTATGATAAGACAGGTCACTATTTTATTTTAAAATGAAGGGATAAGCATGCATGATATACAGCAGTGGCTGGCACAAAGATGCGACATAATAGGACAACCCCAGCCAATACTCAATGAACAGCACATATGAACTGGAGGTCGGAAACGTAAAGTCAAATTAAGAGTGAGTCCACAAGGCCCAAAACATCTACCCAGTTGCTTTTTCTCTGGGGAAGGATTAGGGGCACTGTTTTTATCAAGGACAAGCAAAAACATGTTTTAAATATGGTTCCAGTGTTCATTTAAGTAACGCATACAACCGGGTAAAATGTAATCTGTGCCTGGAATATGGATAAATAGTGCAGCTAGTACAAATGATTTAAAATGTAACCTGTGTGAATAACAGGGGCACTCCTACAGAACATGTCAGTGGGCAACACACAATAGAACAGATAGACCCGACCAGAAGAGCATACTAAACAGAGCCCAGAAAAACAGCATAGAAAAGAAATGAAAAGAATAAGAACAAGAAAGAGACAGAGGTGCAACAGGCCCCACAAACAGATGGTGAAATTGAACAGCAGCATATGGAAATAGAATCACAAGGTCCAGGGGCAGGAGTACAAACACAAGTTACTGGAATAGAGAACAGTGAACCCACTGTACAAGCAGAAAAAAATCAGGAAAAACAGCATCTAACGAGTGTAACACCAGATGTGCAAGTAATGCCACCACCTAACATACTGGTTGTGGCATCAAAGAAAAGAACATTAAAGAAAGAGCAACCTAAAGTGAAAATCTCTCAGTACACAGAGGAACAAAGAGGGGTAGAACTTACAAACATATATTAATTTTTTTTCAAGCACAGGAATCAGATCAGGGGGAGGAATCAGAAACATCCTCCACTAGATCCTCTTTTCAAACAATTACCTTGAATTCTGAGGAGGCGCCCCTGGAAGAGCTAGTTCAGAAAGCCCGTTTAAAGTTAAAAAAAAAAAAAAACTTTGGGGATGAACACCAGGAGAAGTGGGAGATTAAAGAAGGGTGCTTAAACAACTAAAAACAACAAAATGGTCACCCCACACGCCTACAGAGTCACTACACTGAATCTAAACAGTGTTAAGAACACCAGGAGATGTCTTGTGACATTCTTGATTCTAGAGGACACACTGCTTGATATTTGTTTCTTACAAGATACAAGACTTAACATCACTACAGACATAAATACAGCAAAAAGAGTGTGGTGCTGGGGAACATCCTTTTATTCTTATGGGGTGGAAGGGTGTGATGGGGCAGGGGTGTTATATTTTGGATATGACTATATTATAACAAGAATAGTAGATATATGTCCAGGTAGAGCATTACTAATTGATTTTAACCATAACAATACAGTGTGGAGAGCCATTAATACATACAGTATGCACTACAAACAAAAAAAGGGGGGGGTGGTAGACTTGTTCACACAAATAAAACCATACTTATTTAGTACTAGAAATATTATATGGACAGGAGACTGCAATTGTATATCACAAACAATTAGTAGAGGAGCAAAAACAACAAAACAGCTTTGTGACATGAACACCTTAATCAAAATAATTAAAAGTTTAGAGCTAAAAGATGCATATAGAAAAATCCATCCAACGGGAGGGGGGTATACTGTTATAAAAGTACACTTGCAACAAAGATAGATTTTGTATTTACATCTAAATTAGTAAATATACATACAGCAAATGTAGTACTTATAGAAAATTCAGACCACTTGTTAGTTAGAATACAGATAAGCCATTTGCCTGTTCTGGTGGTAGTTCAGGTGGATGTTAAAGATCCCATGGCACTTCTTGAAAAAAGAGTAGGGGAAAGTTTTATTGAAACAAAAGAAATCATACAGTACCAAAACAAAAGCAATTTGCAAAAACTCATGTGGACTCAAAACAGAAGTAAACAAAAAAAACAGAACAGAACTATGCATATCAAGAGACAATCCATCAAGTCACTGCAAAATCAGAGTCCGTGATCTAAGGAAGAGCTTTCCAAAGTTCAAGTAATGTCTCCTTGGAAAATAATGTACGTTCATGTACATAAATGTTAGTTAGGTCTGTTATGATTTTCTTCTCAAGTTCTGAATAAGAACAGGTTTTTTGCTGTAGAGTAAACAGACATCGAGCCATCCAAATATTCCATTTAATTACTACAAAAACTAGATTTAACATGTCCAGAGTCCAAAGGGACCACTGGGGAGAAAAAACACCATACATAATATTCTGGTAAGAAACCATTTGAAATAATGGAGTAGCCCAGTCTCTTGCCAAAAAACCCACCAGTGCCGAATAAAAGAACACTCAAAAAATAAGTGCGATATAGTTTCCAATTTAGAAATACACAATAGTCTAGAACATTGTCAGTCTTGAGACTGCTTGTGTTTATGACTATCTTTGATGTTAATTCTTTCATGGCACGACAGCCAATGAAAGTCCCACATGTGAGCAGGCACCCTTTTACACCATAACAAAACCAATAGGGAAGGAAGATGTTGGCTAGGGCACTTTTCAAACGGCAACTGTATGGCACAAACGGTCAGGAGCAGATTATTATATAATACTTTATGAGAATTCGTTAACAACATCTGGGTAGATATCCTCCACTGTTTCAAACGTAAAAGCATGTGTTTAATATATACTGGTATACCCAAAGTTTGTCGTATCACAGTTAATGAATCACATTCCCATAAATGAAACCATAATCTGCAAGAATCATAGAACCAAGGTTCCCACCCTCTCTGAGTATTTATCAATAGAGGCCAAAGATTTGCAGTCAAAAAAATACATGAAAAAAATAACAAAGGATTAATCATGTTAACACCTCCCTCAGAAATAGGTAAGTAAGTAACATTCCATTTTACCGGATTAAGCCAGCTTCCCCACAGAGCTTGAAAGAAGAGACCAAGAACTGCAGTTTCTAATTGTTTAGGGATTGGGAATACATAGCTTAAATAAAGAAAAGTCGGTATCAAATAAGTCTTGATTAGGAAAACGCGCTTCTTTTCCCAATCTGCCCCTTATTCCATGAGGCAACCTTAAGTTTGCCTTGTTGTAATTTAGCAGACCAATTAAACAGGTCAGAATCTACAGTCCCAAAATAAACTCCCAAAATGCATTGAGGCCCCTCAACAAGTTGTAAAGGACCAATATGTGAAAAGGGGCTATTTTCAATCCTAATCGAATACCAAAACTTTTGGTAAAATTTAAACTCACACCAGAAAAATCACCAAAGGAAGAACATTCCTGGAGGGCAGTAACCACAGAGGCTGCATTAGCCACAATAATGCAGACATCATCTGCATATGCAATTGCCGTATATGGCGAGATTAAAGTAGAACTAGAAAGGGCATGAATCTGAGGATGAGTATTCAGACGGCGAAGCAAAACATCTAGAAAAAATACATATAACAGAGGGCTCAAAGGACACCCTTGGTGAACCCCTCTTTTTATGGGGATCATAGGTCCAACCCAACCATTCATAACAGGCACAACAGTGGCAGTCCCATAAAAAGTCTTAATCCAGCAAATCAGTTCACCAGGCACATGCATAAAATGTAGTGCCTTCCATAAAAAATCATGGTTAACTGAATCAAAAGCCACCTTCTGATCTACCGATACAATAAATCCCGAAACAGAGTCTGCATAGCCATGAGAAAATAATTCTCGAAGGAGAATCAAATGGTCAGAGATTCTCCTGTTCGGTATAGAGCAGGACTGAGCAAGGTGCAAAACCACTTCAGCTATCCTCATAAGACGTTGTACAATGATTTTCATCAATAACTTAAAGTCAGTGTTTAGCATACATAAGGGGCGCCAATTCTCAAGAGAATGTATATCTCCTTTCTGTTTATAGATATAAATCAAAGTACCCTTAGTAAAATCTAAAGGGATAAACACACTAGCTAACAGGGAGGTAAATACTGAAGTTAATTCAGGGATCAGGTGGTCACCCGGTACCTTATATAAGGCAGCGGGGAGTCCATCTGGACCAGGAGTCCTCCATAAGGGTAAGGAAGAAATAACAGACTTCAATTCTAACTCAGTAACAGGTATACAGACTGAGTCAGAACACGGCTGTGAAGGGATAGGGATGTCAAGGTCCCAATACATCACCACAGGATCAACATCTGCAGCTGGAAAGGAAGAAAAGAGGGCAGTCGTGTAACACGTCACTGTCCGACAGATGTCCGACTGAGAGGTACATAAGGTGCCATCAGAGTCAGCAAGACACAACATATTCTTTTGTGTAATTTGTTGAGAATTCGACTCAAAGGGGCAAACAACAGCCCTCGTGCCTACCACATTAAATTTGTGTTGATGATCAAGTTGCTGTGATTGTCTAGATTGGAATTTCAACATATCATTCTGAATTAAGTGCAATTGTTGAGAAAGATCTTGTCCTGTCGTATAAGCTATTGTCAACAAGGACTGAAAATGTACCCTTTTCTGAAAATATTCCAAATATTCTCTTCGACATTTTTGATTACTATATCTTTTCAAAAAGAGCACCAAATCATGTTTAGTGTCCGTCCACCATGCAATAGGGTCTGCGTAACAAATAAAAACAGATTTCCGGGCCTGAATAAAGGATAAAAGGGACTGCATGAAAGTCAGAATTTGCAGCAGAGATATGTTGAATTTCTAGAGTCCTGATCCTTTGCGAACAGTGACATCAGAACCAAGGCCTACGGAAAGCAGTTTATGATCAGAAAATTCCACAGCTTGTACAGTAGCAGAGGTGATTGGGAGTGTGCAGGACAAAAAGACAAAATCAATTCTGGTAGCCAGCTTACCCTTTTGAAATGTAGGAGTATGTTGTTTAGTAAAAGAGTAATAGGCATCCATGAGATGAGCAGTACGAACCAACTTCCCTAATTCGTGGGAGTCACAAAACAATTTCTAGGTAGTAGCAAAAGAGCTTTTGTCAAGAAGACTTAAGCCACAGTTAAAGTCACCAGAAAATATCAACTGAAAGGAGGTATGCAGATAAGGGTGGAGTAAAGAAAATAAAGCTATACGTGCAGACTTAATTTGGGGAGCATAAATATTAATAACCTGATAAGGGCAGGGCCCAATTAAAAAATCTAAGACTAACACTCTGCCAGGGGCTACGTCAATCAATTTTAGCAAACGAAAATCTGGGATATTGAATAAGATCCCAAGTCCAGAACAGGAGTCCGGGCCAATGGACCAAAAAGAAGGACCTAGAAGCCAGTCCTGTTGTGCCTGTTGAATCTCATGGGTGGTATGGAGTCGTGTATCCTGCAACAGAAAGATCCCCATAGGTAAAAGCCGGAAACAGCAAAAAATCAATCTTCTTTTTGCCAGATGCTTAATACTATTCACATTAATAGTATGACAAGCAAAGTGAGACATAACACAAGGAGAACAGAGACACCTTACGATTTCCTTTTCCCTATCACCTTTTTCCTTTTAGCTTAACCCTGGCCTTCCGCTTCTGAGAAAGACCAGTACCCAGTTGAATCTCATAATCAGTAATACCATCCAGGAGGGAAGATGCAACAGAGGAAGAGTCAGGCTCGCCTTCAGCATCATCAGAAACAGTTTGGAGTAGCTCAAAGGCATTAGACAAAACCACAGGAGGGGGCTCCAAAAGCAAAGGAGGCGATGGCAATGCCCGGGGGTAATTTCTCATAGACCTCCAATGCATAACACTAGTGAGTACTCGGGTGGTGGCATAGTACTCGGGCCTGGAACAGGGTCCAGGACAAGCTGGACAGATTGGACAGGGTCAGGGGTAGGAGGGGTCATTTCAGTAAGTGGTGCCACACAAGAGGTGACCGGGGGTACCACAACCTGATCTACAACAGGCTCAGAGACCTGCAATAGAGGTCGAGTGACTACTGAAGTCGGCTCTACTAAGGTGGTCCTAAGATGAGCCTTCTCGGCTTGTGTGATTACAAAACGTTGATCAGCACCATCATCATGTGTGGCCTGATTATGAGCAGCCCATGGACAATTTTGAAATGTATGACCCAGCTCATCACAAAGATTACATTTACACTCATTTAGACAGTGAATTCCACATGACCCAATTCTCCACAGGTATTACATTTCAGCTTTCACAGACATTACTGGGTGAAAGGTCTCCACACTGGTAAAAGCTTCGTTGTCCAGGGTAAAACAAGACCCCCCTATCACGACCTATAAAAAAAGAATTAGGTAGGTGCACTGGACCAGAATCATTAGAGTGTAACAAAACCTTAACCTTCCAGCCTCCAGTCCAAATATTCTCCATGTCGAATATTGCCTCAGGTTGATCCTGAACAGTACAATGTTGTTTTAGCCAATAGACAACGTCAGTGACGTCAATACCTTCGTTCTGAAACAGGATGGTAATATTCTTAAAGGCTGGTTTGGAAAGGGGAATGGCCTTAAATGGGGTCCACAGGACAGTATTTCTTAAGGCATGATATCGTGACAAAAACACTCGATGCCATGAGGCATTTGGAAGCTGACATCAAACATAGTTTCACCGTAAATATGAATCAGTGCATATATTTCATGAGAAAAGAATTTCAGAGAGTCCTTGAGTAGTGTCCGAGCTACATACACTCAGTCCGGTGGCTCAGGTAAACCGCCCATATAAGCCAATCGTACTGCATTATGCCGCTTTGCAGCCAGAATTGGAAATTTAAACAATGAGGAAAAAGAACGATTTGGATCTATTTTCTTTGAGGGGGACTCCACTACTGCAGGAGCTGCATTCTCTTTAATGGTAGTGGAGAAGCAGCACAAATAAGAGAACCCTGCAAGGTTCCAAGACTGTGCTGGGTAAGTTCCAATTCCTTGGGGAGACACAAGGATCAGACAGGCAGACTTCTGTTTGGTGAATGCTGCAGCTCAGGAAAATCATTGAGACAGGGGGACCGAATAGGGGACGGACCAGAAACCCACTTCCCCTCTGTAGGTTCCTGCACCCAGCCAGCTCCTTGCAATGCTGTTTCTACAGACCAGGTAGGTGTTGTAGCAGGATTGGTATCAAGAGATAGCAACTGAGAGGGAGAGTGTGTCACAATAGGCAAACTAGGCACTGTATGCAATGATGTCACTGTAGTCTGCAGGGGCAGCTGAGAAGCAGGCGGGAGTATTCCAGCTGAGAAATCGCCAGGATGGGCTGCACAGGGCAGCACCTCAGCCACTCAAAAAGGCAATGTAAGCTGTTGCAAAGTATTATTGTGGGCTGCAGGAGACATACATCCTGCCAATCTGACTTCACGAATCCGTTGCAGTTCTCTGTTCAAATTCTTCTTTGTAATCTCAAATCGACATTCTGCATCACCCAAACGGTCCTGAAGCTCCTTTTCAGCCAAACAGACAGTAGCAGAGTCAAAAGTGGAAAAATCCATCATTGGGACAGCAAGGGGTAAAGACGTTTGAGAGTCCATGTCAGGGTGACCCAGCAGAGGTTCTAAAGTTGTAACCTGTAGTGTAGATTCATTTTCTGCAGTAGACGCAGAAACCAGCTTTGCTTCAGTAGTTGCAGGCATGGTCTTTACACACACAAAGGCAGGAGTTGAGACCAGGTCTCCCACCTCCATCACCACCTCCTCAGCAAGCAAGGGTGTGTCCGCCATCTTGGACAGAGGTTCCCCCTCTGAAGAGTAGGGGAATTTCCCTGGTGCCCTGGCCAAATTTCCCCCCATTCACTAAAAAATGCCACCAACAGCTTAATCTGGTTCAAAGTCAGTTGGCATTCATCTGTATCCCCCTCCCCCAGGTCATGCCTGAAAATGTTAAGAATCTGTCTAGTGCACTTACCCGGTCAACAAAAAATTAAATAAAACAAAAAATAAAAAGCTTAACAGAAACACAAAAATAGGAAAGGGATCTTGGAAATTAAATTTCTCCTTATTAGAAGATTCAAACACAATACAAATGAAAAAAGACCTACTAAATGCTAGTAAATCAGTAGAATGCCTGGAGGACAACATCAGTAGAAGGTGGGTAGACACAAAAATAGACTTAAAAAGAATGTTATAACAACAGGCAAGACAAGTTAGTAATTAACAATACAAGAAATACCTAGCATTAAGAGCACGACTTTTAAAGTTTATGTCATTAGTAAATGAGGAGTATGGACAATATCAAGATGAAATCCAGGTGTTAAAAGCAAACACGGAAAAAATACAATATTCTAGGGCATCATCCTTGTTTTTAGAGCAGAGAATAAGTACCCCAGAGAAAAAATGTAATAGGAGATATATGTGAAAGCTGTAAAAAATAAGTCAGACCAGTGTAATGGATAAATTATACGATCAAGATGGGAACATAGTGGACGCCACAGCAGAGCTTATTAATGCAGTGGCCTTTCCGATTAAAAAAATGTACACAGAGGCCCGGATATTCAAAGGGGTTGTGCTGACACAACCCCACATTGTGCCCTGATGGGATACTGATAAAGTTACCTGGCACAGTGCAAATCCCGATGCACCAGAGCTCAATGATAATGTATGCAACACAGATGCAGGGGGCATGCCCATGCATATGCGGCACATCCCGATATCCAGCCCAGGATGTGCGGTGCATATGCTGGCACACCCCTGCACTGCACCACATAGAGGGGCTCGAAGTTGAGCCCCTGCAGAGTAGGAGCAACTCCCAGCCACCCACAGGCAGGTAGCTGTATTGCAGGGTGCAACACAGCAGCCCAGCCATAGGTGGCCACCCGTCTGCAAACACACACATCCCTGGTGGTCTAGTGGACCCCCCTGAAGCTGCAATCATGCAGTAAATGTCTCTAAAGATAGCCCTGGTAGTCTAGTGCCCCCCAGTCCCTGATTCCCTGATGAGTATGCAACATTTCAATCCCTGGTGGTCTAGTGGTCCCCCCCTCCCACCTGAGTCCCCGATGCCCCAGGATCTTCACAGCACACATCATGCAATGCAGGGCACCAGGCACAAGTCGCCAGCCTGCCCTGTGCAAGGCAAGCAAATGGGGCCATAATGACATGCAAATGACCCCATTTGTGCCTTGCATATATTATTGCCTTATTTGCATGCCCTCTTCTGAATGTCTCCGGTGATGCACCTAGTGCAACTGAACTTGCGCTGGTTTATCCCTGTGCTCCCTATTAGTGGCTTGTGCTGGCAGAGTGCCACTGCACGATGCACAGTGTGTATGCTGCCATGCCATATTCAACAGTGCTGTGCCATGGCACAGCACCGTTGAATATCAGCTGGACCTGGCCCCGGCATATCACAGTTGTTCTGCACCCAAGCTTGTGCCACTGCTTGGTGCAGTCTGAATATCTCGGCCAGACTCTAACATTCCTGAAGAACAACTTAATTATTTTTTAAATACACTCAGAATGCTAAAGCTTCCACAAAAGATCACACAGACAATGACTGAACCCATCAATGAGCAAGAAGTAGAAATGGCAATAAGAAAACTGAGAAATAATATATCCCCAGGCCCAGACAGATTGGCTACTGATTTCTATAAAACACTGGTATGGGAAATGTTGGAAATTCTAGCAGTAGTTTTTAATTATTTACTAGAGGAATGAAACATAGCACCAGAACTAGGCCTGTCACTTCAAATCTTGTTATATAAAAATGGTGACACAAATGAATTAAAGAACTGGAGACCTTTAAGCCTAATAAATCCTGATTTAAAAATCTTAATGAAGATTTTAACAGCAGGACTAGCCATCACCGTTCCACTTTTAATATCAGATCATCAAACATGTGCAATAACAGGTAGAAGTATTCAAGAAAATTTACTTTTAATAAGAGAAGTCATGGAAATGGGAATGCAGGAAGACACAGAAGGTTACATACTGTCACTGGACCAAGAACAAACATTTGATAGGGTTTCACATAAATACATGGGGCAAGTACCACAAACCTATGGTATACCAGAACAATTTTGTAAATGGATTATGGATATACAGTATATATATAGAATTGCAGCATTAAACCCATTAGTTAATGGATTTCAAGGACCTATGATAAAACTGAATAAGGGAGCGAGGCACGGGTGCCTAATGAGCCTGATTTATATATATATATATATATATATATATATATATATATATATATATATATATATATATATTGTATAGACCCCCTCTTGAAATCAATACAACAGGACACACAGATATATGAAATACTAGTGCCCCCCTATGGAACACACTGTGCCATTACAGCATATGCAGATGACATATGTTTACTTTTAAAATATGAGCAGACTGCAATTAGAGCACTAGACACACTGGAAAAATTTTCTGAAGTATCAGGGGCTAGAATTAATCAGACACAAAGCCAGGGGTATAGTCTGAGTAAAAAAAAATAGGAAAATAGAAAAAAATAAACCAAATCTTAATCTCTGAAAAGTCTATAAAAATTCTGGGAATAAAGTTTGGGGCAGGGGATAAAGCACATGAAAACTAGAAAGAAAAAACAGAGGAAGGAGTTGAAAAAGTGGCAGCAAACAAAGAAAAAGAAAGTTGCAATAGTACAAACATTTTTATTGCCCATATTTACATATTTCAGTTTTGATTTTCTCCCACAAAAATGTTTTGAGACAACCATCCTTAGTTAAATATTTCAGGTAGTTTGGGGAAGCTGCCTAAACCCAGTAAAAAGGGAAATTTTGTATAGAACATATAAAGATGGAGGTTTAAATTTGATCAACCCCGTAAGTTTTATCTATAGTAAATGCCAAAATACAAAGATACACATATTTGGTAGATACTGAATGGAGAAAAATAGCTCATTGATGGGTAACTCCACTTTTGGTACAATGGAACCAAGGAATAAGAATAGTAACAAACTCTAGTCAGAGCTGATATGGCTGTGGTGAGCTGCCAAATGACCACCTGAGTAACTCTACCATTTTTTGGAGTTGTTTCACATAATTTTCAATATGGCATTTTTGAGAACCTGCCTCATGAAGAGTGCCACTGTCATTTCGTTCACTTGCCTTAAAAGGCAATTTCACAGAGCGACTGTGCCATTCTGTGTCAAGTGTGTGAAAACATGTTTTCCGCAGGATGTGAAAAATGACAGCTGTACTGTTAATAAGGAGGTGTGCAAAAATGGCAATGGTGAAAATCTGGAGTGGAAATATTAAAAATTGGTGAAGTTAGGAGTGTGAGTAGAACATGCTCAATACACACTCGTAATAGTCATTTTTTGGAATTTTTTCACCAAATTTGCAACATGGGCTTTTTGGGACCCCACCTAATGAACAGTGGCACTATTGTTTTGTTAATCAGTCCTGAAAGGTGATTCCATGCAGCAAATGTGAAATCACCTTTTGGGATTGAGGAATGAAATGACAGTGACAGTGTTCATGAGGAGGTGTTCCAAGAAGCCCATGTTGAAAATTTAGGGCCACAATTCCTAAGAATGGCTAATATATCAACATAAGTTGAAAACCCCACTGACTGCCATTATACCACTATTACCTTTGATTCTTCAATTTGCAGTTCGGCTTTGAAGAGTGCAGATGTGTCCTGGTCCAGAGAAGATGACAGCACCAACCTCCAGAGGTACAGTAAGTATGGGGTAAGAGGGGGTGTGGGGAGGTGTGTGTGCTCAGTGGGATGGTGGAGATGGGGAAGGGGGACAGGGGCAATGACGAGGGACTGTTTTCTTTTTTAAAGGTAAAAGAAAGACATGGGGGATGGTTTTCTTTATTTACAGGGAAAAAAGAAAAAAACATAAATTTGGACACACTGGGGTGGGCTCCCAGTACACCATGTGAATTGGGGTACGCTGATGCCGACATGGGGATTGGGTACCCCAATATCAGTGTGGGGTAAAGAAAAAGAAAAAAAATAAATGTGGGCACACTGGGGTGGGCTCCCTGTGTGCCACATGAGTTGGGGTGGGTACATGATGCTGACATTGGGATTGGGCACCCCAATGTCAGAGTGGGGAAAAAACAAGAAAAAATCATAAATCTGGGCACACTGGGGTGGGCTTCCAGTGTGCCACATGAGTTGGGGGGTACATGATGCTGTAACAGGGATTGGACACCCAAAGTGTTGGAGGGACGGGAGTGGAGGGGAGGGGGGCAGCAGCAGTGGGAGGGAGCGGGAGGGTTTTATTTGCTGCTGGTGCTGGAAGGGAATTGAGGGAGTGGGGAGGACAGGAGCAGTGGTAGGGTGCAGGAGGAGTGCCTTGCAGAAGATGGTGGCAACACAGCTGTGCATGCGTGGCATTCACACATGTATAGTTGAAGTAAATGCCATTCTGCCATTCACAAGATGGTACAAACAGAACTGTGCATCTGTGCAAGGGGCACATGCACAGTTCTTGTCCTGGAATAGACAAGTAACAGCCAAAATAGTGTGGCTATTATACCGTAGTGACCGATCATGGTGAAGTGTTACAAGCTCCATTGGACTTTTGGGAGGATACTTTCAGAAGTCCAATGGTAGGTGCCATGATTGGCCATTTTAAGGTGACAGATCAATCCCAAAATGGCTGTAGGCTTTGCCCAGAGCTGTAAAATGCAACAGCAAGACTCCACCCTACATAAAGCCCCTACTGGAAAAGGTTAGGAAATGGCAGATAACTGTGGCACAGGTAACAGTACCAAGAAGGAAGAATTTGTATAATACCATACAGGATCAAGGGTACAATAAAGAACCTGTATATAAAAATATAAGAGACAAGCAGTACAATAAAATAGAAACATATTTGATTGACAATAGGACATCACCACCAATGTGGGATGTGGTATGGCTAAGTTGCCATGGAAAACTGGGAGTTAAAGGCAATGCTAAACACAATAGTGCTGAAGAGAGAAATTGTCCTAGAATAGGATGTGAACTAGAAGAAGAAACAATGTAACATTTTTTTATAGATTGCCCAAAGGTTAAAACAGTAGGAGCCATGTTAGCCATAAGATGGAAAAATGCACAGTGGAAGAAAATTAGTTATGAGAATGTGGTAATAGGATATTCATCAAGATTGCATATTATAGAAGAGGGTACTCATAGGTTGACTTTCACATATATAAAGTTTATATTATGGCAATTCAGATGTGACTATGTACTGCAGCAAATAAAGGCAGCCCCTATAACAACTGTGTTACAGACTGAGAAAGAGATTCAGCTATGATATCAATATGTCAAGAATCATATTAAAGCTGATTTGTGGAAAACCAGATGGGACGGTGTTGTAGCTAACATAATAAAAGTGAATTAAAATGACTGAGTCAATTTAGAATAAAGAACTGAATTACAAGGGAAATTGTAAATAGGAGACAAAGGTAGTTTGGTAAAATTTGATAAGATTCAAAGGGGGACAGGGTTTATGGTGTTGAACAAATATGGTATAGATAGAAAATAAATTAACATTGTTCATACCTGTATATACAGTATTGATTTGTCATGTTTATATTTGCGTTCAATAAAAATTCCCCTACCCTTTTTGAGTGAGTTATTGGTAAAAAGAATTTGCCAGATTAAGGTTTTCTTTCAATACCACTATAATATGGAGAAAATAAAATTCTCATCTAGCAAGTTTCACAACTGTTGGAAACACTGTATATGGCTTTTGAATTTATAAACTATATTCTGATCCAGATACCAGGGAGCTAAGTACATTTTTGTAGGTTATCAACTGCATGAATAAAGGAGTTTTATACATTGTTTGAAACTAAGCTATTTTATAGGTTCTAGGGGTTTTCTGATAAATTTCATGATTATTACTTAGTTTAAAGGCTGGCCAGTCAGGGGTTGTTGATAGACGCACATAATGATTAACCTACTGCATTGTTGTATTTATTTTTTTCCTCTTTGATGATTGCTTTTGAATTTGTATTCAGTTAACAAAGTACAGAAAGTGTTACTTTCACAAGTTATATTTCTTTCCTTATCCCTTTTCCTTTCCTTTACAGAGCTTTCCATCCTCATTTTTATTTTAAAAAAAGAACTAGTTATTTTTCTCTATTATGATTTATATTTTTCTTTTGTGTACTCAGCAGTGATGCTTCTGAACAGTGCCTGTACTGTATATGCATTTTGTTTTGATTTTACAAATAAAAAAACTCCCCTACTCTTTTCAAGAAGTAACATGGGATCTTTAACATCCACCTGAACTAACATCAGAACAGGCAGATGGGATCTCGGTTTAATGTCTCATCCAAAAGACGGCACCTCAGGAGTGCAGCAACCCTTTCATGCTGCACCGCAGTGTCAGTATTGGGATTTAACCCAAGTGCTTGGTGTGGGGATATAACCCACAGCGTCCTGATCATACAGCCTCAGAGGCGAGTGTGCAACCTGTTGAGCCAGTGACACTGCTAAATAAGACTTCTCTATCCCAAATATGAGTCAACAAGTCACTGCCACATTGCCTGGATTGAGTCAACATGAACTACCAGTTTAGGCCCAATCTGGGTCCTAATTGAGATACCCTGCAGTGCATGCTGCCCTGTATCCCTCTTGAATGACTCATAGGTCAGCCATTCTCTGCCAGCCTGTACTATAGGCCACAGATACAGGGCCAGTGAACTGGACCCATGATTACACACTGGGTAATTTCACTTTATGCCCAGATACAGAATTTAGTAATGGGCCCAATAACATAACTCATGTATGCCATTCTGTTATAAGGCTAGTAATATCCACTTGCTATAGAAATTGGCATAGCCATCTTGGAATAAGCTCTTACGGGCATTCCCAGATGACCTCCCCAAAATTACCACAGATATACCACCATGTAGATTCCTGTGAATCTCCCAAGAGGTATCTAAATAAGTCAAGATATAGGTTACATCAGGACTCCCTTACATAATAAATCCTATATAATAATTGAAGATATAGGTTACTGCAGGAATCCCCTTACATAATAAATTATATAGAACATATACTGCATCTCCTCCATACCTAAGCTAGGCCCATTCAAATCTAACATCCACCTATTCCTCTCTGCTTTAGCACATGTGACTGTCTTCTCTAACATGCTGTTCCCTTTAAGGCACTTGTCCCTTCTCATCCACCCCACTACTCTCCCCCTCTACCTTCCCCCTCCTCCTCCTCCTCCTCCTCCTATTTGCACTTTCCACTTGTACTTCCTGTGTGTTTTGACAATTACCTTTGGCAGCATCTTCTTCTCATGTCTCACCAAGTTCTCATTATCAATGTTATCCATGTCCTCTGCATGCCCCTAGTACCACCTAATCTGTATGTACTCATTTGGTGATAAACAACTGTAACTTGTAATCCTGTAATAACTAATGTCCTGCTTGTTTGTTCTTATCCTGATGTGGAACCTTTGTAAAACAGCGTTTGCTCAAAGGTAATTGTAATCCTAGTCTCTAATAAATAAATAAAAATAAATAAAAAAATACATATATAGCCTATAGATCTCACATTTTCCATACAGTGTTGTGGACTTGAACTGCTTAAATCAAAAACTGTTAATCACAGAAAAATAAATAAAACCATAAACACCAGTATAAAAATCCTCTCCTTAATAAATATCATTTTCAAGATCAGTCTGAATAATTCCAGCTGCATATTTTGATACTGTTATTTTAGACTATAAGCTATGACTTCAGAATAAGCATAACCATATCAACAGCTTAAAACAAGCAAATAAATTACACAAGCATATATGGCTCAAAATCAAATTATACCCAAAGCTAGAGGCTCTGTTTAGGCACTGGAGTTGGACAGTTCTGGCCATATAAGCCATCATACTAATCTAAATATAATTACCCGGTCTGGCAAAATCCAGCTAAAGGAGGAAACCTCTATTTGAATACAGGAGTCCTTAGCACAATGTTATCAATTTATGAGACCATTCTAGGTTTGGTACTCCCACAGTTACCATGCCTCCTTCATTAAACTGTATAAAAACAATGACCATAATCAAAAATTTAGAGTACCTTCAAAGAAAGATTACCCCACAGCCATCTTCCATAGTCACCAACCATAGTCACCAAGCAGCATCTGTATATAATTAAAAACATAAAACTCATCTGCTAGAGTGCTGCCATACATAGCTTCCTTTTCTAGAATTAGGAGTCCAAGGCCTCAGCAATAACTTTAATTGTGATCTACTGGTGCTCATTTTGGCACCAAAACTTTCAGAGTTCCTGAATACACTCCCTCCAGAGAAGGCATTTATGCCTCCAATTTTTCCTTGCTCTATCTCCTTCGCTCTGACCAGAAGATCTTATTAAAGCACATTTTTCATGTGTTTCAGTTGGTAAGCCTATCTTTTAGGACATTAGAAAGCATCTTCACATGCTTATAGTGCAGTCAAATTCTCAATCTCTCACTGGGGTGTTCAAACTTGTGCAGGTCCATCTCCAGCTCTGGCTCTCCATTCCACCAAATTTCTAAACAGCTGCCAGGCACTGACTTCAGGCTTCTATCACAAAAGCTTCTCAGAATTTGCTAGAGGAAAAATAACTAATCAGTTTATCAAGCCTTGTACACATTGTTCAGGGGCTGTCTGTGACACTGGTCTAAAACAGCCAGGGGAAAGACGCCCTGACAAAAAGTGTTATTTCCTAGCTTCTAGCTATGTGCTAGATATTGTAAGTCCATTCAAAAAAAGAGTAAGGAACAGCCTTGGTAACTAAAAACATGTGGGCGAAAGGAAAAACCTTTGGATTAGACTCTAAAATCAGTAAAGGAGAGAGCCGTTTGGAGCGTTTGGAGCTGCTCTGCCCCCTTATTGTCTTATAATGTATGATGAACTATAACCCCTCTGTGATCACCTTTGTAGGATGAACTAAGAGTTTAAAGGCAGAATAAGTGAACATTTAAGAGCAATGTAGAAAATGTTACAATCGGGACAATGAATGGGACATTGTGATTGGTTGACCGGCACTTCTGAGTGTAGGTAAATCCTATGATAACCCAAACAAAAAGTCCCAGTCAATCAGGGTGTCAGCAGCACAACATACTGTATTAGTACACCCACTCAGTGATAACAATCAAAACAAACCTGATACTATTTTTTCACTGATAAAGCTGACTACAAGAACCTCAAAACAGACTTTGGAAAAAATGATTACAACCAAGTTTCACCTAAAAAATGTTTTTAAAAGACTACCATAACTAACCAGGCTTGCCTTATCTATACTTTTTCAACAATCTTTAAATTAAGTAACTAATTTTGTACCAAATCCTGCCAAAACTTTACCCACCCCATCACACAGTTTAAACCACATCAACTTCAGTTATCACTACTCTTTCTCCCTCCTGACAGTTGATTTGCTATAAACTGCAGTCTGAACTCACACACCAGACTTTTTCCATTATTCACCACATCTCAGATCCCAGCATTTTCTCTGAGACTGCACTGCTGTTCCCACAGCCATGCAGACAGATACAGTTTTCTCTCTCTGCTCCTATCCAGCATCACACCATTCCACCAGCCACTAGTGCACACTCTCCATGCTGCCCCTCACCCACTTAGCTAACACTAAATCTTTTTTTTTTCTGAAGTCTGCCTAAACTACAAAAAATAAAATATAATACAATAGATGCTGGATGGGCAGCACTAAGGGGATGAGATGAACTCATGTGGAAGCCATTAGATTCTTTTAGGAAGGCACCCACTCTCAGTGCACCATGCATGACAGCAGGAACTGGCTACTATAGTTATCTTTCTCTGCCTCTCTTTCTAACTCTCCATCTCTCCCAATAAATCATGATTTTGCAAATAAAATAAATTTGTAATAGCCAAAAGGAAGCAGGGTTGTAGAACAAAACATCCTTGCCCTTCTTAAGCTGCCAACTGGGGGGGGGCGGTATTTTTCCTAACAAGGCAGGATATTTCAGTAAAATCTTTAAAAAGGACTTCAAAATAAAATATTGCCACTTTGAATAACTTTAAAAAAAAAATTATTAGGCATTATTGTATACCGGTAATCGAAATAAGCCACAATAGGGTGTTGATTGTTGTGGGATTTACCCACTTCTGGTGTGGTTTTCATCACTCAGCTTGCAGCCTCATGACATACTACACCAGACATGGAAAAATCCCACAACAACCTGCACCTGTTGATTATTGCTTAAATAACAGTGATTATGCCATTTCTATACACATTAGAGGGCATAGTAAAATAGAGGATAAATGAGCACCTCAAAAAACAGGAATTATGGATATCAACCAGCATGGTTTTAGGGAAGGAAGGTCATATCTTACTAATTTATTACATTTTTCAATCCATTTAGCAGTCCTAAGGATGCAGGATTACTGGTGGAAATTTTCTATATGGACTTTTCCAAGGCATTCGATACTTTGCCCCACAGACCCCTGATTATGAGGTTATAGGAATTTGAGTTGAATACTAATTTGATCAAATGGGTCTCTTTGTGGTTAGATGGTAGGTAGCATAGAGTGAGTGGGGCAGGTCATCTATAATCATGGTTGGAGATTACTAGTGGAGTGCCCCAGGGATCTGTCCGGGGCCCGCCGCTGTTCAGTCTATACACTGCACCTGCAGTATACAGACCACATCTAACAGCTGGTGCAGTAAGTTTGCTGATGATATTAAAGAAGGAGCAATAGTTAATGATCAAAACTACATTAATAATTTTCAAAGTGAAATAGATAAAATTGGGAAATGGGTGGAGAAAAACAAATTTAGTTTCATCATAGAAAAACATAAGATAATGTGCATAGGAAGAGGGAACAGGTGTGCTAATTATACGCTATACGGGAAGGATCTACCAGGTACTAACATGGAATGTGATTTATGTGACATAATTACTAACAATGCCTCCTCTGCTGAGTACTGTAAAAATGCATCGAATGTAGGTAATAAAATATTAGGCTGTATCTTCAGAAATATTAAAAGTAGAGGCAGACAGGTAGTAATCCTCTTGTACGCATCATTGGTGAGGCCACATATGGAGTACTGTGTGCAGTTCTGGGCACCAACTAATAAAAAGGACATTTGAATTTTGGAGAATACTCAGAGAAGAGCCATCAAAAGCACTATTCAGATGATTGGTATGGCATACGGTGATAGGCCAAATGAAATGGAACTATACTCCTTGTACTATAGGAAATTAAGGGGGGGGACTTATGCCTAACATATAGAGCATTCGATAGTAGTGACCTATGGGAATGTGTAGGATTAACAAAAATGACAACATTAGGGGAAGTAGATTCCACCTGCCCCAGCTTAAAGGTGAAAATTACAAGTCAAATTGTTGGGAAAATGGTTAAGTCAGAGCTTTGTGAATGTTTGGAATTAACTACCAAAGGAGGTGATACTAAACAAGACACTAGATACACTTAAAATTGCACTGGACAGACATATGAAAGATAACAAATTCACCTATTTGGATTGATTGGTTGAGTCACTATGGCCAGCAGCTTCAGACTTGTACTGACCTATGAACCTATTAACAGCTATCAGACAAGAAGTGACCATGTTGTTAGAGGATTTGGTATTCAGAAAGTGTGGAATAATGTGGGAGGGATTGCCTTTGAAAATTCTCTTAATAAAAAAGAACAGTACTAAATTTACAGACCAGGGGCTTAGTGGCATCATTCCTGGACAAAACAAAAAAATAAATAAAATGAAAAAATATAGGGAAGTGATGTACTATTTGGCATACCAAGATATTGTTTTAGGAGTTTGTGCATTACTGTACTTAGTTGCTAGACAGTAGGGTTTGTATATACACCTGAATGTGGTATTTATGTCCAATTGCATACTGATAGCCATACACATGGCAGTTTCACCTTGTTTGTTGTGAACAATGTGCTTGATAGTTTAATAATAATAATTTTATTTATATAGTGCCTTTCAGAATATCAAAGCACTGAACAAGATCACCAAGATCTGCAACAGAGTAGATGATCCAGATGGGGTGGGCAGAATGAGAAGAGATCTGGATAAACTAGCAGAATGGTCAGAAGAGTGGCAACTGGGATTTAATGCAAAGAAGTGCAAAATCATGCACATAGGGAAGAGAAACCCTGAAGCCACTTATAGGCTGGGAGGGGAGTTGCTAGCAGTCACAAAGGAAGAAAGAGACTTGGGCATCATCATCACTGATGACCTGAAATCATCCAAGCAGACCTCTAAAGCAGTAGGTAAGGCTAGGGGGTGTTAGGGTGTATTAGTAGGGTATCACAAGTCGTGAGGAGGAGGTAATAATCCTCTGTACAAGACATATGGTTAGGCCTCATCTGGAGTACTCATGCAGTATTGGAGGCCACACCTTCACAAGGACATTAACCAAATTGAGGCAGTCCAGAGAAGGCAACCAAAATGGTGCAGGGACTGCATCAGAAGACATATGAGGACAGATTAACGGAGCTCAATATGTATACCCTTGAGCAAAGGAGGGAGAGAGGTGATATGATCGAGACATTTAAACACCTTAAGGGCATAAACAAGGTGAAAGAGTCTAACATGTTTAAATATAAGAAAAATAGCAGGACAAGAGGACACAGCATGAGATTAGAGGAGGCCGATTAAGGGGAATGTGAGGAAATTCTTTTTCACAGAAAGGGTGGTAGATGCATGGAATGGCTTACCACAAGAAGTAGTGGCTATGAATACAGTGCAGGGCTTCAAACAGGCATGGGATAGGCATAAGGGAGCAATACAAATGACTATGAATAGATAGGTCACTGACATAGCAAAGGCCGATGGCACATTTATAAGGTAGAAAAAGAAATGGGCAGACTGGATGGGCCTTGCGGTCCTTATCTGCCGTCAACTTCTATGTTTCTATGTTTCTATGTAACAAATTAATAACATGAATTCAAATATCCCTACAAACATAAAAACATATAAAGACACATCATAAAATACATCATAAAAACATAATAAATAACAGTAAAATCCAATCAAATTCCAACTAACTTAATTCTCCAAAAAGGCCATTTTCCATAAATAAGTTTTTAATTCTTTCTTAAATATCTCCATGGAGGTGCACTCCCATAACCGGCCTGGTAGAGAATTCCAAAGAGTGGCAGCAGCATGAGAAAATGCTCTGCTGCCTGAAGATTTTAAACTCACTCTTGGAATCTCCAGCAACCCCATGTCGGGCAAGCGGAGCAATTGGCAAGGGCAATAAGGAACCAGAAGGTCTTTCAGATAGGACGGACCCTGTTCGCGAAGGGCTTTACAAGTCAATAAAATGACTTTAAAGGTGATCCGCCACTGTACAGGAAGCCAGTGCAGTTCGCGCAGCACCGGGGTAATATGACAGGACCTGCTTGTCCCAGTCAAAACCTGGGCTGCAGCATTCTGCACCAGTTGTAGGCAGTGGATTTCAACCCCAGAAAGCCCAAAGTAAAGGGCGTTGCAGTAGTCTAGGTGCGAGAACACAAAGGCGTGGACCAACGTTGGCAAGGAGTCAGATGGAACAAGATGCCTAACCCTGGCAATATTCCTAAGATGGTAAAAGGAAGTTCTGATGATGGCTGACACCTGGGATTGTAGAGTCAGCCTATCATCAAAAATCACCCCAAGGTTACGCACCCGTTCAAAGGTCGGTAATGACACGCCACCAAGAAAAATTCCAGAAGGCACACCAGTACACAACCTCTCAATCTGACCACCCAGGTCCACCACCAAAACCTCAGTCTTCTCTGAGTTCAACTTTAAACAACTAGAATCCACCCAGTCTTGGATTTCCCCCAGACAGTTGTTAAACACAGAGAGAGCTCCATCCTGGTCAGATGCAAAAGACAGGTATAGCTGGGTATCATTTGCATAGCAGTGAAACCTCAGCCCATACCGTCTTATGATATTTCTGAGGGGCAGCAT
Organism: Neoceratodus forsteri; assembly: GCA_016271365.2. Lineage (NCBI taxonomy): Eukaryota > Metazoa > Chordata > Ceratodontiformes > Ceratodontidae > Neoceratodus > Neoceratodus forsteri. The sequence continues at coordinate 1,089,696,863 of CM057450.1, forward strand.
ATACACTGCAAATATCATGGGTGACAGCACAGAACCCTGAGGCACTCCACACGACAAAGAGACTGGGCCGGAGGAAAAATTCCCCGACACAACTCTTTGTGATCTCCCAGTAAGGAATGAAGTGAACCATTGCAAAATGGTTCCCGACATTCCGCAGATTTGCCTCAGGTGTGCTAACAACACCATGTGATCCACAGTGTCGAAAGCTGAGGACAGATCAAGGAAAACCAAGATGGAACGTCTCTTTTGATCCCTCGCCCTCAGAAGATCATTAAGCACCCGAACCAGCGCAGTTTCGGTGCTATGTCTTTTACGGAAACCAGACTGGAAGGATTTGTAGATACTATGGATGGTTAAATGGTCATCCAATTGAGCAGCTACAACCTTTTCAATAACCTTCCCAATAAAGGGAAGGTTAGAGATAGGTCTGTAACTTGAGAAACAGTCTGGGTCTAAGGAAGCTTTCTTCAAGAGAGGTGTCACCACCGCCTCTTTCAGGGAGCTGGGAAACTCACTTGACTCCAAGGAGCGCCAGACGATTTGTGCCAAAACTGGACCAATGATATCAACACAGCCCAAAATTAGGGTAGTCGGTCCAGGATCCAAGCTGCAGCTTGTAGGGTGCACACTATGGATAAACCTCATAATATCCACGAACTCAGGTCGATAAAAGGAACTCCAAGAGAGTCGAGGCACTATGTTTTCGCACGTCCCTATGATGTCACCCTTAGAGGTTGTTGAACACAGGTCCGCCCTGATGTCAGCCACCTTAGTTGCAAAGTATCGAGCAAGCTCATCGCACTCTATTTGCGAAAAGGCTTTCCGAACTTGCATACAGGCTGGGTTGCACAGTCTATCTACAGTTCGAAACAGCTGAGCCGGTCAATTCTGAGCAACTGCAATCTCCCTGGACAGGAACTCTGCCTTCTTATGGGTGATTGCAGATTGATAGCTAGCATAGTGTTCTATCAATCTAAGGCGGCCGGCTTCAAGGGCGGACCTACGCCAACAACGCTCTAACCTTCGCCCATGTCTCCGCATCTCCCTCAGAGTCCCATAAAACCAAGGGGCCCTGGGGTGAAGGGAAAGGGGGTGCTCACAAACAGGAGCAATAGAATCCAGGGCAACCATGATGGCCTCATTATAGGCCAACACCAGTGCCTCTGGGTTACTGCTCACCAACACAGGGGATGATAGGTCAAGGACTGCCACTAGGCTTTGTGAAGAAACATTCCGTAATGGGCGGTACCTGACCATCTCCACAGGGGATGGTTCTAAAGGGAGTGCAAAAATGTAACCTCACAGTGTAGTGGTCAGACCAAATGACTGGTTCCACCCTCACGTCGGATGCATCACTCCCTAGAAGGAAGACTAAGTCCAGAGAGTGCCCAGATTTATGCGTAGCAGTGGAAACTACCTGTGTAAGGCCCAAAGAAGACATTAATTGGAGGAAGTGGTTACCAAATTGTGAGAGTTCGTCGTCGACCCAGGCATTGAAGTCACCCAGCACCATCAATTTGGGTGACTCAAATGACGTGTCGACGAGGAAGTCTACTACTTCCTGTAAGAAGCGTTTCCCATCTCCGGGTGGACTGTAAATGAGAATGATTCGAACGCCTACACCTGCTACAACTGAACACTCAAAAGACTCAACATCCCCTACTGCCACACTCGTGAGGCCCAATTCAGTCTTAAAACAGACTGCAACCCCCCTCCCCTGCGGTCCAATCTCGGGCGGTGTATCACCAAGTACCTGGCCGGAATCATGGCCTCTACTATAGGGCCAGAATTTTCATCCAGCCAGGTCTTGGTGATGCAAGCCAGGTCAGCCGAGCGAACAAGGTCAGCAATAATAGCGGTCTTGTTCCTAACAGACCTGGCATTGCATAACACCGCCCAAGTTGGACAAACCTTGGAGGTTGTCAGGCCTATCTGCCTACTGAAATCAGTAGTGCCCTTGGATATGGATACCAGACAAGGCAAACCTGATCTGGATTCCATTTCACCCCAGGGTGCCTTCTGGACTTAATAACCCCACTACGATGGCCCCACTCATTCATCCTCCACTGTTCATGCACCCCGGCCCCCCTCACTCTCCCAAGAGCAATCCCTAATGCTCTACACTGCTGGTAAATGTCAAATTGTAAGGGAGGAGTACAAAAGGGTGGAGGGAGTGAAGAAAGGAGGATGAATAGCATACCACCGTGGGGGACAGAGGCCAGCACATGACGCTGCTTAACTAAAATAAAACACTAAAATACATAAACAAAGCAACAACAAACCAAAAATTCAAACTAACCTAAGCTAACAAACCTACTAAAAATAAACAAAATTAAATATACAATTTCAATAACATATAAATATAAACAAAAACAAGTAATAAATTTCTGTATAATCCCTCCCCCCAGTCCTCTCACCACCGGGGAAAGAGAATACAATGGCACTCTCACTGCCAAACCAGCATGAAGATATGCAATCTAGAACAAAAAATGAAAAATGAGCCCGCCCAATTCTCTCACAACTGGGGAAAAATAATATCAGTCTTTCTCCCTGCCAGGAGAAAACACAAACTGTAAAATCAAAATAAACAGAAAAGAATTAAAACAAACAAAAGTTTATGGACCCAGGGTCCTCTCACCACTCTGGTGTCCAAATCAAAATCTGGAAGAAAATAACAGTCAACAGCCTCTTGCAGCAGATCCAAAAATCCACATATGTTCCAAAGATCCAAGTCCAAGGAGGCCAGCCAAATAGACCCAAAAAGGGAAAACAGTCTGAGGCGAAGGTCCACAGAAACTCTATATAACAGGATCAAAAATCCATGAGGAGATTTGGTCCAGAACACAATTCCAACCCCACTACTCCCTGCCAAGTGCACACCAGGGCAGTTAATGCCACTCACACCAAAGGACCATAAGAAAAAGCCACTATAGTAGCAATTTCCATGGTCCAAGGGAGCGGGGTATTCCACTCAGTTTCCTGACTAGAAAATACCCCAACCTTCTGTGGAGTGGCAAACCCTAGAAAGCACCAGCTAGAGCAGAGGAGTTGATAAAATGTTCACCTGAAAATTTCAGGATAGTTAAAAGGGGACACCTACAATGCTTCATCGACTCTTGCCAGCATTCACAGTATCCAAGCAGTATCCAAACTCCTCAGACTTTACTCTCCACACAATAAAAACACTTCCACTGGAGGGAACAGAGTCCGACACACAAAGTCCCCACCGCAGTCCGTTGAAGAAACAAAAAACCCTCTGGCGTCTTCTCTCCAAAAACTCGTGGCAGTCCACAAGAGAACATCAGAAGAGAAACCCGACCGGCATCTCTCTCCAGGTCCACAACCAGGAAGTAAAACCCATCCGACGTCAAAACCACCGCCTAGTGGAGAAACGATAAAATCCAAGGCAGGACCTGAAAGTCTTAAGTTTAAAAAGGGGAAAACTGACCAGCGTTCAGCACAGTTCTCCTTTAAGGCTCATTTGTAACAATGACCAGTGTCTCTCGCAATCTAAGAAACAGACCTGCTCTACGCTCTACGCCTAGCAGCAGCCAAGCGATAACATTAAAGCCGAAACTGACAGTAAATAAAAACGAAAAATAAAAAACTCAAATTTAAGCAAATTTAAACCAAAATAAAATTAAAAAACAAAACTTAGTCAAGAAAGCAACAGAAATGCGCCCAGCCTGGTGGCCATCTTGGTACAGCATAAATTATACAACAAGTTTAACAGGTAATAATATGCATGGACATCTTACCTTGGTTTTTATTAATAATTGGTCTCTTTTCATGAGAGAACATGTAAGGTTTGTTAGTATAAAACTGCTCTGAAGCACTGCTATTATCTTACACATACATCATACACTTACAGAAATTGAAAATGCCCCCTCCATCAATACTCTGCCCTTATCTACTGCTGTACACTTGGATAGGATCTAAATAATCAACATCAAAAGTCAGATGAATATAAAATAATGTTTTATGGTGATCACCATTTGCACAGATTTAGGATCCAAGGTTATTTTTGTTCTCTCCCTTATTTAAATGTGTGCAGTCAATAACATTTTCTGTCATGGTGTCCAGTTCTGATATTCTTAGTAGAAAACAAATAAAGTGGACTAATCAGTATTACAATGACTGCTGTATAATAGGGAAAGTCTGATCCCAGGGATCATTACATTTGGGTGGATAGTTGCTGCAGTGTGTTGTTGGGGGAGGGGGGTGTTGCTGGAAATATTTACTGTACAGAACATGCAGAGGGGGAAAGAGAGGGACTGGAACATTGCAGAGTTCACATTAAATGACAATGATTAATTGTCATGTTAATTACTTGAGACAAATTATGAGTCTTTTGAGTCCATCTACAAACAATAACAAGTTTGGGCATCCAGGTTATGTGTATTCATGAAACTTAATTTACGTTATGAAGTCAAAGATGCATATATATCTAACATTTAACATAACATCTAACATATCTAACATAAGGTATGTGGAATGCGACTGACCAACCATCTTGCTGAATTGTACTTAACATTATAATAATGTTCAATATTGTTATACTAAAAGGTCAGGCAGAATGTGACTACAGGAACTACTGTATTTGGGCAAAGGCACTCAACATTTGCAAACATGGTTGCACAATCAAATTGGGAAATACAGTATGTTTTTGGCAAAAATATGCCTGCTAAGAATTGTTAGTGGTATCACCATCATTTTCAGTTGTTTTACAGTATATCCCTTGAAATTCTGGCTAGTCATTTTATTTTGCTAGAAAAGTTTTTTCAAACATGCCAGAGCATTTACATTGTATGTGCAAATGATTTGAAACTATCCTGTCAGAACGATAAATGTAAACATTTTTGAAAAGAACGGTTGTTGGCATTAAGTGAGTTACACTATGATTAGGAATGAGAAGTCTCACTCTCCTGCATTCATACATCTCATTTTCTTATGTAGTATCATCAGGTTCCCTTAGGGTTTTAAAGGACAGTGCTGTTCCAAAGTTACTATGGAATGGGACTAGACCATTCAAACATTTAATGCTCAATCCCGTAGATTTGTCTGCAGCTGCTATTTCAGTGGTCACCCTATTTCTGAGTTTTTTATACACTTCACAATCAGAAATAATGAGTCCCTGTAGAATGGGTTGTGTACTGCACTCCTCCCACATTCTGGCCAGGGCATAGTGCATAATTTAAGATTACATCTGAAGATGAGTAATCTCTGGGAAACAATGAAATGTGGGTGGTTAGCTAATAGAAAGTCAATGGTATGGAAAATAAGACATGAAGTATACTTATGGTTTAAAACTGAACATGAGAGATTACATTGTTTGAGATGCATAGAGAAATCCTCTGCTGCATTTGTGAATGTTGTTTTATATTTTTCACTTGTTAGTGATAAAAATTTGGTAGCCTATTAAGGCACAATTTAGAAGCCATGAGGAGAACAATAGTTGCCATTACGGGAGCACAGGAGAGTGAGAGATTGTGGGACATGGGGGGTGTTGCAAAACTGAGAGAAAGAGAGAAAGAAGTCTATTTTTTAAGGTCATGCACTGAGTGATGGTGGTGGAATATCAGTCTCTAGGTTTGTCACTCTGCCCTATAACCACTTTGCTATACAGCCCAATATGAATACCAATGTATTCTCTGACTGCATCCATTTCTGGCAATGGCAACATGTGAAAATATGTTTTCATTTGTATTGATAATTAAGGCCGCTGTTGCTGATGTCCATGTGTGTGGGGGTGGGGGTATGTTTATTTTTTGTCATCTTTGCCTCTGCTCCTTTCTGTTTAGTACCTTTTCAGGTTACCCAAAATTTATTTTAACTGATGGTACTTTGCTCCATGTGGCAGTGCATCATTGTAGTTATGTTTGCTGTCATACCACATAAGGATTTTGAGTCCTAAAATGAGAGATAATCTATCTGAGACCATCACAGCAGCAGATCTCTGATACAACTTCTGTACTTACCCTTTCTAGTATATCTTTGGTGTTGTAGGTCATGAGAAAGTACATAAATGATATAAATTAGTGCTAAACACTTTTGCATAAAATTATCTAGGTACGATGGTGTAGAGGGTTGATGCACGGGTGCCTTACCTCTTACCACGCTGGCAACCCGGGTTCAGGAACGGACTTGGGCGCTGGGGGTTGGCAGGGGAAGGGGAAGGATCGAGCGTCTGTAGGACTGCTGTCCTCCCCTGGGGTGGGTTAGGGATGCATGGTCGCTCTGCAGTGGCACCAAGTGGATATTAGGAGCATTGCAGAGGGAGCATTTCAGGGGAAACACCAGAAAATGGAAATACTGCTCTGGAGAGTGGCCGGATGATAGTTGCTGGCCTAAGGACACCTCCGAAGACTCCCAGAGGCCACATAATGTCTCAGCAGCACCCGAGACCAAAAGAAAGAGCGTGCCAGTTTCCTCCCACTGGTGTCTTCCCCCTTGGAGAAGAGGGACCCACCCGGTACAGGGTTACACCGGGCTATACCGAGGTCAGCTGTGAATATGAGGTAAAGTGGCTTGAGTGGAGATAGTAGGAGGTATGTCTGAGGGGTCATGGCGGCTCAAAGAGAGGCAGCTCCTGAGCATGACAGGGCAAAAATAGATAACTCAAAAAAAAATATCTAAATGACTGATGTACTGTAGGTAACATGACTCCTGTCTTCTGTGAAAAAACATGTTTTGATTGCAGAAATGGTCATTAAGTCATCAGTGATACAAAACACCATACTTTATCCAGGGAAGATCTTTGTGAGCACCATGTGCTGGAAGGTGAAGGGGGTCCTGAACCTTTGGAATTATTTTTGATTTTAAAGCATTAAAAACAGGAGACTAACAAATAAAGTCATAAAGTACTAATCTCATGATTAAACAATGACACTGGGATTGCCCAAATGCTGAAGTGTAATCATGGATCAATTACCTGTAGGTCAGGATCTGGTGAAGTGTGGCTGTGTAAAAAACTCAGAGTGTTTCTCGTATTTGCATATGCATGCTTTTACATTAATTTCTGCCATGTTAAATGTTTTAAGATAGATCAGTACCTCTCAGCCCTTAGCACTGAAATGTGGGACATTGACTGCAGGATAGAAGGCAGTCTAGCACAGTGGTTTAAGGCTCCAAGCTGCAAATCTGGAGACCTGGGTTTGAATCCCATAGCCCCCACTTGCATACTGTGTGACCCTGAGCAAGTCACTTACAGTAACTTCCCTGTGCTCCCAGGTCACACCTGTAAACAAGCTTTCAGCTTAGTGTGTCTCTCCTGGTTAAACAATTTAAAAAATTGTGGGGCACATTATCAAACTTGGAATTAGAAGCTCACACCACTGTCAAAACTAATGTGTTGTCTGTACAAATGTTTTAATATTGACTTAGCATCAAGAATCATTATTAATTTCTTCTTTGCAATTTATGTTCCCAGTGTGAGACAGCACCAGCTCCGTTTGGGACAGCCCTTTTTGTTGGATGGAACAATTCTGAAGGATGAAGTCGGGGATGCCCCTCATAATGTGGAACAGTTTAGAGGAATAAAAGGGATTGTTACTAAACTGTTCTGCAGATTGAACATACAAAAATAATATAATTTGTATGGGATCCTACAACTTTTACTCAGATTTTTGTTCAGTTACTTAAACCAGTCAAATATAGGTCTTCAGTGGGTACAAAATGTGCAAACACTGGCACCAGTTATTTATCTCTCATCAATTAATAAAGCATATTTGTGAAATCGCCATGCAAGATGAATGATTTGCAAAATCAGGACAGTTCCTTCTGGAAACAAATGTTCAACTGAAGTTCTTTAATATATTTGTTTTGGGTGGATTATTTTACAAGTGTAATATGTTTTACTCATTTTGAAAAACAAATCCTATTGATGTTTCACTCTGAGCAGAGTCAAAACAAACAAGCAAAACTCTGTTTTTTTTAAGGGAAGAAATTACTGGACAAAAGACTTGGATGACAAGATTTGCTTATATTTGCATCTGGGAAAGTCTCTATGAAACAGTAACTTTTACATGGAGAATGGTATAGAATGCGGGCAGTGCTGGGGGACACCAAATGGCTGCCCTGTTCCTCAGAAACCCTTACACCTGTGGTCCACTGCTTTCTGAAATGTCATCCACTTGTGTACCATATTCACATGCAAGCCATGCCTTTTGCAGTTGGCTTGTTTGATCTATGTGTGCCTATATAGAAGCATCAGGCTTCTTGCACTTGTAATCATCTGCTCTGATCAGAACCTAGTTGTACAGGACAATGATTTGATGACATATTTTGGGAGTAGTGAAATGAATCCTTAGCAAAGCACAATAGCATGCAATAGACACTTTTCAAAGGCATTAAGGTGTCACTGCCTAAATGTTGTTTTTTAACTTTAACAAATACAATAAACTCAAGTGAAAAAAAATAAATTTACTTACATGTTTTATTTGTTGGTGTGAATAATGGTTTGCTTTGTGTTTCTGCTCTTCAGTGGTATGAGGACAAGACAATAGTAGGTAATTTAATTACACGCAGTGACAGCCATATATTTTCATTATTGTAACTCCGTCTGCTTTAAGAAGACCCACTAGCTACAGGACTTTAAACAAAGTTAGCCTTTTGGGGCTTAAAACGACTCACAAGCTGTGGGGAAAAAAGTTAACCCTACTGAGTTTAAAAGGCCCTCAAGCTGCAGGAAAAAAAAGTTAGCCCTTTGGGCTGAAGACCCACAAGTTGTGGGACATTAAACAAAGTATATAGAGGGACAGAACAGCTGAGAACAGGATGAGAAACATAGACAACCCTCATGAACATTCTGAAAATCAACATGAAGTACAAGAAAACTAACTTTAGAATTGTATCAAATAGTTTGTGTTTCCCATTGATTTATTGCATTATTTATTTATTTTATTTAGTTTTTGTTGACCTGGTAAGCACATTTAAAAAAATTGTGAAGGACCTTGCAAACTTTATTATTTTAAATTAATTATAACTAATTAGTAATAATGTTTTTTACACAATGAATCCATTGTGAACCTCGTACCATCCATCCCTCAGAAACACTTAACTGTTACCCATTAGTTGAAAGCATTTGAAAAGCTACATTAGGTTAAAATTCTTGTTCACATAGAACATAGGGAAAAATGTGTTACATTCTAGCTGTTTTTCTCAGTGACTTTTTTAACATGCATGTTGACTACGTAATTGCAATTAAGTTAAAAATTAATTAATATTTTTTAATAAAAGTCCCCAAAAGGACCTATTCCTGTATGTACCTACAAAACCTGCAGGTTTCATAACTAAACTCTTTCTCGTGTTTTAACTATCTAGGAGAACATGTTTAAGTAGCAAATTAGACAATCATATGTAACTTTAGCCCTTAATGACACAAAAAAGTACAAAAGGGATCCTCATGATATTTGGAGAATTAAAACAGGACTGAGAAGGTACCTAACCAAATGTCATGGTCCTGTGGTCTAAAATAGTCAAGATATAAACCTCTGGAAATGGTTATTTTTAGAGAGAGAGAGAGAAAGAGAGAGCTGTACAGTATTATACAGGACTGTGTATTAGGATTTTGTTGGGGTTCATTAAATATTGTCATTTTCAGAGCCTTCTACAGTATCTCAGATGTTTTAGACCCTAATATTGTTGAATTTGGTATGCACTTTATCAGTCTTAGGGTCTCTTGCCCCCAAAATGTCATGAAGTTGCTTTTGTATGTTTTGAGATATTAATGGCTGAAATTATGTATTGTTGTTGATTTGCAACCTCAATGTATGTGCTTGTTTAGCTACAAAATGGTAAACAGTTGATATATGAAGCTTACAGGTTTTGTAGGTATTGTCACAAATGCACTCAGCAGGTCAGGCCCTCTGCTCCCACAGTGTCAATCTCTGAGCGTAGTAATGTGAACAGGTAACAGACAGGGAAACTCTCCTGTCTGTGTGTGGGTCTGAAGCACTTTTAGTCTCAAGTTCTGGGGGGATTCAAACTGTGAACCTTATGCCAGCAAACCCAAATGTACAGGCTCAGATAATATTCTCTTCGGGGTGTGCAATATATCTTTTGCCTAAGAGCATCTAACCAGGTATCCAAAATGAACCCTTTAAAACTCTATAAAAGACCTTAGGTATATTCTCACTTTTTCACAGTTTAATAACACCATCAAGCTCTTGAACAATTGTCAGACTTAACCATCTATACATGACATGCAAAAAGAACTGGCAGACAACCCAAGGCACTCTTTCAAATACAGTAATATATTTACTAAAAATGGATAAAATATGAAAAATGTAAACACAGAACAATATATCAAAGAGCATACAATCTCTTAAAAGAAAAGCAAAGAAAAGTACAGAATAAACTCCTGTCAACATACAGTTAGATTATTTTCTATCTAATGTACTACCTGTAAGTGCTTATCAGAGAGCTGTGTCTTTGAGTCCCAAAATGAATATGGCTCAAATATCAGACACCAGCATTAGTTTCAACTGTGTCTCTCAACAACCCATCTGTGAGTCATCTAGCTCCTCCTTTTTAGAATAAAAAAAATACAAACAAGATGTCCTATCAGGAGGTACTGTATATTAAATAATGTGACATCAGCAAAAACTCAGTTCACAAATTATGACAGTCTTTAATCAAGCCATTCCTTTGAACTGGTGGCTATTCCTGTTTTCCCAAGGAACATCAAAGGTTTTTACAACTCTGCAGTGTGTTACCTAGATGTGATATAACCTTGTCCTGTCCTGTAATAAATTGTATATTTAGCTCCCAGCTTCACAGGCAGGAGGTAATAAAAAGGCCATAAAATGCAACTTCTCAAGGAAGTTAATTACTTTACAGAGATCTCCTGGTCAGTTCCTGTAATTGAAACCTGGGGGGAGGTGGGCACCCATGGAGCACAGACTCACATACTATATTTTTATATTACAAATATCATGCAGCAATCATAACCAGCTGGCCAAACGTCACAGGTATCACATGGGTCCTTTTGGGGTTACTTTTCAAAATAATTACAAATAATTGTTTAGACGTACTCATTCTAAAACATCTGTCTGAGAAAAATAACTAGAACTACGCATAAACATTTTTCATGTTGAATTTCAACACAAACCAGCACTTTAAGGTAAGATAACGTTTCTTAATTTTGCTAGAAGTTAAGAGGGACAATGTAGTGTTTGTAAGAGAGGGTTAGTATGAGGCACACAATGTATTTTTAAACAACAATTAACAGTGATTAAAAATGAAAGTCTTCACAATGAAATCCTTCACAAATGTTATTTTTCTCTGTAAAATCTACATGTAGCACAAATACTGAATACCAGTTTTTAAAATATTCATTCAGAATGGCCATTTCTGTCATGTGTGAAGATTTTTAAACCAATCATGAGGTTACAAAGTGTTTTTCATAATTCTGCACTATGGTTTTCATGCTTTGTGGCAACATATAACATGTAAAATCTTTGTGCAGTAAATAATATTTGTGGCTATTTATAAAATATAAAATCTTCATGCAGTAAAAAGTATTTGTGAAAAAAATTCATGCTGCAAGATGGTTTTCATGTTTACATTTTCAAACTATACATATTAATTTGGAAAATATATGTGCTTTGCCTATTAATTGAGGTAACATTTTTGTGTGTTTTCAATACTTTCACAAAACTTAATTTTTAAGTTTAGAAAACTTGATATTTTTTTTCCATGATAAACTTTTATTGTTTTTTCCAATAACAAAACATAACAACCAATACAGACCATGAATGATAAATGCAGGGATATTAAGTCCATATAGTCCACAAATGACAACAAAGTAAAAGGAACAAAAGTAGGACAAATCTACAAAGAAAACTCAAAACCCTCTCCCACATCCCCCAAGCCTCCCTCCAGTGCACTCCTTCAACTAAAATAAGTAGATTCCTAGAGTGTCCTTGTTTACTTAAGCAGTTAATCCTAGAACTGCAACCAGCAATCGGTTGCATGAGGTGAGTTGAAACCATAACCTGTTACAATGTGTTCAGCTGAAATAGCAGTTAGATATTCCTGGACCCATTCCAAAATAGATGGGGCCCAGTTCTCAATCCAATGTCTAGCAATAATTAACTTAGCAACAGCTGAGGAAATTGCCATATAATACTTACAATTGAGATTTGTAATACTAGAAAAGTCCCCTAAAATACAGACCTCAGGGATGAAGTAACTACTGACACCAAATAAGGGAGCTAGTCTCTTAGAACTTAACATCCACAACTGCTTTGCAAGAGGACACTCCCACAATTTATGTTATAAACTAGCCACCTCTGTGAGCAGAATGCACAGGCTGGGGTAGGAAGTATTTTCATTTGATTTAATATACTAGGGAAATGTATAAGCGGTGCAAGACCATAAACTGAATAAGTCTTAGGTGGTCCTGCTTCAAATAATTATATATTGAGGTTCAGATAGACTGCCATTTGCCCTTGGACTAATTTAATTTTAGTAAATTTTGCCAATAGGGAGCAATTTTAGATGTATTGGACAGGTCATGGTTCCATATGAACTTATAAATATTCAATATCACTTTTCTCTTTCCTATGTATTGGATGATGTTTGAAAAACTAAAGTTACAATTTCAAGAAGTGGACAGATTTTCCCTGACTACTTAATGCAATTGCACAGTTGCCAAAGCTTACAATGGGAACTGGGAGGAAGCGTTTATTGATTAGATATAACCATGGAAGACTTCATCCCTGCTCCCGTTAGAAAATCCTACACCTTGAACTGAGCCAGTAAGGGTAAGAAAGAGGGCTGAATCGGTTTCCCAGCTATACAGAAATTAAGGTTTTTAAAGACTAACTGCTCAGGCATTATGCTAGGTACAATTTTAACGTATGACACATTTGCTGATGTACCCTAACACTCCATCCAGTAAGATTGCCTCAAAGGACAGATGGTAACTTTGAGTATGAAAGATACAGTAACGAGTTTATGGAGATCTTATACTGCTGAGCTAGACTTTGCTCTACAATTAGCCAACTAGGAACCTGGTCTTCAAAAGGCTTGAGGACTCCCCAATTAAAATAGGAGGCACCATGAAGGACCAGATAGTATTTGAAAAAGTCTGGTACCTGCAAGCCTCCATGGCTGTAAGGGTGTGCTAATTTAGAGTAGGCCCTTTGGGGGGGGGGAGTTATCAGCCCAGATAAATGCAGAACAAAAAGTATCCAGAGCTTTAAACCATGTCTTAGGTAGATAGATGTTAATCATACCTAAGGGTACATCAGCTTAGGGAGGACACACATTTTAATAATATTGTCTCTGCCCCACAGTGTCAAAGGAAGATGTTTCCACCTATGAAGATCTCTGTTCATTTGCTGGAGCACAGGATCTAAATTAAGTTGCTTTAATTCACCAAGGTTCCTAGAGATCTTGATACCTAAGTATGTTAATGGTGAGGTGTCCCACTTGAGACCCAGGGCAGGAGCTAGAGACCCAGGAAGTGAAAGAGATAAGGGATATACTGTAGTCTTTGAGGGATTTAACTTGTAGCCAGAAAGGGAGCTGAACTCAGAGATAATTTTCAGAGCTGCTGGCAGCGATGTTTCCCATCTCTCTAGATGTAATAAAATATAATCTGTAAAAGCTGACAATTTGAAAGTGCACCCCCCATCACAGTGATGCCCTGGATTAGTGCAGATTGGTTAATCCTTCTGATTAGGGGCTCCAAATAAAGGTTAAAAAGGAAAGGTGAGAGAGGTTAGCCTTGCCGAGTGCCTCATGTGATTTGGAAGGGTTTAGTTATCTCATTATTAAAAAGTATGTGGGCAGATGGTATCTGGTACAATACCTTAATCTTTTCAACAAAGTCAGTTGGCATAGAGAAAGCTTACAATGTTTTAAAGAGGTAATTCCATGAGACTTGATCAAAAGCCTTCTCTGTGTCCAGGAAGACCAACACAGGGGATTTATCTATCCCCCAGATGCAGAGTTGAGGTGGAAGAGTTTCTGAGAATGAGAATTAGGGCTCCTGCTGGCCAAAAAAACTCACTTGATCAGGCCCTATCAATGTTTCCCAAACTGAGGTTAGTCTGTTTGCTAGAATCTTAGCATATATCTTAAGATCGTTTTTAATTAGAGAAATGGGTCAAACATTTTCGGGTCTAGAGGCATCTTTACCTGGTTTAGGCAGCAACACAATCCTTGTCTCAAAAAGAGACCTATCAACTGGTGACTGAAGGGACCAGGAATTGTACAACTCAGTGAGAAGGAGAATTAAAGTCTTTTTATAGGTTTTATAGAATTGAGATGTAAATCCATCAGGTCTCAGTGATTTGTTCTGTAGCAAAGCATCTATTGCTGATGCACCTCTGCTTGTGTGATTGGGCCTGACAGAGATGTTTTTTGTATGTCGGTTAGCATTGGGAGTTCTACCATTAACAAAGATTATGCTATGTCCCAGTCAGCAGCATCCTGCAGAAGAGTGGGGGCAGTATACAAGGAACTATAGAATTTAGAGAAGATTTCCCCCATTACCTGAGAATTGGTAGTTAGGGAACCAGTATCTGGGTCCCTCAAGGATGGTATCCCTCTTCAAGTAGTTTGTTGTTTAATCCTCATGGCCAAATGTTTGCCAGCTTTTTACCCCTGGCCTGTGCAGGTTGCTTTAATCTTGCTCACCACCTTGTCTATCTTAGACATTAAATAAGTTGACTATTGTACCCTGAGCTGCCCCAGTTCCTCCCTATATTCCTCCATAGATGAAGCTGACAAAGACTGCTCCTTTAGGTGTATTTGGGAAAGTAAGTCAGAGAGGAAAGATTCCCTTTTCCACCTCCTTATTGTGGCCAACATAATAAACTTGTCCCTCCAAGCAGGTTTTAAACTGCCCCAGATGACATCATAGGGTATATAATTAGACATATTTTGCTGTATCATCATTTCCATATACTGCTACAGCTTGATAACCATCTCAGAGTCTTTCAAAAGCTGGTCATTCAGGGACCAAGTATGATGCCACTAAGAGAAGGATGGTATTTCCAGCTGAAGAGTAATTGGCAAATGATCAGAGACAAATCTCACAGAGATAGTGCTCTGCCACAGCCAGGGCACTAGCTCTTTCAAGATAAGGAAAAAATCTATCTGAGAAAAAACTTGGTGAGATGCTGAAAAGAAAGTGTAATCTTTTGTGGTAGGGTAAAGTGGTCTCCATGGATCAAGGAGGTCTAGCTGGTCCATGAACTCTATAAGTGCCCTTTGAACCAGGGACCACCCTGTTTTCCTGCGACAGGTACGATCCAGCTAATTAACTTGAACTAGATTCTAGTCACCCCCAATATACTGGGTAAGTGGCTATATGGGACTATCTCTATTGCTAAACTAGGAAATAAACTGGGAGTATCTATATTGGGTCCATATATTGAACCCAGTTACCCAGAAAACCTTATAACAGAACAAACCTTCCTGCAGGATCTCTTTTCTCAGTCAACAAGGTAAAAATGATTGTCTTTGAAATTAAAGTAGCCACCCCATGCTGACTAGTACTATTCCCTGCCCCAAAAGCCTTCTCCACCCAGGATTTATTCAAATAACCTGTTTGAGATTCAAGTAAGTGGGTATATTGTACACATACAATCTGTGATACTAACTTCTTTAAATGCCTGAGTAATATATATTTCTTATTATTATCTTCACAGCCCTTAGCATTCCAGGATATGCATGTAAGATAATTATTCATATAAACTAAGTAAACAGATTGCTGGTAGGTTACCCACCTGAAAAGAGTGCACTGGTGTTCCTCCCCCAAAATGTCCCAGAAAACTTGATTTTAATGTATCTTTTAACCACAAACACAGCTTAACACTTATATATGTACTGGACTTTAAAGTTGTAGAATAATTTAGTAATTGAAAGAACAATTACCTGTAGTACAATTCCGCTATATGATTTTGAAATAATATTTTACTATAATTGAAAACAAAAATCATAGGGTGGAGAATTTATCCATTAATAAAAAAGTGGAGAAATTTAAACAAAATATATAAATTTTTACCAGCATAATATTAAAAAATGCAGTGATGAGTCAAAGAAGCTAATATACATATTTCTTAAAAATAAGGAAATGCATGGCAAAAAACTATGTCAATGCTCATTCAAGATGCTACTGCACAAATTGCAAGATGGTTGGAAATAAACAATTAAGGTTGATAAAATAAGGCCCATATAGTTTGGAAATGTACCAGTAGGATTCTTATGCCTAACTCCCACCCTCCCTACAATGCCACCTTCCCTCATGACCCAATGAGAGTATGTACAATGCCATGGATTAAAGGTATGGTACCTCATATAGGGTCAACATATTAAAATTGGTATATAGCAACCCTTATCCCCATCCCTTCCCCTCCTCTGTCCTGCTCTTGTAACCAGGGTGAGATAAATCTGTTCATCATACTAAACAACTCAGTTCCTGCATATGATATGATTTGTGAGCCCTACAAAAACTTACAAATATGCAATATGAGTAGTTGTTTCAAATTTGTAACAATTCTACTGCTTTTTGGAGGATGTACTATATTGTTTACCAAATAAGACATGTTATAATAGATGTAAACCTTCACAGGTATACACCCAAAAAGTATTTTAATTATAGATATACAATAAGTATAAAATACCAGAACTCTGTGCCATGACTCTGTACATGTAATTTGCCCATCAGTCATTAGGGTAGTGGGGGAGGTTTGAATTAGGGTTGCAACAGTATATACCACTTTTAATATGTGGACCCTGTATGAGATATCATGCCATTCATCTATGGCCTTGTACTTGTAGGCTGTTCTTGGTTCATGAGGGTAGAGGATGTGGTAGGGTGGAAGGGAGTTAGACATACGAACCCTAATAGGACATTTCCAAACTTTGTGAGCATTGTGTTTTGAATCCTACAGGTTTATTTTCAACCTTTGTGCAGTTTGCATTTTGTGCGGTAGCAACCTTAATGAGCATTAATATAGTGTTTTTGGTATAAATATATAATATATTCTTTGCAAAAAAACTTTGTTAATGCATCAGTTAGGGTTGTTTCCACAGCAACAAAAGTGTAGAAATTCAACATTAAGGTTAACACCCCACCATCCTACCCCCACACCCCCATCCTCCACACACCAACAGATGGGGTGTGCCATGGGGTCAGCAGCCCCAACTCTTTCCCCATTCCATGTGTAAGCAAGCTGACATGCTACAGAGTAGAATGTTGCTGCAATCAAAAAATAGCAAAAGTTTAAAAAACGTATTTGCGGACTACTTACAAAAAAAACTAATGCCTGTGTCATGTTTCTCAAGGCTCAATTAAGCAAACACAGCTGTTGGTGTTTACCAAAGGGCATTATTTTTTTAAGTTACAAAGTTTTTTATCTGTTGCTAACTGGAAAGCAAAATGGCAGCAGCACAAAAACAATTTCAGGAAGCTCTACAACAAAAATGTGGTCCCTAAAGTTTTTGCAATGCACATATCAACTTTCACATAGGCTATAATGGGACATGAAAAAATGTAATAACTTTTGAACGGAGCAATATTTTTTCACCAAATCTTCAAAAGGCACCAGTTCAATCCAGGAGACATGTAGACAAACAAATTAGAAGCCACTCAAATGTATTCTTCAGTCCATTATGCCTTACGGAAAAATGCACAAAAAGGCATGATTTTTTACATTGTGAGTGCCCCATGGTTCTGCAAACGTACATCCAATCAGAATGCAACATTCCAAATCCAGAGATCCATGGTCAGCAGTTGTGCATTCCAAACTTCTGGCAATCGGACAAATGGTTGCAAAGTTATCAAAGGCAAACTTTGAGGTTTAACTCATATATATATATATATATATATATATATATATATATTTTCATATAATATATATATTCATATTATATATATATATATATATATATATATATATACACACACACACACATATATATGGCAAAAATCCATTTAATGCATTAGTTAGGGTTATTCCACAGTGACAAAAGTGAGGAAACCTTAACTGTGCATCCCCCCACCCCACCACCACACACACACATATATTCCAGTAGGGGAAGGACCAAGGCAACACAACCAATCACACACAACCAGCAGCAGGTAACAGAAAAACATACAACTATCAAACCACAAAACCATACACCCATGCTCCCATCGGACTGTTGCATGGGGTCATCACTGCTAACTCTGATACCGGACATTCCACGCACCACAAAACACATATCATTACAGTCAACTGGGCATTTGGGCCACACGCTGCCACCAACACATAACACAGATGACACATATGGTATTTTGGGGTTCACAAGATCTGAAACAGGATTTTGCACATTCCCTAAAATAGTTTTGAAAATCATTTTTACAAATGCGACGTGTTGTGCTATGCATTTGCAACACATTCATGTTTGCGACATTATTGTGCGACACAATTTTGCATGCTTTTGCAAATGCGACACTTTTCTGTCTTCTGTTTATGACACTTTCGTGTTTGTGAAAGTATTTTGTGAAAGTATTTTCCTGATGACTGCACATCTTTGCCATCATACTGCAAGAAACAGTTGGGTCTTTTGGGCTGAAATTAACTGGGTGGCAAACTGACCCCACAGATGTGCCTTTTCCTGCTTTGGTGCTAAAATACTTAAGGATGACAAAGTTACAGTGTTCCAAAATTGAGCAATTTACCATAGACTAACATTGTGGTGCCCATAACACTTTTTGTCACCCATATGTTGAAAATGAAGCAAGGTACACCGTTTTCGTCACTGCCAGCTGGGTTTACCTTTACGTGAATTAACTTCATAGAACAACTTTGTTAACAATGTATGATACCCAAAGTTGAATTTCTGCACTTCCTACGGTAACATAGGTGTACACCCCTGCTGGTTGTGTTTGACTGGTTGTGTTGCCTTGGTCCTTCCCCTACTTGCATATGCGTGTGTGTGTGTGTGTGTGGTGGGGATGGGAGGAATGCACAGTTAGGGTTTTCAACCCTAACACCGAATTTCCTCGCTTTTGTTGCTGTGGAACAACCCTAACTGATGCATTAAACATAGTTTTTTGCCATGAATTTCCCTTCTTTTTGAGAATGTGCACTAGAAATAGTGAATGGAATGTGGTGGTGGGAGCAAGGGGCCCCCATATGATTTGTTGTCACTTTGCTACACAAAAACTGTATGACCCAAAGAAATGAAAATTGTTAAATGAAGACATATACTACTGCACACTGTGTGTCTAGAATTGTGTGTACATCCATTCAACAGCTGCACAGTACCACAAGCAAACAATCTAACATGCACAATTCAGCAACTGTATGTGCCAGTGACCTGAAAATTAGCAATTATAAATCTTTGCACATTCTAAATGCCAGGCAAATTGTACACACAGTTCAGAAGTTATTGAAGTGTAATGAACCACATTTTTCTTTGTTGGAGTGGCATAATTCTGCACTTGTTAATGTTTTACACACGAGACCACTGTAAGGTGCCTCCATGCCACTAGGGCTACCTACGCTATAAAATTAAAGGCAGTAGCACCATGCAGAATGCTATGTACAAAATGTTAACTGTGTCATGCAGTATCTCTGCAGTGTACTATTTTTCAATCATTTTAACAACATAATCTACCTCTCCTGGACATCCACTCAACACGCTCCAAATTTCATATAAAAGGAAAAAAAGTTCCAGAGATATTCAATTTTTATGTTTCTGTACCTTTAAGAAGTCTTCCACCACAAAATGGTGGAAATCATGGCCGAAAATGCAGTAAATGGTGGACCTGGCAGCCAAAAAATCAGTAACTGTGAAGTGGGCCAACTTCAAAATGCCATAACTCTGAATGGAACAATATTTTTTCACCAAACAAAAACTGGCATGTTCCTTGAATAAAGGTCTTTCTACCTGCCAAGTTTGAGACCAATCAACTACACACTGGCTGTCCTATGCATCACAGAAGACAGTGCAGAGAAATAACAGAAACATGTTTTGCACTGCACTATGCAAATGCAAAAACACTAACGGTGATGTTAACGCAAACGGTGATGAAATAGTGAGGTAAAATAAAATAGTAACGCTAACAGTAATGCAAACGCAAGCACAAATGGTAGCGCACATGGTGATGCAAACGTAAATGATAATGCAAATGGTAAGACAAATGCAAGTGCAAACATTAATGAAAACAGACATGGTAATGCAAACGGTAACACAAATACTAACAGCAACAGAAACGTAAACGTTAACGAAAACAGTAACGCAAATGCTAACTCCAACAGAAAAGCAAAAGCAAACGGTAACACAAACGCAAACAGAAATGCAAACGGTAATGGCAACTGTGACGCGGAAGGAAACAGTAATGCTATCGACAATGGAAATGCTACTGAAAATGCAAATGCTAAGGCCAACAGAAAGGCAAATGCAAACGGTGACGAACATGCAAACAGTAATGGTAACGCAATTGGAAATGCAAACGGTTATGGTAACACCAGCGATGACACCAAAGGGAACACTAACACAAATGGAAACACAAATGCGAGTGTGTACACAAATGCAAATGGTAACGCGCATGGTCACGATAACGCAAATGGAAATGCAAACGCCTACGGTAACACCAACGATGATGCCAAAGTAAATACAAACGCATACGGAAGCACATACGGAAACGAAAATGGCAATGCACATGATGACGCAAAAGTAAATGCAAACAAAATCAGTAATGGAAACACAAATAGTAACAGTAATGCAAATGCAAACACAAACGCAAATGCAAAGGGTAATGCACACAGTGACATAAATGGAAATGCTAATGCAAACGGTTACGGAAACGCAAGCGGAAACGTTAACTGTAACAGTAACGCAAATGCACACCCTTTTTTTCCAAAAAAGGTGCATTCAGAAGCACAGTGAATACAAAGAATGTATGCATGATAATGGCCCTCAAAGCAGAAAATGAACACATAGAATACTAAATTGCTTATATCTCAGGAACCGTATGACGTAGAAAAAAACTTTTAAATCTCATATTACTTATGACTTTCCAGGCTAGTTTTGTACTCAGCCCCCTAGCTGGGGACTAACCATTTTTCTGACAAAGTGTTTTCGAGATACGGGCCCCGAAAGCTGTGGAGGACACCATAATGTTAGCCTATGGGAAAAATCATCAACTTTTTAGTGATGTAGCTTTGCAGCCCTCAACATTTTGTCACTAAACCACCAAAAGGCACATCTGTGGGATCTTGGCTTTCTTCCCTCCAAATTTCAGCCCAAAAGACCAAACCGTTCTTTTGCAGCAGGGTGGCAAAGATTTCCTATTGTTTTGGGCATAGTGTTGCAAAGTAGTGTCATGATTTGTGACACTTTTGCAAAATAAATCATGAAAGTGTCGAATGTGTGACACTACTGTTTATAAAAAATTAAAAAACATATTTCTGGGGTGTTTAACAATCCCCCCCAAAAAAAGACATGGCTAGCATCCTCAGGACTTGACTAGGTGAACACAGCAAGAATTGTGTCCCTAGAGGGTCGCAAATTTAAATGTCAAGCATTTTTGTGACCACCAATTGAAAACAAGATGGCAGATTTGCAACACTACAAGGGTCATTTTTGACACTAAAAACTGCATTTGCAACACTTTCAAACTCTTTGTTAACTTTTCCCATTGACTATAATGGGAAACTTGTTTTTTGAATAACTTTTGAACTGTTTAATATTGTTTCACAAAATCTTCAAAAGACACATTGGGGACCCTGGCTGCATGTTCTCTGAAGGTTTTGGTCTGGTCGAGCAACCCATGCAACCTTTAGATGTGAGCAAAGAATGCACAAAAATGCATAATTTGTGCATTTTTTGGCGCTATGTAGCTCCGCAACTGTATATCTGACCATTACAAAACTTGGCAGATCCAGAGATCTATGGTACTACGCCATGCATGCCACATTTCAGGCACATTTTTCATATGGTGGCAAAGTTATTACACTGCCAAATTTCAGATTTAACCTTAAATGGAGTACTCAACCCTAACTATAGTGGCACTACTGTGCAACTATAATATACACATATAGCTATATATATATATATACACACACACATATACAGGAGTAAGACATACACACTAAATTCTGGCTCCAGAAGGGCAGCACCCTTCCCCGTGAGACCTGCTGGTATGTAGACAGAAGTACTGGTGCAATGTGTGTATCATGGTTTCAGCAGGAGATCTAGAACTTGTTCAGAGGGGTAGCAGATTGTCAGTTACACTGTTGCACCTAGAAAATCATGCAGTAGTAGATCATACTATCTAGAGAGGTGCCTTGTACAATGTGCATGAGTATCTCTGTCTGTGGAGGCACAGGCCTCATGGGCTCTTCCATTGCAGAACACACTGTACAATATATACACTTATCTAGGTGCTCATGCAGCCACAGATACAAATCCACAAAGGTAGAACATGAGTGCTACTGTATTTGTATCATCTGAAAAGAGTTGTTTGTCTTACCTATTGATAGGAGTTTGTGGTTGTGTGGGCTTGTCCTTTTGCCACTTGGGGGGAGTTAGGTTTGGAAATCCTAACACCACATTTCTCTACCTTTGTTGCTTTAAGTTGAACCCAAACTGGTGAATTAGCACAGTTTTCTGCAATGAGTTTCCTTTCTTTTTGTGATATAGTGGAATTGTATTCTTGTTCATGTAGGTCCCTTTGGGACCTGCATGAACAGATCTGTCTCGGTGTGGAAGCACAGGGCCTTCCAGGCCCTATGATCCCATACAGCTACACATGCAGATGCACAGGTCTGTCCAAGCCCTGCATTTCAGTGTGGCTACAGATGCAGATGAGCAGGGCCTTCCAGGCCTTGCAGCAAGTTAGGAGTCCATCTGACTGTGGAAGAGGCCCCGTGGTTCTGTGCAGCTACAGATGCAGATGCACAGAACGCTCCATGCCCTGTGCTAAATGTGTAGTCCATCAGGCTGCATAATCACAAAAAATATTTCAATGTTCACTTATAACTTAATAATTTTACCATATTTTTACACTAAATTGTCAACATAGCATTCTTATGACCCCACCTCTTGAACCTGGCAGGTGAACATTTTCAAATCCCTGTCAGAATGTCATTTCATGGCACAGGTGTGAGAACACATTTTAACTAGGGTTTGAAAAATGAGAGCTATCACTTTCATGAGGTGGTGTGAAAAAAATGGCTATGTTGAAAATCTGGGGTCAAAATATTGAGAATTGCAAAAGTTAAAAGCAAACAATAATACCTGACAGGGTGGCAGTATTGGAGAATACCGGAATGCCCAAGGGCATAATGAGGCCCAACACTTCAGGTGGAGGGCGTTATAGCCCCTGGAAGGTCCAGTATTCCCCAATACTGCCCACCCTGGAGGGCATTATTTTGTTTAGAGAATGGGATACATGTGGAATTTTAGCTGACAATAACAAATTTTAAAACAGTACAATTATGAGTAAAAACCGATTGTAGAGGTTTTTATTTGGTAAAGTAGTCCCTTCACTGGCATATTTGCCAGTAGAGAGCCCTCCAGTCTGTCACAGTTACTTCCTCTAGATACTTCTCTTTTTACAGGGGTGTTTAACTTATGCCTCTGCCTCCCACATGATTTTCGTTCTTTCCTCTTTCAACACACACACACACACACACACACACACGCACACACACACTCACACACAAGCTGGCCAATGGTCATTTTTTTCATTTTTATGTGGTACTGGATTGGCTTTCAGTGCAGCGCAGTGAGTTCATGATTCAAGAACTGTACAGCGCAGTCAGACTGTAATTCAACATGTTGGGTGAAGGAGTTATGCACGGTACTTCTGTTGCCGGTAATGTTCCTGTTTCTAATGTTGCTTTAAATACATCTTTTTTACTTTTAAACAGAACTTTATGTTTTGCTGGAGTTGGAGTGGAGTCAGGGTGACTCAGGGATCATGTTTATGGAACTGCTGTCTGCCAGTAGTGCTGAGCACATGACGTGCATATGACGTGCTAGAGCTACTAATTTAAAACAAAAACTTTTTTCTCACTGTTCCACTCATGTGTGGCAAAATTGGCAGAGTGTGGCTCCTCAGTATAGAGGTGTCCTTTTGTTTTGTGTGTGCACTCCTCGTGGCACTGGTAGATGGTTTTCACTTGGGAGCCACCACTGTGGGAGCCACCATTGGCGAAGATAACATTCTGTGTTTGGGGTCAGGGGTCACATAGTCTATGTGTGGACAGAAAGCAGGGATTGAGTAACTCTCACCTGCTAAGGTAGAAACAGTCACTTTGTTTTGTGTTTTAATATGTGGCTACTTTTTTACTTAATTTATTGAATTTAAAGGAAGAAAGATGGGGAGGGGGGAGGATTGGCCACCTCCAACTCACCCAATTAGCAAGAGAAAAAAAGGGTGGCACATGGAATTTGAAAAATCTAACTGGCACCATGATACCAGTGATGCAGTTGGCACACCTGGTACTTGTTTTTTACTGGGCTCTACCTGTATGTTAATGTACCCCACTGGCATCACTGGCAGTCAATCATAATGCATAGATTTCTAAGAAGTTTGTATTAATAAATTTCAATTTATGCTCATAACTGTTGTTTTTTAATATTTTTACCTCCAATTTTTCAACATAGCCTTCTTGTGACCAGACCTCATGAACAAGGTCAGACAACATTTTCAAATCCTGCCCAAAAGGTGACTTCATACAGCAAATGTGAAATCACCCCTTGGGATGGGTTTGAATATTTCACCACCATTGTTCATGATGTGGGGTCCCAAAAAAACACATGTTGACATTTTGTTGTAAAAGTGTTCAAAAATGACAGAGTTATGAACAAAAGTTCAAACCCCTTTAAAATACAATAAAACACACATACCTTATTTTCTCATATTGCAGTCACTGGTTCCAGCAGCAAGATGTGTCTTTTATCGGAGAGTGACTTTACATTGTGGGTCATGTTCAGGTGAGTGAGAATGTGTGGGGGAGTTGTTGGTTTGTGGGTGCTGAGTGGGAGGTTGAGGAGGGGTGGTTGGAGATGCTGGGGGGTCAAATTGCCAATAGACCATTTTCTTTTCTTTTCACTTAAAAAAATAGGTCAACCAGTGATGTTTTTCTTTCTTGTAAGAGGACAGAAGCCAACACTGGGAATTGGGTACTCCAGTGTTGTGATGATGTTCAGTGGTACCCAGGGTGGGCACCCTGTTACTGCCATGTACATTAAATAATGTGGGGTGAAGGACCTGGAATAGAGGCACAAAAGGAGTAGTACTGGGGGTGGGCACCCTGGTCTGCTTATTACTTGTAAAAAACATTGGGAAGGGAGTGCAGATTACCTGTGAGGGAAGGGGGAGAAAGAAACAGTACTGGGGTGGGCACCCTGGTCTGCTTAAGAAAAATAAACGTATGGATAGACAGATACATAGACAGACAGATAAACAGTTCACAAGATCAGTTAATTCAGAAATGTCCCACACATAATAACTGTTGAACATTTTCTGTATTTTGTATGAGGATTTGTTATCTGAATGCAAGTCAATGAATATCCTTAAAGTGAAGTGTGATAAGCACACATCTCCAAAGGTTATATATTTGTTTATTATATAACAGTGGTTTTAAACTATGGGTCAGACCTAAACTCACCATGAGTGTTTTGATTTGGGCCCTGACATGTATCTGATCTCAATAATTTAATTTAGTCTAACTTGTGAGAGTATGTTTTTGTCTTATTTTTATTTAGTTTTTGCCAATTGATGATCAAGAGGTAGCTATTGGAAGGTATAATTTCATTTTCTTTATAGTCAAAACTGAAAAAATAAACATATTTATTTACAGTAGTTTCTGTATGTATTTCAAGTGTTCCCCCTTTTTAAGTTGGCCATATGAATATTGTTAGATGTGGATGGTGACCAGGACCCCTCTCCCCCCAAAAAAAACAATTGAACTATATTAGTGTTCTCTAAATGTTCAAGAAGTTACTGTGAAACTGAGAGCCTTTAAAAGTTGATCTGAAAATGATAGTAGTTCACTTTTAAATCTGTCATTATATATAATAAACTTAACTATATGTAGTTTAAGCAATTGTCTCTCTTCAATAAACAGTGTGTGTTAACTCTTCATAGATTCCATGTAACATCAAGATTTGAGAAATTTTAGGGAGCCAGACATTTAAATAGCTTTATACATTGTTTTTGTATTTCCATGTGTAGTACCATAACCATTTTCTTAAAGTGGAATAATTAATTTGTTTCTCATTTCTGAACGTTTCATGGAAACTGAAATCAAACAGAAAATATTGGACTCCATCTTAATTGATTCCATTAACATTTTATTATTCATTTCCATGTTTCAGTAATGTTTCCAGTGGATCCGCTTATCAAGTATTACCTATTATGTTGCCTATTTGCCCTAACACTTTTGTGATGTATGCACTTAGTGAAGTTCACTTTTAAAAGATTGTAACTCTCAGAAAAGTATTGAATTGTAAAACTCCATGTTTAATTAAATACATATTTCACTAACATGGGAAGCATACCATGGTAAAACAAACCTGGTTAAATATCTTGTAGTTAAAAAAAATATTGAAAGAAAGAAAGAAAGATGGATAGATATACAGACAGACATACTGAAAGACAGACAGACAGACAGACAGACAGACAGACAGACAGACAGATAGATAGATAGATAGATAGATAGATAGATAGATAGATAGATAGTAGGTGGACAGAAGCCAACACTGGGGATTGGGCACCCAAGTGTCAGAATGATCTTCAGCAGCATTGGGGGGTGCACTCCAGTGCTGCCATGTATTTTAAAGGAAGGAGGGTGGGTGATCTGGAAGGGAGCAAGAGAAATGGTACCATGGGCTGTGGCTTCACTTTTCAAGAAAGTCCAGCTGTTTTTATACTGAGAACACAGGTGAAAATGTCATGGAACACAATCAGGTGAGTGATTGTGTGTGTGTCAAAAAGTGGCAAGTGCTGGGTAGAGGGGATCTAATTGCAGATGGATCATTTTCTTTTTTTTTTATATAAAGAAAAGATCAATGAGGGGTTTTTTTTGTAAGGGAACAGAAGCCAACCCTGGAGATTGGACACCCCAGTGTTGGAAAGGTCTTCAGCAGCACTGGGGGTGGACAACCCTGTTGTTGCCACCCATATTGAATGAACGGAATTTGGTGACCTCATGGGGATGGGGAAAGAGAAGTGATCTGGGGGGCATCCTGGTCCCACATAAATAAAAAGAATATAGAGATAGATAGATAGATAGATAGATAGATAGATAGATAGATAGATAGACAGACAGACAGATAGACAGACAGGCAGACAGATAGACAGATAGTCAGATGGTCAGATAGATACAGTATATAGCTATTGATAGAGTGAGAGATGGATAGAGAGAGAGACAGAGCAAGGGATCAGCGTCTCACTGCTCTAATTGAAGCTGGCAACACAACTCCAGTTGTGGCTTCACAGTTCAAGAAATTCCCACACATGGATAATTCTTTTGTGAGATCTCACAAAAGAACAATAGTTCCTTCATGTGACCCCACAAAAGAACTGTGAAAAAAAAGTCCCAGGATCTTCTTTCATGAGCTGAACTTTTTCTTCTGTGAATCATAAAAGAACTCATGAAAGAAGAATCCTGGCTCATGAAAGAAGATGGGACTTCATTTTTTTTATATTTCCTTTGGGAGCCGACCTTCTTTCATGAGTCACAGAATAAGTCATGAAAAGAGACTTGGATTACATAAGAAGAATGCGGGACTTAGTTTTTTCCATAGTTCTTTTGCAGGCTGATGTTCTTCTTCCATGAGTCAAGAAACAAGAAGGTTGTTACCACCATGTTCTTTTGTGAGCCAAGATTCTACTTTCATAAGGTCAGCAATCTTCTTTTGTGAGCTTCAAGAAACAAGAAATGTGGCTAACAAAATAGGCTACATTAAGGATTTTGGGATGTCCCAAAACTATATTTCAGGGTCATTTACAAAAAAAAAAATACAGAATCAAGCTATATGGATTCCATTTTGCTACATTCACGTGTTTTGTTTTTCTCCAGGGCATCACTTTCATGGGTTTTCAACATTTTTATGGAAAAAAATGGAAACAAGATGGCAGTTGTGTGACAGATTTTTTTTTCACAAAATAGCAATTTCAGCTCATGAACCATTAAACACCATATTCAGTTCTAACTATGAGGTGCTACCACTACAGTTACAGAAGAGCAGGGATTTCTATGTTAAATCTAAAATTTTGCACTATAATATATTTGCAACCTTTCAACAAATTTGCATTAACTGTTGCATGTGTGGTCTTGTGGGGTAGATCTCTTGAAGTGCCAAGTTTCATTCTGGTTGGATATGTGGATTCTGAGATGTGGATATTGAAAAAAGTGAACAAATATTGTGGTTTGTTGCTGTTTTTTATCATTGCCTAGCACCCAAGTTTGGAATTTTGGTCTGACATTTCCAGGGTAGAAAAGTTTAAGCCATAATGGTTTGGTGAAAAAATATTGATACCTTCCAAAGTTATTAAATTTTAAAATGTCTGTTCTGAGCATGCTCACTATGGTCTTTTGGATAGCAGCTTAGAATAAAAAAAATTGGTTGATATGAAAAATGATCTTTTTTCATATGAAGGTAAATGTTTTTCATGAGGAAAACATCCTTTTGTACAGCCAACATCCTTTTTCTATAGCAAATAAAAATTCAAAATCAACAAAAATGATATTCTGCACACACAGCAACACATGTATCTTGCTAATCGATAGCATTAGGTGGATTCTGTACTTACTTCTTGGAAAAATTACCCTGAAATGTGTTTCTTATTTCATTTTTAAATCCTTTTTTGTGATTTGATTTCCTTTTTAAGTATGGATATGTGAAAGACATTCAGCCATGCGAAAAGGATGCCTTCATGCTGTATGAAACAAGTATTTGTTAATGCCGAGTGTTGACTTGCTGGCATTGGCATTGGGATTGCAGGAGTTAGAGACATGCATAATAGGAATGGCAGTGAAGTATCGAACTGACGTCAATCCCACCCCCACCCTGCAGAGACTGACAGGTGTTGGTGGTGTGCCTTTGGGTTGTCAGCCATAATGCTCACACCATTTCACCTCACCCTACCCTGCAGACACTGGCAGGTGTCACGGTGTGCCTTGGGGTCTCTGGGCCTTATACATACCCCATTCCATAAGGAGATATGCTGCAATGGGTACAGTATAGGAAAATAGGGTGAACATTGGGGCCAAAGACCCCAAGGCACACCTTGATACCTGTCACTGGCTGCATGGTGGTGGTTGGAATGGCATGAGCATTAAGGCTGATGATCCCAAGTCACACCCTGACACCTGTCAGTCTCTACAGAGTAGGACATTATGGTTGGAAACCCTAAAGCCCGCAGTCTCTTGGTATTTTCATTCCAAATTTTCAAAATGGGATTTTTGTACCCCAACTCATTAACAGTGGCACTATCATTTTGTTACTCCATCCCAAAAGGTGGTTTTGCACAGCAACTGTGCCATTTGGTTCCACAGGTATGAAAACACATTTCTGGCAGGATGTTAAAAATGACAGCTGTACTGTTTAAGAGCTGGTGTGCAAAAATGGCAATGCTGAAAATCTGAAAAATTGGCGATGCTATGAACGTACGTTGAAACTGCACAATGCATGCCTGCAGTGCAATCATTTTTTGGAATTTTTTCAGCAAATTTTCAACATGGGCATTTTTGAACCTGTCCTCATGAACAGTGGTACTGTGATTTTGTTAATCTGTCAAAAAAGTTGATTTCCCACAGTGACCACTCCATTCTGTGCCACAGGTGTGAAACACATTTTAGGAAGGATGTGAAAAATGACAGCTATGCTGTTCTTAAGGAGGTGTGTAAAAATGACAATTCTGAAGATCTGGAGAAAAAATATTAAAAATGGGCAAAGTTACGAGCATGCATAGAAATTGTGCAATGCATGCTTATAATGCAGTCATTGTTTGGAATTTTTCACCAGATTGCAACATGGGCTTTTTGGGACCTCCCCTCATGAGCAGTGGTACTGTCATTTTGTAATTCAGTGCTGAAAGGTGATTCCATGCAGTGGCCACAAAAATCACCTTTTGGGACAGAGAAACTAAATGATAGTGACATGTTCATGAGGTGGGGTCTCAAGAACCCCATGTTGAAAATTTGGGTCCAACATGCAAAAAAATGGTTGAGATATCATCCTAAGTTGAAACCCCCTATTGCCTCCCCTTATAAAGCTTATCGTTATTTCTTCAGTATGAAGTTTGGCTTTGAAGAGTGCAGATGTGTCCCAATTCAGAGAAGATCATGGCTCCTGACCTCCGGAGGGTAACTATGGGTGAGTGTGTGTGTGTGGGGAGGTGGATGCACAAAGGGAGGGAGGGATGGGGAAGGAGGACAAGGGAGACAATGGTGGACTGTTTTCTTGTTTGCAGGCAGAAAAAAAGAACACAAGGGAAGGTCTCATACACACACACACACACACGGACACAAAAGATAGGCACACTGGAGTGGGCTCCCAGTATGCCATAATCCTAGGGGTAATGCCAACATGTGGATTGGGCACCCCAATGTTGGCAAGTTGTATAGATGGGGGGGCACGCATCCAACACTGGGAGTGGGCATCCTGGTGTCAGAAAGGAAAGGGGAAATTGTTTAACCAGGAAAGACACACCAAGAAGAAAGACACACTAAGAGGGGGATGCCGACACAGGGTTTGGGAACCCCAATGTTGGGTTTTTGGGAGTGTGTGGTGGGCAGCAGGAGCTGTCATGTTATGATGTGCCACATAATGTGGGGTGGAACATGCCAACATGGGGATTGGGCACTCTGATGTCAGCTTTCTGGGGATTGTGGGGTGCCAACATGGAGAGTGGGCACCCTGATGTCAACAAGGCCTATAGAAGGGGCAGGGCACACATCCAACACAAAGAGTGGGCATCACCATGTTAGAAAGGAATAAGTAAACTGTTTAACCAGGAAAGACACATTAAGAGGAGAGATGCCAACATGGGGATTGGGCACCCCAATGCTGACTTTTTGGGAGTGTGTGGTGGGTGGCAGAAGCCACCATGTTATGGTGTGCCATATACTGTGGGTGGGAGAGACATGCTGACATAGGGATTGGGCACCCCGAAGTTGACTTTCTGGGGATTGTGTGGCAGATGACAGGAGCTGCCATATTTATTGAAATGTTTCTCCAGGAAAGTCGTGTAATGGAGGGGTGTCATCTGCCACTGCAATAATGAACCTGTCTCTGATTGCACAGCAGATTCATTTCAACTCCATGGCTCTCTCTGAAACTGCTGTCATTGGCAGCCTGCCCACTGGTTGGCATCATCACAACACTGACACACTTCTGAAATTTGCTACTACCACAAGATGTTGCTTGCGCATGCTCGCAAGACAACATAAAAAGAATCAGAAAAAAGCTAAGTCCAAAATAGCTTTTTCATATGGGGGCATCCTTTTTCATATGAACAACAAAAAAAAAAGGATTCCTTCATGTGAAAAAAAGAATTTGGGCTTAGTTTTTTTTTTCTCTGATTCTTTTTTTCATCTGTAGGCATCCTTTTTTGTAAAATAAAAAAAAAACATGAAAAAGGATCCCTTCATATGAAAAAAGAATCAGAAAAGAAACTAAGTCCAAATTCTTTTTTTTTCACATGAAGGGATCCTTTTCTTGTATGTTTTTTTTTTTGTTTATGTGAAAAAGGATGCCAGCATATGAAAACTATTTTTGACTTTTTTTCAAATTCTTTTTTCATATGAAGGGACCCTTTTTTATGTGGGTTTTTTCATTTATATCAAAAAGGATGCCTTCATATGAAAAAAGATTTTGGGCTTAATTTTTTGTTGATTCTTTTTTTCGTATGAAGGAATGTTTTATCATATGGCTGTTTCATTCATACAAAAAATGATCAATTTTTATGGAAAAAGATTTTGAGCTTAGTTTTCCCCACATTTCAAATTCAACAAGCCATAGCTCCCTCAATATTTGCAGTTAAGGGACAATCTATATGTCAAACCAAAGGTACTAATGAATACTACAAGTATAACACATAATATGTCCCCTTCAACAATGTAGGGGGCATAAAGAAAACCACAAAAGGTAAAACATGAATAGGATAACACTGGAAGATTAACAAGTCAAACAGTGAAGCAAATAAATTGCTTTTTTTAGCAGAAATGGAAGTGCAGGTCCCTTTTGGCCCTGCACATCCACACCAGCATGGATATATGCATGTATGACCCTGAGTTTCCATAGGCTAATGGATATGTTGGGACCTGTATGAATCAGGATATAAATATACTATCTCAAAAAGTAAGAAAATTAATTGCAAAAAAATGTTGTTAATGCACCAGTTAGGGTTAAAGTGACAAAAATAGGGAAATGTGGTGTTAGGGTTCCCAAACCTAACTCCTACCCACACCTTGCAAGAAGCAACAGGAAAAAACATTATGGTTTCACCTCTCCTGTGTCTTTGCAAATCAGGTGTGGGGGTCTACCTTGGGGTTTTCAATCCTAATGTTCATCCCAATCTTATATACTTTATATATCTCAGCTTATTTAATGCTGGAATGGGGTGAGCATTAGGGTTGACAACCCCAAGGTACACCCCACATCTGATTTGCGAAGACTCAAGAGAGGAGGAACCATAATATTTTTTCCTGTTGCTGCATGCAAGGTGGGGAATAGGTGTTAGTGTTGGGAACCCAAACATCACTATTCCCTACTTTTTTCACTTTAACCATAACCGGTTCATTAATAAACATTTTTGCAATGAATATATACAGTATATATATATATATATAAAAGACAAAGAACCTCTGTGCGTAAACACTGAGGCAAGGGTTACCTCAGAGGGCATTTGGCTGGGAAGCCAAGTTTCAAGAAAACACAAAATCGGGGCATGTGGATCTTGTATTATATATATATATATATATATATATATATATATGGAGAAAGAGAGAGAGAGAGAGAGAGAGATGTATGTATAGTGGCACCAGCCAGGATGAAATGCAGTAATGCTGCAGTATATCATTAAGTGTTGCAGTATGCCACAGGGAATGGTGTAATTCAATGGCAATTAAACCCTTTTTTTTTTTTGCAGTATTTTGTGACATGTCATTATGCCTTCATAAAATACTGTCAACATTCTTTCTCAGAATTGTATATTAGTTATGGCAATGATGTATGGATTGTAATGACCCATACCCCATCATTAGCTATGACAACATCTGGAAGGGGAGATGGAACATTTCAGGTGATCTCCATTAGACCTGTATGACCATACAACCCCTCCCAAATAGCCTCCACCTGGGTAGAGAAAGAGATGTACTCTTCTATCTATGACAGCCTGAATACTGCCACTGGTGTGGTTCAGGATCACATTTGAGTGTGGCATGTGACAAGCTAAAATGTGGGCTGTGTGGTGAACTAGGCCACTCCAGTTTGTACTGTGTGAATGAGCTTAAGTGCAATCTCTGTGAAGACAAGGCTGGTCAGATCCACCACAGCTGCATAATGAAGTCAGTGAAGTTGTGTGGGATTGTTAAGGAGGTATGGAGAAACAACACAATGATTTGTAAGTAGTAAGATTTGTTTTTGTTTCTGTTCTAAGGAAGGCATACACATTATTAGGAAAATATATGGCGGTATACATTTTAATGGAAGCAATAGGAAGCTTATAAAAGAACCCCAAAGCAAATGCCACTGATGCATGTGTTATCCCAGATGATACTGGCCAGAGAGCCAAATTTTAAAGAAAACACAATTGCACATATCCCAATAATGCAAAGCATCAGGGGAAACATATGCAAATCCCCATGATGGTACAGAAGGTGGCAGTACATGAAAAATTAAAGGCTGGCATATGTTCAGCCTTGGGATTATTTACACTATTTTTTTTTAAGAGAAACAGGGTTTTTGTCCATGAGGTAATGTAAGTTATATTTAAGCAATGTGTTGATGTGAGGAAGTCAGGTGTAATGATGATGGACTGTTAGAGAAAATGTGATATTAACTTTCAGAGGGGGTCGCATTTGATAAGGGCAAGGTAGTTATGCTTGTGATAATGGGAATATTAGGAAAGTATGAGGTCTACGCTGAAATGGAGTACAACTATGCACAGTTTCATAAGTATGTGCTCAGAGTGCAGGCAAATATGATATGCAGGTTTGTTTTAGAAATAGGTAAAATAGTGACACATGCAATTAATAGAAAGATAGATAATTACATACAGTAGACATACAGATAGAGAGACACACACACACAGACAGACTGGCGGAATAGGAATAGCAGTGAAGTACTGAAGTGACACCAACCCCACCTCCACCCCACAGACATGGGCACATATTGGGGTGTGCCTTTGGATCATTGCCCATAATGTTCATGCCATTTCACCTCACCCTACCCTGCAGACACAGACAAGAGTCGAGGTGTGCCTTGGGGTTTTCAAACTTTACACTCACCCCATTCCATATGGAAATATGCTGAAATGGGTACAGTTTAAGAGAATGGCGTGGACGTTGGGGCTGAAGAGTCAAAGGCACACCTCAATACCTGTCACTGGCTGCAGGGTGGGGATGGGGGTGGAATGGCATGAGCATTACTGCTGACAATCCCAAGTCACACCCCTGATGCCTATCAGTCCCTACAGTGCAGGGTGTTGTGGTCAGAAACCCTAATGCTCTGGGTGTTTCTTGGTATTTTCACTCCAAGTTTTCAGCATAGGCTTTTTGTGACCCCACTGCATGAACAGTGGCACTATCAGTTCATTAGCTGAAAGGAGATTTTGCACAGCAACTGTGCCATTTGGCACCCCAGGTGCAAAACACATTTTGAACAGGACGTAAAAAATGACAGCTGTACATTTCTTGCTTCAGTAACTGCTCAGCACATCTGTTGCATGACCTGCTTATTGACATTTTAGATCTGCTATTCAACGCACTGCTGCTATGGCAGTATGGCTGAGAGGGACCTGGGGGGGTGGTGGTGGATGTCAAGATGAACAATCAGAGGCTTGTAGGAGGGCAGTGGCCAAGGCCAACATGATGCTGGGATGCATCGCTGGGTGATCCCTTCACAAGGAGGGAAGTGATACTCCCTCTGTATACCTGTGTATAACTGTTTGGTGAGGCCACACTTCGAGTACTGTGTGCAGTTTTGAAGGCCACACTTAAAAAGGGACATTGAACTCCTGGAGAGGGTCCAGAAGAAGGTAACCAAAATGATCTGGGGCTTGGGGGAAAGGAGCTATGGGGAGAGGCTCAAAGAGCTAAATATGCACACATTGGCAGAGAGAAAGGACAGGGGCATGATAGAGGCCTTCAAGTACATAAAGGGGGTAAATAGGGAAAGCACAAGCATGGTGCTCCAAAGGAAGGGGTGGTAAATAGGGGGCATGGGTGGAAGCTGGAGGGGGGGAGACTCAGGGGAGAAAGGAGGAGGTGCTACTTCACTGAGAGGGTGGTAGAACCATGGAATGTGCTGCCTTGGGGGGGCTGGTGGAGGCAGAGACTGTGGAGGGTTCAAGAGGGGGTGGGACAGGTACAGTGGAAGGGTTGTGGAAGCAAAGTCCAATGAAATGTGAATATCTTGGACTGGGAAGGGAGAAGCCCAAGAAGGCAGGGGGGCAGCAAGGTCAGCTCCCAGGTTGGGGACTGACAAAACGAGCAGACACGAAATCCCGTTAGGCCTATTCTGCTGACATTTTTGTATGTTATTATGTTGGTATGCTTACTACACCAACATCATGAACCATAAACCAGATGACTGCCATAACTAGGGAAGCAGTAAAGCACAGTAGTTTAAGTCTCTTAACTGCAAATCTGGAGATCTGGGTTTGAATCCCACGGCCCCCACTTGCGTACTGGGTGACCCTGAGCAAGTCACTTAACTTCCATGTGCTCCCAGGTTGCCCCTGTAAACAAGCATTCAGCTTAGTGTGCCACTCCTGGTTAAACAATTGAAAGAAAAAACACAATATATTATTTTTCTTGCTTTATTTTGCTACTACAAGCTTTGACTAATACATCCATCCATCCTTATTTATAGCTTATGTGTCTGCGACCTAGCCAAAACTACACTCAAAATCTCACACATAAATAAATAAAATATTAGAATAGCATTTGTTTTAGTAGTGTCTCCTTCCAGGTGCCGATGACACTATGTATATATATTTATATATTTTAACTTCAAAGCACTAAACCAATTCAAATGCAAAAAACACAATACTTTATGCTCTTCACACAATGGTGTTAAACTTTAGATCCCAGAATGGCCAAGAAACAATTTAGACTTCATTCTTGCATCCCACTGTCATGCTCACTTCTCTTGCAAAATGCAATCAATTATAGAAACCCTTTCATTTCTATGCTATGCACTCTTACATCAGAGAGACATAAATCTTACCGAACTGCTGAAAAAACAAATTTATCAAAACTGGATTTCTGAATTAAAACCTGTCATTTACATTAATAGTTTACTGGCTACACACGATGCTACAGACATGACATTAACAACATTTTTTGTTTTACATGGAAAACATCCATATAATGGACTTGTCATACAGGATTTTTGGCCTTCTGTCTGCATGTATCTGACAAAGGAAAAGGCACATGCTTGATCCTTTTTTTTTCTATTTTATTTTTACGTCCAACTTGCCCATACTGTAAGAGCCAAATATTGACATGCTTAGAGTTAAAAAAAAATGATGATGTCTAATATGTGTGTGTGAGTGTGTTTGGGGGTGATATGCCTAGATGCACTTTCAGGCACTCCTTAATTACTTCACTAAGCAGCTCTGATAGTACAGTTGTTCCAACATGATAGATCCACCTCATGCCTCTCCCACATGAATAAAAAAAAAGGTGGGGGTGGATCTTTAGGAGCTTGTGTGTGTGTGTGCGTGTGTGTGTGTGTGTGTGTGTGTGTGTGTGTGTGTGTGTGTGTGTGTGCTTGAAGGGGGATATCCCTAGATGCAGTTTTAGGCACTCCTTAATTACTTCCTCAGGCAGCTCTGGTAGTCAGTTGTTCCAACATGATAGAGCCGCCTCATGCCCCTCCCACATGAATCAAAAAAAGGTGGGGTGGATCTTTAGGAGCTTCTCAGTTGGAGGTGGGGGTGGATCTTACTCCCAGAAAAAAAAACTAATGCTGCCTCCCACTACTCAGGTTCCAGTTCATCTACCACCCATTTAAGAAAGAAAATAGTACTCTGCAACCATTGACTAACATGAAAGTGTACTTATTTGAGGGTGGAAATGGCAATATGGTTAAAAAAAATGAGAAGTGATATTTGCTCCCCTGTCTAATTCACATTACTTGTGATAGCTTTAACTTGAACTTAGTGTCTATTACTGTGAATAGTGTTCAAAATGTATAAATAATGATTAACAATCTTTTCTTCTTTACAGAGTTTAAGCTGTGATGTGATTTTCATGCAGGATAGTAGTTTGCACATAGTTGTGGAGGTTTCCCAGGCCAAATTATATTGGTAGCAGGGGACATCCTTCTGGTCACATTAGGAACTTTGTATTAACATAACTATCTTGTTTATTACTCATGATACAGAAGCATTAAATCATGCCTTTTATGAGAAATTTATCAACCAGGAACAATTTCTGGTAAAATTCATCTCTTTTTTCAGCTCTGTTTTTATCCCTTCTCACTGCCTTACATTGGCCCCTTTAGCCAGTTCCAGGTCCCATACCCCATCCCATTGGTACCCTCATGCTCATAACTCTGGGCCCCTGGTCCACCTGTGACACAGCTAGTGGCATGACCCCCTCAGCAGGTTTGCCTTCACTGCCATGGCTAACTTCCCACACCATCTGGTTGGTCACAGGAGGAGATGAAGGCCAGGGGCAGCAAGGCCTAACCAGGTGAGGTTTGCAGGAGTGGCATCATCCTGTCATCCGATGGCCAGTTTCCACTCTGATTTTCCTCCACAGAGGAGAGAATGTGTAATGACGTCCTGGTGGTTTCAAGTATGCTCCCACTCCTGACACACTGTTGTCTGCCTTTCCTGCAATCCCCAAGCTTCTGTGGTCAATAGTTAATATAAGGATTGGGTTGTTGTTGAGTGGTGCAACCATCCCTCCCTGGAAGAGGAGAGCTGTCCACTGGATGGTTGATCCTCCTCCTGGGATTATGAGGCTAAGCACTGACCTCTTGGAAAATCATTCTGTTAAATTACAGTTGACTGAACTTGTAGCTTCTCAAAAATCATTTTTTATTTTTATGTTTGAATGCACATTGTGTACAATGAACATTCTGTTACATATAATCACATTTCACAGATATGTCATTGTGGGGTCCAATACAGCTCTTGTTGTAGTGGGCTCAACAGTGACAAGCCAATGATCAGCCAGGGTCATCATAACAGTGCTCACTGCTTGCAGGCTGGAAACTTCTCATAGTTGAAAGAACCAAAGTGATGTTAAGAAAGAGTGTCTTGATGCTTTCATCTGCATGAAGCCACCCAGCAAGCAGCTAAGTGGCCTCATGATAAACTCTGATCTCTCATCCAGCTGCCACAGACAGAGATGCACAGAACAACTTTCTCCTATTGCCACACATCCCCCCATCCCCTTATTATCCATGGTGCCCCATCTGTAAAAAGCAACTCCCTCATGATGCCAGGTATCCCACCACCTTTCTAATTGTCCCCTGGTACCCAAGCCATGAACAATAGTTCCCTCCCACTGCTGACCCTGGTACTTCATCCATTAAAAGTAACTCCCTCCCACAAAAAATTATCCAATCCACTTCCCTGTCACTTCCCATGCCCCTTTTAAATGCCTGAAATAAAGAAAACCATCCCCAATGTCTTTTTTCTTTTGTTTACACCGTGTAAAAAAGAAAATGGTCCATCTATGTTTGTTGCTACCACCTCCCCACAGACCCAACTGCCCAGCACCCATAACCTCCCATCCCCCATCATTATTTACCTACTGGAGTTACAATGCCATAATCCTTGCTGGACTGCAGACATGTCTTCACTTTTTAATGCTGGACCAGAAAATGAACAAATCAGGTAAGCGTGTCAATGCATTTCAATGTGTTTTGAACTTGTACTCAAAACTTGGTAATTTTTTTAAAGTTTTTCCTCAGATTTCCAAGATGGTCTTTTGGGAGCCCCACCTCATGAACGAGGTAGGTGACAAAGGGTGATTTTGCACTCATTTCACGAAATCACCTTTTTGGTGGGATTTTAAAATTTTATCCTACCAGGTTAATGAGTTGGCATCATAAGAAGAATATGTTGAAAATTTGGTGTTAAAATATTACAAAATGACTAAGTTGTGAAGGTACATTAAAAGTTTTCAATGCACACTTATAACTTTGGTAATTCTCAATATTGTCACCCCAGATTTCTAACATAGCCATTTTTTTCACACCACCTCACCAAGACGAAAGGTATCATTTTTCAAATCCTGCCCCAGGTGGGTTTTTGCACTTGTGGCAGAAAATGATGTTTCAGCCAGTACTTTATAAATGACTCTTATCATGTTCAGAATAAGGGATCATAAAGAATATGTTGAACATTTGGGGCCAAAATGTCACAAAACAATGAAGCTATGCAGAAATGTTGAATGTATTCAATGTTTACTCACAACATTGAGATTTGTGCAGATTTTGACTTCCAGATTTTCAACATAGCCCTCTGCATTCAAACTGCAAAGTACCTTTCAAATGGGATTTAAACACTTTAACCTACCTGATCATAATGTGGAGTCATAAAAAGTCTGTGTTGAAGATTTGTGGTCAAAATGTCAAAAACAACAAAGTTAGGCCGGTGCAGCAGAAGCACTTCCATCTGTAGCACAGATGACCGAGGTTCAGGAGCAGACCTCAGACACTGGAGGGTTATCTGGGGGGAGGATGCTGAGCAATCCAGGGACTGCTCACCTTCTCTGGGGAGGAAAGGAACTTAGTACCTAGTGCCTATCATCCCCTAGCACTGGCAGAGGGGTGCAGCTGCCTGGGACCATACTGGGAGCATCTAGGGGTGGGCACTTGCAGACTTCTGCTTGTCAGTTGTGGGAGCACACCTGATTGTGTGCTGAGGTCATTATGTGACTGGTCCAGCCTTGGACAGGTGGGGAAGGGGGATGCACTAGGAAAAAAACCTCAGCACAAGTCCCATGATGCTCAGATCCCAGCATGTGCCAGGACCTAGCCAATACAGGTGGTGTCTCTCCTCCTCCCGGCAGCAACCGAGGACAAAAAATATGAGCATAACAACAAAAAATAAAAGTTAGGATGAAACATTGAGTTCTTTCAATGTTTGCTCATAATGGGCCCTATTCAAAAAGCATGTGCAGGGCAACACACAGCACAGCAAGAGGTGCCCAAAAGGCAAGTACAGCCCACCCATGTGGCATGCATGTACCAGACATAGTGGCCCTGGCACACATGCCCTGCAAACATGTGCATCCCATGTGATACACAGGCAAGGAGGGGTGTGGTCACATAGACTGGCCATGCCACCCAGCCTACATGCATGCACGAAGCGGTGGATGACAGTAAGATGCATACCACCTCTGCAGCCTGCCTACATTACCATGAGGCAGATATAATTGACAGGCATGGAGCAACTGCTCCACTGGCCAGCATAGTGCAGTACAGACATGGCCTGCCATAAGGCACCAGGACAATGCAGACTGCCCCCTGCATCAGAGAACCATATGGTCGTCTGTCAGAGCCACACAAAATGTGCTGACCACATGCATGGAGGCACTACTGGCAGCATGACACACCAGTGACCCACATCATGGACTGAACCACAGAGGCATAAACACACACATGCCATACCAGACACAGTACAGCCCAGCATGCCCCAGGTTCATCAGAAGCACAGTTCCACAGCTGCTGGATGCAGACTGCCCACACACAGGCCACCGTGCCCGGCGCCGTGGGCTGCATGCCATAGCGGATGGCAGAGGCCGTCACCACCAGTGTCCACAACACACAGCACACCACGATAACCAAGACTGCCCATGCAGCACAGTGACAGGATGAGTGAGGGACATGTACACAGAAGCAGCAGACAAACAACATTGTTTACTTAACTGTAGGGCAGGGGTTGGGCAGGACAAAAGGAATGGCACAGGAACAAACAACACAAGATGCATAATCCCTTCAACAATGCAGATGCAGGGTCACTCAATCGAACTCCCCAGACTCAGAGGTGGATGACAGAGGGAGTGGGGTGGTACTAGTGAAGGGCCTCTCCTCCAGGGTGATCCTCCACACTGGTCCCCAGTGATGCTGGAATGAGAAGAACACACACAGGGGCCTGTCATCAGTAACCAGTGGGATGCATGGGTGAACAGCATGCACACACACACCCCCTGCTGGAACCTGGCCACCACCTACCTTTGACGGCTCACGGATGGCCCACAGATCCCCAATGTCATTGTGGTACAGCATGTCCCTTGTAGACTGGTGCAGGACAAGGTAGGGGGGCATGTCACATGGGAGACATCTCCTGTGGGCCACCACCTGTCCCACACCCTCCAGCCCCAGATCCATCTGCTCAAGGACTATGCACACTGACATGCCTCTTGTCACCTGGCTTACACAGCAGAGCACAATGAATCAGTCCAGGCACCGGTAACAGCCACCGCACTTGTGTGCGCGCGCACACACACACACATGTATGCCTCCACACTCACCTTCTGCATCTTCTTCACCTCCCAAATAGCCCCCACAGGCAACTAGTCCTGGAAACAGGTAGTCAACACCCATATCAGGTGCCTAAGTAGCCCACACTTACCACTACTGCCGCTGACACTACTGCCCACCACCGCCATTGTCGCTGCTATGACTGCGGCATATGGGCACAAGCATGACATCACCATGACTGAACAAGTGCCACACCCACACCACATGTGTTGTGCACGTGCCTTAAAGGGCTTGTGGAAGTTGCCTGCTCTTCACTTCACACACTGGGAGCCTGTATGGTGGCAGTGAGTGCTGATCTCACAAAGCAGTGTTGTACACCCATAAAATATGTGCCCTGGAGCATTGCTAAACACAGTCCTCCTTGGGGATGCCATTGCATGGCACCATGGCTGCAGATGGTGCATGCAACCATGCATGTTCAGAAGCAAGCTGGAGGCCTACACGCCATGACACACCATGACACACTGCAGTACATCTGTGGACTCGTAGAGGACGAAGTCAAGTCATGCACACAGCACTCCAGGGTCATGTCCATGGAGACAAAGGTCCTCTGTGCCCTGCAATACTATGCCATGGGTATGTTCCAGAGGGTCACCCGTGACGTGGCCAGCATGAGACAGTCATCAGCATCCCATGCACTGCAGCAGCTGACAGATGCATTGGTGTGCCACCTCACATGACACAGATGGTTCCATACAATGCAGTGGGACATCAGGGCAGCAAAGGGGGCATTCCATGCCAAACATGGTGGGCACCATTGACTGAATGCACGTGCCAATCCTGACAATGGCGATGAAAAAGGAGACATACCACAGTAGGATGTTTCCACAGTGTGACTTGCCAGGTTGTGTGTGACACAAATGGGATCCTGATGAACATGTGTGCAAAGTTTCCTGAGTCATGCCACAATGCCTACATCTTCAGTAACAGTGAGTTCAAGTGACATCTTGCCACAAGACCAGAGGAGTATGGCTGGATCATAGGTGAGCACATACCACATCTGACACTGCATGATACTACACAGTGTGTCAGTGGCACAGTACTAATGTTTCCTCCTGTCACCTTCACAGGGGATAGCAGCTACCTATTGTGGACTTATTTCCAGACCCCATACCTGACACCACAGCACCCTGTGAAGGAGACCTACAATGAGGTCCACAGAAGGACATGCAATATTGTGGAGCGTACAATTGGACACATGAGGATGTGATTCCACTACCTGGATCACAGTGGGAGCACAGTGATGCTGGTGTCGGGCATGGTGTGCAGAGTGTTCATCACCTGTGCCATGCTGCTCAACATCTATGTGCACCAATGACTCCAAGTGCCCCCTGATGTGTAGCCACCAGTGCACCCTGATGTGCACCCAATAGCACCACATGACCCATGCCCAGTGGTGCTCCAGGGTGCAGGGGGTCTGGTGGTGCCCCTGGTGTCCCCTTGTAGTGGACTGCATGGCAGCATGGGCCATACACCACTGCATGGTGCATGGCATCTTTGGCTGCTAGGGCAGGGTCTATGTGCATGATGGTGACACTGCCAAGCTGAGCGCACATGTGTTGATATTGATATTCTGCAAAGATGCATGTCCACTGTGTCCAATGGCAGGCACCGCATGGCATATGGGGGGCATGCGTGGCCTGCTCATCATGCTGCAGTGTCACATACATGTGTGTGTGGTGCAGTCTGTGAGTGTAGTGTTGACTGTACCATGTGTGTGCATTACAGGATGC
Organism: Neoceratodus forsteri; assembly: GCA_016271365.2. Lineage (NCBI taxonomy): Eukaryota > Metazoa > Chordata > Ceratodontiformes > Ceratodontidae > Neoceratodus > Neoceratodus forsteri. Next base: position 1,089,740,299 of record CM057450.1, read on the forward strand.
ATGCAGTAGTGTGTGTGTGTGTGTGTGTGTGTGTGTGTGTGCACTGCCAGTGTGGCTGTAGCTCCATGCCACCAAGGCTGTCCAGGCTATTGGTGGTGGCCTCCAATGGCACATCCGCTTGCACCCGTGGTGGTGCAACATTATGTGGCCTGTGGTGTAGGTACACCCAGTGGCTGTGTGGCATGCTGTGACCATTGCACACCTGGGGGGGCTTCCTCCTCTTGCCTGTGAGCTGGGTGGGCTGTGCAGGCCTTGGTGCAGAGGGCACAGGGTGGGGTCATCCCTGCACATCACCCTCCATGGGTACAGGGAGATGCAGGTGCCCAGCATGCAAATGTTCAGTGATGTACACAAGGGTATCAGCTACACTCTCCTGGGCATGGACACCTGCAGTGACCTTGTTGGCCAGCCTCTCCTGGTCTTGGACACCTGCTTTAACATCAGCAACCAGCCTCTCCTGGGTGCATATGGCACCCACAATCACCCCCTTGAGTCACTCCATGGCCTAAGTGATTTCCCTGGTGGTCTGCAGCCAGTTATGCTCAAGCCTACTCAGTTCAGGGTAGTAGTTGTCCAGCAGGCAGCTGGGTGCCACTCGGCATGCATGTCTGGTGGCCCCTCCGATGTTCCCGGTTCATTGTCTGGGGCAGTGGCGGAGGTGCCATGTGCATCAGAGGCCACACAAGATGTGGAGATACTGTCCTGGTATCCAGGGCTGTTGTTGCTGCATCCTGCTGCTGGTGGGATGTGCTGCCCATCCACCACCATGCCCTCTAGTATCTGGCTTTTCTGTATGGGTGGTGTCTGTGATGCCGAGTCCTTGGCACCGGCGGTCTCCCGGTGCATGTGTGTGTGGCTCTACTGCATGTCCTCTCCATGGCTGTGGTCAGGCTGTGCTGACTGCTATGTGGTATCCTCCTGCATTGCTTCTGCATTCTGCTGTGACTGACTGGGGGGATACACAGTCATCAGTATCAGCTGCTGTAGTGTTAAGATGGCATCTGCCACAGCAGCCATCCTGTTACTTACCATCTGATGAAGCCATCTGCTGTGAACCTCTGCTGTGGCCTGAGGGCCCCTTACCAGGGCTGTAATCTTCTTACATTGTGGGAAGGGGGACACAGGTGGTCAGTTTGCACTGTGGGTGGTGAGGGTGGGTGGTGTGGTGTGTGCCCCTTTGCGTCCTGTTTGCCTGTCAAGCTGTCCAGTCTGTTGGCCTCGCCATCTCGTAGGACATCACTGATGGTGTCCACCACTAGTTTCTCAATCAGTGACATGGGTGATCTGGGCAGGGGTGCTCCACTGCCTGTGACGCCCTGTGACTGGCATGTCTGGCACAGTTTTTTTCTTCACCTGTGACTGGAGGTCCCACCACTTGTACTTGATCGCAGCAAGTGCGCAGGCCTCTGGTCCTGTGGTGTTGATCACCACCTGGAGGTCCAGCCAGATCAAGGCCTTCATCTTCACAGGTGTGGGAAGGGACTGTCTGCTGTACAGGCTGTCACAGTGTTGGTGTATGTCGGTTACCAGCACCACCACCTGTGCACCACTGAAGTTGGTGGACTTTGGCCACCTCCCTCTGCCACCAGCTTGTCTGGCAGTCTCTGTGGCTGGTGTGGGCTGCTGTTGAATGAGGACTGCCCACTGCTCTGTCTCATGATTCACTGGCATATCTTCTGCATCCATGGTACTTCCACACTGTGCATAATGCAACCCACACTGATGTTCTGCAGCACCATATATGGCAGGGTCAAGGGGCATTCCCTCATTCCTGCACATTCTTTGGCCAACCCCAGCACATTGCTGCATGCCTCACTGTTTCCCACCCCTGTCTGTCAGAAGCTTTGTGGGTCTGTTGGTGCATGCTGTATATGCACAGGGTTCTGTGCGGCATGCAACTGCACACCCCGTCATATGATCCATTCTTGCGTATGTGTGTCCCCTTAGTGAATAGGCACCGATTTGCAATTTTTGCAGATTTTGGCCCCAAATGTAGACATAGCCCTTTTGTTACCCCCACCAGATGAACATGACAGGTGGCATTTTTCAAATCCCCATTGAAACATATTTTTGCAGTCCCTCTGTAAAATCATTTCTCAGTTAAGATTTAAAAAATCCACATGTCTTGAACATAACATGGGGTCATAGAAAGACTATATTAAAAATTTGTGTTCAGAATGTGAAAAAACAACAAAGTTATGAAAAAAAATGTTTAATTGTTCCAATGTTTACTCAACTTAATTTTTGCAGATTGTGGTCCTTAATATTCAGTATATCCCCTGTGCTATCCCTCTTCATAAGCATGACGTGTAATTTTTCAAAGACATGTTTTCACAGTTGCACTGTGAAATCACCATTTGGATGGGATTTAACAGCCTTCACCTGCCTTGATTATACCATCAAGTCTTAAAAAGTCTATGCTGTAAATATGAAGTAAAAATGTGGGAACCCACTGAAAATCAGATACCGCCTTTCAGCTGTCCTATCCCGAGTAACTACAAACTAAAAATGTGTGAAAGCAGGACACCACTACAAATGAGAAATTGCATCTCATCTGGTGTATCCAGGGTAAATAAATATAAAATGGCAGGGTAAAATCATGTAATCTGATTGGCTCTTATTTATATGTAAAATATAGTTTACACATGGTTAAAAAAAAGGACTGTTCAGCAGTGAAGAGTCTGCAACACAGATCAATGGGCATTTTGAACAAAGGCATTTTGGTTAGCCCCCTACTGCCAGAACTGATCTTCCACCACAAACATGGTTGAAACCTTTACACTGTAAAAAAAACTTCAACTGGGCCTTAAAAATAAAACTACCTTAAATAAAAAATAAAACAAATGAATTAAATGTTGTTTCCCTGATCATCACACTCGCCTTATATACATAAACAAATTAGAAAAAATAGGTATTGTTTGCAGTTTTCACAATTGTTTCTTTGCTAACAGTGAAAATTCCCCCTTCTATGTTTACGGTCTCATCAGGGAACTCCCTTCTTCTTGCCCTGACAGTGAGATAACTGAGTCTCTGGCTGTAATAAAGGCCTTTGTTGTCCGTGTGTACAGTGCATTGGGAGAGAAACATTCTGCCAGTGGAATTGAGCAGAATTTTGAATCCATGTATTCCATGGTAAACATTTCATATCTTGAATGTGAAGAGCAACAGAGAGAAAAAAAAACAGGAGGAAGAAAGTAGGCAATAATACAATGACATCATCAGTGACATCACTTGAAGTGGCGGAAGGGCTATTTTATCACAAATACACACAAGTAAATCTATTTTCTACATATAAACATGCTTTTCCCAACAGTCAAAAGTAAAAAAAAAAAAAAATAGGAGCCAATTTTATAAGCACAATTAGGCACTCAGGGTGTGTGTAAACCATATTTTATAGCACAGCCAGCAGCTGAAGTCACTCGGCCTTCAGCCTCATGCCTTACTATGCCCCTGGCCGTGCTGTAAAATATGGTTTACATACAGCCCTTCATGCCTTATTGCTTATGTAACAAGCATTTTTCAATGCCAAATGTTTGCTTGCTGATATTGGCATTGGCACTGCGTGAGTTAGAGAGATGCATAATAGGAATGGCAGTGAAGTATTGAACCAATGCCAACCCCCACCCCCATCATGCAGAGACTGACAGGCATTGGGGTGTGCCTTTGGGTCATCGGATATAATGCTCACGCCATTCCACCTCACCCCACCCTGCAGACAGTGACGGGTGTCACAGTGTGCCTTGGAGTTTTTGGCCCTTATGCTCACCCCATTCCATAAGGAAATACACTGAAATGGGTGCAGTATAGGAGGATGGGGTGAATGTTAGGGCCAAAGACCCCAAGGCACACCTTGATTCCTGTCAGTGGCTGCAGGGTAGGGGTGGGAGTGAAATGGTGTGAGCATTACAGCCAATGACCCCAAGCCACACCCCTGATGCCTGTCGGTCTGTGCAGGGTGGGCCATTATGGTTGGAACCATAATGCCCTAGGTGTTTGTTGGTATTTTCACTCCAAATGTTCAACATGGGCTTTTTGGGACCCCATCTCATGAACTATAATTTCATTACTTGACCCGGAAGGTGATTTTGCACAGCAAATGCACCATACTGTGCAAAAGCTGCGAAAAGACATTTTGGGCAGGATGTGAAAAATGACATTTGTAATGTTCATGAGGAGGTATAAAAAATTGGCAATGTTAAAAATCTGGAGTTAAAATATGAAAAAGTGGTGAAGTTATAAGCATGTGTAGAAACTGCATAATGCACGCTCATAGTGCAGTCATTTTTTGGAATTTGTTTGCTAAATTTTCAACATGGCCTTTCTGGGGCCTCCTCTCATAAACAACGGCACTGTGATATCATTAATCTGCCCCAAAAGTTGATTTTGCACAGTGACTGCACCATTCTGCGCCACAGGTGTGAAAACACATTTCAGGCAGGATGCAAAAAATAACAGCTGTACTGTTTATAAGGAGATGTGAAAAACAGCAATGTTGGAAATATGTAGTGAAAATATTAAAAATTGGCAAAGTTATGAGTGTGTGTACAAACTGTGCAATGAACACTTGTAATGCAGTCATGTTTTAGAGTTTTTTTACCAGACTTGCAACATACGCTTTTTGGGACCCCACCTCATAAACAGTGGCTCTGTCATTTCATTAGTCAGTCCCAAAAGGTGATTCCACACAGCGACAATGAAATCACCTTTCGGGACAGAGAAACAAAATTACAGTGTCAGTGATCACGAGTTGGGGTCCCAAGAACCCCATGTTGAAAATGTGGGGCAAAAACTCAAAAAAATGGCTCTGATATAAATCTAAGTTGAACCCCCCCCCCCATTCAGTGCCATTATAGGGCTTACCATGATTTTCTTCATTATGTGGTTGGCTTTTAAATAGTGCAGATGTGTTCCTGGTCCACAGAAGATCACAGCGCTAGACCTCTGGAGGTATGTGTGGGGTGAGGGGGGTGTGGGGAGGTGGGGTGCACAGAAGGAAGGTCAGAATAGGGGAAGAGGGCTGCCGGAATGACAAGGGGATGTTTTCTTTTTTTTTTTTCAGGTTTAAAAAAATATGTCATGGGACTGTTTTCTTTTTTACAGGTGAAAACAAAACAGATTTTGGCACATTGGGGTTGGCTTCCAGTGTGTCAGACTAGTGAAGGGGGATCAATGCCGACCTGGGGATTGGGCACCACAAGATCAGCTGACAAAAAGGGGGTGTGGGGAGCATGTCTGACACTGGGAGTGGGCATCCCAGTGTTGGAAAAAATTAAGATTACTTTGGCATATTGTTGTAGGCTCCCAGTGTGCCACAGTAGTGGTGGGAATGCCGAGACAGGGATTGGGCACCCCATTGTTGGCAAAATATATGTTCAAGCTTGGGGCGGCATGCCAACACAGGTATTGAGCACTCCAATGTCAGTTTTGGGGGGAGTGAGTGGTGGGCAGCAGGAGCCACCAATTATGTGTGGCGGGGATCATTTATTTATTTCACCAGGAAAGACACACTGAGCAAACGAGTTGCTCGTAAGTCCAGCCATGCGCATTACTGTGCACTGTAATGGACAAGGCTGGAATGTTCCTGGTTGCCAGAAAGAGGAAGGGAAAATATCTACCATTCCAATGATGAACCTGTCTGTTATTGGAGCAGCAGATTTCTTTCAAGCCCAGTGCTTGCTCTGAAACTGCCATCATCAGAAGCTTCCCTGTTGATTGGTGGTCAAGGGATGCACCACTGAAAGTGTTTGCCAGATTGGCCAAACACTGCCACACCTCTGCAATACTCTACTCTCCTCAAAATGTTTCTTGTGCAAGCACACACAAACAAACATAAAAATGAGTAAAAGTAGGACCTCAGTACTGAAGAGCCTCCAATGAACTGTGCATCTATGCTGCTCTATCATAGGAAAACAACATATCGTAAAAGCTGCACCCAACTGAAAATGCAACTTGCCTTTCAACGGGGCTATTCTGGGTAAATATATTATAAAAATAGGTAAATGCTGGGCCCCATTTAAAATTATATCTTACATCTTGGCTTGCTATCCTGAGTAAATATAGTGTAAAAATTGGGAAAAGCAGGATCCGACTGGAAACAAGATGACATCTGAGCTGTGCTATCCTGGGTAAATACAGTACAAAAATGTGTCAAAGCAGGACCCAGTTGAAAATGATTTATTGCAGCTTTGCTTAGTTATCCTGAGTAAATATATTGCAAAACTGTTTAAAAACAGGACCTGACAGCAGAACCGCACTGAAAAGGAGATGTTGCACCGAAGATGATCTGTCCTGGAAAAATATAGAAGAAGTATCATGCTAAAAATAAGATTTTACCTCTCACCTCCACTATCCTGGGTAAATGCAGTATAAAAATGTGTAGAATCAGGCCTCCATTACAAATAACATATTACGTCTTATCTGGACTATCTTGGGTAATAACTATATACAGTAGTAAAAATGTGTACAAGCAGGACCTTGTACAACAGCATGCAAGCAAATATTCAGTAGTAACAAATGCTTGTTTATAATAACCCAATTACCTGGTGGGAGGAGTCAAAAAGTGATTTTTGTAACTTTTCTCAAAGATGGGAAGAAATTAAAGAAATGGATATTTTTAAATGTTTGACTTTACGGGCATAGCTGCATAAGTTGATATCGCTATCGGTTTTCTCTGGAAACAACTTTGCAAGTCAAATTTATCAGATCAAGAAAACAATGATCTTTCTTACTATAGGTACTGAACTAACTGGTCTGTAATTCTCTGACTCGTCCTTGCCTCTACTTTTGTGCAGTGTGTAAGGAAGATTTGATTGACCACTGACACTGCTCTCCAGTCCCTAGGGACCACTGCTGTGTTTAGTGATCAGTTAAATATGTCTACAAGTGGTCCTGCTATCACCTCTGCTACATTTTTAAGTATTCTTGGGTCTAAGCCATCAGATCCCATAGATTTACCTACTTTCAATCGTTTAAGATTTTTTAACACCATTTTCCCTGTTACTTTGGCCTTGCTACTTGAACACTCGCTTTCCTGCCTTCCGCTCTTAACTCCACATTCCAGTAGTGGCCCATCCTTCTCCTTAGTAAAGACAGAACAAACATATTTGATCAGCATCTCTGCTTTCCTTTTGTCCCACATCTCTCATCCTCCCTCAGTCTTCAGCATCGCAATATCCCCACTAACCTTGGGTTTCCCCTGGATGTACCTGAAGAATAACTTAGTGACTAGTGTTGTTGTAAATGGAATTTAAAGCTCTATCATGTGTTGTTGCATAATCACTGTAATGTCAGGATATTGTTGTACCATCATTCTGAAGTCACAGCAAGGGTACAACACCTAAAAGTGAGCTCCACCAGCAACATAAACAAATTAGCTATTTTTTTGGAAACATTTTTAAAATGTCCCCCATATCCTGCTGCTTTCCAACTAATCAGGTGTTATTATAGGAGAGAATGGTATTCATTAATTTATTCTATTGCAGGGAACTGATAAGTGAGCATACTCGCTCCAAAGTGGGATAATTTTGTTTTTTTACAGGTTTACATAATTTTTTATGTATTCTTTTGAATACTTAGGGACTTAATGAAGGAGAGAGGTTGGGTACTAGAGGGTGGGTATGGTGGGGGTTATTACAGTATTTTTGGACTTTCATGACAAAAACAGGTTGGGGAAGTGGCATGGGTGGAGGAAGGTATATAAGAAACTTTGTCAACACGGATGGGGGAGGAAGGATGTAGGTGTTAGAGGGTGGACTGGTGAGGGTGTCTATCAGTAAATAGTGTGGGTGGTGATAAGGGGCACAGTATTTTACATTGAGTGGAGAGTAGCTGCTAGTTGTTTTTTTTTTAACTTTCTTTTTTTGTTTTAACACACAACAAAGGAACACTTTGTATAGTTTTCACCTGATTCCTGCACGTTGTGGTGCTTTGTTGGCACTTTCCTTGATGAAGTGCACTATGTGTAGTCTTTGTCATGCAAAGGTGTGTACTTTGACAATTGAAAACTCCATGAAGTGTGGCTTCAGGCAAAGCAAAGTTGGGAACACTTCAGAAAGCCAGACTGAAGTGTGCAAGTTTTCCTGTCTCTATATAATGCCATACTCCTTAGGATGAGGGACCTTATAAAGAGCAGTACATCCAAAACCAAAAATGATCACATCATCTTATATTTAATGCTAAAATAATAAATGAATAATCTAAAAAAATCTGAAATGTTTAGAACCCTAAAATCAGGTTCTCTTAGATAAGACAAATTACCAGTTCAGCCAGCATCAAATAATCAAATATAGGTACTGTATCTAAAATGCCATGGGTGAACTCCTAAGATGATACAGCAGAGAGTTCCATATAGTAAGGGCAACCACTGAGAATGCTCTGTCTCCTGATTGTTTTAAATGAAGCCTGAAGAAGGCCTGTAGTAAGTCTTAAGAGGAGCAAGGGATGACTGGTGCATAAAGAATTAGTAAATCTTTAAGATAATCACAGCCCAGTCCATGCTGAACTTTTTAAGTTAAGAATGAAATCTTGAGTCATCTCATCGGCACAATGGTAGGGCTGCCACTCATGACACAGGTGAAAAAGGTTCAGGAACAAGCATAGGTCACTAGAGACTGGCCTGCAGAGGGTTTATCAAGCACCTCAGGGACAGCTTTCCTCTGATGAGGTAGGGAGATACAACCTCTCGTATCTTGACTGCCACCTGGCAGCAGTCAAATGGTAGCACAAGCAAGCACTATTTGAAGGGAATGGCTGCCAGTGGCTGTCATGCATGCCTGCCTGCCTCTGCGAGCCTTCCTGTATGTCATTGCTGGATGATGCCCTGTGGAGAACAAATGAAGAAAAAACAGCCCAGATTAGATTCAGCACCCCCACAGGCTCATGCATGACCAGCATGTCTGGCCGTCCACCACCACATGTGGTACTGTGTAAGAAGTGGATGGTCCATCAGAAGGTGGGTGAAGGGAATAGGAGTGTACTGTACCAGGGGTGAGGGGCAAGAAACACAAGCTGGAAAAAATGCAATCTTTAAAATGGTGCACCACAAACAGGAAGCCAGTGCAGACTGCACAGCACAGGGGAAATATGGTCTGTGAATTAAGCACCAAGGTAAGCAATCTGGTTGCAACATTCCACATCAGCTGAAAGTGACACACCCACTATCTAGGCAGCCAGAAGTATTGAGTTACTGCAAGTGAGTCTGGAGGTCATAATGTACACTAGCCACCAGTCCTCATGTCTGAAAAGGGGATTAATGTGGGAAATATTTTTGAGTTATAAAGCACACTATGGACAACTGTTGACACATAATGCTCAATGAAAATGTGTTGTGCATAATGACCATATCTACAGCAGACAAAGCTGAGCCTTTCAAAAATGGCAATTGCATGTCCCCCATCTTTGCCAACCAACAAAGGCCTGTTTTTAATTGTAGCACCTCCATGTTGCCCAGATTAAAACTGAGCCAGCCGGAAGCTGCCTCATCAGAGATTTCTTGTAGGCAATGGTCAAGTACACAGAAAACTTCTCGCCCATTGAGTATAAATGAGAAATACAACTGAGCATCATCTGCACAGAAATGAAATATTATGCCATGCTGTATAATGATGACACACCCTAAAGACGGTGGGCTAGATCCTCAAAGAGAGCCAAAAATTCTGTAGTTGCGGAAAAATGGATTGTAGCACTGCAGAAATTTGGTTGCACCATATTCACAAAGAAAATTTCCACAGTTGTGGAAAAGCACAAAACAGGTAAGTTGTGAAATTCTCCAAGTGCTGAAAATCTGCGTCATTTTTTCTGCAGCTGCTGAAAATTCTTAAGTGCGGATCCACAGCTGATGAAAAGGCTCAGCAGGCACAACAGCAGGTGATCCATATTAACTGGATCAGCAGACTTTGACAGTCTTGCCATAGAGGTAGCAGAAAGTGCTCACAGAGAGACTAGCAGCCATTCCCTCAGCTGGGACCGCTGCAGCACCACTGGTACCAGCAGGACCATGCACCAGAGTGGCTGTCTGTAACTGATGGTGGAACTGATGGATGTGTCTCTCCCTGGAGTGTTTATGTTGCCTGATTCAGTAGTACTCACTGCAGGCTGTTACCTGCTCTGCCTCTACTGGCTGTGGGGCTCCTTTATGGCTCCACTGGGTCTAGTGGTTATAGTTTGTTGCCTTTCAATGAAAATGTGTGCTATTTCTGTTGTAACAACTGACACTACTATACACCCACTGGTTTGCTGTAGCTTGGTGCCTGAACCTCCACTATAATTGTATCTCAATTGTTGGTACTATACACTGCATTTTGCTCAGGGAGAGTTACGCCTCAATCTCTGTGGTGCAGCATGTGTGCGACATTTTTTTTGCAGCTGTGAAAACACACTGGCTGAGAATAGCCTTTAAGGGAATATGCCATACTTTTCAATGGCTTTTTTCCCCCTCAGGAACTTCTGCAGCTGCATTTTGTTCCACAGTCTGCATTGTATTTTTTCCACAGCTACGGACGTTTTGTGTATACCACTCAATGTAATTTCCCCTTTTTCTCTGCAACTGCGGAACATTTGGGGACTTGCAGATGGTTTTTCACCTTCAGAGTGTTTTAAGAATCCAGCTCAGTATGTTTACTGCATATACCATGGAGGACAAAATCAACCCCTGGGGAACCTTGCAGTAGCCAGAGAGGTAAGATAAATCCAATAAAACCTGCTATAGTCTGCTGGGTGGGAAAGAATTCAAACCCCTTCAAAGCTATATTGATAGAACCTATGCATTCCTCTAGGCAACCAATCAAAACTCATGACTCACAGTATCAAATGCTCATAAGCGGTCAAGAACAACAAACCACTCCTCCCCACCTCACACTTTAATTAGTGTCATTTCCAAACTTGGCAAGGCCTGAAACCAGTTTGGAATGGCTTGCAGATGTCAAATTTCTCATGGTGAGCCTCCAGCTACATCACCACAACCTTCTCAATAATCTTCTTCAGAAAGGGAATATTTAGACAGGTCTATAATTTATATTTTTGCTTTTTAAGGAGGACACTCATCATGGCTCTCTTTAGAGCTGCTGGGAAGCATCCCTCCATTAAGGAACACTGACAAATCCTGAAAAACACAGGAACCAGGAACTGCCAGCAATGCATCAATAATCAGGACTAATCTTAGTCAAAATTATAAAAAGTGTGATGCAGTCCAGAGATTACTTCAAGCACTTCTTCCACCAAGGTTGACCACAACTCCTTCCAGAACACTGAAGGGCCCCTGTTCCTTATTTCATTGACATGGCCAATCCCTGACAGACCACTAGAAGAGACCCTACAGTAGATCAAATAATGGACACTGTCCAGGAAGAACTGATCAAGCTTCTCATAACTTTCTGCAGGTAACACCTGCAGACTGTAGATAGACCTGGTTAATCAGTATGTTGACAGTGCAAAAAAAGTTGAGCCAGACTGTTTTAGCCAAAAGCAATTACCCTTGACAGGAACTTTGCCTTTTTGAGGGTAATGGACCTCTGATGTTTCTTATAATGGTACTTCAGAGCCTTCTTGTGGCCCACCAAATCCAGTCCCTTCCAGGAATTCTCCAACCTCTGCCATGTTGCCTTAAACTGTCTCAGCTGTATTTATACCATGGTGACCTATGACAGCAGGTCAGTGGGCAGACATGGACAGGTGCTAGTCAGTTCAGAACTGCAGTAAAGGCCATTTTTATAGTTATAAACTGTGACTGATGCACCTTCCTTGCAAACTAACCCCATGCTTGAGATGTTCAGTTCTGCCCTGAGCATTTCTACCTCAAAAGATAACATTGGGAAGATATTGGACAAACTCTGAAGGGGTGAAACACTCAGGGGTACCCTACTAGAAACTGCATGGCATGGGGATCCAACCAACTGACCAGATCTACCCTACAATCCCAGTTGTTCAGCCTCAGAGAGAAAACAAGTTCCGAGATGTGGCTAAGTTCATGAGTTGCAGAGGTAACTTCCTATGTGAGGCTCAGCAAAGTCATCAAACAAATTGCAAAACTTCATTGTAAAACCATACATTGAAGTCCCCCAGTAAAATTAGTCTGGTGGAGTCTGGTGCCAAGGTGCTGATGAAGTCTGCAAATTACCACAGGAACTCTTGCTTCTGCCAAGGAGGACAGTACACCAAGGTTTCTCTGCACCTCACACCTGCATCCATTTTGATGGTCACACATTTAAACAACCCTGTCACGCTCAGTGGGTAGGTTGCAAGCCTCAAGAAGGATGCAAAACAGGTGGTCACCTTTCCCTCTATGCTACTTCAGGCATTGTACTTCTCACCTTTTAGGTTGGGGGGGCAATTTTTCCAGTGTAGAACCACCCAGCTACTCCTTCATCAGTTGGCTGGACCAGGTTCCGTCCTTGCTGTGCCTCTTGGATGACATTCCTTGTGAACTTGCTTGTGAGGAGATTATCAGATGATCTAGGGCTTGCAGACATGTCTTGAGTCATGCTGCACCTTTCTGCATGGTCATCTCTTGCAGCCTTTTCTGGATCTCCATGGCATGCTTTGCTAGATCTCTCATTGATGCCATTGCCTTCTGTAGCAGACTTTCGCTACCTGTGGTATCAAGTTTATAACACCTTATTTTTCCCGATTTTCATGTCTGCCCACTACATGGAGTAAGATAACACTCAGGGGCAGGCCACTAGATCTCACTAAGTGCCACTGCCTGCTGTGCTCACTCACTCACATAGGACCTGCCCGAAAATGTGCCTGCCTCTGAAACGTCCCCTTAATAGCATTATCTACAAGTAGCTCTTTAACCACTGCATCCCTTGCCTTTGTAGGGTCACTGGCCTTGTATTACCCTTAAACCTACCAATTTTTGACCATGCAAGCATGAAGCCTGTAGTACCTTTAGGTATACTGACATATATACCAAAAAAAGTTCCAAGCACACAGTAACCTCATAAAAGAGACATACAGGCCAATGCCAATTGAATCCATATTTTTAATGAACAAATGTGCAGACAAACAATCTTGCCTGATGCGTTTCAGACAAATGTGTCCTTTATCAAAGGCTAAGGACTTAAGAAACACACTCAGTATATACACAAGAACACATCATGTGGCCTGATGACATCACATTAAAATAATTAATGGGCTAATAGCTTGGCAGAAGACACCAGGAGAAAGGACTGCTGTGTGACTGAACTTCTCTACTGGGACTATATTGACCTCCTTCCCTCCCCTCCACCCCCCCACCCAAAGCTAGTTCTATTTTTATAGGCACAGGATTTGACTGACAACAGGAACTTCCTGTTTGGGAGCAGGAAGTGAGTGATCACAGAACCACCAAAGACCCACCATCCTAGAAGGGCAAGAGTAGCTCTCTGGCCCTCTCTAGCTGCTGGAGGTCTGCCTCTGAGCAAGTAAGTGGTCAACTGAGAAATATAGGATATTCTTGTCTCAGAACAGGACAATCAGGAGCTTAAAGGGCACACAGGCAGAAAGTAAGGAGAGAGAAAAAAAACAGAGGAAAGAGTAAGGATTGCAAACAGTTAAGGGGCCAGAAATAAGACATGATTGGAGTGGTGCAGTGCAGTGGCTGTGGAGCAGCAGTCTTCCGGGAGACATTCTGGAGGATGCGGTGTTGTCCCATCTGCAGGCACCTCTCTGGGCTGAGGGAGGAGGTTGCTCATCTCCAGGCTAAGTTGGCCAGGATTTTTGGGACCTCCTCTTCCATCCAGGGACCACCAGTGCCACTGCCGTTGCCTCAGAGGTTGCCAAGAAAGAGGAGTGGTTGGACCACAGAGGGCTCAGGGAGGGTGAGGGTGGTGGAAGAGAGGAGCATCCCTCCAGTTGTACCTCTCCACACTTCCTATGCCATTCAGACAAAGTGTGGTTCCTCTATGGAGGCTCCTGCAGTGGAGACCAAGGAGGATGCTGGGAACCTCCACAAAGGAGACCCACAGGAGGGTGGCAGGGGACCCTGCAGGGGAAGGAAACAACTCCTGGTGGGGGACTCCAATGTTAGGAAGGTAGAACTGGGGGAGGAAGGGGAGAGGGAGGTAAGGTGCCTGCCTGCCTGGCGCCATGGCTTGAAGGGGCAGGGAGTGAATCCTCAGGATTGCCGGAGCAGCTGCACAGGGTGGGGAGATGGATATCATTGTCCACCTAGGGACAAATGACCTGGCTAAGAAAGGGATTAGAGAAGTGCAGGAAGAGTTTGTGGAATCGGGGAGGGGCCTTAGTCAAGTAGTACGCACAGTAACCTTCTCAGAGGTGCTGCCCATCTATGGCATTTGAGAGGCTAGGGTGTTCTGCACCATGGGATTCAATCAGTGGTTGAAAAACTGGTGTGAAGCTCAGGGATTTGGCTTCATTGGGGACTGGGGGTCCACCTGGAGTGATGCAAGCCTATATTGGCATGATGGGTTGCATCTGTCCGGGAGGGGAACCAGGATACTAGGTGACAGGTTTAAATGCTTCATTGACAAGCGTTTAAACTAGTCAAGGGGGAAGGCACTGGAAAGGAGCAGGGAAATCCTAGCCCCCCCCAAAATAATCACAGTAGTAAGTGCGGCAAACACTAACATAGAGGTGTCGATAGGGAGAAGGACTGGGATATATGGAGAAAGTGACAAAGGCAAGAAGGACTGGGATGGGGCAAAGGGAATAAGGCCATCAGGAAATGGAGGGTAATGAGTACCAATGCCTGTAGTCTGGGCAACAAGCTCCCTGAGCTGGTGGCCTTGATGGAAGATGGATGCCTGGATATTGTAGCAGTCACAGAATCATGGTACACAAAGAACCATGACTGGGATGTTAACATACCAGGGTACATAACCTACAGGAGAGACAGGCAGGGGAGAAGAGGGGGAGGAGTAGCTCTCTATGTAAAGGAAGGGATAAAAGCAACTGAACAAAAGAGTAAACAGGGAGGAGAGGAATCACTGTGGGTCACCTTGGAGACTGGAAAGGGCACCACAATCCGCATAGGGGTTGTGTACAGATATGATAGAAGGCATTCTTAGAATGGCAGAGAAAGGGGAGATACTGTTGATGGGAGACCTGAATATGCCAGATGTTAACTGGAGCACATTTGCTGCAGCCACATCCAAGAGCAGGGCCACTCTTGATGCCCTACAGGTGGCAGGCCTCAGACAGCTAGTTTCGGAACCCACTCATGAGGGAGCAATGTTAGACCCTCGTACTCTCAAACAGGGGCAGTGAGAGGATCTCAGATCTGAAGTGGGTTGCCATCTGGGGACAAGTGACCATCAAGCAGTGTGGTTCACGCAACTCAGCTACAGAGTCATGCAACAAAAGTGAGGGTACTGGACTTTAGAAGGACTGACTTTGGCAAGATGGGAGAGTGCCTGAGAAAAGCACTAGCAAACAGGCTAGAAGGAGGTGTGGAGCAAACAATGGGGAATCATCAAACTGCCATCACAGAGGCAACAAGCCTTTGTGTGAAGCAAATAAACAAATCAAAATGAAAGAAAAAGCCACTATGGTTCTCAAAAGAGGTGGCTGTGAAAGTCAGGAAGAAAAAGATAGCATTCCAGAAGTATAAGGAAACACAGAAGGAGCAGGACAGAGTGCTGTACCAGTTAAGGCAGAAGGAAGCAGGGAGGGAAGTCAGAATAGCAAAGGCCCAAACTGAGGAAAAGATAGCCAACTCAGTTAAGAAGGGGGATAAAACCTTTTATAGGTACATCAGCGAGCATAGAAAGACAAAGGGAGGGATAGTGAGGCTGAATAGAAGGAATGGTGGGTGGGCAGAGGGGGACAGTGAAAAAGCAGGGATACTGAATGAATATTTCTGCTCAGTATTCACAAAAGAGGAGGAGGAAGTGCCTAATCCAATTAACAGAAGCACTCTTGATAGGGGGGTCGATCCCAGTCCTTTCACAGAAGAAAAGGTTCTGCAAGAACTCCTAAAACTGAAGGTGGACAAAGCAATGGGTCCTGATGGAATTCATCCCAGAACTCTAAAAGAATTAAGGGAGGAACTAGTGAAACCACTGGCTACTCTTTTTAATAAATCATGGGAAGATGGTGTGGTACCCGAGGACTGGAGGAAGGTGGATGTGATTCCCCTTCACAAAAGTGGGACCAAGACAGAGGTGGGAAACTATAGACATGTCAGTCTGACCTCTGTGGTAGGGAAAGTGATGGTGTCACTTCTGAAGGAAAGAATAGTTGAGTACCTAGAGGCCAGTGGAGCACAGGACCCAAGGCAGCATGGGTTCACAGCAGGAAGATCATGTCAGACAAATCTAATAGATTTCTTTGACTGGGTGACCAAAGTAGTAGACCAGGGAGGGGCTGTGGACATGGCCTACCTAGACTTTAGTAAGGCATTTGACACAGTCCCACACAAAAGATTAATAGTCAAATTAATCAGCCTGGGAGTGGGTCCCAGGGTGGTAGCCTGGGAAAAACATTGGCTGCACAACAGGACACAGAAGGTAATTGTAAATGGAGTCCACTCTGAAGAAAGAGGGGTTACTAGTGCGGTACCACAGGGTTCAGTATTGGGTCCAGTCCTTTTAAATGTCTTCATCAGTGACATTGCAGAGGGACTGGAAGGAAAAGTATGCCTTTTTGCAGATGACACAAAGATCTGCAACAGGGTTGATATACAAGGAGGCGTGGAAAGGATGAAAAGGGACTTGGCAAGGTTGGAGGAATGGTCGGAAGTACGGCAGCTAGGTTTCAATGCAAAGAAGTGCAAAATAATGCACCTGGGAAGCAAGAACCCAGGGGAAGAATACACAATGGGTGGGGAAGTAGTAACAACAACAAAAGAAGGGACCTGGGGGTAATCATATCAGATGACCTTAAGGTTAGCAAGCAATGTGAGAAGGCAATAGGGAGGGCTGGGGGTATACTGGGATGCATAGGGAAAGGCATCAGCAGCAGAAAACAGGAAGTTGTTATCCCTCTGTACAGACAGTTGGTGTGACCCCATCTGGAGTACTGTGTCCAGTTCTGGAGACCCCATCTCCGCAAGGACATAGACAGGATAGAGGTAGTCCAGAGGAGGGCAACTAAATGGTGCAGTGTCTGCAAGAGAAGCCGTGATGAGGAGAAACTAAAGGAGCTTAATATGTATACCCTTGAGGAAAGAAGGGAGAGGGGGGACATGATAGAAACTTTTAAGTACCTCAGTGGAATCAACAAAGTCCAAGAGGGTAGCATCTTTCAGAAAAAGAGATGTGCAAGAACAAGGGGACACAATTTAAAGATAGAAGGAGGGCGGTTCAGGGGCAATGTGAGGAAGTATTATTTCACAGAGAGGGTAGTGGATGCATGGAACAGCCTTCCTGAGGAGGTTGTGGGGTCTAAAACTGTGGGAGAATTCAAGAATGTGTGGAACAGACATAAGGCAATTCTTGTGGGGGGTAGGAAGAAATAGGCTGTTGGTTAACTAGGATCTGCAGCCTATCCTGTAGGTAGGGAAATGGGCAGACTAGATGGGCCAAGCTGTCCTTATCTGCAGTCAAAGTCTATGTTTCTATGTTTCTAATTCTCATTGGATAACTTAAATCAAAGTGCATTAGTCAAAAGGTGAAAAAACATCTCTTAAATAGCTCCAACCCAACTAATTACATATCAAAATATCTGAAACAGGACTGAATAAGTATTTCATAAATAACTAAATAAGTCTGTACATCCTGCACCATTAAAAATATAATCTGAAACATATAAGGGAAAAAGAATAGGAGGTAGAGAAGGGGAAAGATTGTCAATAGCATTAATGTTTAGTATATACATATTAAAACTAACAATTCAGTTTAAATTATGCTCACAAACAATTACAAAAACAGCAACAGTTAAGCTTACTTCAGAATAAAAATAAGACAAAAAACAACACTATCTTCAATTTTTTAGATAGGGGCGTACATCCAAAAGAATATTGAGACATGGCTTCTTATTTGCTTTCATAGACAGGATTCAATAATTCTCTCGCTTTATAGCTAGATTATTAAAACTACCCCTTTTAGGGTTTCGGTTCACTTTGTTGATTGCCACAAAGAAAATTTGTGAAGTTCTTTATCATCAGATTGCAAAACGTATACCAATGTGGCATACAAGGGGTCATTCCTGAATGTAGCTTAAATATGCTCTCCTAAATGGGTCTTAAAAAGCCTAGTCATTTTCCCCAGCATAAAAGGCTTTACACTTACTAGTTGCCAAATCAATAACTCCTGTCGTGTTGCAAGTGATAAACTGTCTAATCTGATAATTTTTGTCTATATTACAGCTGGTAAATTCTTTAGTCTGCCTTACTTTATCACAGTAAATACAATTATGACATTTATGAAACCCTTTCTGTAGTTGTAACCAAGTCTGTGGTTTAGTATCTTGAAAGTGACTATGTACCAATTCATCTTTTAAAATCAGAGCTCTCTGAAAACACATCCTTACTGGATTCTGGCTGACCTCTTTCAGTCCTCGCTCTGCAGCCATAATGTGCCAGTGTTTCTTAATCATTTTCTCTAATTCTTCAGCTTGAGCTGAAAATGCTGTAACAAAATTAAACCTCTTTGTATCCACCTGTTGTCTAGCCTGTGTTGTTAATAAGGTAGACCTGTCTCAGGATCCTGCATCATCCCAAGCTGAAAATACTCTGGTGTTATTGTAACCTCTTTCTAGAAGTCTATTAGCTAGAAAACAGTGTCAGTGGCTCAGTAGGTAGCATACTAACATACTATTTGCCAGCAGATTAGGCCTTATGGTCTATCGAGTCTGCTCGAACTTTAGATCCTTAGTTGGGTGCCGAGACCCTCCCATCCCTTGTGCTCCAGAAACCCGTATCATTCATCCCCACCCCCCTGGGACAGGCCATCATCTGATACATCCACTTTCTGTGTCTGTCCCATCCTCTCTTGAAGCCTCCACTGTGGATCTCTGAACCAGCTCACCAGGCAGTGCATTCCAAGGGTCCACCACCCTCTCAGTGAAAACCTCCTCTCTTCCCCTCACCCTTCCACCTTCCAACTTCAAACCATGCCCTCTGGTGATACCTCCCTGCTTTAGTCTAAAGATCCCTCCATGTTTACCCTATTTATTCCCTTGAGGTACTTGAAGACCCCAATTATGTCCCCCTGTCTCTCCTCTCCTCCAATGAAAACAGACAGAGCTCCTAAGTCTGTCCTCATACGTCAAATCCCCTAGCCTCGATTATCTTTGTTGCCCTCCTCTGTACCCTCCAGGAGCTGTATGTCCCTCTTCAAGGTGGTCTCCAGTACTGTACACAGTACTCAAGGTGTGGTCTAACCAGTCCATTGTACAGCGGCAGAATCACTTCCTTGCTCCTAGAGGTGATCCCCACGATGCATCCCAACATCCTGTTTGCCTTGCTAGCCCTCCTGCACTGCTCAGAGTTATTCATACATGCAACCACCATGACCCCTAGGTCTTTTTCTCCTATTGAGGCCTCCAGCGCCTCCCTCCCTCCCAGGGTGTACCTGTGTTTATGAGTCTCTGACCAAGATGCAACACCTTGCACTTGGTGATATTGAAATTTATTTCCATGTGTGAGCTCAGCTTCCAGGGTGTCCAGGCTCTTGCAGGCCAACCTCCCCTCTTCTCCCTCAACTACTGCTCCCATCTTGGAGTCATCCACGAAGAGACTCATTTCACACCCTATACCCTCCCTGATGTCCGATATGTATGCATTAAACAGGATCGGATCCAGGACCGAGTCCTGCGGTACCCCACTACCAACCTCTCTAGGGTTCAAGAGCTTCCCACAGACCACTACTCTCTGAGTGCGTCCAGCTAGCCAGTTTTCAATCCATCTGACCATTAAAGGGCCTACTCCTAACCCCATCAGTTTCTCCACCAGACCATTGTGGGGGACAGAGTCAAACGCCTTGCTGAAGTCCAAGAATAATACATCCACAGGCTTACCCCTGTCCAGTTCTGATGTTACCCATTCATAGAACTCCACAAGGTTGGTTTGACATGATCTACCTGGCACAAACCCATGTTGCCGACTATCCAGACCTCCCACCTCCCATGTTGCCGACTATCCAGACCTCTCACCTCTGAGGCCGGAAGAGCAGAGAGTTGTGGGTTTAGTTCCCACATTGGGCACTTGGGTTAATATCCCAGTACTGACACTGTAGTGCAACATGAGAGGAGTGCTGCACTTCTCAGGTGCCGTCTTTAGGATGAGATGTGAAACCGAGGTCCCATCTGCTTGGATTAGTGGTAGTTCAGGTGGATGTTAAAGATCCCATAGCACTTATTGAAAAGAGTAAGGAAATTTCCCCGGTGTCCTGGCCAAATTTCCCTCATTCACTAAAAATACCACCAACAGCTTAATCTGGTTCAAGGTCAGTTGGCATTCATCTGTATCCCCCCTGGGTCATGCCTGAAAATAGGCAGGATTTGTCTAGTGCACTTACCCGGTCAACAAAAACTAAATAAACAAATTAATAAAGATCCATTGTACCATCATCAAATGCATGTTAAGTAGAGCAGTTTCTATGATAGCTGAGAAATTGACCTTTGGGGATAATAAAAGCCACATGCAGAGGGTGACAGCTACTGGCTTCTAAAATTGTATTGCTTGCAATCTCTTTCCTGTATAGTTCACTCTCAACTCCAGATATCTCATTTTTGACACTGCTTAACTCTAAGTAGGTGATTTTCTCTCCTGACATATTATAGGTAAACCTTAAATTCGGATTTATAGTGTGGAGAAAATCAACAAACTTTTCAAAAACTGAAATGCTATCTTCCCAGATGACTATCACATCACTGATATAACATTTCCATAGTTTGAGGTTATTAGAGTACTCATTAACACTTGTCCCAAATAACTGCCTCCTCACATTTCCCAACATGTAAATTAACAGCTGATGGGATGCATGTTGCCCCCATCGCTGTCCCTTTGGTCTGCAAAAACAGCTCCTCATTAAATGTATAAACACATTATATTTCAAAACACATTCCAGTAGTTTCAAAATAAAGGAAATATGGGGACTATTGGACCTTTCCCTTAAATTCAAGTTATAAGCCACTGCATCCAATGCTCCTTCATGGGAAACACTGGTGTATAGGGCTTCGATGTCCATTGTTATCAAATGTATCTCTAGTCCAAGTCTAATGTCAGGAAGTAAATGCAGTACATCTTGTGTATCTTTTAGATAGGAAGGAAGCATTGTCAAAATAGGTTTAAGAAAGGAGTCACAAAACTGTGAGAGAGGTTCGGTTAGCGATCCAATGCCACTCACAATCAGCCTCCCCGGTGGGTCATTCAAAGTCTTTTGTGCACCTTTGGCAACACATAAAACGTAGCTTTCCTCAGTTCCTCTGTAGGAAGAATTTCTCGAATATTTTTGTCTATTTCTTTCTCATTGTACACTTCTTTGATTAGTTCATTCATACAAAAATTATAATCCCAGGTAGGGTCCTCTGTTAGCTTTACATAAAACTCTTCATTATTTAATTGTTGCATTACTTCTTTAACATACTGTGCTTTGTCAAGCAAAACAATGGCTCCCCTCTTATCTGCCTGCTTGATAATCAGATCTGAATCCTTCTGTAAAATTTCTAAAGCTTCTCTTTCCTTGTTGCTGAGGTTGTTAAATATTGGTTTCATTGGATTTTTAAAGACATTTTACATATCAGTTATAGTCAGTTCTCTAAACAAAGTCACTGCTGCACAAGACGGTGAACAGAAAGTTGAGGGATTTTTAAATCCATTTCTAGTAGAATGAACAAAGTCTTGATTATCAGTGCCTTTTTTATGAAAAAAGTTGTCAGATTTAACTTCCTGCAAGCCAAGTTAAGGTTGATGGTTGTTTGTGCAGGGTCTATGTTCTTAGTAGGTGCAAAACTCAGTCCTTTACTTAGAAGGGACTCCTCATCTCTCATTAACACATGGGTAGACAGATTAATGATCTTAGGTTGTAAAGAGCTTACCTCCTCCGTCCCTGTCCCATGTGAGGCCTCTGTTGCTAAAATCTCCCTCAACTGATGTCAGGTATGCTGGCATTTTCGGATTTTAAAAATGTCACTCCACCAGCTAACATCTTTGTTGTAGCAATTATTTAAAATTGGAGCTCAAGGCTGGCCAGGTGGCACTGAGGGTTGAGGCACTGGACGCCACACCTCCTGCCATGCCAGCGACCCATGCTCGGGAACAGGCATGGGTTGCCGTGGGTTGGCAGGGAGGAGATGCATTGAGAGTCCAATGGACTGCTCTCCATCTCTGGGGAGGGAGGGGTTCTAGCAGCCGGTGCTTGCCTGACCCCTAGCAGAAGCTGGGGGTCAGTGGCATGTAGCTGCAAGCGGGGTGGGACATGGCAGACACTTCAACTGGGTGTGCACGCTCCCAGTCACTGGTGTCATTGCATGCCATGCCCCACAGGGAGAAAAAAATGGGAAAAGAGCCTGAAAGAATGAAGTTGTGCCCTGCAGCACTGTCCCCAAGAAGACACCTCCCTGACATGAATCCGTTGAGGTGGGTCGAGTCGCTCCCCACCACCTTGCTGCGAATGGTAAGTCACTAGGTGCATAAGGGAGGGGGCCTGATTTTAGGGGACTGGCTCTGATGGGACAACAGATAGCAGGCTTGCAGCCGGAGCTCCAGAGGAGAACAATAATAATAATAAAAAAAAAAATTGGAGCTCACATATTAGTGAGTGTGGATTATTCTCACTTATGGTTGGTGGCCTTACTGTGGGGATAATTCAGTGTTTAATGACTCTGTACTAGTGCTGTATGGAATGCAGAATTCTGCTGACAGAATTAGTGCAGAATGGCCATTACGCCAGTGGAATGTCTGCCAGAATTTTACTGGTTCTTCAGCGGGATTCTGCCTACTGTGATCCACAGAATAATATTCTGTGGAAAATAAATTTTTCCATGGATAATTATGCCACAACAATTTCTGCAGAAAGTACTGAGATCCACAGAATAATATCCCATGGAACAGCATTTTTTTCCATGGAAAATCAGTCCACAACTATTTTCTACCACAGAATTTCACCATTCCTTTTGTGGTGAAATTTGGTGGATTTTCAGTGGAATTTTGAAAATTCCACAGAAATTCACTCCACCAGAGTTTGAAAATTCTGCACAGCACTACTCTGTACAAGATGGTAGGCAGGCTATTACTTAACTGTTATAGCACTCCACACATCAGCCTTTGAGCTTCTGATCCCCCCCACTAAATCATTGAGTATACCCAACCCATTTCTTTGCTGCACAAGATGGTGTACTGCCAAATGCTCCCTGTGGCTGATAAGTTGCTGCTGTGATTCATATTCAGATGGCCACCAAAAATGCACCTGCTAAGACTTCACTGCTTTACCTAATGATGTGCAGCTAGATGAGACAACATTACATTTTCTGGTCCTAGCCCTCAGGGTCCTCAGCTACCATGATGCACAAAACGCTGCCTTCAGAGCAATAACTAATATTGTACACTCTCCTACAAATGCCCTACTTCTAATCTGAACCAGGAACCTACTGCCACCTCACTCCATAAATTAAGCTACACTAATCTGATCAACAAAACCTAAACTGGCTAAGAGGAGTGGAACCCTTATCTGAACTCTGTTACTAATTGACCCACACGTGATTCCTAGGTCAGACGTAAGCCTGCTACTTCTCCTCCTTTTAAGATCTTGGTTGTAAGAGGTAGAATTATTCCTGCCCTGGATTGTTAAACCCTCATGGGCTGCCTCTTTGGCTACTGGCCTACCCTTTGTCCTTGCATGTTGTCCCTTACTGTACTCCCGACCTCCTACACACTCATGCCATGCCTGTCTTACCATGCATGTCTTTTTTCCTGCCCCTCTGTTCCTCCTGACCAGACTATTAAACTGTGCAAAATGGGTCAAGTTAACTGTCCACCTATAACACCATCTCCTCCCTGATGACAGCACAACTGGGGCAGGATGCTTAGGTTGTGGGGGGAAGGGAGGGCCCAGTAGCTAAAGCCCCATCTAGTTTGAAATCTTCAAGAAGGTAAATTGCCATGTTTACAGGATCCAGAGATCCTGGTACCAACTTTATGCAGGCCAAATTTCGTGCCATACCATTCAAGAATGACCACTTTATTAAAATGAAAAAAAAAAATCAGTGATTGACATTAAACTACTTACTCAACCCTGGTATAGAGGCAGTATATGCATCTGTAACACTAATGTATTCTAGTCTAATGGAGTAACAATCCTAGTCAATGGCATACTGTAGCTTGGTTTAATGTGTGGACAGGAAGTGTACCAAGTAACATGAGGGAAATGGCAAAGCTCACTTTGTCAATGTCACATTATTGTGGCAGTTAAGGCCCCTTTGGCCTGATTCATTCTCAGGAACTCACTTTTAAGTTGTAGGTGGTTATTTTATTGACTTACCTCTCATGGAAGTGACAGATTAAAAGCTGTGGGGCACTGCTGTTTTTCATGGGATGGAGGAAGAGAAAATAGAAGAGAAAAACAACACCAAACCATCAGGTACAGTATACTGTGTACCAGAATGCAGGGAAGCAATTTCCAACAACATGTATTCTGACAAAAGCACTGCAGCATCTGCTTGTTCTGCATGAAACTGCTGCTAACCTGACATTTTTTTTAATTAATACCTGTAAACTTTGTAAATAACTGTTTTGGGGTTTATAAACAAAACTATTCATTCTATCAAGAGTACTGTAAGCATGATGATATGTGAACAAGGAATGAACAGTGGAGAGATAACAACATAATATTTCAAGAATCAGAAAAGGTAATTTAGCTCATTAAGCTTCCTTTAATGCACCCTTGATATCAGAAAGACATCATATTGTTTTATGAATAGCTCTAGTTTTCTTGTATCTGCAACTTTGTTGATTCAACTGTAACTTTACTGGTTTAACAGGAAGATGACAGTGGTTTGCATCATAATCCTGGATCCACATGGCTTAAAGTACTTTGGACTAGAGAGTGAATAACTTGTGTTGTATAATCACCACATTTCTTTCCTTTCTTCAAACAATATTGATTTGCTGATGTTTCCTGTTTAAACTATGTTTAGCTATAACTAATCTGATAACAATGCAAAGAGCTTTTACTTGTTCTGCCTCCAGACTGTAGAATGCCTTTTAAGCAGAGATTCTGTCAAGTGCAATTACATCATCAAGAGTGGAGTGGGTATGTTGTTATTTGAATCAGCTTTTAGATTAAAGTTGCTTTCTTAATAATTTACAGTATGTACCGTACAAACACAATAGAAATATTGCATCACACTCCCCCACCAAAAAAAATCTAACTTCAGTCACCTCTGTTGTCTTTGGTTCCAGTGGAATCAATTTGAAAATAATTGTTCAGCTCAGCACCCCATTGAGGTATCTATGTCAGTTGAAATCTAAATTTTCCTAGCTTTAAGATCATGAAATTTAGTTTCAAACATCAGTGAGCAGTGAATGTACAACCTCTTCTTCAAGAGGCTTGGTGACAAATCTGCACCACTGCTGTAGATGGGGGCAGACATGGTCCAGAGTATGCCTGTGTCTAGGGGTATAGATGGTCTGCTCCCTTGGAATCCCTTGCACATAACAAATATGGGTTGCTTGACTACCCATAAGAGATGGTGGATGCAAGCACTTTAAATGGGCGAACAAATTACTAAAACAACTGAACATCAAATACTTGACTTAATCTGAAGTGCATTTTTGGGGTCAAAGTTAATTTGTACAAGTTGAAAATCACTTTCCCAAGGACTGCTATAGCATAGCTTATTAGGTGATGATGATGGTAATTCCAAAACATTATTGTCCCAGTCTCAGCAGTTTCCCTATACCACACAGTATTGACCATCTCTATATTTTAGCATTATAGACTAAACTAAGTTTGGATGGCCCATCTGCCTTCACTGGCAATGCAGAGCCTGAAAATTCCCTGCCCCTATTTGCACAAGACATCTACTACGTCTGCATCAACTATATAGGTATTTCCTTCCAAGTAGCACAAAGCTGCAGGCTTTGCAGTTATAGTATGCCAGAGGGGCCTCCAAGCCTTTAGGGTGAACTCTTTGATGAAGACTATCAGGGCTGATGTTCCAACTCACCAGCCCCTTAATACCCCCTCAGACAAATTGCTGGACATCACCAACGCTGAAGTATGGTGCATCCCCAGGCATCCCCATGACTCATCCTCTGAGGATAGCACTCTGTTAGAAAGCCAGTGGGGCATCTTTCATCATTTTGGGTTTTTCCTTTATTTCAACATTCTCAGTGATGCTGCTGTCTTGAATCATGGTAGCTGCTCCACCATCCTTAGGAGTGCTTGATGGTCTCTGCATGAAGCCTAAAGGTCTTCCTCTTTGAGGATGCTCATAATGCTTCTTTGGGGGAATCTGCCCTCAGAGCTGAAATCAATCAGATGATGTCACATGAGGGGACACTTCCTGGGGTTCCTGGGCCCTCCCAATCATACCACTATACTCCCACACTAAGGTAGAACCCCAGCATCTCTACACTGTTTTCAGTAAATCGGGATACATCCTATGTGCCTGAGGTTCTACCTGAAAGCTCCTAGGGCTTTATAATGTAGCTGCTGTATGTTTCTTAACCTATCTCTTCATACTGGTGAGTTCTCACACCTGAGGGCAGCATGGCACATTCATCTCCATATGGGAGCAAGAAACAAGATCCCCTGTGTCTTTGGCCTGAGTCCTGTAGCTAACCAGCTAGAAAACACAGCATGTACACAACCCTCTGGCACATCAGGGACCCTGGCACTCAACACTTTGCTGGTGATGCCTGTAGCTTCCCTCAGGGGGTACCCATGCTGCTGCTAGCCCAGAACACACATTACTGTTGCCTGGAGTACACCCACCAGTCAAAAGCACCTGGGACTGGATGCCCCTTCCCTCCTTTACATCTTCCTTTATGATTACTGCCTTCACTTCTGCAAGATTCACTTGAGAGGGTCCCCAGCATTACAAGGGCACCTTCCCTACTGTATATGCTACCTTTAGCTGCTCCCACTCCAGCTTTTCCCATGAGGGTGGTGCCACAGCATTTTCATTCTTCAGACCACTTCTAGGGACAGCATCCCCCCATTCTATAAAGTGGTGGTTGTTACAGATGTTTTAAACATATTGTCTGAATATCAGGAACTTGCAAAATGTGAGTTCAGCTAATGGAGTTGCCCTGATGAAGTGCTGCCTTCATCTAGTTTATAGCTAATGGCCATAGCCTTCTGAAAGAACTTTGGGATTTAATATTTTATGTGTAAGTACCTTGAGATACTGTGTCATGATAGCTGCTGCAAAAATGTATTTAGCTGTATGTAATGACTTGTCATATAATTTTGTAATGTAGTCTTTTCATTTATTTCATTCTAGCTGTATTGATAAGTTTCAATGGGTCTGTGAGGAGAAATGAGAGTAAGATGATTGCGAATAGCTTGGAAGTCCCTCTGGAGAATGATTCCAATCTCTTTGTCATGTGGCTACAGGATCCTCTGGCCAGTTAATGGGAGAGCTTGAAATCCAAAATAGCCCTTTCAGTCTTTAAAGCCAAAACAGCCCTTTCATATTATGGAACAGCTTTGACAAACAACTGGAGCAGTCACTCCTGCTGTGCAAGACAAAGAAGGTTTCCTTTGGAATACACAAACTCTTGAAGTCCATATCAGACTAGTTTCCCAAAAAATCTGGCCCTAGAGACACAAAGAACTGGCCTGTAAGTAATGTAGTGGGACATGTCTGCCGAGTGTGGGCGGAGACTTGTTTTGGGAACCAAGTTAAACCAGAGTTTTGTGAATGACTGGGTAGCCAGGTTGGGAGTCTGAACAGTTACTATCCAAAATTTGTGTCTGCACTGATTCACCAAGTTGCCCAGTGTTGTAAGGTATTCTACTCTGCTTAATAAAGAGAGAAGAGTAAGATAGTTTCTTCTATGTGTTTTCTACTGTTCAAAATAGTTTCTTTTTTTTATCTCTGAAGAATTACTGTTTCCCACAGTTTTAGCGTTGTATTTTCTATTATTCATGTACATATCTTGAAGTGCTAAATATAATTTTTATATACTTCATGTTTCTGTGACTGAGTCCTTATGGTACAGATAACTAGGTTATATTGACAAAAACGGTGTTCCTTTTCCAATGAGAAGGCTGCAGTTACCATATTTTGTTTCTAAAGTGAGGTGTTCTCAGCTATGACAGAGGGGTGGGTAATTTGCCTTTTGGTACATAGTGCTGTACTGTGTAAGCAGTGACTCTGGTGGGATTGAGATCTAAAGATACTCTGAGACAGTGTCTATGCTGAGTAGTAGCAGCTAGTGAGGGACCCTAGCAGGTGTCTGAAAGGTTTGAGGAAGCTGCTAATAATTGAAGGCCGAGTCTGGGAGAGATCAGTCTGCCACAAACTGGAGGCAGTGGTTGGGATCTGAAACAGTCTGTCAGTATAAAGGTTGTTTGTGCAGTCACAGAACAGGATATACAAAAGTGGACTATATATTCTAGCAGAAGTGTAGCTAGATAAAAGACACTGTGTATGGATCATATGAGAAATGCACACTGCCAAACCTGCAGGAGTTGTGTAACATGAGAGGACTGGGCTATGATGAAGGCCATACATGGGTGGAACTCATAAACATCCTTGAAATAATTCACTAGGGAAGTGGTGCAAAAGTGGTCACTGCTATCCGAAGTCATAAGAGAGAGGCTAGGGAGAATGCAGATGAGCCAGAGCCTATACCTAGGGCAGTTGTGCAAGCAGACCAGGTACAAATGTTGGAGCTGGAGCTCACTCTGCTTAAGGTAAAGACAGAAACAGAGAGGCAACAAGCAGACACAGGGCTGCAGATGAGAAAGCAGAAAGCTGAGGAGCAAGAAGAGCAGTGCCAGCATGAGATCCATTTGAAACGTAGAAACATAGAACTGACAGCAGATAAGGACCACAAGGCCCATCCATTCTGCCCATTTTTCTACCTTATGAATGTGCCATAGGTCTTTACTCTGTCAATGGCCTATCTATTCATACGCATCTGTATTGTTCCCTTATGCCTATCCCATGCCAATCTGAAGCCCTGCACTGCATTCATATCCACCACTTCCTGAGGTAGGCCGTTCCATGCATCTACCACCCTTTCTATGAAAAAGAACTTCCTCACATTACCCTGTAATTGGCCTCCCTCTAATCTCATGTTGTGTCCTCATGTCCTGCTATTTTTCTTATATTGAAACATGTTAGACTCTTTCACCTTGTTAATGCCCTTAAGATGTCTTAATGTTTTGATCATATCACCTCTCTCCCTCCTTTGCTCTAGGGTATACATATTGAGCTCCATTAATCTGTCCTCATATGTTTTCTGATGCAGTTCCTGTACCATTTTGGTTGTCCTTCTCTGGACTGCCTTCATTTTATTAATGTCCTTGTGCAAGTTTTTGAAGGCCAACCTTTTGGCTCTGATCTTTTCTGCTACTGTTTATGAGAACCAAAGTGGTTTCCTCCTTCTTTTGCTCTTGCTTTTCTCCCTAACACAATGGCAGGGCTCAGAGAGCAAAAGACAGAAAGAGACCAACAGGAAAGGCAGCACTAGCAAGAGTGAGAGGAGTGAGAAAGGCAGCACCAGCATGAAATCCAGATGATGGATCATGAGCATGAGAGGGAGATGGCAATTCTGAAACAGAAGGCAGCACAAACCATAGGTGCTATCATCAGAGGCTCTGTCCAAGAAGCCAAAATTAATTCCAAAATGTTGCCTAGATATCAGGATGGAATGATCTTGATTTGTTTATAAGATCTTTTGAGAGAATCTGTGGGAAGTTTGAATTGAGCAGGGCTTCTTGGGCTCCTTACCTTTTGTCACTGCTTACTGGCAAGGCACTAGAAACTTTTGACAGAATGAACAATGAGGACTTCACGGACTTTGATAAAGTGAAAAATACCTTGCCAATGCACTTTGAGATAACTCCCAAGGTCTATAGTCATAAATTTAGAGGGTTAAGAAAGGCACTGGAGATTGCTATGCTGAAATGTGTGCACAGATAAGTAATATGTTAGAATGTTATATGAAGGGTGCAAAAGCTTGCTCTGTAGATGGAATAAAAGATTCTTTTTTTTCTGGAACAGTTCCTAAAAAATGTACTTGAGGAACTGACAATATGGTTGTTGGATAGAACTCTGAGCTCTACGAGGAAGGCAGTTGAGAGGGCTGATCTGTTCATATCCAGCCGACCATCCTCTCATTGCTGAGGTAATGGGGAGGGACATCAGGTGGATTTAAGGGAACACCAGGAGCAACCTAAGCCAGCCTGAGCCTGAAGATAAAGGGAAGCCACAAGCAGCAAGGACGCAGGTGAGCACAGGTGTTATATCTTCCAGAAACTGGGGCATTTATGATTGCCTCAAAAATATGGTCAAAGATGTGAGTGCAGCTGGAGGATGTAGCTCCAGAAGCTTCCAGCAGTAAGTGACCTGTACGCAGAGTGCAGTGCCCTCTAACTGCACTGCACACTTTCACCCTATGTTTGCAAATGGGATGGTAACCTAGGGATTCAGGTACACTGGGGCCTCCATTTCTATAGGGAAGCAGGATATGATTCTGGTGGAAGAGATCCTGTCTGCTACATTTCAAGAATTAGAGGAGTGATAGGACCTCTAGTTTCAGTGCCAATGGCATGGATCTTTCAAAGGTAGTAAGGTGGCCAGGGCATACAGAAGGTGGATGTTGCACCAGACCTGCTCGTGGATCATGTAATCATGGGTAATGGCTTCAATAGTAGGGCCAGTACTGTCTGTGTCACTACTGTACCTGTAGCAAGGTGAGGGAACTGGCTCTTGAAGACATAGAGGGGGCAATGAATAAGGAAGCAACCCCCACCTCAGTAGCAGAAGAAGCTGTAGCTGAAGAAGAAGCTGGGAGCAGCAGTTCTGAGCCGCAGCTACTGACTGAGCAGAGCCCAGCCATTGGTGGCTCTCCCACAGCAACGTGTGTCTTGGGGAATGTCAGGTGTGCAGAACTGTGAACAGCTCCTCAAGCTCACCCATTTCCTACAAAAATGAAGGATGTTAGCTGCCAGGGTGGAAGGTGATTCTCAGGGGTAAAAAAAAAGGGTAATGTACTGGGAGAATGGGGTTCTGCACCATATGTGGGTCCCCAAAGAAGGACCAGAGGAAGTGGTACTTCAGCAGATCGTGATTCCAAGGGGAATATAGGAAGCAGCTTCTGACCTTAGTCCATGACATACCCTTTTCTGGACACTTGAGGTCAGCCATACAAAAAGGCAACAGACTAACAATTGTGACTACCTTAGGACTTTTAAAGATGTTGCTAACTACTGCTGGATTTGTCCACAGTGCCAAAGGGTAGGAAAGGTTGGGGATAAGGCTAAGGCAGCTATGATTCCCCTGTGTATTTTCAAAGAGCCATTTTGGTGATTTGCCATGGACATTGTGCTGCCACTCAGCATCCCAAGTCACACTGGCAGGTGTGAAAATTTTGGTGGTTGTAGATTATGCCACAGTGCCACTGTCTTCCATCAAGGGTAAGAAGGTAGCCAACACACCACTGGGGATATTAAACCAAGTGAGTTTTCCCCAGGAAATTATCTTGGATCAGGGCACCACTTTCATGTCTAATCTGATGGTTAGTCTTTTTAAGAAGTGTGGGGTAAGGCAGCTCATACTGTGCCATATACACCCATACTGATGGCCTGATGGAGCAATTTAATGCATCTCTTGAGACAATGTTAAGAGTGTTTGCTGACCAGCATGCAAGAAAGTGGGACAAGCACTTACCCCATCTCTTATTCCTACATAGGGAAGTCCCCCAGGAGTCCAGAGAGTTCTGACCCTTTCAAGCTCCTATGTTGCCATAGGGTAAGGGGTTCCTTTGATCTGGTAAGGGATGAATGGGATGGTGAGCTTGTTCATCAAGGGGAATCTGTTGTGCAGTGCATCCTGAATTTCAGGTCACAGCTCAAGGAGTTCATGGGGTTTGCCCAGGAGCACATAGTCACTGCACAACAGAAGCAAAAGACATGGTGTGGCTGTGGGGCTAAAGCCTGGGAGTGCGAAGTTGGGCAATGAGTGATGGTACTCATCCCCCTCTGATAGAATAAATTACAGGTGGCTTGGGGGGGGGGTTTACCCAGTAGTCAGGAGGGTGAATGATGTTAATTATGTGGTGAAACTACCAGATAGGAGGTGCAAACAGTGAATCTGCCACGTAAACATGATGAAGCCCTACCATGACTGGGGTGAGATGGTCTTGGCCATGTGTAGCTAACTGGAGGAGAAGGCTGAAGCAGACATTCTGAAGTACACAAAATGGTTCCACAGCACTCTCAAGAATAACGGGGTGCATGGGTAAGGTACGGCATACCTCCTCAACAGACCATAAACATTAACAGTCCAGCACTCCAAAGGTGCAATAAATCCTTGAAATTATGCTTCAGGCCACAAAATTCAGTTCAAATAAACATTCGCTTAATTTGCTTACAGGTATCCAGGTACATGTGCTGGGAGCCAATACCCAGCATTCTCGGCACTTCACTCTAATCAGCTTTATCAGAAGACCTTCTGGTGAATCTTCTGGGAGAAGTTAAGGGAGACTCTTCAGGGGATGCTGTCACCCTCTCAGAGCAGTGGGCACTGGCCCAAGCTTCCACAATGTGTGGGGTGCTGCATTCCTTTGGAGAGATGTTCACAGGAAAGCCAGGGTACACCAAGTTGGCAGAGCACCATGTGTAGTCAGGTAGTCACTCCTTGCAGTTACCATCTAAGGTTTGAGTCTGCCCTGATGCACCAAGGTGTCCTCTGTGGTAAGCTATTCTACTTTGCTTAATAGAAACAGAAGAGTGAGACAACTTTTTATTGTGTGTTTTCTGCTACATAAAACATTTTCTTTTTATCTCTGCAGAATTACTGTTTCACATACTTTTAGTGTAGTATAGTTTACATGTAAATATCTTGAAGTATTAAATATTAGTTTTTATATATGTCATGTTTCTGTGACTGAGTCCTTAAAGGTACATATAGCTTGGTATATTGACAGAAACAGTGTTCTATATCTGAAGAAAAGGCAACAGTTACTGTGCCATATTTTGTTTCTAAAGTGAGGTGTTCTCAGCTGTGATAGAGAGGGGTGGGTCATGTGTCTTTTGTTAAAGAGTGCTGTACTGTGTGGGCAGTGGTTCTAGTGGGATTCAGACCAAAAGATACCCTGACAAAGTTTCTACGCTGAGTAGTAGCAACTACTGAGGTTCCCTTGCAGGTGCCTGAAGGCTTTTAGAAAGCTGGTAACAGTCACTAGCTGAGTCTGGGAAAGACCTGCTTGCCACAGTGTATCACTGCAGAGTGGTTACTCACTGCTGCTAAAGCGTGCTTGATTTCCAAACTGAGCTATTGTTTTCTCGCTTTGTAGAATTACTTATGATGACTTGTGCTTGGTTCTATGAGTGGTTCTGTTTTTGCTCCAGCCACTCACATGTTGAATTGTATTTGTTCCACTGAGACATGGTTGCTTCCATTGTTGATAACTATAAATCCCTGTTGCTAAGGATGGCTTGATGTTTTTATGGAGCTGCTGCTTGTATAGGACTGCTTTAGCCTGCTTGATTTTTGAGATAACTCATGCTTCCTTGTGCTTGGTTATGTGGGTGGTTCTGTTTTTGCTCCAGCTGCTCATATGTTGAATTGTGTTCATTCCACTGAGACTTGATTGCTTCAGTTGCTGATAGCTATAAATTCTTGTTGCTAAGGATGGCTTGATTTTTATATGAAGCTGCTGTTTGTGTATTACTGCTGTAGCCTGCTTGATTTTTGAGATAACTCTTGCTCCCTGCTGCTAAAGGCTGATTCAGTTTTGTCCTCAAGCATCACTCTCCTTTACACAGTTTGCTTGATGTCTAGGCTCGGCTAATTCATCTCACATCTGATGAGCTGCTAAGTCATGTTTACTTTTTTAATTGCTGATTCCCATCTGCTTTGCATAACTACTCTATCTGTGATATGTAATGTAGATTAGTCAGTAGTTGAGATTTCACTGTGGGGCTTTTTAGTCATTTGACAATAATCCAGATTTCTCTTGCAGTTTATTTTCCACGGTCAGCCGAGCTTGCATTCAAAATGCAATCTGCAGTTGGTTTCCAGTCTCCTGAGTTTTGAAGCTGGGTGGGCTGAAGCACATAGACAATCCTTTCAATAGCCTCTGATATTCAGTGATGGCTTTGATTCTTAACCTCAAATTCTCTCCTTTCTGACTTAACCTCCTGCTTACCTTAATTCCTGATGAGAGATTTCAAATATTCATCCAATTTTAAAACATGCATGTCAAGGTTTTAAACCTATCTCAGTCTCCTTAATCTATTTGGCAGAGTGCCCCTAAGTGTAGTTTATCATTCCTACTGTTTTGTGTTGTCCCTGATTTGTCTGTCAAAGGGGTGGTGTTGGTGCAGAGTGGTTTCTGACTGATTCTAAAGTTTACCTGATTTCCAGACTGAGCACTTGTTCTCCCTCTTCTAAGTTTATTTATTTATTGATTGATTAATTCTTTGTTGATCAGGTGTGTACACTGGAGCCAGGTGCCTTTTTCAGGCATGCCATATGTACTACAAGAACATTATATACAACAGCACAATAATGTTACAGTACATGATAGAGTAGCAAGAAATAGGTAAAAAAATACAGCATTTGGTAATGTAAAATGACACAGCTTTGCAAATTTACAAAGTGGAGAAGTACTGTATAAATGACAAAATGATTTTGGCAGTAAGTTGTGCAGTAAATTATACAGTAGTGACTGGACTAGCTATAATTTAACATAAGGAGTGAAGTCTAGAAGAAACAAGAGCAGGTTTACATGCTGATTCATTATACTGTGTGTAAAAGCTTTGGGAGAGGAGGCCAGTCTGATAGGAGTAAGTATGGTATTCCAGAGGGAAGCAGTTCAGTAGCTGAAGAATCTCTGACCCATCACTGTTTGCATAAGAGGGGTCTTTAGAAAATTGTTTGCCAGTGTCCTTCACTCAACTGTCAATCAGTGAGCGCATAATGTATACAGTATGTGTTCATTTTGACAGCTCAGCTGGTGGCCAGATGTGGTGGATAAAGAAGGGCTGTGCCAGTCACTGGCTCAGGGTTGGGATGGGGGAGCAGGGTGGGGGCAGGGGTTCAGTAGACAAATGGGAAAAATATAACTGGAAGTAGAGGGAAGATTGGAATAGGGAGGGAACCACTAGACCACCAGGAAATCTTACAGTTTTAATATGGGGCTGGCTATCAGTGATCACAGTGGGGGTCATCACTAGCAGCAGGGACACACATGTATTTGGATTTGGATGATTATTGGTGGGGGGAGGGACCACTATCCACAAAGAAAGATTTTAATAAATGTATTTCAGTGCTGGGGATGGTGATCAGCACTGGTTGGGACCACTGGACTCCAGGGAGGATTTTGATATATTTAGTACTGTGTTGGGGATGGCGATCAGTGGGGGGGAGGGACCACTGGACACCAGGGAGGAGTTTGGTTTATTTATTTCTGTGTTAGGGATGGCAAATGGCAGAGGAAGGTACTTCTAGACCACTAGGGAACATTTCGATAAATGTGTTTCTATGTTGGGGATGGTGATTGGCTGGTGTGGGACAATTAGCCACTAGAAAGATTTACTAATGTTTATAGGGATGGTGATTTGTGGCAAGAAGGACAATTAACCACCAGGCTAATATTACTTTTTCAGGTTGGGACAGTGATCGGTGGGGCAAGAGGCACCACTAGCACCAGGGATAGCTCTCAGGAAATGTGCAATTGGAAGGTTACACCGCATAATACAGGCTCAACTCCCTATGCAAATGAGCCCATAATGGGCCCTTAGCACCCTGCATGCCCAATGGGTTCATTTCAATAGGTTAATTTGAATATGGGGAATTTAGCATGGGCGCAAGCCATTGTGCCAACCTATTTCATGGGCCATATCTGCCTGGTGCTATATGGTTTAGCACTTGGTTTTAATGGCCCTGTATTCAGCTGAATAGCATCAATGTGCTATTCAACTAAATATAGCAGTTTTGGAAACCTGGGCAACTGCAAGGGGGGCAGCACAAAGTTTAGCCCTCTGCTTTGCTTTGGGTTTATATGGTAATTGGATTTGCATTAGTTATTTTAAATTTATTTTGCATTAATTATTTTAAATTTATTTTGTAACAGACGAGGCACACCAATGAGCCCTGTGTAAGATGAAACATGTATATGGTTCACAAGTATGTGCTCATACCAATGAACTTTACTGTCTCTCTCCAGATACTTCACACATAGTAACATGCTATTAGTTAGCTTGTTTGTGTTCATGAAAGAAGATTTACTAAGTGAACATACTACAGCAAAGAATTTTCCGAATGTAACATACACGTCAAGGTAAGAAAACAAATTCTGAAAATGATACAGCTTTCCCAACACATGGCTACCTTGGACTCTGTGATGACTGAGATTTTAAATCCTTCTGAAGTGTAGAGATAGAAAAGCATGGCCAGGATAGTCAAAGGAGTTAGTGAGCATTAACATGGTTAGTGTCTCATTAACAATGGTTTGCACAGCTAAAGCAGGGGGACTGATAAAAGTGTCATATTGAAAGGCACAGTTAGTGAGGCACTAACCATTAGTAAGCGGTGCTAAAGTATACCAGAGATATACCTTACATACAGGTGCTCTGACTTACTCAAAGGTTTGTGGAGGCATTGGCCAGCTATTAGTACTGCACTCTTGAATGCCTCCATAAACCTGGTACTAAGTGCTGCAGTGCTGCACCCCACTACCCAATACCTTTACTGGTACTAATATGTAATATCCTGATAGTCTAGTGACCCCCACCTCCTGATCACTGTTGTGATTCATCTGACAATTATCCTTGGTAGACTCATGGCCACTGATCACTGTACCAATAATTCATGTTATCTTTCCTGGTAGTCTAGCAGCCCCACCACCTGCTATCCCCATGCCATCACCCCATTCATGATAGGGTTGTTATCTAGGATACCTCTAGGTTTGGTGCCATGCCACTGTTTGGCATTGTAGATATGGTTCAGACATTGGTCTACTGGCATTATTTCTGATTCTGCATGCATGATACACATTTCTTGGAAAACTGTCTTTGTTGCCAGTGCCCTTTATGGAAACCCTTGAGTCAGGGTATTTCTGCTGACGTTCTTTGTCTTCTTAGCTTGCTTTCTTATTTTGGGCCCACCATGATTCAAATCCATATTACTACATTAAGACAGGCTCATTTTCCCCTGGTCTGAGATACAGACAAGGCACACTGATGAGTCATGTGTAGGATGAAACATGTCTGTGTCTGTTCTCACCCTTTTCAGGTTGCATGAGAGGCTCTTTGGCACCATGCATTCCTGCTTAAAGCAGAACCAGCCTAAATGTTCATCGTGATTTGCACATATATCCCATGATGCCTTGCATTATGCGGGTATGTATGATTTTGTATTTCTTAGAACCCTGGCCTTGTTGCCAATGCCCTTGATGGGTAACTCTTGCCTTAGTATTTTGTGCTGAGGTTTTTTGTCTTCTTTGCTTGCTTTCTTATTTTGGGCCTACCATGACCCAGTTCCATAAGACCACATTAGGGCTGGCACATTTTCCCCTCTGGTGATACAGAGACGAGGCACACCAATGAGCCCTTTGTAAGATGAAACATGTATCTGTGTCTTCTGCTCTCATCCTTTGCAGATTATATGAGAGGCACTTTGGTACCATGCATTCCTGCTTAAAGTAGAACCAGTCTAAAGTTTCATGGTGATTTGCATTATGGGGATATGTGTGTTTCTGTGATTTTGTATTTCTTGGAAAGCTGGCTGTGTTGCCAATGCCCTTTTTGGCTAATCCTTGCCACAGTGCTTTTGTGCTGAGGTCCTTTGTCTTTTTAGATTGAATTACACTGTTCTCTGCAATATACCTCAGCATTGTGTGACATACTGCAGCATTTCTATATTGTATAATGGCTGGTGCTACTGTATAATACATTTTTTTTAAATGCATGCAATCAATTATAAGACTTTTCCAGAGTGCACATGAAGGAGGGGCGGAGTCCTTCCATAATCTAGCTATGCCCCTTCTTACATTCACCAATGCCATATCTAAAATGTTTTGTTCTGTCACCTAAGTAACCCTTGGAATAATGATGTTCCTAAGAGACACAATTATGTCTCTACTTCTAGATTATATCCCAAGATGTTATTAATAGACTTAAATATCAATTGCCAATTATTTAGTTAGTGCAACATGTGGCTATGACATGGGGGATGTTACCCACTTCTGTTGAGCACCTATACTCACTGGGGATTGTCCTGCATTAAGTTGGTTTGATAAATAAGGGAAATAGTAAATTCTATAGAATATATAAAATTGAATCTTATTCAAATTGTTGTTCTGAGCACTATGCCAGGAACCACACAGTTTTACCCATTTATCATCATTTATATATCATTTTTGCTCTTTTTGCTGACATTGCTTACATTTTTCCAGTCCTGGATTCAGAGTGTTTAATAGAATTTTGTATATTTTGGATATCAATGTTTGACGAGTTAGAGAATTTTTTTAAACCAAAAATAATTCTGAATCTGCAAAAAGTTTTATATTTTAACCCGGAATCTTTGACAGTGCTTAACAAATCTGCAAATACTTGAAGAAATGCATTCTCTCCAGGCCAAATTTTACATGAATTTGTGAAAATGCTAGACATATTTTTTTTAATAATTGCCCAGCACAAGTTATTCCCATAGCAGCCCAATGATTTAGAAAATTCTCTTGAAATATTTCCAAGAATCCACTATTTCATCAAGGGCTAAAGCTGCAAATGTGATTTTCAAAGTCTGTTATGCTCTTTGCACTGGACCAAATACAGTATAGATAAAAATCTTTATCTTTATACAGGATTTACAAAGTTATATTGTTACTGGTGCCTGGTTACAGAATAAAAATTGGTTAAAAATAAATTTAAAATAATTAATGCAAATCCAATTACCATATAAACCCAATTACCCAGTTTCCTAAATTGTACCCAATAACCCCAAAATAACCTTATTATGCAAATTTGAAAAATAATTTTGTCTAATTACAGATATGTGTTTAGATTGGCAACAAATAATTTTATAAGAAAAATTAGTAATCCTGGCTTAATTCAGTAGAGACCCAGAAGGGTGGGTCTACTGTGAACGATTCAAACATATAATCAGTTTCTGTCAAGAGGTGATACCATCTGAAATAAGGATGATCTAAGCCTCCATAGATATGAGACATGTTTAAGTTTCTAACATTCAGCCTTGTCCTCTTGTTTTTCCATGTAAATTTAACAATGATACAATCTAAATCTAGGGGGAAAAAACTTCACAATTTCCACTGGGGTTATTTGGAAGACATGCATTACTCTTGATAATACATTCATTTTTAACAACCTGCACTTGTCCAAGCAGTGTCAGAGGTGCAGTAACTCTAAAAGAATGTAGACATCAGGGAAAAGTAGCTACCGGTAGAAGGGAAAGCAGTAGACACCCTATCTAGGATCGGGTAACAAAGATATTTCAGAAGAGGCAAAAAAATGATAAGATGTCAATGGGCATAGAAAGAATGTGAGAGGGTTCAGGAAAGGTTTAACAGACAATAAGGGCAAGGAAAGAAAGGACATGGGAGTGGTGTAATGTAACAGGCATGGAGCCATTGTCATTCAGCACTCATTCTGGAAACTGAGGTGCTGCCTCATTTGCACTTACCTCTCTGGGTTAAGGGCAGAGGTGGCTGGACTCTGGGCCAAAATTTCAAGAGTACAGAGTAATTTTTGCCCCAGCCAGGGAACACAAAGTCTGCCATCACAGCCCCAAAGGTTGCCTAGGCAGAGGTAGAGAGGTTGGATCTTGGTGGGCATTGGGAGGGTGGGAGTGGCAGAAAGGCTACACACTCCCTAGCCTGTACCACTGCGCATTACCTTTGCCATGCTGAAAGGACACAGCAGATGGGAGAATGCACCTGCAGCAGTGAGAAAGGAGGATGTGGGGGGGTTCTCATTTGGGGAGGTCCTAGGGAGTAAAGAAGATGCCCAAGCTCTGGTGGAAGCAGTTGCTAGTAGGAGACTTTATCATTAGGGGGATAGACTTGGGAGTGGTGGGGGTGGAAGGGAGAGGGAGGTAAAGTGTAACCCTGGTGTTTCAGCTTGGAGGGATAGGGAGTTAAACTAGAGCATTGCTAGGGTGGCAGATGTTGGGAAGAAGCTAGATGTCATTGTCCTCCTGCGGACAAATGACCTGGTAATGGATGGGGTAGTGGTAGTGCAGGGTAATTTCAGGGAGCTAGGGAGGAACCTCAGGCAGATAATACACATGGTAGTCTTTGTGAAGGTGTTACTTGTGATGGTCTCTATGTGCTTTGGCACTAGACCAAAGCTCAAAATTTGCATCCCTCCCTTCCTTCCATACTCTAGATGGTATCCCAATTAACGACATACCTGCCTTCAAATACCTTGGCATCTGGCTTGACCGTCACCTCCATTTCTCCCAGCACATAGACACCATTCAGAAAAAGCTCCACCCTAAGCTAGGTGCCCTCTTTAGGCATGAGAGCTCTATCCCCCTCCCTGCTCACCAAGACATCCTTACCATGATGATTCTCCCCATCTTTGACTACGGCGATATTGTCTATGGTGCTGTCCCTAAATCCACCCTGGCCCAACTGGATCCCCTCTTCCACTCCTTCTGCCACTTTGATCTTAACTGCCCTATCCAAACCCATCACTGTACTATCTATTGTGCTCTTTCCCTCCCTTTCCTGGAGGATCACTGTCTGTCCCACTGTGCCTCCTTTACCTCCAGACTCTGGCTATACTCCCTACCCTCCTATCTTGACTCCCTACTCTCTCTATCCATCCCCTCCTACTACTTCCTCAGAAGCTTTGAGTATCGCCCCCTCAAGCTTCCTTTTGGTAAAACTCTCACTGGTCAGTCAACCTTCCCTTTCTGCTTTCCTAAACTCTGTAATTCTCTCCCCTTAAACATTCACTCAGCCTCTTCAAAACCCTCACTAATCTCTCTTCTCTGATCCCACACCTCTCCCTCCTGCCCTTAAGTGTACAGTGTGCTGAT
This sequence comes from Neoceratodus forsteri, assembly GCA_016271365.2. Lineage (NCBI taxonomy): Eukaryota > Metazoa > Chordata > Ceratodontiformes > Ceratodontidae > Neoceratodus > Neoceratodus forsteri. The sequence continues at coordinate 1,089,781,366 of CM057450.1, forward strand.
CCTCCTTCCATTCCTCTAGGTCCAAATTACTGTGAACATATTTTGCACTTATTGTGTTCACCTACAGTATTTGAAAATTGTATGAACTCAGGTTACCTAACTGCTACCACTGTATATTGCACTTATTGTATATGACTATGTATTTCTGTTACATTCTGTATATTTAATCCACCTCTGTACTCATTATATTTCTCTGTATGTCAGCCTGTGCAATTGTATGTATCATTTTATAATGTTCTTATGCTTTTCTTCTCCCCTTCCCCCAGGACACATCTGGAAACAAGCCATTTTTTGTTCAATATGTTTTTTCCTGGTGAAATGCTTTAATAAACAAAATAAATAAATAAACAAACAGCTGGGGAGAAGAAAGAGGACACTGCACAGGGCTTTAAATAATTGGTTGAAGGCATGGCACATGGAAGAAGGCTTCAGCTACATTTGGGACTGAAGGCTAACCTGGTTAGATTTGGTCCTGTATAATGGAGATGGACTGCATCCTTTCAGGAGGGGGGCCACAATCCTTAGTTGGAAGTTTAGATCTTACTTGGTGATCCTTTAGACTAGTTGAGGAGGTTTGTAATATCAAGTGGGTTAAAAATTGTCCCCTCAGAAGATGAAGCCACAAGGAGTTGGGCCTGATGGCAGGAAGCTCCCAAGGGCAGTGGTACAAGAAGACAGGGGTAAGGACAAGGCAAAGGAAAATGTGGTTATAAATCAGGAAAGTAAGAAGGAAGGAGTAAATAGGATAGGTAATGGAGAAGGTAAAAAGGAAAGGGGGGTCAGGAGGAGCTTAAGGGAACGGCACATGCAGGAAGAGTTGGAAACTGGGAAGCAAGTGGGGGGGGGATAAGGTATGGAGGTTCATGTGCACTAATGCAAGGAGTCTGGGAATAAAGTTCCAGACATGGAGGCCATCATGGCAGAGTCTAGACTGCCTTTGCTGGCCATAACAATGTCATGATGCACTGACAGCCAGAACTGGGACATGGTAACACTGGACTACTCTCTGCTCAGGAGAGACGGAGAAGGGAGGGGGAGTTGTACAATAGACTCGGTATTATAGACTGAGTGGGGCAAATATACTAGAAACGCTATATATCCTGTTTAGAAGACCAGTCATAAAATGACAATCTTGAAAAAGAAAGGCTGGATGGGCCCGATTCATGAATGGGTTGCATCTGCTGCAAGTGCCTGGTGCACCGAACATATGATGCAGAGGGTTTGTGGCAGACATTTGGCACCAATCGTAATTCTGGATCGATGAGCCACATGCAGTAATCATCTCCCCCCAGTCTAACTTTGCATTCAAGAGGGGATCTATTGTATGGGGCTTGTACCAAATGTTTGAAACAAGATGCCATAAAATGTGAAAAGGACACAAATGCACCAGCCCTTCTTGAATCAGGCTGAGTTGTGCCAGACGGCTTTGGTGCAGCTGCACCAAACATTGCAGATGACGAAGGGCTTGGTGCAAGCCCTGTGTCAACTTTCCAGAATTGGGCCCAATGTGTCAAGAGTGAATGTGTGAAGAGTGAATGTATAAGGAGTGAATGTATAAGGAGTGAATGTGTGAAGAGTGAATGTATAAGGAGTGAATGTGTGAAGAATGAATGTATGAAGAGTGAATGCTTGAAGAGTGTTATTTTTATTTTTTTATTTATTGAGATCTTGGAATAACACCTTTGAACTGGAAGCTCATTTACTAAGGTTCCACGTCAAACAAAAAATAACATAATACATACATTTCATGATTGGAACTGTGCAGACAGTATAAGTACAGTGTTACAGGGCACAGTAACCAAACAGAAGAATATAAGGTTACATACAATTTGAGTACAGAGTTACAAAACATGATGTATTTAAGCAGAATATTTCTTTGTCTAAGCTCCAAGAGAGAGGGGTAGAAAAAGGGGGGTGTGAGGGGGAATAAGTGCTTCATGGAGGATGGGAGATGTTGATAAGGTAGGGGGTTAGTTAGGGATCACTGGGGTATGGGAAGGGGGATGGGAGGCAGAAGGTGAAGAGGGCAGGAGGTGGGTAATCAATGAAAGAAATGGGCTAGTAGTCACATCTGCTCAGATAGGCAAGGTGTTGGTGCAGTTTTCTCTTAAATGGCCCCAGCTTGGACTCATTGGTTATGTACAGGGGGAGTTCATTAAGCCATCATGGGGCACGATAGGCAAAAGACCTTTGCGCTTGCGAGGTGTGGAAGAAGGGGAACTGCAGTAATTGCTTGGCAATGCTTCTTGTGTGGTGGGGGTTGGGAGCTGTAAAGAGTAGGTTCTGGATGGCAGGTGGGGATAGGCCAAGGCAGGTTTCTTTCCAAGGAAACATACTTGTTACCGTACTCTACCTTGTAGGGTAAGTCAATTAATTTGCGCAAAGAGTTCACAAGTGCTGATTCGTCTATTAGCACCAAAAAGAAGCCTGCAGGATTTATTAAGGGAAACACTAACCTTCTGAGGGTGGAGACTGGGTTTGCACCATAAACCACTATCCCGTAATCAGTGATGGACAGCATGGAGCTTTTTATGTGGCTTTCCATATCAGGGGGAATTGCCCCAGTCGGAAAGAGATTCATAAGATTTGCCAGTGGCAGAAGCACGTCTTCCAGGGTAAGGGCAAGAATCTTAAGGTCCAGTGTGTTATTGCTGTGTCTAGATTTGCCTAGTACATGCAGGAGATATTTTCTGGCTTTAGGCACAGTGATTGCTTTAAGGTAGAAGGGGGGACCTGTGGGGGACTCATTTTATGGAGTCATAGGGTCATACTGTATTGTATAAGACAAAAAGGTTTGACACACTAATCCAGAAGGGAAAAAATCGGCCCTGCACATTTTATTCACAGAGCTACAAGCACATTATTTGCTGCTATGTTCAAGCTAAAAAAAAAAAAAAACAATAAGAATATGGCCACATGTGCCCATTCCTAATAGCCAGCATTGCCCCAAAACCTGATTCTGTCACCAGGAGTCCACTCCAGTGTTGGCTATCTTTTATTTTTATTTCCTGACACCCAGAGCCCATCCCCATTGTCAGCTATCTTTTTTTATATTTTACCAATACTGGGCACCCATCCCCAGTGTGATCTTTTTTATTTTTAATGATACAGGGAGCCCATCCTCAGTGTTAAGGAAAACAGCTCAACCTTTCCCCAGACTAAGCCTGACACTGTAAGCCCGTCTACAATGTGTTGTGGTAAACAGCTCACCCACCTTTAAACTAAGTCAGACACCAGAGCCCATTCCTAGTCCCCAACACATTTATGTTTTCAAAATATAATGTGGCTACTTGGAACACATCACCAGTGACATGCTGCTGCCCTTACCCCTCCTTCCCTCCTCTGACAACTGCAGGATCCCATCACAAGTGCCATGAAAGCCCCTCCAGATAATATTGCAAACAAGAATTTATGAAATTTGCATTGTGAACATTTATTTCATAAATATTTTTTGTGATTTGCTGCCCCAATAAGTTTTGAAAGGTTGTTCAGTCCTGTTTGACCCCACCTCCCAGTTTGATCTCTCAGTGATCAAGGCTGACTCCATGGTGTCTGACCTCCTGATGGATGCTTCTGCTTAAAATGACTTCTCCTTATGTACTCTCTCTGTCTTTCTCTGCTCTCCCTATCATCCCCTTCCCCCTTCTGATCCTCTTCCCTCTCAACCGCCTTTTCTCCTGCCTATCTCACCAGCTGCAATGCAAGCTGCTCTTCTCCCTCTAGACCCAACCTAACGTACAGTAACAGCCTGATGGTCTGGACCCCACTCTTCTCCAGTATACTACTCCTGCTATCACAGTCCCTATGTACAGCTTTCTAAATCTATAGTTCTCCTCTGGGTGGGTCCATTCATCTTGAAAAATGCCAGAATCCTCCCTCTCCCAAAGGGTGGTGAATGTAACTACTGTCCCATCTCATTTCTCCTCACTTTATCTGTGCTTCTGGAGGAATTTATTCCTTTCCCAAGTAGGCTTTTTGTTTAACTCTACAGTACTTCCTTTCTTAACCCCTTCCTGTTGGGCTTCAGGAAAACCCACTCAACTGTCTCTTCCCTCTTTAGGCTCATCAATCACATCCTGAAGGGACTGGATCAGGATCCTCTGACCTTTGTTATCTTTTTTTAAATGGCAAAAGCCTTCACACTACAGCCCCTACTAACATCTACTTCTATCCCGCTTAGCTGGTGAAAGCCTGTTTGACTTTATAGTCAGCTGGCTCTACTTCTATCTAACTTACAGAACCTAGTCGGTTAGTACAGTCAACAATAAAATAATCCAGCACCCATCAATTAAAATGATCACCATTCAATAGATATATGCATTTCTTACTATTTTATTTGTAGATACATCATGGGTAAAATAATGAAGATAGACACCTACTATATATAGATAGTCTATTTTCATATAGAGCACCACAATGTGTCCCTGGTGCAGGATCCTTCACCACCACCACCATTGCTGCTCTCAAATATACAAAATTACACATCATCTCATACACTATTGTACCGTATGTAATATTTTGTGGGTACTGTACATGTTGGAGTCAACCAGGATGCAACACTCTGTGATAAGCATGTCATACTTTCCTGCATGACAAATTGGATTATTTGCCATGGGATTACATTGCATTCCTACTGTATTCTGTAGCATATCACTGACTGAAACTGTGTTGAGAATTGCATCCTGGCTGACTCTACTGTAATTGCTGAGTGTTACTATTTCCTTCTTGTTTACTAATGTTTTATTCATCACACTCACTCATTTTGTACAACTGCACCTTGTATAATATTTTCTGTTATTTTAGATGATTGTTGTTCTTTAAAGCAACTCTCCCTTTTCTCGCTCCTCCAGGAGGCACTGAGAAATGAGCTTTGGCTCAGTGGACCTTTCTGGTAACCAAATTTAAAAAATAAAGTTATTCAGAGCATGGCTGGACAAGGAAGACAGTGGAGGGACTGAACCAGTCAGTGCCTGGTGTGGCAGTTATTTTGGGATGGGTAAGAGTCGGGATACATAGAAACACAAAAATATAAAATCTGTTTTCAGATATAGGCCCTTTAGCCCTTGGTGTCTGCCCATTCCTCCTTGACAAATGCTGAATGCCCTAGATGTTCCTCACCCCTCATTTTCTGATGTGGTCTTTACAAAGACCTTGGGATCAATTCTTGAAGGGTGATGCAGAGGTTTCACAAGCCCTGCATCAATCCTTGCGCTGCTCTGAACACTTTGTCACATGGTGTGCCTGATTCTCGTAGATCACTTACCTTTGTGACACTTTACCCTTTCTGTGGTGGCTTGCACCAAATACTTGGTGCAAACCCCATAAAAAGGACAGCAAAGTTAGACCAGCAGAAGCTGGTCTAACTCACAGCATGTGGTGCACGGGAGGCTCAGGGATTGAGAATCCTGATTGTCACCTGGGGAATACTGCAAGCCCCATACGCTGTGCATTCAGCACGCCTGGAGCTTGCAGCATTCAACTCCATTTGAGAATGGAGCCCCTTGTATCTGTCTCACCCGCTTTTAAATCTCTTCACAAATTTCACCCAGACCTCCTTCATTACCCTATTCCGCTTTTCCACCACCCTTTCCATGAAAAAGTGCTTACTGGTATTTCTCTTAAATTTGCCCTCTGCCAGCTTCAAGCAGTTTCCTTTGGGGCTTGTGTTCCATTCCATCTAAACAATTATCCACTGTCTACTTTATTCATCCTGTGAAGGTATTCTTATGTTTCAATCATATTCCTTCATTCTCTTCTTGCCTTAAGTGTGTACATGTTCAGGTCTGCTAACCTGTACTTTTACAGCCTTTCCTCCTGCCATTGGATGCCAGGAATTGTGTGGCTTGGGGGATATGTGAGGGAGAGGGAGAGGGAGCAACTAGACACTAGGGCAGATTGGTTTAGGGTAGCGTGGGGTAGTGATGTTCTGAGGCAGAGTGTGAGACAAGGGTACTACTGGATGCCTGATGATCATTTTGTGGGCCAGGATGAAGGTGGGGGTGCCACTGGGCACCAGGGAGTGATGGCTTTGGTCGTCGTGATAGAAGAGGTACCACTGGGCATCAGGGATTGATAGTTTGGGACCTGGTGTAAAGGAGGGTGCCACTGGATGTCAGAGATAAGTGGACTGAGGATGAGTGTGGAAGAGGTGCACTACTGGACAGCAGGAGTACTTGCATTGAGTCCAGGTTTGAGAGGGGCGCCACTGAATGTTAGAGATGTTTGAAAAAGTTTGGGATAGGTGTCACTAGATACCAGAGGTGCCACCAGATACCAGGGTTACTTCAATTGGGGTAGGTATGGTGTAAGATGTGTAAGCTAATAGATGCCAGGAATGCTTGGATTGGGGCTAGGTCTGGAAGACACATGTCACTGGATGCCATTTCCCTGGATAGCTTGGTTTATAGCAGGGCAAGGGAAGGAGTACCACTGCTTATCAGGGACTGCTTGTATTGGAGCAGGGTAAGGGAGGGATTGCCACTGGGCATATGGGATTGGTTATATTAAGGGCAATACAAAAGTAATTAGTTACCGGTTATTGAATTTGCTATTTAAAAAGTAAGGAAATTCATTGCAAATTACTACGTTAATGCATCTGTTAGGGTTGAAGCACAAAACCAAAATTTCAGGGACATGTGATGTTAGGATTTAAAAAAGTCTTCTAAACTACATTTGTAGCATAATGTTTCTTTTTAATGATGATGAATTATTTTATTGATCAGTCAAAATGGCCTTTACAAAATTGAGTACATATAACACAAACTTAAAATACAATATAAAAGGTCATAAATAGTTATAATAAAATTACATAAATACAGTTCTAGCTATAGTTGGTTTGAGTTCATACAAAATAAATCATTCAGTATTTCTATTTACAATTTTAGCCCTTATTCTGCTGCATAATGTTTCTTGGAGTTCGACCAATCGTGAAAGGCAGTACTGGTGTTGCAGCAACTTTGGCACCCTATTTTCAAGCATCAGTATTGGAGTATTTTTCTGTTCCTGGAACACATTGCCTTACTTCTTAGGCCTGTGCATAAATCTTAGCTTTATTTGTTTTCCAGTTGTATTCGCTGTTTACAAATCTGTGTGTATCAATCAATAATTCCTGTTGATTAACAGAGCATACAGTGCAACCTAATAACTCTTGAATGCATTGTTTACTTGTCTGGCTACTGGACTAGGTAGAGTACCTTGGTGCCGTGTAATCTGTTGCAAGAGAATGATTCTAACAATTGCACAGTATTTTAGTAGTTCACGTAAGGCTAATAACAAGCAAAAGCTGCAAAAGGTATTACTTATGAAATTGTTCAGTAGCAGCAGTTGAAAAATTAACACCGTGAAATAAAAATGTTCCTTTCCTCCACCCCGCTCCACCCCTCCACACACACACACACACACTACACTAAGAGAAACTCTGGAAAGCAGATAAACCACAAAACTCCCCATAAAAATGTGGAGAAGAGTCAATGTACCTTAAATGTTCCTCAGTTCATCCAACACTAGTAATTACATCTATTTTGCCTTTTAAATTATTTCTCTAACACTACACAGTGCTCTCAATAATATTGTTTCTTTATCTGTCTCTCCATGACAACTGCTAACATCAATTCAGTGCAGCCTGTAACGCATCCACTGATGAAATCTGACTACAGACATGCTTCTGATAAGCCCAGCGTCTGTCCAGATAAAACCGTATCCAAATCCCAGAAATAAACACCCATGACCACTTGCATAACATTTTTTGACAGAAAAGGCTGAAACTTTATTTCAACAGGATTGTCATCGCTAATATATTTTACATGCATAAATCAAACTTGGTTACAACATACAGACTGGAAAAATATAATGTGAAAATTTATTTATAGACAGTCTCATCATAAACAATAACAGCATGCAAAATATTGTACAGTATTCCCCAGGGGTAGCAGACAACATCGGCAACTAATGAAACATCCATAAATCAAGTCAACCCTTGGCCACGGAAAGCTTGGGAAACCCCCGCTGGGTCAGCCAGCTCCCCTGACAAGGCTGCTCAAATGGACCTGTACCACTAGGCCACAGCCATGCAGTAGTGCCCTCACCAGGCCTCAACTACCCAACCATCACCCCCTGCAGTAGCAGACTCTATCCAAACTGTGCAATGTCTCTCCTGGGATGTGTCCTCACTAGGCCACCCCATTCACATCTTCAAATAATGTGCTATTTCAGCCAATAAATCACTAGTCATCTGCCCCAGCAGCCTAATCTACCTCATTGTCCCCTTAAACCACAACCCATCTATCTTGGGAAAGGAAGGGAGGGTCTTCAGTGTTCACCCTGGTGTCTGGACAGAAAGAGGAATATCCTCTACTGTCCAGACCCTATATCTTGGCCTCAGCCCCTCCCTGCTCCAGGCTACTCCTAGCCCTTCACCCTTGGGTCAGGGGCCATTGGTCACCTCCTTCCTGATCCCTGGACCTAGGACAGTGGTGACCAGGGATTGGCTCCTGATTACTGGAAATACCCTCCCAGAAATTCCGGGAGGGACCCTGTCCAGATAAAACTATACCCAAATCCCAGAAATAAACACCCATGACACTTGCATAATATTATTTGGCAGAAAAGGCCGAAACTTTATTTCAACAGGTTTGTCATCTCTAATACATTTTACATGCATAAATCAAACTTGGTTACAACATACAGACTGGAAAATATAGTATGAAAATGTATATATATACAGTCTCATCATAAAGAATAACAGCATGCAAAATATTGTACAGTATTTCCCTGGGGCAGCAGGCGGCATCGACTACTAATGAAACATCCATGAATCAAGCCAACCCATGGCCAAGGAAAGCCAGTGAAACCCCTACTGGGTCAGCCAGCTCCCTTGACAAGGCTGCTCAAACAGACCCATACCACTAGGCCACAGCCATGCAGTAGTGCCCTCACCGGGCCTCAACTGCCCGACTATCACCCCCAACAGTAGCAGGCTCTGCCCAAACTGTACAATGTCTCTTCTGGGATGTGCCCTCACCGGGCCACCCCTAGTCACATCTTCAAATATCATGTTATTTCAGCCGATAAATCACTAGTCATCCATCACAAGATCCGTAAATTCATTTACGAATCTCCCCACAATGCCCCAGAGGGATACTATACCCAAGATTCCAACACCTCTTGAATACTTAGGTTAAAGATCGCCTGCCCTATATCCAACAGGTGCACCCATCAGAATCAAAATAACTCCCCTTCCCTGGTGCTATATCCTGGTGATAAAGGACTTGTATATCCCTTGAAAAATGAAAGAGTGACGCCACCCTATTTACCTCCCTGTGTACCTTTCACAGGGGTCTGACCACCTGTCTCTTCTTCCATCTCTGCCGAGACACAATCCTTGATCAAGCTAGCCTTGTGCCTGGCATCCATCTCCTTATCCACTCCAGATCCACCATTATTTTCCTCATCACATCTATTGATAACAGGCTCCCCAGATCATTTCCCCCCAGGTGTATAACCAAACCCTATGGTAGAGCCCTAATTAACACCAGCTTTTTTAATGCTGGTATAAGGTATCCCCATTTCATGCCAGCGATGCCACACCAGCATACATTTGCTTTCTATGCTGGGAGGCCCAGTTGATCTCCTTGGCCCTGTTGTACTGCCCATGAGCGTATTCTCCTAATAAAGGAGTGGCCCACCACGTAAAATATTTTGAGTTCAGGAGGTGCATCTGTAAGACAAATCAAGCAGTTATTGGAATACTTTACCATGATAACCTCCCCTTAAAAGTCCTCTTTGCTGGGCATGATGTAAGTTTTATAGGCCTTTGACTGCCAGCGACCAATCTTTGTTATCTCAGCTTCCTGGGACCCTAGCCTTGCTGCCTCGGTGGCAGCCCCAATCCTAAAGGAATATGTGCTAAAGTAGCTAGGATCCTGCCCTGCTGACCTAACCCCTTTTTTAAAGACCGCCCCAAATTGGTATCTAGTGACAAGTTTCCCATTGGCATGGGTGAAAAAGGTGCCCTGGCCTGCCTGCCTGTGCTTCATGTATTCTTTGGTTAGGGCCCAATGGCAGATGATTCTCCCCTGGGCCCTGTTGAAAGTGATCATCTGTTTGGGGCCAACCTGTGCCATCTTTGAATGGTGGAGTACCAGCTGCAGCATCTCACTCATTAAAGTGACATCCCGCCATTGCAAGCTGTGTCCCAGCTGCATGGACAGATCATTCACCAATTTGGACATGCTGACAGTGCTGAAAAAGATACTAGTGAAGAGCCCCTTGAATAGCCTCACTTCGTTTGCAGACGAGGATATGCCCGTCAATTTGTCTAGTATAATAGCTAGCAGTTTGCTATCCACTGGACGCCTCTTATCCTTCCTTGCTCCCCTGATTCTGTGCCACCCTTCTATCATTTTCCTTATGGTAAAGGATCCCGTCATGTCCTGGAAACCATGCATCTTTGCCATGAAAGTAATGCCTGCCAAATGACTGCGGATATATTACGGGGCCCTGTCCTCATTGATCAGATGATGCACAAATTGCTGAAACAGAAGAGCCCTCTGCAACAGCTTGTAGTTTTGATAACTCTCCCCACAGAAATCCCAGAAGGACTGTAAGTGTGCCCTATACTTATGCCATGTCACAGGGGCCAGAGCATGTTGTACCAGGTCGTATGTTCTTGGGTCACTGCTTCCCATAGAAAAGGTGGCACTCTGACAGGGTGTTTGTTTGCTGCTGGAGCCATCTGCTGGAAGTGGTCGAACTGAAATCGAGGCAGTGCATCCACGATTACATTTACAACCCCTGGCACATGACTTCCCTTGAAGGATACATTGATTTGCCAGCACCTCAACACAAAAATTCTTAGCAGCCTTATCACTTACTTCGCACTGGATGATTGCATGTTTAAGATGGACACTACCTCCATATTGTCTGAACAAAAATGAACTTTTCTGTCTCTGAGCCTGCCCCCCTCCAAAATGAAAACCGCCACCAGAATGGGGAAAAACTCCAACAGGGTCACATTTTTGGTGAGGCCTGCTTCCAACCAGCTGGCGTCCCATGGGCCCACAAACCATGACCTCTGAAAATAGGCCCCATAGCTGCATCCACCAGCTACATCTGTAAACATTTGGCAATCTGGGATGAAATCCATGCCATACTGCCAGACAGATACCCTATTAAACTGCAGCAGGAAGGTGCCCCACACTGCTAGATCAGCTCTCATCTCAGCTGAGACCCTGATGTGATGGTGTAGTTGTAAAATGCTTTTAGTGGCCCAGGACAAGCTCCTTATAAAAGGTCTACCAGGCAACACAGCTTTGCATGCAAAATTTAGATGCCTGATCAGGGACTGTAGCATCCTGAGGGTCAGCTTATTGGCTGCCCAAACATCTGCCACCAACTTCCCCAGATGGGCTACTTTGTCTTGTGGCAAGTGGGACACCATGTTGACTGTATCCAGCTCTATGCCTAGATAAGTGAGCTGGGGGACTGGCTCCTCCATTTTCTCATGTGCCAGAGGCACCCCAAACCAGTCCATGAGCTGGGAAAAGGAAGCCAGCATGACTTCGCACTGTGCCGTGTCTGGGGCCACTATGAACAAAAAATCATCCAAGTAATGTGTGATTAACTGATTGCCGCTGTGTCGCTTAGTGGTCCATTCCAAGAAATGGCTAAATGTCTCAAACGCTGCACATGAGACTGAGCAACCCATTGGCATAGTAAAATTCCCCCTTAAACGTAAAACCCAATAGGTCAAAATCTTTTGGACAGACAAGCAGCAGCCAAAAAGCAGACTTAATGTTGCTCTTGGCCAACTGAGCACCCTTGCCTATTTTTTGAATGAGCCTGACTGCTGTATCGAAAGATGAATAGCACAGCGCACTGTCCTCTGCACTGATGAAATTGTTTACTGAGGCCCCTTTTGGATATGATAGTTGATGTGGTGAGATCCTCAGAGGACTCAGTGGAGGATTCACAAAGGGTCCCACCACCCTACCAGTGACCACCTCCCTGTGTACCTTCTCAGCCACCTCATACTTTAAAACCTTCACCGACTTGAGATTGTGTGCCATGGTTGTAACTCAGGGCTCCCGGTAGTGTAGGCAGAAACTGACAGAGAAGCCATCTGACAGATACTGGACATCTTTCCTGCAAGGGTAGTGGTTAAGCCAAACAGTCATATGTTCAATTTTTATTAGGGTTTTCGCCAGGCCACTTAGGGTACCTGTCCCCCTGCTTATTGTCAGATGACTGTCCCTTGTTCTTTGTTTAGCTCCCACCCCCTTGGCAGGTGCTGGCTTTGTGCTTACCTCCACAGTTGCTGCACTCATTCCTGAATTTGCAAAATTCCTGAAAGCATTTAGCCGAGTTGTACTGCCTGCAGGTGCCCACCCATTTTGACCCTGACCAGCCTAACTTGTTGACCATGTGCCCACTGGTCATGTAGGTGATGTTGGTGGGTCTGGCCTGTGTCATGTGTCTGGACCATAAATCGTGGTCGATCTTATCCCAGGACATCTCAGGGGATCGAGGCACTCTCATGCATAAATGCTTGTCATATGTCTGCCATGCGTTCCCTTTGATAGCTAGCTGTTTTAATGTTATCTCTGTACTTGAGCAGCTGCCTGATCTTGTGTGGGAACTTGGCACAGTAGATGGATATGAAAATTTCGAAGGCAGCCACCCAGTTCTCAAAAGTGCGTGGCATCTTTGGCCGACGCAACTTTTCTTGCTTTAGTCTATTCTTGTTCCCATGTCTGGCAGTTCCCTGTGTAATAAGTTGAAAATCTCTATGTATTCCCCTTTCCATATGTTTTTCCTCATAGTCAGTGACAGATAGGTGTCCATTGGGTAGTCCACCCCCAAGTAGGCCCAATGTTCCACCCCTGCCGCAGCCACTGCTGCCACCTTGGGCTCCTGTTGACTCGAGGGTGTGGAGGCTGAAGAGGTCTCACCTGCTTGGTGATGCTCCGTTCCCCCCTGTCATTTCCCCTGCTGTAGTATTCCCCACTCCCCAGACTTGCCTGGCAGTGTTGTCCACTGTGGCACTGTGCTGTTGTTGTGCCAGCCCGTGGTGGCACCTCCCCCGTTGCCGAGGGACTGCTGTCATCCTGCCCCTGTGCCGTTGCATGGACGGCCACTGCTGTGGGTGCCTTCGACATGGCCACATTGTTGCCCATATTGCCGCCACCAAAGAATTGTTGTCCCTTCCAAGGGCCCTATGACCACTACTGAGATGCAGTCAGGGGAGCTGGGGGGGCCCCTAAAACTCCACTGCCTGCTGCAGATTTCCCGGCCCCCAGGGGAAGGGAGTTTGGGATATATGGGGGAACCAAGGTAGTGGCCAAGGCCACCATCCCTGCTGCCCCATGGCCAGCGGTCCTTGGGTAGCCTCCAAGGTGCCATGTGCTGGGCCAGCCTCCTTCAGGCCATCCCTCCTGGTGTTACCACAAGGCACCCTACTCCTACTAATGTCATGCACTCTGTTTAAGGCTTTACCAAGTAAATGCCTGCCTACCCATGATGTCACCTCCCCCCTTTGGTGCCCCTTTGCCTGGGTGAAATGGCTCCACCTGGCTGTGACATGCCCTGAGGCCCGCATGTCCTAATGTGCCTTGGCTTATGTCTGCCCTTCGCCAGACTTACCCATCATTGTTGTTAGTGGAGGCTCTGTGGTGGCTCCCTCACCTGCCCTATTGCCCTCATCCATGCCTCCCACCACCAACTCAAGTGTCGTGATATCCTGGTCACCAGTGGTCACCCCTGATGGCCTCTCCAAATGCACCTCTGTAGCTGCCATCTTCCATGCCTCTCTAGTCACCAGGGCCTCTTGCAACTTCCTGGAGGGCTTCCTTGTCCTCTTGGGTGCTCGTGCAGCAGTGGGTACCCCATGCTGTTGTGTTGGCACACTTTGCATGGCTATCTGGAACCAATTGGGACTGCTCACTGCCATCAGCCACTGTAGCATGTCTGTTAACTTCTGAGTGGGTGGATCAAGTATGCCTGTTGACATAGAGGCCAGGCCCTCCACGCCCTGCTGCCTTGCAGCCTCTCCCATGTCAGTCCTGTTCACCTGGCTGTTACCTGAAATTGCCAACCTGCGAAGACAACAAAACTGGCCTATTATTGGTGGAAGAGATGACCCCTTGCTGTGATCTCAGGCAATAACCCCTTCTTGTTTGTTAACACTGTGGCATGTGACTGTCCCCATTATATTTCTCTTCCATTTTTTTTTTTTGAAGAGCGCCTTGTCTGGGCAAGCTGTGTAGTAATTCCCCACTGGGGTGCCGAGGGTCCCAGTTCATCCATGGTGGATGCTGCTTCCTTGGGGGGGTGGCAGGCGTTTCCCTAGGATTGCCTCCAATCTGCATTGTAGCTGGAATTCCCCCACTGAGAGGGCAACCCTGCGTATGGAAAAAACACCCTGCCCCTCCCTACCCTCGAGCCAATGAGTGCAGCCTGTAGAAGTGACCTGGACAATCGCTACCCCAACCCTTGTCCTTTCCATTCAGTGCTGCCTCCCTTTCACAAAATACTGTTGTGGCCTGATAGTTGTGCCTGCATGATATTCCCATTTTTTTTTTATTTTCTTTTTAGGGAGTTTTCGCCAGTCCAGCTGTGGCCCGGGGAACAGCTGCATGAGGTTGCTGGAGGCTGGGCCAAATGCGGTTAGCAAATATTTGGCATGACCCATGTGCTTGTTATGCAGGCGCGGGACTGGAGCGCACTTCATGATCGAGGCTGGGGCGACTCAGGCAGTGTGTGCACATGTACCATAAGGCAGTGCCCTAGCAACACGTGGAGTTGCACAACGGGGCCTAAAACAGCCACAGGAGGCCCGCATCCATGCCATCCACCTGGCAGTGGCATCAAGAACCTGCTGTGCATCTCTCTGGCCATGCGGTAGCACTTCCCTGCCCCCTGGATCTCCTTTACAATGAGCGGAGAAGAAAATCCCTCACCTGGCCCCACTCTCCAGCCACATACGAGATAGGCCCCCCGGATTACCATTTGGAGCCACCACAGTGATCGGGGGCCATTGCTCACTGCATTCTGCCTGTTGGTTAAGTGACTACCCTGGGGGCTCTGCTGGAGTTGGCTGGGTGTGGGGCAGCAGTATGGCTGCAAGGGGAACAACCATAGACAGGCAGTGAAAAACCGCTGCCCCAGGTGGCCAAATATACTTTATACAGTCCGGAGTATTCCTATGTTGGAATTGTGTTTTCTTTCTTTTTTTTTTTTGGACTCATCAGGCTGCTTCTCTGGCCTGGTGCAGACCGAGCAGGGAGCAGGAAGGGTTGCACTGCATGATGCCCCCGCCGAGTGCCTGTGGACACAGGTCAGTTGGGGCAGTTGGCCACAAAATTATCTTCTCGGGGGTAAGAGAGGAAACATAACCGCCCCTGAGAAGTGATACTACCACCCATCAACACAGAGGTTCCTGCGGGGCAGGATCTGCTAGCTTTACCTGGCAACATGCTGGCAGCCTGCTCACTGTGGCAATTTCCAGTGCCCTGATCCTAACGGGGAGGTAGGGTATGCCTGGCAAAACACCTTGCTGGAGGCTGCCCCACTGCTTGCTCCTGGGAGATCCCACACCAACAAACCCACTGCCCTGTGAAAGTCGCAGGCCTTGAAGCCTGACTCCCTTCCCCCCAACCCCGAATCTGGCCTTCCACTAGGCCTTAGCCTAGTACAGCCTTACCTGAGCTAAGCAGCTTGTGCAGTGGAGTCTTCAGTGTTCACCCTGGTGTCTGGACAGAAAGAGGAAGATCCTCTACTGTTCAGACTCTGTATCCTGGCCTGTGCCCCTCCCTGCTCCAGGCTACTCCTAGCCCTTTACCCTCAGGGCAGAGGCCATTTGTCATCTCATTCCTGAACCCTGGACATAGGAAGGTGGTGATCAGGGATTGGCTCCTGGTTTCTGGACAAATACCCTCCCAGAAATTCCATGAGGGACCCTTGCTAGAGAATGACATGCTTAACCTCCAGACCTGCCTCCCCAAGTAATTACTAAATCCAAGTTGTTCTAGTACAGAGACTTGATATCTGTTTTAACTCTCTGGTCCAAATTCATGAAATTCAAGGGTATCTAGAAATAAGAACAGAGTACTCAAGCAACTCTAATGCAAAGTATTTCAATGTAAATGGTTAGCAAGTTGATCACTATGCTGTGCTACTTTGTTGTCTGTTGATGTGAATCATATTTACTACTACCAGTCACTACAAAGAGAAGTCACAGAACAGTTGACTACTGACTGTGTTAAAAAAGTAGATTCTTTTTTGCATGTCCCTAAATGTGGCCTTTGTACATAAAAGTATTGTTACCTCTGAATCTATATACAGTTTAATATGACTTTTTTATTTGTTTATTTTAATGTGGATGTGGAAGTAGCAACGTGCATGATTTTATTATACACACGTTCCTGTAAATGGTACCTTGTGCTTTACAAAATTCTCATACGTACTACTGACACCTAGAAGATAGTTGAGGGACTTGCACTTCCATCCTTGGCATAAAATAATTGTTTTATCAGACTATTGATATTAAAGATGATTGTGAATCTCATAAATGAAACAGGGAACATTTCAGCCCATGTTATCTTCAAACTTAAGTACATGTTATATTCAAATTTAAATACTGTAGAAAAAAAAAGCAAAATCTGAAAATAGCCAGTCAGCTGCTCCAATAGTTCCAGTGTTTATATATACAGCTGATAAAGAGATATCATTATGATGCATGACACCACCAAGCAAATGCAAGGAATTTTGTGACAGCTGTTCAGTAATGCTTTGTACCACAGGCTGATATGTCATTCAGGAAGCATACAAAATTGAGGGATAGGAAGCAATAATTGCTTATAGAACAAAATAAAATGATACCTTTTCTTGAAACTTGATTTCACCCCGTACAAAGCCAGGGCATTGACATTCTAGGTCATACATTTCTAGAAAAGATAAGGAAAACAAATGTCTTTTTATTGGGGAGCTGCATCATTACTCGTTATATCTACATTAGAACACACAATATGGTATATAACAGTATAGACAGGGTTTATAATGCTTCAGTTAAGAAATAAAAACAATGAAAAGTAACAAAACACAGTTTCCATTTCAGCCAACACTACATTTGATTAAAAATTGCTTGGGAAATGTATTGAGCCTTCGGAGAGGCAGGCTGAAATATTAGGGCAGTAATAATGAGAGACATTATTTATCGTGCCAAAGAATGAAGAAAAATATATGGAAATTATGGATTTATAGAATTTATTCAAGATTATTTTTTGAGGCAATATGTCACATACTTGACTTGGAAATATGCAGTTCATTGACTAGATTAAGCATTGGTTAGCAAGTGCAGGCATGTGAACAACATCACACAGTATGAATACAGTAACTAGAAATTAGCAATGACAGCATCATTAAATTTAGTGTTAGAATAGAGCAGAGAAAAAAGCTGAAGCAAATATGATTACTTGAAGGAGATTAAGCTACAGACTAAGAAATAACAAGCATTTGACAATGCCAGAGTTCATCGTTGGGATTGCTATTGGTACGCACCGACTGGCAGGACTACAGTTACCAGCACGAAGAGCAAGTTATGCCACCAAATTCACATTGCCGTTGAATTACAATGAAGTGCATACATGTTTCCTCAATTCATGATCTGGCTTTGAAGAGTGACGATATGTCTGCAGTTCAAAGAAGATGAGGGCACTGGAGCCCCACCATGAAATCCTAATGCACCGGACATTTGTCGGTATTTGCACTACAGATTTTCAGCATGGACTTTTGTGACCCCCACCTCATGAATGCATTTGGGACCTCTGCTCATGAACAGTGGCACTGTGATTTTGTTAATCTGTCCCAAATGTTGATTTTTCACAGACTGTGCAAAAACACAGTTGGGCAGGATGATAAAAACAGCTGTATCATTCATAGGGAGGTGTGAAGAGATGGCAGTGTTGAACATCTGGAGTGAGAATATTAAAAATGCTCAAAAGTGTACATGGAAATTGCACAATGCACACTTGTAACAGTCATTTAGTAGAATAATTTCACTAAAATTTCAACATAGGCATTTTGTGAGCTCTGCTCACGAGCACTGTCACTATGATTTTCTTACACTGTCCCGAATGTTGATTTCCCACAGCAACCGCATCATTGTGCACCAGACGTGTGAAAACACATTTTGGGCATGACATGAACAATGACAGCTGTACTGTTCATAAGGAGGTGTGCAAAACTGACAATGTTGAAAATCTTGAGTGAAAATATTACAAATCCTCGATGTTACGAGTGTGAGTGGAAAATGCGCAATGCACTTTCATAAAACAGTCATTTTGTGGACTTTTGTCACCAACTTTTCAACATAGGCATTTTGGGACCTCCGCTCATGAACAGTGTCACTGTGATTTTCTTAGTCTGTTCTGAACACTGATTTCCCGCAGTGACCACTCTATTCTGTGCTGGAAGTGTGAAAACACATTTCAGCCAGGATATGAAAAATAACAGCTGTACTGTTCATGAGGAAGTGCAAAAAAATACCAATGCTGAAAATCTGTAGTGAAAATATTACATATTTGCGATGTTACAAGTGTGCATTAGAACTGCGCAACACATGCTCGTAACACAGTCATTATATGGACTTTTGTCACCAAATTTTCAACATAGGTATTTTGAGACCTCTGCTCATGAACAGTGTCACTGTGACTTTTGTAATCTGTTCAGAACACTGATTTCCCACAGCGACTGCACTATTCTGCACCGCAAGTGCGAAAACACATTTCAACCAGGATGTGAAAAATGACAGCTGTCCTGTTCATGAGGAGGTGTAAAAAAAAAACCAACGTTGAAAATCTGGAATGAAAATATTACATATTCACAACATTACAAGTGTGTATTGAAACTGCACAATGCATTCTTGTAACACTGTCATTTTTTGAAAATTTTTCACCAAATCTTCAAGATAGGCTTTTTGGGAGCCCACCTCATGAACAGTGACACTGTCATTTTATTAATTGGTCCTGAAAGGTGATTCCATGCAGTGACTGCAAAATCACCTTTTGGGTCTGAATAACCACATGACAGTGACTTAGTTCATGAAGTGGGGTCCCGAGAACCCCATGTTGAAAATTTGGTGCCAAAATTCACAAAAATGGCCAAGATATGCACCAAAAAACTATTTATGCCATTATACGCTTACTGGCATTTCTTCAGTTTGTGGTCAGTTTCAAGAGTGCAGACATGTTCCCAGTCCATTGCACTGGGCTCTAGAGGTAAGTATGGGTGTGGGGTGTGGGGGAGGTGGGCTCACAGAGGGTGGGCGTGGTTGGGGGAAGGGGCCACCACACTCAATGAGGGACTGTTTTCTTGTTTTCAGGTTTAAAAAAAATTAAAACATTGATAGAAGGGTTTCTTTCTTACAGGGGCATTTGGCATGCTGAGGTAGGCTCCTGCATGCCATCTGAAATGTTGTTTGGGGGAGGCTGTAGCTGAAGGGATTGGGCACTCTATTGGCACATACCGAGTGTTGGGGGAGGACAAGTGCTGAGGGGATGGGCACCTCGCACATAAAAAATTGGGGAGGGACATTATACTGATGAGGAGTGGGCTTCCCCATTGGCAAATGAACTTGAAGGGGGCATGCCAACAGGGGGGATTGGGTACCTCCATCAGTTTGTTTGTTTTTTAATGGTGGGTGAGGGGGCATGCTGACAGCCTGGTCTCAGCATGTTCACACTTCTGTAAGCTGCAGCAGTGTGAATGTGCAACCAGGAATGCAACATTAAATAACTGAGCTGCGCCACTATTGGTGTGGCTCTGTCCTTTGAAACATTGTCCAACTCCACCCCAACAGCTGAAAGGGAATCATCACCAGTCTGCTGACTGATTCCCCTGTCCCTAGAAATGGAGCTCTCCTTTGGGCACACCCCTGTATAGCACCTTTTAAGGCAATGAGTTTGGCTGTGCCTGCGCGCCAGAACGAAATCAAAAAGGACATCACTAATGAACTGGATAGAAATGTTTGCTAAAAGACAGTGAAACAGTGGTGTGAAATACTTCAGCATGAAATAGGCAGAGCACAGGCTGAGGCAGTCACATAAGAGAGAACACAGTTTTGATAAGGTTTAGCTTTTTTCCACAGATGACAAATACGATTACTGTAGGATAAAATAAAGGCTAAACAAGAGGCACACAACAAAGTCAAAGCTAGTGGAATAGAAGAAAATTAGGTGGAATACTATAAACAAGAAGCTGAAGCCAAAAAAGTGATGATGATGATGAGAACTTAGTTTGATCAACAAAGTGCAGTCAATAAAAAGGGCAATATCAACGTTTTCTATGATCACTTTAGAAGTGAGGTTATTATTAAAGAGGTTGAAGGGTTACTTGAAGCAGAATGCTGAAAATGCTGTGAAACAGTTGCAGCGTTGCTAAATATATTGTTACTTTAGTATTTATTGAAGTGGGCATTTTACAGGGGATATGAATGAAGTACTGTGGTAGGAGACAACCAAAAGGTACATGTAAGCACTAACACATGACGGTGTGGGGTTTAGTCTTGATAAACACACACCTAGGGGTGTAATGAGCCATGGAGTTGCAGGCTAAGTGCCTTAATGACCTCAGAAGTATGTTTATTCAAATTAAAACACACCCTGGAGTGTGTTATTGTACATATAAGATGGATATATGTTGAGAAAAATGAAGACTCAGCACAAATAATAAAAATTTGCAGGGATAAAACAGAAATGTTTTGAAGATGTTGCTGTGTAAGAAAAAATAGTTCCTAACTTGAATAACATTTGGATGGGTAAAAAAACAACACACAGTTTAAATCACATATTATATTGTTTTTTTCCCTGTCATCAGCTGTCAGGTTT
This sequence comes from Neoceratodus forsteri, assembly GCA_016271365.2. NCBI lineage: Eukaryota > Metazoa > Chordata > Ceratodontiformes > Ceratodontidae > Neoceratodus > Neoceratodus forsteri. The sequence continues at coordinate 1,089,802,245 of CM057450.1, forward strand.
ACTTCTTTTTGTTTTTGTGAGGTTAGAAGTTGATGAAGCTGACGGTGGCACCAGTGAAGTTGCAATAGGTGAGAGGAAGCATTTAGTGAAGTTTGCAATTTTTTGATCTGTTGCAATGTCAGTCTGTCCAGCTGGTGGCAGTGCTGCATCATTGCTAGGTGGTGGCAGGCATTCTGGAGGTGGAGGCAGGCTGTTCCATGTAATAACAGCGATCGCAGTTACAGTGGGTGTACATCACCAAAAATCAAATTGGCGATGTACACATGTGGGTGACAAGACATCTGGCAACTTAAAATAGTATTTATGCTGGGGGGGCTGTACCCACCCACACCCTCCTTATGGGGGGCTTCACCCCATGCACCCCCCTGACTAAATATAATGAACTCTGGGGGGGTGCATGTCAGGGAGGGGGAGACAATCTGACAAAAAACAACTGCAGCTGTAAAATTCTACCCGGTTCCCAGCCCTGAACCCAGTACCTGCTGCACCAAAGCCAGCCACCCTCACCCCTACACCACACAGCTAGCTTGGTGGCAGCATGGCACACTACCCCACACAAACCCTCTTCCCTATCCCTCCCCTCCCCTTTTCTTCCCTATCCCTCTCCTTCTGGTTGCCCTCCCTCACTCATCCCTAATGTTGCTTTCATGTTCCATCTTTCCCCTTACAGGGTAGCCCAAAAGAGTAGCATTGTAAATGAGTCACTGTTTTGATAGTCACTCATTTATAGTCACTACCATCACTGGACACCAAGGCAGGCTTGTTGGAGGTAGTGGCAGGCTTGGCAATGGTGATGACAGGCATGGTGGTAGTGGCAAGCTTCCTTGAAATGGTGATAGCAGTGGTAGGTCCTTCGAGCAACATGTTTTTTTATGGCTGTGGGAGGAGCCTGCAGCCATATTGCTTTAGCTTGAAAAAGGGTTTCTGTGGAACAAATTTATTTAGTACTTTTCAGTGTATCCTTCAACAACACTGCAAATCCCTATTGCAGTTAAAAAAATACTTCCTTCTTTCTGTTTAGAATGATGGACACAGAACTCAAAGTTCTTTGTCTTTTAACATATTTGTTTTTATTGGGTTCACCACAACATAACCCAGATAGACCATCTTAGGGTAGCTGGATCATTCCACTGGGGTGTCACACAGATGAGATACACTGATGAGTCCTGGTAGGACGAAACAGATGTATGTGTCTTCTGTTAGCTCCCCTTGCAAACTGTGTGAGAGATCTTTAGGTACCATGCATTTCTGCTTAAAGTTGAACCAGCGTAATATTCTGTAGTGATTTGCATATACAGCCCATTGGGCTTTTTTATTATGGGCATATGTGTGATTTTGTATTACTTTGAAACTTAGCTTCCCAGCCAGTGCCCTTTGTGGTAACCATTGCCATAGTGCTTGTGTGCTGAGGGTCTTTGTCTTTTTACAGAACTCAGAGCTGCTTTTCTTTGAGAGCAAATGTGCACACCTTCTAAACAAATCTAAATATCTTTAAAACAATTCAAAGTGTGCAAAAACAACCAATGAGAAAGTTGTTCATGGTAAAAAGCCTTTCACATGAGGGTAGTCACTAATCTGAATTATTTATATTTTGTAAAATATGGTCTACCAAACAACACCATTTTTTTTCTCTCTGAGTGAAAACAGTAGGAGTCATGCCAGCAAATGGAAATATCTCAGAAAGTATACAAGTTACCAATATACAACCAACATGAAAGTTATTCAGGACAAAATGACCTTTCAAATGAGGGTAGTCACTAATCTGAATTCATTAGATTTGTTTAAATATAGCCATCTAAAAAGTGAAAACTGGGAAGAAAAATGAAAACTCAGGTAATCAGATGGCCATAGTTTAAACAATACAATTAGTGCAGCTTAATGAATCAGCTCATTTAAATGGTCATTTTGTCCTAAACAACTTTCATACTGATGGTTTATGCATAATCCGTATATTTTTAGAGATATTTACATTTATTTGCCATAACTCCTACTGAACCTGTAACAGCCTCATTTCTATAAAACACTACGCCACTTTAAGTGAAATGAGACCAGACCATTTTGTCATGCCTAATTTAACAGTAGACCCTCATGACTTACTAGTAGTTCAGTGGAATTCTTTAGTGCTTACCAGCTTGAAACAAAGTGATCTGCTTATTGGGGTCGCATTAGAACTTTTCAGGATGGGATCATGTTAAATTTTTTCAGAACAAAAGCAGCAGATTAGTTGTAGTAATTATTAGCCAGCAATATCCTATGAGATCTATATGTGAAGCTGACATTGACCAGATAGGAGGAAGAAGGAAGACAGAGAAGAAAAACAATGGCTGACTGTAAAACTTTTAGGCATCTATGCCGCAACACTGATTTTTTTAAATTTATTATGTCCTCTTTGGCAACTTCTATTATTAAAATGCATTAGATGTATAGTTTACTAAATCTTGACATTGGGATAACTCTTGAATGACTCCTAATTAAGTTTTAAGCCATTCCCATTATGGGAAAACCTGTGCAAAAGATCAAGTGTTATTTTTTCATATTATTTTACAAATTTCCACAGTAAAATTTGGAGAAATAGAAATGTATGTACAACGAACTGCTCTGCATTTTCAACTCAGAAGTTAATATTTGTGTAAAATCAAAAACAAAAGTTATGCAGTTTTGTTCAAAAGTTATTTTATTCTAAATCTTATTGGACTGTTGAGTGTTATTTTTTTCATGTTTGTTTTTACAAATTTCTGAAGTAAAAGTGTGGAGAAATACAAAAGTGTGTACTACTGATCTCCTATGCATTTTCAACTCAGAGAGAAGTTAATATTTGTGCAAAATCAAACCAAAAGTTCATACAGTTTTTGTTTTGAAGTAATTGTATTCTATATCTTATTGGACTATTGATGAACTGAGCAAAGAAATGCTTAGATAAAACAAATAGAAAATTCCAGGATTGGGAGGTCATTAAAATTGCAAAAGGTCAAATGATGAAACCTTAAATGAACTCATTAAAACCATTCTTCTTATTGTGTAATTATAATGAACTGATGCCATGTGAATATAGACCAACCATTGTGATACATAATTTTTTGGATCAGAGGAATGGTACGAGACTGCCAAAATTGTGGTGATCTCACTGCTTCAATGCTTCAGTGTGTGTGGATCAAACCAAAAGAGCCATAATCAAAGCTTCTATCTTCTCAAAAAAAAAAAGAAAATTATATTTTATTATATTTGATTTAACCTGAAAATATAAAATGGCAATAAAGAAGTAAAACAATCAAGATGAGAGTTCAGCGTTCTGCAACCATACATTGAAGCCTAGCCATAATAAAGACTTTTATCTTCTTCAAAGCAGTTATACTTTATTTTGATATATTTAATATTCCGTATCTAAGTAGACACTGGAAAAAAAGTTTATTGGATGTTTGAAAACAGGGAAATGCAACCAGACACAGAAAGAAGTCAAAAGAGAGTATTGGTTGCGGGGGCTAGTAACAAGTCAAGGAGCTTGCTTGACCACTCTAACAGGGGCCACCCACCGATATTATTGACCATTGGTGGGCACTGGTAGCAGAGGAGGAGCTGGGCAAGTGCTGTAAGCAGTCTGTGTAGGAGGAGGAGGAGGTAGATGGCAGGCTACTTGCCATAGTCCAGCTCTTTTTTTAAATCCCAGGTGGTGCCTGAGTGGCTGTAGCAATCATCTGTGCAGCAGCCCTCCATCTGTAGGAATTAAGGGGACTCAGTTTAGCTGTCCTGTTGTATTCAAGCAGGCTCAAGCTCCATTACAGCAGCAGGTCAGACTGTAGCCCCAGACCTCCAACTCTGCTACTTGTACAGGACTGAAGGCTTTAGAGTGAGGGATCCTTGCTGCTTGCAGAGGACATGTGAGGGGTTGTGGTTTGTGTTCATTTGTGTGCCAGGGGGATGGCTGGGCTGGGAGGAGTGCCTTTAAGTGTAGGCATTGCATGTGTCTCAACTGTTGTGGATTGCATGGGCGTAGGCGGAGGGGTGTCCATGGTGTTCAAGTCCCCCCCCAAAAAAAATTACCTCAGAAAATTTCAAATTCCTGTATTTTATTTTTGAGTTGGCTCAAGCTCAGCTGCTAAAAAACTCATTGTTTCAGCAGTCTCCATAGTGGCTGGAGCTAGCTGCAACACAATGTGCATGCACAGGACCATTTATGGCCAGGGGAGATGGAGATATCATCAACAGAGAGAACAGGAGAAGCCTGGTGAAACAGACTAGTGAGGGTGCTGCTGTGCTGCATTGTCATCTGTACAGCACAGAGCAAGTTTTGGTGTCCTGTTGACTGTTGTAGTGGTAGAGTGGGGCTGTGAATGTAGGGGTGGAGTGTTCCCTATGTGCAGGAGGTGGGATGCAGTGGGAGAAGTTCTTTCCATGTAGGGAAGGTGAAACGTATTGGGAGAAGCATTGGATGGATCAGGGGATGAGTGCCCACAATGTATGGAGGTTGGATGGAGGTGAAGTAATGATACCTATGTGTGGAGATGGAATGGCGGGAAGAGAACTTTCCATGTTCAAGTTCACATTTATTGTGAATGGATAAAATCCATTCAGCAAGCTCATTTGCAAGGAGGTCCCATGTACAAGCAATGAGACATACATGGGGTGAGATACAAAAAGTAAGGACGCATAAATTAAAATAAAGCAATTTTCTTTACATTAGTATTTACAATATGTACAATATTGCATTCAACAAGGAATGAGACCAAATATGATTACATAAGACACTATGTCCACCATGTGGAATAGGCACAGTTTATGATGGGGCAGATGTGCAATCCACATCTCTTCTCTGGCTGCTGTAAAGTATTGGGCTGATAGGTGGGGGTGCACAAGGGGGCACCAGTCACTCAGGAGCACCCACTGTATCCTACCCACCCAGCAGAGTGGGAACAGTTGTGAAGGGGGGATGCAAGATTCATATTTTTATATCTCAGTACTTTAGAGTGCCCTACATGGATAGAACACGTTAGGTGGGAGAGCCTCTGGCTGAAGCAGAGTGTTCTGCAAGTGAAGAGGTGTGGCATACGGTGAGGAACTGCCAGTCACCCAAATCCCACACCAATGTTCATACTAGCTCTGGTGAAGCAGGGATGGGTATGAAGGGCAGATGTGCAACTTGCATCTCTACTCTTGGCTGCTGCATGGTGCTACCCATATGTGGATGTAGAATTGGGGGATGGAGCATCATTCTCCCAGAGCCACCTTACTGGAGCCTACCCAATGCCAGTGCCAGCTTTCAAGGAACTCAGATCTGTGAAGATGGAGAGATGTGTGAACCACATCTGTCATTGGCTCATGTAGAGTGCTCCTAATATGAAGGTGGTGGAATGGAAGGAGAAAATGCTTCACATCTGCAGAAATGCGAAAAGATGCGTTGAGTGTCAATGACCTTGGGCCACCCAGTGGATCTGGACTGTAACCCCATTTCCACCCACATGTGCCCACCAGGCTTGATAGAAACAGATGTGGTATGACAAAGTGCAACTCACATTTCTGTCTTTGGCTGGAGCAGCCAATGTTCATTGGTGGGACGGATGTGGAGGGGCACCAATCACCAACTTCTGCCAGGTCACAGTCCACTATTTACCTTGTGCTGCCCACTTGGAGGTCACCTTGTCACTGTGCCAACCTGTGTAGATTGGGACGAGTGTGGAGGGGAAGATGAGTAACCTACATCAGTCTGTGACTACTGCAGATTGTTCCACATATGCTGTTGTGAGCTGGAGGTGTAGGAAGCAGCAACTACCCAGGGGTGCCCATCCAGTGCCCACCCTACACTGTGCTAGTCAATGTGAAGGGGCAGATATGTGACCCACATATTTGTTTCTGGCTCTGTCTGGGTGCTCCTTTTGTGCAGTGGTAGAATAGATGCACCAAGTTGGTTTTACACTGGGTCTATTCTGGTCTCTCTCTCTCTCTCTCTCTCTCTCTCTCTCTCTCTCTCTCTCTCTCTCTCTCTCTCTCTCTCTCTCTCTCTCTCTCTCTCTCTCTCTCTCATGTCTGCTCCCCATGGTGAAAGGAAAACACTACTGCACTGCTCTCTGTCCTGGTCACAGCACTCTTGCTGCCACTTTCTCTGCCTCTCTGTATGTGCTGTCTGCTTTCACTGAGCTTCAGAAAGACAAACAGAGAGTCAGACCGACAGCAAGATGCCAGAAGAGTGAGCAGAAATAAAATGGATAGCAACCGAGCTTGGGTACACACTGTACTCCACTTCTCTGTTTGGGGGGGGGGAGGTGGTTGACACCATCTCTGACTGCAACAGATTAGACCTGCACATATATGCCACACTGGAAGCGACTGTCACTGTTGCTGTGTTACTCTCGGGGAAGTGGTAGCGGGTTGGGCGGTGGGGAATAGACACTGCTAGGGATTAGGCTACCCATTTAAATGAATGTTTATTCAGGTGCAGGTGCTTGGAGTCACCGGACATCATGGTTATAGTCACTACATTGCACTGCCCCCAACTGCACACTGCTAAGGTGGTGCTGCAAAAGTGATAGCCTTTCACCTGGTGATCACTCTCATTCCGCTTACTTGCCAGATCTCATCATGTTGCTGTCACTGTTCGGGGTCTCTCTCTCTCTGTCTCTCCGCTCTGTCCCTGACACTGGTACCACTCTTCACCTCTTTTGATCATGCGCTCTCTTTTGGGGGGGGCTCCCTCTCCTTCTCAGTGTCTGTCCCTGCAGCCCATATCTCTCTCTCTCCCTGCCATCCAGGGTTAAGCTGCAGCTCTGCAGGCAATGCTGCCTCACTTCTCAGCACACTTGCTCCTTGTATTGTGAGGCAGGGTAGGGAGCACACTGAGGCAACATGGACACTAGGAGATCCATGGCGCAGGTCAGTAGGTACCATCACAGAGAGCAATGCTCAGGCTGGGCATTGTGGCACACATGAAGCACTGGAGAGAGAGGAGCTCAGGAACAAGAACATGCACCGTCAATCCCACAGAGACACAAACAAGTTCAACATGGACATCTGTCTGGGTAAGGATAAGTAATATTTATTTGTTCTTTACTGCTAGGGTTGTTTACTGCTTGTGGCACAAAGAGTGGGGGATGCAGTGTCCTGGACATTTGCAGGATAAGTGGGGAGACAAGCAATAAGATCAGTACAGGCATGAATCAAACAAATGAAGCACTCTAATTCAAGCACTTTATTTCTTTCAACTAGAGAACAGATCCCAAATGTGAAACTGTGACTAAGGTCACAGTCTGGTTGCATGCTCATTGGTGTGATAGGGACAAGCCCACTGTAGATTGCTGTGCATTGGACTCATCCCTGACACACCTCTGAAATGTCATTCTATCACAAGATGTTTCTTGCACACGTGCAAGGAAACATAAAAAAACAAATAATTTAGATTAGTAACTACCCTCATTTGAAAGGCATTTTTGTCCTAAACACAAAAAAGTTAAATAATGAGCTTGTGGTACAGAAATCCAGGGCAGAGTACACATGGGTGGAATGGTATTGACAGCATTAAGAAAGCACACATTCAGATAAAAAAGAGCTTTTACATTCAGTTGATTACTGTTTAACAATATTTTGCATCTATGGCTTCCACTGTACATCTGATGCAAACCCATAATGGCATTCTTCACTTGAGGCAAAAGGGGTGGGGTTGGAGGCCTTAACTACCTCCTTGTTTTTGTGTTAAAGGGGTCAATTTCCTTACAGCAAAAACAAGGAAAGGCATCATTTCTAAAATGTGCAGACAAGCATGGGAACCACTTTTTTTCCAGAGCATGCCACTGCTGGCAGCTACCAGTTCAAGACTGCTACTACCCCCGCCTAATACAAACAGGGGAAAACCAGAAGTAGTCTACCAGCACTGAGATCAATATGGTTAAAGCACATTTGCCAGAAATTATTGCTTAGAAAAAAATGAGAAAGTGACTGTGATGAGAAGCAAGTCCCAGACCAGATCTCCAGTTTGTTAATAGGCTCCTCCTGAGTCTGATTTGTATGGCTACATGTGCCAATTTCCATGGATGCTATGCCATCATCAGATTTGTATAACAGCACTGTGGAAGCACTTAACCAGACCACTGTCTGACGTGCTGCCACAATGCTCCAACATAGTTTCCAGTGATTCTGTTTATGCAGCCCTTCCCCTCCACAGGCTGCATAAACATACCCACTTCCCAGCGAACTACTTTTCTGTTCTGCAACTGGTGACGTTGACAAAAACTGCGCATGCATGACTATTGTGCATACATAGTTCTGTCAGCATCGCCATGTTGTGCAGGGCTGACTACAGGGCAAACTTCACATGTGCGAGTATCATGCATGCGCAGTAGTGTAATTGCTGCAGCATTACTTACATCTGACTCCAGTGCAGCAAAAGCACCACATATTCTTTTTCATGCTCTTGCCACTCCTAAAAGCTCTCCTTAGCCATATCGGCTCTGACCAGAGTTTGTTTCTTCAGTGGCTGGTTGTAGTTTTTGTGCTGTGAATTTGCTTCATGCTTGTCTGTCTGCAGTACTTGTGGACCTATATTTGTGGTGGCTAGCTTCACACTCATGGCCAGTTACAGCCATGATTTCCCTAGCCTCTTAAGTCAGCTTGTGACAGCAGTTATACTGCTGCAGATTTCAAGGAATGGTTGGTTTACCTTTTAGAGAGCTGTACTTCGGTTCCGTATGATAACAGCGACCATGGAATAGTGATTCCATCCCCTCCACCCCCCCCCCATTTGGGTGAGTGTACATCGTTGAAAATGAATTTCGCTGATGTAGACTTGTGGTGAACAGCATGACGCCACTCAAGACATATGACTTCTTTATTTATGTGGGAGGCTGCACAAAAATCATGAGCATGCCCAGGACTGAACCTGGCACCTTCCCAATCCCAGCCTGCCACCAACCAGCCACACCGCATGGCCAGCTAGGCAGCCCACCACAACACTACACCCCACAAACCCTCCCTCCCCTTCTGCCCATCGCACGGCGGGTTCCCCCCCCACGCACATGTACACATAGCGACATCCTGTCACTATATTCGCTGAACCCCCTATCTGGTCACCCTCCCTGTCAGGTAACCCTGTGCCAAAGTGCTGTGATTGAGTCACCGTTTTTGAAAACGCTCAGCCGTGGTCGCCTTGTACATGGGCTACACTATACTTCTGCAATCAACCTCAGCATCATATTGGATAGGAAATTAATCCCCATTGGCTCTGTCATGTACGAGGTGGTAATAGCATCTAGGAAGTGCTGTGGGAGCCTTAGGGGTGGCAGTAGAGAACTGAAGCATTTAGAGGTAGTTTGGATATGAACTTCAGAAATGCTTTTACAGGGCAGTCAGGATTTTCAGGTATGTCGAACATGTAGCCTCTATTTTCAGATTGATTTTGTTCTTGAAAGTCATTTTGATTTTTGGTGTACTCTTTTTCAGCTTAGATCACTCCAGAAATGAATGACACCAGCCCAAATTTGGAATCTCAACCAGGCGACATTTATTTTGATGCAATCTATTCTTTACCGTTTTCATATTTATTAAAACATATCCATATTCACAGTTAAAATACATTTCATATTCTAAAACTTTGTGTTTCCTCTTACTTCTTCCTATTCCATCCTCGGCTCAGGATCCCAGGGTCTGGATGCATGATCTGATCCCCCTCACCATGCCTCCATACGTAACCTCTTACGTAACCAACTATTAACTTCTAGGGCCAGACGCCATGATCCAGCCCCTAGTTACTTCTCCCCTCCCTCTCCCTCACCCCCTCTTTCACCCACGGCCAGATGCTGCATATCTCTGCCAGTGTACCCTACCCACCTCCCCTTTTTCCCCTGCCCCCTTTTAATCCCCTTTCCCTTCCTGTGGGCAACTGTTTGCCTGCCCAGGCCCTTTCCGGACCCAACTTGCTGCATCTTTTGCAGCACAATGTCATTCTTGGCTACACCTGAGTAATGCTCCTAGCACCCTCCACCCTTCTGTGACTTCCATCCACATGCTGATCTCTTCCTCCTGACCCCCAAATGAAGGGAGGATGGGTGAGCTAAAAAATCCTAGCAAAAGAGGGAGAATCCCTCGTGAACCCAACCTTATAAAGTCCATTAGAACACCAAGAAGGACCCTATTTAGTCCCTCCCCCGATCAATCTCCTACCTATACTCACCTGCATCTTTTGACACCTTGTGATGTTGCCTGTGACCTTACTATGCCCCTAACCTTCATGCTAACCCCTCCCCCTCCATCCCCCCAGTTTCTCTAGTGGCATTTCCTGCTGGGCCAAACTGACAATCTAGGCTACCTTGTGTTGGCAACCCCAGTTGTCAGCATAGACCCTGCTGGAAATTAATGACACCAGCCCAAATTTGTACTCTCATCCAGGCAACATTTATTTTGATACAATCTATTGTTTACAGTTTTCACATTTATTAAAATGCATATCCATCTTCACAGTTAAAATACATTTCACATTCTACAACTTTGTCTTTCCTTTTCTTTCTTCCTCTTCCATCCTCGGCTCTTTCTTCCCAGGGTACAGATGCATGATCCAACCCCTCACATCATGCCTCCATACGTAACCTCTTACATAACCACCTATTAACTTCTAGGGCCGGATGCTATGGTCCAACTCTTAGCAACTTCTCCCCCTTCCCACCCCATTTTACTCCACTGCTGGGTGCTGCATATCCCAGTCTGTGCATCCTACCCACCTCCCCCGCTTTTCTGCCCCTCTTTTTCCCCTGTTGCCCCCTCTTTTATTCTCCCTTTCACTTCCCCAAGTCCAGCTCCATGTTAGAAGATGGGGTTCCCCGCCTATGGGCTAGCCTCTAATTCCCCTGCTCCCATTTTCCAATTACCTCCACAAATGGCAAGAGAAAAAATGCCATGGCTACTTCAGACAGGTGGATGCCATTCGACCTGAACACCCCCTGGGCATAGAAATCTATTTCATTGTATGACATGTACACCCCCCCCCCAATCTCATCTCCCTTAACAATCTGGCAAATCTTTTCTTCAGCCTCTTCCTTATCTTCTCCCCTGATCTTATGGTCCTGGCATGCCTCCACACCCTCCTGGAAGTTATCTTCGACCATACCAGTTCCACCCATGGCCACCAGCCCTTTAGCCTTTCCAAATCTGCCTTAATTGTTCGGAACAAGGCCCCCCATGGGGTCTCCTTGAGGTCATTCCCCCCAAGTGAATTATCACCATATCAGGAGTGCCCCAAACTAACCTCAACTCCTCTAGCACTAGCATTAGCTGTGCCCACTGCATGCCCCAGACCCCTTTCCATTTCAACTCTGTGAGCTCCAAATTATGACTCAGCTGCTTTCCACCAGGCCTGACTGTAGCATATCTTTCCTCTCAGTGGATGAAGGAGTGAACCATAATCTATATCTTTTATCTCTGGGGTCCTGTCAGGGCACAAATAAAAACTTGTCACATCACTTCCTCACATATTTCTTATAACAGTTAGTGCACCACCTCCCCACTTGTTTAACCTCCTCCATGCACCCTCATTTGCCGCTACCTCTGAGGCAGCTTCAATCCTGAAGGAATGGGGGCAAACTGTATGGGGTCCTCTCCGAGAAACTTCATCCCCTTATTTAACATCCCACTCACCTGGTACCCTGTTACTAGTGTACCATCCTCATGCCTGAACCATGATCCTATCCCATCCCCTCTGCAGCTCCTGAAAGCTTCCTTCTCCTTGACAGCATATGCCTCCCCAACACCCCTCCTACTGAGCACTACCTCCATCCCCTTCCCTTTGCTGGTCAGTTTTGGACTTGGCCAAACATTATTATTCCACCTGCCCTGAACACCACTGCCTCCCTCTAGAGACCCCCCTTTGTAATCCCCTTTCTTGGCTGCGACTACCTCACCCACCCAAAATGCCACTCTAGCCATCACAGCTAAAACTGCCCTGAAAAAGCATGCCTCCTTGGCTGTCATGCAGACCCTTCCCAAAGCTTCCAACAGTTTCACTAGCAGGTCCTCCCCCATAATGGGTCTCCTACTGTCTGCCCTTCCCCCCTTGTCCCTTCTGCCAACCGAGCAGAATGCGACAGATTGTCCTGCTCTTCTCAGGGTCTGGCCACTTTCTGTTGCTGTATGCCTACCGTATGCCTGCAATCTGAACCCCCATGGTGGTGTGGGCCATCCCCTCCTCCCATCTCGTGACCATATATTGCTTCAATTGGTCTTTAGTTGGGGGTATACTTACCTCTAACCCTTCCCACCTCCTGAACTACCAGAATGCCCACCATGTCCCCTCATACACTTTTATCATGTTGGCAGACCAGGACATCTGGTAAAGCAGTTGGGCTCTTTCCACCCAATCTCCCAGAGCTTGTCTGGTACATTGGTTCTCTGGATGGCTGCTTGAGGAGCCAAGGCCCAGAACCTGTCCAACTGAAGATGGGAAAGGCTATCGTCGATATAATTCCTCACATTCTCTATATGTAATGCTTTAACTATTGCTGTGCCGTCGACGTGTATACATGTCCTAAAAACCTATACATTCTAAATCTTCTGGTAGCCTAAGGGCTAAAAGTAAGATTAAGTTGGAGCCCCAGCAGCACTAGTTGCCGCAACATCCTGTTAACTGTCTTGGTGGATCCTTCTTGTCTATTGATAACCTCCACTACCCCTTTGTTATCACTCCAAAAGAGGATCCTCTTACCTTTCTTCCTGCTCCCCCAAACCACCATTGTCACCCAACTGGGGAAGATTTCCAAAAATGTGATATCCTTCAGTAAGCCCCTTTCCACAAATCCTCTGGCCATGCTTCTGATATCTATTCCCCTTTAAAGTAAGCCCCCATCCCCAATAAACCCGACGCATCCATGTACAACTCCATGTCTGTGTTGTACACCCACTCTTCCTGCCAGAATGTCACCCCATTATATTCTGACATGAAGTGAGACCAAACCTGCTGGTCCTGCTTAACCCCCTTGCTGACATCCACCCAGTGATGCAGCATTTTGGCCTTACCAGTAGCATATGCCAGCCGGCTGGTGAATGCACTCCCTGGGCTAATGGCTTTGTAGGCAAAGTAGAGATGCCCCAGCAGTTGCTGAATCAGTACTAGCAACACTCTCCTTCTGCCCTGCACCTGCTCTAACAGTCCCGAGTCCAGCCACCTTATCCCCAGAGAGCCAGAAACATTCCCTTTCCATGTCTACCTCTATATCCAGGAATTCCAGCTTCCGAACTGGGCCATCTGTCTTGCCCTCCACCAAGGGGATACCGATCTTCTGGCACGTATCTCTAAAATTACTTAGCATCCACTCCACCTCCCTCTGTCCCCTGCCTAGGAGCAGGAAGTAATCCAGGCAGTGTGCCACTTTTATGTGCTCATATTTTGGCCCAAAGACCCACTGCAACCATGTGCTAAATGTCTCAAAAGTGGAACAAGACACTGAACAGCCTATAAGCAATGCTTTATCGAAGTAAAACCCCACCTTTGAACTGGAAACCCAACAGGTCCCAGTCCTCCGGGCTCACTGGCAAGAGGAGGAAAGCTGACTCAACATCTGTCTTAGCTGGCCAGCCACTCCCCCCATATTGCCTTGATCAACACCACCGTCTGGTCCAAGGAGGTGTATGTCACCCCCCGCAGGTCCTTGGGAATCCTATCATTCACAGATGCCCATTCTGGATAAGACAGGTGGTGAATAAGTCGAAATTCCCCAGGGTGCTTCTTGGGGACTACTCCTAAAGGAGATACTCTGAAATCTGCACATGGTGGAACCTCAAAAGGGCCTTCCATGCTCCCTGCCTGTATCTCCTTCTGCAGCTTCTTCTGAACTATCTTCTCCTTGCCCTTTGCTGACCCCAGGTTCTTGGCTTTCAACCCTTTCCTAACCTCAGAGAAACCCAAAGCAAAACCCCATTGGAAACCTTGCCTCAACATAAACCTCCCTGCTGTGTTCAGATAATCCTTAGTCCAAACATCCACTACCCCTTTTATAATGGGTGTTTTTGCTAGTGCAAAACTCCATCTCAATCCTCCCCCCAGAGCCTTCAATTCCACCCATAGTTGGAGTTGTAGCCCCATCTGTGTCCACCTCTGCCCCTTCTATTGCTACCTTGTTGCCTGCGATTTCCGGCATAGCCCCCCCGAAAGGGCTGCTTGCCACCCTGCTGCCTTGTTGCCCCCCCCGGTCTCCACCTGACCTGCAGCTGGAGACTGGATGTGCCCCAAAGCACTTGGAACACATGTGCCTGAATTTACAATTGAGCCTTGTGCAAAAGACATCTTATTAAAACCCCAGCAGGTCTTCACCCCTGGGATGGCCATGCTTGTACGACTTGGCTTCCCTCCCCACCCGTACTCCCAGACCGGGTCTTTACCCACAGCCTAGAGTGCATGCAATCCTACATCAGATCCCCCTTGGACGCCATCCTCTTTCTAAATGCCTCATCATATTTTAGCCACCTGTTTCCCCGTTTAGCGTTTTTTTATTTTTATTTATTTATTTATTTCAAATTTGGATTTATACTTTTGAGCCGGGGGTTCGTTTACAAAGACTCCAAGTCAACAAGGAATACAAGACATTTACAGGTGATGAAACATTGCAGAACAGAAAGAACATCAACTAATAAATAGTATTATTGTGCAGTTACAACATTAAGCAGGGTACAACAAGTGAGGAGAAACAGGACCACACTAGAGGAGAAATATATTAATGCAGCACTAATTAAGTGTGGTACAGTGTTTAACAATCATGTTACAGTTCAGATGGGGCACTCCCATCCTGCAGAAATGCTGTTTTAACAGCCAGGGTGAGGCTTTGTCAAGGGGAGGTAGTAGGTGGTGGGAGGTGGGCAGTTGTGGAACATGAGGGTGGGAGTGAGAGAGGGTAGTGTTTGACGAGTGCGACTATAAACCAGGAATCCAGTCTGCCATGTATCAGTGTTCTTACCCTTGTACTTAGCTTCCTCCTCCTTATGCCCCACCACTGCCAATGCCACTGCTATCTCCAACTTCCCTACGGACTCCTTCTGTTTGTACTTTTTCACAGTGCCCTCATCTACTAACTCAAACAGATCTACATATTCACCCTTCCAAATTTGTTCTTTAATGGAGGTCGGGACATGATCCCCCAATGTAACACCCTGGGGGCCATCATATAGCTTCCTGCCTCATTCCCCCCACACTGTCCCCTGAATTGGCCTTATCCACTTTCTTCAAGTCTGCTAAGATCTTTTCCATCTTTTCCAAACCTTTATCCCCCATATTGCGGATAATCCCCTCCAAATAGTCTCTGAGGCTGCCCACATCAGACCAATCCACCTTCTCCTTACCATTGCCATTATCTGGCTCCTCTGACTCAGGTAAGGGGTCAGACTGGGGTGACGGTACTGGTTCCTGGGTAGCCCTCCGGGGCCTTTTATCCCCCCTGCCCTCAGCCTTCAACTCCTCCTCAGCCTGCCTCTTCTTCCACTTCCCAGAGCCGAGCTGCCTCAATCAGCTTCATCATTTTTTCCCCCAATTTTGTGTCCTGTTCCCTCATCTGGGGGCAAGAAGAGGTAGCTGGAGTTCTGGGTGGCGCCATCCTGCACAAAATAGATAAAGAAAAACATGATCCTGCAGTCCAAACATTCCCTCATGCCCTCCCTGTATGGAAAAATTACAGTTTGTAGTTTAATTTCATCCCCCCATGGCCTTCTGACCGCCCCTGGCCTAATCCAGGCACCCTTTCATCTAGGCCTCAGTGTACTGTCCATTTCCTTATCAATTTAATATTATAATGCCCTACTAACAGTTTTCTTTGCTTCTCCTTTTCCTTTATATATAATATATATTTTTTTATTTTTACTTTTTTATTAGCCTACGGTGTCCCCAGGCCCCACAATCTCTGCGTGCTAGCAGCCTGTGCCTGCTGCTATACTGTCCACTCTACCCGTTATCCTCCCCTGTTGTGTGCCCTCATACCCCTTTTTTCTTTTTTTAGTTCTTAAATCATTCTCCACTCTGACTCTGCCCATCCTTCTACTGTGGCTGTACTGGGTGGCTGGACATCATGTGTTGGCAGGTGGCTGTCCCAGTCAGATGCTACTCCTCCTCCAAGCACAGAGGCTGCCATCCTTTTAGTTGTCCCCCTTTGCATGCTGATGTATACAATCATTGTCTGGCATTGGGGATTATAAGGAGGAGGCATGGTGGGGGGGTCTGGACCAGGGGAAGGGGAGAGCTAGGTGGTCAGATTGGGGACATGGGGATGAGGAGATGTCCTGGGGCAAAATGGAAACTGGAGTGGGGCCTCCCTGTCTGGTCCCCATACCCAAGGGCTCTGCTTTCTGTGGGCAGATGACTCAATCAGCCTCAGAGTCTCATCCAACCTGGGTGGTGTTATTTAATGCCAGGTCCATTAAAAACAAGACAGCAATAATTGCTGATCTTGTTGGGACATCAGACATGGCTTGCATCACTGAGACCTGGCTGGATTATAATGCTGGCCCTATTCTTAATTCAGTGGTTCCAGCCGGTATCTCAATGATACACCTCCCGAGATTGGATCATAAGGGCCGGGGTGTGGCTGTTTGTTTTAAAATGGAACTGAGCCTGATAGATGTGCCAGTGGGGGAGACCAGATCCTTTGAATGTATCCTGGGTGCAGGTGTGGGGTGCAAAAGTCTTTTTGTCTACCGTCCACCTGGGGATGGGAAGCAGTTTTTGCAGGAAGTCACAGACTTCATTGTCTACATGGTGTTGGAGTCTCCCAGAGTGATGGTGCTGGCTAACTTCAATGCCTGGATCGACGATGAACTCTCACAATTTGGTCAAGACTTTCTCCAACTAATGATTTCGTTGGGCTTCACACAGGTAGTTTCCTCTGCAATCCATAGTTCTGGTCATTCTCTGGACATGGTCTTCCTACTGGGTATGGAGACCTCTGACTTGGTGGTAGAGCCAGTCAGTTGGTATGACCATTATACTGTCAGGTTCAACTTCCAGTCCCCCCCTTATAGGCCTGCCCCTTTGGAGATGGTCTGGTACCACCCATTAAGGGGAGTAAACCCAGATGGCCTGATGGTGGTGCTGGATCTATTGGGATTTCTGACTGCTAGCAGGAGTCCAGACAACCTACTACAGGCCTATAATAAGGCTGTGATGGCAGCTCTAGACTCTATTGTTCCTGTTCATGTTTGCTTCCTCACCCTTCGCCCTCTGTCCCCATGATTGGATGGGACCTTGAGGGAGATGAGGATAGAGGGACGAAGGATGGAGCGACGCTGGTGAAAATCTGGTCTTGATGCCGATAGGCTTAGATTGATGGTCCATTATACAGACTATCAATCAGTGATCTCCCATAAGAAGGCAGAGTCCCTGTCCAGGGAGATCACCACTGCAAGGAACATACCAGCTCAGCTCTTCTGAACTGTGGACAGACTATGCAATTCAGTCTCTGCAAGTTCAGAGAGTGTTGTCACTGGATAAGTGTGATGAGTTTGCTTGCTTCTTTGCTGATAAGGTTGCTGACATTAGATCAGATATCTACTTAGCTCGCTCCAATGGGCAGGGCGATGATTGGTCGGAGGTTGCAGAATCACGGTTTGATTGATCAGCCTTTAGCCAGATGGCAATCATGGAAGTCATAAGGATCATGCAAGGTATGCAGCTGAACTGCTGTAGTTAGGACCTGGGCCCAACTCACCTCCTTGTGCGGTGCGTTGAGGTCATCTGCCCGGTCCTGGCTGAGATAGTCCAGAGTTCGCTTGAGACAGATGAGTTTCCTGACTCCCTGAAGGAGGTGGTGGTGACACCCCTCCTTAAGAAACCTTCTCCCAATCCAGATTGTCTGGCCAACTACAGACCCATCTCTAACCTGCCATTCACAGGCAGAATTATTGAGAAGGTGGTTGCGCTGCAGCTGGATGACCACCTTGCTATCCATGACATCTCCAGTCCTCTCCAGTCAGGATTTATGAAGAGGCATAACACCTAGACTGTCCTGGTTCAGGTGCTCATTGATCTCCTGATAGTGAGAGACTGGAGGAGTCATTCCATATTAGCCCTCCTTAATCTCTCTGCAGCATTTGACACCATAGATCAAGGCGTATTGCTGGAGCACCTGCGGGTTATCTGTGGACTGTCAGAAACAGTCATCAGATATTTCCTCTCTTTCCTCATTGGTAGATCTCAGAGAGTTGTGTCAGGAATTGATTCCTCTGATTCATTCTCTCCACCATGTGGGGTGCCCCAGGGCTCTGAGCTTTTGCCCATGTTATTTATGGTGTATATGCTGCAGTTAGGAGACATTGCAAGGTGGTATGCCTTGAGATTTCACTGTTATGTAGATGATGCTCAGCTATACATGTCCTTTGTACCTGACCAGGATGATGTGGTCTTGGTGTTTAACAACAGCCTCACCGAGATCCATGACTGGATGAGTGCCAGCTGGCTGAGGCTGAATCCTGACAAAACTGAGGTTTTGGTGGTGGACCCAGGTCAACGGGTAGAGGGGTCCTCTGCTTGGCAGGCCTCTAGACTGCTGCTCAGCAGTCTCCAGCTGATGGCCTCTGAATGGGTGCAGAGTCTGGGTGTTATTTTCAATGAGGAGCTGATCCTGAAGTCTCAGGTGTCATCCATTGTCAAGACCTCATTCTATCATCTGAGAAATATCACCCAGATTAAGCATCTGGTTCCACCCAGTAATCTTCCAACATTGGTCCATGCCTTTGAGACCTCCCACCTTGATTATTGCAATGCTCTATACTGAGGGCTTCTGGGGGTTGATATTTGCCACATGCAGCTGATGCAGAACATAGCGGCCAGGTTGTTGACTGGGCTTTCTCGATCTAGCCATGTCACACCTGTGCTGTGTGGACTGCACTGTCTGCTAGTTCAGTGGTGGATCACCTTCAAGGTTGGCTTGCTGACCTACAAGGCCCTACACAGACAGGGACTGAGTTACCTGAGAGAGCTCCTTGGTCCCTACTGCCCCCTCTATCCACTTCGCTCCGCCGATGAGATTGCTGGAGATTCCCAGGGTTCGTTTGAAGACCTCTGAAGCCCGTGCATTTGCTTTTGTGGCTCCTACCCTGTGGAATTCTTTACCTCATTAGATAAAAGGGTGCCTGATTGTGGACAGCTTTAAATTTGCTCTTAAAATATTTTTATTCTCTCTCTTGCTTATCCTGATAATTAATTTATGGAATTCTGTCATTTTATTGGTTTTAAATATCTACTGTTTTAAGGTCTTCTGTAAAAGCACTTTGGTATTTATATTGAATTGTGCTTGCAACAAATAAAGCTTATTATTACTATTATGAACATACAAAGAAGCCAGCAGAAGAAAGCCATTTGGTCTGTCAAGTCTGCTTGTATTGCAGGGTCCACAGCTTGAGCTAATGTCCTTGCCCTCCCTCTTTCCCCACTCCTCCTAGCCTCTCTACCCATGATCCTTACCTTCCCCTTATGCCTATACCAGCCTCTCTTAAAGCTTCCCACTGTCTTCAACGAGATGACTTCTTCCAGCAGTGCATTCCAAGGGTCCACTACCCTCTCTGTGAAAAAGTGCTTCCTGACCTCCCTCCTACACCTCCCACCCTCCAGCTTAAGACTGTGCCCCCTCTTGTTATGGTTGCCACTCAGCTTAAAGAGACTCTCCTAATCAACCTTATTTCTCCCTTTCAAGTACTTGAAGGTCCCAACTGTGTTCTCTCTCTCTCTTTCCTGTCTTCCGGGGAGTACATGTTCAGCGCCCTCAACCTCTCCTCAGTATTATTATTATTATTGTTCTTGCCTGCATCGGATGCCCCCATACAACATGGTGGCTGCACTTCAGCCTGTCTCAGCTTTCTATCCCTCTCCCCCAAATGGCAGCTGCCACATGGCCTGATCTATGCATTGTGGCCTGCTCTCAGTCTTGTTACCACCTGGGCTTATCTGGTCTAAAAGTCACCCTTTTTACCCTTTTTCTTGGTCCCCCTCCCTTCATCTGCTGATCCCTTCCCCACTGCCTTAACTTCTTGAGTTCTGTATAAGGATGCTGTTGTCATCCGTTTTCCAGTACCTCCTAGCAGCTGTCATGGCTCCTCTCTCATCCTCGCTCCCCCCTGGTGGCTGGGTTGGGTGCTCCATTCTCCTTCAGTGAGCGCTTGACCGTAGACGACTCATGCACCAAGCGCAATCCAGAACCTCTCATCTTACTACCCTTCTCCACAATTCAGGCCTCTGTTCCACGTCGGGTGCCGACTACACAACTCTAAACCTGGAAAGCAATGTTCGACCAGAAACCTATCTCTCCCATGGCCACCCCAGCTGCCCCTTAGGCACCGCTCCCCCAAAGTGTGGCTCCTCTCTTCTGCAACAAATAGATCAGGACCTCCATCAGGCCTGCCACATGGCAAAACCAATCCAACAGGCTAAATACCAGAGCCACCAAAATGGCAGCCACGTGCCAACTCCGATGCACTTTAAAACCTCTTCTCAGCCACACAGCAACAGGCCTGTGTCTGTCTGGGCCAGCAACATGGCCCACAAACACTGAAAAAGACCACAAAGATGCCTCAACCATGGGAGCCAAGCACCAGCTCCACTGATTACTGCCAGTGCTCCATCATAGAAACGTAGACTTTGACGGCAGATAAGGACTGCTTGTTCTTCCTAATCTTCCCACAGACAGGGGCCCAGGCCTCCACCAGGCCTGCCACATGGCCCAAAAAATGGAACTGTAAAAATGGGAACCTAGTATTGTTCCCCACAAGTACTAAGGCATATTTCGCCCCTTTCTGAGCCACAGACCCTGTCCTGCTCCACAACAAAAAAACAGCTTCACCAGTAGGATAACCACAGCATTTACTGATAATAAACCTTGCCCATAGCAATACACCATTATCCCTCTCCCTCAGTCCTCTCATTTACTACTTATCTGACACAGTTTAAATTGCACCGGGATAAAAAAACATACACACAGTGCTTTTTTTTTAGGAAAAACCTCAGAAAACTAGTAAAATTCATTACAACTTCTATATTTCCAATATTTATCCCCAAGGGCTGCTGCCCCTTCCACACATGTAGTACAAGAAAATATAACTTACAGAATGAATGGCTTGCCATGAGGTGGCCCAGGCCCTCAAAGGCCTGCTTGGCCCTCTCATGGAAAACCTGTATCTTACCTCAGAGTATCAAAATGAGTCTAAGTTGCCCAAGCTGAAGTGCTAAGAATCTGGAACACCAAAAAATCCTAGCAAAAGAGGGAGAAACCCTCTGGATCCCAACCTGATAAAGCCCATTAGGACCATAAGAAGGACCCCATCTAGCCCTTCCCCCTGACCAATCACCTACCTATACCCACCTGCATCATTCAACAAGCGGTGATGTTGCCTGTGACCTTACTATGCCCCTCCCTCTCCATCTCCCCCAGGTTTCCCTAGTGGTATTTCCTGCTGGGCCAACCTGACAATCTAGGCTACCTTTTGTTGGCAAACCCATTTTTAGTACAGTGTGATATATCTTTGTCCAGTTTCATCTGTACATACTGTACAGTAGCTTAAAAGATTGTGGTTTCAGTTCCCTCTGGCCTTCCCTTCTTTTGAGGGCAAAATTAAGTTGGATCTTCATCCACACCCACCTGATGAACCCTGCTGCTATGCTAGTTGAAAGTGCTTCTGATGAATGTAGCTTCTGCATGTCTGAGTCTGTCAGGCAGGGTGACATGCTGTACAATCTTTGAGGGATTTTCTGTACTTTTTTAGTACAGATATGAACACATTATTGCAGGTACTGAATGGAGGGTTATTGATAATATTTATTCCTCTTTCAACATGGGGAGACATTGTGTCTGTTGAGGCCAGCTTGGAACATGGTAAAACTCACTATTAAGTACTCCAAGCATGCCATTGTAAGCACTTTGACATAGAATGCCCAAAGCACTAAATTTAAACTTTCCCTAGAAACCATCTATAAATCGTACCTGGAGGACAATGGTCTCCAGGATGTGAGGCAGCATGGGTTCATTCAGGGAAGTCTTGTCAAACCAACCTGATACAATATTATGACTGGGTGACAGGTGAGCTGGATAGGGGTCATGCGGTGGATGTTCTTTACTTGGGCTTCAGCAAGGCCTTTGATTCTGTGCCTCATGGGTGGCATGGGGAGACGCTAACTGGTGTAGGGGTAGGGCAAAAATGATAACCTGGATTACAAGCTAGTTGAGTGGGAGGCTGCAATGGGTGATGGTGAGAGGGGAGCTCTCAACTCCAAGGCCGGTGATGAGTGGGGTGCCACAGGGCTGTATGTTGGGGCCCGTATTATTTGGGCTCTTCATATCAGACATTGTGCATGTGGTGGTGAGCAAGGCAAGTTTGTTTGCTGAAGACACCAAAATTGGAGCATTGGTGGATGGAGAGGAGGGATGAAAGCAGCTGCAGGGGGACCTAAGCAACCTAGATGAATGGTCAGAGAGGTGGAAGCTGGGGTTTAATGCAAAGAAGTGTAAGGTTATGCACTTTGGGGTAAAGAACCCAAGGAGAGAATACTGGCGGGGAGGGGTTAAGCTGGGGATCACTGAGGAGGAGAAGGACCTAGGTGTAATGATAACAGGGACCATGAACAACACTGCCCAGTGCAGGAGAGCAGCTGCAAAAGTGAACAAAATGCTGGGGTGCATAGTGAGGGGGGTTTCATCCAAGCAAAGATAGGTGATCTTGCCCCTCTACAGGTCACTGGTAAGGCCGCACTTAGAGTACTGTGTGCAGTTTTGGAGGCCATACCTAAAGCGTGATATCAGGCTATTGAAGGTGGTACAGAGGAGGGCAACAAAGATGATATGTGGAATGGAGAGGAAAGACTATGACAGCAGGCTGGAAGACCTGAATATGTACACCCTGGAGAACAGCAGGGACAGGAGGGACATGATAGAGACATTCAAGTATCTGAGGGAATCAATAAGGATGGGGCAGATGGGGTCTTTAGGTTAAGGAGGGAGGGTCACCGGGGGTTGCATTAAGAATAGAGGGGGGAAGATTTAGGAAGGAAATGAGGAGACACTATTTCACAGAGAGTGGTAGTAAAATGGAACGCACTACCAGAATGGGTGGTATCTTGTAAATCTGTGAACAGCTTCGAAAGAGCATGGGACAGGGAACAAGGGAGAGCGAGGGTAGGGGAGGTGGGAGTGGCAGTGGGATGACAAAGGGGAGGGGGAGAGGCATCTGAAAACTAGGGGTGCTAGCTGCACACTCGAGCAGACTTAGATAGACCCGGTGGTCTGTTTCTGCTGGCACATTCGTATGTTCATATGTATCTATGGTTCTGTTTTTATGTTGCAGCCAATTGTTGAACACTGCAGCTGCCCAGCCTGTGGTGTTTTTAGTGTTCTGTCCCTGTTTTTTGCTTTCAATTTCAGTAAGTTGAGAGGTGGTGAGGGTGAGGTGTCTTTTACTCACCGCTGGTGCTGAGACAAGACTCAGGCTCTGAATGTGATTTTCATTATTTTTTTAAACTGGAGCACTTTCTGTCATAGTCATCCTCCTGAGTAATCTTTGAATTTCAGGTCAAGAGAAAATGTTACAATTCCATGGATAGAAGCTAGACATTTCAATTTTAGTTTTCCAGCAAATTTGTAACTTGTTAGTGTAAGAAAAAAATGGCAGTTTTCCTTTTTCAAATTCATGCCAGGCTGGCACACAGATATCTAGTGTACAGTGGCTGGTGGGTGACAAACCTTGTTTTTAGGTGTGCCGTAGTCTAAATAGGAGACGTATCCACCGACATCATTTTGTAAGACTTAATATGAAAATGGTGATGAAAGGTTAAGGAGAATAAAAATTGGCAAGACTTCAAGACCAGATGGTATGCATCCCAGAATAAGAAAAGTGACATGCAAGTATGGGTATCTTTTCATGAACATTCAGCAATTATTCATGCTCAGCACCACCAAGTACTGTACTTACAAACACATGAAATTGCCAGCAGATACAGGCCTTACAGTCTGTCTAGTATGTTCAAATGTGCACCACATCAGCCTTTTAGACTGCAGCTGCACCCCCATCCCCTCGTCCCCCCCCTGCTGCTTTTGCTCATGTTTCCTTCACAACCTCCCCACCCTCTCATGGTTTGAACCCTCCCTTTATCCTGTCCCACCCCCTCTTTAAGCTGCCCACCGTCTGTAGTGATACCACCTCCTCCAGCAGTGCGGTTCACCCTCTATTAACCCTTTCAGTGAAATAGTGACTCCTCATTTCCCTCCAGAATCTGCCTCCATCCAACTTCAGACTTTGTCGCCTGGTTTTCCTTCCACCTTTTAATTTAAAAATATTCCCAGTACTTACTCTGTACATACTTGGTGTTTGGTTCTCAGTACTCAAAACTGAATCCTAAATAGGGCAAAAAAATGTAAATTAAAAAAAATTGCATTATCTCTCCCTTGGTAGCAAGGATAATCCCTTGGCAAACTTCTCCCTTAGTCCAGTCATTTTTTGCCTTTGTCTTTCTTTTCCCTGTCATCCCACACACTTGATTAAAAACAAACTGTGGTCAGAGCCAATACAGCTGTGGAGGGCTTTTAGGAGTGGCAAGAGCATTGAAAATAATATGCAGTGCACTTGCTGCACTGAAGTCAGCTGTAACTAATATTGCAGTGATTACACTACTGCACATGCGTGATACTCATGCATGTGCCATTTGCCCCAGGGTCAGCCATGCACAATATGGCAGTGCTGACATGACTACGTATGCACGATACTCGTGTATGTGCAGTTCAAATCAGTGCGCCATGTTGCACACAGCGGCCGTCACTTCCGCAATTGTGTAAAGGGAAAGTAGTGCCCAGGAAGTGGGTGTGTTTATGTGGCCTGCGGAGGGGAAGGGCTTCATAAACAGAATCACTGGAAACTATGCCAGAGCACTGTGGCAGCACATCAGACAGCAGTCCAGTCACGTGCTTCCACAGTGCTGTTATACAAATCTGATGATGGCATAACGTCTGCAGAGTTTGGCCCACACAGCCATAAATATCAGACTCAGGAGGAGTCTATTAACAAACTAGAGATCTGGTCTGGGACTTGTTTATCATCACAGTCATGTTCTCATTCTTTTCTAAGCAGTAAGTTTTGGTAAATGTGCCTTAAGCATATTGATCTCAGTGCTGGTAGACTACTTCTGATTTTCCCCTGATTGTACTAGGTTGGGGTAGCAACAGTCTTAAAGTGGTAGCTGGCTAACTGGCTCTCTTTGACTGGCTGCCTGCTGCTCTGGCCTGCTGCTCTTTTTGTGTTCATGGCTTCTTTTTCATTACATAACTAAGAGACATCTACAGTGGTGCCTGTGCCTGTTGAGAAATAGAAATTACTACTCTTAATAACTTATACACAGTATTAGTACTACTTTCTTAAATTGCAGAAAAAGAAGAGTGATTAGAGCGCTTTCTGGGAGTTACTATACCTGTCTTTTGACAAAACAATATCACAGACAGTATTTGGTCGGTAGCTGTCAGAGTTTCATGAGTCACACTGGTGCTTTAATTACTAAGCTATAAGAACTGGTCAGAGTTCTGTGACTTGCCTGCTTTTGGACAAAATCATCATCATCATCATCATCATCTAAGAGGTCAGTGCCAGTTGTACATATCACAGCACTGGCACTTCCAGTAAGCTCATCCACAGTCACATCCTTCACTCCTTCTTATCTCATTACACTAATCATGCTGTTTATTACTACTAAACAGTGGTTTAATTGTCTTTTTCTATAGATATGTTGATTAAAAGCAGTTTAAAATGATTTTCTAATATACAGTTACCATAAAACAATAAAGGGTATAAAAGGTTCGGATAAGAATCTGAACCTTTGTTTGCTTATCTGAACCTTTTAGAACCTCAGAACCTTTGGGGTTCTCCCATCCCTATTCCTCAGTCACCTTGGGGAAATAGGTGGCAATAATGAGTGCATGTCTTAAGACAAGGTACCAACTGGCTAACAATAGCAAAACTTCAAGTTGTGGATAATACGCAACTGCCAAAGATGTGTCCCTCCCCATCCCAAAAAGGCATCACCTGTGATGCAAGCCTTAACTTGCTCTATTTTCACAATTTTTTTTAGTGGACTGCAGTACATAAACCAGAAATGGCCTTCAAGTTGCATAGGAAAAGGCTGATGACACTGTAGACAGGAGGATACTACATAACTACCAGAGGGCTGCCTCCTTCCTTCAAAATGGGTTAACATATGGATATCTGAACAGAGAAAGAATGACATCTTCTTCTGATCAGCTGGAATGTGGAGCTGTACTCCACTCAGTCTGCTGCATAGTTATTTGTATGTTAGCAGACACCCTATGTGCTTTGATAACATGGCATCAAGGCTGATATATTAGTCAGTAGAGACCGAATGAATGAAATGGGACAGTGCTGGAGATAGAGGAAACAGCTGTTTTTTTACTAAAGATTACTCACACAGTCCTATTTCATTCAGCAGCTCAGACGGTTAGGTTGGTGTAAAAACAGGCTTAACCCTTTCTGTGCTGGTATGCTCTGTCACAGTAACACATAGAATGAGGCTATTTAGAATCTGACTGGAAAACACAGCATTCCGTAAAAAAAAATTAATTGATAAAAATATAACATGCTTTCCCTTTTAAGAGTCACACAGCACATGCACACAGTCCTGCATAGTTAAATTACTTGCATTTAAAAATAAAATACATTGCACAGAATCCTTTTTGAATTCAAGTACTGTTAATATTGATGTTGTGTAACGAAAAGAATATGTGACCCAAGGCATCATATGGAATTCCACATGTGACTGCATCTGCTATACACATGAAAAAATAAGCTGTATCAGCAGGCACAGTCCAGTACAGGAGCTCCCACGAGTGGTATGCTGGCATGGAATGATGGCTGAGCTGTTGACAAAGACAGATGTAAAATTCTTCTTCCTGATTATATTTTGATGGTTGACCACTGATTATTCAGATTTCATTTTTTATATTAAACAGAGTTGCTTTTCCATCATTTGTTAATCTTTTATCTCCATGTAAAGTCTTTATTTGTATGTGTGTGTGTGTTCCTATCATATGCCCAGGTTAGGTGCACCTTAGTGTGCAGATGGTCAATATCATAATATACTGCAGTTAAAACTATTAAGTGCAGGAAATAGGAGGCATGCAAATGCAGTTTTTTTTGTAGTTACTTTTAGACAGGTGTGGATATAGATCATTCAAAGGGTGGTAAAATTAAAGCCAGGGAAGTTATTTTTTGTGATACAAATAATTTATATGCTTAACTGCTCATGCAAATGTTTTTTGTGTGGGTAGACCTATTCGTTAGTTCAGAATCTGTATAAGTGAACAAATAAGACCACAAGAGTCAGGGAACCTAAATATGCAACTAGTGTGCCTGTAAAAAATAACCCCCTTGGGAAACATGTTATTATATCTTTTGGTACAGAAAAAAATGTCTTGAGTCAGATGTTGGGGGAGGAGGGAATTTGGAGAAATAAAATAACCCTTAGCAGCTAGTCTGCCTGCCCCACTTCTCTTTCTACTAATACCCCCAACTTACCCACCCCTTCTCACCCCATTCCTCCTTCCCTACTCATTATTTTTATCCTATCTTCTTACCCCTCTCAGGCCATGCTCTGCCCCCTTTTCACAGCCCTCCATGATATCCTCCTCCCACTGTGGTTTTTCCTTTAACCAGGCCACACCCCTTCTTATCCCCCCTCCTCCCCCAAAGTCCCTAACTCCCTGTTGTATTGCCTCTGACGAGGCCAGTTGGGCTGTTTCCCTCTGTCTTGTTAATACTAAAACAATATTGTGATTTAACTTAGAACTTGTGATTGTTAGACCTTGCTTACTTTGGGTGAATTGTTATGTAACCAAGTTCCATTCCTTTAAGTGATACTCATTGTACTGATTTTGTCATTTCATTTGGTGCATTCATTATTTCTTATACGTTTGTAATGTTCCAATATAATGTGGAACCTTTGTAAAAGAGCTCTTAGCTCAAAGGTATTTTGTAATCCAAAATTCAATAAATAAGTAAATAAATAAATAAATAAATAAAAGGAGACAAAATGGACACTGAGAACAAGGGTGGCATGTTAACAAGTTTTGCAAAAAATCCCAGCACAACTGTGCAAAATATTAGACACGTGCTAAGAGGTACAAAAGGACCCTCTTCAAGTGTGTCATACATAGGGGTTCTTGTGTGCATAATAAATATCCTGGACTTGGACCATGATTTGCGTTCAGTGACATTTGGTCAGTCTGCTGGACTGCTGCACAGAGTGTGTATTAGCTGAACAAAACATTATTTTTTCTTCATGAAACACATGCACAGTTAAGGACTGACAGATGTTTTTTGCACAGGTCCAGCCACATTGGAAACATTGGTAGAGGTGTTTTTTTTTTTTTTTTAAAGTTTGTGCTTTGGAGTATATTGGTTCTGTTCAGCCTGACTACTAGGCAGTGAGAGTAACATTCTTTTACCATGGTTTCAGACTTTTGATTGCATGACTGGGGACATTAAAAAGAGAACTGTGGCATTGACACGTGCAGCCTGCCACTATCTAAAACAGAGCCAGAACTTAAAGCGAATCCGTATGTTTCTTATGAAATTATTGTAAAGATTACCATGAGGATCCAGTATGTAAATTTCTAAGTTATATTTAAAAAAGTGTTTTCATTAAGACAGAAAAATGCTTTTTAAATAGGGATGTGTCGGCATCCATTTTGTGGATAGGAAGGGTGTTGTGATGATGTCACTGCCTCACCAGTGTTAACAGTGTGCAGTGCAGCAGGTGAGAACAGTTTGACTGTGCTGTCAGGGATTTTATTATATTCTGAGAAACACTCAGGATTTTATGTTTGGCAGAGCACAAGAAAAGAATCCAATTCTTTTCATGATAGAACATGATCCCTCTCTGTAGGAGCAGTTTGTTTTACC
This sequence comes from Neoceratodus forsteri, assembly GCA_016271365.2. Lineage (NCBI taxonomy): Eukaryota > Metazoa > Chordata > Ceratodontiformes > Ceratodontidae > Neoceratodus > Neoceratodus forsteri. Next base: position 1,089,831,129 of record CM057450.1, read on the forward strand.
TACTTAATTGCATACTGTTAGAGTTGGTGAGGCAGTGACATCATCACAGCACCCTTCCTGTCAACAAAATAGATGCCTCCACATCACCATTTTAAATGTATTTTTCTGTCTTAGTGAAAACAGTTTCTAAATATAACCTAGCAATTTACATACTGGATCCTCATAATAACCTTCACAATAATTTCTTAAGGAAACGTGTGGAGTCCCTTTAAGGAGACATGGCCAAAAAGATTATAGTTTGTGTTTTAAAAGTTTTCCACATTCCTTACATTCTTGTTCCACTTCAGAATTGCTTACTGGCCCCAGTATTTACAGTGGTTAGAGCAGGAGCTTGTTAATTGGGACACTGGGGAGATCAGAGGGTCACAACTCACCAGATCCAATTTGGTTCTGGTGAGGTTTGAACATGAAATGACAAATACTTTCTGACCTTGATCTAGCCAGTTAACATGCAAGTGCTTCAGGCCACACAGCTATCCAGCTGTGTGTAAAAGGTTAAACCAGGAGATTGTGTGTGTGTGTGTGTGTGGGGTGATATTTCAGCAGTGCGTGTGTTCATTAATTTGGTTATCTGTTGCAACTCTCTTCTCCAGTTAAAGCTGTCTCCATCCCCCTCCACCCTTGCCATCATGGAGCATACACTGGCTGTTGTGTTAATGGCAGCTAAGAAGCAGAAGTAGCATCTCTTGCAGGGCCTAGTTCAGTGTCACTATTCCTCTTATCTGCAAAGATAAGTTATTTGCTCTCTTTAGGTGCCCATACTTTCAGAGTCCTGCATTGTCTTGAAGGAAAGAGAGAGAATGTGTGCGTGTGTGTGTCTGTGTGAGTGTGTGTGCTCGCACACGGGGGTATTGATCAGATTTCTGTGTGTGTCTCTGTCTGTTATCTACTATTACCAGCTGCTCATTTTAGTTATTTTGTTAACAAATGAGACAGTGCTGTTTTTAAGTAGAGAGACTAAGATACTTAATGACCAAGGCCACTGATTTGCGGTGATTAAAATAATGAAATTCCATTTTCAAGACTTCAGATTCCGGAATTACACCAGTGATTGTTACTCTAATTTCCAGATTTTACCGGGATTCTGCTATCATTCTTTTAGTATGTGCATAAGTAATCAATTAAAGAAGGCTTAATATACAGAGCATTAAATAGAGCAAATTGAAAATAGTACAGGAAGGAATTAAAAGAAAAAACACAAGTTTTGTAGATCTACTGATCTGATATAAAATGCCAGATTCCATGAAATCTTTGTTTTTATCGGTCTTCAGGCAGCCCTAATTCCGGAATTTTACCAGATTTTCCGGTAAAAACTGAAAAACAGTGGCCTTGTAATGACCTGTTATGAGGAACATAATGTGACTTACTAGCTACAACTGGTGCTCACACCAACTGTCATTTGATTGAATGATTCAGATAAGGAAGTAAGTATGATTTACAAGTGTCTTTGCTTTGAAATAACCATCCTTTTCTGAAAAACAAACAAACGTACAGCCTTACATTAAAAAATGACAGCATCTCCTACTAAGAAGAAAAATACCTCTATAGCTCAACAGTGTTTTAATAAACAGTTTTTAACTTTCTAATGTAATGAAAACTTAGTAGTATTTCAGTAATATCTACTTAACAGACAGAAGTGAATATTTTATTCATCTGGTGTACTGATTTGCAAATGTGGAAGGATACACAGAAAACTCTCAAAATGTGTGCTTTGGTATCCCACTTTTCCAGCTACAGCAAAATGGTTACAGGCTCTTCCCACAGCTGTAATAATGCCAGCTCTTTGTAATCCCCAAGTAACTGACCACTAGGGTCAGGCAAATTTGACTTGGTTTCAGAGGACGTGGGCAGCCACTGCAGAAGCCAAATCACCAGTGGACTTCAGTCTCGAAGGTGGCACCTGAAGAAGTCCCCAACTCTGGGCCTTAGATTTTTGAAAGGTGTGTAGGGAGTCAGGAGCTCACTCAGGTACTGAGGTTGCCAGCCTTCCCCAAGTTTGTATGTTAGTAAAAGAATGAGAAGTCAATACATCATCTAATAAACAGCCCAGAGCTCATAGAAAGGTATTATTATGCTCTGACTTCCAAACAGAAGTCAGGAAGCTTGCTGCCAAATCTGCCAAATTCTGAACCAACTTAGATGATGCAACTTGCACATCTGTACAGTAAGCCTTTATATTGCCCACAACAGTAGTTGAGGCAAGAACAAGGGGACAGTGGGGATGGCATTAAGGGCATTCACTAAGGTAAGCAGACTCAAGCAGCAGGTGCAGTCTAGACATAGTCTTCAGATAATAAAAGCAGTTCCTGACTACAGAAGACACCAGAAAACAAATACCATCTGACTGTCAAGAACTACTCCTTGCCTGAACAGCTCCCTGTCTGAAGTCATACAGTACCTCACCAAAGGTTGGCATATCAAGGTCACCTTGAACAGCTGACATCAGCTTCTCATTTCCCATCACTGCCTATTAAGTTGTTGTGGAATTTAGAGCTAGTCAGTTAAAGGCCATTTAAACCCTGATTTTCTCTGAACATTGTTCTAATTTTAGTACAGACACAATGCCCCAACAGTTGCAAAGCACACATGCAGTTGGATGTCATAGCAATGAAATTCACTCTGTAGTGCTTAAGGATCTTTCACATGCACCCCAACAAGGGCCAGCCCAGCAGAAGCAGAGGAACCATCTTAGCAGAAGTATCATAAGAGCAGAGAACAGATTACTAGGAATGGGTTGTAGCTGTACAGCAGTCTTGCAGGATGGTACATTCAAATCAGGATCATGTGGTAGCACAAACAGTTGGGCATCTGGAGGGTTTTTCTGAAGGAGGGCTAGGCACTTTTCTAGCTGAGAAGGGCATTTAGGAAAGGACAAAATGCAAAAATAAAAATGACATAATCAGGAGAGAAAACGTAAGAATGCGATAATTCCAAACTAGTTAGGAGAACTGAACAGTGCTGCTGTAATTTCCAACAATTTAAACTAACAGCAGTTGGAGTTTAACTATCATGACACAAAACTGAGCTGGGAGTCTTTGAAAAGTACAATACATTGTACGCAGATTTCATTACTGTCTGTGTGGAGGGAATTTTAAATCTAGGAGTAGTCATATTCAATAATTGAGCTGCAAAATAAACACGTGAAACTTCTTTTTATTGCAAAAACACACTGACCTGGGGGTAAAGTTTCTGCTTGCAACATGGATAGCAGTCAAACTCCAGAGAAGGGTCATTTGATGGGCATGGACCAATCAGAAGTCAGCAGGAAGTCCTGCCAGGAGGAGATCCCAGAGGGAAAATAAAAGCAAACACTCCTAACATGTCCCTACACATGTTCATGTCCCAGTACAAGAGTAGAACAGGTGTAAGATTGACATCTTAGGCATCAGCAGGAGGAAGCAGGTGGGTGGTGGACTCTGCCAGTTGACTAAAATAAGGTACCTTTTCACTACTGTATGCTGGTTACTGCTGGGAAGTGGAGGCAGTCAAAAGTAAACCAAAACTGGCAATAGGAGCAACACCCTGTGTAAAGTCGGAGTACAATGGATTTAAAGAAGGCACAAGGAACTCAAATAGCACATGAAACTTGTGTTTGTAATTGGCTGTGTCAGAACTTTAAGTGCAGGTATCATGTTATAGGGATTAGTGTTGTTTGAATCTGAGATATTTTCTAACTACCATTTCAGTGTGCTTCTCCATTTAGTTTGAGCAGGATTGAGGGATTCTAGCTGGTAAGTTTGCAACTGTGTGTTTGTAATTGGCTGTGTCTGGACCATGGTGAGTGGAGTGAGGAGCCACTGCCAGAGGACTTCTTGGCCGATTGTTTTTCGACACAGCCATTGGTGATAGGGTGGGTCCCATAGGGTCTTGCAGCATCCTGCATCCATACAGGAAGTAGCAAAGAGAGAAAGCATAACAAAAAATAAAAGAAAAACACAAATATTTGGGAGATAACAAATAGCCATCTTAAGCAGGCGGTAGATCGAGGAGGGAAAAGGACATGATGGGAATGGTGCAGTGCATTGGTTGCAGAGCAGCTGTCTTAAGGAGGCATTCTGGAGGCTGTGATGCTGTCCTATCTGCAGATACCTCTCTGGGCTGAGGGAGGAGTTTGTCTGTCTCTGAGCAGAGTTGGTCAAGCTGAAGATGGCATCCACCCCTACCTAGAGACCACCAGGTCCACAACCTGTACCTCAAAGTATGCCCAGGAAGAGGAGTGATTGGACTACGGTGGGCTCAGGGTGGGTGAGGAAGGGGGGATCAAAAGCACATCTCCCCACCGGTCCAGCTTAGTAACTCCTACACTGTTTTGAAGGAACGGGAAAGCACCACTCAGGAACCTGAGACTGGGACCAAGGAGGATAGGAGGGTCCTCCAGGATGGAACCCCAGGGAAGGGAGGCAGGGGACTCAGGAGGAGGAGGAGGAGGAGGCTTCTCCTAGTGAGGAACTCTATTGTCAGAGGAGTGGAGTTAGGGACACCTAGCAGGGGACAGAGGGAGGTCAAGTGCCTCCTAGGAAGTGCTGCATGGAGGGATGGGAAGCAGATCCATAGGATAGCTAGGAGGGAGCAGTTGGATGTCATTGTCCACCTGGGGACCAATGACCTGGCCAGGAGAAGGGTGGAGCTAGCCAAAGTCCAGGAGGATTTCAGGAAGCTAGGGGGAACCTGAAATAGATAGCATGCTTTGTCTCATTCTCGGAGGTGCTACCTGTCCAGGAGAAGCTAGGGCGCTCCACATCCATACCATCAACTCCTGGTTGAAGGATTGGTGTGGAAGGGAGGGTTTTGCCTTCATAGGGGACTGGGGCCTGACCTGGACAGATGTAAGTTTATATAAGGAGGTTGGCCTGCATCTGTCCAAGAAGGGAACCATTGTCCTGAGTGAGAAGTTTAAATGCTTCAGCTGTGAGCATTTAAACTGACCAAGGCGGGAGATCCAGGAGGGTCAGGAGGCTTAGAAACCCCCCATGGGAACATGCTGGAACATAAGCTGACTACAGGAATAACTAAAGCAGGCATGGAGGGGTAGGCAGGCAAGGAATGTATAATGAGCAATACAGGGGGAGTGAGAGCACATAGGAAAGGAAACCAGTGTAGGGGGAAGATGCTGGAGAGGGAGAAAAAGAGCAGAGTGAGGGCAGACTGTAAAACATCGAAGGTCATGCTAATGAATGCCCATAGCCTAGGAAATAAGGTTCCACACCTGGAGGCCTTGTTGGCAGAAGCAGAACTTGACATAGCAGCAATAACAGAGATGTGGTACTCTGCTAATCATGGCTGAGAAGTCAGTGTAACAGGCTATACACTGTTCAGGAGGGACATGGATGGTAAAAAGGGTGAGGGAGTGGCCCTGTACATCAGAGATGGTAGGAAGGCTACAGAGGTTTAGGGAAGACAGGAGGAGGCCGAGGTAATGTAGGTCACCCTGAAGCCAAGGAATGGAACAGCAATATGTACAAGGATGATCTACAGACCTCTGACACAGAGGAAGGAAGTAGACAGTGAACTAGTAGAGAACATACACGACATGGTAGCTAAAGGTGAAATCCTGCTACTGGGGGATTTCAATATGCTGGATGTAGATTGGGCCACCCAGGTGGCTGCTTCAGCCAGAAGCACAGCCATCCTAGAATCCTTGCAGGGGGTTGGACTCAGGCAGCTGGTGCATGAACCAACCAGGGGCAAGTCAGTTCTGGACCTGGTATAGATCAATGGGAACAGAGTCAAAGAAATACAGGTGGAAGGGCAGCTGGAATCCAGTGACCACCACAGAGTGTGGTTCAGCATGGAGGCATGGACTCATTTAAGCCACACAAGGGCAAGAGTATTAGATTTCAGGAGGGCAGATTTCACTGAAATGGGCAGATGTATACAAGCAGTCCTGGGGAAGGGGAGGGGTAATAGAGGGGGTAAGAACAATGGGAGAAACTGGAAGGAGCCATAGTGGAGATAACAAACCAATGCATTAAGATAGTGGCCAAAGGGTAAAGAAGAAGGAAACCACTATGATTCTCTAAAGAGGTGTGGGACAAAGTCAGGGCTAAAAGGCTGAGTTTTAGGAAATATAAGGGGAACCAAAGGGAGGAGGACAGGAAGGTGTACCTTGAGTGTCTAAGGGAAGAAGGGAATGTTGTTAGGAGGGGCAAAGGCACAGACAGAAGAGAGTGTAGCATGGTCAGTAAACAAAGGGGATAAGGCATTTTAAAAGTATGTCAGCAGAAGAAGAAGAAAATCTTGGCAGGGTGATTGTGAGGCTCAAAGGGGAGAAAGCAGAGTGTAAGGAGGGGGAACTGGACAAGGCAGAAATACTGAATAAATACTTCTACTCAGTATTCAGTAAGGAGGGCGATTCAAGGACCACAGCTGGGTTGCAGAGGCAATGGGGGGGGGGGAGTGGACAGCCAGTTCATTCACAGTGGAGAAGGTTCTGGAAGAACTCAGAAAGCTGCAAATTGATAAGCCCATGGGGCCAGGTGACATCTTCCCGAGGATATTAAGGGAGCTGCGAGGGGGAACTAGCAGTGGCTCTGGCAGCACTCTTCACAGAGCTACTCAACATGGGTGTGGTTCCAGAGGAATGGAGGAGGGCACATGTAGTCCCACTGTGCAAAAGTGGCAGTAGGGAGGAGGTGGGGAACTACAGTCCAGTCAGCCTCACCTCGATGGTGGGAAAGATCATGGAGACACAGCTGAAAGAAAGGACATTGGCACATCTGGAATCCAGCAGTGCTCAGGATCTCAGGCAACATGGATTCACAGCAGGAAGGTCATGTCAAACAAATCTAATTGATTTTTTTAATTGGGTGACTAGGAAAGCAAATCAGAGAAGGGCAGTAGACGTCACCTACCTGGATTTCATCAAAGCCTTCAACACCATCCCACATAGAAGGCTGATTAACAAGATGTTTAGTCTGGGCATGGGAGACAAGGTGGTGAATTGGGCTAGTAACTGATTAACAGACAGGAGACAGAGGGTGGCAGTAAATGGGGTACAATCTGGGAAGGGGGGAGACCAGCGGGGTACTACAGGGATCAGTACTAGGACCAGTCCTGTTCAATGTCTTCATTAGTGACATTGCAGAATGGCTGAAAGAAAAGGTCTGCCTGTTTGCAGATGACACCAAAATCTGCAACTGGGTGGATACTCCAGAAGGGGTGCAGAAAATGAGGAGGGACCTGGAGAAGTTTGAAAGATGGGCAAAGATGTGACAACTGAGGTTCAATGCAAAGAAGTGCAAAATAATGCACCTGGGTGGAGGGAAACCTGGGGAGAACTACAGGTTGGAGGGGAGGAGCTGGCTGTCACCAAAGAGGAAAGAGACCTAAGGATTATCATCTCTGATGGCCTTAAGGGATCAAAGCAGTGTACAAAGGCAGCAGGGAGGGCCAGTGGCATTCTGGAGTGCATGGGCAGGGGTATCACTAGCAGGAGGTGGGAGGTGGGGATGCCAGTATTTAAAACATTGAGAAGGCCTCATTTGGAGTACTGCATGCCGTTCTGGAGGCCACACTTGCTCAAGGGCATAGATAAGGTGGAGACTATCCAGAGAAGGGCAACAAAGATGGTGCAGGGCTTGCACCACAAAACATATGAAGAAAGACTAAGGGACACCAATATGAACTTATTGTAGGAGGTGGGGGGGCATGATTGAAACTTTCAAGTACCTCAAAGGCATAAGCAAGGTACAGGTGGGGGACATTTTCCAATGTAGAAAAAGTACTAGAACAAGGGGGCACAATGTGAAATTGGAAAGGGGTAGATTAAGAGGTAATGTGAGGAAGTTTTTCTACACAGAAAAGGGTAATCAACACTTAGAATAGTCTGCCACAGGAGGTAGTGGGGGCAAACATAGTGGAGGGGTTTAAGCATGCTTGAGACTGCCACAAGGGGAGGTTAAGAGAGGAGGAAGCAATGAAAAACCATTGATCACATAGGGTCAGTGGCCACATGCAATTTATTGGGCCTACAGGCAGACTGGATGGGCCTAGTGGTCCTTATCTGTCAACAATTTCTATGTTTCTATGTTACATTCTAGGGCCAGGTAGCTTAGGGTTAGGGGAAGGTGAAAGTGTTGTTAACACAACAGGAAAAGGTAAAGAAATGTAAGGGGGTAAAGGAACCAAGGAAAATTCCTCAGGCAAGAGAGAACTACTAGTTGAGAGGGGTAGGAGGGAAAAATCCTATCTAGGGTAAAGATACAAAGGGGCATAACAAACACAAAAAGGGGAAAAATAGAAACACCCAATCGGGGTAATGGTACTAAAGTATTTCCAGATAACACAAGGAGAATAGGAATTGGGGATGCTGGGAGCGGTACAGTGCAGAGGTTATAGGCTGGCAGTTTTCAGAGAGACCTTCTTGAGACTTCTGTGCTGCCTCATCTACGTCCACCTGTCAGCCTTGAGTGAGGACATAGTTAGACTCTAGGTTGAGTTGGCTAGGATTTGGGGGGCCACTTCCCCACCCAGGGGCCACCAAGTCTGCAACTGTTACCTCAGAAGATACCAGGGAAGAGGAGTAGCTGGGCTATGGTGAGCTCTGGAAGGGTAGAGTGGTGGGTCAGAGGCACATTCCTCAATCAGTGCCACTGCATAATTCCTGTGCCACTCTAGCAGCAGAACTGCTTAGAGGAGACACCAGTGGTAGTAACAGGGAGGATGTGGGGGGTATTCCATAGTGAAGACCCAGAGGAGGGTGGTAGAAGACCCCAGAGGAGCAGGAAGCAACTCCTGGTGGGGGACTTGACTGTGAGAGGGATAGATGTGGGACTCGGGTGGGGGGGGAGACATACTGCCCAGATGGATGGGAAGAAGATCCTGAGGATGACTACGGAAGCAGGAGGGTAGCAAGATCTGCTAGCCACTGTCCACCGGGGGCTAATAAAGTGGCCAGGGATGGGGCTGAGATAGTGTAGGTGAGTTTGGGGAGACGGGGGGTCTTAGACATCTAGCATGCTCAGTGACTTTCACTGAGGTGCTGCCTGTCTATGATGGGGGGAAGAGAGGGATCTCTGCACCAGGAGCTTCAACTCATGGTTAAAAGTATGGTACAAAAAAGAGGAGTTCAGGTACATTGGAGACTGTAGACCCACCAGGAAGGATAAGGGCCTACACAGGGGTTACGGTCTGCATCTATCCAGTAGGAGACCAGCAGCCCTCAGTAGACAGTTTAAATGTTACTTTGATGTACATTTAAACTAGATGAGGAGGTAGTGGATGAAATCAGGGAGGCAGAAACTTCCCACCCACAGGCTGAAGTAGATGGTAGGTAGAACACATGGGGAGAACAATCTCCCAGGGTGCAAATTAATAGAGGAAGCAGGGTGGTAGGAATGAAAGGGGATGGGGATGGGAGCATTAAAAAGTCCAGGGAAGGTAAGCCAGCTTGCCAGTGCAGTGGAAGTGCTTCTGTCTATGGCACCAATGACCAGGGTTCAGGAGTGGACCCAGGTCATTGGAGGGTCAGCAAGGGGGAGTGGCTGAGTGTCCCAGGGACTGTTCACCTTCTTCATGGAGGGAGGAAACTTTTCACCTGATACCTTCCGACCCCTGGGGTGGCAGGGCTGTGTAGCAGCCCATAACCATACAAGGAGCCTAGTGGGTTGGGGACTGGTGGGCCTCTGCATATTGGGTGTGGGAGCATGCCTATCATGTGTCGCAGTCATTGCACGACTGGCCCCACCTTGAACGTGAGGGAAGGGGGTAAGCACAAAAGGAAAAAATCATGGGCGTGAGCCCCATGAAGCCTGGGTACTGGCATGTGCTGGGACCTAGCCGATATGGGGGGTGGATCTCTTCCCCACAGCAGTGTCTGAGGGCCAGAAATACAAGCATAAAAAAGACATGGGGATGAGGGAGTGCAAAAAGAAAAAAAGGAGCAACAAGCAGAGTGATAAACTCTGGAAGGCCATGTGTGCCAGTGCTAGAAGTTTAGGAAATAAGATTCCCAATGTGGAGGCCATCATGGCAGAGTCCAACATGGATATTGTGGCCATTACTGAGTCATGGTGCACTGAAAACCATGACTGGGGTATGACCATAGCAGGCTATACTTTGTTCAGGAAAGACAGGGTGGGAAGGAAAGGAGAGAGGAGAGAGTGTGATGCTTTAGGTCAGGGAATGCATAAATGAAACAGAGATACAGGAAGCACAGGGGGGAAGAGCTACTGTGGGTCACCCTGGAGATGGGGAGCACAGTCATTATTCACACTGGCATGATCTACAGACCTCCAACACAGGAGGAGGAATTAGATAAGGCACTCATGAAAGCCACTGGCAACATGGCAAAAAAGGGGAAGGTGCAATTGGTGTGTGGACTTCAATCTACTGGATGTAGGTTAGAGCCTCCCAGCTGCAGTTTCAGATAGAAACAGGGACCTCTTGGACTCCCTGCAGGGAGTGTTCTTTAGGCAACTACTCAGAGAACCCACTTGTGATGGGGCAATACTGGACCTCATACTCACTAACAGGGGCAGTTTTGCAGATGTTAAAATGGGATGCCACTTTGGGAGACCAGTGATCACCGTACAGTGTGGTTTAATATAAGGATGACTGCAGAATTGAACTACACAAGGGACTGGGTCCTGAACTTCAGGAGGTCAAATTTTATAAAGATGGGTGAATACCTCAGAGATGCCCTTGTGGGAGGATGAAATGGGTGAGGTGGAGGAACAGTGGATGAGGCTAAAAGTGGACATAGTGAAGGCAACAAACATCTGAGTCAAGCAGCTGAGCCAAAGCAAGAGGAGAAGGAGACCGCTATGGGTCTTGAAAGAGGGGCTGGAAAAAGTAAGAGCTAAATGGGTAACATTCAGAAGGTGTAAGAAGATGTGAAGGGGGGAGGATATGGCAGTGTATCAGGGGAAACAGAGTGAAGAAGGGAATGCAGTAAGGAGCATGAAGGTACAAACAGAAGAGAGAATAACCCAGGCAGTAATGAAAGGGGACAAAACAGTTTTTAAGTATGTAAGTGAAAAAAGGACTACCAAAGGAGGGATTGTAAGGTTAAAAAGGGAAGGGTGCACTGTGCAGAGGGGCCAGGAAAAGGAAGACATCCTGAACACATACTTTTATTCAGTGTTCACAGAGAAAGGAAATGGGAACAGTGGCCACCAAAAAAAGTAATGTTAGCGAAATGTGATTCTGGTACAATGTGATACAATGGACTTGAATAAGGCCTCTGAAGAGTAAAAAAAAGGACCAGGAGCTTTGGAGGGAGGGACGTGGATACTATTCCATTTTCAGAGGAAAGCCCTAAAGGAATTCACTAATCTGGAAGTGGGCAAAGCAATGGAGCCAGACAGTGTATCCAAGGGTATTGCAGGAGCTCAGGGAGGTACTGGCTACACCTCTGACTGTCCTATTTAACTGGACACTGAAAACAGGAGAGGTTCTGGAACACTGAAGGAGGGCAGATGTAGTCCAATTTCAAAAAAGTGGTAGGAGAGGGCAGGCTGGCTATTATAGGCCACTCAGCCAAACAACAGTGGTGAGAAAGTTGATGGAATCACTGCAGAAGGAAAGGATTGTGGAATACCTTGAATCCAGTTGGTTACAAGACCTGAGGCAGCATGGACTCACAGAAGAGGTCATGTCAAATGAATCTGATATATTTCTTTGACTTGAGTGACCAAGGAACTAGATCATGGTGGAGCAGTAGATGTGTACCATGATACGAGTAAGTATTACTAAGCAGCTCAACATGAGCAACTCAATACTACCACTCATAATTTAGAGCGACTGTGAAAAAAGATCGAGGTGTAGTAATAGTGAGTGTAGCACTGAGTTACACTCACTACACTTGCTATACAAAGCGTATATTGGGAGTAGTTTTGTCAAGCCCTGACATGCTGGCTTTTTGGTGTAGTGGCTTGAGCCACTGCTCCTGAAGCCTGTGGTACCGAGTTCAGGTCCTGGTGTAGGCAAAGATTTTGCTTCATAGGGCTTTTATTTTTTTTTCTGTGTCCACTTCTTCTGGCTTTGGTAATCATTATTTTGGGGGTTGAATGCTTGGTTTATTTACCATGTTTTTTATTTATTTATTTGTACTAGGATTACAAATACCTTTGAGCTGAGGCTCTTTTACAAAGGTTCCACATCATTGGTACAGTTGAGACAATCATAAGCAAAGATAACAGTTTATAAAATTTAAAAAAAACACAGTCTTGTAGATGAAAGAAGAACAATAAGGTGAAACTTTGGGAAAGTGAAAGGGAAAGGAGGAGGGTGAAATCAGGGAGACTAAGTAGATGAGAGAAAAGGGGTGGGTAGGGAGGAAAGAGAGAGAGAGAGAGAGAGAGAGAGAGAGAGAGAGAGAGAGAGAGGAGAGGTGGAAGGTGGATAAGAATAGAGGTAGTGCAGCTGGGTGGCATTGGTCATGGGCCAGCAGGGGAGGTGAAGATAGGAGGGGGATGCTGGCAAAGTGCAGGAGTAGATGTGGATCCAAAAAGGGCATCTTCAGCTATGGAACCAAAAGACATGTTTAGCCACAACAGTCACAGAGGTTGGAGGCAGTGAGTGTTAGCGGAGACGAAGTCTTAAAAGTGCTGGAGCATAGTGAGGATGAGATGTCGCTGGGAAGACCGTTGTACCAACTAGTGGCCCGGTAAGCAAAGGATCTTTGGCCTGGTCTTGTGCGGCAATGCGGGACTTTCAGAAGCTGAGGTTTCGATCCCCTGATATGCCGGGTGTGGATTCTCGGTTGTATGAGGGCACAGACCCCAGGGAGGGAAAGGCCCAGCAAGATTTTCTTAGTAGTAATACAAGTTTGGTGTTTTATTCAATTGGCAAGATTCAACCATCCAGTTTGAGAATAGAGGTCACAGGTGTGAGTTGGGCATTGGGAGCCAGTGACAAGTCAACAGGCCTTGTTGAGGGCGGTGGATACACGTTTAAGTGCGGTGGTTGTAGCAGAGCCATAAATGATAATGCCATAATCAATGATGGATATGATGTAGCTCTGGACAGCGACAGTGAGGGCTTCGGGTGTCAGGTGTTTCCTATGACAGAATAGCAGGCCTAGCCGGGAGTTAGCGGCTTTGGCGACATGATCGATGTGGGCAGTGTAGAAGAGGTGAGGGTCAAGGGTGATCCTGATATATTTAAAGTTTTTGACCTGTTCCAGTGCGGCACCTTGTCTGTTGATAATGGAGAGTTGGAAGTGCTTATGTTTATTATGGGAGCTGCTGAAGATCATGGCCTTTGTTTTTTTTTGATTAAGGATCAGTTTGTGCTTTGTGAGCCAATTCTCAACCGAGGAGAAGCTGAGCTGGAGATTTTCTTGCAATTTCTTCAGGTTCTGGTGTGTGGCAAGGATTACTGCATCATCGGCATACAGGGTGATATGTTCAGTGCAGGAGTCCGGTAGGGTGTTAAGGAACAGGCTAAAGAGTAGGGGCCCAGTATTGAACCCTGGGGAGACTCCAGAGAGGACAGGTTTGGAATCAGAGTGCACATCTCCAATTTTTACATGCTGGGTACGGTTTTCAAGATAGCTTTTGAACCAAGAGATTGAATCATTGGAGAGACCAGCATTTTTTAGTTGGCTCAGCAGGAGGGAGTGGTGGACAGTATCGAAGGCTTTGGTCAGGTCGATGAAAATAGCATCAGTTAGTCGTCCATTGTCAAGGGAGCTGTGAATGGAGCTGGTGAATTCGAGTAAGGCAGAGGATGTACTATGACCTTTTCTAAAGCCATGTTGCTGTTTACAGAGAATATTATAACTGTCCAGATGCTCGGTAAGTTGGTCCGCTACTATACGTTCCAGTGCCTTCGATAGGGGAGGCAGAATGGAGATAGGGCGGAAGTTCGCATGGTCAGTCTTATCACCACTTTTGTGAATTGGGGTAACAGTAGGCATTTTCCATTTGTCTGGGAACTGGCTAGAGGAAAGAGAGAGATTAAAGATCTTGGTGAGGGGCCCAAGTACCTCATCAATCGTTAGGGCCAGTAGCTTGAGGTCAAGTGTGTCATTGCTTGTTCTAGATTTGCTGATGACTTTGGCAATGTAGTTTCGGACTTGATGTTTCTTTAGTGCTTTAAAGTAGAAAGGTGGGTGACAGGCGTAGGTGGAGAAGTTGGGGGGATGGGAGTTGACACATCTTGGAAGAAGTCGAAGGGGAGAACACTGCTAAGGTCAGTGAAAGCGATGTTAAAAGTGTTCGCAATAGTTTTAGAGTCGAGTGTAGTGTGCCCATTTATATTGAGTATGTTCAGCGAAGATTTTGACTGTTTCCCAGTGACATCTTTAATGTTTTTCCAGAAATCCCTCCCATTTCCCCAGGAGTTAGTGAGGGCATTTTTATAGTAGTCAGATTTCTGTTGCCGAATGGATTTGGTGCAGTCATTCCATGCCCGTTTATAATTCTGGATGTCGAGTTGCTTACCGGAGTTTCTAGCCAGTTCCCAGAGGTGGTCCCTGGATTTAAGTTTTTTTAGGAGGTCTCCTGACAGCCAAGGGTTACTGAGCGATTTAACTTTATGCTTTTTGAGGGGGGAAATTTTATTACAGGCTTCATTGAAAATGTGAATAAATTGCTCCAGTGCAGTATTAGTATCTGTTGCCTTGAAGATGGGGGACCAGTCCTGCAGACTGAGGTGCAATTTGAGGTGGGGTAGCTGACCACGGGGTAGGACTCTGCTGGTGATGATTTTTGGAGGGGGCTTATAGAATTTGTTTGACCAGGTACAGCTGATGGGAGAGTGGTCACTGAGTGAGTCAGGGAGGACTGAGGTTTTCGTGATCCAAGAGGGGTGGTTGGTTAGGATCCAGTCAAGTAGGGTGCAGGTCCCAGTTCTTTAGTTCTTTCTGGTTGCATAGTCAACCATTTGAGTCAGGTTAGCTGATATAACGGAGTCCTTAAATGACTCACCTTCAGCTGAGAGCCAATTAATGTTAAAGTCACCAAGAAGGATAATTTCGGAGTCTGATGGGTGGGATTTGACAAAGTCAAGGACAGCGGTTAGACCAGATCCCTGTTCCTTAGGAGGTATGTAAACAGTGACAATTGTGAGGGCCTTATTGTGGGTGCCTAATAGGAGTCTGATGGGAAGAATCTGAGCAGGTGTTGCTGGAAGATTGGAATCAATGGGGCATCCTCGGAAAGTGTCTTTCACATATAAGGCACACCCTCCACCTCTTTTGACTCTACGATCAACCCGAAGACATTGTAGCCAGGAAGAGTGATTGCCTGGTCAGGAATCTTTGGGGTGAGCCAAGTTTCAACTCTGACAGAATATCCGGGTTGTGTTGGGTGGTAAAGGCTTGCAGTGCATCAAGCTTAGGAAGTAAGCTGCAGATGTTCAGGCACATGATTGAGAGAGTGCCTGCTGGTTTGTTTTGGTTGGAGGTGTTTGGTCCGGGGTTAGGGTGAACAGTCCCTGATAGCAGCAGGAGGAGGAGCAAAAGTTTCAGGAAGCATAGGCGGAGTTCAGTCAGAAAGAGGTTGCAATTCCTTTTTGAACAGTAGTATGCCAGGTGGAAATGTCGAAAATGCAACATTGAAATAGTTGTATACAATGTGGCTAGATGTGCCCAAGGCTCACACATGAGCAGGGACAGAACAATTTCGGTGGTGTGCCTCCAGGGGGATGAGTTTCCCCATTGCCAAATGATGTAAAATAATCAAATCCACAGGAAAATGACCAGTAAACTGTTTGATCTACGGTAACAAGACAAGGCATGTGTTACATTCCTGGAACACTGGCCTGGGGCATATGCAGGAAGTTAAAACCCTTTGTCAGTGTCTTCCCTTTGTTTAAATAGTTGTGAACGGTTCTCAAAGACATGCAGTTCCCTTTAGTAACAAGGTAGATGGAAATGTTTGTTGTAGTAAGTGACCTTCGCTATTTGCGACAGTCACTACTATGTAGTTCACCCTTTTTTTATTTTAGAGATTCTTTATCCACCTGGGCCATCTCTCTCTGCCCCCATTATACCTCGCATCCTTGCCAGGGGGATCCAGCTGCCATCCGTCTCGCCTGGGACTGCTGGCACCCTGAAACCCCTGCGGCTTACACTCTGCAGTGGGGTGGCAGGGAGCCCACTAACTCCCCACTCTCATGGATCTAGTTCAGGTGCCAGCTCCCGATGAACACTCACAGATGGCTATCAAGCTGCTTGAGAGATGCCACTCTTTTCCACTGTTCGCTCCACCCCCCCGCTGGAGTCGTGGGCATGCAATAACACCAGTGGGGGCAGAGACACATGCGTCCACACGTCTTTCCCCCAGGTGTCTGCCCATAATCCCCCCTGATGCTGTCACTCTGTGCCCTGATCCCCAGCCTCTGCCAGGGGGCAATCAGGCATCAGGAAGTGAAACGCCCCTTCCCCAGTGAAGGAGAGTAGTCCAATGGATGCTCTATCCTTCTCCTCCCCGCCAACCCCCGGTGACCCATGCTCATTCCCAAACATGGGTCACTGGTGCAGCGCAAGGTAAGGTATCCAGCACCTCATCCCTCAGCACCACTGGGCTGCAGTTCACCCTATTGACTTTGGGTGCTTTTACTGTCACACTATGGGATTGGTGCAGATAAAGACTCGTTGTCATCACATAAAACCCAGTGAACATGGTTTTGATGCTGTTCCACATAGGAGATTAATAAGCAAGTAGGGTACCTTAGGAGTGGGTTCAATGGTGGTAAGCTGGGTGAGAAATTATTTACAATATAGGTGACAGAAGGTGGCGGTAAACTGAATTCACTCTGAGGAAAGGAGGGTGACCAGCGGGGTGCCTAAGGGATCAGTGCTGGGACTGGTCCTCTTTAATGTCTCTGTAAGTGACATTGCAGAGGACCTGGAAAAGAAGATCTGCCGTTTTTTGGATAACACCAACATGTGCAATAGGGTGGACTCTCGGTGGTGGTGGTGGAAGGAATGAGCAGAGACCAGAGAAAACTAGAGGTGTGGTCAAGGATACAGCTACTGGGTTTCAATGTGACAAAGTGCAAAATAATGAACTTGGGGCACAGAAACCCAGGGGAAGAGTACAATATGGATGAAATGGTATTAATAACCACTGAGCAGGAAAGAGACTTGGGGGTTAATTATATCAGATGACCTAAAGGAGTCCACACAGTGCGACAAGACAGTTGAGAGGACTAGTGGGATGCTGGGGTGCATAGGGAGGGGTATCATCAGCAGAAAGAGGAAGGTGATGTTGCTTCTGTTTAGATCACTGGTAAGACCCACCTAGAGTTCTGTGTCCAGTTCTGGAAACCACATCTTCGAAAGGACATAGACAGAGTGGAGGCAGTTCAGATGAGGGCAGCTAAAATGGTGCAGGGTCTGCATCACAAGCTGTCTGAGGAGATACCAAAGAACTTCAATATGTACACATTGGGAGAGATGATGGAGAGAGGGAATATTACAGAGACCTTTAAATACCTCACTGGGATAAATAAAGTACAGGAGGGAAGTATTTTTCAGAACAAAGTGCCTATGAACAAGAGGACATGCTATGAAAAGAAGTGGGTAGATTCCGGAGAGATGTGAAGAAATACTTCTTCATGGAAAGAGTGGTGGATTCCTGGAACAGTGTTCCAACAGAAGTGGTAGGGTATAAACAGTGGTGGGGTTCAAGAATACATGAGATAGACATAAGGAAATCTTAATGGAAAGGAAGGTAGAATGGAGAATGGGCCAGAGATCAGGCAGGGTTTGCAGTGGTACTGTAGGCAGGGAAAAATGGGCAGACTCGGGGGGCCAAGTGGTCATTTCTGCCACCAAATTCTATGTTTCTGTTTCTTTCCTAGTGAAAGCATTTATTATGCAAACAAAACAGGGGTCAGAACAGAACCTCTAAAATCTCTGCAGTCCAGAGCAGCCAACCATGATCAGCAAGCGCTGATTACCACCGACTGCTCTCTTTCACTAAGGAAGGAACAGAATCATTGCAAAACAGTTTCCAACACTCCCCCAGACCTCTGGAGTCTGGCCAGCTGCCCTGCATGATCCACAGTGTTAAATGCAGATGGCAGGTCAAGGAGTATCATGACAGAGATCTCACCATGATCCCAAGCCACAATTATTGCATATCCTGATCAGGGTCATTTCCATACTGTACTTGTTTTAGAAACCATATTGAAATGGCTCAGAACGGTCATTTCTCTTATGTTGCAGCACAAACTGGGATGCTTTCACTTTCTCACCAACCTTAAAAAAAGAAGAAAAGGTTGGAGGCAGGTTGAAAATTGACAGGAATATTAGAATCTAAAGACTCCTTCTTGAGCAAGAGATTCATGGCCATCATTTTCATTGGTGATGGCAACAGTCGTTGCCAAGACTGGCACAAATGCCCACCACCCAGTCTTGAGTAACTGAGGTGGGCAAGATCCACAATAGATGTGGTACAACGTAGGCCTCTGCCAGCTTGAGAACCTCCTATTTTTTCAAAGGGGTGCATCCTTTCATCCATTTATCTGGAAGCACAAGATCTCTCTCTGTCCCTACTGCCCATCTGTTGGGTGCTGGAGGAAATCTAGTCCGTGATGCCAACATCCTTGACCCTGAAGAACTCATGTAATCACCTGCACCTCTCCAAGTATGCATGTTCCCTGTGCCCTAGACAGCCAGGGTCTAATAAACTGTTCACTACATCAAAAAGTACATTCAGGTAGTTCTCAATGAAAAATTACTGTGGCAAAGAATCTGTTCTATACCACCCTGATAGTCCCCTGGTGAAGATGCAGTCATTCTTCAGTGCAAGTCTATCTGCAACTACCCAAGACTTCCTCATTTGAGCTCTGTTTTATGAACTGCAACCTTTAGTTGCCAATGCTCAGATGCAAACCAAGTAGGGCTGCAATGAGAGGTCATCAGGCATGAACAGACTGGTACATGGGAATCCACAGCCTTGGACACTGCCCCATTATAGAGATTCACCATAGCAGTGCATGCCCTTGTAGTGATGGCAACCAAACTCACAGTGTCAAAAAGAGCTAGAAAATTTTCTGGATCCACATCCTATTTTGAATGGTATTGAATCAATTCCACAGTTGAAGGTGGCATTTTAAGGGCACCAACACTGAATAATAAGGTGCACTGGTCCAATCAAATGACTGACTTCAGTAAGATGTTGTTTATCTCCAAACCAAGTAAGAAAATGAGTTTGAGGTTTTGGTTCCTGGAGTGAATGGCTGAGGTAACATCCTATCTGACACCCAACTCCGAAGTGAGTTGGAGAAGTGATTTTGCAAATGAATTCAAGGGGTTATCAACCTTAGCATTGATGTCCCCAAGGACAAGAGTTCTTTACACTCCAGTATCCAGTCTGACAACCTCTCAGCAAACACCTGTAGAAAATTCCCATCACTGGCTGGTGGATGGTAGATGATGACTATTATGCATCTTAGACCCACCATACACTCAAGGGCCACACACTCAAATGACCCTGCCACCTGGATAGGAGACATGATGTAATTAAGTCTGACTCTAACACAGATAGCCACACTACCTCCACTGCATCCCAGTCTTGGGCAATATATTATGGAAATGCTCAGTGAGCCAAACTCATCTAGCACAGGTTCAATCATGTCATCCAACCACATCTCCATGATATATGCTAGGTCATCTTGTGAATCAGAGATAACATCAGTGGTGATGATAACCTTATCCACAACTGACCTGCAGTTACATAGCAATACCCAGGCTTGGGGGCCTTGGTGGGTTCACTGAACCAATATCTTCTGCATCTTACATTGTCTTGTGATAGAGACTTGGCACGAAAGATGCCAGCCATCCCCATCACTCTCAGCAAGTGACTCCTGGCTCACCTACTCATGCCAAATGGATCACACTGCTTGAATCACATGCTTCTCTTTTTTGAGTGGGCAACTCTAAAAGTCCTATATCTCTGCTTAACAGTATTTAAAAGGACAGAAGGGTCCAGATAAAGGGGTCTTAAATTCCACTCATCCCTTGAGTAACATTAAGTACTTTTGCACATAATATATACATGCAGCCCTCAAATGATACCAAAAGCCAGTGCCATCTATTGTCCAGACAGAAGACCCCTTTAGAAAAAGAGCTGCTCAAACTCTGGTCCATAGGGTCTGACAGCAATGCACCAACCACCATCCTTAGCAACTGTCCACCATACAGAGCTGAGAACAGAAACACCCCATCCTCTAAGGTCAACCCAATCAGAATAGTGGTTTGGTGAGAAAGAGGCAAAACCCACTGAGAACTATGGAACTTCAGGTAGGCAACTGTTGAGGACAATAAAAAGACTCATCAAATTGGATGAAAATTCCTACAAAGTAAATCCAATAAAAGAATCACTAAAACACTTACTAGGTAATGTTTAAGGCTCCACCAGCACTGGTGAGAAGAGTCCAGCGCACCAAGATATTTTGCCTCACTCTCTAATAGGTGAAGCACTCTTATACAGGTACACTCAGTAGCACACAGTGGATGTGCGTTTGCTTAGTAGACAAAGGATCAGTGGTTCAAATCCTTGCAGGGACTTAAAATTATTTCCCCTTTCCCTTCCCCTTTCATAGGAGGCAGTATAGCATAGTGGTTAAGAGCACTGAGCTGTAAACCTGGAGACCTGGGTTTGAATCCCATCAGCTCCCACTTGCATACTGTGTGACCATCAGCAAGTCACTTAACTTCCTTTTGCTCCCAGGTCACACCTGGAAACAAGATCTGGTTTAATGTGCCTTTCCTTGTTAAACAATTTCCCCTTCCCCTTTCCCTTTATACAGTACTCTGCACCAAGCAATGACTAAAGCAGAAATTAAGTACAGCTCAAAAAACAAGAAAATATCCAGATGAAAACAAAAGGGAGAAATGGGAAGGCTCTCACTTCCCCAACCACCAACCCCAAAGTCAGAGACACCAATGGAAAAGATTGTTTTCTGGTACCGTTTGACCTATGGTTCACAGAAAAAGCCCACTAGCTTCAGAGGATCTGACAGGCAGCTATACCAGACTGTAGTGCTACATTTGGTTACGTAAAAAGGTGGAATACATATTATCTCCCATGTAAGCATCAACGTAAGTGCCAGTACTAATCTCTTGAAAATCACAATTCAGTAATAGAACTAAAAGTACTGGACTGGCAGGTTGCTAACAATTAAATAAAGAAGGGAGTGTTATCCCATACTCCAGTAGCTGACTCTACACCTGGTAGCAGACTCCCCAAACCACCATCTAGTAGCAGATCAACAGTACACAGCACATAAGTCTACAAGTTCCAAGTAGTAGTAGTGAACATTTTATTAATTTTCATGAATCAGAAACTCAATTGAGCCAAGCTAGTTTCCAATTAAATCACAGAGTACGCAAGGTTACATTATTTACATTTATTATGGTTGTACAAATAAAGGCTTCATAAAAATAGTAGAAATATAAGACTCATAGTAAACATAGGGTCAACTATAATAATCTGTTTTATGTAGTATACATTCATTTTAAATGATGCACATATAATAAGTACATTTGGTAAAATCTGTATATGTCATTTCTTAAGGGAAATGTCAACCAGTATCAAATCTGAGCAGCATTATGATGTCCCCGTTGCTTGTTCAAAATACAATTTGTTTTCTTTTAGTCAAATTTAATTTGTCAAGGTTGGTCTTGATATTGGGGGGGAGGTGGATACTGCTCCAAAATGTTGGACCCATTGTGTAGAAGTGGGACCTACCTACCTCCCAACTTCTTCTGTGAGGATTACATTTTATTCGTCCTGCAGATCTGACAGGTATATTTTCCAAGAGATATCCAGGGACTGATTTCCTATGACATTTATACATACAGTATGAGAAAGGTCGTAGTGTCTCCTACACTCCACTGAATTCATCCAGTCCAGTTCTAGATATAGCCCACATCTGTGAGTTCTACAGGTGGGCAATCAAGAATGAAGTGGGAAAACCTGTTGTACTGTACATCCAGTAACATCCAGTTTTGCCAGCTCCACCGCTGACACCCCATTCAACACAAAATCCCCATAGTCAAAAATCAGCAGATTCATAATGTTATCCACCTATTTTCTCACTTCTTTACTCATGCAGTGCTTTATTCTATACAAAGCCTGCAGTCATCTCCCTGGTTTATTTATTTGAGTATCTAGATGTACTGTATGATTTTATCATCAAGTCATACCCCCAGATATCTGTATTTCTGAACTTATTATAAAAAAAGCATTGTCATAAGTTTTAATTTGCAGAGAAATTGAAGCTAAAGTTACATCTTTATCTCTACTTTGAGAAATTGGAAGTAACAAATCTTACACTGATAATATAGGTCCAAGGTTAAGCATTTCGGATTTAGTAACTTCCCCACTAGTCTTACCAGTGGGTAAAGGAGATGTAAGCTATTTCAGAAAGAAAAGATAAAGAAATGGTGGAACAAGGGCTGAAATAGTTACCCTGGCTGATTTAAATGGAGAAAGTCGGTCAGTACTTGGAAGTATTATTGAAAATTCAATGGAGGATCCACAAGAGTTAGAAACTGGGCAGAGACAAAGTAACCTAGGAAATAAGAGTCACACTTGATGTTCTACAAAGAACAGAAATGATGTTTTTAAGAGTTTTGAGTCCTTTTTAACCTCATATCTTAAGACATTTGATCACAGAGTACAAGAAAATAAGACAACTAGTAAATTTACCCTTGCTAATAAAGAAAACGGTTTACAAAACAATGTCGAAAATGAACAAAGTCATTTATTACTAGAAAAGATGGAAGAACTGAAAAAAGAAATCCAACAAGGAAATGCCCAGCTTTCAGAACTGGTGGTCCTCCTCAGAACATTTCTTACTATTTGTACAAATGATCAAGGAAATCAAGTAAGGTCCCTGCATATGGAAACAAATGCTGAGGTCCAACATTCGAATATTTCTTACGGGCAGGCATCAAAAGCTCTGGATGTTAGGGATGAAATTAGAACTGGAATTCAAAAGAAGTTGTACAAGACGAAGAGCAGCATATCCCAGAAGCAAGAGTAGGTGAGAAGGCTAAAGGGAAAAAGAATAAGGGTCAGTATAAGAAAACAATTGTTGAAACTACAGAAGATATAGGAAATAAGGAACTTGAATAAATAAATTTGTTAATAAAGGAATTAAAGCAAAGAAAAGATGTTCTGACTAATAAAACTGGAAAGATTAATTTAAGGGGTAAGGATGCAAAGGTTAAAGCCAATATTAAACAAAATCAAATGGGAAAAGAGCATAAAGAACAGAACAAGGATATGAAACAGACAGAAAAAGCCTTAAGAAATAACAAAAAAGGGAAGAAAGTTAAATTTGTAGGGAACAATACTGCTGGCAATAAAGATCTAAATAAAGGCAAAAAGGAAACACTGACTGAAATTGGGGAACGGCTCCCCACAGTGTTCCTTAAAGGCTTACCTAAGACAAAAATAGAAAATCCATATTTGCTTAAACTAGTAGTATACTGTATAATTTGATTAAAGACATGATGTGTGGTAGACTCGGATGGTCTGATATAAAGTCAGTTTATAGGTTCGGGGCAGACCCGTATAAAGGCTGGGTCTGTGTTGTACTAAGCAATGCTGACAAAAGGAAAAAAACTGCTTCATATTAAAGAAGAATTTAATGGCATAGGTTTAACGTTGGATGACACAATAGTAAGTGGTAAAATAGATGAACAGATGGGCCCTGTGGGACTTCCTTTTAAAGATCAAATAATAGTGAAGCAAAGCATAACACCAAAGCTACTGCGCATTACTGCATATTTAAAACTGAAGGAGATTGAAATTGAGCACACCTTGGCAGGGGATGACCAAACAGAAGCATATGTCTGAGGTAAGAAAACAGGGTCCATGGATAAATAGCAGTATTATAATGGAAAGTGTACCTTCTCACTCTATTAATAGTATTATTGACTCTTCAAGTGAAGATCTAACCGGGATGGGTACTATTACAAGCTTTTTGGACTTATTAAATTGACATTTAGGAGCAAGGCCGTCGGCAGACATACACTCAGTACGCCTGAACATACAGAGAAAAACTAAGGGGCTTCATCCAAAAGAGCTGTGGTTAATTAAAATACTTCTGTGTCTGACTCTTTAAAAAATGTTTTTACTGTACGTTGTTCAAGGCTGAGACCAGTCCGAGATGGTGAGGGGACACAGTTGGAACTGTGAGTCGGATACAAGTCAGCAATTTAGGATTGTCTTCTGTAATTATGCCTCTGCTGCTGATAATGCTGATTTTCTGTTTTCAGCAAGCCGATCAGCACCTGACTTTCAACTGCCATCTACTTCTTGTGTGGCAGGATCGGGATTCAGTGTATGAAGAACAAGTGGTTGTCCAACTTGTCAACAGTGGCACAGTACCTTAGTCAGTGGATGCAGGTGGTGGATTGTCGTAGATCATCAAGTGACTGGCTAGCAGAGACCTCCAACAGAAATGGGGCAGTGTTCACGATCCAATCAAGAAAACAGGCACAGTGCAGCAACAGAATGAAGTCATTGAAGTGAGGGGGCCTAAGGTGAGAAAGACTGTCAGCTTAAAAAATTTCAGTCGCTCCCAAGCAAGCAGGGTAGTGCCCCCAAGGCAGTCAGTTTATTATGTGCAGTTGGTGTTGTAATAAACATTGTGTGGGGGGGGACGTTATCAGGATCACAGATTGGGTTGATGCTTTCCTACCTCTAATTATTGGTCTGTCTCTTATAAACAAACACCTCAGGGGCCCTAAAAAAATAAAACTAAATGAGCATAGAGCATGGGTCTGGAGAAATGGAAAAGGCTGGTGGAGAGCAGGGAAGGCCAGGGCTTACTAAGGCTCAGCTGATGACAGTGCCCTGCATCTGTGTTTCAATTAAAATTCTCTGTGTGCTGCTCAGCGCTCTGCGCTCAACTCCCATTGCCTGTGTTGCTGCAGCCTGCAACAATTTATTTAGGGGACTCCAACTGACTTAAATAATTTCTGTCACTCACATGACTTACTGAATGTGTTTGTGCTGAACTTGGATGGTGGACGGCGGCGTGGATCCATTCTGGCCAATCCTGTATCACTCATCTCATCCATGATCGATGATCACTTCTCAGCGGATGATCCCATTCCCCCATGCAGTCCCTGACTCTGGCTGCCAACGCTACAGGAATTGAGTGGAAATAAGTTAAATGCAATACATAGCATGGCTAGTTAGGCAGCATGCTTCCGTGGTGATTGTGCACCTCTGCAACAGCAGCGCTCCGGACTGGGACACCCCACCCGCTCTTCTTCTGTCTGACAAAAGTGGCATTAATTTGTGCCCATGACCGCTCCACTGCCCGCTGCACCCAGAGTACTCACACTCTGCTGCTGGGCTGGCACAAGAATGAATGCACTGCAAAATGTGGGAATCAAACTGAGCATCAAACTGCAGTACCACTACCTTTTCAGAGAGCTTAAAAAAACAAAAACATCTGTCACAGTCCAGTACTCAGTCTCTGGATTGCCCTCTGTCTCTTGGCTCACTCAGCTGTTGGCCTTTCACTGATATATGCTGTGCTCTGCTCAAATGCTGCTGTGCTGCTGGATGGATTCAATGTTTTTAAGTAAAAATTATTTGTTGTGTCAGCAGGATGGGATTGGATTTGGGATCACGGGATGTTGCTAATCTACTGTCTCTCAGTCTCACTCAGTTCTCCTGTCATTAAATGAGTTTAAAGCAAACAAGGAAACAAGGTAGCAATTCACAGTTTATTGCTTTATAATTTCTTCTTGACACTCGAGTGACTCAGGAGTGACAGCTCAGCTTCATTGTTGCTATTCCTCACAACATCAATCGGTCCCTCTGACACTGCCTCAGTGTAAGCCTCACCCTCACTAGCTGGCTGTTAGTTGTAAAGAAAAAATGATATCTCTGAGTGTAAAATAATAATTATTGGAGTTCAGACAGCCAGACTCGCTGGACCCTTTCCCATTTCCCACCTGTTGTATCCATCGTCCATTCATCCAACTTCGAGTCGGTGGATTCCCCCTGTTGGTGGATAATGCATTGACTGAGCCCCAGCCCCCCCAAACAACACTCAAAATCATTGTTTTATTTATTTATTTTATTAACCAGCAGCTAGCCACAGCCATGATCATTTATTTATTTAATTTTTGTTGACTGGTTAAGCACACTAGACAAATTCTGCCTATTTTTAGGCACTACCGGGAGGGATGCAGATGAATGCCAACTGACTTTGAACCAGATTAAGCTGCTGGTGGTATTCTAGTGACATTCATCATGACAGCAAAGGAATTAAATAAGCTTGTGTTATATACCAGTCCAGTAGATCAGCTGCTGAACACTCGCACGCCAATAATTAGTAAATAAGTACTGGCATCATGCTAAGTTAAAATAGCAGTTATTTTTAATTTTAACCGACTGGACAACCACTCATTATCAAATGGAGGGACTGGAGCCTCCGATGGCTTAAAGTAAATTGTTTTGACACTGGGACTGGTGATGTCAGCCCACTGCTCCCTTAACTTAAGCAATCACTCAGTCATTTTTTTTTAATTTTTTTCTTAATATATTAGCCAGCAGCCAGTGATGAACCAGGCATCCATGACTCATGATCAAATAAGGAAAACACTAAACAGCCTGTATGTGACTGTCTTGTATTACCAGAGCAGCAGTAGATCATCATCATCAGCACTGACTCTCAATTAATTTACCGTGGCACTAAGTTAGACAGTAGGGATTTAGTGGCTGCTCATCATTTTCATTGAATAATATTTACAATTTAATATCAAATAACGTGGTGGAAAAAAAACAGACTTTGCTTACTTCATCAAGTAAAGAATAATGTGCCTTAAAATTAAAATAGACAATTTTATTTTAATAAAGGCAGAACCCTTAGGCAACAGCAGGCAGGGAAGGCAAATGTACTAAATTAACTGTGTTGGAAGGAAGGGATGGTTAGCCAACTTCCAAGCACTTACATTACGCTTAGCGCAACTTCGCAAGACAGTGGTGGACAGTTGATTCAGTCGGGCTAAACTTGATGTCTCCAACTCTCTCAGACAAGAATAAGATCACCTAGATGGATATGATCCGATAGTCAAGAAAGAACACAGACACATACTCACACTGATTGACAGTCATCACTGGCTGATTAAACTTGACAAGACTCAGAGAGAGAGTCTCACTCTGAGTCTTGTCAAGTCAGTTAGTGTGAGTGTGAGTGTGATGTGTGTCCTCTCTCAACTATCCAGTCGTATCCATCTAGATGATCTTGTCTGCTAACTTCAGACGGACTACTGTGTCTCTATGTTGACTATCTTGCCATTGCCAGAAATCAAAGATCATCGTCGTGGTTTGGGTTCTAATGGGACTGGACTGGAGGACCACACACATACAGATGCATCAGCCTGATGTAGATTGATGAGTGAGGGTGCCCACTGGAAGTCCATTGCCCAGTGCCCACAAAAACCTGAAGCCGGCCCTGCAAGTCACTTCTTTTAAGCATAAAAAGCAAATAGGCTCTGTAGCTCTGATTTTAAGAATTGGATGTCTTGCAGTCTCTTGTCCAGTTTATTGATGGCATCAGACAGTTGTCAGAGTCTGCACTTTCTTCTCAGCGACCAGCTGCTTTGGCTCCTGATGGATCCTCTTGGCATTGTCCCAGTCAGTGAACATCAGGTAGCAGAGGGGTTGATTGTTCTTTACAATTACATGACTTACAGTCACTGACACATGACAGCCCACAGCACGGCTTTTCCTTGATAAGCTTCACCACTCTGTCTTTGCAATAACGGCAGCCTGCTGGTTAATACTCATTCGCTGCTTGCAGACAGTTATTAAAAAAATACACTAAAATATTCTTTTAGTGTATTTTTAATACAGTTTTGGACACTGTTCTTTCACATATACGCTGCTGCCTGCAGCTGTATTGGGTCCACGCATTTGATGGCACACACATTGGCCACATAGTTCACCTCTACCTACCTTCACATCACTGTGCACTGTTTTGCTGTTGTGGTTTGCACTTCCTGGTTGCCATATTCAGAGCTGTCTTATTCCAGGGCTAAGTTTTCCCTGTACTCCCAGCCCTGTTTGCCCTGCCTCATTCCCATGCTATATTCAGAAGCTGTTTGTCCTGGGCTATTCCTTTTGAATATGGCTTGCTTTGTGCTCCGGGCTAAATGTGCCCACTGGGCAGTGCTAATTTAGCCCTGGGGCAAAGTTTTGAATATCTGGCCCAGAGTCTCTTAAAGGACTTAAAAAATCTAAACTCAGAGTATAGCAAATTAATAAATAATAAAAAAAATGAAGTACAAAAATTCTTTATGGTGTATATTACAAGAGTCAATAAGGGATAAGGACATGCAGACATTTTGGACAATGGTAGCTTTCAGATATAAGGAATCCGATATAAGGTTTACTGTACAAAGCTGTATTGGTGCAGATGACTGGGTAGACTATTTTAGAAATATATATTGTTCTCAAAATGTGGAGGATGGAAAAAATGGAAGTAAAATTGAAGTATGTCAGGATTTAAATATCTATATCATCACTGAACAGGAAGTTATAAATTCCATTATAAAACAAAAAAACAACAGGGCAGCAGGAGCCGATGGCATCCCTGCTGAAATTTCCCAGCATGACCCAGAGTTTTGGGCTAGGATATTAGCACCTTTGTTTACAATTGTTAGCACACACCTTATATTACCTACACATTTGAATAAAAGCATTATAGTGTCCTTGTTTAAGAAAGGCAACAGTCAGGATACTAAATGTTACATACCTATTTCTCTTCTTCCGTTACAACAAAAAATATATACATGAATAATGTTGGAAAGATCAGAAGACTGGGTAATTAATGATAAAATAATATCCAAATTTCAATGTGGTTTTAAAAAACATAACGACACAGAAGATTCTGTTTCTACTCTAAAGTATATCTTGGATAAATATGTGTATGGAAGAAGAGGAATAATCTATGCTTGTTTTATAGATATCAAAACTGCTTTTGACTCCATAAACAGAGAAATTATGGCTCATGCTGGATGAGCTGGGCCTTGATAATAAGCTGCTCTCTATATTAAGGATATTACATGAAAATACTGTTGCACAAGTTAGATATGGTTTAGATGGAGCCTTAACAGAAGAGTTCCCAGTATGTAACAGACTTAAACAGGGATGCTTGTTAGCTCCCTTGTTATGTAACATTTATATAGAGACAGTAATAAAAGAACTACAACAGGTTTAAACTTACCCACCAAAAATTAACAATGAAAAAATAAGTGTGATGTTATATGCAGACGATACCATTCTATTATCACAAACTCCTTTGAGCCTAAAAAGAGGTATATCCCGGATTATGGAAACACTGGAAAAAAATAGATCTAGAATTGAATATTGATAAAACAAATACCATGGTGTTTGGTAAAAAAAAAGAAAGAAGAGTACAACATGGTGTATAAAGGGTATTATAATAAAAGAGACACAGGCATTTAAATATCTTGGAGTAATGCATGAAAAACATGCTGGATGGTCTAAGCACATACAAGAAGTCAAAGAAAATCAGGGAAGTAATTATGGGGGGGACGAGGGCACAAGTCCCCCCCAACATTTTAGGTGAGCACATTTGTCACCCCCAACATTCAGGCCATATGCTATTTCTGCCTGCTGGTGAGCTGGGAGGGACACAGGAGCTTGCTGTTCTGTCGGTGAGGGGTTGGATTTTACTGGTGGGTTGGGTCAGATCCTGGGAGTGAGAGCAACAAGAGAGTGCAGCAAGCTACGGCAGCCAGACAGTTAGATGGCAGAGGGGGGACCAGCGCTATGCAAGTGGCCTGGCTAGAACCAGGAGGAGAAGAGTGAATTGTAGCAGGGAGGGAGAAAGTGATGGACCACATCGCACCCGGAAGTAGCATAAGCGTGTGCCACTGTCAATAGCGAGGAGTCAGGAGGAGCAGGTGGCAAACTGACTGCTCGCATCGAGGGAAAAAAACTGTGGTGCTACCATCAATGTGTTTGTCTGCTTGGTGTTGCTTCACTTCCCCTCTCCTCCTGACTGTGACTGTCATGTCCTGTGACTCCTGCTGCTGCATCTGCCCTCCGGTGACGCCTGTAGAGGAGCTGCTGCTTTGCTTTCCAGCCTGGGAGTTGGGGGGGAGGCTGGGGGTTTAATGGCCTGTGATCAAGCAGTTCAGGGCTGTGGGCACCAGTGAGTGACTGTGGGGGTCAGATGGTTAGATCAGTTGGAGTGTCCATCGGTCTGACCCTGTAGTGGAAGTTTGGAAGGCAGAGCAGAGGACAGAGGAATATGGACTGCTGGAGGCTGCTGCAAACAGTGATGAAGCAACAACTACCTGGGAGGTGGGATGGACTGGTGGTGCTGCAGTGTAGTGGGTGGGGGTGAGTAGTGATTGGGTGGCAGCAAGCCAGCAACTTCATGATGCTGCAGGGGCATTTACTCACAATGCTGTATGCACGAATTTGCAAAACAAGACACTGGCAAACAAGCAGAGGAGATGGCGAAAGGGAATTCCAGTTTGCACAGGGCAGTTCTAAACTGGCAGGGGCCACACACTATTGGCCATTCGATTTGGCACCAGTCAGGGTCAGGGAGTGCCTGGGAAAAGAAGCCTGCTGCAATCTGTGAGGCATTCTCTTTACTGTTGTGTCTGGAGTGGGCCAGTGGCTCTACCAGTAGACTGTGACCAACACAATCAGCAATCAGCACAAAACTGTTCAACTTGAGCTAACATAGCTCCAATAGTCTACAAAAGGCAAGGATAGGTGATGTTTCTGTTTAATTATGTTTATTGGAGGTCTGTTCTGCTTTGCTGTGTTGGTTGTGTCTGTACTGTCTACAATCAGTGTTTGATTTAAAATGCTCTGCTGGTTAGTGTGTCTCCTGTGTGCCACCTGAGCCTGACTGTTGCCTGCTTTGGTAGGGGCAGGAATCTGCTGGCTGGGGGGGGGGGGTTATGTGGTTAGCCTAGCATGCAGCTCCAGTGTTTTCCTCTATATTACCAAAGTTAAAGTAATTTCAATGGGCTTGTGCAACTGGATGAGATGTGTGCTTGTGTGACTTCAATGCATTGTGGCTGTTCACCTCTCTATCCATGGAATATACCATCCTGTAGGGGTAAGACACAAGAAACCCTAGAGGAGGGTTCCCCCTCATAGGTGCAGCAGGAATAATTTCCTTGGCTAAAGGTAGCTTAAGAAAAACCCACAGGAAAGAGAGATGAGTCACTGGAGGAGCAGTGGTGGATGGTGGAGCAACAAAGAAAACAAATGAGTATTGGCCTGGAGGAGGGACTTTAAAGGCCTGGTTGGAGGAGTGGTTTATTGCTCTGTCCATTGAACTTCAGCCAGCCCTCAGCCATCAGTTTCAATGGGCTTGAACAACTGGATGAGATGTATGCTTGTGTGACTTCAGTACATTGTGGCTGTTTGCCTTGCAATCCAAGGGATAAACCACCCTGTAGGTGTACGATGTGAGGAACCCTAGAGGAGGATCCCCCCCCACAGGTGCTGCAGGAATAATTCCTTTGGCTAAAGGTAACTTAGGAAGAAGCCCAAAAAGAATGCCCAAAAGGGTGCCGCGCATCGAAGAGGCGAGAAATCAGAATATATCGAGACTGGAAATTAAGGTGATAGACGTAGATGGGAAGGACAGGAGAAGAATGAGATATGAAGAGGATGATGAATGAAATGAAAGCAGAAAAGATGCAGAAGGGCAGACTTCCTAAAGAGAGAGGGAACAGCTGGGGCCACCAGCTGACTTCCATCCAACAGTGGAACTAAACTATAGAACCTAAGGAAACTCCAGCCCTATCTAATATAATGACCATTGGCAAGGAGGAGAGGAAAAAAGCCCTTTCAGGAGGAAACCTCGGTGCATCCAAGGCCTAGGTTGCCTTCCCTCCAGGCTGAAGGATGTTTTGATTAGTGATGGCTCAGCTACTGCAATTTAGAGTTGAGATCGAGTGAGAAGAAAAACATTCCAATTTAGAGGAAGCTCTCAATCTGTCCTTCTAAATGGACAACTGTTGATGGTTATGAGTGATGTCTCTAAAACTAGATGCTCAAAAGCAAGAGAGAAGAGAGATGACTGCTAAGGCACTCAGCTGGCAAATGCGAGCCTATGAAACAGACTAGGTGAAGCAGAGGTGGTCCTGAAGGAGAATAGCATAGAGGGTGCCTCGAATCCACTTGGACAGCCAAAGGGGCTCTGATGATGAGAGCCCCACCCCTCACAGCTGGACGGCCTAAATTCTACATCCAGAGGTGTCACCGAGATGAGGGATGACTGAAGATCCCTCCAGAGTGAAGACATTCTTACTGTTGGCCAGGAGCCCTGGTCTGAGCTTTGCATGCTCTAGGTGCAGACTTCGTGGGTGCAGAGCGGGACCATTGGCTACAGGTTAATCCTGAGCCAAGGAGCAATGGATACGGAAGGCATGTCTCTGAATGGAGAGCAATTTGATGAGGTAGCATAAGACCCAATGAGAAGTATGCTCGATTAATCAGTGTGAATGAGTAGACCCTGAGACTGGACTGAGCGAAGGAGAACTAGACTCATGTCATGAGGAAGCTGCCCATGATTGGTAACTAAGGGAGTGCATGCCAACTGGGTCCATTGACAGCCAAATTAGAAATGGATAGAATTGCATGAAGGTAGCAGCAAGAATGGCCAGGTGAAGCTAGCAGCTGATGGTGAGGTAGGTAGTACCAGGAGGACATCTGAATAGGTTTGTTTAGAATGAGGGAATAGGGTCGGAGGAGGAGGAGATGAGTAGGTAGGGCGATATGCTGGAGGGAATATTAGGTGATGTGAATGAGTAGGGTATGGTGATATAGTGGGATGGCAGGATAGGAAAGTCCCCAAAAGAAAGCAGAGGTTAAAGAAAGAGAGGAATGGAGTATGAAGGGAATGGGAGGAAGAGGGCGAGCACCCACCATGGGGAAGCACAGTCAGGGATGCAATTAAGAAAGCGCATCATAGTGTAACCAAGAGCAATGAGCAGCAAAGGCCAGGGAGAGCAGGGACAGGGACAAATGGCAAATACCAGAGGAAGGCCTCAGAGCACGCCAGCCAGTTGTACAATCCAGTCGGATTGATAGTCCTATGATGTGAAACAGGCTGGGTGGCAAGCAGGTTGGGTTGAGGTTGAGGAAAGGAAGGGTAGGAGTACCAGAAAGAAAACGAGGTAAAAGGGGAGGTAAGAGGAGACCAGACGAGAACTGACAGTAGGAGTTGCAGTCCCCATAGAGAGCAACTGCCCCTTTAAAAGGGAGCCGGGAACCAGTAAGGGAGATTGGGATCCGAACCACAGGGTAATAACAGTAGATGTGGTCCAAACATCAAGACAGGTCATCAAAAATGAAGTCCTGGAATAGGTACAAGAGGCCAGGAGGTGAGCATCAACAAGGGGGAGAACAGAAGTCAAGAGGAGTGAAGTAAATGTTGTCCCCCAGCTCACAGGAACCGCCGAGGAGCTCAACAGCACATGGCTCAGGAAGTCACTGTGGAGAGAACTAAAGCAGAGGAGCAAGGCATCCTCTGTAGCAGTGGGGATGAGCACAATGGGCAAAAGGGACACAAAGGGCAAAGGAAGATGGATTGAGGGAGAAGGAGAAGCTGGGAATGTACGAGGGAAAGCTGGGCAGTGGCAACACCAGCACAAACCCGGAAGAGGGAAGGTGACAGAGATAGGAGCAGCAAATGGAGAAAGAGAAAGAAGGGGAAATGAAACTACAAAAAAGTTACAGGGGAAACAGAATGAGAAGGAAGGATGGGAGAACCAAGGAGCTACAGACAGACACTGAGCAGCGAGACAGAAGAAGGAGCACAGGCAACAGCGGGGAGGGGCGTATATAGCTGTGGCAGGGAGGTAGAACTGGCAAAAGGGACTACTCAGCATACTGACCAGGACGGGAACAGGATAGAGGCATGCAAGTGATAAAAATGAACACCGGACTGGGGTAGACATGGGGAATGGGGTCGGGTGGGAGGGAGGGAGGGAGGAGAGAGAGCCACAGGCCAGTGGCAGCGAGCAGCAGGACGAACAGCAGGGAAATGGAATGAAGTCGGCAGTCAGAGATGCTGCTAAAATACAGTAAACAAAAAGTCGACAAGAGAACAGGAGAAAAGGTATGAGGAGCAGTGCCTCCAGCTGCAACGAAGAAAACTAATGAGGGCTGGCCCGGGGACGGCCTTTTAAGGCCTGGTTAGGGGAATGGTTTGTTGCTTTGCCCACTGAACTCCAGCCAGCTCTCAGCCGTCAATCAAAAAAAAAATCTAATCCTTACCCTGCAGGTGGGTCTGTGTGGATGGTTCAAAGAAGTCATTACAGAAAGGAAGTGTGGAGGGTGAAAGAGCTGTAGATCAAGTTGGGTCTACGGACCATGGTGATAACGTAGGAAGGGAAAAATGGGCAGACTGGGTAAGTCGTGAAGCAGTCCTTATCTGCCATCAAATTTTATTTTTCTGTGTTAAAATGAATTAACAGCTGTGCAAAATAAAAAATAACAATCATTTGTCACTGCCAAATGTTTGCCACTTGCATTGCTGTTCTGCTGGTGGGTCCTACTAGCTTGTGTACATTTCTAGTATATATTTAACCAAAATAGACTAAATAAGATGTAATCTGTGATATGTCATTTGTGATTTGGGATCATATGTCTATTTCATTTCCCAGGATAGTAGAGGTGAGATTCAATATCTCGTTTTTTTATTTTATTTATTTTTATTTAGTTTTTGTTGACTTAGTGAGGCACACTAGCCATAGAGATGACTATTTGTAGGCACAACCTGGGAGGTTACAAAGTAGACAATATACAATGCAGAGAGAACACAAAAAATGAGGTAAATGATACAATTTCCCATGGTGGCAGAGACAGATAACATAATAGGAAATACAGTCTTGACCTAGTTATACAATGTAATTCTTAGAAAATGCAGGCACTTAAAACATTGGAGAGTAGCACTGAGGGTATATTGTAAGGTAAAAACAAACAGAAGCATGAATAGGAGGGAGGGAACAAATGGAAGATATCCAGCTAAGCAAAAATACAATGATAAGTGCACACAGTGATGAATAAGGAATGAGTAGTGTTCTGGTGGAGTACGTAGTAAGGGAACCAAACAATGGCAGAGACACACAGTGGTTTAGTACTAGATAAGTGCAAGCAAAGAAAATGAGCAGAAAGATTAAAGGGAGAGGAACTATATGTGTAAGTCAAAATCAACAGAAAGTTTAAGTTAGGAGGACATGTCAGGGAAGCAAAATTAGAATGGATTAGTTAATCTGGGTAAGGATAGGGCAGTAGCAAGTGGACTAGATAGAAGAGGACCAGGTAGGATCAAAGCACAAGCAAGGGACAGATTTGGTTAGGAAATTTTGCAGCTCCTTTTTAAATATAGCATGAATCGGTGAGTGACCGATGGCAAGGGGAAGCGAGTTCCAGTGCTTCGAGGCAGCGTGAGACAAAGCACAGGTACCCTTTGAGGTTTTACATTAGTGTTGTCCTGCTTGTATAATGTATTTATGCATTTACTTTCAAAGGTATGTTAATAGAGATAATGGTGATTTTCCATAGATAGTTTACTTTTTGCTGGGTAACATAGCTCTCGCAATCCAAGGCTGGCTGAGAGTGATGTCCCCCCCACCAACCTTTACGCCAAAATTACTCCTCTGAAGAAAATGCATATAAGACAAGGTAGTGCAATAAGATCATTTGCCTATAAATATGCCAGCAACTCCTTCAGAGCTCAGAAACTAGTATTTGAGGTGAAAAACATTCATCAGATCATGTATGATTCTGAAATTTGAGGTCTAACCCCACCAAAATAGTAAGATAGAAACTATTCAAAATGATTTTATAAGAACAACCTTGGATTTACCAGGAGATTGCCCATCAGCATTTTTGAGACTAGAAATACATATGATTTCTCTGGGGCAAGAATTATGACAAGGATTATACATTATTGGAAAAGAATAATGAACATGGAGGAGAATCAACTTCCAAAAATGTGCTGGCTAGAGTTTATGGGTAACAGAAATGCAAAGCAATATGAACAAAGTTGGTTTAAAGTATTAAACCAAAGAGTAACTACTATTGGCCTTGAAGATCTACAGTATGGTCACCAAAGACAGATGCAAATGTGAATGCATACACCAATGAAGTGTCCCAAAGGATTAGTGATGTAGACAAAGAGATATAGAAAGCCTATGTCACTTAGATTCTCAAAATCTGTATATTGATATAAACATAACAACGGCAAAAGACAGTTATTTATTGTTTTGTGATAACAAAATATATAGGAACTTACTCTGTAATTTTAGGGTTTATATGCCGTGTGGTTACCACACGAAGCAAAATAATTGTAATAAGGTAAAAACACTGTAAGTGCAAAGCTCAGGAAGGGGAGTTAATTATCGTACATAATCTCTTGGTCTGTGAGAAATGGGTGTTGGAAAGGAAGAAATGGATTTTCCTTTTATTAGAAAAGAAAATACATATGTCAGACATGAAGAAATATGTTTTCTCTGTTAAACCTAGATAACTATAAGAAAGTATATTGTTTGCCAAAATCGTTACTTGCTATCAAGAGACAAACATAGTCTTTGAAAGTTTCTAGGATCGAAAGCATATTAATTTTATATAGAACGTACTAAGAGGAATGTAAGTATTGCATTAAATTACTGTCTTTTTAAGTGTATGTATTAGATAAGTGAATGTAACATATTTTGTAAATTTTAATACATTTTAATAATCGTCTGTTTCTTCTTATATACATGACTTGAGCTTTTTTATATTTTATTTTTGTAATCAAGTACAAGTCTGGATTGAGAGAACAAATGCTGTAAATTATTGAAAGCCTCCTTTAACATAATTTCAGTTTGGGATGGGGTGTTACCTTCTGTGTAAATCACAGTGTCATCCCTAGATAAGTGGTATTCTACTAGAGGGTTCTTCAAAGCAAATGTATTCATATATATGATAAAAAGGATTTGCCCCAAGTTTCAAAGTCAGACTACATCTGAGACTCTTGGGATCAGATTGGATTTAAATTCATTAATAACAACCAGTTGTTGATGACTGTTCAAGTAGGACCCCAAACCAGTCCATAGCATCAGAGGCCTTTCCTATGCTATTTAGTCTGTACAGCAGGACGGCATGGTTAAGGGTGTAAAAAGCTTTACAAGGATCTACAAATACAGTGCCAACAGACATTCTCCTGTCCAGAGCCTCCAGGAAATCTTCAGCAAGTTTTACTAAGGCCAAGACTTTGCTTTGGGGTGACCTGAATCCTGGCTGGAATTTTTTATTTTATTTTTCATTTAGTTTTTTGTTGGCGAGGAAAGGAGGACTAGACAATTTTGCCTATTTTCTGCCTCATCCTGGGGAAGTGGGATACAGATAGATGCCAATTGACATTGAACTAGATTAAGCTGTTGGTGGTATTTTTTAGTGAATGGGGGAAATTTGACCAGGACACCAGGGAAATTCCTCCGCTCTCCCGTAGGGGGAATCTCTGGCCGTCATTCAGTGATGGCCACTCTGGAGCAACCGGCAAAGAAGATGGATGTGGGGGAGACAGGGGAGCAGGCCTCCTCCCCTGATCTCTCAATGTAAGAGGCCGTAGATGTCGTTATGGCAGTGGCAGATTTTTTGGACATAGATGTGGGAAATGAGCTGCTTTTGTTGTTGGAGGAACTTTGGGAAGATATTGATTTTGCCAGCATACCGGATCAGACACAGCAAGAACTGAATGAGAATCTTGCTGTGATTTCCACAAAAGGAATTTGTCTCCCTAACAAACAATTGAACAGTTCAGACTACCCAAAGAAAATGCCTTGCACAAGCCAAAGCCCTGGATCAGGAACTGTCAGCTTTACTGGCTCAATGTTCTCCTGCCATGTTTACTGTCTTCTCTGACAGTATGAGTCAGAGACTGAATGACACACATGCATCAAAAGTAGCCGGCATCCAGGCCGCCCCTTGCTTGTCAGTTCAGAAACAGACTCAGTGACTAGTCGAAGGAGCTTCTACAGCAGCTGGCAGGATTGATGGTAAGGATACCATGTGCCAGGAGCCACAAGCTCCAATATCTGAACAAGCAAAAAGTAAAAAGTTAAAACAATGCCTGGGGACTAGTTGGCAAGGTGTTGCACAGAGTAAAATAACTTCTGCAACCACAGCAAAAGTACTAGACACTGCAAATCAGGGCATGGATCATTCCTTTCCTATGAATAAACAAGCCCTAGCTGGAGCAAACAAATGGAACATAAGGCACAAGTCACTCCTGATAACATTGAGGTCTTACGGAATACTGCAGTTGGGGAAGGGAACTGGCCCCCTATCCATGCTCTAGAGGACACTGGTTGGGTGCAAGGTCAAAATGGACACTGGCTACCTGATCAGCAAGACAGGAGTTATCAGAGATAAGCAGCTTCCATTTCGCCTGAGGGGCATGCTGAAATGACACAGAGCTCCAACATATCCTGGGGTAATTATTTAGATTCTAGTTCCAATTCTAGTGACGCTGTTTGCAATGTTGATAATGTTACTGTTGAATTAACTGTTGGGGCTAATGTTACTGTGCAATCTGACGCTAGACCTAGTAGAGCTACTGGGCATGTGATAGAGAAATCTTTGGGCATGGATCATTCTGAGGAAGCTTCACGAGATGCTGGCAGACTTGCTTAGTTGAAACCAATGTTTAAATTGTCAGACCTATTTCAAAATAAGGGGGAACCAGCACCTAGACGAAACACTGTAAGGCTACTCTATAAAGGAGGCCTTGAAATACCCCCAGATCAAATTTATATTGCTAGTACACTTTTAAAAGGGGCAATGACATTTTTTTCTTCTGAGATATTTGTCTTGATTAATCTAGAAAATTCTAATTATGATATCAGTTTTAAAACTGCATCTAGTTTAGATAGATTTTGGGCACACTGTTAAGCAAAAAGAAATAGCCAAGTCTGGATACCATTTCAAGCTATAACACTCATGAAGCCATTGATTAAGAACATCACAATCATGTTTAAAAATTATGGGATGAATGTGGAAGACATTTTGTTCTGGCTTAGGCAGCGCTGTGAGGTTTTGGGGAAACCCATGCCCACCCTAGACAGTGAGCAGATATGGGATGGTGGTTGGAGATTTAAGGTTAAATTGTAAACGACGAATTCAGGGCCTGTGCATTTCTCTAGTTCATTTTTTTCTTGGCAGGGACAGGGTGTCTTTGTTTAATATTGGACAGCCCAGCTGCTGTGTCAAATGCAGCTCACGCACCCATATTAGCTCAGCCTGTGTTACCAGCAGATGCAGTCATTGTTTGAAATATGGGCACTCAGCAGCCACTTGCTTAAACTTATTTAAGTGCAGTTTGTGTGAGCGTACTGGTCACGCATATGGACGTTGCCCTTGGGCATCTCACAACAGGGAGGATTCCCCTTTATATGAGGGTCTGATCCACATTGCACAGCAACTTCAAGCTAAAAAAAATAGTAGAACAACATACTCAGGTAAACAGTGAAGTAAATGATGTCACTACTCCCCCTAGTAGGTTAGAACCACAAGGCATAAATGATCAGGGAACAGTTGTAGAGATCACAGCCCCGGCAGAACCTGTTACAACACCCGAGGAGAATGTTGTCCTGTCTTCTGGTTCAGTTATCCAAACAGTTATGCCTCCCCCCCCCTCCCCCCACCTGAAAAAGAGAACCCCTTTAAGGTTGTAGAGCTGAAGAAATGATCAAGGGTAGGGAAAGCAATTAGAACACAAACAGGGGTGCTAGGATCAAAACAGAATGTAGAGGTACGCTCCTGGAAATCTGAGAACTCTTATGTTGTGCTCAGTTCTGTCAAGTATTCACGGGATGATGAAACTGACACCTTCTCCATAGCCTCTACAACAAACCTGGGGGGGGGACGACTCCATTGCAAAAAGAACTAGGCATAGGAAGTCATCTATAACCCCGTAGACATAGCCAGTATGTTTATTCACAGGTGGCCAGTAGTACTTTTCCTTTTCCTCCTGTATAGCGTATCCTTTGTTACATCAAATGTTAATGGTATGAAAAGTGAGAGGAAAAGAGTGGGAGAAATGTACTCATTACAACAGCATGGCGCAGACGTAATTAGTGGTGGGCGAAGTGGGTTCAATCCGCTCTGCAAAGCGATTCGAGGAGCAAAAGCAGATTCGTGGAGTGCTCCGCAATGCGAAGCGGAGTACTTCACGTTATAATGAGGAACGCGAAGTCCATTGGAAACAATGACTTCGTGTTACTTCGCCTCCCCAGACCACTACTCTGCCAAATTTAAGGCAAAGTGCATTGCAGGCAGTGCACTTCACCTCACTTCGCCTTGTTTTTGAGCTCCGAAGGCAAATTTTGCAGTGACTCATGGGATTTCAGGTCACATGGGCTCTATATTGATCTGCACAGCCCCAGTTCAGGGTAGTATGAGTAGGAAGGAATAGGAGACAGTGTGCTCTGATAGCTGTCTGTGATAGGAGTCTTGTAAAAGCTGTTCAAAAAGCATTTTTGTGTTTTTTTTTGGGATCCAACTTTAGTTCATCGATTATAGGAAACCCTCCTGTGCTGATATCATCGAGCGTTTTTGTTTTTGTGTGGATTTTGAATGTTAATTTACAACATTGAGTGTATGTGGTGAAAGACAGTGAAAGTGTGCTTTGGGGGAGAGGCATATCTGTGGTGTAGGTAGATTTAAGTTGGAGAAATAGTGATTTCTTTGTTTTTTGGTTATATTTTTGTTATATAGCTGACTGAGTTAATGTATACACAGTAATATTGTCAGTAATAGTAGAAATGTACTTGCTGTTTGTTGTGTGGATGTGGTGCAGCAGTTCATAAGGGCAGGTTGTTTACATTACAAATTTACAATACATAACGTGGCATAGTACTGAACTTTTGCATTTGCTACACATTCGTCGTTCAGCATTGTACACAAACTGTTCTATGTGTGAGTGTGTGTGCAGTGCTGCATGCATCAAATAATACACCTTTTATTGTGCCACAGACTAGTGTAATTGCAGGCACAGCAGTGTGAACCTGCTAGCCACTGCAGCTGTCTGAGTTTGTACTGCAATCGTGGTATCTGTTCTTAGTTTTGCTGCGCGTAGTGCTGTAAAAAATTTGCACTGTCTGCATTCAATGCCCCCCCCCCACATTCAAAAGGTATTTTTTACCAGATTGGATTGTTTTTATGACCTCATCAACACCACTGGTTACTGAAGTTGTTCTAATTCCATGACAGTCTCAGAGTAGTCTCATATCTGTTGCTGATGCCACAGTTGTTTATTTGGCTTCACATCCAGCGTCCCTTCAATCAGAGAGTGAACGTGTCAAAATCTGAATTTGGTTATAATATTGTGGTTGATCCCCCAAAATGCCTGCAAAGAGACGTGCAAGCAAAGCTGTTGCTCGCCATGGCAATGTTGGCAGTAAGATGGTCTGTGGGTGTGGTAGCAGTACGCAGACACAGAAGTGCATTGCTGATGTGAGGAAAGGTATTTCTCCTGCAATGTTTTTTACAGCCCAATCAGTAGCTTCACTCATAGTTGGAGGAGATGATGTTTTCCCAGCTGGTGGTGTTAGTGTTACTGGTGTTAGTGGTGATGGAGGTAGTTTTAGTATTGTTGTGTCAAGTTCTAATTCTGACCAGTGTACCATATCCAAAAATATTGATTGTGAAGCAGTGCAAGTGAGTGGCAGTGTAGATGATGTCATACTTCCCAGTAACATCCCAGTACGTGAACCTGAGGATTCTGATAATCATGTCAATGATAGCATACAAAGTGATATTCCGTCCACTGTGGCACTTAACGTCATGCATTTTCCATGCAGTGATTCACAATGTGGTGAAAAAATATCAGGTGATGGTGGTGTAGATGCTGATGATGAATGTGATGATGATGATGATGTTGCTGTTGTTGCAACATGCAGTCCACATACTAGCATCCAAGCAGAAGATGTCGATGTGTGTGACATTGATGAATATGATGATGATGTAATTGACCCCAGTTGGGAACTGGAGAAAAAGAAATTCAAAGTGGCTGTATCTCAGTCTGTTTGCAGAAATCCCCCCCCATAAAAACCTGTGATCTACCAGTTTTAGTTGATGATGATGATGATGACTCAGTAATCAATATGATAGGTAGTTGTGGTGGTCAGTTGCAGTCCAGATATGCAGTGCCCAAAACATCATGTGCCTCCCCCACTTCAGTGCTTAAAATAATGGACTTAAATAAGCCACATCATGGACATCAGAGCATCACAATCCCTTGTTTGGGATTTTTTTGTTCAAGATGCAAATGATGAGTCAGTTGCAATCTGCCAGGTTTGCCATGTGCATGTGAGTAGAGGTAAAAAGGAGAGATATCTGGGCACAGGAGGACATCATATGCATCTTAAGAATAGGCACTTGGCACTGTGGACCCAACACACGCTGACAGCTAATACCACAGTGGGGCATTCACCCTCGTCACCAGCAACCATAGCCAGCATGTTATCCCCTTCCATGACTGTTAAGCCCAGTAGGAAATTAAACATGTGCAGTAGTGTGGTAATAAGAGCAGAGGATTACTACAGGCATGACGAGGTGGAGGACCATAATGACTTTGAAATGTTGTCCAGTGCTGGTGAGAGTAGCAGTTTTTGTGGTTGTGGTGAATGCAGTATGCCTAGTGCAAGTGGTACATCAACTCCGGTTGGCAAATCTGGCAAAATAACAGCATTTCTGGGTTTGTTATCATCACCTGTGCAACCGTCTTCATCAAATGTCCACACTCCTTCTCCTGCCAATGCCATTCATCACAGAGCACAACCATTTGTGATCAACACACCCCGTGTAAAACGTTTAAGTCAGCCAACGTTACAGAGTGTTTTTGCACATAAGCTGAAGTACACCCCCCCCCCGAATCATACAGTGTCACATGAACTTAACGCTGCTGTAGCAGAAATGCTGGCAATTGATCTTTTGCCCTTCTCCTTTGTGAAGAATTCTGGGTTCCAGCAGTTTGCTGCACGTGCCTGTCCAAAATTGAAAGTCCCATCCAGGACATACTTTTCTACCCATGCTGTCCCTGAGTTGTTCCTCACTGTGTCCGACTTAGTAAGACATGGCCTTCAACATTCCTCATCTCCATTCATCCATTTAAGTATGGATATGTGGACAAGTGGCAAAACAGTAGGGAGTTCATATTTGTGTATAACTGCACACTGGGCGCAGGTGCCAGGGGTTGTTTGTGATGTTGGTAGTGTGAATAATCAGTGCAGTAAGGTGGATTGTCGCGGTAGCCATCTTCCAGGAATTCGACAGCATGCAATGATTGCTATGTACACTGTGACTTGTTCACACACTGGTGAGAACATGTTGGACATGGTACTGACTGAAATTGACAGATGGTTAAACCTTGAGAGCTGGGTTCATAGAAAGTGAAAATGGGTCAAATGTGATGAAATGCATCACGGATGGTGGTTTTATTTGTGTTCCATGCATGGCCCTCTGTTTAAATCTTGTGGTTCTGGAGTTTCTGAAGCACCCTGATATAAAGAAAATGCTGACCGTTGCATGACATTTCTGCTCTCACTTTTCAAGATCTGGAAAGGCCCGTGACCAACGGTGGCAGTTGCAGATACAAAACAGCCTGCCTCAGCACTGCTTGAAGCTAGAAGTTGTTTCCACCCGATTTTTCTAATCCTCTCAATTTGAAAGAATGGGTATGCAAATAAGGTCATGATTATTCATGAGCTATGAGGTGACTCTAGGCTTCCAAGTCACGCCCCTTTAGATACCTATTTGGAAGTGCTTACTGAGAATGCTCAGAACCCAAAATTTTAAGATTTCATAACTTTGGAACAGATTAATAGCTTTTTACCTAACCAGAGAAAGGCATATCTGTAGGCAATGCCCCTCAACACTGAAACATT
Organism: Neoceratodus forsteri; assembly: GCA_016271365.2. Lineage (NCBI taxonomy): Eukaryota > Metazoa > Chordata > Ceratodontiformes > Ceratodontidae > Neoceratodus > Neoceratodus forsteri. The sequence goes on from CM057450.1 coordinate 1,089,875,002, forward strand.
TCATGCCAAAAGTCCAAACTGTCTGGGTGCAAGGCGATGACAAAAAACTACAAAAAAAACAGCGATGTCTTACATATGTTTGCTATCTGCAGCTCAGAATCCACACATCTGACCAGAACAAAACTTGACTCATCAAAAGACTGACCCCATGAGACCACACATGAAAACTTTTGTACACATCCATTAAATGGCTGCAAAGATATTAGGGTACAACATTTAATGCTCACTACTGCCATCTGTGGGGCAGTCACTGAATTACACATGAGTTCCATTATAAATTATACACTTACCCTGAAAAGAACTGATCCCTCCTGCCATCTGTAGGGCAGTCACTAAATTACATGTGTGTTCTGTTATAAATTACACACTTATTCACCTCGAACAGATCCCTCCTCCCATTTGTAGGCAGTCGCTAAATTACACAGGAGTTCAATTATAAATTTCCCTGCATGTGAGGCACTCTTATTCTATGAAGAGTGTCTCATGTGTATATGCCCTTAAAACAGGCACATTCTGGGACAATCTTTTTTAAAAAGAACATTGAGTTCTCCCTTGATCTATAATATATAAAAACATCCCCCATAGCCACTCATGGTGGGTGAGTGGTTTCAGATGCCTTCTACTCAGGCCAGAATAGCTCAGCTTCACATCACTGTTCTCTTTCAAGCAGAACGAGCATGAAATTATTCTTATCCCACAACAAGCAGCTCTAGGGGATGTATTATGGCAAAGTTATGAATCAACGTTCAAAACCCTATTGAAATGCATGAAAGGGATACTGTCAACCATCTAATGTAGTTCTTCATTCCATTGTCATTCTTGTTTGTTTTATGAAATAACACTCCTTTCCCACACCACTGGTAAGTGTCCTATATAATTTATTTTATGAATAAAGAATTATGTATAATCTTGTCTCATTTGCTTACTTGTTTATGATTCAGCTTTTTTAGTCTCTGATATTCAGTTTTGTTTTGAACACACAGACCCTGACAATTCATTTTGTGTTGATTGTGCTCATGCATGCTGAAGATGCTGTATTCTTGGATGCACACTTTAGCTTGGGTACACATGCTATCATTTTGATGCCTGCAGTGTCTGTCTAGATACTGGTAATTACAATGGCATCTTCTAGTTGAGGCAGAAAACCCTTTAGTTATTTGATTTAAAAATCATAGTAAAAGGTCTGTTTATATGCAAAGGATGTGTGTCTTAACTACATACTGTACAACTAGAACGTATTGCTGTAAAAAAGATAACTATCATTGCGCTGTACCTTTAAGGTGAGACATTAGTTTGACAGCATTCATTTACAGACTACATGCTGTAACCAAGTGGTGCCACTGTTACTCGGCAACGAGCACTACCCTCAGTCCCAACACATTGAAAACAACATGGACGCTAGTGCTTGTTCAGTATTTTTATTGTTGTTTTTTTTTAGCAGCACAAACAAAACCCTATAACCCTAAGTAGTGCAAGTAACTAGTCAGGAAGTCTTTTTCTGATGCCATCACTGCTATCATCATCGTCATCTTCATGTGAGATGACCACGACTACGACGTGTATGCTAACCATCATTTGTAGCAGGTACGGAGGTCTGAAATAATAAAATGACATTGTTAAGTGAGTGACATTTAAAAAAGATGTTGCTAAGAAGGTAGTGTGTGTAATTTACCATCGAGTCATTTCTTTGTGATGGTACCGGTAGCTGTCCCCTGATCTTCCCTGGTCTCCTGGTACTCAACCTGGGGTTTTGTTGAAGAAATAGTCGGTGAATAGAGTTTTGCAAAAAAACATCTTTTAGCTACAGTAGATGTCATGACAGCAGCAACAGTGTTATTACTGTACCGTCTAGGCAGTTGTGTGCCTGTAGTATGCCTGCCTGTAGGAAACCCTGGGCACACTCCTCTGTTCGTGTGGATAATTTGACCATACTTGTCACCAGCCACTGTGCATGTCATGCCTTCAATGCTGTAGATCTTAGATCAACTTTAATTTGCAAGCTGCTGTCCCTAACCTGCAGCTGCTCTGAGATTTGTTGTGCATACCAGTCAGTAAATCGCATTTTGGGTTTGTCTTTAAATATTTAATTTATGGAAATGTCCAATGGTTGTAGCAGGTTGGTGCAAGATGCAGGCACATACATTGGAATGATATTGTTTGCCTCAAAGTTTTCCAGTACATCTGCTATTGTAACATGGCATAAAAAACAGAAGCCAAATAAAGCAGTGAGATAGGTGCAAAGACGCCACATGGTACAACACAAACCATGGTTTAATACCATGGTAGATCATGGTAGGGAGCAGGGGCACGCAAAAAACAATTAGACCATGGTTGCAATGCTGCAGGAGCTGAACAGCGGTGGTCCGGAGTGGTGAGATGCTGCTCGCTGCACAGAATGTGAGACAGGAGGGAGCCGAAGACAATGATAAAGTCACCCTAATAACACTGATGATCCCTGGTGAGCAAATGTATTCTGGTCGCACAGAGTGAGCTAGGAATGTAACCGATGGACAGTCACAGTGCTGAAGTCAGTGTAACACAAGTAGGACAATTGAAAGAACTAGACTGTTAGTCGCTTGTATGAGGGAGAGTACTCACCTGCACATAACTGGTTTCCTAGCCTTACTTGTGGCAGGCGATGAATAGGGAGAAGCACAGGGGCACGACCGTAGCATGTGGAAGGACGGCAATGTGCAGGAAAAAGCTGTATCCACCCAAACGGGCGCATCGTCTGCATCTTGGTATTCAAATAAGCACACATACCCATAGTGCAACCGCAGAGAGTGACAGAAACAGTTTGCAGCAGAGTGCACACGCAGAAAGAGAAGCAGTAGGCAGAAACAGTAAGAACACTTAGCATTATATACAGTGCTGCTGGATATTGTAGCCATGTCATCTACATTTCAGGAAAACAACATCAGTATCTGAATAGATATTAAATGTGCAATGTGCACGCACACATTAGAAACTCAATACAACATCATGCACAAATTAGTAACACAGAGGAACATCATCGTTTAACTCCAGTTAAAAAAATCACAATCAAGTCATTTAGTAATAATGGAAATTAAGGTGCTATACTACCTGCCATGTTACAAGCAGCGGATTAATCTGATGAGTAGGTCTACTGTGGAATTAATCCATGGTTGCGGTTGACCCACCGGCCTTCTCGCCCTCATGGTCCAAACCCCCAACCATGGATTAATTCCACAGTAGACCCATCCTTTCTCGTGGATTAATCCTTACTTGTATAGCTCATAAACAAGTCTAAAATCAGTACTGTGTGCTGCTCATCGGGGAGATTTTAGCTTTAATTTTCAAAATGTATGGTACAATCACTTTGTTGGTGTATAGCATAGCGGTTCTAGAATTAGCTCAGTGGTTTTCAGTGTGGGTTATGCTCCAATGATCTGAAAATGAGAAGTGGGTATGGCATTGGTCAGTTTTCCCCTGGTATATGACCTGGGGAGGAAGGTAGTTACCTGATAATGATACACATAACACCACAGTGACTTGTCTTTTGTCCCCCAGACCAGACACTTCAATTTGTTTCTTTCCAGTCGTGTTCATTGTCCATTGAGAGCAAGGGATCAAGTTTACAACTGTTTCATCGAGGTTAAAGACTAATTCCTTTGGCACTAGTTCTTGCATTGCTTCGGTTGAAATGCTTTTCAGAAACTGTGACTATAAGACAGGGAAGTCAATAGAAGTTTTTCTTGATGCTTTTGTTTCCTTTCTTTTACTGAACCTCACGCGGTTCAGGAATAACCAGGACCACTGCCTCAAAAATGAAAGGGTGCCACCATTTTCCATGAGCATATCAGGGTGTGTAGTTTTAACAATGCCATTCACTACTGCTTCCAAAACACGACCATTAACTACAGCCCTCTCTACTTGGAGAGACTTAATGATTGCTCTCAATTCTTTTTCCATGTTTAATGGGCAGACTTTTTTCTAAGGTCTGTGGGTGTGGGTTTTCTTTTAGCTTTAGCAGGTAATCTCATTTAGAAGTTTTCACAGTGCTTTCATTAATTTTAGATTTGTACTTGGTATCATAAATCTGTATGACATTCATCACCCCATGCTGAACTACAAGCTGGCCAATCTCAAATCTGTCCTGGGGGCGGGCGAGTACACACAACGAACCAGTTTCCTTTTCTTTGGAGGGGTAGATGCACTCACAAGCTCCTCCATAACATTCTTGGCCATGTGCCTCAAGACACCAGTAGTAACACTCAGCAACTCAGCATCATTGTCATCGGCACACAGTGCTGAGTAGTCACACTTTGTTGTTTTTTTGTCCGGAGTGTGTAACCACTCAAACAGAGACATGCTTAAGTGCTGGTCTGTACAACACATGAAGAGTGAAGCTCAGAGAAGAATCAGAGCTACAGCTGACTGCAGCATTTGTCTATGACAGCTATGAGGTAATCGCTAGCAGTCAGCCAGTGGCAGAGCGCAATGCTAATTTGACATGCTGCTGAAAGTGAAAGTCGGACCATGATATAAACTTGACGTGGCACTAAAAACTACAGTATATTTTTGAAACATTCAACTTCATATCGAAAGTTAAGTTTTCCTTGTTCAGTGGCAAGATCTGAACTTCACTATGACTTTGCTCAGCCCCCCTCCCCCAAGTACCCTCCTCCCCCACACACACATGCAACTTTCGGACAATTTTACAAACATTCTATCACCAATACTTTATTTACATCCAACTTTTATACTGCTTTATTTATACATGAATAATTTGTAGATAAAAACACATCAAATTAATCACATGATTATTTACATGAACCACCATCCTTACATTTTATTGCTTCTGGATTTGGATGTATACCCAACACCAACCTTCGGCCCTCTGGGATGCAAACCCCACAAGGTGCTAAACAAGGCTGGATGCACACCTGGCCATGCCATGATTTTTCACACCTTCTCCCCATGCCCCTTGCATCCTTTACCTGTGCCTCTTACCCCTACCCCCTTTTGTCTTCTTTCCTCACCCTTGTTTTCCCCACCCCAACATCTCATGCTCTTCTTTTGCCCTCTTCTGGCAGCCCAGACCTTCCTTTTCACTCTATTGCTTTGTCCATGAAGTGTTGCTCTCAGTTGGCAACCTTTCCCTGATCCCCCATTCACTGTCTGGTTGTTGCCCTCTGTTGGCAACCCTTGTTCTTAAAAACTTCCAATTTCTCCATTGTTGCCTCTTCATACAACCCTTCATGCATCTGCACTCTTCACCCATATGTTGCCCTGTCCTTGCAACCCATGAACGCCCCCCCCCCCCGATGGCTCATACTGTTCATATCTCCACCCTAGGCCTACCACTCAACCCATGCTTCATTTAAGGAAGGGTGTGTAGACAAGTTGCTAAACTAGTAAAATTAAGGCCGAGCACCTTCTCTTGCCACTTTTTATAATGCCTCCATAAAGGCCTCCCCCTTTGCCTTCTTTGTCCAATCACTGCCCTGCCTCTCACCCTCCCATGATCCTCTATTCTCCTCCTCCTCTCCCCCAACCTCCCCCTCCTCCCTGCATTTCCTAACCCATCTGCCTTTCCTTCATGCACCTCCTATCATTTCAGGCAGGAAACCCCTGACAATCAGGACTGCCTCATTAACAGGCAATCCACTTTGTGCATTAAGGCAGTGTGGGACAAACTGTAGTGAAATGTGGATCCTTTTTGCCATGAAAAGTTTGTGAGTAGATATTGTTTTTGACTTGGTATGAGTGTGCCATAATCTGACTCCTGTTGTGTATGTAGCTATTGATATATGCACAAATCCTCATTCTTCACCATACATTGTAACTGGTATGGCTACAATCCAGTATGTCTGAATCATTTACATAAAATAATCAGATTTCTAATGCAGAACTGATAATGCTTAATGATCATCATGATTGCATGCTGGTATTTAATTTGTTAGTCAAAAAGGAATTGCATTAGTCTGGGTTGTATTTCATAAAATGTGGAACTAAAATATAAATATATCCAAAATGATATGCACATTGTAGTTCGAATCCCACTACTATCAATTGTTAACATCATGCTGGCAAACTTAGTGTTTATTTCCGTTCATGAATCACTGTCACATATTAATGAATATTGAATACTGAATTATAAAAAGAACTGGTGTACTTTGAATATCAAATTTATAGTTAGAATTGGTGTACTTATTTATTTATTAGTCAGCTGGCATTGACTGAATGATACATTGTAACAATATAAGATATGCGAGATGACTCACAACCCACTCCCTACCACAATCCTCATCACTACATTTGCCTTGAATGTACAATACAGGCTCCACCACATTGCTGAGAGTGAAGTCTATTGAGCTGTGCCCATTCATTATTTTGTTTCTCATGTGAGACTAATAAAAACATTCACATATGCTTACCAGTTGGATTTGTGGTTTGCAAATGGGGGCAATTAGCAGTTCTCCCATGCCAGAAAACACACCAATTACAAGTGGCAGACAGAAGGGGCTAAGCTCTGCCTATAAAGTTGATAATTATCTCATAAATATGACAATACACTGGCTATATAACAGTTGACAAAATAATAAAAAAATGTGTTGTACTATTCAAACTAACACCAAACGGAACATAATTTCAGCCGTTTTTATTATCATAAAGACAGTTATGAGCATTACCAAATACTGTGCACCAAACAGGAGGCTGAGACAGATACAAACTCAATCTGCTAGCACTACTGTATCTGATGAAGGCATCACCTGATGCTGAAACGTAAGGACTGTGAGCTGGGAGCTCATTCAGGTGTGGCAAGGTAGCAATGGTCTAGTCTCTGAAGAAATAGAAGCAATGATGATTTTGTGAACTTTTTCAGTTTTTCAATTTGTCATGCTATTTAAAGTTTTTCCTGGCTACTGAAGTGAGATACCTGGAAGCTGCTTACTTTTGAACCATTTAATAAACTCTTGCTGATAATTAACTTTTGGTTCAGTGCCTATCTGTGATGCATTGGGAATATATCCTGAAACACAGTTTGGATTACTTACTCAGGACAGATGGGTAGAAGGAGTGCTGACCCACCCTGCCCTTGAAGGGGCTTTTGTGTCTACAGTGTGAACTATGCCAGGGTAAGTGCACCCTCCTGCTTACAATGCTTTTTTTGTCCCTTGAGCTCCTGCTTCTTCTGTTTCTTGAAACAAAAAAAATGTGTTGTACTATTCAAACTAAAACCAAACGGAACATAATTTCAACTTTTTTATTGTAATAAATACAGTTATGAGCATCACCAAATACTGTGCACCAAACAGGAGGCTGAGACAGATATAAACTCAATCTGCTAGCACTATAAGCAGCCAATACTAAAACAATGGTGGTGGATTTTAGGAAGGCAGACTTCAATAGGATGGGGGAGCATAGTACAGGAGCACCTGGCAAAGCTCCAGACAGAGATGGGTGTGGACCAGAAATGGGACATCATTATGATGGCATAACTGAGACCACCAACACCTGTACAAGGGCCAGTAAAAAGAAGTTCAGAGCCAAGAGACCTTGCAGATATAGCAAAAAGGTGGCTGAAAAGGTAAAGGAGAAGAGGACAGCCTTCCTGAAGTACAAGCATACCTCTATGGAGGAGGACAGGGACTTATACACTGTGAAATCCTGGGAGGCAGGGAGAGAAGTCCAGGCAGCCAAGGTGGAAAAAGAACTAAGATTGGCACAGGGGATTGTGGAAGGGGAGAAAGACTTCTTCCAGTACATCAAGGTGAAAAGAATCAGAAGGGATGGGATAGTCAAGATAAAGAGGGAGGGAGGATGGGCAGAAAAGGGAAAAGAGCAAGTGGAGGCACTAAATGAGTAATTTTGCTCAGTCTTCACCAAGGAAGCAGCCAGGCCTATGCCACAGTAGAGGAGTGGGGGACTTTTGATGAGGGTAAGGAGTATGAGGGGAAGATCTGGATAGACAGGGTCTTAAAATGGCTAAGGGAACTAAGGGTGGACAAGGCACTTGGCACAGATGGGGTACACCCAAGGTTCTGGAATTGACAGCACTACTGGAAGACCTATTTAACACCTCATTGGAGAAGGGATGCATGCCACAGGACTGTCGGACAGCTCTTGTGGTACTCCTCCACAAGGGTGGACCCAGGGATGAGTCAGATAAGTACAGCCCAGTTAACCTAACCTCCATAGTGGGGAAGTTAATGGAGGCCATCCTAAAGGAGAGACTGGTGTCCTTCCTTGAAGAGCATGTGCTCAAGGATGATAGGTAGCATGGGGTTGTCAGGGGAAGGTCTTGTCAAACAAACATGATAGACTTCTTCAACTGGGTGACAAGATCTCTGGAGAGGGGACAGGTGGTAGACATTCTGTACCTGAACTTCAACAAGGTGTTCAACTCAGTGCCACATACATGCTGATCAGCGAGATGAGGAACCTTGGAATGGGAGACACAGTGCTGAGGTGGATCAAGAACTGGCTAAGGGACAGGAACCAGAGAATGGCAGAAGGGGGAGAACTGTCCAAACCTAGGCCTGTAACCAGTGGGGTACCACAGGGCTTGGTACTCGGTCCTGTGTTGTTCAACATATGTATCGGTGATATAGCAGAGGGGATAAAAGACAAGATCTGACTTTTTGCAGATGATACCAAGCTCTGTGGTAGGGTGGACATGGAAGAGGGGAGGCAGTACTTAAGAGACGACCTGGCTAAGCTAGAGAAATGGTCGGGCATCTGGCAGCTGGGTTTTAATGCTAAGAAATATAAGGTAATGCACATGTAAGCCAGAATCCCAAAGGCCAGTTACTGGTTGGGGGGAATACAGGTGACAGAATCAGAGGAGGATAAAGACCTGGGAGTTATGGTCAGGGGTAAAATGAAATACACACACAGCATAGTGCCAAAAGGCAGCAGCCAAAGCAAATAAAATGTTGAGCTGCTTGCCAAGGAACTCATCTCTAGGAGGGAGGACATTATTCTGCTACTGTACAGGTCAATGGTGAGACCATACCTGAAATACTGCATTCACTTCTGGTGCCATTACCTGAAGAAGGATATCAAGCTACTGGAGGGGGTGCAGTTGAGGGCAACTAAAATGATCAATAGCATGGGGGACCGAGCATATGAGGAGAGGCTGAGGATGCCGAAAATGCACTCCCTAGAGGACAGAAGGGAAAGCTGTGAAATTATTGAGACCTTGAAGTATCTCAGGCACATAAATAGGGTGGGCACAGAGGGTATATTTAATCTAAGAAAGGAGAGAACAACAAAGGGGCAGTCTGAAAGTGGTGGGAGGCATTTTCAAGAATGAAATGAGGAGACACTTTCTCATTGAAAGGGTGATGAAGGGGTGGAATGAGTTACCGGAGGAGGTGTTGGCAGCAAAGACAGTGGCCAGCTTCAAGGGAGGGTGGGATAGGGTGAAGAAGAGGATTAGGACTAAAGTGGAAGCTACCGGGAAGCACATAGTGGAGGGCATAGGCGTGGATTGTGGGGCAAGCTGCCCCCCCTGAGAAATTAGACCAGGACTTTTTTAGGAGCCCAGCCACCATTCTCCGGCTATCATTTTAATTTTTTTAATATTGAATGGGCTCAGGGCTATGCCCGGACTGCCTGCACCTCCCCGGGGAAGGGAGGGGGGTGGTGGCGCCGTGTCTCTTAAACAAAAACTATCCCCTTTTTTGATTGGCTGAAAGCCTGCAACCATAGTAGCCTGCATGTTACAGCCAATCAGAGAGTGCTGCAAGCTAGCGCCATCACGTGAGCAGTACTCTGTTAGTGGCGTCATTTAGTTGTCCGTGTGCCTTCCATGAAGGAGCAGCAGCAGCATCCATATAGCGTAGGGCTGAGGAGAGATAGCTATTCGATGATGTCGAGCAGCAGTTGTTGGTTGTCTGTCAGGTGTCACCAGTGTCTCAGTCAGTCTAGTGTTCCCACCCTCCTCCTGTCCTGAACAGCCCAGTTTAAATATACCTCTCCGAGTCCTCTGACTACCTACTCTCTGTTTCTCAGTGCAGCCAGCTGTGCTCTGGGCTCTCCCGCTGCCACCTGAGCCTCCCATCCCTGAGAGCCTAGGAGGCCTGTGGCCACAAGGCCTCTACCACTGGACAGACCAGGCGGAGGAGCGAGTAGTACAATTACAGTGAGTCTGAGGCACGGCCAGGCTTGCCTGCACACCCAGCTCCTGTGTCCAGCAGGCCAGAAAAAGATTTACCATGTTGTCAGCGAGTCCCACACCATGCCCGTTGCCCACCAGTTCCATGGTCCACCGAGAGGGATTATTCAGGTCAGTGAACAGCCAGGCCCAGAACAGTGAAGAAGCCGGTGGTCATGCAGGCTATAGCAGACCCATAATGCGACACGTTCATCTGGTGTCAGAAAAAATTAGTTACTGTCTCGTCGGGGGATTAATCAGGAGAGGAACGGGCTGTTGGGAGAGACTCGGCTACCTGACCTGCCTTCTTGGCCTTGCTGTGTCCTGCTGCATGCTGCCCTGTCTGTGCCCTTACTGATTTGGTGAGTAACTGTGCTGCAAGCTGGTTGTTGGAAATTAATACCATTCACATCCCAGAAATGTGTCTTTTGGGGGTTGTCTTGGCCATGGCCATGTGTCTGGGGGGTGGGTGGAAGGTTTGCTGTCAGCTTGTGTTTCTTTGGGTGGGAGGGGATTTGCTGGCTGTTGAGGCTGTCCATGTTGGTGGGGTGGGTGGGGGGCCTATTTGTTTGGTATGGTGTGGACACTGGTCATGTTGGTGGGGTGGGGACACTCAGTTACTGTGCTACTGGTGTGGTGGGGTTTGTTGGGGAAACTCACTGGACGGTCTGTGTTTGGTGGAGCTGGGGGTATGGTCTGTTTTGTGGGGTTGGGGTTGGGGGAGACAGTCTGTGTGTTTTGGGGCTGACTCACTGAGAGGATGGTCAGTGTTTGGTGCTTGGGGAGGGCCTGCGTTTGGTGGGGCTGTGGGAGACAATCAGTGTTTGGGGCTGGGATGGTTAGTGTTTGGGACTGGGAGGGTGGTCAGTGTTTGGTGGGGCTGGGGGGACAGTCTGTTTTCTATTCTGGGGTCTGGTTGCGTGGAGACACAGGCCATGGTGATGTGGGGACACTGGCTGTGATGGTGGGGTGGTGACACTAGCCATTTTTTGGTGGACTTGGCTGGCCATTTGTCTGGGGACTGTCCATGATGGTGGAAAAGGGGGACTGTCCATGTTTGCCTTTCCAGGTGTCTTGTGGGGGGACTATTTGCTGGTCGGGTGTCTGGGGGATCTTTCCATGCTGGTTTATGGGGGGGTGAATGTCGGTGATTGCTGATCAGGTGTCTAGGACGGACTATCAGTGTTGTTGGGGAGGGGAACCTCTGTGTTTGCTAGCAGGTGTTTGGGGGATTGTTCATGTTGGTGGGGCGGGGAAATTCTGTGTTTGCTAGCTGTGTGTCGGGGGGTGGGGACTGTCCTTGGTGGGATATGGGGGGGACCGTCCATGTTTGCTGGCTGCCTGGGTGTCTGGTGGGACTGTCCTTGTCGGTTGGGAGGGGGAGCATTCTATGCTCACTGGCCCAGTGTCTGGTGGGGAGGGTGGGGCTGTTTGGGTGTCTGGAGGGACTGTCCTTGTAGGTGGGGTGAAGGGGGGGACTGTCCATGTTTGCTGACTTGGTTTCTGGTAGACTGTCCATGTTGGTTAGGAGGGGGGACATTCTGTGCTTGCTGACTGGGTGTTAGCATATAAACATAAGTAAATGTTAAAACGTAATTTCCACTTCATCCTTTACCTGTCAAGGGATGTATCTCACTGACCTGTGCCCGCAGCTAGCATACGAACATTAGTAAACATTATTTCCCCCTCATCCTTTACCTGACGGTAAAAGTAATCTTTCACTTTTTTTGATTTCTCCGATCATCCACTGTGGAGGGGTGAAACAGACAAATTCCTTGGCCTTGCTGTCTCTGTCTTCATTGCCTGGCAAACACAACTGAAGGGGTAGCTTTTTGTGTTCTCCCCCATACAGTGTTACAAGACTAGCAAAAAAAATCTTGCACTAAAACATGCACCCTAAAGAAATTGTTATACTACTACCTGGCTATTGTTATAGCGACTACTGACTGGCCATGATTTTTTGGGGGGGTTGGAACACTGGTCGTGTGTGTGGGTGGGGTTGCGGACACTGCTGGTTGTGTGTGTGTGTGTGTGTGTGTGTGTGCATGTGTATGTGTGTGTGTGTGGTTGGGGATACTGCTGATCATGTGTGTGTGTGGGGTTGGGGACACTGCTGGTTGTGTGTGTGTGTGTGGTGTTGCGGACACTGCTCATTTGTGTGGGTGGGGCTGGGGATACAGACATTGTGTGGGTGTGGTGGGGGCACTGTTATGTGGGTGGGTGGAGGCACTGGCATTGTGTCTGTGGGGCGGGGTTGTAATTGTATACCAGGTAAACTGTGCTGACCGGTAGCTCAACGTCTCTCTTTCCAGACAAAGAAAGAAACATAAACAAAATGCAGTATAAAATGTGGTTTTATTTATTTTTGTGTGCCTGTGATGGGGAGGCACAGACCTGGATGCCTGGAGTGGATACCAGATAAATGGAGCTGGAAATGGTGTGGGTTGGGTGGGGAGGAGAGTGGCTGTGCTGGTATGGTGGGGAGAGTGGCTGTGCTGGTGGGGTAGACACAGAGTGTGGAGAGTGGCTGTGCAAGTCCATCAGGGTGCAGAGAGTAGCGGAGCTGGCCAGTCTGGGTGGAGATAGTGGCCTTGCAGGTCTGGGGTGGGGAGAGTGGGCTGTAGCTTTTTGCATGGACATTTAATTCACTGTTGTTTGCTGTGCCTTCTGCTGCCCTGCCAGCTTTGTGCTGCTGCGCTGACCAGGGCGGACTGGTACACATGCTTAAAAAAATGGTTCTGGCCACTGGTGATGGAGGTGGGAGGGTGGATGGGCATACTGGCACAGAAATATTTTTTCAACATGTATGCCAGTCTGCTGGGTCCATGCCATGCTTACCTCCTCTGTACAAGGGGCTTCTGAGCACTAAGATAAGTTTCTGTGTCAAAGTAGGAACTGTTGGAAAGTGAAATCCTACAGTATAAAAATTGTGCATGTTGTAGTTTTCACCTTACTGTGTAGTTCGACAAGATGTTCTGTGGTCTCTCCTCCTCATTTAGCACCCTAACCTGTGACCTAGCCATTCCCTTCCCCCAGGGCAGGGGGAAGGTCTGTTATTTTGTGGTCTTTTGGTGATTTGTTGGGCATTGTAAAATGCATTGTTTCATTTACTGTGTTGTACTGCCTGGACCTGCTTTACCCTGTCTCTATCCTGAATGTAAACATGGTATAAAAAAAGTTAATTTTTTGGTGGTGTGTGTGTCTGTCTGTGTCTGTGTGTAGAAGAATAGAGACACGCTCGGACAAAAAAAACTGTATTAAACCACATCATACTGAAGCAACCATGTTTCATTTGTGCCCTTCAAAACTGTCAGATGAGACGATTTTGAAGTAGTCTGTGTGGGGGGCATCCACGGCAACCTGGGTTACCACAACCGGCCCACCGCACACTGTCATAGGTGATGCTAATAAAAACCACCAACCAAGTACTTACCTTTCAGGGTGGGTCCTGTGAGGCTGTGCACAGGTATCTGGAGTCGTTGTTCCAGCAAACTTCCTGTGGCATCTGTTCTTAGGTTATGTGATGCGACCACTTTTGTGCCAGGGCAGTCCATGTTTGCTTGGATGGGGTTGTGTAACCCTGGGCATGGACAGAGATGCATATTCCTTAGGAGCCCATGGGGAGGAGAGTGGTAGGGGTTGTGGTGTGACCACACCATGCCCATGATCATCTTGAACAATTAGGGGATTTACATTGTTCTGTTGCACTGTCCCAGGTACATCAGCATGCTTGTTAAGAGCACCGCCTGAGGGATATCAGCAAGTCCCATGCTTATGTATGCAATGCTTGCTTGCTCGAGGAGAGCATTATCTTCTTCGCTTACCTTACCTAACCAGATTCAGGCATGTGACATTGAATAGTATGGGATGGGATGGGATGGGATGGGAGACTAATGAATTAACTTGGTTATAACAAAGAAAAGTGTTAACACTGAGTGCAAGTAAGCAATAATGCCCGACAGGGCGTGTGTCATGCTGGGATAATGTCACACCTCAGGTGGTTGGGAATGAGTGCATCCAATACATAAGGCATGACGTTATCCTACCATGACACACACCCTGGAGGGCATTATTGCTATTATACAATGGCGTGTTGTTATACAGAATTAAAAAAAATAATTTTAAAGATGTCTTATTTGGTGTGGAAAAATAGTTTTAAGAGAAGATACAAAAAAACACACTAATGCTAACAATCATTAAGAGGTTCATGGAGAGACTGAGACTAGACCTGTGATGAATCGGATGTACTGGGATAACATCATGGGTCTAGCCCAAGACTGACTAATCAGAGGCCAGCATTCATTCTTGTCATTGTATAATCGCATTTTTTATGTAATCTTTGTAAATAAGGACTCATTCTGTGAGGATGCACATGCTGGGATGTTTCCCATACCATCCATGTTTATAGGTATACTGAGGTGGCACAGCCATTTGCTGCACTTTCTTGAAACATGCTTTTTGCACTCCTCAAGGGTGGGAGGGCTAGCTCAAGCAGACATTTCAAAAAGTTCAGGATCCACTATAAGGGCTAGACTTGGAAGGGTTATGTAAGCAGCAAAGGGGGGTGAGAGACTAGTGAGCTATCCACCTGGAGGTTCAGGTGGGGGCAAAATTAGGTCAAAACTGATTTGAATTGAAGCTGAGGGGAGGTCCTGTCTGCTTGAGAAGGAAGTTAAGTTCCTTACATATTTTCAACTTTACAAGTAAGTCTTCACTCCCAAGGCAGAAGAACAAAGAACCGAATACAAAACAGATCTTGGTCAGTTTTTCGACTCTGGTCTCAGCAGGAGTTGGACTGAGAGCAGGCTGCAGTAAAACTGGTGGGGTGGGGAAGTGCTCTGACTTGGCCTGGGCTGGTCCCTCCCAGGAGTTATTCAGCTGTAGTCTTAAATGTTTTTTGGGCATTATTTGATGCTGGTTGATTTGTTTGCATTACACAAGCCACCCACTCTCTTACTCTGTGAGTGATCTGTGAAAATCAGGACTTTTTTGTTACTTGGCCCCCCCTGTAAAAATAACAAACTACGCCCCTGGTGGAGGGGAATGGAATGGTTGAAGAAGGAGGACTCCAGGAGGAGTTGGGGAGTGGTCAACTCAAGGGAACTAACTGAGCTACACACTCAAGCAGACTCGATAGACCATTATGACCTATTTCTGCTGGCAATTTCATATGTTCGTATGTTCATATAAAAATAAAGATTGTGAAATTTGAGTGGGTGGGCAAGGCAAGACTAAATATTTTTCACTCTCTATGACATGTTGTTGAAGACTTCAGATTTCACAGAGGTTGAAATATAATATTAATATATGGATCTTGGATTTAATATGTCTGTAAAGCATACAAAAAAAATTTGGTAATACCCTCAAACATTTACTGATAATACTACTGTCAATCATTTTTAATAGTATCGTTTAAGTGTGGTAATACTATCGTTGCACTCCTCAACAATAGTATTACCACAGTCACCACACAGCACAAGCACCCACAAAGATGCCTTCTGCCCCTCACATCACCCTAAGCGTGCCTCCTGATTGGCAGTGTTTTATGTGTGGGCAGGCACAACATTTTAAAAAACATGGCGGCTCGCTTTCTCGCTTAGCGAGACCATAGTCCCTCGCAACATAACATTTTTCTCCACCTCAGAAAAATGAGAAACTGCAGCCGAAACAAATAAAAAGGTAGGACTACCAACCACTTTTTTTTTATAAAGTGAATGAAGGCAGGAGAGGTGTAGCGCAGCGGGCTACGATAAGAGCAGCAACAAGGATGGCGGCAGTTGGCTATGACACAGCATCCTTGTCTGAAACTGCCAACTGCCAGCCAGAAAGAAAAAACAAAATCCAAGAGCCACATATTAAAAGAAATAATGAATAGGTGCTGGTGCATTACTGGCGAGTATCATCTTGAGGTTCTGGACACGGGAACCTCTTGAGCTTCACTCTCGAGGTTCCTACGTGTCCAGAACCTCTCGATGGTATTACTCTCCAGTAACACACTGGCACCTATTCATTATTCTCTTTTTAATTTTCGAAATTCAGGTTGTAGGTTCAAAACCTACTAGATCTGTGCTCTCAGACTGCCACATTACATTGAGCTTATTTACATTCTGCAGTTCTTCTGTGACAACAACAAAAAGGAGATGGAAACTGGCAGACAGAAATATGCTAATAAATATTTAATAATGATCCCTTAAATATAGCAATATCTGAGCTATGCAAGTGTTGACAAGTAATAACATGTATTGGACTATTCCAGCTACAACCACATGGGACAGAAAGTATTTCAGCCTATTTCAACCTTTTTGAATGTCAAAAATACAGTAATGAACACTACAGCTAGTGCATGTCAGCAGAGGATATAAGACAGAAAATATCCCAGACAGAACAAGCATTTGTCAATGCTGAATGTTTGCTTTCTGGTATTAGCATTAGAAATGCAGGAGTTAGACGGATGCAGAATAGGAATGGCAGTGAAGTAGTGAACTTGACATGAACAGCACCTCCATGCTGTAGAGACGGACAGGATGCAGGGTAAGTTTTTGGGTCGTCACCCATGACGGTCAAACCATGTCACCTCACCCTATTCTGCAGACAGCGAGATGTGTTGACCTGTGTCTTAGGGTGTTTGGCTTTACAGTGAGCCCATTCCAAAAGGACATACATTGAAATGGGTGCAACATAGGAGAATGGTGTGAAGTCTTGGGACGAAGAGTCCAAGGTACACCTTGATGCCTGTCAGTGGTGGGGGGGGTGGGATGGCATGAGCAGTACAGTCGGCAATCCAAAGGCACACACCAATGCCTGTCTGACTGTACAGGGTAGGACGTTATGGTTAGAAACCCTAATGCCTCAGGCGTTTGTTGGTATTCACAGTATACATTTTGAACATGGCCTTTTTGTGAGCCCACCTCATGAAAGCATTTGGGACCTCTTCTCATGAATAGTGGCAGTGTGATTTTGTCAGTGTGTCCCGAAAAGTGACTTCCAACAGTGACAGTGCCATTCTGTACCACATGTACAAAAACACAGATCGGGCAGGATGTGAAGAATGACAGCTATACCGTCCATAGGGAGGTATGAAGAGATGGCAATGTTGAAAATGTGTAGTGGGAATATTAACAATGCTTGCAGTTCTGAGCATACATGGAAATCGCACAATGCATGCGCGTAACACAGTCATTTTATGGAGTTTCATCACCAGATTTTCACCATAGGCATTTAACAACCTGTGCTCATGAACAGCGTCACTGTGATTTTGTTACTGTGTCCTGAACACTGATGTCCCATAGCAACCACAGTAGTCTACACTGGAACTGCAAAAACACATTTTGACCAGGATGTGAAAAATGACAGCTGTACTGTTCATAAGGAGGTGTGGAAAAATGGCAATGTTGAAAATCTGGAGTGAAAATATTACAAATGTGCAAAGTTATAAGTGTGTGTGAAAACTGTGCAATGCATGCTCGTAACACAGTCACTTTATAGACTTTCATCACCAAATTTTCAACATAAGCATTTTAGGACCTCTGCTAATGAACAGTGTCACTGTGATTTTTGTAATGTGTCTCAAACAGTGATTTCCCACAGCAACCGCGCTATTGTGTGCCGGAAGAGCGGAAACACATTTCGGCCAGGATGTGCAAAATGACAGCTGCACTGTTCATAAGGAGGTGTGAAAAAATGGCAGTGTTGACAATATGGCATGAAAATATTGCAAATGTGCTAAGTTACAAGCATGCATGGAAACTGCACAATGCACGCTTGTAACACAGTCATTTTATGGACGTTTGTCACCAGATTTTCAACATACCCATTTTAGGACTTCTGCTAATGAACAGTGTCAGTATGATTTTCCTAATGTGTCCCGAACATGGATTTCCCACAATGACCGCGCTAGTCTGTGCCGCAAGTGCAAAAACACATTTGGGCCGGGATGTGAAAAATGACAGCTGTACTGCTCATACGAAGGTGCATACAATTGGCAGTGTTGACAATCTGGAGTGAAAATATTGCAAATGTGCGAAGGTACGAGCGTGCATAGAAACTGCGCAATGCACACTCATAGCACAGTCATTTTATGGACTTTTCTCACCAAATTTTCAACATAGACATTTTAGGACCTCTGCTAACGAACAGTGTCACTGTGATTTTTGTAATGTGTCCCAAAAATTGATTTCGCACACCTAGTGCGCCATTGTGTGCTATATGAGCAGAAACACTTTGTGGGCTAGATGTGAAAAATGACAGCTGAACTGCTCATGTGGAAGTGTGGTAAAATGGCAATGTTGAAAATCTGGACTGCAAATATTAAAAATTCATGCACTTATGAGCATGCGTAGGAATTGCGCAATGCACGCTCATAAAACAGTCATTTTTAGGAATTTTTTTACCAAATATTCAACATAGCCATTGTAATGCCTCTGCTCATGAACAGTGTCAGTGTGATTTTCTTAGTCTGTCCCAAACATTGATTTCTCACACCGACTGCGCCATTGTGCACTACATGCACGGAAACACATTTTGGGTGAGATATGAAAACTGACAGCTGTACTGCTCATAAGTAGGTGTGATAGAATGGCAATGTTGAAAATCTGGAGTGCAAATGTTATAAATTCATGAACTTACAAGCCTGTGTAGGAACTGCGCAATGCACAATAGTAAAACAGTCATTTCTAGGAATTTTTTCACCAAATTTGCAACATAGGCTTTTTGAGAGCCCACCTCATGAACACTGGCACTGTCATTTTGTTAATCGGTCCCGAAATGTGATTTCACGCAGTGACTACGAAATCACCCTTCGGGCCCGATTAATGCCATGACAGTGACAGAATTCATGAGGAGGGGTCCCAAAAACCCCATGTTGAAAATTTGGTGCCAAAATTCAAAAAAGTGCCTGAGATATGCAGCAAAGTTGAACACGCCCTATCTATCCCATTATACAGCTTACCGGCATTTCCTCAGTTCACGGTCAGCTTTGAAGAGTGCACACATGTTCCCGGTCCACGAAGATCATCGCACTAGACTTTGGAGGTAAGTATGGGGTGAGGGGGGTGTGGGGAGGTAGGTGCACAGTGGGTGGGTGTGGGTTGTGGGAGGAGGGGTCTGGGAGACCATGAGGGACTGTTTTTTCTCCACAGGGGAAAAAAAAGACTACGCAGGATGGTTTTCTATTTCGCAGGGGCATTTGGCATGCTGGGGTGGGCTCCCAGCATGTCAATGGACTGTTTTTTTGGGGGGGACCTGTAGCCAGTGGGGGATTGGGCACCTCTGTTGGCACACAAGATAAGGGGGGGCCATCCTGCCGACAGGGATTGGGCACCCCCATTGGCACAACAAGAATTGGAGAGGAATCATGCCAATGGGGATTGGGCACCCCCATCGGCACACAAGAAAATGGGGGGTTGGGTTAGATCATGCTGACAGGGAGTGGGCTCCCCATCAGCAGACACACAACAGCGGACATTAGCGCACTGAAGCCGACGGGGATTGGGGCCCCCATCAGCAAACAAAGACTGTCTGGGGGGAACTTGTCACTGAGGGGGATTGGGCACCCCCTTGGCATGGGGGCAGCATAATATTGTTTGTGAATGTGGCAGCAAGCAGCCTGCCATGTTCACAAACAGTATTAGGCTAGTTAACATTCTGCTCTGCAATGACGGGTCACTCCATCATTGCAGCACATTGACTGATGCTGCAATGATGAGGCAGCCTCTGATTGCTGCAGTGGAAACATTAGAAGTTGGTGCACTTTTTGAGACCAGTGTCATCACCACACTGTGCCTCCATTGGTCCACCATTGCCAAGCCCCCTAATGCAGTGCCTCCCTTGGCTGGAACAGTGCCGCGCCTCCACAACCTGCTTCTCTCCTAAGCTGTCACATCATGTTTCTTGCACATGCACGCAAGCAAATATAAACAGGACTGTCAGTTCTACTACCACTGATAATGGCTAGCTAGCAAAAATAATATTTCAGTATAAAAACAATGCTATGAACATGACAAATTATGACAATTTTTTAATGAAAATCACAACACTGTCGTATCTTCTACCTCAGCAGACAGCTTAAATACTGACAGTACAGGAAGGACTGTCAGTGAATAGTCTAGACAGAGCATCATTACAACACAGCATGGTTCAGTGGGATTAAGCACATTACCATATGGCCAGGAATTTTTTTTTGAGACAATATTCATATCAAGAAGCCTCTTTAAAAAAAAAAAAAAAAAACATGGAGGGTTTTCTTTATTTCAAGTCACTTTCTGACATCGGCAATTGGGCACCCCCAGTGTCAGGCTACATTTTTGGGGATGGGAGTAGGTGACCTGGAGGGGAGGGGGTCAATAAGAAGCAGTACTGGAGGTGAGCACCCCCATCCACTTAGATTATACATAAATATTGTACTAGGAAGGGTGTGCAAATGACCTGGAGGTATCATTACTTTAGTAGATAGGTAGGAAGGTAGGTAGGCAGGTAGATAGGTAGATAGATAGACAGACAGACAGATAGACAGACAGACAGATAGATGGATGGATGGATAGATGGACAGACAGAGAGACAGACAGATGGACAGACAGACATATGGATAGCTATTTACAGACAGAAAGAAGAGGGGAATGGTGGCTCACTGCTCTTACTGCAGCCTGCAGCAGGAGTTCTGGCTGTGGCTGCAGACAACAAAAAAGAAAGTCCTGCTTTTCTCATGCAGAGGAGCGGGGGCTTCTCTTGCTAAGCTGGGCACCTGAGATTTTTGGTGCCCAGAAAATGTTTTTCTGGCAACTGTAAAGACAAACAAAACCTAGTCAAGCGGGTCCAATTTAACTAAGTAAAGGTGTTTGTTTTTGTAAAAATATACATAATTTTATTGTGCTTTTAATGTTGGTAAGTATAAACAGTAAAAAGAAAATGGTGACCATCATGAGTATTTTTTCCCCACACAGCAAGTAAATCATACAAATAACCACTAGCAATGTTTTTTTTTTACATATTGTTATTGGTATTTCTCTGTACATGAACAGTAAATCATGATTTGTTAACACTTATGAACTTTTTTATTATTCAAACTGGCTTTTATTTTTTGGTCACACTTGAACATTTTCTGTAAAGTCATTATAATTAAAAAACTGTCTAATATATATTTTTTTCACACCATCCAAAGGCACACCCTGGGCACAGGTCCCATCATCCCTGAACATTTCATATAGAAATTCCATACCACCTAGGCTGCAGATGTGAGCAAAAATACCCAATGTTAAGTTTAGGGAAAACAAAACCCCTAAGATTTTTCCACTTTTTGGACCCTCCATATCTCAAACATTGTAGAAGATGCCATCAGGAAACCGTTTGCATTTTGTGACTCTGACAGCCCAACCATGCATGCGAAATTGTGTGCTATGTTGTCAAATGATAGCAAAGTTATTAAGGAGCAAACAGCTGGGTTTAACATTGAACTCTGCAGCTAACCCTATCTATAGGGATGCTACTGTGCCCCTAAAAAAATACATACACATATATATATATATTATATATGTTATATGTGGTACAGTCGCACCCCTATAGTTAGGGTCGATTAGGCATTTTAATGCTAAACTTCAATTTTTGTGCAGTAATAATTTTGCAACTGTTCAATGGATTTGCATGAAAGTTGGCATGCATGGTCTGGTAGGGTAGTTCTCTTGATCTGGTTGTGTTTTGGTTGGACGTACAGGTTTTGCACAGCAAAGCACTGAAAAATGCATTTATCACCACTTTTTATGCATTTATTGCCCATGGTGCTGTGACCACACCATGTGGTCTTTTGGTCTGCAGTTTGGAAAGTAAAAAGAGTCTGGGTCAAAGAACAATCCAGCATTAGTTTGGTTAAAAAATATAATGTTTGGGTTCTGAGCATGCTCTGTTCACTCCAAGATTTATATGTATATTTTTCGGACTAGAATTGGGCTCATGGTCAAGGATTTTGTCAGCTCATGGATGAGGATTTAAAAAAATCCTAGTCCATCAGAAAAATTCCTTGCCCAAGAGCCACTATCTTGTTTTCTGTTTTCCACCTAACAGAATGTTGTAGCTTTCTCCACTGGTGACTTTTTGGTCTAATGAGGCATGGGTTTTGTACAGGGTGACACCCTCTACAAACCCATACCTTTGATTTGCTTCTTTTGGTAAAAAAAAAAAATCACCTTTTGAAATTTAAAAATTCTTTGACCATGACTCGCTAATGATCCTCTTTTGTGAGGTGACAAAATCCTAGTCTGCTAGCCAATCATCTTTCGGAAGGCTGCAAAATCCTTGTCTGTCACTTTGTGACCAGATGGCCCTTCTCGCAGATGAGAATTAAGCTGACGGTCAAGGATTTTGCTACCTCGCGAAAGAGGATCGGCTCACAGACTAGGATTTTGTCAGCTTGCAAAAAAGGATTGGGTTTCTGAATCCTCTTTCATGAGGTGACAAAATCACAGTCCTCGAGCTGTCAAAATCCTAGTCCACCACCTGATCCTCTTTTGTGAGGTACCAAAATCCTTGACCATCCCTAAGGGACCAGATGGCCAAAATCTGATGGTCAAGGATTTCTCATGGATGGGGATTTTGACAGCTCACAAAAGGAGATTGATCTGACGGTTGGGGATTTTGCTACCTCATGAACTAGGATTTTTTCAACTTTTAAAAACTTTCCCTCTGCATTATAAACTAAGAGTTTGGTCTTTTGACTTGCAATTTTCAGGTTATTAAGGAGATGCCCTAGAGATGTGAATTATGCCATTTAGGTGTTTGAAAGTTAAGTGGTTCCATAGATATGCCATCACAAAGTTGAGATTTTTCCCCCATAGGATAACATTGCGACAGCTGTCATGCCTTTTGGCGAGTGTATCTCGAAAGCAGTTCGAGATACGGATTTTTCGTCACAAAAATTCTTAGTCCTCCTATTTGGGGACAAAGTATAGAAGTAGATTGGAAAGCCATGAATACCATAAATTTAGAATTTTTTTTCTAACTTGGATGGTTACTGAGATATTTGGAAAATATTATCCCAATTGCTCATTTTCAGGTCTGTGGGCCAGCATTACATCCTCAAAGTTAGCAGCAACCACAGTGCTTTTTGGTATTCACTGTCATGATTACAACGACACTTCAATTTTTTTCCTAGTTGCTATGGTTCCTGAGATATTGGCAAATTAGTGTTTCAAGGGTTCCTTGCCATATAGGGCTGCTGTATGGCTGCATAGCTATTTATAAGAGAAAGCACAGGGTGCAGAGGGCCCACGCTCCCACAGATGCATATCATTATGCACAAATGGGCAGTGGGCCCCGAGGTCCCTCCAACACATGCTATTTACTAGTTATATTGCACTTTCTCAAAATAAAAGGAAATTCATTGCAAAAAAATTAATTTAATTCATCAGTTAGGGTTAAAGTGATAAAAGTGGGGAAATGAGACATTAGAGTTCAGCCGCTAACCCCCCCATCCTCCATAGACTGACAGATGCTGGGGAATGCCATGGGGTCGTGAGGCCTCTCACCCCATTCTCCTTTACTGTAGCATGTCAACCTGTTTACACATGGAATGGGGTGATAGTTAGGCCTCTCAACCCCATGACACACCCCGGTGTCTGTCGCTCTGTGGAGGATGTGTGGTGGGGTGTTGGGGGGTTAGAGGCTCAACCCTAATGTCTCATTTCCCCACTTTTGTCACTTTAACCCTAACTGATGCATTAAACAAAGTTTTTTTGTGATGAATATATACATATATATATATATACATATATGGCAAAAAAATCCATTTAATGCATTAGTTAGGGTTGTTCCCCAGCGACAAAAGCAAGGAAATTCAGTGTTAGGGTTGAAAGCCCCCCTTTGACCCCCCCGTCCACACCCCCAACTGGCATCAGGTGTGCATTGGGGTTGTCGGCTGTAACTCTCACCCCATCAGATGTGTGAAGAAGCAGAGGTATAGGAGGAATGGGGTGAGAGTTGGGACCAACAACTGGCGTGCCTCGATGCCAGTTGGAGTGTGGTTGGGGGGTCAAAAGGGGGCTTTCAACCCTAACACTGAATTTCCTCACTTTTCTTGCTGTGGAACAACCCTAACTAATGCATTAAACAGAGTTTTTTTGCCTCTAATTTCCTTTCTTTTTGAGAATGATAATGAGAAATAGTGAATGTAATACGGAGGCAGGAGTGCGGGGTTCAAACACGTGATGTCTTGTCACATAGTAACATGGTGCCCACAAATGCAAATGGTAATGTGCATGGTGACACAAAGTAAAACAGAAACATAAACAGTACTGTAGACACAAATGGTTAAAATAACGCAAACACAACCACAAATGAAAACGCAAAGGGTAATGCACATGGTGCCGTAGACAGAAATGGTAAGTGAAACAGGTATGGAACCACAAGAAGAAGTGGTAAGGGTAACAATAATGTAAGCACACAGGCTGGTTTTCCCCAAAAGCTGCATAGAGAAAGACAGCGAGTACAAAGAATGTATGCATAATAATTGGTCTCGGAGCAGAAAATGAGTAGTTGGAATACTAAATTCCTTATATCTCAGAAACTGTATGACGTAGAAAAAAAATTTATAAGTCATATGATGTATGACTTTTGACGAAAAGTCTGTATCTCGCACTGTTTCCAAGATACGGGCCCTGAAAGGTGCGGCAAACTCCATAATGTTGTCCTAAGGGAAAAAAAGAGAAGTTTGGAGTGTGATAACTTTGGCTCCCTGTAATATTTTTTCACCAATCCACTGAAAGGCACATCTGGGTGATGTTGGCTTTCTTCCCTCCAAATTTCAGCCCAAAAGACCAAACTGTTTTTTTGCAGCAGGGTGGCAAAGGATTCCTGTAATGTGGCAGACGTCGTAATGTTATCCTATGGGAAAAAGCATCAACTTTTGAGTGCCGTTACTTTGCTGCCCTGTAATATTTTTTCACCGAAGCACTGAAAGGCACATCTGTGAGATGTTGGCTGTGTTTCCTCCAAATTTCAGCCCAAAAGACCAATCTGTTCTTTTGCAGCATGGTGGCAAAGAATTGCTGTCATTTTGCCATAGCCTGGAAAAGTAGTGTCGCAATTTGCGAAAGCTTTCGCAAACATTTGTGACACTTTCATGAGTGTGACACTACTTTACGAAAGTACATTTTCCAGAAACTTGAAAAACATATTTCTAGGGTGTTTAACCTCAAAATAAAGTCATGCCTAGCATCCTCAGGGTCCGACTAGGTAAACACAAAAAGAATTGTGTTGCTAGTGGGTCCCAAATTTAAATGCCAAGCATTTTTCTGATCACCAACTGAAAACAAAATGGGGGATTTGCAAAAGTAAAAGGGCCATTTGTGAAAGTAAAAACTGCATTTGCGAAAGTGTTGAACTTTTTGTTAACTTTTCCCGTTGACTTATAATGAGAAACTGTTTTTTGAATAACTTTTGAACCGTTTAATATTTTTTCACAAAATTTTCAAAAGGCACATCGAGCACCCCGTCTGCACGTTCCCTGAAGATTTTGGACCAGTCGCACAAACCATGTGACCTGTACAGACGACCAGAGAATTAAAAAATTGCAAAAAAGCATAAACGCGCACGCAGATCATGCTTAATAACTCTGCAGCTGCATATCCGAACAGTACAAAAGTTGGCAGATCCCAAGACGTATGGTTCTTGATCATGTGTTCCAAATTTCAGGCAAATCTATTAAATGGTTGCAAAGTTATTAAGGTGCAAAATTTTAGGTTTAAAATGTAAAGGGCTCCTCAACCCTAACTATGATAACACTACCATGCTACCATAATATATATATATATATATATATATATACATATATAATATATATAAGGGATATGACATGGCCTGAGTGAAGATATCATATTTATCTTCATGAGAGGCCAATGATATCTTGATTTCATTGGCCTCGAGTGAAGATAAATATGATATCTTCACTCAGGCTCATGTCATTCTGTTTATATGACATGTGTTTTGGGCTTTTGTAGCATGATCCCTAAAGCACCCCCACCCCAAATCTTCAGCAACATCACAGATTCCATACTGTATTAAAATAAATTATCTGGCTGATCCTGTTGATTTACTTTTTTTTTTTTTTTTAATATTGTTATTTCATTGAGCTTGGTATTATTTGTAATTAAAAATAGTAATGTAAAGAGGTACCTGGTTGATTGTCCCCCTGTGCTACCAACAAAATCCTGTAATATTTTCACTTTGCCCCCGAACTGTTGCGTGACCGAGCGGCATGTAAATGAGCAGATTACTGGTACCAGAGCTTTAAAATAAGTGTCTGCAGTGTAAAGAAAATCCTGGCTTTTATCTCCCGATAACATGCTTTACTTAATAGAAGGGACTGTCTCTACCAACGAAAGCACAGCGAGAGAGTAGTCCACTTTAAAACAGGAGAAGGAAGCGTGAGTGTATGTTGCTATAGTTTTAAAGCGGACTACTCTCTCGCTGTGCTTTCGTTGGTAGAGACGGTCCCTTCTATTAAGTAAAGCATGTTATCGGGAGATAAAAGCCAGGATTTTCTTTACACTGCAGACACTTATTTTAAAGCTCTGGTACCAGTAATCTGCTCGTTTACATGCCGCTCGGTCACGCTACAGTTCGGGGGAAAGTGAAAGTATTACAGGATTTTGTCGGTAGCACAGGGGGACAATCAACCAGGTACCTCTTTACATTACTATTTTTAATTACAAATGATGGCAGGATTAACCAGATAGGTTTGAGAGGTGTGTGTGTGTCTTTTTTTTGGGGGATGAAGCAGGAACTAGAGAGAGACTTCTCTGTAAAGAGGAATATACTTTCACTTTCTTTGCAGTGACGTATAGGAACATAGAGATATCACCATGACGTATAGAAACATGGAGATATCACTATGACGTATAGGAACGTGGAGATATCATTGATATCTTCACTGCCTATCTGAGATATCAATTTTTATCCCCACATTTATCCCAAAACACATGTTGTATAAATATATATATATACATGTATATATATATATATATATATATATATATATACGCACTGTATACACACAGCAATGTCAAATGCCCATATGTGGTGCTAGAAAATATTGTCACCTGTTTAAGGCCTTTATAAAATTTATCTTTCTTTCTGTGTACCAAATACACTCTTTTTATGGTTTTATGCTCACTCCAGAAATTATGTGGTATAATAGTTGAAAAACATCTGCCTACAGCCTGCAGAGGCCATCTCCCTTCCAAAGTCTCTACCTCTAGGCTCAGAGTTTATCAGTTTTGCTGTATCATTAAAAGCTCCACAAATGTCAACTATAGGAAAACCGAAAGAGCAAGATTTGAGAACCTAGAATTGAACTTGCAATACCTTAAACTTCCCAGCAAAGTTGGTCCTCTATATATGATTTTTCTGGTAGTAAATTTGTCATGTCTATTCTAATGTAGCTGGAGTCACTTGCTGTAGTTCGGTGGGCCAGCAACAGTGGCAGTCTGGGATGGAAAGTGGTAGGATAAGGTTCTTTCAAGTAATCCAGCCACAATGGCAGCCAAAGCAGCCAACTGATGCTTTCCTAAGTACTGGTGTTAAAGCACAAGGAGTCAAGCCATGATCATTCAGAGCCAATCCCAATGTAACCCCTAGTACCACTTCTACATTTGTTGCAAAAATAAACTAAATTTCACATCGACTACTTACCCTTTTCTGCTTCATAGGCTATAGTATGTTCATAGTATGAACTTCCCAGTCATTAAATGCCTGTACACATTCACACATACTTGCCAAAGCTCCATAAGAATCATACCGCTCATTTGGGTGATTATGTCCGTGAAGTGAAGTGCAAATACATAATTCCATTACATTTCATGTTTTTGTTCAGCATGTTTTCTCCACTATTTATGCTGTAACAAGCATGTAGATGGTCACCCATCTGAATGAGGTGTGTATGTGTGTGTGTGTGTGGGGAGGCGGGTTATGTGCATTTCACTAGTCATATCTGGATTACAATAGTACTGCAAACCAACTCTTCCTGAGTATCACTGCTCATTGGGTTGTGTCAGAATTTAGTATCACAACCATTCATGTCCTGCTTCTGTCATAATCAGCCCTGCAGCCTTACAAAGGCACAGCAATAAGGAAAGCACCTTACTTAAAGTGTCCATCATGGTGGAGGGGTAGCATATTGTAAATATTCTGTGGTTCATCCAAACACAGATGGAGATCTGGATATACTCTCACAGTCTGAAGGCAGGTATATTTGTGATGACCCATGTTAATAACATGTTGAAGGCAATGAATGCAGGAGATTTCCATCATAATGTTTTGCACGCATAATAAATTTGGTGATGAGTGATGTACTTTGCAAGCATGCACAGTTAAAAGAAAAAGCTTATACTGTGTGGGATATCACTGCATAGTTCCACTGATCTTCCAAATGCACTGAAATTCTCTGTTATCATCAGCAGAAGGACAGTGTTCCTGAGCATTGCTTAATAAAAGATATCTCCACATCATGGTACTCAATCTTTTATATGATGGAGAGACTCATCAAACAGAAAGTTACTCTCCTGGCCATGGGAATTCTAGGATGTGGCTTGTGGAGGACATCTATCATAAGTGCAGTGGTGTGTTCTGCAAAGTGTATCCAGCTTTGGCAGACAAATGAACAGACCACCAAAGATTTCAGTGTGGAATCAACAACCCTTAGCATAGTTGATCTAAATGAAAGCTGCACACATCATTATTTATGATCTTTACAACAACCCAATCATAAAGTAGAGACAATGTCCATCTCCTATACTGTATAGTGAATTGGTATTATGAAATGATGAGTACCTTTATTATGAATGTTTAATGTTGTTTATTTCATGGTGTTTTATTCTTTACTTATTTAATATTCTGCACACTTGTACCTGCACTTACTCCCAAATGTAAATCATTGTATAGTTTTGTGATCTTGGTTAGCTTCTGCTTGTATTTGTCATGGGTATTTGTCTTTTCTACTCTTCATCCCCTACCCTTGGGTTGCACCTGGAAATCAACTTCA
The DNA here is from genome assembly GCA_016271365.2 of Neoceratodus forsteri. NCBI lineage: Eukaryota > Metazoa > Chordata > Ceratodontiformes > Ceratodontidae > Neoceratodus > Neoceratodus forsteri. The sequence goes on from CM057450.1 coordinate 1,089,904,149, forward strand.
GTTCAGTGTACCTTTCCTGGTAATCAATTTTTTAATAAATAAATGGACTCCACTGCCAGTGTGCTTAGTCTACCAAGTTTTTATTATTCAGTAAGATGTTAATCTCCCTAGACTATAACACCTAAAATAAAAGGCAGTGTAGAACTGAGGACCATTTGTCTCCTCTGCCTATCTGCTCACAGCATACTGCACTTGAGTGCAGTAAATCCATCCAACATTTAAACACAAATATTCATGACAGTGCCTCTCTTCTAGGGGTATGCAAGTACTGTTTTGAATACTCTGTGAATATATGTGTTTGGCACCCCCAGATACTTGACTTTTGTTAATTGTTATTCACATGGATGCATGAATGAACCTAATGGAAAGATACAGACTGCCTAGTTTGTTTATAAATCACTCTAACTGTGGTAATACCCATCTAGACCCAAGGAGTCCATGAATGCATTCAGTTTGTTTTTAAAACAGTTCTATGAAAGTGCATGAACTTAATTAATAGGGAACATATTCCATAAAGATACCACACTTTTTAAGAAGAACCCAACCCTTTTCTTTTTTTTTCTGTCCTTCCCTTAGTTGTAGGCTATGACTTTTGGTTTTGCATACCATACCCTGTTTGAGATGTAGCTCAAGGTTTTCACCTAAGTGAGTGTTATTTCATATGTTTTTATACATAAGGATAATATCGCCCTTCAGGGGGAAGTCTTTAAAAAACCCTCTAGCCCTCTTCAGGTGGTTAGTGCTAGTCCAGTGCACACCCCTTCCCTTACCTTCAGTCATATCTACCCATCACCCCCATCTTTCCATGCAGAGCTATTTGTTTAAAAATAAATAAAGATACCTGGCCCCTGGTACTGTGCCAAATGCTGGCACCATCTTTTGACAGTTGCCCGACCACTAGGCCCACACCCTCAGGCCCCAAAGGATGATTTACAAGTGACACACCCTTAAGTCTTACTAGTGTCATCAGTGTTGTGTATTGCTAATGTTCCTTCCATGTGTGTGTGTGCTGCATACTATTACAGTCAAATGACTCACAATCTATGCAAAAGCAACCTGCAGGTTAGGGAGGGTGGAATGTCAACCTGATCAAAATGACTTTATTAAGAAAAGAAAGTTAGAGGCTAACACTAGAAGACCGATCAAATTAATTGACCTAAATAAGAATGAGGAAAGTATGATTATGACTCTAGATGCAGAAAAGGCTTTTGATCAGGTTGAATGGGATTATTTACTATCTACTTCAGAAAAATTTGGATTAGGTACACTGTTTATAAATTGGATTAAAATTATATATAATAAACCCTTGGTTAATGCTGTAACCAACAACAATGCATCTGATTATTTTGAACTATCTAGGGACACTAGATAAGAGTGCCCTTTGTCCCCTCTTTTGTTTGTTATTACAACAGAGCCATTAGCCATTGCTATAAGGAATGATCAGAACATTCAAGGTATAAAAGTTAATTTTGTAGAACATAAAATCAGTATGTATGCAGACAATACATTAATATATCTTAAAAACCCTATTAGCTCTTTATCTGTATGTTTAGATGTTATTTCTCAATTTGGTAAAGCATCTGGCTACAAAATTAACATGGCTAAAACTGAAGCTTTATTGCTCAACTGTCTACCCTCTTCACATATTTTAGTGAATTATAAAGACACATCATTAAAAGTCAAATTAAATACCTTGGGTTTATGATTCCTCTAGATATATCCAGAACCATTGAGCTAAGTTACATGCCATTATTAAAAACTATTGAGAAAGATTTGGAAAACTGGAGAAAATTACCCATAACCCTTATAGGCAGGTGTAGTGCTATTAAAATGAACATTCTTCCCAGACTCCTATTCTTGTTTCAAGCCCTAGCTATAGCAATTCCAGATAGTTACTTTAAAACATTGGATCAGAAGGTTTCATATTTCATCTGGAATGGCAAAAGGACCAGAATTTCAATGCAAAAACTTAAGTTATCTAAATTAAGAGGCAGATTAGCCCTCCTTGCCTTTAAACAATACTATTATGCTGCACATATAGGTCAAATTCAGGATTGGTTTTATGGGGAAGCTACTAAAAGTCTGGAGAGTGAGAAAAGTTTTCATAAGTATCAATGTCTTTATAGTTTGTTATACACTCAGTATTAGAATAAAAATAAAAACAATAAGGCACAATTTTTGACTGCCTCGAAAATACTGTACAACGTTGGGTAAAGATACATCAAATGATAGACTGGATCCAGTCCATATCCATTTGTTCACTGAATTACCATGATTACAGCTTTGCATCATCAATAAAAGATTCAGCTTTTAGTACTGTATATGGGAGAGAAAGGGTATTTGTATGTTAAAAGATTTATACGAAGATGAAATATTGATGACATTTAATCAAATTCAAAAAAATATAATTTACTCCTTGAACACTTCTATAGATTCTTTCAAATTCATGACTATATTTTTAAGTCTAAATTAACTTGGACTCTGTCTCCCCTAGAAACAATTATATATAACTTTGATCCTAATGCTAAACCTTTATCAAATATTTATAAAATGCTGATGGACATATCTATTTTTGATCTAGAAAAACTTAAAAACAAATTGAAAGTACCAACTGGGGAGATTATTAAGCCAAAATGACTGGAATAAAATGCTCTGTCTGTTAACAGAATGTTATTCATGCAAACTCCAGCAGATGCAATTCAATATAGAGTCCATAGGACCTATCTGACCCCATCGTGACTGCATACATTCAATCCCAATATTTATGAATTTTATCCTAGATGTCAAGAAAACACTGGTTCCCTTCTACATACTGCATGTTCCTTACTTGCAAAAAATTGTCTAAATACTGGGAGTCTACACAGAAGGATTTGGAATCTGCCATTGGTGCTAAAATGAATATGGATCCAATTATGGTAATATTAGTTTCACATTAGGGCTGTGGACTTCCATGATTATCAAATTAAACTACAGTATCTCTTTGGCTTTTGTGACTGCTAAAAAGTGTATATTAATGAGGCGGAAGGATATTGCTCCTCCATCTATTAGGACATAGTTTAATTGTATGGTATATCTGTATTTATTAGAAATAATACACTATTATAAGCTATACAGAACAAAATGTTTTCATTCAATGTGGGATCCTTTCATTGCAGTAGCTAAAAACTATAGAAATATCACAGAATGCCTTGTTAGAGTTCCCATGTAAAAGACACAAATTTTGCTAATTTGTGATATTATTAAATATCTCCTGATTCCCTAATTATTGTTTGGGGGTAAAGTTAAATAAGACTGACTTGGATAAAATTTGATAATCCACAGTATATGTATTTTGCATTAACTGGTGAGGTGCTTAATATGTTTTATGACCTATAGACTCTGTTTTTCTTTCTCTTTTTACTTACTCTTTTTCACTATGCAATACCAAATTATCTTAAATTTTAATATATATAAACAACTCTATAGTTAGGGTTGAATAGGCTGTTAAATGTTAAATCCCAATGTCTGCACCTTAATAACTTTGGCATCTTTTGACAAAATTGTTCAAAAGTTGGCATGCATGATAAGTCTGTGACTCTCAAGATGTGAAACGTTTTGTGATAACATCTTATTCAGTTTTCAAAATGTGGAGTGCCAAAAAAAACAACAACAACAAAAAAGTGTTTGTTTTCCATATGTTTAACATTGTGTATTGTTTGCTCTCACCTACAGCCTAGATAGCATGGAATATTTACATGAAATTTTTAGGGTTGAAGGGACCTATATCAAGGGTATACCTTACACAAGTTTTGTGAAAAAATATTATACGGGTAAAGAATTATAAGGATTTTTTGGATAGCTGAGAAATGTGAACAGTAAACAAAAACAAAAAAGTGGAGGATGGAATGAAAGTGCTAGAAAAATTCTTGACTACTATGTCTCCCCTTCTCTTAAAAATAAAACTTATAGATTGAAACATACTTCTTATAGACTGCACTTTGCAGCTGAAGGGAGAGTCATGTTGGGGAGGGTGTTGATAAGATTGTGTCAGGTCCAGCATTGTTTAAAGCAGCTTTATGAGTAAATATGGGAGGGTGGCGGGGCTTAGTATTGTTTCTTGCCCTAAATGCTGTCATGGAGGCAGCCAGTCTTTTTGTCTCTATTAAGTGTTAAAAGGAATGTCCTGGATGTGAACTCTCATTGTTTGCTGTGAATGCTCCAAGGTATGTAACATGTCCACTATACCATAAGAGCTACCACTCACTTATTGCTGCCTGGTAATGCAATGGGTGTGTCTTAAATTAACAAGCAAGAAGCCAGTGTTTGACTCCAGGTAAGAACAGAAAATTTGTTCTGCAGAAGACCACAGTTTAAATCTAAAGAGGGGCATAAACCTTAAAAAAAGACAGATAGATAGATATATAGATAGCTAGATAGATAGATAGATAGACAGGTTTCTTTTCTTAGACTTCACATTAGTGGTGATTGTTGGTGGCATGGTGATAGAATAGTAAATATATACAAAATAGAAGAGCAAAATAGCACTGCTTTGAATACAGTGTTGCATTCAGGGCACCCTTGGATGGGAACTCTCTGAGTGGGTGTCAGGTATGGGGATGACTGGCTTTTAACAAGGGATAGACCATAGAACTGCCGCTGGTCACAAAACAAGGACTAGTGCGTGCATGGTAGAGAAAAGCTGATGTGCAATCGTGGGAGTTTGTCAGCCCCTCGTTCATTAAGACACATACCAGGATGTGAATGCACTCCAGTGTAAGACATCTCCATGTAAGAACAGATGAGACAAATATGATGTGAAATGAATGGATATTTCATTGCAAGACATGCAGAGCTGTGAAAATAAATGGCAAACACACAGACAGGGTGGGCTGACTAGTTAGTTGCTAACACCCTAGTGCCCCATCGCTTCACACAGGAGGAGCATCATCATACAGCAGGTACCTGGTGTGCTCCAACTTCTTAAATATCCCTTAAGGCTATGTGTGGACCAATAAACTTGAAAGGACACTTACAATTAATGGTAGCCAAAAAACAAACACGAGAATCACATATAAATGCAAAAGAAGAGAGGCTGTGTTGTGTGGGGTAATATTTAATGTGCATCATAACTAAAGCGTATCACAAAAATAAGGGATATTTTAGATACTTCTGACTCAATTCTCAAAGCCCAGAGATTGATGCAGGGTACCATACATAAATGGCGCAAGTGGCACTTTGCATCCAAAAATGGGCCCTCAGGTTTTCACAAAAGCAGCCTGCATGAAACGCAGGCTGCATGCACCAAAGCAGGCTTGTGCCAGCCTTGCCTCACAAAATGGGTTGCGGCATAGTGCTAGGGGGCTTGTGGCAGATGCAAGCTGCCATATGTTTGAATGTGGGATTCACAAAACTGTGCCAAAGGGAGAATTTCTAAGTGCCCTTAGACATATCCATCTGGGAGAATGTAGCATCTTGCGTCACCCTGGGACTGTCCTGCTCTATGTGCTTGATGTGCTGTGGTCCCCCCTCCCCAATCCCTGATGTCACCTGCTGTTTTAATATTTAATACGCTGTCATTTCCTGGTGGTCTAGTGTCCCCCACCATCCCACCCCAGCAGGTAGAGCCCCCCCACCCCACTCCCCTGATCCCAAAACATAGCTGGCAACTGGCACATCCCACCTCTCACTCCATGGCTGTCCACTGACTGAACTGCCACTGAGCACATGCTGTAATGTGTACAGTGCTCAATGAAGTCCTTTTGGGATTGGGAATTCAAGATTGGGGAAGCAGGGTGGTTGGCACTACTTGCTGGGGTGGGGGGCACTACACCACCAGTAAAAGGCAATGTATTAAATATTAAAACAATGGGCAAAATCAGGGATTGGGGAAGGGAAAGCTAGAACACCAGGGAAGGGCAATGTATTAAATATTAAACAATGGACAAAACTGGGAATCGGGAAGGGAGCCACTAGAACACCTGGGAAGGGAAATTTATTAAATATTAAACAACTGGTAAAATCAGGGATTGGGGTGGTGGGGCCACTATACCACTAGGGAAGGAAGAATATTTCTATATTTAACACACAGGTGACATCGGGCATTGGGGCAGGGAGGACACTACACCACTGGGGAAGGGGGTTTCTTTGTTTGACCTGGGAATCAGGGATGGGTGGACTCTTGCTGTAGCCACAGGAGCTTGCAGCAAAACCCTCTCCTGTGCCAGGTGTTTGTCACATGGGAGATGGTGTAGCAAGTGTGGGGGCTTAGGCCCCAGGACCCCTCCTGTACCAGAATTTGGTGCACCAGGCTTTGGCACAAGCTACTGTTTGCCACAGTTTGTGCTGATCTAAGCCCCCTGAGAGAATCAAGCCATTTGTCTTACATTGCATTTTAAAGCACATTTCCAATAACACAAACACACACACACACACACAATAACAGATACAGTTCAGAGAGTCATGTCAGGGCTGAAAATTCTACAAAATAGTAAGTATCAAAACTGAAAATTGCAAAGGTATAAGTTTGACATTCATTACAATTCCAGAATAAGGTAGCAGTTCAGACACAAATCTGAAAAGAAAGAAACACAGGCAACAGGGGTAGTGGTTATCAAATCTCCCTTTGAGAAACTGTCATGTCATCTATTGCATATGACAGTGGGATCTGTCCATAAGAACAGTCATTCCACCCATGAAAATAGAGAAACTGTACAAATGGGGTGTGAAGGTGGGGTGGGGTGGGAATGAGAACAGAAAAGGAGGGGGAAGAAAAGATAGACAGAAAAAAAGGTGGTGAGAGACAACAAATAAATGTATTAATCATTCATTGTGTTTTTAGTGAAAGAAAAGAAGAACATCACATAAGCTTTTAGAACAGTTATAACTGAAACTTACAGAAATGATTTCAAGTCCCACTCCAATTTAAATCCCTAGGTTTTGATGTTTTTAGTGAGAAAATCTAGCAACTTTCTATCTATAGTAGTTTCAGCATTGCCCTTCCCTTTACCAGTCTTAATACATACAATGCTCATAAATCTGAGCTCATCTGGATTAGCAAAATGGTACTCAGAAAAATGAGAGCCAACATGGTTACTGAGAGCTTCATTCCTAATGTCTTGAATGTGTGTTTGTATTCTTTGCTTTAAGGATATGATGGTTCTGCCAATGTACACTGTGGTGCAAGTGCACCAGAGCATATAAACAACAAAGCTAGCATCACCTGTGATCAGTTCCCTAACCTCAACAACCCTGGGACAGTTTTCCAGTTCTAGGGTTCACAATTGATATTGTAGCACGCATTACAGTGACCACATCTGTACATTCCTGTTGGGCATGGAAGGGGGTAACCAATTAAGATAGTATGGCCTGTCAGTGGCATTTCTATACTGGATATGGAACAGTTTGTCCCTAAAATTGAGAGCTGTAAAGAAGGAAATCCTAGTGCTAGGACCCAGTTCTTCTGCTTATATCTGGTCACTCAGTAGTACCAGCCAGTACTCTGTTCCTTCATCCCATTAAACTCAGTTATAAAGCCCACCAGTTCCTTAGAAGATGTTAGCTTCTTTTTGGGCATCAGTAGATCAGATCTATTGTGACTCCTAGCTTTACTTCTGGTCTCAGTCAAACTGCCATCCCTGTATCCATGATCAAGAAATCTGGCTGTTAAGTCATTGTCTTGTTTGTCAAGTTCTGAAATATCTGAACAGCTACATCTCAAATGCAAATACTTGCCATACGGGATAGATTTATTGAGAGCTTTGGGATGTGCACTGTTAGCCTGGAGCAAGCTATTGGCAGGGGGAAGGCTTGTGATATGCTCTAGTGGTGACTTTTGTTGCCATCAGCACCCAGTGTTATATCCAGGAAACTCAATGTATCACTGTCAATGGTGCTAATGAAACGTACGTTAAAATCATTTACATTAAGCCAAGTCATGATTGTCTTAGCCTTAGCTTTTGTCCCTTACCACACACAAATGATGTCATCAAGTTTATCTAAACCAAGATGGAATGTGTTGTTGAAAGGGATTCATAGCTAAACTGGAGACCTGGACTTCTTACATGTGCCTAGAAAGAGATAAGCAACCATTGCTGCCCACCACGGTGGTCACACATTGGTGGAGGTAAAAACTTCTGATCAAAATTTAAGTAACTGTGTTTTTAATACAAAATGAAGTTCTTTCAGTAAGCACTCAGACATGGGAATGGTGTCCAAAAAGTGAGCATATACATGTAACCCTGTGTTATGCTCAGTAGAAGCAAATAGTGTACACTAGCTGATATAACAGTAGGCGGAGCTAATTTAATATAGCTGATGTAACCTCTCACCCTTTGCTCAAGGAGCCCTTGGTTAATGGCTCCTTGAAGGAGTTGAGGCAAGTCGGTTGAAGGTTGGAGAGAGCCTGGCGGAGGTCCGGCCATGATGCTGATAGGCTTAGGTTGATGGCACATTATGATAGCTATCAATCAGAAATCACCCATAAGAAGGCAGAATTCCTGTCCAGGGAGATCTCTGCTTCACAAAATTGACCAGCTCAGCTTTTCCAGACTGTTGACAGATTGTGCAAGCCAATCTGTCTCCAGCCAGAGAAGCTTTTTCTCAACTAAGATCGGAGGAGTTTGCTCGATTTTCCACAGATAAGGTTGCCAGTATCAGGTCTGGCATCGGTCCGGCCTCTCCTATGACAGATTGCAGTGATCAACAGGAGGTGGCAAGCATTCAGTCTGTCTGGCCACACTTTTACCTGCCGGAATTCATAGACATTGTGAAGACCATCCAAACAATGCACCCAATCAGTTGTAGTTTAGATCCGGGCCCTACACCCCTTTTAGTGGGATTTGTAGATGTTATCTGCCCGATCCTTGCTGAAATTGTCTGGAAGTCCTTGGAGAGTGGAGTCTTTCCTGACCCCTTCAAGTAGGCAGTCATTCAGCCACTCCTTAAGACATCCTCCCTGGATTCAGACTGTCTAGCTAACTACCAGCCTATCTCTAACCTGCCATTTGTTGGTAAGGTTATTGAAAAGGTGGTTGCGCTGCAATTGATTGATCATCTTACAACATACAATGTCAATGATTCTCTCCAGTCTGGTTTCGGGAAGAAGCATAGCACGTAGACTGCTCTTGTCAGGATATTGAATTACCTCCTCATGGCTAGAGATCGAAAGTCTCGTACCATTCTGATCCTTCTTGATCTCTCTGCTGCATTTGACACGGTAGACCACAGGGTGCTATTGGAGTGTCTGCAGCTTTTTTGTGGGCTGTCTGGTACAGTCCTTAAATGGTTCCATTCTTTCCTCATGGGCAAGTCTCAGAGAGTTACCACCAGAATTTATTCCTCTGGTTCTCACTCCCTGCTCTGTGGGGTGCTGCAGGACTCCATTTTGGCCCCCATGTTGTTTGTAGTGTACATGCTGCCATTGGGAGATATCATCAGGTGATACAGTCTGAGTTTTCACTGCTATGCAGATGATACTCAGTTATATATGTCTTTTCTGCCCAGACAGAATGATGCACTTTCCATGATAAATAATTGCCTTGCTGAAATCAGGACTTGGATGAGTTCTAGTTGGTTGAGACTGAATCCAGAAAGACTGAAGTGCTGGTAGTGCATCCAGGTCATCTGGGGGTGGGTTTGGGGGCTGGACAACCATCAGGTTTGTTGCTTGGTGGTATACAGCTCACTACCTCAGACCACATGTAAAACCTGGGTGTTATTTTCGGTGATGGTTTGACTCTAAAGCCTCAGGTTTCAGCCATTGTTAAATCATCCTTTTATCATCTTAAGAATATCACCTGGGTAAAATACCTGGTTCCTCCAGATGATCTTCCAACATTGGTCCATGCCTTTGTCACCACCTGTCTTGATTACTGCAACTCCCTCTACCTAGGGCTACCAGGGGTTAATATCCACCACTTGCAGCTGGTGCAGAATGCGGCAGCCAGGCTCCTGACTGGGACTTCTATAACCAGTCATATTATGCCTGTGCTCCATGAACTGCACTGGCTGCCTGTTCAGTGTCGGATCACCTTTAAGGTTGGTTTGCTAACCTTCGAAGCCCTACATGATCAGGGACCCAGCTACCTGCAAGATCTCCTTGTATCCTACTGCCCCCTCCGCCCTCTCCATTCCACTGATGAGGGATTGCTGGAGATTCCCAGGGTACGACTGAAGACTTCTGGTTCTCTAGTTTTTTCTTTCTCGGCTCCAACCCTGTGGAATTATCTAGCTCATCAGTTGAGAGAATGCCTGACCATTGATAGGTTTAAAATTGAGTTAAAAACTTATTTGTTTGATTTAGCTTTCCCAAAAATATTGATAATTTATTTTATTGTTCTTTTAATCTTATGTATATTGTTGCACTTGGTTTTATGTACAGCACATTGGTTTGGAAAGGCACTATAAAAATAAAGCTTGAATTGAATTGAAAAAGTTTGTGGGTTAAAAACATTTGCAGGAACTGCTTATGTAGTTCAGTAAAGGAGTTTGAGCAGCAAGTGATCTCCAGTGGTTCCTCATACTTTACTTGGTGTCAGAAGAGAAAAAATAAACTTGCAAAAAGAAGGAAAGAAATAGAGCAGCTTAAATCTCCAAACAGTTTGTGTCTAGAAAGCAATTTGGCAGAAAGCTGGAGAACATGGATACAAAAATGTGAGCTTTTCATGACAACAAGTGGAATAGCAGAGATGTCTGAAAAGGCAAAGTGCACCATGTTTTTGCATGTAGTTGGAGAAAAAGCGATAAAGGTATTTAACACTTTTGACTTTACTAATACAGAGGACAGAGGCAAGATAACAGTGTTAAAAGAAAAGTTTCAACAGTATTGTGAGCTGAGAAAGAATATGCCACATATTAGACACATGTTCTTTACCAGAGGGATCTATGATGGTCAGTTGACAATTTCATTGTCAACCAATGTTACAGTGACTCCTTTATGTTGACTGCATTTGTGGTTGGCATAAAGAGAGTCACTACAGACATCCTGCACTGATACTACAGTGACCTGGCACTGTTGTCGTTGTAGTGTTGGTTGCTGTAAAATTGTCACCATAGTGACAGTATACCTTACTGGAGCACAAAGGCCATTGGAAATGATATATATATGTGTATGTTACTGATTTTAAAAACAAGGTCAAGAGTTGTGAGTTCGGGCAGCTAACTGAGTCACTTATAAGGGACAAAATTGTTTGTGGCATTAAAGATGATCAAGTCAGTGGCAAATGTCTTTGAGAAGTGGGCCTCACATTACAAAAATTAATTGATATATGCCATGCAAGTGAGGTTAGTCACAGCCAGGTGAAAGTACTTAATGATGAAGCAGAAATGCAAGTCCATAAACTAAAGAAACTAACATCAGAGTATAGTATATTCAAAAAGAGCAACTCAAGAAAAACAAAAGAAAACACAAAATATGAAACCAAAAGTGGCAGCTGTGGTTACAAATGTGAAAGATGAAAGTGTACTGCCTTTGGACAAACATGTACAGCCTGCCACAAGAGAAACCACTTTACAAAATGTGTAGAAAACAGCCTCAGACTCAGCCTAGAAAAATACATGTGTTAGACAAAGAAGATGCTGAAGCAGAAATGTTTATTGGAACAATTCTGGTAGGATAAAACAGAGATGAGAGCAAAGTGCATATTTGAGCTGTTAGTGTTAAAGATGTTATTTTGGACAAAATGGATTGGACAGAAATATTTAACTCTTAGGCTGCCAACAGAATTAGAACATATGGTAATTCTGGACTGATTCATCAGTCTATGGCACAACAAGGGTTAAAATAAACGAGGAAGTTCAATTCAGGCTTTATACTGGAGCAGAATATAATGGTATATCAACATGAATGTTTAAGATGCTGAATTTAAAAGATAAGCTGCACAAGCCAAGGTACAAATTAATTATTCACTCAGGACACCAGATGATTCCAAAAGGGCAAAAGAAGCTTACATGAGAATTTAAAGGCCAGGAACATGGCATCTAGTTCCAAGTAATTGATCAAAATGCACCAGCCATATTGGGTCATGCAACACGCTTGCAGTTAAGCATGCTGAAAAAGGATCTTTACTGTAGATAGAAGAGGAAGAGCCATACTGGATAACTTTGAAGACATGTTCACAGGTCTAGGATGTGTACCAGGACTGCACCATATCCAGATAGACCCCACTGGTAAACCTGTAGTGCAACCACCCAGGAAAGTGCCAGTAGCACTGAAGGATAGAATCAAAGCAGAACTTGAAGGAATGGAAAAATTAGATGTCATTGCAAAACAAACTGAGCCTACAAACTGGGTTAACAGCATTGTAACAGTAGTAAAGTCTGATAAGCTAAGCATCTGTATTGATCCAAAAGATGTAAACTGCAATAAAAAGAGAGCACTACCCCCCATGAACAGTAGAAGAAGTAGTAGCTGGAATGCTAAGTGCTAAAAAAAACATAAGGGGGTTATAGCATAGCTGATGTAACAGTAGGTGGAGCTAATGTGATATAACTGATGTAACAGAAAGTCATGCATTGAAAATATGTACTGGAAGTGCTCTGGAGTCATACACTATTGGCTTTTTGTCTTGCGTTATCACTGCTCCCAGGTCTTCTGAGCTGGCATCCACAGATATCGTCACTAGTTTAATTACATCATAGAACTTAATAGCAGGTGCATGAGTTACCAGATTCTTATGGTCTTGAAAGCTATTTTTCAGCTGTTGTTCCCAGTACCACTGGACCTTGTTCTTCAGAAATGTTCTTAATGACACACTTACTTCAGACAAATTGGGAATGAATATCACTGAACCCCGAATCATACCCATGAGCCTCAACAGAGCTGGTTTGTCCTCCTATTCTGGCATCTGCTGAATAGCTCCCACTTTCTCTGGGTCTGGATTTAACCCTTCTCTGCTCAGAACATGACCTTTGTTGCTTATTTCACTCATTTGTTTTCCTTTTTGCTAACTTTTGATTTTAATAAGATAACTGAACTGAAAAAAATGAAGGGAGATGTTGCATAGCTGATGTAACAGTAGGTGGAACTAATGTGATACTACTGATGTAACAGAAACTCATATGTTGAAAACATGTTCAGAAAGTGCTTATGCAGTTCAACAAAGGAGTTTGAGCAGCACGCAGTCTCCAGTGGCTTCTCATACTTTACAAAAAGGGCCTCAATGTTGATGCTTAACCACACAAATTCATCACACCATTCAAACTCTTAAACTTTTAGCAGGATGTCCATGGTGTCCCTGAGGTGGGAGCCCAGTATCCTCACACAATCCTTGAGAAAGAAATCTAAAAAGTGGCAAAGATTATTGGAGAGGGATCCCACCCCAGAGACAATGGGGCAGTCTTGTGGGTTGTCTAGATTATTATGCACCTTAGACAAAATAAAAAAATATAGCAATTGAAGAGGAACCTGGACATAAGAAGTTAAATTCATCTTCAGAACGGCTGTTAGATTCTCTCCCTTTTTTTTACAAATCTAGGTGTCACTTCTATATTTGGAACTCACTCCCTGATGAAGGTTCACATAAGCAAAGCACAGGGGCATCTGCGAGATGGCAAACAACTGCTTGGCCCACAATTCAGCATTTCTTGCAATAAAATATCCATTTATTGCTGACTGGATTTGTCTAATCTGTTCTTACATGGAAAGTTCTTATACTGGAGCGTAGTCACATCCTGATATGTGAAGTATTCTTGGCCTTGCTGGGAGGGCTAGAACAGCTTATTTTTTTTGATTACAGCTGTTTTAGCAGGGTTTTTGTTCCCAATGTCAAATACCTGGAATAATGGCAACTATTTGGTATTCAGTCCCAACTTTTATTTTCATTGAGTACCACATTTTTAGCAAAGTTTTTTTGTTCCCAAGGACAAATGCCTGGAACAATGGCAACTACCTTGTATTCAGTCCCAAGTCCCACATTCCCATCATTTGTGTTATTTGAGAGCTGATACATAATGTATTTCAATTCTACTGTAAAAGCAGGTTCTACTTGCAACATCACTGATCCTATGGTTACTTTCATGAAGCTGTCATATGGTTGTTCTGTTTACCTTAGTGCATTATCTGGAAGCCGGTGGATGGAAGCATGTGTATTTGCAAATAACACAATACGTTTGTGTTTCTCCTTCCCAGCAGGCAGAAAGGTTGTCACCACTAATCACCCAACTTGCTCCCTACAGAATATATAACGTTCTGCTACCCAAACATAAAAAAATGATTCAGGTACTTATCTCATTTTTTGCATGGTGTCATCATCTGCTTGAGCAATTTGTCAAAGCAAAGAACTAAAAAATAAACTCCTCATTCATCACAAGTACAAAGTGGATGTCATCTGCCTAAAAAATGTCTCAGGTACTTATCTTATTTTTGTCTGGTGTCATAATCTGCTTGAGCAATTTGTCAAACAAAAAACTAAATAGTACACCTCATTCACCACAAGTAGGAAGTGGATATCATCTGTTTCTCACACAGCACTACTGTCTTCTCCAAAAAATCTAGGTCCATCACTGTCTGCTGCTATTACAACTACTGTCAACATTCACTCTGTTTGCTTCTGCTAGTATGCACATGTGCATTACTACAGTGGCACAGATACACAGAATGGCAGTGGGCAGCAGAGGCATATGTGCTATCATAGTAATGAACATGTGCATACAACCAAATGTGCATGTGCATTACTAAAGTAGCAGAGATGCAGACAGTGGCAGTGGCCAGGAGAGGTATCTATGATACTATAATAATGTGCATGTGCATGCAAGCACAGATGCATGCAAATTATTATAGTAGCAGAGATGCAGAAAGTGACAGTGGGCAGTAGAGGTATCTCTTCTACTATAGTAATACACATGTGCACCCTAGTATGTGTACATGTGGATTACTAAAGTAGCAGAGATACAGAAAGTGGCAGAAGGCAGTAGAGGTATATATACTACTGTAGTTTTAAAATAGAAATTCACAAAATTGATTGATCTCCAATGTACAATATAACTGATACAGATGATGCAGTGAGCTTTCTCAACATACAGTACAGATAATGGAAATTGTTGATATTTATGCACCAAAAAAAAAAAAAAAACAGGATAAGAACAAAAAAACACACCTTGGTTAAATTCTAAATTGGTAAGTTAATTTAAAATAAGACACTCTTTATGGCAACAGTATTAAAAATTAAATACAACAAATGATATAAATAATTAGCGTAGAATTAGAAATACTTGTAAAGTGGAAACAGAGCAGTTAAACAGACATACTACAAAGAGGAACAATTGAAAAAACGTAGTAAATCCATGAAAATTATGGGAATTATTTATAGAATTTTAGCAACCTTTATGTACGGGTAAGATAAATAAACTCAAATTTGGAAAAACTGTACTAAGTAATGATAAAAATGTATCATATGCCTTCAATTAATTTTTTACAGATATGACCCAGTACAAAAAACAGATAGACCAGAATTTTGAAAATTTAAATGATATGACACAAAATATAACCCTGAATTTAAATAGTCAAAACAACTCAAATGATTAAACTAATTTGCAAATGTTATATTTTTTCAAAGTAATAGAAAAAGAAGTTTATCATCTTCTAAAAAAAAGTATGTGGTAACAAAGGCCCTGGTGTAGATGAATTGTCTCCTAGATTACTGAAACTAGGTACAAATAAATTAACTAGGCCAATACTTAGTTATTTAATTTATCTTTATGCACAAATATGGTGTCGGATCAGTGGAAGATGGTGATTATAAAACCAATCTTTAAAATTGATGATAAGCAGATGGTCACCAATTATAGACCAATATCTGTGTTGCCAGTACTGGCAAAAATGTTGGAAAAAATGTAATTTGGGCAATTACTGTATCAGGATACTTGAAGAAAAATCAACTACTAAGTGAAGATCAGTTTGGATTCAGAGGGGGTACAGCAAGTCGACAGCCTTGGTTGGGTTAACAAGTGATATATTTGATGATATGGACAAAAGATTACTTACTTACTGAAGGGATCTTTGTTGACCAGACCAAGGCATTTGACTTGGTGGACCACCCCATTCTGATCCATAAACTTTGAATGATGGAGGTGGGTAATTATGTGTTAGGTTGGTTTGAACACTATTTAACAAACTGGAAACAACAGGTTAAAGTTGGGTCTACAAGATCTTTAATGAGAAATAGTCACACTGGAGTCCCACAAGGCTTAGTTCTGGGTTCACTCCGGTTTCCCATATTCATAAATGATTTACCAAACATCTATAAAAGTTCATCAGTGATAATGTATGCAAATGACACAGTGCTTTATTGCACAGGTAAAACAGGAGCGGACCTAGAAGCAAAGATGCAGCCTGTGTGGAATTTACAAAAATGGTTTGCAGGAAGCAACATATTATTGAACAAAAAGAAGGTGAAAACTATGCTCCTTGGACTAAGGCAGAGATTACAAGGAAATAGTATGAGGATAGTAGGAAAAAACAGTGTGAGTTTGGAAAATGTAGAAGCGTTTAATTACCTGGGTATATTGTTACGCAACACACTGCCCTTAAATAAATGTATTAACAAAGTAACAAAATAAGTAAATAACAAACTGGATTATTTATACAAAACCAAAAAATTGTTTGACTGCATGGACTAAAAAGACAAACATAGAAACACAGAAACATAGAAGTTGATGGCAGAAGGAGACCGCTAGGTTCATCTAGTCTGCCCATTTGTTTTAGACCTATTTTGACACTCCAGTTGCCCTTTGCAGTCAGGGGTCCCTTGTGTCTATCCAATGCATTCTTGAATACCAGCACAGTGTTGAGCCACACAACTTCTTGGGGTAGGCTGTTCCACGTGTCCACCACTCTTTCTGGGAAGAAAAATTTCCTGTTGTTGGTAGAGAACCTCTACCCTTGCAGCCTGAGTTCATGTCCCCGGTCTTGGAACTCTTCTTGAAGTGAAAAAGTTCCTGTGCCTGTACCTTGTTAATGCCTTTTATGTACTTGAATGTTTCAGTCATGTCCCTCTCTCTCTCTCTCTCTCTCTCTCTCTTCTTTGCTTCAGGGAGTACATATTCAGTTCCCTAAGTCTTTCCTCATAGGACATGTACTGCAGACCCTGAATCATTTTTGTCACCTTTCTCTGTACTGATTCCACCCTGTCAATGTCTTTCCTGAGGTGAGGCCTCCAGAACTGGACTCCGTATTCCAGGTGAGGGATGACCAGCGATCTATACAGTGGTAGTACTACCTCTGTCTTCCTGCTTGTGATTCCCCTCCCAATGCAGCCCAGCATTCTGTTGGCCTTCACTGTTGCCTTCTCACACTGCTTACTAATCTTCAAGTCATCTGAGATTATGGTTCCCAGATCTCGTTCCTGGTTTGAGGCTGCCAGTCTTTCATCTCCTAGGTAATACTCCTTTCTTGGATTTTTCTTTCCTATTTGCATGACCTTGCACTT
Organism: Neoceratodus forsteri; assembly: GCA_016271365.2. NCBI lineage: Eukaryota > Metazoa > Chordata > Ceratodontiformes > Ceratodontidae > Neoceratodus > Neoceratodus forsteri. Next base: position 1,089,921,551 of record CM057450.1, read on the forward strand.
TTTGGCATTAAATATCAGCTTCCAAACTCTATATCATTCTTCTAGTTTCTTGAGGTCAGCCTCCATCTTGCTCACACCTTCTAGGGGGTCCATCCTGCTACATATCTTGGTGTCATCTATGAATAGACACACATTCCCTTCCAGTCCATCAGTGATGTCTGCTATAAAAACATTGAAGAGCACAGGCCCTTGAACTGTGCCCTGGGACAGCCACTGGTCACCCTGTCTTCTATCAATTGCGCTCCATTAACCTGTACCCTCTGGATTCTACCTTGTAACCAGTTTTGTACCCATCTGACTACTTCTGGACCAACCCCTGTGTGGTCAAGCTTCTTTACCAGCCTTCTGTGTGGAACCGAGTTGAAGGCCTTACTAAAGTCCAAGTAGACCACATCAACTGCCCCACCGTTGTCCACTATTTTTGTAGCGTAGTCAAAAAACTCAAGCAGATTTGTCTGGCATGACCTACCTGCTGTGAAACCATGCTGTTTAGGGTCTTGTCAGCCACTAATTTTGAGGAATACTATGATCCTCTGTTGAGTAGTGTCTCCATTAGTTTCCCTACTATAGACGTGAGACTCACTGGTCTGTAATTACTAACCTCTTTGCAACTGCCCGATTTGTGAAGTGGAACCACTATTGCCTTTTTCCAATCTTCAGGTACCACACTGCTCTCAAAGGATTTCATGAATAGAAGTGCCAGAGTGGCTGCTAATTCTGTCCCCAGTTCCTTAAGGATTCTGGGGGCATCTCATCTGATCTCATGGCTTTGTCTGCCTTTAGTTTATTTAGCACCTCCTGTACTTCAGCTTCTGTAAAGGGACTCGTGTCTACCCGTGGTCCTGGGGTGTTGTGTTTTTTCATGGCTGGGCCATCCCCTGGGTCCTCTTTGGTAAACACCAAGCAGAAGTATTTGTTGAGGATTTTGGCTTTCTCTTGATCATGTTTGGTGCATTTTCCTTCTTCAGTAACAATCTTTACTATCCCCCTTTGTCTTCCTACATTCCCGAATGCAGCTAAAAAATGATTTTAGCAGGCCAAGTGCTACTGCCAGCTTTGGAGTACAGTTCAGTTCTTTTAATTATTGCACCAGATACATTGTTACAAAGATACACAGTAACATTTAATATTATTATGAGATTTGCAACTGGTTGTAATAATAAAAATGAACATCATTGTAAACTAGACCAACATTTTGAGACTGACACCTAAATAAAGAATTATTCAGACAGTGTTTATGTTTATACATAAAACACTAAATACACATGCTCCAATAACATTGTATGAAAGATTTACAGCAGGTGGGTGAATAAAACAAGAGTGTTACATTCAACATCAACTAAACATTTAACAGAAAACATAACACAAAATTTGCTGAGCACTCACTGACTAATTATGGACCAAAACTATCAAATAACTTGATACAAATGGGATTTGAGTTTAATGTAAAGAAAAATGATTTTCAGAACAACATGAGGAACTATTTGGAAGCAAAATCTATTTGTTGCTGTTATGAGGTTACTTAATCTTGGTGAAATTTTGACTAAATTATTTCTACAAATGTTGATTATGCATTGCATATCTTGTATGTAACTGCTGAGACAAAACTGTAAAGTATTTCTCTTATTTTATTATGTATTTTTATTGATTTTGCTTTTTGTATTAAATATTTGTCTTTGTATTCCTGTTGTATTTTACACTCCCCCAGGCTGAAAATGGATCATTGATCCAGTCCACTTTCCTGGTAAATCAAATAAATAAATAAATCAATAAATGTGCATGGACATCACTACAGTAACAGAGACACTGAGAGTGGCAATGTCAGTAGATGTATGTGTGCTACTATAGTAATGAACATGTGCATGTGAGCACAGGTGCATGGACATCACTACAGTAACAGAGACACTGAGAGTGGCAATGTCAGTAGATGTATGTGTGCTACTATAGTAATGAACATGTGCATGTGAGCACGTGGGCATTTTCATTACCAAAGTAGTAGAGATAAAGAGAGTGGCAGTGGCCAGTAGGTGTATCTGTGCTACTGTATCAATAAACATGTGTATGCTAGCACGTGTGCATGTGTATTACTATGGTAGATGGATACAGAGAGTGGCAGTGTGCAGTCGAGGCATCTGTTCTACTGTAGTAACACACATGTGCTTGCCATCATGTGTGCATGTGCATTACTACAGTATCAGATATACAGAGAGTAGCAGAGGGCAGTAGAGGCATCTGTGCTACTATAGTAATGCACATGTGCATGCCAGCACATCAGCGTGGATATTACTACAGTAACAGAGATATAAAGAGTGGCAGTGGCAGTAGATGCATGTGTGCTACTAAATAGTGAACATGTTCCTGCCTGCACATGTGCATGCCCATTACCAAAGTAGCAGAGATAAAGAGAGTAGCTGTGAGCAGCAGAGGTATCTGTGTTGCTGTAGTAATCAATATGTGCATGCTATCACCTGTGCATGTGCATAACTACCATAGCAGAGATACCTATTGGCTGAGGGTGGTAGAGGTGTGTATGTTTCTGTAGTAATGCACATGCGCATGCTACTGCTTGTAAATGTGCAATACTATAGGTTAGCAGTAGAGGTATCTATGCTACTGTAATAATGCACATGTACATGCTATCATGTGTGCATGGGCATTACTACTGCAGCAAAAATACACCGAGTTACATTGGGCAGTAGAAGTATCTGTGCTACTGCATCAATCAACATATTCATGCTAGCACATGTGTAAGTGCATTATTACATTAGTAGAGATACAGAGAGTTGCTGTGGGCAGCAGAGATAGCTGCATTACTGTAGTAGTCAACATGGTCATGGTAGCACATGTGCAAGTGCATTATTTGATTAGTAGAGATACAGAGAGGGCAGTGGGCATTAGAGATATCCATACTACAGTAGTAATGAACATGCACATGCCAGCACAAGTACCTTTGCTTTACAACTATAGCAGAGATACAGAGAGTGTGAATGGGCAGTAATCATATTGGTGCCACTATAGTAATGCAGATGTGTGTACCAGTACATGTGCATGTGCATTACTACAGTAGTAGAAATACAGAGAGTGGCATTGAACAGTAGCAGTGTCTTTGCTGGTATATTAATGAACATGTGCATGCTAGCACATGTGCAAGTACATCATTACAGTAGTAGAGATACAAAGTGTGGCAGTGGGCAGTGGAGGTATCTGTGCTACAATAGTAATGAACATGTGCATTCTAGCATGTATGCATTTGAGTTGGAGGGTAGTGGGTGAACAGATAGCATTCAGAAAATTCAGATTATTATGAAGGTTGTGTGGTTTTATTGTACATCAGAAACAGAAATAATAAACTTAAACTAAAAAAAATCATCAGGATAGGATCACTTCTCTATATAGGACTTCAAATCTTACTGCTAGTATTCTTTTCCAAAGGAACTTCATACCTAAGCAATCTGGAATTTTGGCTGGGCCTGAAAGTCTTGCATGTCCTTCACCTGCTCCAGTGAGAGCACATCTGAATACTTCAGGTCTGATCTGATCTCCTATGCCTAGCAGTGGGGCTTATATAACTACCCACTGAACCATATGATCCACCCCTTTCTGCAAAACTAATAGCTTAAAATATAAGTTTTACATACAAGAAGGTTCAGGATACAAAGCAATGAATGAAACTATGTAGAAATTCATAAAAAAAAACACATTTCAAAATGTATTTCTTCAGTTCTTAAACAGGCCTCAATAACAAAAATGCTTTAGTGAACTTGTAACCCCTCCTACATCTATGACATCATAGACCTCCCATTTCTGCTTTTTTGTATAAGAATTTTATCGGTAGGGGCCACTGGTCCCTATAGGAGTTCATGAAAATATTGGAAGCTGGAAAGCCCGAAAGCACTCCTGAATCCAAGTAAGGCCAGACTTCAAATAAATGAAACAAAACAGTTCTTTGTGCTTAAAAATAAATTATTTTAGAATCTAGTACTTATTTTTTATGTGTGGCTGTACCAGGGGTTTAATAGGGAATACTCTTTAAACAAAGAAATGCTTTGAAACTTTTATTACTTTTTCAGGTAGGCCCCAGTAACAGAACAAAAGGGCTTTGGATGAAAAGGCTCCAGATAGAATGTTGCCAGAATAAACGGCAGTAGGATAATACGGCAGGTAGATACAAGGGCTCCTGGCAGAAATGGCTCTGATATGTGCTGGAGTATGATAGGTTATGCATATTGTTTACTCCGGAAAAAAATGTATGGACTTTCCACTTCATGCTACCTGTGGGATTTCATCCATATGTACATGTTGGGGGTAAGTAGAATTGTGTACCTCGGGGGTGTTATGCCAAGATGTCAAAAGATCTATGGGTGTCATGATTTGTGAAGTTTTGGGGGATGTTTAGATATATATTCTGGGATGTGCTGGGATGGAGACCCCTGCAAACATTTTAGTCAGAATTGTGGTTGTAAAAGTTTTTTATGGTAGTAGTATGTTTCATATTTGTCTTTAGTTGTCAAGATTTGCTTATGTGTTTACTAGTACTATGTGGTACAGGTGCCATTTTTCCTAGTTTGCATGTCATCCTTTTTTGTCCAGTGATGTTTTCTCCCTCTGCCTTTTGGTCCGGGGCCATTTTATCCAGAACCTTTCTGTCTGGAGCCAGTTTATCCTAAAACTGGTAGGCTCCTTGTGTGTTAGGAAGTATTTTTTAAAAGAAATGAAGTACATGTAAAGTAATTTTCTTTTTAAATGTGTAGATAAAGACTGTGGCTGTGGGTCTTTTTGGTAGAAAAAATATAAATGAAGCAAGAAAAGAAAACAATTGTTTGAGCTCTCACCTCCATAAAGTAACCAGGGATACAGGGTTTAAATAGGGAGTTTTTCTTTCTCCAACCCTGTAAGATAGCTTTTATAAACTATTGTCTGCAGGTTAGGAGAATGTAATACACAGTTTGAATTTAGTTTGGAGCCTGAAGGGAGTGGCTTACAATGTTCCTTGCCAGTACTTCTGTCTTAAAACAAGAAAACAAGAACACTTTACTGTTTAAACAGTACATGGCTGCTTTCTGTATAGCATAGCATTTTCAAGCACCTTCTGTTTTTTTTATCCATTTTTGAACAAACCATCCCATTTTAAGATTACTATACAGACTGTAACACAGCATACTATACCAAAAAGTATGGCTTATAAATTGTTTTCACTGTGCTCCATATTACAGTCATGGCTCAGTCTTTGGGCACTGTGCTAGCCTGCATTTGTAATCTATGTTAACATTTCTAAGCCTTTTTCAGGAGCTTGGAGCACTTAGAAGGACTGGAAATGAAAAAAAAAAATAATTTAGAGGGAGATGGTGTGTGTGTGTGGGGGGGGGGTTCTGCAGGTGGCCAGTCTGACAGAGCAGAAAAGAATAGAAAAGGCCAGTAAATGATAGGAAAATGCTGTTGCGCAACAGACTTTAGGAAAAAAGCAGATAGTGCTGAGTCGCACCTAGCTCTGGAAGGGTGCCACCCTACCACATACCCCCATATTCAAAAGGGAATCAGTCCTCAAACTGATTTCCTACCTACGTTGGCAGGAATTAAGCTTCCACCCCTTGCTTACCAGCACAACTGTTATGCATGAGCCCTTTGCTAGCAGCAGGGAACATCTCTGACTGGCAGACTGAACAGGATTTCAAGTAAGCTGACACCTGTCTGTACATTCCTGTCCAGTAGAAATGTGGTACCAGAGTATTTAGTTTGCTTTCATGACTGAGATGCCCACAAGTACTGGAGTGAGCAGCTTGTAGCACCCTCTGTTGGTATCTCTTTGGCACCACCACCTGTGTATGTATCTCATTAGATCTGGGCTTGGGTCTCATATGGTACAAATTCTCATTAGTAGTAGTAAAATATTTTTATTCATCAAATCGCGTATGAATAAAGGATAAACTCGACTGAGCAAAACTCATTTTCAATGAGGTCCCATACAAAATTATACAAAAAGATTAGCATACATACTTACAGTGGAACAATTACAAGTTTCATATCCTTAAGAAAATTAATAAAAACAAGATAACAAAACATACTACAGTACCTATACACAGAGATGTCAAATATGCTTATACCAAAGATACTTAAACAATTCCCACTATTGCACATCCTATGCAATTCCTAAGATCTAAATTCAGTTCTATCAAGATTACCCTACATTATATCTGCTAATACCCTTCATGTAGCTATACAAGTGTCTTTTGTGATGTAAGCTATTCCTAAGTCAACATATGTAACCATAGCTTCTTTACATTAGCTGACAATATTTTCATATGAATTGCATTCCATCCCAATGCTTCTCTTTATTAGATGAACTGACGTCCAATTTCTAAATTACAACTAGGCAGTTCCAGACTTGGCACTTGGCAATTTCTTAATGAAACCAGTTTATTTCTATATGTCTGTCTTCGATATATCCCAGATATTTAGCCATCAGCTCTTTATAAATAAATGCCAATAGGTGTTCATGGTTATGCTCAGATAGTGTAGGCCATCCCAAGTGATCATATAATTGGCATTTATGGGTTAGTCTAGGAACCCCCAAGATAAATCTGGCAAGATTATTATAACAAACATCTAATTTTTTCAAGTCCTGTTTTCTCCCACAAGAATAAAATATGTCCCCATATTCAATCATAGGGATAATCTTCATATTTACTACTCTTTTCCTTATTTCCGTGGTCGTTGTTGATCTAACCCTGTAAGGAGCCCCTATTCTTTTGTTCACATTTCTGACTAGATTATTAATATGTGTGTTCTAATTCAGCAAATTGTAAATCCACAGACCCAAATACTTATATGTATGTGTCTGTTGGATCAGGGTTCCCCCAGAGGAAACCAATCACAGGGCCATGCCATCCAACATGTCACTTCTTCAGTGCAACAACATGGTCTGCATTTTCTTTACATTCATAACAAGCCTACTATCCATTAAGAAAGCCTGAAATTCATTAAAGGCTAACTGGAGCCTTTTTTGTATAATTTCAATAGATTTATCAGATGTATATATGATGGTATCATCGGCATAAAGATGGTACATTACTTTAGAATCCAGAAAGGAGAGACCATTTCCATACATGTTGAACAGCAAAGGCCCTAGGATGAAGCCCTGTGGGACCCCTGATCCAACAGGTAAAAAACATGATTCTCATCCACCCAACAGAACTTTCTGACTCCTATTATTCAAATATGAATCAAGCCACTTTCCACTCTGACCTACCACCCCAAGTAATGCAGCCCTGGACAGGAGGACACCATGGTCCAGAGAATCAAAGGCTTTTGATAAATACACAAATATGGCCCCCACTGGTGTCCTCCTGTCTAGGACTATCTGAATACCTCCCACAACCTTAGCAAGTGCAGAAGTTGTGCTATGTAGTTTCTGAAAACCAGACTGCATACTGTTAAATAAACCAAAGGAATCCAAATGCTCTCTTAATTGGACAGCACCTATTTTTTCTAATAACTTTGATATCTGAGGTGTAAGATAAATTGGTCTATAATTATTCATCTCTGTCCTACTACCATCTTTAAATATAGATATGACCTTAGATTGTTTCTAGGCTGATGGATATGATCCTGTACTTAATGAGTTATTAAACAAGTATGTCAAGGGATAAGCTATAATTGGGGCAGCATATTTCAGCAACTTCGGTGGAATATTATCCAATCTTGTGGCTTTAGAGATATTTAAATCCAGTATTTCTCTAATTACTGTTTCTACTTTTATTTCCTTAAATGCAAAAGGTTCAATGTAACCATAATCTCTCAACTGAGATAGTTGATATGATCCATAAGTGCTAAATGAATCCGCTAAACTGGACATGCCCATTTTACTGAAATACTCATTCAGCCGATCCAACACCTGTTGAAATAGTGGCAACATTTGACCATCAACATTTATCACCTTTAAATCATCAGTTCCTTGACCCTTGATAAGTGTATTTAGTGTTTTCCAGAAATCTTTTGGATTAGTTGAGATGTTTTTTATCCAACAGATGAGAATAATTATGTTGCTTTGCCCCTCAAACTTCCCTAACATAAACATTTTGAAGATTTATAAATCTATCCCAATCCTGTTTGCTGCCTTTCTTCTTAGCCTGATACCATGCCTTATCCCTTAGTGATTTTATTTTTCTAAGCTCTTTTGAGTACCATAATGCAGTATTTTGTTTCAAGATCTTATTTTTAACTGGGGCATGTTTATTACAAATTCCCATAAACTCACTAAGGAAATACTCCCACATCTCATCTACAGATGTAATCAACTGCATACGTTCCCAATTAATAGCACCCAGGTCCATCATAAAATCAATATAATCAAATTTCTTCAAACTATGCCAACTAATGCTTTTTTTTTCCTCTGGCTTTTTGCATAATATCCTATTACAAAATATGAACTGATGATCTGAAATTGTATCAGGTAAAGCCCCACTATTTATAACATTACATGCAGCATTAGTAAAAATCAAGTTGAAAATTGAGGAGGTTGAAACTGAAGCCATATTTATTCTTGTGGGCTCTTCAATTAATTGGGTTAAACCCAATTTTGTTTTGCAAATCAATCAGAGGATGGGATTCATTGACAGTTTGCCAATTAGAATTAAAGTCACCTGCCATCATTATCTTGTGGCTATCATTATAATCAAATAGCAGATCCTGTAAACAATTAAAAGCTTGAACTTTTACCTTAGGAGGACAATATAATCCCACAATCAAGATGTTCTTAGTATAGGGCAATCTTAATTCCAGGACCAACATCCCCAAACCCTCCATGTCTTTTTATATTTCCATTTGTGTTACAATTAAATTAGATTTTCCATAAATTAGGACTCCTCCACTCCTTTTATTACTATCATTCCACCATATGTTGTATCCAGGAAGATTTAGAAAAGAATCCTCAATTTTATGATTCAGCCAGGTTTCAGTAATTATCGCAGTCTCGGGGCTAGCATCAGTGATCCAGGGGCCAATCAAATCCATCTTGCCAAACATACCCATGGCATTTAGATATATTAAGCCAAATCCCTGTTTTACATAAGCATTTTCATTCTGCTTGGCACCTAGATCACTAAATCCCATATCCCCAGGATTCTGAGGAGCACTGTACAAAGAAAATTGTTTAATGGCCAAAGGCCCTGGATTTGGATGAACATCTACACATATTACTAGACATACAACAAGCAGTACTTTAAAAATTCTGTAATATCTATTCTTCAAAGAATACATCCCCATAAGCACTTTACCTAACCATTTTAACAGCCCTGATTTAAATAACCTTATAGTATTTGTCCACTATAAGAAATAGTATCCCTTATACAGTACAAGGCATTATTAAAGCTATCAGGCCATAGAGTTGCCTTAATAAAGACATCCTCAGACAGGCCATAGTTTCTCTCACCCATGGTATTAGATCTAATTAATACATGTACATGTAGAGCTATCTGTAATTTGCCTTTACTCCCCCATCCCCTTTTGCCTGAAAACCCCATACCATCAACGTCATGCCAAGCAGTAGTAAATGGAGATATATTTCCCATGTTTAACAATCCCTCCAATAACCAACACTAATGTTTCAAGATGCTATTGTAGTATACTATAAGCTAAACTTATAAAGGAAATAAATAATAAAACTCACTGACTTATGCTTTAAACTTGAAAACAATCCTCCTTCATATTTAAGCTGCACCACTCTATTTTTTTTATGATCATGTTGCTCATGCCACGGTACTCACACTGTGTGGCTTGAGGCTTTTGAAATGAACAAATGCCCCACCCCCTTGTCTGCTCGTTAGCTTGTTGGTCCGCTGCCAGCCCCCCTCAACCCGAGCAAAGTCAGCAATCAGTGTAAAGTGCAAATAATTCACAGACAGTCACAGTTTCACTGTTCAGAAACAGCTGTACACTTTCCTCCAACACAGAAGAATGGCAGTTCATTCAGTACTACAGCAGCAATTAAAGAGTTCACTCAGCCAGCAGTGCATTCAATACCAGCAGTTCTGTGGAGGTGCTTTAATAGTAACACCGCAGACAGCAGTAGACAGTAGTCCTCCCGCCGATTGCAGCTCTCACCTGCGGCAGTAAATGTTCTGGGCAAGCCTGTGTCTTCTCCGTGCAGCACGGGCCTTTTAAAATGAACTAGTGTCCTGCCCCCTTGTCTGCTCATTAGCTTGTTGGTCCGCTGCTGGACCCCCTCAACATGAGCAAAGTCAGCAATTAGTGTAAAGTGCAAATAATTTACAGACAGTCACAGTTTCACTGTTCAGAAACAGCTGTTCACTTTCCTCCAACACAGAAGAACAGCAGTTCATTCAGTACTACTGCAGCAATTAAAGAGTTCACTCAGTCAGCAGTGCATTTAATACTGGCAGTTCTTTTAAGGTGCTTTAATAGTAACATCACAGACAGCACTAGACAGTAGCCCTCCTGCCAATTGCAGATCTCACCTGTGGCAGTAGATGTTCTGCACAAGCCTGTGTCTTCTCTGTGTGGTGCAGGGCTTTTGAAATGAATTAGTGCCCCACCCCCTTGTCTGCTTGTTAGCTTGTTGGTCCGCCGCCGGACCTCCTCAACATGAGCAAAGTCAGCAATCAGTGTAAAGTGCAAATAATTCACAGACAGTCACAGTTTCATTGTTTAGAAACAGCTGTACACTTTCCTCCAACACAGAAGAACGGCAGTTCATTCAGTACTACAGCAGCAATTAAAGAGTTCACTCAGTCAGCAGTGCATTCAATACTGGCAGTTCTTTTAAGGTGCTTTAATAGCAACACAGCAGACAGCAGTAGACAGTAGCCTCCCATCGACTGCAGCTCTCACCTGTGGCAGTAGATGTTCTGGGCAAGCCAGTGTCTTCTTTGTGCGGCACGGGGCTTTTGAAATGAACTAATGCCTCGCCTCTGTGTTTGCTCATTAGCTTGTCGGTCCGCCGCCAGACCCCCTCAACCCAAGCAAAGTCAGAAATCAGTGTAAAGTGCAAATAATTCACAGACAGTCACAGTTTCATTGTTAAGAAACAGCTGTACACTTTCCTCCAACACAGAAGAATGGCAATTAATTCAGTACTACAGCAGCAATTAAAGAATTCACTCAATCAGCAGTGCATTCAATACTGGCAGTTCTTTTTGGGTGCTTTAATAGTAACACAGCAGACAGCAGTAGACAGTAGCCCTCCCGCCGATTGCAGCTCTCATCTGTGCCAGTAGATGTTCTGGGAAAGCCATGAATACATTTGATTTCCCACCCCACCATTTGCAGGTAAATCATCTTTCATTTTTTGCGTCATTTTAGTTTCTCTATAGTATGGTCCCAGACTGCAGTTTACCCCCAGTCCACTGTTTTCCTGTTTGTGCCTAGTGTATCAACAAATGAAGTTCCTTCAGCCAACCTACAGGCCTCTTCTTGCTTGATTACAGTTTCACCACCCAGTATAATATTTGAAGAATCAGTTTCACCTAGGGTTTCAATGGTATTCAGGCAGCTGTCCATGCTTTCCTCATGCATGCACCCCTCAATCTCATAGGCCTCATAACACAGATAACTCCTTGGGAATATGGGAAGCTCTGGACAGTCGTTACACAATTCAGACCTGGAGGGAGTGGCTTACGATGTTCCCTGCCAACACTTCTGACTTAAAACAAGAAAGCAAGAAAACTTTACATTAAACAGTACATGGCTGCTTTCTGTATATCATAGCATTGTCAAGCACCTTCTAGTTTTTTTATCCATTTTTGAACAAACCATCACATTTTAACATTACGGACTGTAACACAGCATGCTATACCAAAAAGTATAGCTTATACTTTAATTTCACGTTCCTTTATGTTACAATCATAGCTCCGTCTTTGGGCACTGTGCTAGCTAGTATTTGTATTTTATTGTAACATTTTATAAGCCATTTTCAGGAGCATGGGTCTCTTAGAAGGACTGGAAAGGAAAACAAAAATTAAATTCAGAGGAAGATAGCTGGGGGGAGGATTCTGCAGATGGCCAGCCTGATGAACAGAAAAGAATAGAAACTGACAGTGAAGGATAGCAATATACTGTTGTCATAACAGGATTTAGGAGAAAAGGAGATTGTGTAGAGTCCCTTCTAGCCCTGGAGGGGTGCTATACTACCACATTGTGCATTACTAAAGTGGCAGAGATACAGAATGACAGTGGGCAGTATCAAAGCTACACTAGTAATGCACATGTGCATGCTAGCACATCTGCATGTGCAGTACTACAGTAACATAGATACAGAGAATGGCAGTGGATTGTAGAGGTATCTGTTATACTGTACAAATGACCATATGCATGCTAGCTATCATGTGTGCATGTGCATTACTACAGTAGCATAGATACAGAGAGTGGTAGTGGGCTGTAGAAGTATTGTGCCACTACAGTAATGAACATGTGCATGCTAGCATGTGCGCATGTGAATTACTACAATAGTAGAGCTACAGAATGGTACTGGGGAGTAGAGATATCTATGTTTCTGCAGAAATGCACATGTCCATGCTAGCACATGTACATGTGCATTACCACAGTAATTGAGATACAGTGAGTAGCAGTGGACATTAGCGGTATAACTGATAATATAGTAATGATCATGTGCATTATAGCCTGTGTTCATGTGCATTACTACTGAAACAGAGACAATGAGAGTGGCGCTAGGCAGTAAAGGTATCTGTGCTACTGTAGTAATGAACGTGTGCATGCTAGCTCATATGCATATGTATGATTACAGTAGTATAACTACAGGGAGTGGCAGTGGGCAGTAGAGGTATGTGTGCTTTTCTAATAATGAACATGAGCATGCTAGCACATGCATGTGCATTACTACAGTAGTAGAGATACAGAATGGTAGTGGGCAGTAGAGTTATCTATGCTACTGTAGCAAAGAACATGTACACGCTATCATGTGCATATGCATTACTACAGTGGCAGAGATACAGAGGGTGGCAGTGTTCAGTAGAGGTATTTGTGCCACTTTAGTAATGAACATGTGCAAGCTAGCACATGTGAATGGGTATTACTACAGTAGCAGAGATACAGAATGGCAGTGGGCAGGAGAGGTAGCTCTGCTAATGTAGTAATGAGCATGTGCATACTGGCTTGTGTGCATGCAGATTACTACAGTAGCAGAGATACCGAGAGTTGCACTGGGCAGAAGAGGTATCTGTGCAACTGTAGTAATGAACAAGTGCATACTAGGATGTATGAATTTTCATTAATATAGTAGCAGAGCTACAGAGAGTAGCAATGGGTAGTACAGGTTCAGTATCTGTGCTACTGTAATACTGAACATATGCATGCTAGCATTTGTGTATGTGAAGTACTACAGTAGTAGGGACACAGAGAGTGGCCATGGTCAGTAAGGGTGTATGTGCCACTGTTGTTCTGAACATGCACATGCTAGCATGTGTGCACTTGTGTTACTACAATAGCAGAGATACAGAGAGTTGCAGTGCACAGTAGAGGTATTTGTGCTAATGTAGTAATGAACAAGTACATGCTAGCATGCATGCATGCGTATTACTACAGTAGCAGAGATACAGAATGGCAGTGGACAGTAGAGGTATATGCACTACTATAGTAATGCAGATGTGCATGTGCATTACTACAGCAGTAGATATACAGAGTGTGGCAGTAAACAGAAGAGGTAGCTTTGCCACTGTAGTAATGAACATGTGCATTCTGGCTTTTGTACATGCATATTACTACAGTAGCAGAGATGAAGAGAGTTGCAATATGAACTAGAGGAATCAGTGCTACTCTAGTAATATACAAGTGCATGTTACAGTAGAATGTGTGCATGTGCATTACTACAGTATCAGAGTTACAGAGAGTAGCAGTGGGCATTAGAAGTATCTGTACTACTCTAATAATGAACAAGTTCATGCTGTCAAGTGTGCATGTGCATTACTACAGTAGAAGAGATACAGAATGGCAGTGGCTGTAGAGGTATCTCTGCTACTGTATTAATGCACATGTGCATGCTAGCATATGTATATGTGCATTACTACAGTACAGTAGCAGTGATACAGAATGGCAGTGGCAGTAGAGGTATTTGTGGGTGGAAAGCTGATTAAAGGACAGGATCCAGAGCGTGGTGGGATGTGAGCTGTCCAACACCAGGAAGGTCACCAGTGGGGTCCCACAAGACTTGGTGCTTGAACCGGTGCTGTTCAATGTCTGCATCAACAATATTGGGGATGGCATTTAAGGTGTTGACCCTTCTTCCCCTGGGAATCATCGGCCTATCTCTCTCCTCCCCTCCCTTGTCAAGCTACAGGAGTCCAGTGTCTACTCCAGGCTTGATGACTTCCTTACCTTCGCTAACATCTTCTCCCCTGTCCAATCTGGCTTTAGGAAATCCCACTCAGCTGCCTCCTCTCTAATCCAGATCACTGATTCTATCTTTTCTGGGATGGACAGTGATCATATCACTTCTGATATCTTCATAGACCTTTCAAAAGCCTTACGTTCTGCCTCTTACCCCCGCCTCATAAATAAACTGCACTCCATAGGTTTATCAGACCATACTGTGAAATGGTTTAGATCCTATCTCTCAGGTAGGCAACAGGCCATGTAGGTGGTAACACCATCTACTCCCCCTCCCAGTTCTCTTTGGTGCCCCCCAGGGTTCTATCCTTTGCCCCATTTTCTTTATACTCCTTATTAACAACCTTCTATCTGTCTGCTCCCACTCATGCACACACATGGATATGCTGATGATACTGGCCTTTATCTGTCAGATCCCTCTTCCTCTAATGTCCATGCCCCTCTACAGTGCAACTTACATACAGTGATTAATTAGCTCCAATCTCACCAACTCAAAGTGAACACCAATAAAATGGTGTCCATGACTTTCGGCAGTAGGCAAAGACTGGCAATGCTGTCATCCCCTCCTGTGTTCTCCACCCCAGATGTCACCCTTCCCTCATGCAGTTCCCTCATATAAATACCTTGGGGTATGGCTTGACCCCTTCCTCAATTTCTAGGCTCATATTGATGCCTTACACTCAAAAGTCTGCCCCAAGCTTGGCTAATTATATAGGAATAGAGGCTGTCTCTCCACTCCAGTTTGCTGTGACTTATTAATTAACTGGATCTTACCAGTATTTGATTATGCAGACATTGTCTATTGCTCTGCTCCTGCCACCCACCTCTCTAGGCTCAACACTTGTTTTAATGCTTTCTGTCACATTGCCTCCAACTCTTACTTTCAAACTCATCACTGTGCCCTCTACTCCTCCCTCTCTCTACCCTCCCTCAGCATAGGTGTCTGGCCCATAACCTTGTCTTCATCTCCAAATACTGGTTCAGCTCTCTCCCATCCTATCTATCCTCTTTCCTCTCCCCCACAACCCCTTCCCCCTGCGCTCCTGTATTTTCTGCACCTTCACCCTACCCCAACCCCTCATCTCAACAGGTCAGCTGGCATTCTCTTTTCACTTCCCCTCCTTCTGGAATCACCTATCCCCTCTGTTCATCTCACCCCTTCATTCCCTGCCCTTGAGCATCTACTCAAGTCCCCATCAGTAACTGCCTGTTGTTGCCCCTAACCCTCTTGTCTTTTCCTCCCCTCAGGCTCTTATTTGCCATCTCCTGCTCCTTTCCTCTAGCCTCTTGCCCTACTGCTCCAGCATTTCCACCCAGTTTGCTTAGCCCTTCTTTACCTTTGTCTTCCTCAGTGACTTGCACTCTATTTATTTTATGCTTATTGCTTATTATCATCTTCTCTGGTTTTGCCACAACTCATTTATTTTTGGTGCTCCTACCTTCATTGCATCTGTCTGCATAATCCAGTTTTTTATAATTTCATTGATATTTTCACCAACAATTTTTATTATGTACAATAAATGTTCATTTATAAATTTGTAATTCTACCTCTATTTGTTAATCTCCCCTTTTCCTGGCTCACACCTGGAAATGAGCCTTGGCTCATTGTGCCTTTCCCAGTTACCAACATTTTAAATAGAATAAATAAATAAATGTAAGGGCAAAATTGGTCCATTTGCATACAACACCAAGCTCTGTAGGAGGGTAGAAACAGCAGAAAGTGTACAAGTCCTAAAGGAAGATCTAAAAATGCTTGAGAGGTGGTCTGGAACTTGGTAGCTTGGCTTCAGTGCAAAGAAATGCAAAGTTATGCACACTGGAGCCACGAACCAGAGTACAGAGTACAGCCTGGAAGGGGTCCAGATATCTGCATCAGAGGAGGAGAAGGACCTGGGAGTGATGATTACTAGTGACCTGACACACTCCACACAATGTAGAAAAGCAGCAACAAAAGGAAATAAAATGTTGGGCTGCATTGCCAGAAGGATTAGCAGCAGGAGACAAGAAGTATTACTGCCCTTGTAAAGGTCATTAGTGAGACTGCATCTGGAGTAGCATGTACAGTACTGGTGCCCATATCCTAAAAAGGATATAAATCTGGTAGAGATAGTCCAAAGGAGCACAAAGAAGATGACAATGGGTTAACAAGAAAGGAGAGGTTGATGGCACTGTACATGTACTCACTAGAGGAGAAGAGGGAGGGAGAGAGGGGAGATGACTGAGAGACTACAGTATGTGAAAGGAATAAATAGGACGGACAAAGACTGTCTCTTCAAGCTGAGAGGGAACAAAACACAAGGGGACACAGTCTCAAATTGGGGGGGGGTTAAGTCAGAGACTAGGAGGCACTTCTTCACTAAACCTAAGGTGGTGAGTTGGAATGTACTTCCGG
The DNA here is from genome assembly GCA_016271365.2 of Neoceratodus forsteri. Lineage (NCBI taxonomy): Eukaryota > Metazoa > Chordata > Ceratodontiformes > Ceratodontidae > Neoceratodus > Neoceratodus forsteri. The sequence continues at coordinate 1,089,938,298 of CM057450.1, forward strand.
ATGAGGTGATTATCTTGAAAATGGTGGGCAGCTTCAACAGCTGGATAGCTGGGAAGTTACTGGAGAAATAAGGGCCAGCAGAGGAAAAGGAAGGATTTAGGGTCAGGGCCAGTAGATTATGCTGTGAGCCCTGAATTACAAGTGGACTTAGTACACCTAATGGCCTTACTCTGTTGGTTTCAAGGTATGTTTGTATTAATACAGTAGCAGAGATACAGATAGTGGCAGTGGCTAGTAGAGGTACTAGCTGTGCTACTATAGTAATAAACATGTGCATGCTAGCAGGTGTACATGTGCATTAACAAAGTAGCTGAGATGCAGAGAGGGGCTTTGAGCAGTAGTAGAATCTGTGCTACTGAAGCAATGAACATGGTATGCTACAGTACAAGTCACATTAAACTGTTCCTGCAATGAGTTGTTTAAGCATTTCTAACTGAGTTACATAAGTGTTGCTGGATCTAGCACAAAGCCCTGTACAAACTGTTTCTTAAGAGTTAAAACTCAGTTTTGCATTACGTTGTGATTGGACTACAGATGCATTCCAACTGAGCAGCAGAAACATTTTACAAACATTGCTCTTGAGCTGGTTAAGCACTGAAAAAGAATGCAGTATGAGCTGCCAATGCATTGCCAACTGTAGAAAACAATGCTAAAGCAACTCATTGGTGAAGCAGTTTAATGTGACTTGTACTATAGCAGGTATGCATGTCCATTATTACAGTAACAGAGATACAGAATAGTAGTGTGCAGCAAAGGTACTGTATCTGTGCTACTATACTATTGCAGATGTACATGCTAGCCCATCTGCAAGTGCAACACTAGAGTAGTAGACATAGAAAGAGTGGCAATGAGCAGTAGGGGTATCAGTGATACCATAGTGATGAACATGTGCATGCTAGCAAGTGTACATGTGCATTACTACAGTAGCAGGGATATAGAGAGAGAGGCAGTAGGTATCCGTACTACTGTAGTAATGCACATATGAATGCTAGCAAGTGTGCATGTGCATTACTACAGTGGCAGGGATATAGAATTGCAGTGAGTAGTAGAGACATCTGTGCTACTTAGTAATTAACATGTGTACATTAGCTCAGGTGCATGCACATTACTACATAAGCAGAGATACAGAGAGTAGCAGTGGACAGTAGAGGTGTCTGTGCTACTGTAGTAATGAGCATGTGCACATGAACATGTGCACACTAGCATGTGTGCGTGTGCATTATTACAGTAGCAGGGATACAGAGAGGGACAGTGGGCAGTATGGATATATGTGGTACTGTAGTAATGAACATTATCATGCTTGCACAAGTGCATATGCATTACTACACTAGACGGATACAGAGAGTGGTGCCATGTAGTAGAGGCATCTGTTCTACTGTAGTAATGTACAGGTGCATGCTAGCTTGTGTGCTTGTGCATTACTACAGTAACAAAGGTATACTATAGAGAGAGGCAGTGGACAATAGAGGTGCCTCTGCTCCTATAGTAATGCACATGTGCATGCTAGCACAAGTGCATTTTTACAGTAGAAGAGATATGGAGATTGGTAGTGGGAGTAGAGCTATCTTTGCTACTGAAGAAATGAACTTTCCATGCTAGCACATGTCCATGTGAATTACTACAGTAGCAGACATACAAAGAGATGCAGTGGGCCACAGAAGTAGTTGTGCTACATGCTCTTTCCACAGTAGCACAGATACCACTACATGCTGGCATGTGTGCATGCCAATTACTGCAGTAAGCAATGATATAGAGAGTGGCAATGTGCAGTAAAGATATCTATGCTACTGCAGTAATGAACATGTGCACTCTACCACATATGCATCACTACAGTAACAGACATTCAGAGACAGAGGCAGTGGGCCATAGAAGTATTTGTGCTATGTGTTCTTTCCACAGTAGCACATACACCTCAACATCCTGGCATGTGTACATGTCAATTACTGCACTAGCAGAGATACAGAGAGTGGCAGCCTGAAGTAGAGGTGTCTGTGCAATTATAGCAATGCATGTGTGCATGCTACCGCATGTGCTTATGCATTACTGCAGTAGCTGAGATAAAGAATGGCAGTGGGCAGTAATGGTATCTGTGTTGCTGTAGTAATGAACATGTACATGCTAGCATCTGTGGATGTGTATTATCATAGTAACTGGGATTCAGAGAAGGACAGTGAGTGGTAGAAGAATCTGTGCTACCATAGTAATGAACTTGTGCATTCTAGCATGTGTGCATTTGCATTACTGCAATAGCAGAGCTACATAGAGTTGCAGTGGGCAATAGAGGTATTTGAGTTACTGTAGTAATAAACAACTGCATGCTAGCAGGTATGCATTTGCATTACTACAGTAGCAGAGATACAAAATGGCAATGGGCAATAGAAGCATCTGTGGTACTGTAGTAATGAACAAGTGTATGGTAACACGCGTGCATGAACCTTACATCAGTAGCAGATATACAGAGTGGCAGTGGTCAGTTGAGGTATCTATACCACTCTTTTAATGAACACGTGCATGTCCATTACTCCAGTAGCAATGATACAGAATTGCAGTGGGCAGTAGTGGCATCTGTGCTACTATAGTAACATGCATGTTTGTTCAGGTGCATGCACATTGCTACATAAGCAGAGATACAGAGAATGGCATTGGGCAGTAGAGGTAGCTGTGCTACAGTAGTAATAAACGTGCATTCTAGCACATGTGCATGTACATTACTACAGTAGCTGGGATATACAAAGGAACAGTGGGCATTAGAAATATCTGTGCTACCACAGTAATGAGCATGTGCATTCTAGCTTACTTGCATGTGCATTACTACAGTTGTAGAGATACAGAGAGTGGAGGAAGGCAGGTGAGATAGCTCTGCTACTGTAGTAATGAAGATGTGCATGGTACAGTAAAGTGTGCATGTGCATACTGAGAGCAGAAGTGGGCAGTGGAGGTGTTGGTGCAGCTGTAGTAATGAACATTTGCATGGTAGCTTGGGTGCATATGTATTTCTAGAATAGCAGTGATAAAGAGTGTGGCAGTGGGCAGTAGAGGTATCTGCTACTGTAAAAAGATCATGCCCATGCTAGCATGAGTGCATGTGCAGTACTACAGCAACAGAGATACAGAGAGTGGCCGTGGGCAGCAGAGGTATTTGTGCTACTGTAAAAAGATTGAGCGCATTCTAGCATGTGTGCATGTGCATCATTACAGTGGCAGATATACAGAGAGTGGCAGTGGACAGTAAAGGTATCTGTGCTGTTGTCGTAATGAACATTTGTATGGTAGCTCAGGTGCATGCGTGTTTCTAGAGTAGCAGTGATAAAGACTGTTGCAGTGTCCAACAAAGTACAGTATCTGTGCTACTGTTGAAAGATCATGTGCATTCTAGCATGTGTGTATATGCATTACTACCATAGCAGAAATGCAATGAGTGGTAGTGGCGTGGGCAATAAAGGTTACTGTGCTACTTTAGTAATGAAGATGTGTATGCTAGCATGTGTGCATGGTCATTACTACGATAGTTGAGAAACAGACAGTTGCAGTGGGCAGTAGAGGTATAGTGATTTCTCAGTTTAATTCGTCTGCCAGACCTGAACTGTGCACACACAGAATGGTGACTGAGGACCCCCCTGGTGTACTTATAGCCATAGTTTTAATGGTCCTTTATTTTACCCATCAGAAGTGCTCTGTCCCACATTTAGCCCTCATTGAAAAGGGGCTGCCCAAGAATGTAAAGAAGATTCTGTAAACTCAGATTTTTAAGTATACATTCTTAAAGTGTTATGATGCAATAGTGAAATAACATTTTTAGCAAGTAAAACCTAGGTTTCCACAATGTTTTGAACTTGAATCTTCACATTTGATGATGTGTTCCTCATTCTGAGGGCCAATGTCCCAAATTGTTGCTCTTTTAGAGCATCTATATCCCACATTTCGGTGACAAATGGTTGTGAGGTATAACCATTATTAGAATACTTTTTTTAAAGTAGCTACGTTGTGAAGTATCCATGGTTACTGCACTTACATATTACTGTTCAACTTTTCCTTTTTATTACTTTAATAAATTACACATCTTGATTTGTTGTCAACACTTTTTCATTTTTCACTTCCATTTCCCTTGGCTCTCAACACACATCTTGCCTTTCATTGCTGAAGGGCATTTAATGTTTCTTGAGCAGAGAGCCTCATGTTCAACCCCTGCAACCATTTAGAAATCATTTCAAGGCTTGTAAAATTGATTTACCAACTCATTGTAATGGCCCAGATGGACACATCTGTTATCAATGTGTTACAATCCTTGAATGATATGAATTTTATTGGAAACTAACTGCAAATTCTCATCTTATAAAACTGTATGCAATTTGAACAAAAAGCTCATTGAAACTGGATTTTAGAATTACATCTAGTTTATACTGCTGAAAAAGTATGACTAAGAACTAACATTATTTACCAGAATTTTAAATTAGAGCTGGGCAAATACCTAAAAAATCAATTTTATGAATTTCAAACCTCAAACATATATTTCTTTTCACCTTGTTGCTTCCACAACACCATCCCCTCAGTTACAGTATCCAGTGTTCTAGACTGAGGGAGCCATTAATGCACTAAGTGGCAAGCATTGTGGATTATTACAGAGAGATGGGATGGCAGTGCTGTTCCTGAAGCAATTAAATGCATTGACCATGGTTCCAGGAATTATGTCCATGACAATCTACAACATATTACTGATTGAAAACGGCTATTTTTGAAAAGTGCATTTTTTATAATGTGACTTTCTGTGCCAGCAGTAAAATTGATTTGAAAAATATTATTGGCAATGTATCTTCTTTCTTATGTTGGGATGCACTATTAGTTTTTAAGCACACCTATGTCCACTGTAAGTGGGCTTTATTCAGTTCTAACCCATCTCAGCAGGCTCAAAGTTGCAAAGTAGTCCCAAAAATTATGCCCATGTTGCACGTCGCAGCACATTGTTTTGTTGGCTGCATAATGGAAATACAGAAGTTTTCAAGCAGAAAAAGACTCACAGTCCATCAAGCCTGCTCAGTTCCAACCTAAGCCTCCATCCGTTTAACAAATTAAGTTCTTATATGGAGCCCTCATTCCACAACTCTGCATGGTCAGTCCCATTGCCCACACTAGTACCATTCCTCCTCCTCCTCCTTGCCATTTTCATCAATCCCCTATGCCTATCCCACCCTCTCTTGAAACTAACAACCATCTTTACATTGACCTTCTCCACTAGTAGACTGTTCCACTTTTCCAACTGCCCACTCCAGAATGAAGTTTCTCCAATCCAGGAAGAAGTTCCTCCACATGTCCCCTTCCACATTTCCCTTCTACCAGATTACATTGGTGGCTTCTTTTACTGGAATTCTTACTAAACCTTAGCAGTTACTATTTATGCCCCTCAGATATTTGAAGATTTCCTATCATGGAGCACTCATTTAAGATGGCTGACTAGATACCGAGCTCCTCACTCCTCTACCCTAATCTTCAGACATCCATTGCAAAACCAATCTTGGGACACCCAACTTGTTGCCCATTGGAAAACAACAGCCTAACCTATAACCCAGTGCTGCAATACTGAAAATTGGACTTACCAAATGAATGCTGTCAGTACTTGCTCCATCTCCTGCTCTACAGCCTTCATCCCACATGTTGAAATGGTGGCATCAATGCTCTTGGTAAACAGTACTGAAGTTATGTTTCCTTAGCTTTTTTCTAAATTTCAGGGTATGAAAGTTGAAACAGACTTGAACACCCAAAACATCTCACTCCTTGAAAACATTACAGCACCTAGTGAGCAGTGGGTCAAGCACACAGAGGACTCCTGTCAGAAACAATTGAGCCATAGTGAGGAATTGGGAGAGGAAAGTACAGAACCTACAGGAAAACCCTGATGACCTTGAAAACTGGTGTCAAACAAACATGCATTTCACTGGCATTCCTAAAAAGGCTGATCCAGGTAACACAATTGCCTGTGACTGCTATTCCCTACTCTCACTTCTCAAGCTTCATGGAGACCCAAGTTTTGACACAGATCTGTGTCACCCCAACTTGGCAGTGAGAAAGACCTGGACCAATCCTCACATGTTTCCTCAGCTTTCCAGTTAAGCAGGATATCCTGAGATGGTCCTGAGAACTTGGAATACTTGAATGACAGGGCCATCACTTCATGATGTTTTAAGACTACTTGAAGGATCTATCCATCAAGCACATGGCTTTCACAGAGGCATGCCAGGCCCTTCAACAAGCTGGGATCCCTTTCAGCCTGTGCTATCTGGCCCTGATGAGCTGTCCATAACCCCAGCAACCCTCGCTCTCAGGCTCCACAGAATACGATGGCTGGTTGCTCCCTCAAAAAAGCAAGCAGAAACATAGGAACCAAAGATATGCTCGGAAGGAGGCCTTACAGCAGTAGTTCCAGTCCAGTAGCTACAATCACAGTGAAAACTCAGTGGAGGGGGCAGTTGAGGATATGGGTGTCCTCTCAACCAACAGATACACCCATCTCAGAGTACCTCACCAGTCCCTGTGCCCCAGCAGCTCCCATCAATCACAGGATGCATCCCCTGCAACAGCTAAGTGAACCTGATGGTGATCAAGATCCTAACTCACAACCACCATTTAGGGCAGATATAGTTGTCCAAACAGTGCTGCTTCCAACCTCATGCACCTCAGTGACTAAAGAAAATAATCAGCTGGAGGCACACAAGGCCACAACACCCACCACTGAAACAGGTTCTTCAACTTCTCAGTGATCAGTTCAGGGATTGTTACTTACCTTACTGAATTGTGAACATTTGATTTCTGGACAGAGTGGAGGGTCCTAAGCATGGAGGCCCAATACCTACTTTAATTTATTAAATTTACACTCTTCATTGGGCTCCCTGTGTGGACTTCATACCCTCCCTAGACTGGTACCATAGACCAGATAATAGTTCACAGCTAGTCCAGACAACTGCCATTGTAACAAAAAATTATTCAATGAATTATTCCTTGGCTGTGGGACTACCACTTGCCTTCCTCCTCTTGAAAACTCCACTGGGGTGAGATGAGGGAGAGCACCAAATGGACTGCAATGGCCTCATATCCTTTTATGGGCTACAGCTCTTGTCTTTGTGACTTGTGCAGTTGTTACTGCTAAGTATGTTTTTGGCACCAGTATTGCTTGAATAATTAAATACAGTAGATGGCATGTTCTCAACTCCCCTGCCCTGCACAGAGGTCTCAGTGCCACTCGTGACCACACTTACAAGCTCATTCAAGAGGTGTGTTTACAGCTCTACCTCCCAAAGTTGAGCAGGTGACTCCCTCATGGCAGTGTGATAATGTGGATATTTGTGAGGGAGCTTTTCAGGAGATCACTGCTCTTCCACTTGTAAGCTGCCTCTGGAAGTCTCTTAAGGAGTGATGATTCTGGATTGTTTTGAAGCTCACCCACAGCAGAGTCATATCCCCTCTGTTTCCCATTACAAACCCTGGAGAAGTGTCTTAACTAGCTAGCTATTGGTATACCATTATATAGGTGCCAAAATTAGGGCAGTGCAATTAGGGTATTGCAACCAGTTTGCCAATCATTCAGGCAAACTGGATTTTGTGGCAGTGGGCAGGGAGGGTGCCTTCCAGGTATTGCCCCCCTGCCCCATATACCTCTGACTATGAGGTGATTATATATAAGTACTGGGGAGCAAGGGGCGTGTGCAGGGGCATAGCGCCCACAAATAGACAGAATGTACTTTGGGGCATTTGACACACTGGGGGTCAGGATTCCCAATTGCTGGGCATGATGTTCGCTGTTGGCATTGTGCCATCACCCTAAAGATGGTCCCAGTATTTCTTGGCACAGTGCCATGGGTGTGAACCCTAGATATGATGGATGTGGGACAGGAGGAAGTTTGGCTAAGCTACTGTTTTGCCCTCTGAGAGTCCAGAGCAGAATGTCTCTATCTAGGGAATTTGTTTGATGCTGCTGAACTAGGCAAGTTAAGAATGCTGTACTAAGTGGGGGATTGCTAATTAGTCAGGATCATCAATCTGCAGCTGCAACAGGACCCTAGTGGTTATCACTGTTTGGCCAGGACCTATTACTGTGAGTTTATAACCAACTCCCCCTCCATAAAGCTAGACTAGCTACATCTAAGCAATGCAATAGTGTGCATGATCATGAGGAGCACTTCCGTCACTGATATTGACTCACCTCCTGTCGGCCCTCTTTCACTTATTGCACAGCTAGCACTGATCTTTGTCTGTGACTGGGACTTCCTACAATGCAGCCGAAATACCTCATCCCTCAGGGATACATCTTCAAGTGGGCACATCTGACCCAGGTATGGGCAAAGCAATATGCCAACACTGCTTCTGCTCCTTTATGACCTACCACATCCCCTATATTTCTACAACCCCACTACTCTCCCCAGTTCCAAAATGTTAGTCTGCAATCTGTAGAGCAATAGTGTCAGTGCTTACTCAAAAGAGATGGCCAGTCTCTGAACAAACTAAAATCCACAAAGAGAGCAGCACTCAGGATCTGCTTGCAAAATTCAGTTTATTTAGTACATATTGCAAATGAATGCAGATCCAACACAGCATACAAACAACTGGCAACTGTCATTCATATGCTGTGTTGCATCTGCATTTATTTGCAATATGCGCTAAATAAATAGAATTTTGCAAGCGGATACTGAGTGCCACTCTCATTGTGGAAACCCCCCAGTGCAAAAGCCTACCCACACCAGAGGAGCCCAGAGGAGAGACATGTTAAGACAGTCCTACAAAGGTTTTCCACCCTGTACAAGAGAGGGATCACAGAGTACCCCCTTCAAAGGGTGGGGCCCCTCATATATTGCTCTCTACCACTTGAAGAAGGAGCACAGTCAGTGGCCTAATGGAATTTCACAGTGATCCCCCTACACAGAAGCTTTTGCAGTTAAGTGAAGATAATCCAATTACCCCCTGCCTTATCTAGATGTTGTGAACCTGATGTTCTGGTCAACTACAGATTTGTTTCAACCTTCCCTTTTTGAGGAAGGTTATCAAGAAGGTGATGGATGACCAACTTGTCAATTGCCTGGAGAATTATAACATCCATGAACTTCTCTAGTCTGGCTTTTGGTCCTGCCATTCTATTGAGACTACACTTGTCTGGGTGACTCATGTTATCCTCCTGAAGAGGGATTGAGGCCTTTGTTCCATCTTTGTGCTTCTTAATCTCTTATTAGCATTTGATACAGTTGACCATGGGTGTGGTTGGATCACCTGATGATATATGTGGGTCTCACCAGCACTGCTTCGCATTTTTATGAGTCCTACATAACCAGGAAAATGCATCAGGTTGTCCTAGGTAATTTTGTCTTTTGTCTTCTGTGCTGTCCTGTGAGGTTCCCCAAGGTTCAATCTTTGCTCCTGTGTTGTGTTCTGTGCATATGTTGACCTTGGGGAAGATCATTAGATGGTATGGGGTATGGGTCTGAATTTCACTGCTACATAGATGATACTCAGCTGTACCTGTCTTGCTCTCCTGGCAGTGATCATGCAGCTTAGTCCAGCAGGTGTCACTGGTCATCCAGTGTAGCTGTTATTATTTTGAAGCATCACCAGGATCAAACCTCATCTCTCTCCTGCTGACCTGGTGACAGTTATTCATGCTTTCATTATCTCTTGCTTTGACTACTGTAGCATTTTACACTTAAGGCTACCTGGAGGTTTAATGTGATGCCTGCAACTGGTTCAGAAAAAGGGCACTTTATAAAAAAATTACCTTTCCTTTCTTCGCCTACATCTTATTATGGTCTGATGTGGATGCAGGGACCCAACATGGGGATGAATTAAATGCTTCATAAGACTCCTTCTCACTCCAAACTGATGTGAGCTGAAGGTTGAAGGGGTGGTCAATTTTCTGTTATATCTCGGCTCAATTCAGTGGTCCCCACCTGGGACACTCTGGGTCTAGACAGATATGGTATGGTATCTTGCCCCTTCTCCACTTATGTACCCTACCACCTCTGCCTATCTATTATCCCCATCCCTAATCTTTCCCTTAGTACCATTCCTGTCCATCCTCTTCTCTCCTCCCCTTGTTAGATATTTTGGTTTCAGATATGCAAACCACTGCCCCATCTCTTTCTCTCTCATCTTTCTAAACAAATCAGGTAGGTTACTGCCAATGCAAGGGAGTGCAAGTGCAAACGTAAGTCCAGTCACTAATTACCCAGTTAGGAGATGTCATGGGCAAATATACCATGCCTGCCTCCTCATATTGCAGAGATCAGAAAACATAGACACCAGTCCAGACTTGCAAAAGATAAGGGTAAGGGAGTGGAAGAGGGATTAGGGTAGGTCTACATTCTTTTTCTGTGTGTATCTTCATTTCTGCCACCATCAGAAGGGGCACAACAGTCTTGGTGTACTGTGAGGGGCCTGGAACATAGCACATGCTCCCTCAGTGTCTCTTTTAGCACATAGAGAGTCCACATGTTATACAGGTTTATTCTAATGTTTTTAGTTCTGTTACATGATGTTCATGATATGTATTATTCTGTTTAGCAAGTGGTACTCTAATCAAAGAAATTCAAACTTGCCTTGCTGCAACCAAGTGGTGCCATGTAGGGGGATTACTGTCGACTCTGTCAGTCTGGTCCTCACATCATGAGCCTCGGCACTCAACAAGACCCACAAATGAGCTGACTACACCATCATGCTAGTGATCTTGACTGCAAAACCCATGGCATTCTCAACAAATGTATTGCATACCACCAACACTCATCATAATGGGTCTACGTTGCCACACATGGAATGTAAGGGGAATTAACTCTCCAATAAAATGAAAGAGGGTATTAACTCATTTGCACCAACTGTGGTCTCAATGTTCCCTCCTCCAAAACAACAAACTCATGAGACTGGTGGCTCAAAAACTCCAGACAGGAGAGGTGGAAGTAGAACTTCACAGTGCAGATGCTACTAAAAAGTGGGGGATGTCCATCTTGGTGCGTAAAGTGGTGCAATTGTCAGTCAAGAAAATGGAGGCAGACACAGAGGGATATTGGGTGCTAGCCATATTCAATATCCCCCTAGGGGCCACTAGTGGTTGGAATCCTCTACATCCCAAATGAGGACTCATCCTCATTTTTTCATGCACTGACTGACAAAGTGGCACAATATAATGACTCCTATGTTCCTCCCCTGCTGGGTGGTAAATTCAACTTCACCTTGGACCCAACCATGGATCAAAGCCATTGAGAGCTGGAGCATCATGTCAGAGTGGCCTAGGCAGTAAAGCTGTGGATCTCAGATCAAGTTCTCACATACCTCTGGCACATCTATAACCATAGAACTCATTACTATACATACCAGTCTGTGGCACATGGGTCATATAGAAACCTAGATATGTGACTCACATCCCAGCAGACTACTTCCTTGGTCACTGCCACATCCATCTCTCCCCTAGTCATATCAGACTATCCCCTGTTCAGCTGGATCTCATTATAGGACAGCTATCCCAGCAGTCCCAAAGGAGGAGGATGCACTGCCTCCTCCTCCTCCTCCTCCAAGATACCAAATTCAAAAGCTGGATATAGGAAGTGGTGAAAGATTATTTCCTCCTGAATGATAACAGAGAAATATATGTGACCACTCTCTGGGAGGCAACTAAGGCCACAATCAGAAGTAGTATAATTGGGTATGCAGCACATTGTCACAAGCAGAAAGAACAGGAGCTAGCCTCACTGGAATCCCTTCTTGCCTAATAGGAAGTATCCTACAAGGCAGAGCCAAGGGCAAACACCAACTCTCATCTCCATAAGGAGACAGTCCAGCATGCATGACATAGGGTCAGCTGATGTTTCAACACAGCCTTCCACTTTAAACTCAACATTCCCTCATCACTCTGTTACCCAGCCATGCTACACATTCAAATTAATGGGACATATACAGTACAACATTTAACTCCAGTCTCCTTCTGAAGTTGAACAATATTTAATATAATATGAGCATGACTTCAATGTTCAAGATCAGCCTCCATCCAGTCCACACTATGCAATGGCTCAGCTTATGGACACAACTCAGGTTTAGAAGTGTGCAAAAAAAAAAAACTTACACCAGGCAGAATTTCTGCCACAGTCAGAATTTCATTTCTGTGGAAGTGCGGAAATGAAATTAGCAACTTATGTAGAAATTCTGACTTTTAACAGTGGAATAAATGTTTAAATTGTAGTTTATTATATTAAACTGTGGAGAAAAAAGTCCACAGAATTGATCACCAAATTGTGGAATAATTATGTTTATTGATGAATAATTCATCAAACTGCAGAAAAAAATTCCTCAGAACTGTTATTCCACAGTTCATGTGTATTTTTCCACAGTTCAGCCCAAAAATTCCACAGAACTTGGAGAAAATTCACCATACACATTCAAAAGATTCCAATCTCGCCAATGATGGAAATTCAGAAAACTCTGCGAAATTTCCAAATTTTCACAGAAGTTCAGCAAAAGCAGAATTCACAACTTTCACTCACCTCTACTCAGGTTGACTCTGGGCTACCTACAGAATCACCTAATAGCAGTCCTCTTGATTCCAGTAACTGGCAGCAGGAGTCACAGGACAGACAGAAGAAAAGAAACAAACCAGGGGCATCAAAAAAACACTCCCTCCATGGACCCATTCTAGGAGTAGGTAGCGTACTTACCCACCTTCAGATACAGGCAGGGGTTTGCCATAAGACACCCCAGTGAAAACCAACAACAGGTATGAGGCCCTCAGGGAGCTGATCCCAATGTTCTTAGAGCTATCAAAAGAGCCGCAACATCCTCTGACTCCAAATAAATCTGCAGTGCTAATTCAACAGACTGGGCTCCGATCTGTACCATGTGGAATGATTGCATTTTAGAAATTATGGAGGAATCTGTTTTGCCACTGACACTCCAGATCACACTGTCAAATGACATTTCTGCAGCAGATCCCACTATGTGAGTGCACCATGGTAGGCAGATTTCTGTACAGAAAGGATGGCTCTCTGTATGTCAGGTAAGATCCATTTCTGCTGGCAACCCCAGTTTAACTGAACAGTAAAAGGGAAGAAGACTTCCTATAATCTCCCCACTACAGTTCTGTGAAGATGTCAGGCTTCACTCATAGAAATGAGTCTACCAAGTGCTGCATGGAGATGTTTATTTCATGGCTTTGCAGCTCTTAGTTGGAGCCTGTTATTTTTCTATGGGGCTCAGTCTGTTATAATCATGTTAAAGCTCCCAGCCCTATGTACATTGCATTGTTTCTACTTTTCAGGTATTTTTTAGATATAGGAATTTTCCTGCTATTCTGAGATGCTTAATGTTCACGCATGTGGAGGATGTGCTTAATTAGCTTTAGCTATGTTAGGGTTGCTACAGTTCTTTATATTAAACACACTTAATATTTATAGCAATTGCCTGGACCTACTGTAGCAAGCAGCTCTTTCTCCTCCACCCCAAGCCCCTATGATGCGGAGTACTTCAGGGTTCAATCTTGTTGTTGATGTTATTTGCGGTATACATGCTGCTCTTGGGAGAGTTCATTAGACAATACAGTGTGGGGTGTTCATTACTATGCAAATGATACCCAATTGTATTTGTCTTTTGCCCCAGGAACAAACAATGCCATGAAAGTAATTAACAACTGCCTGGCCGAGATCAATGATTGGATGTCTTCCAGCTGGCTATGACTGAACCCGGACAAGACAGAGGTACTGGTGATTGAACCAGGTCATGGACATTATGGGAGTGCCTTTGTGTGTTTCTCTGTTTGAGGAAGGGGGCTGTATCAACTTAATTTGCTGATTCAGAAGCAGAGGGGAGAAGCTAATTGGGGGTGTGGCTTAGGAGCTTAGGAGTACAAAAGCAAGTGTCTCCAATTACAGATTCCTGTTGTTAGTTTTAAACAGAGGAGACTCTTGCTTTCAAAGCAAGTACCAGCTAACTAGAACTACAGCTTTCTAACTAATTGCCCTCCTTTCCATCCCTCCACCCTCTCACCCTAAGCCAGTTCTACTTTTATAGCCACTGGATTTAACTGAAAACAGGAACTTCCTGTTGGCAGTAGGAAGGGAAGGATCACTGAGACACATTAGTTTCATCAACCTTGCAGAAACCTAAAAAATAGCTCTTTCTCCCCCCACCCGACTGCTGGAGGTCTGAATCCAAGAAAGGAAAAAGGAGACTACCGAAGACTACAGGAAGTTCCTGTCCCAGAACAGGAAGGGAGAGAGTTGTAAGGGCACATAGGCAGTAGGAAAGTAGGTGTAAAAATACCCAGAGGGAGGAGACAGTAAGCATACAAAGCAACAGGAGAGGGGACACAAACTAAGCAAGATGGGAGTGGTGCAGTGCAATAGCTGTGGGGCAGCAGTGTTCCAGGAGACATTCTGGAGGCTGCAGTGCTGCCCTATTTGCAGACACCTCTCTGGTCTGAGAGAGGAGGTTGCTCATCTCCAGGCTGACCCGGCAAGGATTTGTGAAACCTCTTCCCACACCCAAAGACCACCAGGGCCACCACTGCTACCTCAGAGGTTGCCAAGAAAGAGGGGTGGTTGGACCAAGGTGGGCTCAGGGAGGGAGAGGGTGGTGAAACAGAGGTGCATCCCTCCAGCTGTACCTCTCCACAATGCATATCCTGTTCTGGTGAAGAGTGGTTCCTCTATGGAGGAACCTGCAGTGGAGACCAAGGAGAATGCTGGGAACCTCCACAAAAGAGAACCACAGGAAGGTGGCATGAGACCCCACAGAGGAAGGAAACAACTCCTGGTGGGGGAATCAATCATTGTGGGGGTAGAAGTGGGTGAAGAAGGGGATAGGGAGGTACAGTGCCTGACTGACACCAGGGCTCAGAGGGACAGGAAGCAAATCCTCAGGATCATGGGAGCAGCTGCACGAGGGAGGGAGCTGGATGTCATTGTCCACCTAGGGATAAATGACCTGGCAGCAAATGGGATCAAAGCAGTGCAAAAGGAGTTTGTAGCATTGGGGAGGGGCCTTAGACAGGTAGCATATACGATAACCTTCTCAGAGGTGTTGCCTGTCTATGGCAAGGATGATGTTGGGGTATTCCACACCATGGGATTCAATGAATGGTTGAAAAACTGGTATGGAGCTCAGAGTTTTGGCTTCACTGGGGACTGGGGAGCCACCTGGAGGGATGCAGGCCTATACTGGTGTGATGGTCTGCATCTGTCCAGGGGGGGCACAGGATCCTAGGTGATAGGTTTAAAAGCTTCATTGGCAAGCATTTAAACTAGCCAAGGGGGAGGAACTGAAAAGGAGTAGGGAAATTCCAGCATCCCCCCACAAAACACAGTAGTTGGAGAGGTAAACACCAAGGTAGAGAAGTCAGTAGGGAGCAGGACAGGGGTAAATGCAGAAAAAGGCAGTAAGGACAGGGATGGGGCTAAAAGGGGTAAAGTCATCAAAAAATGGAGGGTGATGAGTACCAATGCCTGCAGTCTGTGTAACAAGATCCTGAACTAGTGGCCTTGATGGAAGAGGGATGCCTGGATATTGTGGCAGTCACTGAAACATGGTACACAGACAACCATGACTAGGATAAAGAACCTCTGTGCGCAAACACTGAGGCAAGGGTTACCTCAAAGGGCATTTGGCTGGGAAGACAAGTTTCAAGAAAATACAAAATCACACATGCAAGCATCATGGCGCACATAACACAGAGCTGTTGAGTGTTATCAATTTTTGTTAATTAGATGGTGCCGAAAGGCCTCTCACACAGTTTGCAAAGGATGCTAACAGATAACATATTGTTAGCACCATATCTGTTAGCACCCTTTGCAAACTGTGTGAGATGCCTTTCGGCACCATGCAATTCTGCTTAAAGTTGAACCAGCATAACATTCTGTGGTGATCTGCATATGCAGCCCATGATGCTTTG
Source organism: Neoceratodus forsteri (assembly GCA_016271365.2). Classification (NCBI taxonomy): domain Eukaryota; kingdom Metazoa; phylum Chordata; order Ceratodontiformes; family Ceratodontidae; genus Neoceratodus; species Neoceratodus forsteri. The sequence continues at coordinate 1,089,954,199 of CM057450.1, forward strand.
CATTGTGTGGGCATGCATGACTAGGATGCCAACATACCAGGATACACATTCTACAGGAGGGACAGGGTAGGAAAAAAAGGAGGAGGAGGAGCTCTCTATATAAGGGAAAGGATTAAAGCAACAGAACTAAGAGTAAACAAGAAGTTGATGAGTCACTATGGGTCACCCTGGACATAGGAAATGGCATCACAATCTGCATGGGGGTTGTGTACAGACCCTTATCTCAGGGGGATGAAATGGACAAGGAAATGGTAGAAGGCATCCTTAAAATGGCAGAAAAAGGGGAGATATTGTTGATGGGGACCTGAATATGCCAGATGTTAACTGGAGTACCTTTACTGCAGGCACATCCAAGAGCAGGGTCTTTCTTGATACCCTACAGGGGGCATGCCTCAGACAGCTAATGTTGGAAGCCACTCAGGAGGGAGCAATCTTAGACCTGGTACTCTCAAATGGAAATGGAGAAAGGATCTCAGATTTAGAAGTGGGTAGCCATCTGGGAACAAGTGACCACCAAACAGTGTGGTTCACAATAAAGACAGCCATAGAGTCAAGCCATACAAAAACAAGAGTATTGAACTTTAGGAGAGCTGACTTTGGGAAAATGAGAGAGTGCCTCAGAAAAGCACTAGCAAATGAGCAAGAAGGAGGGGTGGAGGAAGAATGGGGAATAATCAAAACAGACATCACAGAGGCAACAATTCTTTGTGTGACGCAAATCAACAAAACAAAGGAAAAAACACTATGGTTCTCAAAAGAGGTGGAAGGCAAGGTTAAGGAGAAAAGGATAGCATTCAGGAAATATAAGGAAACAGAAGGAGCAGGACAGAGAACTTTATCAGTTAAAGCAGAAGGAGGCAGAGAAGGTAGTCAGAATAGCAAAGGCACAAATTGAGGAAAAGATAGGCAACTCTGTTAAGAAGGGGATAAAACCTTTTATAGGTACATTAGAGAGCAAAGAAATACCAAGGAAGGGATACAGAGACTTAATAAAGGGGAGGGGATGTGGCAAAGGGTGACAGTGAAAAAGCAGGGATACTGAACTAATATTTCTGCTCAGTATTCACAACGGAAGGGGAGGGTGAGATACCTAAACCAAACAAGAGAAACACCCTGAATAGGGGTGTCACTACCAGTCCATTCACAGAAGAAAGGGTTTTGAATGAACTCTTGAAACTGAAGGTGAACAAAGCAATAGGGCTTGATGGGGTTCACCGTAGAATTCTAAAAGAACTAAGGGTAGAACTAGTAACACCACTAACTATTCTCTTTAACAAATCATGGGAGGATGGGGTGGTACCTGAGGACTGGAGCAGAGCAGATGTGATTCCACTTCACAAAAGTGGGAGCAGGGCAGAGGCAGGAAACTACAAACCAGTTAGTTTGACCTCAGTGGTAGGGAAAATGATGGACTCACTTCTGAAGAAAAGAACTGTTGAGTACCTAGACGCCAGTGGGGCACAGGACCCAAGGCAGCATGGCTTCACAGTAGGAAGGTCATGTCAGATGAACCTAATAGGTCTCTTTTACTGGGTGACCAAAGTAGTAGACCAGGGAGGGGCTGTGGATATGGCCTACCTAGATTTTAGCAAGGCATTTGACACAGTCTCACACAAAAGATTAATATACACATTAGCCAGCCTTGAAGTGGGTCCCAAGGTGGTAGCCTGGATAAAAAACTGGCTAGACAACTGGATGCAAAGGGTAATAGTAAATGGAGTCCACAGTGAAGAAAGGAGGGTAAATAATGGAGTACAGCAGGGTTCGTTACTTGGACCAGTCCTCTTTAATGTCTTTATAAGTGACATTGGAGAGCACCTGGAAGGAAATGTATGTCTCTTTGCAGACGACACAAAGATCTGCAACAAGGTTGATACACAAGGTGGGGTGGAGAGGATGAAAAGGGACTTGACAAGGTTGGAGGAATGGTCAAATATATGGCAGCTCAGATTCAATGCAAAGAAGTACAAGGTAATGCATCTGGGAAACAAAACCCAGGGAAGAGTACACAATGGGGTGAGATAATAACAACAACAAAAATTGAAAGAAACTGAGGAGTAATTATATCAGATGACCTAAAGGTAGGCAAGCAATGTGAGAAGGTAGTAAGGAATGCTGGGGGGATACTGGGATGCAGAGGGAAGGGAAAGGCATCAAAAGTAGAAAATAGGAAGTTGTTATCCCTCTGTACAGTCAGTTGGTGAGATCCCATCTGGAGTACTGCATGCAATTCTGAAGCCCCATCTCCACAAAGACATAGACAGAGTAGAGGCTGTTCAGAGGAGGTCACCCAAAATGGAGCAGGGTCTGCACCAGAAGACATACGAGGAGAGACTAAAACAACTTAATATGTATACCCTTGAGGAAAGGAGGGAGAGGGGGGACATGACAGAAACTTTCAAGTATCTCAAGGGAATTAACAAAGTACAAGAGGGTAGCATCTTTCAGAAAAAGAGATGTGCAAGAACAAGGGGGCACAATTTGAAGATAGAGGGGGGACGGCTCAGAGGTAAAGTTAGAAAGTATTTTTTTCATGGAGAGGGTTGTGGATGCAACGAACAGCCTTCCTGAAGAGGTTGTGGAGTCAGGAACAGTGGGAGAATTCAAGCATGCATGGGACAGACAAAAGGCAATTCTAGTGGTGGGTAGGAGGAAGTAAGCTGCTGATTAACTAGAATCTGCAGCTTATCCATCAGGTAGGGAAATGGGCAGACTGGGTGGGCCAAGCGGTCCTTAACTGCCATCAAATTCTATGTTTCTATGTTTCTACGTGGGTACAGGATTATTTCTGGGATCCTCACCAATGATGGCCTCTCCTAGGCAGCAGGACCTTGGCTTTTTTCTGGACAGCAGACTGACACTTGAGGCTGCAGTGTCATTTATTGTCAAAAGTGTTTTTTTACAACTTGAGGAACCTTGCCAGGATTAAGCTCCTAGTTCCGCCTGAAGACCTGCTATCACTGGTGCATACCTTTGTGACTTCAGGGCTGGATTACTGCAATGTTCTATTCTTTGGGGTCACTGGAGGGACCCTCCACTGACTGCAGCTGGTGTAGAATGCAGTGACTCAGTTGCTGAAGGGCCTGGCAAGGTCTAGTCATGTGACCCCAGTCCTGCAGGCTCTACACTGGCTGCCTGTCAGGTGGAGGATACTCTTCAAGGTGGGCTTGCTCACCTATAATGCCGTTTATGGGCTGTGCCCAGGTTATCTGGCTGCTCTCCTAATACCTGTCTCCTCTGCCCATTCCCTCCACTTCTCGACCCGGGGCCTCCTTGATATTCCAAGGGTCAGGCTGAAAACATCCAGCCAGCATCCTTTTAGTGTCACCATACTGACCCTGTGGAACACGTTGCCACCTGTTATCAGGAGGCTCCAACAGCAAGCTGTTCAAAACAGGGCTAAAGGATCATCTTTTTTTTTTGTTTGACCTTCCCTGATGAGTGTGACTGGCCTGTATTAATCTGATAAAAGAACTTACTGATGCTGAGATGTACAGTATTTTATGTATTTAAAAATTTAAACTTATAAGTTACTATAAGTTGTACCATATTGACTCTATTTTTATTGTAAGGCACCCAGAGCCTCAGGAAATGGGCGCCAGATAAATAAAATTTGCCATGCCTCTGAAGTATAAACTGCTTTTAATATCAAAAGTCATGTTAACAATATGTTGTAGGCAAAGACAGAGTTAGCCCTTCTGTTATGGGAACCATGTTAAACAAGACACTGCATTACAAAAAAGCCTATTTAATCTTAAGAGGTATGTATGCTTGGCACGTGTTCAGGTTGTCGCATACAAAATCAGCACAGCACTATACTGTGCTGTCAAAATAGAGACTAAAAATAACTACAATAAAATACTTGTTTTCTGTGGGGGGGCTCTGCCCCCTGCAACCCCCATAATGGGGGGCTGCACCCTCACACCCCCCCATTAAAATAACCTCCTCCAGGGGGAGACAACTCAGGGACAGAAAAAAGACAAAAAACTAAATTAACAAACCTAATCTAGGACTGGGAACAGAATCGCAGACCACAGCCAATCTATGGTCCTCCAGTGCCAATGGCTCTACTCCCTTAGCCATGGCAGCTGCTCAATAGACCTCCTTTCAGCAAAGCTGTTATCCTCTGCAGCAGAGCTATCCAGAAAACAGCTACAGGGTCACCGCTACTGCTCCAAACTATTTATGCGGCATTGTGTGATAGTATGCACTCTTGTTTCAAGTGACTTATCATGATCTGTTTGGTAGAAAAAAAGATGATAATTCTTTATGGTTAATTGTTCCAAAATGCAACGTTTATGTTGTAGATAACAATGTCCTGCCTATGGAAGCTTATGTTCTAAGTGTAAATGAAGTCTGGCAAATTACAGGTGGAACTGTACTCTCCCCTTCACTCCAGTCTCTACTGCGCCTACTACATCCCATTTTAAAGAATGTCCCCTATAAACATTTACTATGGCTACAGATACCACAATGAAACTCAGTACATGGAACATTAGGGGGCTGAACTCTCCTATAAAGAGGAAAAAAGTCCTTGCTCAATTAAAAATATTAAACCCACACATTGCATTTCTTCAGCTGACCAAACTGAACCAGGCTGAGGCTCAAAAACAAATCAGGGAATGGGTGGGATGGGAAGTCCACAGCTCGTCAGGGAAATCTAAGCATGTCGTCTCTATCCACAAAAGCATAAAATGGACCCATAATACACAAAAAAAAATGATAATGATGGCAGATTGACCATAGCCAAATTTTCAGCCCCTGGAGGCCCTGTAATTCTTGGCAACCTGTATGCTCCAAATGAGGATAATCCTGACTTCTTTAATACTATCTCTCAAGCTCCATTGGATGTGACCTTTGACAACCCAGATATAATCTTAAGTGGGGGGATTTTAACTTAGTGTTAGAACATTATAGGGACAGATCCAATGCAAAATCTAAACCACATACTAAGGCCCTTCATATGCTACAAGAATTAATGTCCCTGCATCAATTGTCTGATATATGGCACATTGTGCACCCCTCAGAAAAGGACTACACATACTTCTTAGAAGCCCCTAGCAATGGCAAGCAGATTAAACCTATTGTTAACATCAATGCTTATTACATCTCTGGTCTCAAACGTCAGTATTGTACTCCCTTACTTATCCGACCATGTGCCTGTACCCAGTCCTGCACTAAAGATTAATAAACAAACTAGCCAGCCTGGGAGTGGGTCCCAGGGTGGTAGCCTGCGTAAAACATTGGCTGGACAACAGGACACGGAAGGTAATAGTAACAGAGTCCACTCTGAAGAAAGGGAGGTTACTAGTGGGGGTACTGCAGAGTTCAGTACTGGGTCCAGTCCTTTTTAATGTCTTTATAAGTGACATTGCAGAGGGACTGGAAGGAGAGGTACTGTATGTCTCCTTGCAGATGACACAAAGATCTGCAACAGGGTTGATACGCAAGGTGGGTTGGAAAGGATGAGAAGGGACTTGGCAAGGTTGGAGGAATGGTCAAATGTATGGCAGCTTAGATTCAATGCAAAGAAATGCAAAGTAATGCACCTGGGAAACAAAAACCCAGGGCAAGAGTACACAGTGGGGGTTGAAATACTGACAACAACAAAAATGGAAAGGGACCTGGGGGTAGTCATATCAGATGATCTAAAGGTGGTCCAGCAATGTGAGAAGGCAGTAAGGAGGGCTGGGGGGATACTGGGATGCATAGGGAGAGGCATTACCAGTAGAAAACAGGAATTTTTTTGTCCTTTGTACAGACAGTTGGTTAGACCACATCTGGAATACTGTGTACACTTCTGGAGAACCCATCTCTGCAAAGACATACACAGAGTGGAGGCTGTCCAGAGGAGGGCAACCAAAATGGTACAGGGTCTGCACCAGAAGACATATGAAGAAAGACTAAAGGAGCTTAAGATGTATAGCCTCGAGGAAAGAGGGGGGGCATGATAGAAACTTTCAAATACCTCAAGGGAATCAACAAAGTCCAAGAGGGTAGCATCTTTCAGAAAAAGATATGTTCAAGAACAAGGGGGCACAATTTGAAGATAGAGGGGGGACGGCTTAGAGGTAATGTGAGGAAGTATTTCTTCACAGAGAGTGTTGTAGATGCATGGAACAGCCTTCCAGAGGAGGTCATAGAGTCAAAAACAGTGGGGGAATTCAAGAATGCATGGGACAGGCATAAGGCAATTCTAGTGAGGGGGTAGGAGGAAGTAGGCTGTTAGTTAACTAGGATCTGAAGCTTATCCATTAGGTAGGGAAATGGGCAGACTAGGATGGCCAAGCGATCCTTATCTGCCATCAAATTCTATGTTTCTATGTTTCTGTAGTCCTAACTATGACCACAGATTCCCTTATGTGTAAATTTCCTATGTGGTGTCCAAACCCACTGCTTCTAAATGACAAGGACTTTTATAATTGGGTCAAACAGGAAGACACAGCACACTTTTTAACAGCCCTCCCCCAGGTACTGCCCCTCAGCAATGATCTGGGAATCATTCAAGCCATGATGCATGGCAAAATTATTAACTTTGCCATATACAGATGCCATCAACGAGGTAAAGACTACATGAGGCTAGAGAGGCAACTTAAGAAAAAGGACAGACTGTACAAACCACCCTCCACCCAAAAAACTGCATAATAAAACTTTGGTTGCAGAGACAACACCTCTTAGAATACAACTTAATATACTGGCCACTATGAAGGCAGAACTGCAGATACATAGAGCAAAACATAAATACTGGGCCAATGGAGAAAAGGCAAGTAAATTCCTTTCTTGCCATTTACACAAACAAAAAGTTGAGCAGCACATATCCAAACTTAAAGATACCAGAGGACAGATACGTAAGACTCCAATGGCCATCAATGGCATAATGAAAGACATTTATCACACTCTATACCAATCACAGAACTCCTTTGATACCCATAAATTCACTTCTTTCATTTCTAATCTCAACTTTCCTAATCTAACTGAGTGCCAAAAGGCCTCTCTAGAAGCCCTGTATACAGTGAAAGAAGTTTAATTGCTGGGCATAATTTTTTATACACCGATAACCATACTTTTATTTCGCGTTACAACCACCTGGTTGATATTTTTCATTACAACTGGGTGGTTATAATCACTAGCTGTCAATCTAGCTCATGCGACACTCAACATGAGCTCACAGACCTGTTCACATTACTGCCAATTCAACTCCCAAAATAAAAAAATAGACAAAGTACCATCCTGAGGAAAAAAAAATTGAATCACGGTTGTAATGTGAGCTGGCGCTTAGTGTAGCCAAAAAGTGATGCCCAGTAATTAAATAAAATAAAACATGGGTGGGTGGGTGTAAAACCAGAATTTTACACACACCCTCAGTGTGGAATCATTTCATAAACCCCTCAGGCTTCGCTATCGGGGTTTATGTAGCATCCCACACCTTGGGTGTGTGTAAAATTTGTATGTACCATGCTGCAGCAAAAACACTGTTGTCAGTCACAGCAATGGGCACAAAGCCGACAGTCAGCATTGTGCCATCCAAAAGAAAATGTTTTTTGGCCCCCTGCACCCCCTTATTAAAATAACCAGCTCCAGGTTGGAGTTTTTCCGGGGTGGAGCGTAACACCGGGAGAAACAGGGACCATTACAGCGACCTGCTGATATTTGTCACTGTAAGTACTGTAGGTAAGTAAGTAAGTAAATTTTTATTTATAAAAAGGTGCTCTTCCAATGTTTACAGCACCTGTGCAATACAGAATAATGATAAAAACATCTAAAACGGCTCATAATTTACATATAAACATACAATCATAGAACAATTATGTCCCCAAAAAATCTTTCTCAAGGAAATATGTTTTGAGGGAGTTTTTAACCCCCTCTATGGTCAGGCTTTCACATATTTGACAAGGTAGAGAGTTCCACAGGGTAGGAGACGTAAAGGCAATGAATCTTCCTCCAAAGGTCTTCAAATGTACCCTGGGGACCTCTAGCAATCCCTCATCAGAGGATTGGAGTGAACAAGAGAGACGATAGGGAGGTAAGAGGTCTTGCAGGTTTTGGGGTCCCGGTTCGTGTAAGGCTTTGTATGTCAGCAACATGATCTTGAAAGGGATATGCCATTGTATAGGCAGCCAGTGCAGTTTGCACAGCACAGGTGTTATGTGACTGGATCTAGGGGTTCCAGTTAACAACCTGGCCACCGCGTTCTTCACTAGCTGCAATTGGCAAATATCCGCTCCTGATAGCCCCAAGTAAAGGGCATTGCAGTAGTCTAACCGAGTGGTGACAAAGATGTGGACAAATGTTGGCAGATCCTTGGATGATGAAACCAGATGCTTCACGCTAGCAATATTTCTGAGATGATAAAAGGAGGACTTGGCTATGGACAACACAAAGAAACATAGAAACATAGACTTTGATGGCAGATAAGGACCGCTTGGCCCACCTAGTCTGCCCATTTCCCTACCTACAGGATAGGCTGCAGATCCTAGTTAACCAGCAGCCTATTTCTTCTTACCCCCAACAAGAATTGACTTCTGTCTGTCCCATGCATTCTTGAATTCTCCCACAGTTTTAGACCCCACAACCTCCTCAGGAAGGCTGTTCCATGCATCCACTACCCTCTCTGTGAAAAAATACTTCCTCACATTGCCCCGGAACCGACCCCCCATCTTTAAATTGTGTCCCCTTGTTCTTGCATGTCTCTTTTTCTGGAAGATGCCACCCTCTTGGACTTTGTTGATTCCACTGAGGTACTTAAAAGTTTCTATCATGTCCCCCCTCTCCCTTCTTTCCTCAAGGGTATACATATTAAGCTCCTTTAGTCTCTCCTTGTACAGCTTCTTTTGCAGACCCTGCACCATTTTAGTTGCCCTCCTCTGGGCTGCCTCTATCCTGTCTATGTCCTTGTGGAGATGGGGTCTCCAGAACTGGATGCAGTACTTTGAGAGTCAGGCCTTCGTCAAGTACCACCCCTAGATTACGCACCTGGTTTGCCACCTTGAGCAGACTACCCCCGAGTTGTAAACTGAATGATTTTACCACCCATGACCCGGCCGTTCTCTGATCTGGGTCCACGATCAACACCTCGATTTTCTCCAGGTTTACCCTCAGCCATCTAGCACTCATCCAATTCTGTATTTCCTGCAGGCAGTTGTTAAACATCGAGACAGTGTCGTACTCCTGGGCAGGTACAAAAGACATGTACAATTGAGTATCATCTGTATAGCAGTGAACACTCAACCTGTACCATGTAATAATGGCTCCCAGTGGTAGCATGTACACTGCAAGTAACATGGGGGAGAGCACAGAGCCCTGCGGTACCCCACAGGGCAGACCTCGAGGAGACGAGGAATAAATTCCTGATATCACCCTCTGTGATCTGCCCTCCTGGAAAGTTTGAAACTAATTGAGGACTGCTCCATCCAATCCGCAAAAGAACCGCAGGCATTCCAGCAATACCCCATGGTTCACAGTGTCAAAAGCTGCTGAGAGATCAAGGAGAACCAAGATGGAACAGGCTCTCTGATTTCTCGCCATCAGGAGATCATTAACTACTCACACCAGGGCAGTCTCCATTCTGTGCCTTTTCCGGTAACCAGACTGGTCAGGGTCATAGATATTGTAGCTGGATAAATGATCTTCCAGTTGCAGAGTGACCACCTTCTCAATAACCTTCCTTATAAAAGGTAGGTTAGAGATTGGCCTGTAGTTGGCAGGGCATTCTAGGTCCAAGGAGGGCTTTTTCAGCAGTGGCCTAACCACTGCTACCTTTAAAGGGTCAGGAAAGACCCCTCTCTCAAGGGAAGCCCAGACTATCTGAGCTAGGACATGGCAAATAACCTCAACACACCCCAGCTAAAAGAGTGCTGTGCCCGGGTCCAAACTACAGCAGGTTGGTTGCAGAGTCTGGATGAGCCTCACTATATCCATGACTACCGGCTGGCTGAAGGTAGACCAGGTCAGTTGGGTGTTAGTACCCCTCAGAAAACCACCACAGTGCCCTATGGGGAGACATTAGCTGATCTCTATCCTGACAGAGGACACCTTATCAGTGATGAACCGAACAAACTCTTCACACTTTTCCTGTGACAACGCTCCTCCAGCTTGTAGACAGACTGGATTGCACAGTCTGTCCACAGTCTGGAAGAGATGAGCTGGTCTGTTCTTCGTGCAGCAATTTCCTTGGACAGGAACTCTGCCTTCTTATGGGAAGTTGCTGATTGGTAGACCTCATGGTCCAGCAACCTAAGTCTGTCCATCTCCAGGTGAGTTTTCTGCCAGTGTCTCTCCAACCTTTGCCCCTGCCTCTTTAGTTCGCTTAGTGACCCATCAAAGTATGGGACACCAGGGTGAGAGGTCAGTGGATGAACATGAACTGGAGCAATGATATCCAGGGCCTCTGCCACTGTCCTATTATAAGCCAGCACCAGGGGCCCTGGGCCATCACTATCTAATGGAATACTTGAAAGGTTCAATACTGACATAAGGCCTTTAGGTGTTACCTGTCTTAAAGGCCAGTGCTGTATCATTTCCTTGAGGGAAGACCCTTTTCAGGGGATCATGAAACTAAACCTCAAGGTGTGATGGTCTGACCATCCAACAGAATCCACCTCCATAACCGAGATCTCCATCCCCAGGTGGAACACCAAGTCCAACGAGAGCCCCTTCTCATGTGTTGCAGAGGTAAGAACCCACGTCAAGCCAAATGAGTCCGTCAGCTGGAGGAGGTCCTGTCCAAAGTGCAAGAGTTCATTGTCGACCCGGGCATTGAAGTCCCCCACAATTAATCACCACTTCAGTGATGAAGTCTGCAGCCTCCTTCAGGAATGCCCTCCCATCCCCGGATGGATGGTAGATGAGAAGGATCCTGAGTCATGCACCAGCAGCAACCATGCACTTAAAGGAGTTGGCTCTCCCCACTGGCATTTCCCTGAGTCTCAGTTCCTGTCTAAAACAGACTGCAACCCCTCTGCCCCTCCGGTCCACTCTCAGGCAGTGTATCACCGAGAACCCAGCTGGAACTGCAGCAGCCAAAATAGGTCCTGCATTCTTGTCCAGCCAGGTCTCGGTGATGCAGGCCAGGTCTATAGAGGCTACTAAATCTGCAACCATTACAGTCTTGTTCTTAATTGAGCTGGTGTTGCATAACACCACCTGAGAGGGACCGGGTTCCATAGATGGCCGCAACACCTGTCTGAGTTCCTCAGAGCTCTTGGGTATGGGCACCAGGCAAGGGGGTCCTTGATTCTGGTCCCATTTTGCCCCAGGGTGCCTTCTAATCCCTATCATCTCTATCCACTCACCATTTTCCCATACCCCCTGAGGTCTCCAGAACCAGCATGTCCTCTGCCTTCTAATTATCCCTAATGCCCTGCATCTATAATATACTTGTGGAGAAAGTGGAGAACACTCAAAAGGTTGCAGGTCCCTCAACCTCGAGGGGGAGTACTGGCTGATCATAGTAACATCCCCGCAACACATCTTCTAGGAACTTACTCTGTAATCCCAAATATCTCACACACTCACAATCACTCACTCTTCACTTAAACAATACTTTAAATCTACCTTTCACTCTTTCACTCTTTCCCTTGCACACTATCTACCTAGTCACTCCCAACAATACCCCTTCAATCACTAATAAATATCCCACTAGCCCTAAAAAATAAATATGGTCATTAAATCATAAATCACTCTTCTAAGTTCTTAATACCATTCCTTCATAAAACAAAAAGAATAATACATCACAAGGGTTAAATATTCAGAAAATGTTCTGGAAGGTATAGTGGGAATAGCTAGCTTGATGTAATGGTCTTCACTGTGAGAGTTTCATTGTTGTGATGGTATACAGTAAAATTCTGGTTATACACACCCACCCATGTATTATTCTATATTTTTCATGCCATCAAAGCTATGGTACTACACAAATCTCCTGGCAGTGATGGTTTCCCAGTGGAATTTTATCACCTACTACATGATGCTATATCACAGACAATGTGTCACATGATTTTGGGATCAGACACCCAGAACACTCTTCCTGGCACCCTTATGGAAGTCATCATTACAATGCTATCCAAGGAAGGTAAAGACCCATTAACACCATCTAATTATAGATACATTTCATTAATTAATGCAGATGTGAAAATTACAGCCAAATTACATGCTTTATGTCTTGAACATATTCTCCCATCTATCATACACCCATCTCAGATTGGGTTTATAAAAGGCAGAATAAGCTCTCACCACCTAGGGGGCCACATTTCTTTAATGCAGGCTGCTGTGGATCTTCCCACTCCAGCTGCAGCAATAGCCACAAACTTTGAGAAGGCTTTTGATTCAGTGGAGTGAGGGTATCTACACGCCATCCTGAAACATCTGAACTTCAGCCCCAGCTTCAGTACGTGGATAAAAACTCTATACCACAATCCCACTGCCCATCTCCTTATCAATAGTATATTATCACATCACTTCCCACTTTATAGAGGGATGAGGCAAGGATGCCCCCTTTCTCCCCTGCTATTCATGATAGCAATAGAACCATTGGCAGTTGTGATCCAAAGATATCAAGATATAAAAGATATTATTTTTTTTTTAGTTAATGCTGTTTCTCCTTGGCTTCTGGTTGGCTGGATCTAGTAGGCAACCGTTTCCTCCAGATGCCATCCATCCAAGCACCTCCACATTAGGACCATCGCTGCTTACCCCCATGGCTTATCCACTGTAGTAGGGTGGTGGGGAGCCCCTCATTTTCCCTGCCAGGACTGGATTCAGTATGTGCAGTGATGCCCCCTGGAGGCACATGTTCCGATGAATGGCATCAAGTCGCACAGCCAGGGCCACTCTATTTCCTGTTTTTCTCCTCTTGTGGAGAAGAGGCATGCAGGACACCAGTGGAGGGAGTGCCCATGCATCCACACGCATTCCTCTAGGCTTCTGCCCCCTTATTTTTATAACATCAGTGCACTACCCCCCAGCCACTGCCAGGGGACAGTCCTACACTGAATACTGGCAACTCCCCCTCCCCAGAGAAGGAGAGCAGTACCTTGGATGCTCAATCCTTCTCCTCTCCTGTCAACCCCTGACAACCCATGCTCATTCCTGAACATGGGTTGCTGGCATGGCATGAGGTAAGGTGTCAAGTGTTTCAACCCTCAGTGCCACTGGGCCAACTGATTTAACAGGTATTAGAATTGGTCAAACTGAATATTGTACTAAATTATATGTGAATGACTGTTTAGTTCTAACCAGTGATGTTACACAAGGTATCCCACACTTATTGTCACTCCTAAATTCCTTTGCAATGCTCTCAGGCCTATGTATTAACATAAACAAATCAGAAATTCTCCCCTTAAATGTTACCACTATGCCAGGCCTTGTAAAGAATTTTGGTCTTGCATGGGCAGATAAGGCGGTTAAATATTTAGAGATCAAAATTACTCCTGACCTCAATCAAATGATGTCTTATAACCTGCACCCTCTAATAAAAAAAACTCCAGGAAGATATGACGAGATGTCACCATTTAAGCATATCTCTAGCAGGGAAAATTACTGCAATAAAAATGATGGCAGCCCCAAAAGTATTTCACATACTTGCTCATCTTACAATATTCATACACCGTAAGTGGTTTCAGAAAATTAACTCTCTCATAGGAAATTTTCTCTGGGATGGAATGCCTCCGAGGTATAGCAGAGCAAAATAAAGAGCTCACAGGTCCAGAGGTTGGTGGGACCTTCCTCACTTCCTCCATTATTTGTATGCTTTCAAAACAGCCAAAATCTGTTAGTTGTTTCATCATCCTCAATCTGACTCTCAAGCATGGATATGTACAGAAACAGCACTTCTAGATGGCTCTCAACCCTCAATGTATCTAGGCCACCCACTTCCCCAAAAATACCAAAAATGGCTCACAATTACAGCAGCCCATACTACTTGGAAAAAAGAGGAACACTCACAAAATGTTGTTATGGACTAGGGCCTACTACAACTCTATGAAATAACCCTATCTTCTGCATAGGACACATATATTTTAACTGGAAAGATGGGAAAGAGTGGCAGATATACATCATAAAGAATTTACTAATTCCAGACCTCAACACTATGGAATCTTTTCAATTTCTTCAATGAAAATATACATTACCACAAACTGATTTCTGGAAGTACCTTCAGATCAGAAGCCTAAATAACCAGCGGCAAAGGGTAAAATGTACATGTTCTACCTGTAGCTCAATGCCTTCTCTTCAGCACACTAGAGTTTCTGTTCAAGCATGGTTTAAGACTAGGGTTGGGAAAAAGTTGTGAATTCCACTTTCGCAGAATTTCCACAAAAATTTGGAAATTTCAAAGAATTTTCTGAATTTCAGCCATCGATGAGATCCGAATCTTCTGAATGTGTTTGGTGGATTTTCACCATGTTCCGTGGAATTTTGTTGCTGAACTGTGGAAAAATACACATGAACTGTGGAATACCAGTTCTGAGGAGTTTTTTTCCACAGTTTGATAAATCATTACACAATTCATGTAATTAACCCTGAGTTCAGTAATCAGTTCTGCGGAATTTTTCTCTGTAGTTTAATAGAATAATCCACAATTTATTCCACCATTCTAAGTTGGAGTTTCTGTGAAAGTTGCTAATTTGATTTCTGCACTTTCATGGAAGTGAAAATCTGACTTTTGCAGAAATTCCACCTGCAGAAGTTTTTTTCACACATCTCTATTCAAGACAGCAAAGAGCCTGGCTGGGGCTATCTATAAAAGTTTAAGAGATGCTGTCCCTGACCCCTCCAATGCACTCAATCAGAAATGGCAGCTTTCACTCCATACCCCTATTACTGACAATGCCTGGTTCCAATGCTGGAAATTTACCCCTAATGAATGCATAGACCAACGTAGCCTCCTGATTCAAAACAGGATTTTACACCAGTAGTATTGAACCCCAGCTTATCTTTAAAAAAATGTCTTTCCTATCACATGACAAGAGTTGGAGATGCATCTCTTCTGGGGCAGACCTTCTCCACATATTATGGAGTTGCACACCCACACATTCTTATTGGCAACAAGCAATCCGATTTTGCACTGGAATCCTTGGCACTCCCATTCCTTTCTCTCTAGAATTGGTATTGTTAGGTATGCCTGCAGCTAGAATGCAGCTTCAACCCTTGTGCAGGACAATGGCTCATGGTAGCAACTACTGAGGCAAAACAACTACTCCTCTGAAGATGGAGATCTATAGCTATTCAGGCAATTTTGGAGTGACTTACCTCCTTAGAAACTCTTGCCACCTACTCCAAAATGTTACATTATTCTATGAACACCATAAAAAGCTATGATGAAATGCAGGGCCCATATTTTCAATTTATTGCTACCATCATTGCTCCCACTAGGATTACTGCCATAAAAAATGTACTGCACCCTCCATCAGTGTACCCTGCCAGTGTTCTATAACCTGACCATCAGCTCAAGTATCATAATGTTTTTTCCTCTAACAAGAAGCTAATCCATGCTTATCAGCCTCACCTGTAACAAACTACTTGAACATGAAAAACTATAGATGCCAACAAATGTTATCTACGCATTTGTATATGACACTGTAGTAACTGTATAAGGAAAAAACCTATTAGACCTATCTAACCTGTATATTTGTCACCTGTCTTGTATGTAAACTTGGAACAAAACCATATAAACATAATAAAAAGATTAACTGCAAAAAAAACTGTTTCACTTTACTGTTATGACTATTGTGATCATATGTACTACCATGACACATCTACATGCATTTTGTGCATTACTCAACAGCATTCATATAGCTTTGTACAGATTGTGTATCACATAGGTGTGCCAACATGAGAAAGTGTGTGTAGACGTGTCGCATAATACACAGATCAAGACAGATTACAATTCTGTCTATGTCATGTCTTCCAACAGTAGCTCTTCAGTATACAAGGTTGATGGCATATGTAATGTTCCCATGTGGCCATTACCACTGTCATGCCCTGCAATATTTTGCTGCACGTAATATGAGTTCACAGTATCAGTGTGTGACACAGTCATGTGCTGGGCCTGATTTTCAACTACATTATGCTGCTGTTGTGTCTTGCTATGCCTCCCAATATTAATGTTGCCTATATGCCAGACAGTATTACTTCTGCCATTCATCTGAGCAGCATTGAAAGATGGAGGTGTCATGTGGGCCATGCTCATATGGGTGCCACCCTTGAACTGCATGGTACACTAGGACATGATAGGAGTGAACATTTGCATTAGATACTGGAAAAATAAATTGGTTTGCACTATTTCATGTCTCCTAATTCTCTCCTCCATTTCCATGTTGGCCCTTGCTCATTCATTTTCTTGTTGCAGTAACTGGTTGTGCTTTTTTACGAGAATTTTCCTAGTAGGCTGAAAGACTGCCTCAACCATTCCTGCATGCATGTAAGTCTCTCTTTTTTCAAAGATTACAGAGGGGCTCAGTGCTGGCAGGTCTGTTTGCAAATATTAATGATGATGTTGATGGGCTGATGCTGCATCCAGACTCCTTAGTTACTGTCTAATTGTTCTGCAGCATACCATCAGAGTTGCCTGCTGCTAGCTTTTGGAAGACAGAAATCTCGCTTTTAGAGCAGAAAGCAGCTGACTAAAAAAGCTACAATTTTTCTTACTAATTTTAACACTTCTATCTCAGCAGGAGTCAGTGCCTGTTGGGATTAAGCAAACAAATACTTTATTAGAAACAGAGGGGATCTCATTTAGGGTTAAAAAAAGAAAGTCATTGTGTGTTTCTGTGTTGGGGAAGGGTACTGTGTCAACTCAGTTTGCTAAATCAGTAGGAGGGGAGAGTGGTTAATTGGGGGTGTGGCTTAGGCAGTAGAAAAGCAGGTGACTCCAATTACAACTTCCTGCTGCTAGCTTGTGGAAGACAGAAATCTTGCTTTTAGAGCAGAAAGCAGCTGACTAAAAAAGCTACCATTTTTCTTACTAATTTAACACTTCTATCTCAGCAGAAGTCAGTGCCTGTTGGGTTTAGCAAACATATACTTTATTTAGAAGTGGAGGGGGTCTCATTTAGGGTTAAAACAAAAAGAAAGTCAGTGTGTGTTTCTGTGATGGGGAAGGGTACTGTGTCAACTTAGTTTGCTAAATCAGTAGAAGGGGATAGAGGTTAATTAAGGATGTGGCTTAGGCAGTAGCAAAGCAGGCAACTCCAATTACAACTTCCTGCTGCTAGCTTTTGAAAGACAGCAGTCTTGCTTTTAGAGCAGAAAGCAACTGACTGAAAAAGCTACCATTTTTCTTACTAATTTAACACTTCTGTCTCAGCAGGAGTCAGTACCTGTTGGGTTTAAGCAAACATATACTTTATTAAAAGTAGAGGGGGTGGTCTCATTTAGGGTTAAAAAAAGAAAGTCAGTGTGTGTTTCTGTGTTGGGGAAGGGTACTGTGTCAACTTAGTTTGCTAAATCAGTAGGAGGGGAGAGTGGTTAATTGGGGGTGTGGCTTAGGCAGTAGAAAAGCAGGTGACTCCAATTACAACTTCTTGCTGCTAGCTTGTGGAAGACAGAAATCTTACTTTTAGAGCAGAAAGCAGCTGACTAAAAAAGTTACAGTTTTTCTTACTAATTGCCCTCCATACCTCCCCTCCACCTTCCCACCCTAAGCCAGTTCTACTTTTATAGCTACTGGATTTGACTGACAGCAGAAACTTTCTGTTTTGCAGTAGGAAGGGAAGGATCATAGAAAAACATTAGTTTGGTCAACCCTGAAGGAAAAAAGTAGCCCCCCCCCCCAGCTGCTGAAGGTCTGACTCTGAGCCAGGAAGAAGGAGACTACTGAAGAATACAGCAAGTTGCTGTCCCAGAACAGGAAGGGTGAGAGTTGTAAGGAGAGGAGACAGTAAGCATACAGAGCAACAGGAGAGGGAACACAAAATAAGACATGATGGGAGTGGTGCAGTGCAATAGCTGTGGGGTGACAGTGTTTTGGGAGACATTCTAGAGGCTGCAATGCTGCCCTATTTGCAGGCATCTCTCTGGTCTGTGGGAGAAGGTTGCCCATTTCCAGGCTGACCTGACTGGGATTCATGAAATCTCCTCCTCCACCCAGGGACCACCAGGGCCACCACCACTACCTCAGAGGTTGCCAAGAAAGAGAAGCAGTTGGACCAAGGTGGGTTCAGGGAGGGACAGGGTGGTGGAACAGAGGTGCAACCCTCCAGCTGTACCTCTGCACAATTCAAACACTGTTCAGGCAGATAGTGGTTACACTATGGATGCACCTGCAGTGGAGACCAAGGAGGATGCTGGAAACCTCCACAGGAGGGTGGCATGGGACCCCACAGGGGAAGAAAACAACTCCTGGTAGGGGACTTAATCATTAGGGTGTAGAAGTGGGGGAGTAACAGGAGGAGGTAAGATGCCTGCCTGGCACCCCAGCTTGGAGGGAAGGAAGCGAATCCTCAGGATCGTGGGAGCAGCTGCATGAGGGACAGAACTGGATGTCATCATCCACCTAGGGACAAATGGCCTGGCTTGGGAATGGGATTAAAGCAGTGCAAGAGGAGTTTGTAGAGTTGGGGAGGGGCCTTAGACATGTATCGCATATGGTAAACTTCTCAGAGGTGCTGCCTGTCTGTGGCAAGGGTGATGCTACAGTACTCCACACCGTGGAATTCAATGAATGGTTGAAAAACTGGTGTGGAGCTCAGGGTTTTGGCTTCACTGGGGACTGGGGAGCTCCTTGGAGGGATGCAGGCCTGTACTGGTGCGATGGTCTACATCTGTCTGGGGGGATCCAGGATCCTAGGTGATAGGTTTAAATGCTTCATTCACAAGCATTTAAAATAGCCAAGGGGGGAGGCACTGATAAGAAGCAGCCTTCCCCCAAAAACATGGTAATTAGTGAGGTAAATACCAAGGTAGAAAAGTCAATAGGGAGCAAGGCAGAGGTAAATGCAAAAAAAGGCAAAGGCAGTAAGGACAGGGATGGGGCTAAAAGGGATAAGGCTATCAAAAAATGGAGTGTGATGAGTACCAATACCCGTAGTCTGTGTAACAAGCTCCCTGAACAAGTGGCCTTGATGGAAGAGGGATGCCTGGATATTGTGGCAGTCACAGAAACATGGTACACAGAGAACCATGACTGGGATGTCCAACATACCAGAATACACAATCTAGGGAGGGCCTGGAGGGTAAAGAGGAAGAGGAGAAGCTCTCTGTGTGAGGGAAGGGATCAAGCAATGGAACTAAGGACAAAAGAGAACAGATGAGACACTCTGGTCACCCTAGAGACAGAAAATGGCACCATAATTTGCATGGGGGTTGTATACAGACCCCCATCTCAGGGGGAGGGAATGGACAAGGAAATGATAGAAGGCATTCTTAGAATGGCAGAAAAAGGGGAGATGTTGTTGATGGGTGACCTGAATATGCCAGATGTTAACTGCAGCACCTTTGCTGCAGGCACATCCAAGAGCAGGGTCATTCTTGATGCCCTACAAGGGGCATGCCTCAGACAGCTAATACTGGTACCCACTCATGAGGGAGCAATATTAGACCTGGTATTCTCAAACTGGGATGGAGAAAGAATCTCAGATTTAGAAGTGGGTAGCCATCTGGGAACAAGCAACCACCAAAAGGGTAGTTCATGATAAACACAGCCGTAGAGTCAAGCCATACAAAAGCAAGAGTATTGGACTTTAGGATGGCTGACTCTGGGAATGAGAGTGCCTCTGCAGTGCACTCAGCAAACAGGAAAGAAGTAGGGTGGAGGAACAAATGGGAGTAATCAAACAGCCATCACAGAGGGCAACAAGCCTTGTGTGAAGTAATCAACAAAACAAATGAAGGAAAACCCACTATGGTTTCTCCAAAAGAGGTGGGAGGGAAGGTTAATGAGAAAAGGATAGCATTCAGGAAATATAACGAAACAGAAGGAGCAGGACAGAGAACGTTATCAGTTAAAGCCGAAAGAAGCAGGGAAGCAGCATAAAAGCACCAATCAAGGAAAGGGATGCGCCAACTCTGTTAAGAAGGGGGAGTGTATCTCTTTATAGGTACATTAAGGAGCAAAAGAAAGACCCAAGGGAGGTACTGAGGCTTACCAAAGGAGAGAGGGAATGCGGCAGAGGGTGACAGTAAAATGTAGGATACTGAACAAATATTTCTGTTCAGTATTACAAAAGTAGAGGAGGGGAAGGTAACTAAACCAAACAAGAGAAACACTCTGGATACGGGGGTCAATACCAGTCCATTCACAGAAGAAAGGGTTCTGAAAGAACTAGTAAAACTGAAGGTGGACAAAGCAACCGGGCCTGATGGGATTCACCCAAGAATTCTAAAAGAACTGAGGGTAGAACTAGTGACAACACTGACTACTGTCTTTAACAAATCATGGGAGGATGGGGTGGTACCTGAGGACTGGAGGAGGGTAGATGTGATTCCACTTCACAACAGTGGGAGCAGGGCAGAGGCAGGAAACTACAGACCAGTTAGTTGGACCTCAGTGAGAGGGAAAATGATGGAATCACTTCTGAAGGAAAGCATTGTTGAGTACGTAGAGGCCAGTGGGGCACAGGACCCAAGGCACAAGGCTTCACAGCAGGAAG
The DNA here is from genome assembly GCA_016271365.2 of Neoceratodus forsteri. Taxonomy (NCBI): domain Eukaryota; kingdom Metazoa; phylum Chordata; order Ceratodontiformes; family Ceratodontidae; genus Neoceratodus; species Neoceratodus forsteri. The sequence goes on from CM057450.1 coordinate 1,089,974,781, forward strand.
GTCTTGTCAGATGAATCTAATAGATTTCTTTTACTCAGTGACCAAAGTAGTAGACCAGGGAGGGGCTGTGGACATAGCCTACCTAGATTTTAGCAAGGCATTTGATACAGTCCCACACAAAAGATTAATATACAAGTTAGCCAGCCTTGGAGTGGGTCCCAAGGTGGTAGCCTGGATAAAAAATTGGCTGGACAGCAGGATGCAACAAGTATTAGTAAATGGAGTCCACAGTGAAGAAAGGAGGGTTACTAGCGGGGTACTGCATGGTTCAGTACTGGGACTGGTCCTTTTTAATGTCTTTATAAGTGACATTGCAGAGTAAAAAATTTGAGCAAGCAATTCATTCGATAAGCAGTCTATGAGTTGAATAAAACGTTTTTTTGGCACCTTGAACTGCAATGTCCTTTTGTTTCCAGTAATATAACAGCCGGCTAAATGTTACTGGCAAGATTAGTTTAAATCTAAGCATATCCTTTGTACTATTCAGCTATTATTTGTGTGTGTATATCTTGCATAAATATGATTCAGAATTTCAATTCCTGGACATTTTTTTCAAGTATCTTTAAAGATAGCTTAGTGTTGATCTCAAATTGAAATTAATTTGTGGTTTAATAAAGATTTTTGGTTTATAATTTAGATCTGAGGTAATAGTACATTTGGCATCTCCTGGAAGATTTAGAGAGACCCCCACCTCCCCATTTTTGTTGTTTTGTTCTTTGAGGTAATTTGTATTATGGATTTAAGGAGCCAACCTGTATGGTGGTAGAGCTCTAGAGGCAATATGGATGAAAGTACATCTACATCCAATAGTCTGACATTTTCTGATGAAGCAGCCAGAGCTATCTTACTACCAGTAGCTGAAATAGAACACTTCTATCAAGGCTCAGATTGAAGAACAAAGAGACTTTATAGGTTTTAGAAGCCTGAAAAATACTATTAAAAACAGATAAGGTTTATCCTCCATGCTGCTTATGTATCCCAATATTGGAGGGACACATGCATCCCTCAAGGAATGAGAATACAAAAATCTCCTTCCTTTGGTACAGATGATAAAGAATACCTCTAAGACTGGGAAGAAATACTGAATAAATGCAGCTATGATTTGCTGTTATTAACTACTGAAAAAACAAAGAAGGAATCAGAAAAAGCAGGAAACTAAATAACTATTTTAGAACCAAAATTGGAGAAAACATTTTCAGAAGCAGAGTTTGAAAGTTGGAAAATTAGAACTGGCAACATGATATCTATGTTTCAAAAAGAATTAATAGCTTACAAACTGAGGAAATATGTAAGAGATGAAAATTATTATAAAATGGTACTGTATACACTTGGCAGGGTGCAAAAATAGAACAAATATACAGGGCAGACAAGAGTTTCATGCAGAGGGTATGACATTTCTTCAGGCCCGGACAGTGATTTTGAAGACCCACAAGACAGGTAAATGAAAAAGACATTTTTAGGCTATGGAATGGACAATGAACCAGTGGGTATAAGGGATCAATGAAGAAGAACAAGAAGAGGTAAGGGCAAGAGGAAGAGGAAGAGGGAGGAAAGGTGGCAGAGGGAGACAGAATTCATGAGAAAGGTAGAATTGGGGGGGGGTGAGGAGATTCCCCAGCCATAGGAATGAGAATTGGAGGTCATAAATTTATCAGAAGTAGAAATAACAGAACATCAAATGAAAGTATTATGTAAAGGCCTGAGTTTTGCACCAAAAGACAAGATAGATGACTTCCAGGTAGAAATAGACCTGCACTGTTTCTTTAAAAAAATTAATTTTAAAGAATATTTTCTAAATAATCCTATGCATCCACCCCTTCTATCTGATCCAAATAGAGAATACACAGATTTTAAGAGATCATCAAGTTTTAATCCACCTCTGACTAATCATACTATAAGCACCTTTTGTAAAGTTTGTCAAAAAAAGATGTGGAGAAAATAACGAAAAAGAGTAGATCTACTATAAGTCAAATCATCAGAATATAACAAAACAAAAGAAAGAAATGCCCTGAAAGAATTAGAAGAGATGAAAAACATAGTGAGAAACAAGCGGACAAGTGAGGCACAGTGGTGATCTGGGGGAGTGATGACTACCATGCAGAAGCATTCTGTCAGCTAGGAAATAATACATTTTATAAAAAAAATTATGACTTGACCGCACTGCAGAAATTAAAATAAAGGCAGACCGCCTAATAAAAAGTGATGAAGAAATGGGGTATTTAACTAAGAAAGAAGCAGAATTTTTTGTCTGTCCCTTACCCAAAGAAACCAGTCCAGTACCTACTTCTCAAAGTACATAAGAATACAACTCCGGTGCCTGGGAGGCCCATTGTCTCTGCCATTGCATCCGTACAGGAAAATATGTCTAAAATATGTGTAAATAAGTGGACTGTTTTATAAAGGAACCAGTACCATGTTAAAATCATATCTGAAAGACACCAATGAGACTTTGAAGCTGTTAAAAAATCTAACAATAGATGAACAAGATTGGATTATCACAATAGATGTGAAAAGTTTATATTCTATCATCCCCCATGAAGCGGGGCTAGCAGCACTAGAGAAAAGCCTACAAAGTAGAGACAAAATAAAACCACCAATGGAGTTCATATTGGAAGTAGCCAGATTTGTTTTGGAAACAAACTATTTTTGATATGAAGGCAGCTTTTTTATCCAAAAGAAGGGGACAGCAATGGGGACAACATTCGCCCCAAATTTTGCAAATCTATGGGTGAATGGAAAGAACAAACCATTTGCAATAGACTAAATAATCCCTTTTTTAGATATGTAAAATTGTGAAAACTTTACATTGATGACTGCCTATTAATCTGGACAGGGTCTGAGGTACAACTCAATGACTTTATGGTTTATATAAACCAAACTAATCCAAATTTGAGGTTCACTCATGAATATAATAAAGAATCTCTACCCTTTCTAGACATTTTGATTGAAAAAAGAGTAAATCATCTCAAAACAAGTCTGTATAGGAAACCATTAGCGAGAAATACATTGATGCGAAGGAATAGCTGCCATACTTCATCTGTTACTAAAAATATCCAAAAGGGCAACTTATTAGGGCAAAAACAGACCTACACACCAATTTGTGGAGCGAGGATATGAATCAGATTTATTGTTAAACACCCTTACAGAAGTTGAGAACATTGACAGAGACTCCCTGTTATAGGATAAAGTTTAAGTAGAGTCAGAGTCAGTGTTGACTTTTATAACAGAGTTTAACCCTGATGCTCCACAAATAGGAAGTGTGATTAAAAAACATTGAGGAGTGCTGGAATCAGACAATAGATTGCAGGACATTTCTTCAAGTCCTCCAGGAATTACATATAAATGAGGAAAAACCTAAAAGACATATTGGTACATGCTTATATACCAGCGGAAAAAGAAATGTCAAATAACTGGTTCCCACCCCCTCCAAAGAGGAACTATAGGTGTGGCCATTATGTACATTGCTCCAATACAATAAATACAAAAACATTTAATCACCCTGTGTCTGGCAAGAAGTTTGAAATAAATGCATTCATAAACTGCAGTACCACTGGGGTTATTTATACAGTATGTTGACATACCACTGTGGGCTAGCATACTGTATGTGGGCCAACAAAAAAAGCATTAAAGCAGTGGATAGGTGAACATAAAGGAGCAATTAGAAATTTAAACTTAGAATACACTATGGCTAGTCACTACAACAAAAAGAAAACATGGTTCATCAGCAACACTTTAGTTCATAGTCCTAGAAAAAGTAGAAGTTGGATTCAGGGGAGGAGATCTAAGACTCAAGCTTTTACAGAGAGAGAGGCCTATTGAATTTTTAAATTGGACAGCATGATGCCTAATGGACTAAATGAAGAAATTCCCTTACACAGTTATGTTAACGTACAAACCCTACATTACTGTATTTGCCCTTTTTTGACAACATGTCTCCATTCCTTTGTTCCTTCTGTTCTTTTTTGTATGGTTAGCTACATCCTTACAAGGGAATGACTTGTCTGCTCTTCCCTCATATAAAGCATGACTTTCTGGCTCTGCTTTATTTATTTTATGTCCTAAACACAGTAAGACTTGTAGTGCTCTGCCCTGTTTTATGGCATGTATTTTCAGCTCTGCCATAATATGGTAATATGTGTGTTTGTTCCTGTGTACTACAGTACATCTGTATTTATGGTATAGCAATGTTATTTATTATTGTACTACATGTAACACAAATTGGTTTCTAAATGGTAACCTAAGATTTTTTATATTTTTTTATCTTGTATTTATGAATTGCCAGCTAGATAGAAATATGTACATTTGCTCTGTAGTACCTTTATTCTGTGCCTGTTTTGTTTGATAGTTCCTGTTTTTATTTAGTATAGCTCACATATATAGTTGTTAGTTTTCATTAATGGAATCACTGTCACTTTAAATTTGGAGGGCTATTTAGTATGACGCTTTTGGATGGTGCACCATGCTCTCAGGATCACTGGAGGAAATCAATACATAAGTGAATCATGGAACACTATTTATGCCAGTATGGAAGCTCTATTTTACTGCAATATAGTGTTTTTGGCGTTTTATCGCTCAGCGTTTTGCAGTTTGCATTTTGCAGCACCTCTATTGTTGTTTACCTCTTTTCACCAATATATTTATTGCTCATGCTGATGGCTGCAGTTACAAACCTGGAAAAAGGAGCTCAACTGCCAAAAGTGAACAACAAGGGACTACGCAACGCTCACACTAGCAGTAAGCTTGCTGAACAAAACCAGTACCAAGCAATAACTATGCTATTTATTTGCATTTTTTGCACTCTGCTATGCACTTTTGAATGCACTATGTATAGCACTTTAAAGGGTAAAAAATATGAGCAAGCTAATCAATGGATAAGCAGTCTACGAGTTGAACAAAAGGTTTTTTTGGCACCTACAACTGCAAAGTGCTTTTGTTTCCAGTAATATAAACAGCTTGCTAAACATTACTGGTGAGATTAGTTTAAATCTAGGCCTATCCTTTGGTACTATTCAGTGATTATTTGTGTTTGTGTATCCTGAATAAATATGATTCAGAATTTCAATTTCTATATATTTTTTTAAGTATCTTTAAAGATAGCTTAGTGCTGACCTCAAATTGAGATTTATTAGTGGTTTCAATAAGATTTTTTGGTTTGCAATTTGGCTCTGATGTAGTAGTGCACTTGGTCTCTCCTAGACAGTTTAGAGAGCCCCCCATCCCCATTTTTGGAGTTTTATTTGCTCTTTGAGACTATATTTCAAAGATTTTTTTAATTTTTTCACTAATACACTTAAACAGGTGACATCCTATCAATCAAAGCAGAGAACCCGCCAAGCATTTGTCAATGGCAAATTTTTGCTTGCTGGTATTGGCATTGTTACTGCAGAAGTTAGAGAGATGTGTAATAGGAATGGCAGTGAAGTATTGAACTAATGCCAACTCCCACTCCCACCCTGCAGAGACTGACAGGTGTTGGGGAGTACCTTTGGGTTCCTGGCCACAATGCTCATGCCATTCCACCTCACCCCACCCTGCAGACATTAACAGGTGTCATGGTGTGTCTTGGGGTCTTCGACTCTTAAGCTCGCCCCATTCCATAAGGAAATAAGCTGAGATGGGGGCAGTATAGGTGAATGGGGTAAATGTTAGGGCCAAAGACACCCAAGGCACACCTCAATGCCTGTTAATGGATGCATGGTGGGGGTGGAATTTTGTGAACATTATGGCCGATGACCCCAAGCCACATCCCGAAGCCTGTCTATCTGTACAGGGTGGAGCATTACGGTTCAAAATCCCAATGCCCTGGGAGTTCCTTGGTATTTTTGCTCCATATTTTCAACATGGGCTTTTGGGGATACCACCTCATAAACAGTGGCACTATCATTTCATTACTCAATCCTGAAAGGTGATTTCACACAGATAATGTTCCATTTGGCACAACAGGTGTGAAAAGACATTTTGGGCAGGATATGAAAAATTACATCTGTACTGTTCATGAGGAGGAGTGAAAAAAATGGCAATGTTGAAAATCTTGGGTGAAAATATGAAAAAGTGGTGAATTTATGATCATGAGCAGAAATCGTGTAATGCACACTCGTAATGCAGTCATTTTTTTGGAATTGTTTCACCAAATTGTCAACATAGCATTTTTGGGACCTCCCCTCATGAATAATGGCACTGTGATTTCATTAATCTGTCCCAAAAGTTGATTTTGTACAGCAACTGCGCCATTCTGTTCCACAGGTGCAAAAACACATTTCAGGCAAGATGCAAAAAATGGCAGCTGTACTGTTCATAAGGAGGTGTAAGAAAATGGCAATGTTGGAAGTTTGGAGTGAAAATATTCAAAAACAAGCATTTATCAATGCCGAATGTTTGCTTGCTGGTATTGGCATTAGGACTGCAGGAGTTAGAGAGATGCATAATAGGAATGGGAGTGAAGTATTGAACTAATGCCAACCCCCACCCCCACCCTGCAGAGACTTGACAGGCTTTTCGGTGTGCCTTTGGTTCGTCGGCCATAATGCTCATGCCATTCCACATCACCCCACCCTGCAGACACTGACAGGTGTCATGGTGTGCCTTGAGATCTTTGGATCTTATGGTCACCCCATTCCATAAGGAAATAAGCTGAGATGGGTGCATTATAGGAGAATGGGGTGAATGTTAGGGCCAAAGACCCCACAGGACACCTCAATGCCTGTCAATGGCTGTAGGATGGGGGTTGAATGGTGTGAGTATTATAGCTGATGACCCCAAGCCACACCCCCAATGCCTGTTAGACTGTACAGGGTAGGGCATTACGGTTGGAAACCCTAATGTCCTGGGAGTTTCTAGGTATGTGGCAAGTCTGTGCCACAGGTGTGAAAACACATTTCAGGCAGAATGCAAAAAATTACAGCTGTACTGTTCATAAGGAGGTGTGAAAAATGGCAATATTGGAAATTTGGAGGGAAAATATTAAAAACTGGCAAAGTTACAAACAGCACAATGCACATTCGAAATGAAGTCATTTTTTTTTTTCACCAGACTTGCAACATGGGCTTTGTGGGACCCCACCTCATGAACAGTGTCACTGTCATGTTGTTAATCTACCCCAAAAGATGATTCTGCGCAGCAACCACAAATTCATGTTTCGGGACCGAGAAATGAAATGACAGTGTCAGTGTTCATGAGGTGGGGTCCCAAGAACCCCATGTTGAAAATGTGTGATCAAATCTCTCAAAAATGGCTGAGATATTAATCTAAGTTGAAACTCCCCATTGATTGCCATTATAGGGCTTACCATGATTTTCTTCAATTTGCAGTTAGCTTTTGTTACTTTCTTATTCATTCCTCCTCTCCTCCCCTTGGCTCTGGTCTCCTCGGGAGCACCAAGGAGTCATCCCCCTATGATCCACTCCTTCCTAGACAGTCCTCCATCACCTATGTAGCCTTGATTTACCTGAGGGGCAGGGATGGGATGGGCTCCAACACCCTGATATCTTCAGTAGCATCAGTAGGGAGGGTGCCAGCAGGGCGGCCGCAAATCGAGGGCAAGCTCCAGTGATCCATCTCTGCTGGAGCTGAAGGGTATTTTCCTATTTTCTAGGGAGTGACTAGTGCCCTGACATCAAGGCATTGGTACCAAAGTCTGCCCGACTCCTTCTCACACTTCAGTGCTTGCTGTGTCTCCAGCTTCCGCAGAGGCCAGCCAAGCACTGAACAGGGACCCCTGTCCCTCCTGGGAGAGGGGAGCTGTCCTCCGGATGCTCAATCCTCTCCCTCCTCCCTGACCCCCAGCAACCCAGGCTGCAGTTGGTTTTGGAAAAGTGCAGATGTGTTCCCAGTCCACAGAAGATTGCAGCACTAGACCTCCAGAGGTAAGTATGGGTGATAGACATGTGGGGAGGTGGGGTGCACAGCGGGAGGGGTGAGATGGGGGACGTGGTGGCGAGGACGATGAGGGACCATTTTCTTTTTCTTAAAGTTTAAAAAGAAAAAGACTTCTGGCATGCTTTTGTTTTTTACAGGTAAAACAGTATGAAAAAAAAAGTTTCAGCACACTGGCTGGGCTGCCAGTGTGCCAGACTAGTGGAGGGGAGATCAATGGCAACCTGGGAACTGTGCTACCAGAGGTCGGCAGAAGAAAAAGGGGTGGGGAACATCTGACACTGGGATGGGCATCCTGGTGTCAGAAAGGATTAAGATTACTTTTGGCACACTGGGGTGGACTCCCAGTGTGCCACAATAATGGGGGTGGGGGGCATGCCGACACGGGGACTGGGCACCCCGTTGTCAGGTAAAGATATGTTCAGGCTTGGGGGGGAGTCATCTGACACCAGGAGTGGCCATCCTGGTGTCGGAAATATAATTAGTTTGGCACACTGGGGTTGGCTCTCAGTGTGCTGAATTAATGGGGGGATACATGCAGAAACGAGGAGTGGGCACCCCGATATCAGCTTTGGGGGGAGTGTGTGGTGGGCAGCAGGAGCTGCCAATTATACAAAGCAGTGGCATGGCTCATTTATTATGTTTGCTTGTTTATTTATTAATATATTTTACCAAGAAAGGCACACTGAGCAAATGAGTTGCTCGTAACTCCAGCCATGCACATTACTGTGCACTGTAATGCACATGGCTGGAATGTGCCTGGTTGGTGGGAAGGGGGGGAAGAGATCTGCCACTGCAATGATGAAACTGCCCCTGATTGGAGCAGCAGATTTCTGTCAAGTGCGGTGCTCGCTCTGAAACTGCCATCATTGGCAGCTTCCCTGTTGATTGGTGGCTGAGGCACGTGCCCATTAAAGCATCCCCTGCATTGGCCACAACACTGCCACACCTCTGCAATGTTCTACTAACCTCAACATGTTTCTTGTGCGCTGCATGCAAGCTAACATAAAAATGTAGCAAAATACCACAGTCAAATAACTATATACCTCAACACACATAAACTTGCAATACTGTATCTCCACTCGGTTATACCTCCAGCCCCAAAATATACAAATTGCACTATTACTTTCCACCCAGCCCCCCCAAAAAAACATAAAATGGATAAATATATATATCTTTATCTGTATCAATATCTGTCTCTATCTGTCTATCTGTCTGTCTCTATCTATCTATCTATCTATCTATCTATCTATCTATCTATCTATCTATCTATCTATCTAGTTTTATATATCTATGCACATAATAACACACACAAAATAAAAAAGTCATAAGTACCTGACTGCAATGGTTTTAGCTCAGAGTACTCTTCTGGTCTTCTGTGCTGAGTGGCACTACTGATGATCCATCCAAAAAAATGCTGTACTTGAGGTAAGGTGGGTACCCAGCATGCAGTCCAGCTCCTTGAAGAAAGGACATGAGATCCTTCCTCCATCAGAGCAATGATTGCTGTCTTTAACTTTGTGATACTTCACTTTTAACTGTTTAATTTTCTCTCTGCACTGCTTGGCTGACCTCTCAACTCCATTCTCTAATAAGTAATCAGATATTTTTTGATAGATTTTAATGTTTCTCCTGAAGTTTGCCAACTCCTCCTTGACAAACATCTATGACCAGCAATTAATAAGGAGCTTGTTGGCCTTGTCTGACCAGCTGGCTGAATGGTCACTAACCTTTTATTGTCAAAAAAATGTTTTATGCTGTGATTTTTAGTAAGAACTGTTAAATTACTTTTGTAGCCTCCTGTCAAAAGTTAAGGTGCAGTTACAGCTGATCTCCTCACAGCGTCTCTCATACTCAGCTCTACTCTTGGCTGCCTCTGTGCTGGAGAAATGCATTTTGGGAAATGAAGCTGTAATTAATTATGAGTCCCAGGAGGACTAACACCACCATCAGAAGACACACAAATCAATTGCCCATTATACCTAAAAGTAAAATGTTTTTTAGGCTGAAACCCTGTTTAAACCATTATTAACCCTAGGTCTCTTGCAGGGTATAAGCACAGTTTTTAAATGTGATTTCAAACCATGTTATGTGCAGACACAAACCATGTTTCCACTTCTTACAACATTTTAAAGCTCTAAAAACATTTTAACAAGTACAGTGTGTACAGGGCAATCATGTTTCTCTTCTTCCAGTCTGAGTTTGGCTGTTAAAAATTCCATTCGCTGTACTTTCTCTATTCTCTTATGCCATTCATCCTGTATCAGTGCATCTGATTTACCTCATTTACATGTCCTCATCATTCAAGGAACATGGATTGGTGATTGTGGACCCAAGTCAAGTGCTATTCAGTTTACATAAGCAGCTGGGTTGGGTTCAGGAGATGTGCTTCAATTTATGTGCATGCCCACTGCTGAAACGGTAGTGGAAGATCGAGTAGTGTGCATGCGCACTTGAGCCATTATTGGTTGCCAGGAGGCAACTGTGTAACTGAGAAAGGTGTTCCACTCAGGAGTTTCTGCTCAATATTTGGCCTTGATTGCAGTTGCAGTTATTGGTGATATAAGTACAGTTGAACTGCAGCTGATCATACATGTTTTAAGGCAGCAGAGGAAGGTCTTTGAAAAGACACCTACTGGAGGCAAGTTATGTGGAAATTCAAGCATATTTTGACAGTCAGTCGTGGCAGTTGTATTTTTCAAGTTCTGCCAGACAAGTGAAACGTTCATGTTGGATGGAACACAAATGTGGAATGTGGTGGGACAGTATCGTTGAGCAACATTTTAATGATAATGATTGGGTGGAGAATTTTAGAATGTTTTGTCAGTCATTTGAAGAGCTTTGTGATTATATAAGTTTTTTATGAGTCTTGAGACTGTATATGTCAGAGAACTGGCGCCACTGCACAAACGTGTTACGATAGTGTGTACAAGTTGGCAAGTTGTGCAGAATATAGAATATTATACAAAGGGTCTGACAAATCCTACCTTCTGCATGGATGACTGGCAACTTCTCCCCATTGTAAATCATACGATTTACCAATGGGAAAAGGTGCCAGCCACCAGTAAGCTACATCAGGAACTCCTCCAAAATCACTCTGACAATGATCAACCCAGGAGTGCGAAAATCCCCGCTTGTTAGCAAACACGAAACCACGCCACCGAACACTTGCTATCCTCACCAACTTCAAGGATCATAAGAAAATCAGTATGAGCCCCGAGATACAGAAACAAAATCCCACATCAGTGCTAAAGGGACTCCCCCTCTGCAACCAGCCACACTAAACCAACATAACTGATAGCAATGCTCCAAAAACAGAAGGGAGTACCAAATCAGTGTTAATCAAATTGTTCTCCCATAGCTGCTTCCAACGTCAACATCAAACCATCATGTTAGATTCTCCGGGGAAGCACAAGCGGGACTTTCAAATGTCACTTTTAAAGAGACAGATCCCACCAGTTCAAAAACCCACAATAAACCTAACAAAACTGTTTTACTTGTAAAACAAATATACTGCGCTGCAAGTATAAGCTGTACCTCCAAATGGAATGCAAGGCAAAGTCAAACTGTGGCTTTCTCTCTAGTCCATCCAGCAAGATCCCTAGTTCTTCTCTGATGCTCTCTTCTGCGGTGGCAGTCAATGCAGGCTCCTATAAGTAACTTCCACCCCATTATACTGCTGCTACTTCCCTGGTCCCAATGCAGAACTAGCAGCTCTAGATGGTAAATTGTAAAGCCATAAAGCGAAGTGCCCTGGTGAGGTTAGTAATCTAGATACACAGCATTAGGTATGGCAGCCACTCTATTCCGACAAAGCCCATGTGCTGAACTACCACTCATAGCTGCACATTACCATCACATCTTCGCGAATAAAAAAAATAAATAAAATCCTCGAGGCTGTCAACAATTAGTGGGATTTTTGCCCACTCCTAAGTTAGGCAACCCACTGACTAGGCTCACTGAAATCCACACAGATTATTTAACAAATCCGAGCTGTTCACAGCTCACAGTAGACTCGTAAAATTGTCCCACACTAGACCCCGTCCTCTGGAGATATAAAGCAGACTCTTACTAAAGTAACAAAAAAAGAGAAAAACAAATCATCTCCAGATTCATTGGTGGCAATGCTATTACAAAATTAGGCTGACATGATGTTCCCTCTCAATCTAGTCTACCTAGTAACAGGGAACTATTTTATTCTGATGCAACAATACATAAAAAATACATTTAAGGTGAGAACTAAATTTATTTTTCTTCAATTTATTTCTTCAAAAAGTGAAGGGGGGCATTGTATAATCACAATATATCACTCCAGGGTGTGGGTAATGGCAGGATTTACCACTTCTGGTGTGATTTACTCACTTGGCCTGTGGCCTCATGACCAAACCACACCAGGCATGGTAAATCCTGCCATAACCCACACCCGGTCATGGTATGTTGCTTAAATAGCTAATCCATTTGGGGTGTATAAAAGAACAGTGTGTACATCTGTGTGCATGTTGTGTCTGGGCTTTGTAAACTATATAGCACCTCATCTCATTCAAATGCCTACTGAGGAAGAGGCCAAAAATATAGCAGAGAGATTTTGTAACTCATGTGGACTTCCCAGTGACAGGGTGTATTGATGGAACACATATTTCAGCCGTTTCTCTTAAGAATGGATATCAGGACTTCATAAATTATAAGGGATGGGTATCGTATGTGCTACAAGCAATCTCTGATGATCAATACTGGTTAGTATAATCAAAAAAATATTTTGGTTTGGTGAGATTTATTTCTTGAAAAGTATCATGCATTAAAAAAAATCTCTGTGGTCATCATATTCAGAAGTGGCCACTTGTTCAGAAAAAAAGTAAGATCTTAAGAAAAAAGGGACCTGCAGAAACTTGAAGAATGGTCAAGGGTTTGGCAGTTGAAATTCAATGCAAAGAAGTGCAAGATAATGCATATGGGGCACAAAAACCCTGGCACAATATATCAGTTGCGGGGTGAGGATATAGCATGCACCAAGCAGGAAAGGGATCTTGGGGTTGTCATCTCTGATGACCTCAAGGTAGGGAAACAGTGTGACAAGGCATCAGGTAAAGCAAATAGGATGCTGGGATGTATAGGCAGGGCATCACCAGCAGGAAAAGGGAGGTCATAATTCCGCTATACAAGACACTAGTGAGGCCCCACCTGGAGTACAGTGTACAGTTCTGGAGACCATACCTACGTAAGGACATAGACAGGGTAGAGAAGGTTCAGAGGAGGGCAACAAAGATGGTGCATGGGTTGCATCACAAGTCCTATGAAGAAAGGTTGAAGGAACTGAACATACTCCCTGGAGGAGAGGAGGGAGAGAGGGGATATGATAGAGACATACAAGTATCTTACAGAGAGGAACAGGGTGCAGGAAAACACTATTTTTAAGCGAAAAAGATGTTTCAGGACTAGAGGGCATGGGATGAAGTTGGAGGGAGGACGATTCAGAGGAAACATGAGAAAGAATTTCTTCACAGAACGGGTGGTGGACAAGTGGAACACCCTGCCAGAGGAAGTGGTGGGGGCTGAAACAATCACGGGATTTAAGAATACATGGGATAGACATAAAGGAATTCTAGAGGTCGGGGTAAGGGGAATAGACTTCTAGGAAAACAAACTGAACTTACAAGCTCAAATGGGCAGACTAGGTGGGCCATAGGCCCTTATCTGCCGACACTGTCTATGTATCTATGTATGTATCTATGTATCTATGTATCTATGTATCTATGTATCTATGTAAGATGCGTAGCAGATATTGACAGCCTGAGGAGGGGCAGAAATCATATTGGGCCCTGTTCAGTAACAGTATGGGTACATGTGGCATGTGCATACCCCTGCAGTTTAGCTCCACACTGTGGACAGGTGTGCAGTGGCCTGCATTTATGGTCACCGGCTACCATGGGGCATCTGTCCGAAGGTCCATTACCCCTGGCTTGTACATGCATTAGGAGTGGAATGGTGTGCATGGCTGAGCATCCATTGTATGGGGAAACATGCACAAGTAGATTGCTGACTTGTCGGGACAGTAGATGCTTTAAGTGGGGTGTGTGCAACAGCTATGGCAGGGTCACTTACATTGTAGCCTGAGCCCCACTGCCCTGCTCTCCGCACCATTGTGAATGGCATTGAGTGATGATAGATCCCCCAGCCACGCCGCTCTGTACAGACTCCAAACAAAAAGCACTAACCTGCAATGAGATTTTGGTGTTTTAGGTATAAACATGCTTTCTGTGGCAGCCACCTGTGCTGCTTGTTGTCATATCACTAAAAATACCACCAACAGCTTAATCTGGTTCAAGGTCAGTTGGCATTCATCTGTATCCCCCTCCCCCGGGTCGTGCCTGAAAATAGGCAGGATTTGTCTGGTGCACTTACCCGGTCAACAAAAGCTAAATAAATATGGTTGGCTAAGAGCTGCAGTTATGTAATGCATAGGCAATCCACTGCATAGTGCATAGCACCCATAGTTTTTTCACTCTGATATGAACTTACCAGAAGTCTGATTGTTGGCATATGATAGATCAATGCCCATGGAGTGGAACACTAGTACCTCATGCACATCAGTCCCATTCTGTAAATACATGCCCTTGTGTGGAATTTTCATGAAACAGTGATAGTACTACATTGACAGTGTTACAGTCAACATAGAAACATAGAAACATAGAAGTTGACGGCAGATAAGGACCGCAAGGCCCATCCAGTCTGCCCATTTCTTTTTCTACCTTATAAATGTACCATCGGCCTTTGCTCTGTCAGTGACCTATCTATTCATAGTCATTTGTATTGCTCCCTTATGCCTATCCCATGCCTGTTTGAAGCCCTGCACTGTATTCATAGCCACCACTTCTTGTGTAAGCCATTCCATGCATCTACCACCCTTTCTGTGAAAAGAATTTCCTCACATTCCCCCTTAATCGGCCTCCCTCTAATCTCATGCTGTGTCCTCTTGTCCTGCTATTTTTCTTATATTTAAACATGTTAGACTCTTTCACCTTGTTTATGCCCTTAAGGTGTTTAAATGTCTCGATCATATCACCTCTCTCCCTCCTTTGCTCAAGGGTATACATATTGAGCTCAGTTAATCTGTCCTTATATGTCTTCTGATGCAGTCCCTGCACCATTTTGGTTGCCCTTCTCTGGACTGCCTCAATTTGTTAATGTCCCATGAAGGTGTGGCCTCCAATACTGCACGCAGTATCTAGATGGGGGCCTAACCAATGTCTTGTACAGAGGGATTATTACCTCCTCTTACGACTTGTGATACCCCTACATAATACACCCTAACACCCCTAGCCTTACCTACTGCTTTAGAGGTCTGCTTGGATGATTTTAGGTCATCAGTGATGATGATGCCCAAGTCTCTTTCTTCCTTTGTGACTGCTAGCAACTCCTCCCAGCCTATAAGTGGCTTCAGGGTTTCTCTTCCCTATGTGCATGATTTTGCACTTCTTTGCATTAAATCCCAGTTGCCACTCTTCTGACCATTCTGCTAGTTTATCCAGATCTCTTCTCATTCTGCCCACCCCATCTGGATCATCTACTCTGTTGCAGATCTTGGTGTCATCTGCAAACAGACAAGCCTTACCCTCTAGTCCATCTGAGAGGTCACTAATGAAGATGTTGAATAGGACTGGCCCCAGGACTGATCCCTGAGGTACCCCACTTGTGACTTGCATCTCTTCTGACTGTATACCATTTACCACCACTCTCTGTTTTCTGCCAGTCAACCAGTTTGCCACCCAGTTGACCAACTTCTGACCCACCTGAGCCTACCTAGCTTATTTATCAATCTTCTATGTGGAACAGTGTCAAAAGCTTTGCTGAAGTCAAGGTAGGCGACATCAATGCTCCCTTGGTCCACCACTCTGGTTACCCAGTCAAAGAAATCTATGAGATTAGTTTGACAGGACCTTCCTTTGTAAACCCATGCTGTCTTGGATCCTGTGCCCCTATGGATTCCAGGTGTTGCACTATCCTTTCCTTAAGGAGTGCCTCCATAATCTTGCCCACTACTGAGGTAAGACTGACCGGTCTGTAGTTCCCGCCTCCTCCCTGCTACCACTCTTGTGGAGGGATCACATGAGCCTTTCTCCAGTCTTCTGGGACCTCTCCTGTGCTCAGAGACTCACTAAACAATTCTGCTAATGGCTCTGCTAGTTCCTCCTTTAGCTCTTAAGTACCCTGGGATGTATGCCATCAGGTCCCATTGCCTTATCCACCCTAGGCTTAGCAGGCTCTTGTAGGACCCTTTCTTTTGTGAAGGGAGTAGTGCTCACCTCCCTCCCCTGTGTCCATGATGCTGAGCTGTGGGCCCTGCCCTACCTTCTCTTCAGTAAATACTGAGCAAAGTATCTATTTAGGATAGATGCCTTTACAGGGTCCTCCTCCTCACATGCTCCCTTTTCTCCATTAAGCTTAGAATACCCCTCTGGACTTTCTCCTTTCACTAATGTATCTATAGAAAGTCTTGTCACCTTCTTTACTGTTCGTGCTAGTGTTTCCTCAGTTTGGGACTTTGCCTGCCTTACTGCCTTACCTGCTTCCTTAGGGCAGTTTGGTATGCCTCCTATCTTCATCCCGCTGTGTTCCCTTATATTTTCTGAAGGCCAGCCTTTTGGCTCTGACCTTTTCTGCTACTATATTTGAGAACCAAAGTGGTTTCCTTCTTCTTTTGCACTTCCTTTTCTGTCTAACACAATGGAATGTTGCTTCAAGTATTGTATCCTTAATGCTGCCCACTTTGCCTGTACCTCCTCACCTGTGTTTCTTTTTGCCAGGGCTAGCTTAACTCTGTTGGCCATCTTATCAAAGTCAGCTCCTCTGAAGTCCCATATTTTGCCTTGGAATGAGATGATTTAGATGTAGTAGCCAAATTGAACCATACCATGTGATGGTCACTGGCCCCCAGGTGACCTTCTACCTGGAGATCTGTGATCCCTTCTTTGTTAGTCAGTACTAGATCTAGGATAGCCCTGTCTCTTGTGGGTTGCTGTACCAGTTGTTTGAGGCCCTCCCTGCAGGAATCCACTATGAGTCTAGTTCTGGCAGATGTTCCTGCTGGTATTGACCAATCTGTATCTGGCATGTTGAAGTCCCCATTATCAGAACCTCCCTTTAGCTGTCATGTTTTGTATATCTTCTAACAGTAATGTGTCTATGTCCTCCCTCTGGTCTGGGGGCCTGTAGACAACCCAGTTCTTATGGCTGTCCCATTACCTGTTTCAGGGTGACCCACAGTTCTTCTGGCTCCTTATGTATTCTGAATTTCTGTAGCTTTGATATTTTCATTAACATACAGGGCCACCCTCCCCCCCTTTTGCACCTCGGTCTCTTCTGAACAATACATATCCAGGTACTGAAGTCTCCCAATGTGGTTACTGGTAAACCACGTCTCACTAATTGCTACTATGTCCAGTTTAGCCTCTGACATTATTGCCTGCAGGTCTGGGATCTTATTTCCCAGGCTGTGAGCATTGTGTACATGATTTTCCATTGGCCAGATTTTGGTGTGTTAGTTGTTGGGTGAAGTTTGGCATTACCCCTGTGCATCGTATGGGGAGACAAACCTTTTTTCTTACCTGGTGATGCAAATGAATGGCAAACACGCTGAATTCCTGTTTGACCACTAGCTGAGGGGGGAGGGGTGTTCTTCCCATTCGACGTATGGGGTGCTGCACCCAGTCAAGCAACTGTATATAGTAATTTTTTTATATATTTTTTAATAACATCATATTATAGGGGCATGATTGTGCCCCTATAGTTAGGATTTATTGTCAAACATCAAATTCTGCACATTAATATCTTTGGATCTCTTTGACAGAACAAAATGAAATTTTGTTTGTGTTGCCTAGGAGGCAAATTCTTGATGTGTGGAAGTTTTTGTGATGGCAGCTTTTGTGGTCTCTGAGATCTG
The DNA here is from genome assembly GCA_016271365.2 of Neoceratodus forsteri. NCBI lineage: Eukaryota > Metazoa > Chordata > Ceratodontiformes > Ceratodontidae > Neoceratodus > Neoceratodus forsteri. The sequence goes on from CM057450.1 coordinate 1,089,992,590, forward strand.
CATGTCATTTTTAGAGAAGAAAATGTGTTTTTTCCTTATACATAACACCGTTTTCTTTTTGCTGTCACCTATAGCCTACATGGAAAGGAATTGTTGCCCCAAACCTGCAGGGGGCATGTGTCATCTCCCAAGGTAATGCCTTTGACAGGTCTGCTGAAAAAATATCAAAGGGTTCCAGAGTTATAAGACTTTAAAATTTTGTTTTTTTCCAACCTGTGCACGCGCAATAGGGGTTTTGGGATAACGTTTTGTGTTGAAAGGTAAATTTTGATTCTGCAAATGTGGGATTTGTTTTCATGCCACTTGTTTGGCATGGCATCAAACATTTTTTTTTGTGCCGTGCCAACCACCATCTTTTTGACCTATTCCATGAATCAACAAATGTGGAAAATACATAAAACTGCTGAGATTTTTAAATACAAACATCAGAATCTAGCTAAACAGGACAAGTTTAGCTAGATTCTGATGTTTGATTTTGAAAATTGTGCCCAGAAATGCCTTTTATGGGCACCCAATATTCCAGGTGCCCAACTTAGCAAGAGGAACGCTTCCCCGGTATTCTCTGTATGAAGACACTGGGAATTTCTTGATTTCTGCAGCCACAGCTGAATTCATGCTGCTGGCTGCAGTGTTAACTGTGAGCCACCCTTTTCCCTAGTGTCTAGTGGCACCCCCCACCCACCAATAGCTGTCACTGGTGTCTAGTGGCACTGTCCACCCACCGATCACTGTCCCTGGTGTCTAATGGCACCCCTGTACCTGACGATTGCTGTCCATGGTGTCTCGTGGCACCTCCCACCCACCTATCACTGTCCCTGGTGCCTAGTAGCCCCCAGCTACTGATTGCAGCCCCTGGTGTCTAGTGGCACCCCACCCTCTGATCGCCATCCCTTAATTTTGTTTTATCCCCTGCCCTGTAGATCATTGTTTTATTTGAGTGCTAACATCAGGGGGCCTCAACCTATATCAGTACTATGCTACTCCCCTAAGATTAGGGACACTGGGGACGGCACCCAGTGTCCCTAAATACTATTTTTATTTACTTGTACTGCAAAAAGAATACAGTCCCCAATGTCTTTTCTTTTTAAACCTGAAAATAAGAAAATAGTCCCTTGTCATCCCTGCCATCCTCTCCCCCATCCTGACCCTCCCACAGAGCACCCACCACCCCACTCCAACATAACCTATACTTACCATCAGAGGTCGACCGTTGTCATCTTCTGTGTACTGAGACATGTCTGAACTCTTCAAAAGATGACCAAGAACTTAGGAATAAAGGTAAGTGCTGTATAATGTATTTCAATGGTGTTTTGAACTTATGTTTATAACTTTGCCATTTTTTGGATTTTTTTTCCATCAAATTTTCAACATGGCCTTTTTGGGACCCCACCTCATGAACACTGCAACTGTCATTTTGCTAATCAAGCCTGGAAGGTGATTTCATGTTCACTGCATGAAATCACCTTTCGGGACTGAATAACAAAATTTAACAATCAGTGTTCATGAGTTGGGGACGCAAAATGGGCATGTTGAAAATTTGGTGAACAAATTCCTAAAAATGGCAGACTTACATGCGTTCATTGACATTTTTCTACGCACACACGTGACTTTGGTAATTTTTAATATTTTGATTCCAAATTTTCAACATAGCCATTTTTAAACACCACCCCATGAACAGTACAACTGTCATTTTTCTCATCCTGTTGGAAATGTGTTTTTGAACCTGTGGCATGGAATGGCAGTTCAGCACAAATTTCAAAATGTTTACTTAGGGGTTTATGAGATGAGTTGATAAGAAGACTATATTTGAAATTTGGGGTCAAAATATGAAAAAGTGACAAAATGATGACCATTTGCTGCAGTTTTGCTATGCCCACTCATAACTTTGCAAATTTTAAATATTTTGACCACAGATTTCAACATAGCTTTGTTATTAACCCACCTCATGTATGTCACAGCTATAATTTTTTTAATTCTGCCCAAAATGTGTTTTTGCACCTATGGTGCAGAATGTCATTGCAGTTGCATAGAATTATGTTTCTGCAGGGATTCAAAAATGTTTTGGACTGGGTACATGAGGTTGGGTAATATGATGGCTATGCTGACAATTTGGTCACTGTTGCCCTATAATTGGATGTGCAGGGCCTGGAAGACCCTGTGTTTCCACATCTACATACATATATGCATCTACGGAAGGATGGGACCATGGGGCCCGGGGGGGGGGGAGGCCTGCACTTCCACATTCAAATAAGGATGCAATTATATTGTCTCAAAAAGTAAGGAAATAAATTGCAAACAACCACATTAATGCTCTCATTAGGGATAAAGCCACAAAAGTAAGGAAATGTGGCATTAGGGATTTCAAAGCTAACACCGCACACCCACCCTGCATGCACCAACAGGCATCAGGGGTGTGCCTGGTCATCAGCTCTAATGCCCACCCCATTCTCCTATACTGTAGCCATCACAGCTTAATTACTTACAGGAATGGGGTGAACATTAGGGTTAACTACACCAAGGCACACCCCGATGCCTGTTGGTGTGCACAGGGTAGGTGTGGGGTGTTAGCTTTGAAAGCTTTAACACCGCACATCCCTACTTTTGTGGCTTTATCCCTAACTAGAGCACTAATGCAGTTTTTTGTGGTTTATATGATCTACTGTATGGGATTATAAATATATTTTTTTCAATTCAAAGTTTATTGAGTTTTGACAAAACAGAGAACAGGTCCAGGAGAAACAATGTACATTTACAATGTATTGGACAACATGTTGGAACTATTCCTCTCCCACCACCACCCCCATCCCCATGTATGGGATTATATTTATACAGCCACCCAAAACAAGCCTGTGTCTTCATTGAGATGTTTCTGTGACAACCTGTGACATCAATAGAGAAGGTTAATAGAGTAATTATTTTGCTGGTTGCCACAGTGAATGTTAAATTATGAAATGGGTAGAAAAAATGCTGGCTCCTGATTGACCAAGAGGTACTTTAACAGGGCCATTATCCCAGCACAACGGCCCACATAAAGTAGCTTAACAAAATTAAAACAAAATACATCAAATTTACTAAAAAGGACCCATTTCATAATCACAATAAGGCACTCCAGTGGATGTGTTATGGTAGGCTTACTGCTCTTCTCGGGTGTTGGAAACACTTGGATTCACCTTGTGCTTCAACCCACCTCAGATGGGCCATTAACCCACCATAACGCATCCCCTGTCATGTCTTATTGATTAATATATACAAACATAGAAACTGATGGCAGATAAGGACCACTAAGCTGACCCAGTCTGCACATTGTCCCTACCTGCTGCAAAAACCACAGACCCTACTTGATCTCTAGATTTATCCTTTTTCCTATCTCTAGGATTCCCTTAATTTTTTTTGTACATTCTGTTTATTGCCTACCGTCTGGGGCATTTCTCAGGTTTCTTCTCTCATCCTACAGCTCTTTAACTGTCCACCTGAACCGCAAACCCTGACAACTGTATCAGTATTAGGACCCCCAGCTCTCTGACCCCATAGAGAGCCTGGGAATCCCTAGAGGTTAGAGATGGGGCTATGGCCAACACTGGACATGTGGAGCCTTGGCTCATGGAGTTCACCATCGCCTCACCCAGTGGGTAGGGTTTTTTTGTTTATTTCCCCTAGGAGCATGGATGTGCTATGACATCTGCACAGTGGAGCCATAGATGTCTGCCACACTCCTTTCTTACTTTTACTCCCTGCATGCTGTGCCCCTGGTCTCCACCAGGAGTCCCCAGTGCAGAGCAGGTGCCCTGGATCCCTCCACAGGGAGAGGAGAGCAGTCGTAGGATGCTCAATCCTCTCCCTCCCCTGCCGACCCCTGGTGCCCAAGCTCATTCCCAAACTCAGGTCGCCAGCATGGTGCGAGGTATGGCATCCAGTGCCTCAACCCTCAGCACCACCAGGCCAGCTAGGATTCCCCTAATTAATTAAATCACAGAATTGGTGTGATTGCTTCTATGTTTACATTTGTTTTTCAGTTTTCTCTAGTGTATGAGCATTCATGATTGTTTCATTCACTCATTTCAGATAACAACTGGCTGGTAGGGAGAGACTTATGAGGTTGAGTGGTGAGGTCAAATTATCATACCCTATATTGCAATTATCTTAGCATTTAAAAAGTTGTTTTCTATGTGTGTTGCAAAACAAAATATATTCCTATACTACAATTTCAGGAATCTAAATTGCAGCATGCCTGGAAGTGCACATGATGTGAATGTACTCTGTAACTGGACTGTTTTCAAAGAATCAGATAGCCTTCCAAAACACCCAGTATAGCAACTGGCTAATTTCTTTGTACATTATTGGAGATCCAGCATACCCATTGTTGCCTTGGTCAATAAATGGATACACTGGTGCAGACAGACTGTTACCAGAAAAGGGGGTCTTTTAGTAGAAACATTCCCCAACTCATAATCCATCTCCTATACAAATAATGCTGGCATGTATCTAATAGCATTATATTGAGTGTGTTTAAAAGTTACTTTTGCTTCTTCCTAAAGGACACTACTCTTGCCATTGAAGTGGCTGGAATATTTTGGACTACATCATGGACAGTAATTATTTTTTATAGGAATTCCCCCCCACTTCCTACTGTACCAGAGTGCAGGGCATTGTTTTAGCTTACTTTCTCCCTAAATCCTGTTTTTGGGTTTATAATCTATAATGCCTGTAGAGTTCCTGCATGTGAATTGTATATCCTGTATAGTTCTTTTTTTAAATGGCAATAAACAGAAAGCACAAAAAAATGAGTATTTTAATGAGTATCATGGCACAGCTTGAATAATGGGTGAGCATGCCTTTGTCAGACTGAAAAGTACGTTGGCAAGCCTTACTGAAAAGATTTGACTCTGACTGTACATTTGCTCTGTATGTTATGATAACATGCTGTGCATTGTATAACTTCTGTGAATGTAGGAAAGAAGTTATACATACAAGGTAGATAGAAACTTTCATTCAAACTGAGAGAATTTCCACAGCCTAATGCAAAAGCATCACAATGTGACGAGTCCAATCCTGCAGCTGTTAGAGATCATTTGATATATTACATGGCTAGAAAAAGTCCCATTACTGAAATATTCATTGTCAGAGTAGTAAACAAAATTTGAAATAAAAGTTAGTGTAATCTTTGCAGTGTATACTGCAATATAAACAGTTTAAATTAAAACATGTATGGAGATGATATAGGGCTGGATTCTAAAAGCATGATGCAGGGCTTGCTTCAAGCCCTCTGCCACAACACTTAGGTTCTGGCAGTGCACCAGCCCCAATCACCGCAACTGCTCCTGATTTTATAAAAACTATAAAGTGAGCACAAGGACGGTGGTGCACCAAAAAATTTAAATTCTCACCACAAGTTTCAGGCACACAACAACCTCAACAGAGGGACACCAGAAACTTAACCTTAAAAATAATTCCTTTATTGCAATGCACATATCTTGCCTGACATGTTTCAGACCTACTGTGGTCCTTTCTCAAAGGCTAAGGACTCTAAAAACTTTTTTTTTTGGTACTTTTTTCCCTGGCATCCAGTCTGCCTTACCTGTCCCACATCCAGGCATCCTCTCTCAGGCTCCGGCCATCATTCCAAGGGTCTCCGCTCCACATTCAGGCCCCGCAGCTTATACCCCCGTGGCTTGCCCCTCGCAGCGGAGTGATGGAGAGCCCCCCCAATACTCAGCCATACCAGGATCCAGTATTGCTGCAGGCCCTCAGAACCAGCAAGTCCTCCATGGAGATGGCCATCATGCAGCCATGACTGGTGCCCTGTTTTCCCTGTTCTTTCCCCCTTGGCATGTGAGGCATGCAATTACGCCAATGGACAGGGGCACACATGCTACCGCATGCACCCCTTCCCAGCATCAGCCCCAGTACAATCCCCGTAGACTACCTGTGCACTGTGATGCCTCCAGCTACCATCAGAGGCCACCAGCACACCGATGATAGCACACCCCCCACCCTAGAGAAGGAGAGCAGTCCTCTAGATGCTCAGTCCTTCTCCTCCCTAGCCAACCCCGACGACCCAGGCTTGTTCCCGAACCCAGGTCACCGGTGTGGAGCAAGGTGTGGCATCCAGTACCTCAACCATCAGTGCCACTGGGCCAACCAGACTCTAAAAACTTATGACACTTATATTCAAAAAACCTTACATAAAACTTCATGGCATCATGCACTTATTTTTCCCACATTGCTTAAAAAAATTTTTTAAATCGTAATTAGATCAAAAACCTATCACAGTTCCAAGCAACACCTAAAGTGACATGAATTCATTTATAATCATATATACAATTTCCAACCTTAGAAAATATATATAAATAGCTAGAACATATACATAGCGCAGGGACAACATGGGAAATAGGAAGGAGGAGAGTGTGGGGGCGTGGGGGAGGGCAAGGGTTGTAGGTTAGGTAAATTCAAAACACTTTTCAATATACCTTAAATAAGCAGTCTACTTCATCATAAATATGTATTGCATCTATTTTCAAAGAAATTGCTCCCAAGGTGATAGCTTGTTATGTAAAATTATTCTTTGTCTCGCAGACTGGTGTACATTTCATAACCATATTGCAAAGGAGCACACTATAGATATTTTGCAAACAAAAATGAATCCTTGTCTCCTAGCATTTTCTCAAATATGGTCTCACATCTAGATTCATGTTTAACCCTTGTTTTTTTTTTTAAAGTCAGGATCTGGAAATTTTCTCTAGTCAATATTAAATTTTCATAGTCCCCTACCTTGGGTTGTGACTCACTCTGTCACCATAAACTTAGAAAAATGTACCATATCTCCTGTTGCCCCTATGGCGTAGGCAGCTGTAGCATAGGAGTCATGTTTATTGGTGATTGGTTGCCCTTAAATGCTCTCCCAGGTGGGCTTTGAAGCTCCTTTTGCTTTTTCCTATATGAAAGCTTTAAAGGAGCATGTCACCCAGTAAATTACCTCTTCAGTACTGCAAGTCATGCACTGTCTCATATGGAAGTTTTTATCCACATTACGGCTGTTAAATTCTTTACCCACTTTCACATGACTGCAATAGATACCTTTTTTTCATTGAAAACACTCTCGGGTCTGATTCAGCCATATCATCAGGTTTTAGGTTCAAAATGACAATGCACAAGTAAATCTTTTAAAATCAGGGCTCATTTGTAGCACATTCAGGGTGGCATTTGACTCATTGTTTAGGTCCTGCATCTGCTGCCAGAACATGCCAGTGCCATTTCAGAATTGTTTATGAATGTAAGGCTTGTGCTGAATACACTGTCACAAAGTTTACCCTATCATCCTCATTCACCGGTGTTACTTTCTTTTGCAGCAGGCTGTCTTCAGTCATACTTCTCTCCTGGCTTTATTTATCTTCAATGTGCTGTATCTCCTCTGCTGTAGCCAATTTGTTAATTCTTCTGCTCCCTTTTTATAACTCTCTTCAGTTGTGCAATTCCACCTAATCCTAGAGAACTGCCCTTTCAGGATGTTGCTTGCTACGTGAGGTAGATAGCAACTTGACACCAGGAGAAAGGTGTTGCTATCCAAGTTTTTTTCAATAGATGTCATGTTCTGCAGTGCCCTCTGGTGTTCTCCTTAAGTTAAGATCTAGGTATGGGATCATGTCTTTACTACCATGATAAGTAAATATCAAGTTAGGGATAGAGAGATTTAAAAACTCTACAAATTCCTGAAATTCTGTTTGTTTTCTCTTCCAAATGACCAGTATGTCATCTATATAATGTTTCAACAGAAATATCTGTGGTGGAAAAGCATTTCTTTCCCCTTTGAAAATTGTTTCTTCCTCCCACTTTCCCACATATAGGTTGGCTATAGAGGGTGCACATGTCACCCCCATAGCCATCCCTTTTATTTGTAAAAACATCTCATGATTGAATACAAAAATGTTAAATTTTTATACAAACTCCAACATTTTAATTAATAATTTTGTGGGTGGATGATCTGTTTCTTGTACTCTGTTCAGAAAAAATGTTGCTGCATCTAATGCTTCTTCATGGGGAATATTTGAATATAGCAATTCTATGTCCAGAGATATTAAAAACATATTCTCTTCTATAGATATATCTGATATTAAGTTCAGCACTTCTTTTGTGCCCCTGACATAAGAAGGGAGTTTTTCTACTAGTGGCTTTCAGAATGAGTCATAGAACCGAGAAAGAGGTTCCATTAGTGAGACAATTCCACTCACTCTTGGTCATTGGGGAGTACTGTAACATAAAACATAGCCTGAGTGGGTTTTTTTGTCATCAGGAATTCCTTTGTCTTGTCAGCAATGTCGCCTTTATTAAATGCATCAGTCAGCATTTCATCTACGCTTTATTTAAAATCCCTGGTAGGATCTTGTTTAACTTTTTGATACAACTCATTATTACTTAACAGTCTCTGTACCTCTGTAACATAATCTTTTTTATTCATCAAGACAATTGCCCCTCCCTTGTCTGCTTGTTTAGTTATTGATTCAGGATCCTTTTGTAAACTTTTTATTGTCACTCTTTCTAGGTTAGTCACATTGTTAAAAAATCTGGGTTGCAGTTCTGAAAAAAAATTTCCAAGTCGTTTTCCACCAATTCCTTAAATGTGGTTACAGTGGCACAGAAAAGGGCACAAAAGGTAGAGGGAGGTTTAAACATGTCTTTAGAATTGTTAATATGTCCTGCTGCTTGATCTATATTTTTCTTAATAAAGAATGCTTGCAGGTTCAATTTTCTGTAGCTTAAATTCAAATCAATAAGTGTTTGAACCCTGTCCATGGGTGTAGTCAGGGAAAAACTGAGGCCTTTCTTCAACAGATCTGTTTCTACCTGTGACAAATTATTGATTTGATAAGTTGATAATCTGAATGTCCTGGACAGTATCACTTACCTCCTCCATCCCCGATACTGCCTCCTGTTGTAGTTCCTCCCTCAATTCTGATAATAGTAGCCTCCTCTGTTGTTGTGCTCTCCATTTCCTACCATGTCTCATCGTCTTCCTCTGTAGAACTCTCATGAGGGGTCTTGTAATCTCAGGCTCCTCCTTGGTACAGCCGGTATCTGTTGGGGAGCTGGCAGAGTTTATTGTTGCAAGCTGTGGCTGTTGTTGCATTGGGGGTTCCATATTGTTCTGTCCCGATGTAAAAAAAAAGCCCTCTCACATTTTCCTCATTGTCTAACTCACTCTGGTCAGTACTAAAATCAAAAGAGATATTCTTGTTATGTTTTAAGATGCCCTTTGAACATACTTGTGCATAGCCATTTTGAAATAAAAACACTCAACAACATGGCTGAATCAGACACAACGGTGTTTCCAATGAAAAAATGCATCTATTGCAGTCATGTGAAAATGGGTAAAGATTTGATGTTAACAGCTGTAATGTAGTTAAACAATTCCAAGTAAGACAGTGCATGACTTATTGCACTGAAGGGGTCATTTACTTGCTGATATGCTCACGAAAAGCTTTTTATACAGGAAAAAACAAAAGAAGCTTCAGCGTCCACCTGGGAGAGCATTTAAAGATCAACTGCATCTGTACTATAAACATATTACAAAGCTTACTCCTTTTCCCTAACATAAGGACAATGAGACCTTATTTATTACATGCAGAATGAAGAAATTGCCATTTGGGGGATCACGTGATGCCTTCTTCTGAGAGGACACTTACTGGCTCAGCTCTCCTCCCTAACCTCCAAAAACCTCATTTTTGGGTAATACTAACAAAGAAATCAGCTACTTTCTTCCCACCAAAGTCTGCTATTGCCATTGGAGATCAAAACTACACTTAGAATCAGGAATAATTAATGAGTAATATACCCAATAATGGAAGCTGAAATGCACCAGGCCCTCCTGGCCCAGACGCCACTTCAGACACCAAACAAATCTGATAAGAGGTCTAAAACACAGGTTGCAACCTCCAACAAACCTACAATAGGATCTGCAAGCCCTACTCCCCTGTCGGAGGAAAAATTATTCACCGAGATGGCCTCCATTAATGAAGTTTTCCAGGAAGATACCTCGGATTTAAAGGAGATTCAAAGAAAGCTGAAAGATACCAACAGGAAAATTAGTGATTTTTCAACATGTACTTCCTCCCTTGAAAGCTGGCAGACAAGGATTGAGCCCGACATTGTAGCCCTATGTCAAAAAATTAACAAATTAGAGCTTAAAATGGAAGATCTTGAGGGCCAGTATAGACGCAATAATGTAGTCATTTTTGGCCTACCCAAAGAGGCAGATGGATCCTCTGCTATCCTCTTTGTCCTGAAACTTTTACTGAAACTTGCTGGCCCTTCTCCACACTCCACAGTTTACCAGGTAGAACAAACTCATTGATCACTAAAACCGCAACCACCGCCCAGTGCCAAGCCTAGATCACTTATCCTTCATCTCCTCAGTTATGTGGATCGACAGCATGTCCTAACTAAAATTAAGGAGCTGCAGGAGATAGGTTGGGAGGATGCCCGACTCTGTTTTTCACAAAACTTGCCGGTAACTACTCAGTAAAATTGGGCAGAGTATCATACCTCTATTACCAAAATGATTGCAGTGGGGATCCAATTCCGGATGAAATGCCTGGCTAAATTGCTCATTCAATATCAAGCAACTGGAAAGCCTTTGAAGGTCCAAAACAGGCTGCAGAGGATCTTTCCGCCATGTTTCCTGACTTGTTTGCATATCGCTGACTTCAAATAAATGAGCTCACTGTTTGGATCTTCTAGCAAGTCAGTTGCTGGGAATTTTACATGTCTACATACTACACTATGTTCCTGGATCTCACCATACTCCTTTTATTTTTACCTATACAACCTTGATATATAGTGATTTCTTCATTGTAGGCCCCTGTTATGACTCCTTCATTTGCAAGAAGAGAACTTTTCCCTCAACTATTACTCTTTCGCCTCCTGTTTGCAACCTGCTCTACTTCCCCTTGTAGACAAGTGACTGCCCCCTCCTTTTTTGTTACCTACCAGCTGCTTTGTGCCAAATGACTCCGATGTTGTTCCCATCATTCTCTGGCTTGCTGTTCAGTCTCCCTTCGTCTAGACTGTGCAACCTGCTACCAGCTAGAATGTGTGTACTGTCACACAGAACTGCTACTCGAACATGTGCACTATCGCCCATGAGCACCACTTGAATGTGTGTACATGGAGCTGCTCCTGTTGGAGATTTGAGTGCAGTAGTTCACCATTCAGGGACTTGAGACTTTATTCTTTTATTATCTTTCCTTAGATCCTCCCCTTTTTTATTTGTTTTTTCCTATCCCCTACATTTTTCCTTTTTTTTTGTTTTATGATGTAAATCGGGCATGCAAGGGCCTGACCCATGGCTTTATTCATTAAGCCAGTTAGACTGTTTACCTTGCTATAAATATGTTGGCCTGACATATTACTCTTGAGGCAGTAGACTATCTAAAGTATTACTTCTCCTTCATCCCTATTCCCCCCTTTTTCTTTTTTTGTCTCTTCTTGCCTCCAGCTTCTTGATGTGTTGAAAGATATTGATGTTTGATTGAAGGTCACCTGTTGTGACCTATAGCTGATGGTTTTAATTTGCTCTCATAGCTTGTAATGCTCACATTCAAACCGGATTAAGATTGCGATATAGTTTTCACTTGCTTATATATTTGGGTTTGTGGGATCTGGATTTTCTCACAGAATAGTTACTGGCTATCAATATCTGGGTTGATTAAACATTTTTGGAGGGATGGGGGAGGCGGGCTGGGGTTTGGTTTATCCTGGGTGGAATAGTCATGTCATGGTGACAAGGGAATGAAGCTTCTACACTGTCTACCCTACGGGGTTTCTATTGGATGGTTACTGGTTTTACTTTTGTGGGGCTTGGGATCAGACTTTACTGATGTTTTTTTTTTTGTGGTGAGTGTTTTGGAGTGGGTGGGTGGGTTTTATCGGAATATAGAGGGGAAGGTACTGCCACAAGCTGTAGATTACATGTAGGCAACTACCTTTTTCTGGGTCTCCCTCTGCTGGGGACTTTTAGTTTTCCTGTCCCACAACAGAAATAAATATGTCTAGTTATCCTTTCTGTACATGGAACATTAAAGGGGCACAGACCCCTGCTAAAAGAATGAAGGTACTACTACATCTTAGCCAAATACATTCTGATGTGGTTTCTTTGCAGTAAACACACCTGCTACCCACCCAGGTGCTCTACTTTTGTAGGCTCTGGGTGGGGCAAGTGTTTGGCTTGAGGCTTAATTCTCGTAAGAGGGCAACTGCCATTCTAATTGCCCTCAGACTCTCTTTTCACCTACTGCAAGACATCTCTGACCTGGAAGGCTGTTATGTCATCTTAAGGGCAATTCTGGGTCATTCAGAGGTTCTTCTTGGCTCTATCTATGGACCCAACTCCGATGATCCAGACTTCATTACAAGCCTGATGACTACACTTGCTCCCTGGTCCACTTTGCCAATTATCCTCTGAGGAGGACTGGAATCAAGTTCTCTCCAGCAGTCTTGATAGATCAGGTCAATCTAGAGTATCCCTGTCCCCAGGACAAAAAGCCTTGCAGGAGTTTATGTGGTCAGTTGGGCTGGCGGACCCCTGGAGAATTACCTATCGAAACAGGAAAGAATACTTTCCACTCTCTAGTTCATCACTCATCTTTCCGCATCGATTACTTTTTAGTAAGTGCAGACAGACTCCCTGGGGTTAAATCTGTCTTTTATTCACCTAAGGTTGTTTTCCAACCACCTTATTGCCCAATTACTGCTAGAGATTATACCCAATATCCAAAAAAATAGGCTTTGGAGGGTCAACAACCAAATCCTTAAATCTGAGGATCAGATACTCAATTTACAATCCTTTATCTCTAATTTTATGTTGGATAACTCTCCCTCCATGCCTAAAAATTACCTTCTATGGAGCACACTAAAATGTGCCCTAAGAGGGGAACTAATAAGCTTAGCCTCAAAATGTAAAAAAACAGGGGGAACAGGCACCGTCCTCCCTAATGGACCAAATTACAAATGCAGAGGCAAATCTGATGGTTTTATCTCCTGCAGAGGACTGGGAGAAGATTGAGTCCCTTATGGCTCAATATTATTAGTTATTAGCTGAACAAACTGAATTCCTAATGCTTAGATCCCGGATAACTTATTTTGATAAGAGCAAAAGAGCAGGTAAACTGCTAGCTCTTCATTTTAGGGCCCAGTTATCTGACAGGATTATTGCTTCTTTTCAGTCCTCTACTGGTGATATCCTTACCTCACCTAGGGATATTTGTGAAGCATTCCAGGCTTTTTACAAAACTTTATATACCCCTACCAATTTTCTTTTTCTCAGCAAAAGGTTGACTCCTTTCTTGGTGATATCACTCTCCCTATGCTGTCCAAAGTACAATCCTCTAGTCTGAAAACTCCTGTTACTGTTGCAGAAATATTGGAAGCCATTGACACACTTTCACTAGACAAATCCTTGGGTCTGGATGGATTTTCATCTAATTTTTATAAAGCTCTTAAAACCACCATAGCACCTATTCTTCAGGACACGTTTCAATATATTTATGAGAATGGTGTCTCAGACACTTCCCTAACTCAGACCATCATTGTGGTCCTTCCTAGACCCAGTAAGGATCTTCTATTTGTCCAAAATTACTGACCAATCTCTCCTATTAATGTGGACTTTAAAATATCAGCCAAGGTCCTAGCTTCAAGACTGGGCCGGATATGGGATTCTTTGGTTAGTGTAGAGCAAGTGGGCTTTGTTAAAGGATGCCATTCTTCCGATCACCTTCAAAAACTTGCACACCTCTTTTTTGCATCCAAGGATACCACAGCTTCGGCTGCCCTGGTATCCTTGGATGCAGAAAAGGCATTTGACAGGGTCTCCTGGGAATATCTGTTTTCCATACTTCCTAAATATTTTATTCCAGGGGAATTTATAACCTGGGTTAAGATACTCTACTCTTCCCCCTCAGCATGGGTGCAATGTAATGGGGTACTCTCCACACCTTTTTTCCTGCAACAGGGCACCCGACAAGGCTGCCCTCTCTCACCTTACTTATTCAGTCTCTTTTTAGAACCCCTTATAAGGAAATTGAACCTTTCCCCGTTAGTCTCAGGTATTAAAATAGGACATTCAGAATACAAATTCTCGGCATATGTGGATGACATACTACTACATCCTTCCTCCACTTCCCACTCTCTCCCTGCAGCACTAACAATAATCACTCAGTTTAGTGTGATCTCTAATTATAAACTGAGTCTTGATAAGACAGAAGTCTTTCCCCTAAACAATTACTTTCAGAGATCCAATATCGATAATATGGGCCTACAGTGGTATCCAGATAAACTCAAGTATTTGGGCATCTTCCGCCACTCTTCCCCTAAACCTACAAAAACACTTAATCTTGATGCCATTGTATGTACTATAAAGGATTATATCAAACGCCGGTCCCTATTACCTCTTTTTGTATGGGGTTATATGAGCATAATCAAAATAAACATCTTACCCTGCATACTTTGCCCATTGCAAATGTATAACTGGGCCTTGCTACACTCCTGGTTTGCTCAGGTCCACAAGATTCTTACTTCCTTTTTGTGGTCCGAGAAGAAAGTAAGGAGAAGTTATAGTAAACTCACTTACCAGAAGGTTGATGGGGGCCTGCAAGCTCCCAATTTTTATTTATATTATTTGGCTATTTACCTAACCAGAATGAGGTTCTGGCTACTCCCCTCAACCCATTCCTCTGGCTCTTATTATTCTCCCCCTCTGGCTAGAAGTTGAAATGTCCCAATGTGTTAAATATGATCTGAATCCCAGAGTTCTTCCTTTTCTTTGTTATATGAAACTCCTCCCTGGGTTGAAAGACTCTCCAATATGTGTCCTCCTGTCCACACAATCCCAACTTGCCACTTTTCTCAAGGTCTCGGGGGCCAAAGATGTAGCACAACCCCTCTTCAACAACCCAAATCTTCTCATCTCAGGTAAACCAATTAGGTTCAAACTTTTTTGGCCTAATATGGGAATTGAGAGAGTGGAGGACCTGGTTACCAACTATAAACTGATGTGCTTTCCGGAGGCTTCCCTCCTTTATCACTGGTCCCCTAGCCATGTATTTAAATATTTACAAATCTCTTATATGTTGTTACATCACTTTGGCACTGGATCCTGGAATAAGACTCTATTAGCTATTTTGACACCATATCTTTTCTCTCTTTTGTCTTCTCACTTGATAAGCTATGCCTATAAGTTTTTACAAACTACACTGCTTGGATTAGAAGGCCAGAAAAGCTACTGCTGGGATCAGGCTATGCTGAGTACTACTTCCCCTAGAAACTGATTAAAAATCTGGAAACATGTTCATAGATACCTTAAATGGGATAGGTATAGATACATGCAATTTCACATTAACCACAACGTGTATAACACCCCGGTCAATCTATGTAGGATAGGACTCTTATCCTTTAATCTTTGTGCCAAGTGCACACTGTCTCCCAGGTACTTGCAACATATGTTGTGGTCATGAAATAATGTTTCCCCATTCTGGAACAGCATCAACTCTCATCTAGACCCATTGTCTCTCTCCAATAAGTTCACCACTGAAATTTATATTTTGGGAGACTTTATGAATCTTCAGGACTGTTCTCAAAGAGCCCATATGGCTTTAATTTCAGCATGTGTAAAAAAGGTCCTCCTCAGACACTGGACAGATGTATTGACACCTACTCATATTGAGTGATTAAGGGAAATCATTTTTGCCCTCCAGGCAGAACAGGTCATTGCTGGGAGGAATAATAGGATGGGAAAATACAAACAGCTCTGGGACCCTCTCTTTAGCCTGTTGACAACTCATTCTCCCCCAACTCTTTTACTATAGGTGTCTCTAAGAAATGTTACCCCTTATTTTTCTAAAGAACTAGTTTGGCATATACCCAGAATTTATCTTAAAATGCTCCTTGTGGCAGGTGGGAGGAGGAGAGGGTGGGTGTAGGGTGGGGGCAGGGTTGGGATGGGCGGGGAGGGGGAGGCAAGCATCACCCTATTTCCTTGTCAAATAATTGCTGTACCTCATTGTTAATATATAGTATCTCTAATCTATGTATTTACAGCTACCCATCTGTGATTTGTTCCATGGATGCCTGTCTAATGTGTTAAAAGAAAATTTTCAATAAAGTATACTAAATTAAAAAAAAGAAATTGCCATTTGTCAAGCTCAGATACTATTTAAATGCTCTCCTATTTGATTGTTTCACAGAAAATCTCTCAGACATTTTGTGACCAACTAGCAGAACCTTGGGTAAGTGCTGATTTCATTCAAGCAAGAAAGACATCCTTTTCCTCAAGTTCCTGGTACTGAGCTACCAGAAACTTGAGGAAAATTATGTAATTCTTGTTTAAATGGAATCAGCACTCACCTAAGGTTCCGCTAGCTGGTCAAAAAGTGTCTGAGAGATTTTCTGTGAAACCACCAAATGGGAGAGCATTAAAATAGGATCTATGAATGACAAACGGCAAATTCTTTATTTTACATGTAATAAATAAGGTCTGGTTGTCCTCATTTTAGGGAAAAGGAGTAAAGTTTGTAATATGTTTATAATATAGCTGCAGTTGATCTCTAAGGTTGATCACCAATAAAGATGACTCCTATGCTATGGTACCATTTTGTTAACCTGTGGCTCACTATCCCAACATGCACCTGCCTTGCCACTATTGCCAGACAGATGCAGTGTCCCAATAGCGATCATGCCGATGGATATGTGCCCAGTGGTGTTATGGGATGTGGCAAGGTAGTGGATGTGATGGCTTGCTACCTTACCCCTGAACACATCGTCTGATCCAGAAGCTGACCAAGCTGCCCCCATGGTGTGAAGGGCTGAAACACAGGCAGCAAGGCCAACGTGCACTGTTGGACTCAGGTTCCAGTCCAGCCACATACTTTTGCCTCCTGTAACTGTTAGTTCTTTCTCCAGGGTCCACGCTCCCTTGGAGTTACTTATTTTAGTTATGGGGGTGTGGGAGGCAAAGCCCCCAGCAGTGAAAGAAACAACATATGTTGCAGTGTTGCCCGACTTATGTCTGGCAAGTGGTGCCATTGGGTTTGTCAATTTTGGTTATCTGGACTCAGTATCCTGAGTGTCAAGATACTGAGTTTCCAGATAACAAAGTATATAGTATGCTACTGCTGCCCACATCACAGGGGTGACAGGAGATATGGTACATATTTTTAAGTTTATAGTGAAAGACAGAGTGAGTCACAACACAAGGGGAGAAGACTATAAAAATTTAATGTTGACTAGAGAAAATTTCTGGATCCTAACTTTAAAAGCCAATAAAAAATGAGGGCTAAACACTACTCTAGATGTGAGACCGTATTTGAGAAAATGCTAGTAGAAGAGAAGGATCCATTTTTGTTTGCAAAATATCTATAATATACTCCTTTGCAATTTGATTATGAAATGTGCACCAGTCTGTGAGACAAAGAATAATTTTATATAACAAGCTATCGCATTGAGAGTAATTTCTTTAAAAATGGATGCAATAAATATTTATAAAGTAGACTGCTTATTTAAGGTATATTGAACAGTGTTTTGAATTTACCTAACCTACAACCCTTGCCCTCCCCCAACACTGTCTCTCCTCCTTCCTGTTTTCCATGTTCTCCCTGCACTATGTACATGTACTATCTATTTATATATATTTTCTAAGGTTGGGAATTGTATATATGATTATTAATGAATTGGTGTTTTTAAAAGGGGCTAATTCATGGTAGGTGTTGCTTTGAACCTTGATATGTTTTTGTTCTAATTACAATTTGAAAAATGTTTTTAACTAGTGTGGGAAGAATAAGTGCATGATGTTATGAAGTCATGTGTGAGTTTTTTTGTAGTTAAGTGTTTTATGTTTTTATAGTCCTTAGCCTTTCAGAAAGGACCACAGTAGGTCCAAAACATGTCAGATAGGCTGTGTGCTTTGCAATAAAATAATGATTTTTAAACTTATTTAATTTTTTCATGTTCCTCTGTTGAGGTTGGTGTGTGTCTGAAACCTGTAGTCAGAGTGCACCTGATTTTATACTCTCGGGTGCAGTTTCAAAAATTTTCACAATTTATGGCAGCTTGTGCCAAATATCTGGTTCAAACTCCATAGAAAAGGCCATCAGGATTGCTGCACGTTAGACCATGAAAACATTGGCCAAACTTTTGACAATTGTCACATTGGATAGAAAATTCCATTAGATCACCTTAAGCCCCTTGGTCTGTATCGTCGGTATACTTGGGGCTTGTGGTGTTCTAAGCCATTTGAAAATCCTGCCCATAGTTTTTCAATATATAGTATTCTGTAAACTTTATTAGAAAATTTTATATAGAATAAAGGATGGGGAATTGTGTGATATGAGAATTTAATGCATACCCAAGGTGTGTGATGCCACATAAACCCCAAGGGTGAAGCCCAAGGGGTTTATCAAAGCATCCCACATCAAGGGTGTGCATTAAATTTTCATATACACACTAACTCATCTTTTATTTTATATAATATACTGGTGAGCAAGTCTTTCCAGCCCTAGGTCTGTGATCCTGTCTCACACACACACACACACACACTCACATATACACCCCTTATCTCCCTTTCTCCTCAGGAAGAGGATTTTTCTTTCTTTGTTTTTTTTAGTTAGCTAATTTGTTTTTCCTTAGTATTTGGGATCATGACTTTGATCCCATTTGAGAGCAGGTGCCATTCTTGTTTGCAGTGTCACTGAATGCGACAAACCACAGGATCAACCAGTTAAATCTTTTTGAGGGTGCTGTATGTTTATTTTTTTTTAAAAGGCAAAGGCAAGCTCAACCAGCTAGATACATTATAAAAATTGTGGGACAGTGTGGCGGTTCCTTACTAGCTGATTTACTGAGCCATCATGATTCAGGAAGTGTTCAGCCCACCACACACAGGAGTAGAGCCAATGGTGGGGTGTTCTACTTTAAGTGACATAGTGAGTGTTCACCATAATAACTCATGGGTTATTATGGCAATTATCAACTGGCTGAGCCCATCAAAAAAAAATTGCTTACCAGTTTTTATATACATGTAATTAAAAAGACAACTGTGTACATTCAGAATGTTGTTTACACACTTGCTGTAATAGTTATGTAGTCATGTCTTCATATACAGTAAAAATTGTCAGTTGAAATGATTTTAATAATTTTGTAGGGCTTCTGAATACTCAGCCTTTTCACATTATATTAGGAAACCATGTTAACATGTATCTCAGTTTGTTGTTATACAATAGGTTCATTGTTCACATGCAATGTTATGCAACATTAAAAATTATTCAACTTTTATTAAACAATAAAATTATTTTATAGTATTTTCTCCTGTTATATATATTTTTTATAAGGTTAAACCCTTTTTTCTTTACACATATAAACAATTTACATTGCTAGTTAATAACAATATATTTCTGCTGTCATGCACTATTGTATTTTGATGAATTTTTGCTTCAGGACTCAATAGGATAACTATAAGTAACAAAGAAACAATATATTTATTACTGACTGCAACTTTTAGTGGTATTTCAAAAGAATTGAAATATCTAAAAACATATAAATCATTGCAGATGGTTCTGTAGTAGGCTGATGGTCATTTAGTAACATCAGAGCATTTAGGCAAGATGACCCGAACAGTTAGTTTAATGAAAATAAGTCATCATAAGGGGGGAAGGTTTCAGGGGCAATCACAATGATTGGAGGCCTGAAAGTGTTCCCTAAGTCGGGATTTAAAAAGGCCAAGCCTTATTTCGTTAGTTATTTGGCTTGGGAGTGAGTTCATCCAGGAAGGGGCTTTGTAATTGAAGGATCTTTGGAATTGGGAGGTCCGTCAGTGGGATACCCATAGCAACGGCTTGTCCGAGTTATGGATGGCTCTGACTGGTGATGCTGGGTGAATAATTGTGGAGAGAGCAGGGGGGTGAGACCTAGCACTATCTTTTTGGCCATTAGGCGGGTGTGAAACCTGATTCTGTTGTCTAGGCTTAGCCAATTTGTGGTACTGTAGAGGGAGCAGGTGTGAGTGAAATGGTCAAATCCAAGGATGAGATGGCAGGCTTTGTTTAGTACGAGTCAGAATCTGCTGAAGGCAGAGGTGGGCACAGCACTGTATATGAGAATACTGTAGTCCAGAAGGGAGAGGACAGAGGAATTGACGGTAAGCCGTAGGGCCTCGGAAGTGAGGCAATGTTTGTACTGATAAAGCACTCCAATTCTAGAGTTAAGGGCAATGGATAGGTGTAGAATATGTTGATTATAGTTGAGGGCAGGGTCTAGTATGATCCCTAGATATTTAAAGGTGTTCACTTGTTTGAGCAGGGTGTGATTGGCAGTGAGAATTTGGGGGCGAGGTTTTTAAGGGGGTTCTGTGGATGCGAGAAGAACATGTCTTTTGTCTTCTTGTAGTTGATTATTAGTCACTGGGTGGTGAACCAGTGTTCAGCTTTGCAGAAAGAGTGTTGGAGTGTTTGGTGGAGTTTAAGGGGGTCGGGATCAGAGGCGTACAGGACAGCATCATCCACATATAGAAGCAGGCTGCTGGGGCAGGCCGATGGGAGGGAGTTTAGATATAGACTAAATAGCAGAAGGCCAAGAATGGAGCCCTGTGGAACACCAGAGCAGACTGGAAGGCTGGGGGACAGGGTGGTGCCTACCTTGACCTGTTGTGTTCTATCTGACAGATAGTTGGTGAACCAGCTTATGGCATAACTGGAAAAGCCACTGGAGGAGAGTGTGTCCAGTAAGAGGGCATGGTTGATGGTATCAAATGCCTTACAGTGGTCCATGAAGATGACCCCTGTGATGTGGCCATGATCCAAGGCTGTTTGGACATGTGAGATGAATTCAAGGAGGGCTGTGGTGGTACTATGTCTCTTACTGAAGCCATATTGAAACCCTTGACACCCATGTGTACAACACTTAGCCATGGCATAGCTGGATTTGAATTTTTGGAACCAGTAATCATCACTGTTGCCCATTGCATCATCCTACTGCTTTTTTGGGGGGGTCATCAGCACAGAGCATTATGTTACTCATTATCCAATTTCCTGATGCTTTTCAATGGTCAAAACAGCATGAACTAGTTCACCATTAAGAGAACTTTAACACACTTTTCGCAGTTCGATGGGTATAGTTTGCCAGGTTGAACTTTGGGAGGTTTCACAGCCCTACCATTTATGAAGGCCTTAGTAGAAAACAAATTAGTTTTGATTTGTATAAAAATCATGGAGAAGAAATTATAGCAATTACACTTGATGTAACTAAAGCATTTGATGTCATGCAGTGGGTACTCATGTTTAAGAGTTTGATAAGTTGTCTAATGCCAGAAGACATGATGCATATAATTTATTTATTTTACAATGAATCAAAGGCTATTTTTAAGATCAACCAATACGCTTATCTCGGCTGTAGCTAAATTGGTGATTTTTGGTACTGGGTGAACAACCAAACCCCCACCTTTAAAGAATGGAATACTGAACTTTTGATTATATTAAGAATGGAAAAATCCCTGACTAACTTACGTCATGAATCTCAACTTATAAAATCAGATGGGAATGACTAGATACCCTTTTACAACTACTTTAATTATGGTCCACTGTTGTTATGTATGTTGATAATATTAGCAGGCTCCTTGGGTTCACTATTCTACCCCTTGGGTTGTTATTCTCCTTGCCCTATACTATTTGTACCACCAATTAATGCTATGAGACTATGTTCTTTTTTTCTACCACATGGACCTGTTTTAACTTTGCTTAGTTTTTGTTCGGCTTGATGGATTGCTGACCTCACCTTTACCCTATATTGTGATCAGTGATGCTAGTGTTATTTGGTTGACTTTTATATCCCCTGTGCCTTTGTACCTCCTGTGTTTTGTTTTATTAAAAATTTCAATAAAGTTTACTCAGTTAAAAACATATAAATCATTAGGATGACCATTTCCAACATATTAATACATTGTAGATCAAGGTAGCCTATCAATTATAATTAATACCACTTTTATGTTCTTATCTTTTACCTAAATTCAGAATTGGGTATTTTTATTTTCTCCACTAAAGATAAACAACATTTTGGCAAATCATATTTTCTGTAATAACATGTCAGGTTTTGAATGTGGATGTAAAGTGTCACATATCACACCCGTAAACCAAGTTCATTGCATTAGTAATACTTAAAAGAGTAACAGTGTACAGTATGTAGCAAAATATAAAACATTATCTTAGGTAGGTAAAAAGTAAATTTTGCTGGAGTTAAAAAAGTACAAATTCCTGTAGACTCCAATAAGCATAACTTATTTGTCCTGTACTGCACATAGTGGTGGGCGAAGTGGCCAAAATTTGCTCCATGAAGTGATTTGCGGAGTAATGCAGAATCCGTGAAGTGGTCCGCAACATGAAGAGGAGTACTTCGTGTCATAATGAGGAATGCAAAGTCCATTGAAACCAATGACTTCACATTATTCTGCCTTCCCCAAACCACTTCTCCACCAATTTTAAGGCAAAGTAACATTGAAATCAACGTAGTTTGCATCAGTTTGCCTTGTTATTGAGCTCCAAGGTGAATTTTTCAGTGCTACATTGGATTGCAGGTCACATGGGCTCTAGATTGTTCTGCATAGCCTCAGTTCTGTGTCGTATATGTGTAGTGGAAGATGGAGACAGTTTCCTCTCAGAGCTCTGGGATTCAAATCCTCTAAAAGCTGTTATAAAAGCCTTTTTGAGCCATTTGTTTTGCTCAAAATTTAGTACATTGATTATAGGAAACCCCATGTGCGTGCGTATATCATTGAGTGTTTATTGCTTGTGTATGGATTTTGAATGTTAAATTAGAACAGTCAGTCTGTGTACTGACAGACACTTGAATTATGCTTTGGGGAAGGGGTGTCTCTGTGGTGGAGGTAGATTAAAACTGGGAGAAAAAGGCAGTCTTTCTGTTTTGGTTATATTTTTCTTGTATAACTGTGTTAATGTACACACAGTAATATTTTCAGTAATTCTTGACTTTTTTTGCTGATTGTTGTAGTGCAGCAGTGCATAATTTCAGTTTAGTTAAAATATTTGGTTATCTTACTAAAGTTTTCAATTTGCTATGCATTACTTGTAGCATTACTCAGACACATTTTCTTGTGCCACAGAGTAATTGCAGCAGTGTACACTGGCTATCCACCACACCTGCATGAATTTTTGTACTGTTTTGTAGTATATTTACTGGTAGTGGACAGTTACTGCCATGCACTACTCCCCCCCCCAAAAAAAAAACTGGCAAAAGGTATTCTTTTCAAAATTTGGATTTGTGACTTGTGAGCACTGGTTAGGTGTTGTGCCTTTGTGTCTGCATCTCTGGAGTGTGCAGCGCAATCTTAATCTGTCTGTGTGTTTGCATCTCCTTAGGGTCCACTCTCATCTGTAACTTAAGTCACAGTTATTTGTTTGGTTTCCCTTCAGAGTACTGGTGTGGTGCATATCTCTGCATGAACATTGTACTCATTGATGTGCATTTTTAAGTCAGGGTGATCTTCATGAGTCACTCATGATACAAATCGCATTCTTCGTCTTCATGGTCACAATTCATGAATCAGAAAACTAAATTTTTTTGTAGTTAGTTCCATGTAAGCCTGTTTCGTAGTACCTCGGGTCTCAGCTTCAATCACCATTGTACTCAATGATATGATTATTTAAATCAGGTAGTTTTGTGTGGTACAGGTCAGGGAAGTACAGCCATAGGTATCTGCATTCTCATACAGTTTATTATCATTGGTCATGTCATACCAGACACTCATCATGAGACAAATCATGTTCTTCATGAACCACAGCAGTTAGCTTTTTTTTCAGTTCTAATAATATGCTGAAGACCTGTAAAGATGACCAAAACATTGATGAATCTTTTTTAACTTTTTTAAAATAATGCCCCCCCCCAAAAAAAAAATACTTACCTTCACTGGCTTAACAGTATTCCAAAGCCAAAATTCCTCATCAAGCCAAGAAATACACACCCCAAGTTCGACTATATGACCAGTGATACAAAACAAAGCAATGATTACATGTATTTGAATATATATATATATATATATATATATATGTATATATATATTAATAATAATAATCAAACTTTATTTTTATGGCACTTTTCAAGTACCAAGGAGCCTAACAGATTTAGAATCAAAAATCAAACATCAACAAACATAAATCATACAAAATCAACAGTATCATCATACCATCAACCAATCAGTCATCGAATGCCTGGTGCCATAAAAAGGTTTTTAAAGCTTGCTTAAATCCCTCCACAGTTGCGCACTCCCATAACCGATGGGGTAGAGAATTCCAGAAGATTTCAAACACACTTTTGGAATCTCTAGCAACCCCTCATTGGCTGGGCAGAGTGATCGCACAGGGCAGTAAGAGACCAGAAGCTCTTTCAGGTAATCTGGGCCCAGTCCATGTAGGGATTTAAAAGTCAGAAGACCAACTTTGAAAGTAATCAGCCACTGTACTGGCAGCCAGTGTAGTCTGTGTAGCACTGGCAAAATATGACAGGACCGAGACGACCACATTAAAAGCTGGGCCGGCGCGTTCTGCACCAGCTGCAGGTGGCAGATCTCCACCCCAGGAAGCCCTAGGTAAATGGAGTTGCAGTAATCTAATTGTGAGGACACAAAGGCATGGACCATAGTAGGAAGATCACTGGATGGAACCAGATGCCTAATCCTGGAGATATTTCTTAGATGATAAAAGAAAGATTTGAAAACAGCCGACACCTGCGAATGCAGGGTCAGCCCTTCATCAAAAATTACCCCCAGGTTTTGCACCTGTTCAGAAGTTGGGAGTTATAAGCCACCAAGAAAAAGTCCAGAGGGCAAACCAACCCCCAACTCTCCTATCCGGCGACCTGGGTCCACAAGCATCACCTCAGTTTTTTTCGAGTTCAACTTCAACCAGCTGGAATCCATCCACTCCTGGATTTCTGTGAGACAGCTATTAAAGACCAAGAGAGCTCCATCCTGGTCAGCTGCAAAGGAAAAGTAGAGCTGGGTGTCATCAGCATAGCAGTGAAACCTCAGCCCATACCTTCTTACAATGTCTCTGTGGGGCAGCATATATGCTGCATACAACATGGGGGACAACACTGAACCCTGAGGTACCCCACACACCACAGAGACTGGGTCTGAGGAAAAAATCCCAGACACCACTCTCTGAGTTCTTTCCCTGAGGAACGATGTAAACCACCTGAGGACTCTACCTGACAGTCCACAGATGTACCTCAGGTGACCAAGCAGTACCCCATGATCCACAGTGTCAATCGCTGAAGAGAGATCCAGAAGAACCAAGATGAAACAGCACTTCTGATTTCTAGCCATCAGGAGATCATTGAGCACCCAAACCAGCGCTGTCTCAGTACTATGTCTCTTTTGAAAACAGGACTGGAGGGGTTCATAGATGTTGTGGATGGTCAAATTGTCCTCCAACTGTGCAGCCACTATTTTCTCAATCACCTTCCCTAAAAAGGGATGGTCAGAGATTGGTCTGTAGTTTGCATGGCAGTCTGGGTGCAAAGAAGCTTTCTTTAAGAGTAGTGTCACCACCGCCTCTTTCAGGGAGCTAGGAAACTCACCAGATTCCAAGGAGCACCAGACTATCCATGTTAGGACTGGACCGATGGAGTCAATACAACCCAAAATTAGGGAAGCTGGTCCTGGGTCCAAACTACAGCACGTAGGGTGCACACTCTGGATGATCCGCATGACATCCATGAACTCCGGTTGGACAAAGGTACTCCAGGAAAGCCGAGGAGCAGTGGCCTCATGCTGATCCAAAGCAATGCCCATAGAGTGTGCAGGTTGGAGTGCCGCCTTGATGTCAGCCACCTTAGTTGCAAAGAATCAAGCAAGTTCATCACACTATATTTGCAAAAAGACTTTTCGGACTTGTAGACAGGCTGGGTTGCACAGTCTGTCCACAGTTCAAAACAGCTGAGCTAGTTGATTCTGTATATATATATATATATATATATATATATATATATATATATTGGATATGAACATTTAAGGTCAACTCAGGTTCTGTTGAAAACTGTGATAGTGCCAGATATATTAACTTACCAAAGATAGTATTAGTGTTCTCCCAGAGGGCATCCTTTCTGTTGGGGGACAGTGCAACAGACATTGGGCAACCAACAACATTATCACACCACCATGGATGATTAACTCAATGGTCAGGTCATTCTTCTAGCACGTCATTTGGCAAGACACTGTGCATTAGCCCAGTCAGGTCAAAAAGCATTACATGAAATTCCAAAACCAGCAGCTGGGGACATACTGTAGTTCTTATTGGAGTGTGTGCATGCATGACTGAGTGTGGCATAAATTACTTTTCTTTCCATTTTATGCTCTGATTTCTCTTCATCTGGAGTCGTGAATTTTCTGGATAAAAGACAGTAGCATTTTGGGGATGGACATTAATTCTGGTGACTATGTATGGCCATTGCACACCTGACTAAATGTGCCATTAATTCTGGGAGACTTTGCATTTCTTGTTACACTCTCATTTCACTTTGTCAGCATTGAGGAATTTTCTGAACACAAGTCAGGAGTATTTTGGGGATGCACATTAATTCTAGTGACTGTGTGTGACCACTGTGCACATGACTGAGTGTGTCATTAATTCTTGGAGACTTTGCAGTTCTTGTTACACTCTCATTTCACTTTGTCAGCACTGGGGAATTTTCTGGACACAAGACAGTAGAATTTTGGGGATGTACATTAATTCTGGTGACTGTATGTGTGGGGGTCTGCTAATATTGTTCTCGCTTCACCTTACTTCGCGTTAAGGCACAATGACAATACAAAGTAATAATTACAAAGCAAAGTGAGCATTTCATATTGGCCACTCTGCATAGCAGAATGACAAGGCAAATTGCCCATTTCGCAGCCACTTTACCGGAGAAATTTAAATTTGCTGCATCTCTAATTGCACACAGGCCTTGAATTTCCTCTCCACTCTTGCTAAGAGTTATCATAACTAAATTGTACTGACTGCAGTGGAGTGTAAGTTTTAAGTGTATTTATGGGATGTTGTAAGTAGTGTGAATTTTAAATGTTTATGTTACTGACTAAATTGGACAAATCCTTAACCACCTTCT
Source organism: Neoceratodus forsteri (assembly GCA_016271365.2). NCBI lineage: Eukaryota > Metazoa > Chordata > Ceratodontiformes > Ceratodontidae > Neoceratodus > Neoceratodus forsteri. The sequence continues at coordinate 1,090,019,737 of CM057450.1, forward strand.
CCATGTTTTTTTTTCACTCTTTTGCAAAAACATCATTCATTTTTGCTCCCATTTCTTTCTTGATTGTACAGTAGTTCTCTCTCTGTCCACTGGTGTCATCACTCTTCCAGCTGAAGTAAAAATTTGTGGTGCTTTTTTGACTATTCTGTCAGTGCATTTGTTATTCTACCAGCTGTTCTGCATGACTTTTTTCAACATGCTGTTGTTCAACAGAACTGCCTGTTACATGAAAAATAAAGCATATAAAGCAAATGACAATTAACTAGGCCACTGTAATGTTTCAATACTAAACATATCCAGTTTTATGCAGCAGTGAATCCCGATACGTTTAAAACAATACTGCAATACAAGACATCACTGGGATCTCTGTAGCCTTCTGATGTTACTTCAAAACATTATGAAATGACTCATCAAGTTGTGGCCTAGCAAATTAAATGCCAATAAACTTAAATTGGATGCATAGAGGGGCACCAAAGACTAACATTGCTGCTTTCCCCTGAAGAAGAAAACAAATATGGAACAGGTTGTATTAAAAATAAAATGCAAGGCATATATGACAGAGTAAAAGATGTGAACAAGTTGGGTTGGGTAATGGCCCCATGAATTTCTCACTGAGCACCCTCAAAACTCTAAAGCCAGCTCTGGTAATAAATGTTTACTTTTACAGAGACAGGAGCACAAACGAGCAGTGTCAGAGTATGCAAATGAACTAATCATGACTGCTCTCCATCTGATCATCAGTACAAGACTGAGGGGATTATGCCATTGTCTCAGTATCAAATGCACATACTTCATACAACAATTACAGACTTCTGAAAAAACTTAACACATGTAAATAATACCTTGTTCTTCATTTATTACATCTGTTCATACACTCATTGAATCATCACATTGTGAAGCAGATGCCATTTCATAATCTTTATTTTGTAATATGAGGACCTGCATTATTCAACATAATACTATGTATCTATGATATGTTATATTTCTATTGCATATACCAGTCATACTTCATCACAGTTTTCATTCTGACTAAAAGTTGAACATTAAGGTGGTAACAATCAGGTGTTGACAACATCCTTAACATGGTTATCACCACACTGCCCTTGTATAGCACAGTCATTTGGGATAATTACTGTATTAGGGAGGCAACAGTGCATAGCTCAACAGGTATGCTGCATGTTCAGTGACTTTTCAACAGCGAGGTCACCAGCATGTGCATATTTATGTTTAACCCATTACCTGGCAGCTCTGAAAGGGGATGATTTCCTAATATATAATTTAATATGTTAAAATTTTAAAAGGTGAAACTACCACCTGCACCACTTTTGTTCATGGCCCTTTTTGCTTTATAAAATGAGCCTCTAAGTGCCTTCCACTTCCATCTTAACTGCACTTCACTTGTTACAAAATCTGCCTCACTATACCTCTCCACTGCAGTCCTATAAAGGTCTGATTGGTATCTCTTCTGTCCCACCAGCTCACTCATAACATTTAAATGTTTCAAAATATTAATAAAACACAATGTGGCCTTATTCTAGAAGATTGGCACAAGCCTCCACCAAAGGAGACTTGCGCCAATTGCAGCTGTGACAAGGACGGTGCGCCCAATTCTAGAAAGGGCAGGGTTTCCACGGCTAAGTCCTGCAACTTACGACATGTGGATGGTATGCTAAATGAATGGCATACCTGATGGGCATCTTGCAGGTTACAGGTCGCAGCCCTCAGTGGACTGTATATATGCGCTTTTGAATGACTGACAGTACAGTCATTTGTGAGCGTATATATACAGTAGCACACCTATGGAGCTTAGTCAGTGGCTGGCCATGGTGGTGAGAGGTGGGCCGTGCCAGTCACCAGCTGGGGATGGCTGGGGGGTGAGGTGGACTGGCACTGCTGGGTGGGGGGTGGGTGGTCACTAGACTACCAGGGAGTGTGGAGTGTGCGGCTACTGTACATGGCATGGCACAGAAGGGACCAGGGGTTGGGGTCCAGGAATGGCTTAGGGGGGACATAGATGCCCTGTGGGACAATATTGTATCAGGTGATTGGGGTTGTGGGACTCTACTGCCCTGTGGGTCAATAAGAAATCAGGGAATCAGGGGTGTGGGGCACTGCAGCCCTGCGGGGCGCTGTCACTTTGGGGGTTCAGGGATGGGGGGACACTGCAGCCCTGTAGGATTGCCATAGTATAGGAGGTATGGGCCATGGGGAATGCTGCCACAAGCAGTCGGTGCTGGCCATTGGCAGATCTGCACAACCCACAGAGGGCGTAAGTACACTTACACCAGCTAACAGCTGGTATAACTGATTTGATAGATGTTCTCTGGAGGTTGTTCTAGAATAGCTCCACTGGGGACTTTGTTGCTGCCCTTCCAGAATAGGGTGCAACTGCTGCAGTAAATCCACTAGCGCCATGTCGCAGGGGGTTTCCGGGGTATCTGCTGGCGTAAGTCCACTTTGGCACAAGTAGCCTGCCACATGTCGCAGGCCACTTTGTAGAATACCATTTGTCACAACTGCTGGTCTAACTTGCTACTTGTGCCATTCTTTCTGGCACAAGTGCGGTTATGCCACACGTATCTCTTCTAGAATTGGCCCAGTTTTGCTCACACCACTGCCTGCCATCTTTTTCTGCCATGCTAAAAATTAGTCTCACTCAAATCCTAATCTAAAAAACAAATTCCCGTCAGGAGAAACTGTAACAGTACAAACAGCTGCAACCGAGGGACCCCACACACGCATTAGAATACATCACTAATGCACATTCATTTTGAATTGATCCATTTTAGCACACCAGTTTACATGAAGAGCATAACGGCTTTCTGCAAGCATTGATTCTGTTGAACCAAATACCTGCAATGGATTGGAAAAACAACCAGGTCACTAGTCCAATTATGTTTACGTTTATAATTTCTTTGAGGATTACTGTATCGATTCCCCCTACTTGAGAGCTGAAACTGTCTTACTTAGCTCATGTAAATGAGGCAATTTTAACCAGTATTCTGTGAAGCATGTAAGGTCTGTAGCTATTAGAATCAGAGTAAGTCGTCATTTGTCTCCCAACAGTGTTGTCACCCAGGGGAACCCCAGTACCAATTATTTAAAAGTAAGGAGAATTTGCTGTCCTGTAATTTGTTGTGTCACTTCCTGTACCTGTTCACAAAAACCTTTTTACTTTTCTCATTCCCCAAAAATATGCCAGTGGGAGTCTCCTCTCCACAAATCCTTCAGCACTGCACCATGTTTGTGGTCTGATCATGCTGTGTGATGGTGGGGGTTCTGAAAAGTCTGATAAGTATCTTCCAAAAAAAACACCTCTCTCTCAATAGTGGGACTGGGGACACTTTCCATCCTGTTTGTAACCTTCTTGACCTATTCTAATCCCTAATTATGCAAGTTGCCTCCTTTTCCCAGGCCTCCTTTACTTTATTTAGCATCCTCCCTCTTTCTTTCTGTAACAATTTATATATTCTTTAGCTATATCTCTGAGACCCTGCAGGGTAACTACGCAGTGTACATAATCTTCCCAGGCTGTCATTAAAGAGAGTTTCTAAGACCATAATTTTAGGCATTTTTATTATTTCACAAAGATCTCAATATTTAGAAGCATCAGTTTGTGCCTTGCTGCACAAAGCACCATCATGGAGGCATAGTCACACAGACAGCATGCCGAGTCCAGTGCGCACTGCCTGTATGAATATTGACCTGTGGCAGGGCTACACACAGTGCATATTTGCAGCATACCACAGCACCTTGCTGGAAACATAAACCCAGGAGAAAAGAGGGACAGTGCATCCCAAACATAATATCTCTTCTTCTCCTGGGTGCCATATTCAGAGGCCAAAATACTAATGACCACATATGGCATGTTAACATGCCATTTTGTGGCCATTAGCAGCTCTGTATAATGTTTCCATGCAAAAATGTGTGGAGGCATTTCTAAGAGTCTTGGTTATTGCACACACTCTCACCTGTTCCCATATATTAACCTATAAAAGCTTATTATTATTATTATAAATCGTTGGAAGTCTGGTGGTACCACCTCCTGTCCTATTCTCACTGTTATAATAAAACAGACAGACTATGGTAGTATCTTGATACCCCCAGTGCCACACTGATTCCACTATAAAATGAATCCTACACAGGTAATATTTTGGTACCTCCCTCTCCTGCCTAAGCTGATGTAAAATTAATCCAACCCCAGTAGTCTAATGCTAGTCCCTAATGTCTTAATCTTGATGTATAATTAATCAAACCCTGGTAGACTAGTGGTACTCCCTACCCTGATCCCCACTGTACAAGATGTTTCCCCTTGCTGGTCCAACCACTCAGCACCTTACACCCACCATCTGGCACCCAGTACACCAGAATTCACAAATCCTCATTAGTGGGCAGAAGTATAGACCATGAATAATACAGAACCTCCTCTCAATACCGTGGCCAGCCATCATCTGAATGACAAGAAATGATCATGTGCATACCATAGAAACTGTTATTTCCACAATATGCATATGCTCAGTGCCTGTCATTCAGATGGTGACTGGCCAAAGCAGTGAGATTAGGGCCTCTGCCAGTCACCATATACAGCTCTGCTCCCAACAAAGATGGGTGTATTCAGGTGGGTCAGCACACCAAACAGTGTGGTGTGAGTAGGGATGCACACCAAATTCAGTTGGAGACAATTAGGGATTACTGCAGAGCATGTACCCAGTTCCATTTAATAAATGATGGCCAACTGAGTTGAAGGGTGGGCTGTGCCAGTTGACCACCATAAGGCCATCTTGCTTTTTGTCTTGATGAGCAGAAGGGGAAGAGGGTGGTGGTGTCAGAGGGTGGCATGGGATGGGGATATCTGTTGTGACCAAGTCGGACAGGGGAAAGAAAAGGTGGATCTTACAGATAGTGGGTGGAAGCCACAATGCACTCTGTTTAATTGGACTTGGTGGGAGTGGGGATCTTCAGTTACTCATTTTAGTACTTTATCTGGGACTGGGGCAAGAGAATGGTCTGGCACTAGTTGGGGGGTGGGGTGTATTCCTGGGTGAATGGGTTGGTGAGAAGAAGGGTGGGCAAAACTGCCAAACTAGTGGAGGGGATAGATAAAGATTTCTAAGACTTCTTTAGTTGAGCAAAAGTCTTGATGGGGTCAAATACATGTATTCTGAATACATGAATACAGCCAAATACCTGAATACTGTAAGAAGTATTCAGCAAAGATTTGTTGAATTCTAAATTTATGTATTCACACACACCTAGGTAGAGGGTGGTGGTTTCTGTGTGGGTGGGCCAGAGAGGGTGGCATTTTGTTACATAAGGGATCCAAAATATTTAAGGGAAATGCAAGAAAGTATTTTTACACATCCAGAGTGGTAGATGCATGGAATTCCCTTCCAATGGATGTGATAATAAATAAAACTAAGGGTGAGTTTAAAAAGACGGTGGACAGATATATACTTTCTGGTGAGGTCTTACAGTATTTTACAGAAGTTGCTATAGAAGCACACATGGGCTACCACCTTTCAGCTCCTCATATTTCATAGTATGAACCATAGTAGCATCCAGATGAGACGGGAGTACCACTAAACTACCAGGGTTGGACAAATTTTACATTTTGATCAGGGCAAGAGTGTGGTGCAACTACACTACCAGGTTTACATCAGGATGGGGGTCGGAGGGGGCACCAATAGACTACCAGGGTCTGCTATATTATAACATATGGGATCAGGGAGTAGCCAGGGTATTACTGGACTACTAAGGTCTGTTGTATTATAACATGAGGAAATGGGTGTGAGGAGGAGGATATCACTAGATAACCATGATCTGTTTTATTATAACATCAGGGACTGGGCTGGAGAGGGGTACAACCTGAACAGCAGGGTTTGTTTTATTTTTACATCAGGGATCGGGTTGGGGGTCGGGGGTTTGTTCACATTACATTGCAGCACTGCTGTTGGGGGTTAACACACCATTTTGCATGTTGATAGGAGTGGAATTTTTGAAGCTCTGACTATTGCTGTCTCAACAGCTGTTTAGCACTTCCAACATCCTCTACATATTCCACAATGCAAGAGGATTTTTGTGTTTTCATGGACGCATAGCTGTATTTGAAGTAATCACTGTGTCCACTGCCATGTTTCAAGTCCCTTTGAATATGGACAATGTGTCTTTAGGATTGCACTACTGTCTGCCCAGTTAGCACAGTGCTGTTCATGTTACCATGATGTTAACCTTCTGAATATCAGAGCCATAGCTCCTTCACTTTGTGAAATTTTTAGAGACCATAAATTGAAATTTGGGAGTAATCCCCTTGCAGGAGAGTAGGGAATTTATTGTAGTGCAGAGAAGGTGGCAGGCAATCCCTTCCATTTCCTGATGTGCCTATTCCCCCCCTTCTCCAATTATCTGACATATAGGCATGTTTAACCAGGCAGAGCACTGCAATATGCTCCAGTTAAGTGGATGTGATATTTGTTGTTACTTTTCTTTACATATGTTAATAACCATTTTGTTATTAATCAAAGCAGCCACTCAGGTAACACAACCTTTATTAGTCTTGAGTATGCAGAACAGTCCCGCTGCTCACTTGTATGCAAATATGCCCTACTGGCCCTGCAATCTGGCAGCAGGGCAGCTCTTTATACAAATGAGCTCATTGTATGTGCTCAGGATGGCACTGTGGAGCGTGGGCCTTGTTTACATAACAAAGCGGCACTTAAACTTTGATATTGCACTAAAGAAGTAGTGAAAACAAAATTTTTATTTACAAAAGCCTAATCAGGGGATTAAGCTTTGTTGGATTTTTTTACTGTTTTAAGTAGTCTTCCTGTCATGGAGAATCAGGATGGAGTGGAGTTGGGGGAATAACTGGACTAGGGTTAGTGTGGCAGAGGAACATGCCCTAGCCAACTGGGAGCAGTAAGGTTTTCATTGTTTTTAAATCACAGACAAGCACCAGGAATGAAGTATCTGTGAATAACAAGTACTATACAAAGACTCATCACAGTTTTTTTCTTTAGAGAGTTTTTTCTGGCTAACTGTACATCTAGTGAGTTATACACTCTATTTAAGTTAATGGAACCCCTGCCATTAGAATTGTTCAGCAGATAAGGACAGCTTGACCTGCCCAGTCTGTCCAGATGATCCCTGCCTGGTTTGTCTCTGCAGATCATAACTGATCTCTGGCTACCCTCCCTCATCCCTGTCTAGTCACTAATATTCCTCTGTGTCTATCCCAGGCATTCTTGAAGCCCCCCACTGTTTTTGCCTCCACCACATCTGCTGTCAGTCCTTTCCAGCCATCTACCACTCATTCAGTGAAGTAGTACTTCCCCACATCCCTCTAAAACTCCCCTCCCCATCTTCATAGCATGCCATCTGGTCCTGGTGTACTTTCTCAGTTAAAAAGACTCCTCTTGTGCACCCTATTCACGCTTGTGAGGTACTTGTAGGTCTCTATCATGTTAAACCTTGCTCTCCTCTCTTTCAGGGTGTACATGTTGAGATCCCTCAGTCTTTCCTTCTAGGGCTTCTCGTGCAACCCCAGCACGATTTTAGTTGACCTTCTCTGGACTGCCTCCACCCTATCTATGTTCCTTCTAAGGAGCTGCTTCCAGAACTGGACACAATACTCCTGGACTCTCACCAGTGGGCGATACAGTGGCAGCACCACTTCCCTCCTCCTGCTGAAGATACCTCTCTGTATGTATCCCAGCATCCCACTGGCCCTACCCACTGCTTTGTCACATTGCCCTGCCACTTTGAGGTCTTCAGATATGACAACCCTAAGGTTCCTTATCTGCTAAGTGACTGTCATTACCTCCTCCCATCTATTATGCAACCCCTCCCCTCAGAGAGTACAGTGACCAACCTACTGCTCTGACCAGCATGGGTGTGGGCATTGCACAGGACACTCACATGTCTCATGGTATAGTGTTATGCTCATTTTGAGCCTCTGCTCTCAATTTTTTGGGTTGCTATCACCTACAGCTGTTGGACAGAGGCTGGTATTTGAATTAGCGCCTTATGTAGTCGAACAAACACCCAAATAAATAGTTCACAAGCAGTTCATTTCTGTACACAGGAGTTCACAGATTACCATCGCCCCACCAAATGCCTTACAGATTTTCAGGCATAACCATCTCCACTCCAAATGTCTATTTCAAATGGCATGCCAGCCACATACAGCTGTCAGTTGTAGAACACGTTAAAACTGTCATGTTCCCAGCAGTTTTCTCTCCCACTAAGTCATCTGACATGTTATCTCATTTTCATTTTGCTTGGCAAGGCACCTACTTTATGAAAAGCCTTTCCATACCTTTTGGCACGTATGCCCAGTGGTTCCCTATCCCCCTACTACTTCCTAGCTTTCTTACTCAACTTCACTTCAGGCACTTTATATATTTCACAGGGTACTACTTTAAACTGTTTTTTTTATACTTGTTTTATTAAAAGCTTCATTTTCACAACTCAGTTCCAACACACATAAAAAGTTAAGGTATATCAATCAGCTTATACTGTTCACTTAACATACACAACTCTCCCTAACTGCAGAAGAGATTTCTTAATTAAGATAAAAACCTCATTAAGTTAGTCCAGAATAATGTCCTTGTAAGGAAAACTTATAAACCTGTCATACTCAAATCATGCCAGGAAATACATTAAATGGAAGGGAAAAGTAAATACAAATCTAAGCTTGTTACCTTGGTGTATCTGTTACTGTTACATAAGTAAGGGTCATAACATAGAAAGTACAATACATGTATACAAACATCTGTATGCCTCTTCTAAATTGATTTTATAGTTCTTAGTGAGAACTCTTTGGGATACGCTTACTCTGATAATTGGACCGTGTGGAAGCCAATACTTAAGTCATAGGCCCTCATACTATAACCATCTGGACCATCTGTTTTGGTAAAACTGTGCCCTATGTCTAAGGGTAAAGGTTAATCTTTCCATTTGGTGTATGGATTCCAGAACTTCCACCTGATCTGCTGACTCTGGGGCTGAGATCTGGAGCCAATGCTTAGTGATTGACTTTAGGGCTGCAGCCACTAGGATGGACCACAAATATCTCTCATCCTTGCCCTTTAGCTCCCTAGGAATAAGTCCCAATACTAAATGCTCTGGACCCAATTGAGTTTTTATACATAATGCTTGGGGTAAGTGGTTTTGGACATTCACCCAGAATGATGTTAAGGTAGGGCAGGACCAAAATATATGGGCTTGGGTGGCACAGTTTTCCTAGCATCCCGTCCAGCATTTTGCAGTTGCACCTGGCATGAAGTGGGCTGTCTGAGAGGACACTAAGAAATATCTAACCCTCAGCTTCCAACAAAAGTCCCTCCAAACTAGGGACTCAGAAGTGGTCCAAGTACTCCTCCAAATCAGGGGCCATTGCTGCTGTGTTATAATAATCTGCAGGTCCTGTTCCCATTTAGTTTTAATATGATTAGAGGAAATTTCTATACCCACAATAAAGTTTGTATAAAGCCTAGAAATGGCGTGTCTCTCCCCCTCTGGTCCCTAAAAGGAGTGGAAGTGATTGGTCTTCGTATTGGTGTCCCTACTTATTGACACCTTCTGAATCTGTTTGCTTACTGCATCTCTAAGTTGATAGTAGCGGAACCTGTCTGCGTGAAGAAGGCCAAACCTCTGCTGAAGTGGCTCAAAGGACAGGATTGTGTGGCCATTTAATATCTGGTATGGGGAGTGAAACCCTCTTTTAACTTGTTGTCTATACCACCCATCTAACCAGGCTGGCAGAAACTGGGGTCAAAGTCCCACCATTTATATTTCCAAAGGTTACTTTAAACTATAAGCACTTTACTTAACTTCTATTGTGGTACACCAAAAGGGCACCCTAAGAATATTCAATGAGCTCTTTGTTTGCCAAAAGTGGGCTTTGGGGTTTATACTTCCCTAACCAAACACCACTGCTGTCCTTCACTAGTTGTTGCCAGCTTGGCTCACTGGGAATCACTCACATCATGCTTTGGTACATCTCCAGGTGAACCCTATGTCCTGTGTTTCCAGGCTGGTTTCTGGAGGTGCAGGAAAAGGGAATCACAACTCCTGGGATTCCCTCTTCCCCTTCTCTTCATGGACCTACAGTAAGTAATTAACTAAGATGAAAGTTATAATATGAGGTACTGGGCACAGATATTTCAGTACTCAAAACAATGTAGACAGATTTAACCTAGGCCTTTAAATCCTTTTTAACTCTGGTTTGGAAGTAGAGATGACATACTGTAAGAAAAGAAAGAACATTTATGCAGTTGAGATATAAAACAATACAACAGAGAGTACATTTTGATTTTGATTTATCCTCTCTATATTTACAGGACTAAGACTAGTTAAAGTAATGTAGTGGTCACAAGAAAAACAGTATAAAAAATATATTACAGTTATGGGTTTATTTTAGTGCACATTAAGACATTTATCCAGAATAAAACCTTTTTGAATTTATTTAAAATACCCACTAAATATTTGATTTCTGAACTGTTGGATTCATGAGTTTTTAGAAAAGAGTGCAATAATTCAATTTCAGTTTGTGACTTTGCCCTTTTATAACTTTGTTTTTTGCTGTTTCATAATTACTATGAAGTAATTTAAAATGTTCTCCCATGTGTTCACACTGAAAAACAAAATAATCATATTATACTTAGCTGCCAGACGTTTTCCCATCTAACAACAGAGAACACCCCTCACACAGCTATTTGTGGTCACTTTTTGAAATAGCAATTTTCATTCACCACCTCTTCTATGGCATTATATTTCATCGTGCACTACTGCACATGTGCTTTACCCCCTTTAAAAGTAATCCTGCCTTGGCTTATTAGATGGATACACATTTACATCTGTAGATCATGATAAAAAAAAAACTGATCTTTCATCCAAGTGCCTCATATTTTATGTACCAGTTGAATAAAAGATGAAGGAGGAAAAAAAAGATTTATTGTTTAGTAAATTACAATTTTTCATACAGAATACATCAACTTGGCAGTTTGATAAATTTCCATATGTAGTAAAGTACATGAGCACCATGTCAGTGCTTATTTGTAGAATGAGAACTTGCTGCCTAACCTACAACGGAGTCATTCACTGTAATACACACACACAATCCACGCATTAATTACTGTTTTTTGGGGGAACTGGATGGCTCAGTGGATTGATAGCGGGTTAAGCAGCCTTTCACCTTTAGGTCAGTGATTCAAATCCAGTACAGGTCTGCAGTGGCTAAAAGCAAAGCCATTATCACCTGAAGGCTGTTCGGTGGCCAATGTGAAATGAGTTGTGGTGGTCTCAGTCAAGTTACCAGTTGGCAAATATCCACATCACAAAACCACCAACACAATTGGCACTAATTGGAACCATTGTTGACAGTCTCACATGAGAGGCCAAGGACTGAATGGGCATGAGTCTGATCTATCCTCTCACCTACATAATAGTTCCTCCATGGTAAACCTGAGGGACGTTGTCAGGGCAGTGTTTGGAAACCTGCAGTGTGATTGCCTATGCTTTACCTGTTAGGTGAGTAAATGGAGGACTTCAGATTCCAGTGCGTTTAATTCAATGCCCTTCATGAGCACTAAATTCACTCACACACAGAAAAATAAATCCTAAAAATATTACTGGTTTTCATTTCGTAACAAAACTGTGGTAAATAATAATACAATATTATTTTGTCCAATGATATATTACTGTACTTATTCAGATGCCGAATAGCAAAACCATTTAAGTAATTCTCACATTTCAGTGTGCATGTACACACTAAAACAGATTTCTAGATCAGGTTTGCAACCCTTGTTTGTAGTACTTCGGGAGAAAATAAAAACAGCCATCTTCTAGTATAGCAGATGATTATAAAAATAATCCTTTTACATTTGTTAGCAATTATTTACAACACAACCCAGCCTAAAGGAGACAGTTAAACAGAATTACTGCTGACAAACATAAAAAACTGACTGTGCAGTAATATTTATCATACTGTTACAAATAATGTAAGCTTCCAGGCTGGCATGCTTAAGCATTCAAACACATCATTCCTAGTTTTGAATTCCTTTCTTTGTTCAACTGGGAATCCATCTTCACTGCTCTAAATTGGCTGTCAGTTGAAATGAATATGTCACTAAGATTATGAATCCATCCCTGTGTTATGAGGATTACATTCCCATTCCTGTCTTTATGTGAAAAACTATTTTAATGCCCGCAGCCATTGTCATCAATGACACAGATCAGCACAAAATTACAAAAGTCTCATTTAACAGCATTTGAAATAATTGTATGACTAATGAATCTGCATCAAGCCATTGTTTGCCATCACACACAATTTGAAAATGATCATAGAACAGCAATTTAAATATTTGCCATAGCAAGCATACATTGCTATTCTCTAATGTCATGCAATCCAATTTAAATCATGGCTGCTTGCCACACAATATAACTTTAAAAGGTCATGCAAAAAGGTTTAAAGGGAAAGGGAAATAGATGTCAGTCTTTTTTTCATTTACAGCTTACCTCCTAAATTACATATTAGTTTTATTTATCATATGCTGCAACATATAGTACCTCTCTGGTGTGATACTTGACAGAAAGAATGGAAAAACCCAGGATGGGTCTGAGGCACTGAAAGTTTCTGCTGAACAATGAAAGTTCTGCTAGTTACTTATATAATTTATTTATTTATTTAAGTCTTTGATTACCAGGTAGGTGCACTGATCCAAAGGACCATTTTCAGGCATGACACGGGCTAAAGATTTGGCACAATAAAGATACAAACAAATTACAATGAATTAGATAACTACAAATACAATTATAATGAATTGGAAGGTGGGGTAAGAAACACACAGTGGGGATATAGGACATGTTGCACTACTACAGACTGCATACCAAAACAACTCACCAACCAGTAGGTAACTGGCAATTACACAGAGGATAACAGGTTCAGAGAGCAGACACAAAGTGCTATGTTGAAGCATGACCAATTAGAAGAGCAGAGTTGACAGAAATAGAAGGTGGGAAATAACAAGTCATGAAAGATTACCCTGGAGAGCACAGGCATTTGGCTTTAGTCAACAACCAGGTTTTCAGATGGAGGTTGAAAGTGCTGTTGGTATCAGTTGAGCAGAGGGATGCAGGGAGTCTGTTCCAGAGTGGAGTAGCGACAGACAGTGCTTTGCCACCATGACTGTAGAGACTTTGGAGACCTACATGGGGGAACCGAAGACATGTGGAGACATCTGGGAGCAGCTCTGTACTTCACAAAGGGTGCATATGGTGATGCATTGACACAGCTTTTTATTTTTTTTTAATTCTTTCTTTATGCTGCATGCGGCCATTGGATTCTTGGCCTGGTCACGGACCCCTGGACCCCAACCCCCATACTGGTTGTGGCTCCCAGACACCCCCAGCTTTCCCCATTGGGGTGGGGTTGTGGCACCTGAGCTCAGTGCCACCCTGGAGGCTGATTAGGGGCAGGGGCAGGCATCATGCATGGGAGCCGCAAGCAAGGATTTTTTCTTTGAGCACCTGGGTCAGGGACATGCAATGACATCCTGCATCTGCCCTGCCCATCGTGATTCAATGCTGGCACTTGCAATTTCTCCTGGCTTCCACCAGGAATCCTCACACACCGGGCAGTGTCCTCATCCCTCCCCCCAGAGAAGGAGAGCAGCCCTAGGGGTGCTCAATCCTTCTCCCCTGGCCAGCCCTCCAGCTCCCCAGGTCCATTCCTGACCCCAGGTTGCTGGCATCACTAGCGGAAATCCAACCACTGTGCCGGTGGGCTGGCCTACATTGACACATCTGAGGGTATTGTCGATGATACAGCCAAGAGCATAGTCATATCAGCCTGAGAGTGGGAGCCATCCTAGCACCTAGTAAAGTTTGCAGTGATGTGTTGAGTAGGGTGTCAGGAGCACGAACTGACAGATGTTGTAGACAGAGTTTAGCCACCTGGGAAGGGCAGAGGACACATGGGAATATATAGAGGAGCAGTAGTCCATGATGGGGAGCAGGTTGCCTTGGGCAATAGCTAAGCATGCCTCATAGGTCAGGAAATGCTTTAGCCAATAGGCAGCCCTGAGTTTCTGGTTTACTCTGTGTACTATGGTGTTAATGTGTTCCATATAAGAGATGGAGGGGTCAAGGGTTATGCTCAAGTATTTCAAATTGGGAACATTCTATAGCGAGGGGCCATCAGGAGTAATTACAGAGAGGGAGAAGCCAGAATTGGAGATGCTGGCCAGGTACGGTTTGGACCAGAGGAGCATGATTTTTTATTTTTTCACTGAGCAGGAATATATGTGATGGGAACCATTTATAGGCAGAATCATAGTTATGGGTCAGGATTGAAAGCATATTTTTTTATAAGCCTCATCAGAATGTTTTAATCCTCAGAACTGCATTTTAAGTGTAGGTTCTCTCATTCAGTTTAATTAGTATACAGAAATATATTATGTCCTTGAGCACCATGGCTGCATAAATAATAATGATGAGACTTTGGCTGTATAACATTACTCCCATATACCATGAATATGATGCCATTTGCCAGGCTTTTGCTTGCACTTCCAGTGTTAAAAATGATAGCAAGTGTTAACTGCTTTTGTTTGAAAAAACAAAAATATGGGGGTAATTATATACTCTGTTTGCATATTGTTCACCTAAAGTACAAGTTTTTCTGTTATGGGTATTTTATTATAGAAAGTGGTAATTTTGTGTACAGTAGATAGTCTTTGTTTTAATATTATTAATTACTATTGCCTCAGAATCCATGGTATAGTCTTCCAAAGGATTACTTCATTCAAAGGTTATGTTCTTATCTAAACTCATAAAAGCTACACAGTATAATTCAGTGCATCTAGGGACTGGGTTTCAACTTCAATGTTAAAAAAAGCAACTCCTTTTCTCTTCCACTTAAAGGTGTTAGGCCTGGATTTTCAAAGCGTTGTGCATGGAGTAGCCCAAATTATTGTCAGTATTGTTGACTCAAATATCAACTGCATATGCATCAGTATGTGGTGCAGCCACTGAAAGTTGCATCACTATCTGCATCATCTGCACTTGCATCACTATTGAGCCACTTTTGCATCGGAAAAATGACTTACTGTACACCTATTGTCAATACTTTCAACTATTTTCATCACAATTATGACATAAATGTTAGACCACTAAAAAGGTAGCCTAAGTTATGCGGCAGGTATAAAAGCAGCAACGTAGGTCACCCAAATTGAAAGGATGGTGGTTCTGGAGGACTGGAGGAGGGAAGATGTAGTCCCACTTCACAAAAGTGGTAGCAGGTAGTAGGAAGGCAACTACAGACCAGACAGCCTGACTGCGGTGGTAGGGAAATTAATGAAAACTGTACTGAAGGAAAGGATTGTGGAATATCTTGAATCCAGTGGTTTACAGGATCTGAGGAAACATGGATTCACTTTGGGGAGGTCATGTCAAACAAATCTGATAGATTTCTTTGACTGGGTGATGAGGGAATTAGATCAGTGTGGAGCAATGGATGTGGCCTAACTAGACTTGAGTAAGGCTTTCGGCACCATTCCACACAGGAAACTCATAAACAAGCTGGGCAGCCTGTGAGTTGGTCCTAAGATGGTAAACTGGGTAAGAAATTGGTTGAGGGGATAGGCAACAGAGGGTGGTGATAAACCGAGTTCACTACCAGGAAAGGAGAGTGACCAGTGGGGTGCCACAAGGATCAGTACTGGGACCGGTTCTCTTTAATGTCTTATTAGCAATATTATAGAGGGGTTAGAAGGGAAGGTATTTTTTTTGCAGATGACACAAAGATCTGTAATAGGATAGATACTCCAGGGGGAGTGGAAAAAATGAAGAGGGATCTAAGAAAGCCTGAAGAGTGGTCAAGAATGTGGCAACTAAGTTTCATTGCAAAGAAGTGCAAAATCATGCACTTGGGACACAGAAACCCAGGAGCAGAGTACATGATGGGGGCAGTGGTACTGATGACCACCAAACAGGAAAGTCACATTGGGGTATTCATATCTGATGACCTTAAGGTGGCCAAACAGTATGACAAGGTAGTGGGGAGAACCAGTTGGATGCTAGGGTGCGTACGGACAGGTATCACTAGCAGAAAGAAGGAGGTGGTGATACTGCTGTACAAATCATTGGTGAGACCTCATGCTGGAGACCATATCTCCTGAAGGACGCAGAAAGTAGAGGTGAAACAGAGGAGGACAACAAAAATGGTGCAGGATCTACACCAAAACCCCTTTGAGGAGAGACTAAAGGTCCTCAATATATACACCCCGGGGAGAGGAGGGAGAAGGGGATATGATAGAGACTTTCAAATACTTCATGGGTATAAATAAGGTACAAGAGGGAAGCATTTTTCAGAAAATAGATGTTCTGATCAAGAACAAGGGGTCATGCTATGAAGCTGGAGTGAGGTAGACGCAGGGGGAAACATGAGAAAATACTTCTTCACAGAAAGGGTAGTGGATGCATGGAACAGCCTCCCAGTGGAGGTGGTGTGGGCAAAACTGTAATGAAATTAAAGAATGTATGGGATTGGCATAAGGGAACCTTAGTGGTTAGTAATTGGGGAGGGGGTAAAGCTGGACATCAAGTAGGATCTGCGGTGTTACAGTAGGTAAGAAAAATGGGCACACTAGGAGGGCCTTATGTGCTGTCAAATTCTATGTTTCTGTTTCTATGGAAAACAGCAATAGGAGACATGGGAGAGGCACAGAGCAAGAAATAGATACAGTAATTGCATCATGAGTTAATAGAGACAGACTCCCAGGGTCCTTTGGAAAATGTGCACCTACATCACAAATTTGCATTATTTATTTTGTTGCAATTGTGGCAAAATGTTGACACAGGTTTCTGCTTGTGCTGTGTCACATCATTCATGATGCATATATGGAAGTATGATGCAAGTAAGTTGTTGCATCTTTGTGATGCAATTTTACATATTTTGATGCAGCTGTGATATTTTGAAGCAGCTTTGAAAATCTCACCCTCAATGTTTTTGTTCTATATATTTATGAAAATTTAGTGCATTGTCCCATTTACAGTCTGGCTCTATGGCACTCTGATAACGTATTGCTTACTGGAGCTTTTGTTTCTTTTTTTGTTTACTGTTTTGTGATTGCTAATCTTTTATCAACTTGCATCAACCAAATTCACTTCAGCTAGATTATTCAACTCTACCAATATTTTATAAATATTTATTTCTTCATTTTACTATGTTCTATGCTCCGCTCTCAAAATATTTAATTATGTATGTATTATATTGTTGTATTCTACATCTGTATCCTTCAGCCAAGGGTCTACATGTCATTTAACTGGATTCACATGTACTTTAAAACTAAATATCATCTAACTTGTACCACTTACTGTAACTTTCTGCCAAACTTGATTTAACTAGCATATACAGTAACTGCCTAACTAATAACTGTACTTTACATTGCCTTGTCATCTTGCTTAGAAAAAAAAACTGTGCATCTCCTCCACTGCCAAGTCACTCACTAGTCTCCTACTCCTGCTTGTGCTTGCTATACTGCAGGTAATACAGTATAGCTCTCTACCTACTATAGAGTGCAGTGCACCAACAGCCACTGCTACAAAGGGGGTCAGAGAGAGCTGCAACTCCAGCCTTACCTGCAACTCTCCCCCCTTCTTATTGCTGACCCTGCAGCACACCACTGGACAACAGGACAATGGCTGTTGACCTGCAGTGGCACTGGAAGTCTGTCTCACCCACCCCCCTGCTAAGAGGTAGTTGGTTCATGACCAGAAGTGGCACGCAAACTTTAAACCCCCAGGCTCCACTGAAACAAAGGAGCCCTTTAAATTCAGCTACAGCTGCCTGTTTTTCCTGAGTTTTCTACTTGTGGCCACTGCTACAAAGGGTGTCAGAGAGAGATGCTTCTCTAGCCTTACCTGCCACTCTCCCCCTTCCAGTCACCAAGCTTGCAGCACACCACTGGACCATGGGACATTGGCTCCTGACCTGCAGTGGTACTGAAGGACTGTCCTCTCCAACCCCCTGCTGAGAGCTAATTGGAGCAGCTCTTTCTTTGTAAAGGTAGATACTCCTAATGGTCCTCTGTGGTGGTCTTCACATGAAGGGCCACAGCACAATGGGCATCTACTGTGGGCATCAGCTGGGGTGATGGCCATTGGCCAGAGACTCTGCCAAAAATAAGTAGATGAAATCACCAGCACTGTCTGCCACAACCTTTGATCCATCAAGATTTGTTGCTTAAATAGTGTCTGTTTGCCTTTGATACACAGAACAGGGTTTTGATTATTTAATTGCTAGCCCTAAATACAGTTTAAACTATTGTACTGCAAGAGTATGACTATAGCATTATATGTATATTATCTGTATGGTTAAATGTCTAGGTAAATGTACATTTAATTATAGGACTACTTGCTCTTCAATTTTGACTTAGTCTTATATAAAGTGTTATTGGAGATATAGTGTAAACTGTACTTTATATATGTGCATCTGTTTAAAAAAGTGTTACTGTTTGTCAGTGTTAAGATGATATAACTCATGTTCTCCCTTTGCCCTTGAATGCCAATATAAGGAACAGCTGCTAAACTGGTGCAAAAGGTAGTTAAAGCCTATAACCAGTCATCACTACTTACAATATGTACATTTCTCAAGTGTACCCCATCTATGAGAACCTGTGTGCTTGTTTCTGTATGATGCCCCAGCTTAATCTAATTAATCACCTGTAACTAGGGAACCCTTGAGGTGGGTAGGTGAGTCTAAAGCCAATGACCAAGTAAGGTCAGCGGCTGCTAATAAAGGTAGGGAAAACAGGCAGACTAGATGGGCCTAGTGGTCCTTATCTGCTGTCAATTTCTATGTCTCTACACTTCAATGTAACTCCTAACTCCTTATATGGCTTGTTACAATTGCAAGTAACAAGAGCCTGTCTGAACATTCGGTTCTATGCAGGAAGTCTTTTTGCAGTCTCTGAAGGATATTTTCTTTCTGTTGTTAATTATTCATTAATGGTATTTATATAACATAGTCAAGGAATACTTTTTTTCCCACTTTAAACAAAATGTGGGTGTCACTTTGTTTAACACTACTCCTCTTCATGGTCCTACCCTCATTACCAGAAGCTAAGATACCACCTATACAGTTGGAGAATTCAGTTAAGCTAAGTAGGACTGACATGTTGCCTCTGTTTTGATCACCATATAATTGGGAATTAGCAAAACTAATGACAAATTCTACTGCATGCACCTATATGCCCTTATTATTGGCCTATGTCAATTTGGTGCCAAACGGGCAGGGCTTGATTATTACTGAAGCCTCACAATGCAAATATAACACTATACCTAATAAGCATGCTTTTAGTAATGCTGTCTATTTAAGCAAACAGATCCTCAATCTTCTGTTACTATGCTCTGGAAACATACTGTAGAACTAAACCACAGTCCTACATCCCCATTCTTAACACCCTATGAGTCTACAAATTCAAATGGAATAAAACTATTTACCATTAACATCCAAAATATGTTAGGTAAACTGAATAATCTGAAGATCTGGATTTCATATGTAAATCCAGATGTGCTTGTTTTGACGGAAACATGGCTTAGTGTTGCTATAGACTCTAATATGATTTCCCTCTCAGGATATGACTTATACAAACAAGATCACCCTACCCATGGTGGAGGCATTGCACCTTATATTAAGAACAAATTAATGTATTCAGTAGTTTACTCCATATCTAAATCATCTGCATTTTATTGCATTGCAGTTAATATAAAAATTTCAAATAATGACTCAGTCAATGTGATTGACTGTTATAGGCCCCCACAACTGAAATGGACGTCTTGAATTACCTATCCAAATTCTTTGCTGACAATAATTAAGAAAGCCTTATATTAAGAGACCTAAAGTATAATTGGCTAACTTCAAAGTTGCAGGAACTAAAAATACTATGTGATGAATATAGTTTCATGCAACTTATTTCAGAGCCTACCAGACCTAATCCAAAAAATCCTGCTAACTCATCTGTATTAGATATAATCGTAAGTAACAGACCTCAGAAAAGTATAGTTGCTGCTGTTTTTGATAATACTCTTTTTTAATATAGTTTCTAGTAAAAGTTTTGTTAAGACACACATATTGAAAATTACACAGAGTAACATGACTGCAAAATTAGTCAGCCATATTGTTCCCATTTAAATTAACAGGCAGCATTACTCAATTAACTCACCATTTTAAATTATAAATCTTACATCACAGTCATTTTTTTAAAAGATATAAGGCATTTTCATAATCCAACAAGAACTGGCAAGGTGAGAAAGAGTGTCAACTGCCAAAGGTTATATTTCTCTAGTGTTAGCACACTCTCTACTCTCCTCTGGTGGAAGTAGCCCCCCGAGAGTCAAGACAGACCTTTTAAGCAACAAAATGTGGGTCAACTTGTGCCATGTGCCAAAGCCATCTTTGCCATCTTAAAGAAAATTTATCAGATTGATCATGTAGTGATGAAGTCAGTTTTTCCATATGGTATATGTTCATGACTATCACTCTCCAGTCGGCAATGGCTGGGATGTGTATGGGCATCCACTTACATGTAATTGCTTTCTTTGCTGCTAGCAGGTATAGTAGTAGGAGCATTTTCCTCCATTTTGGCATAATGGACAGGAGAACCAGTTCAGCTGTTGGTTCAACTGGTTCTCCCAAACTATCTTGGATCTCATTTTGTAAGGCACACCAGTAGGGCATTAGCAAAGGAGAGAGCCATAGAATGTGGACTAAGTCAGCTTTTGTGCATTAATATCCCCTCCAACATTTACCAAAATCTTCTGGCATATATTTAATCAGAATAGCTGGAGATCCAAAATATCTGGAGTGACATTTCCAGGCATATTCTCTCCATGTTAAAGATCGTGTAAGTCTGGTAGCTGCAGAGGCACACCCCAGCCAATCATTTTCCACTACATCTGTCCCCAATTCAGTGTTCCATTTCTTTAGAATTGTTAATGTGGAGTCTCCTTGGACTTCCCACATTATTCTGTAAAGGTGTCCTACAATATGCTTCCCCAGACTTCCGCAGACAGTGTCCATCAGGAGCTGAAGAAGCAAAGGTTTTGGATTAGGTATTTTGGTCCTTTCTGGGTCTTGACTTAAAATATAAGTTTGCAGTTGTAAATATTGAAAGTGATCTCCATATGAAAAGAGTGTAATCTTTTTGTAAAACTCAAATTAAGTGACTGCTGTTGTTGTGAGAAGTTGGTAAATGAAATGTAAGCGGTAGTGGCGCTAGCTCCAGAACACTGAGTTTATTTGAGCTGGTTAAAATTGTTCATCTGATGAGATGAAATGCATGAAAAAAATATGTTGGAGAATTTAGGGTGATATTTCTGTAGATTCCAAATCTGTATTACTTCGTCTGTCTGTTTTTGATAATACTCTTAGTGATCATAATGCGGTGGCCTGTGTTAGGGAAACTAAAAAGACATAAAGTTTTACATATACAGGTATATAGGTATATTTATTTATTTATTTTATTTAGTTTTGGTTGATTGGGTAAGTGAACTAGATACATTATATCTATTTTCAGGCACAACCTGGGGAAGGGGAATACAGATGAATGCCAACTGATCTTGAACCAGATTAAGCTGTTGGTGCTATTTTTTTAGTATATAGATATATATATATATATATATATATATAGAGGTAAAACAGCTAACCATAGACTTGGTCTACTGTACAGACATAGACACAACTTCATACCTGAGATAAGTAAGCAGTTAGTACAGTCCCTTATAATTAGTCTCATTGACTATGGGATTACAGCTTATGTCGTGGCCTGTGACAGTGTATTAGCCAGAGTTGGAGGCCTCCTCAATACAGCATGCCGATTTGCCCTGGGCTTTAACTCTGATACACATACTTGCATCCTATATAGGTCTCTAAACAGTCTCAACTTTGACAATTGGTTGGCCTTCTACACACCTTTGTCCTTGACCACAAGGCCTTTCATGGCCTTCTGTCCTAGGCCTGGGTGAAATTTGCTGATTTCACTTCCATGGAATTTTCACGAAATTCCACAATTTTTGTGGAATTTTGCCAGTGAATTTCTCATTTTCCAAGGAATTCATCACCAAAACTGTGGAAATAATATTAGTACTGCAGACAATATGTAGCAAATTGCAGAATTTGCAATTACTGTAATAATCTGCTGTTCATGCTGCTGAAACTGCAGAATAACGTATTCCATGAGCAGCTTGATCATGTGATTCTGTTAATTTAGGCAGGAAATTAATTATAAAAATACTCATTTTTACTGTCACTGTCTATCAGTTAAGTGCTGTAATTTTTGTGGTGTTAAATCAGACTTCCTATTGAATATTACCGTTGTTTCAAAACGTTCAGATTTTACAAAATTTCAGGAAAAACATTCTGCAGTTTACAATGAAAATCCGCTATTCATAAATTTATTCCATGGAACATCCTTCAAAAATTCTGCAGTTACTTGATTGTCTGATTTATGTTCCATGAGGCGGGGTTTCTATGTCAAAGGTCCATGTTACTGTAGCAACCACCCTCCCCCTCTCAGTCAAGTGACTGCTGCTCCTTGCCTTCTGTGCAGTTCTTTAGAGTGTGGTGAAGTGGAAAGTTCTGCTGCTCTATGTGTCTACATTTTGTTTGCATTCTACTAGAGAAAAAAATAAACCCTTTGCTTTTCAACCTTTGATTGAAATGCTTTGAAATTCTTTTGTTGTTGTAGGATCCTCCTTCAGCAATCTGATACATGACAATTATCTTGATTAACTGCTTCAATAGTTAGTTAACATAGATATGCAGGACAGGAGATAGTGTGTGTGCAGTTTTACTTTTAAACTGCAGTTTAGCATTTTTTGACAGGAAAGGAAATACTGTGAGAGGCTGTTCTTATTTTTCCTGAACAGTATTGTAATCTGCTTTGATTGGTATACTGATTTTAGTGTGATACACTTTTGGTATATACACTTATTGGAATATTTTTATTTGTCTGCTAACTAAAATCTGAGTCAAAAAATGGTAGGAAAGAAGGCAGGTAGCACAGGTAGTGTACGTGGTGGTTGTGGACGTGGTGGTTCAGTGGTTCCTTTGAGTTTTAACTCTCCTCCTGAAGCTCCGGCTGTAATGTCTCATGATGTGGATATTGAATATGATTCTGGTGCTGGTTCTTCCAGCACTGTAGGTCCTGTGGCTGGCAGTATAGGGGGTGCAGGTAGTAGCAGCAAGTTAGGTACAAAATTGTCTCCGATAGCTCAGCCTTCTTTTGGTGGTGCAGTAGGTAAGGGCAGAATCAGTAGTAATTACTTTTCTTGTAGTGCAGGCAATATTACCAGTATTTGGAGCAACAAAATTGGTAATGTGAATGAGAATGCAGCAGCCAAGTTAAGTATGGTGGGGGCACTGAAATCTGCAGCTGATGCTGCATCAATGCTTGATTCACAGGATGATTCTCGGCATGAAAGTCAGGATTTGCTTTTATTTGGGATGGATTCACAGTGTTTAAGCAGCAGTTTTGAATGTGATAGTCAGGACAATGCTCCCACAGACACGGTGGTCAGTAAAAATATTAAGTGCTGTGATAGTAAACCTGCTGGTTCTGCTGATAATGAAGTTTTGCTTGTGGTTAGTCAGGAAAAAAAGTATATGGTGGAAGACATTCCTGGTGTCAGTGACAGTGATAGTGTGGAGGATCAGGATTTTCTGGATGTTCAAAATGACCCTGTAATAGACCCTGATTACAAGCTTCCCCATATTCCTGTTAAGGATTCCTCCACCTTTGTCCCCAGAATGTAAATGTGTTACAAACACCAACTGAAAGATCAGTGACTGTCATCATCAATCACAAAATAATATTTGTGTCAGCAGTATGCAGCACAAGCACCCACAGCAGCGGGTGAGACATGAGTCACAGCAGCAGAAACAGTTAAGACAGCAGTAATGCACAGTGTGATGGTCCCTCTTCTAAAAAGCAGTGTAGAATGGGCAAATCTCTTGTGTGGGATTTTTTTCATTGTAAGACAATGACGACAGTACAGCTACTGTATTTGCCAAATATGCAGAGCTAAAGTGAGTTGTGGCAAAACAGGGTCACACTTAGGCACAAGTGGCATGCACTCACATCTGTAAATCAAACACCCCAGTCACTGGCAACAGCATAATCACCAGGCCTCCAATGCGGAGAGCAGCAACTCTGTTCCCCTACACAAGTACTTAGTGGAACCAGTTCACACTGAAAGTAGTGTTTCTCCCCCACAACTAACCTCCACTCCTAAGTAGTTTGACTCTGTAGTACTAAATCAATCATCCTGTACCTCATCCTCCTCTGTATGTTCCAACTTCCCTCACTGCAGTATCATGCCACAAACTCTCTTCAGTTCCAAAGTCACCCATACGCACCGTTGTAAGTCCCAGATACCAAACACACATATATTAGCACACTAGGATACTGCATGGTCTCACCCAGGGAATGACCCCCCCCCCCCAACACACCAGGTACTGTATCTGGAGGGCACAGCCACAGAAAAAGTGAACCCCTGTTTTTCCTCTCTAATTTGAGTATCTCTTTCAACTTTAAACTGTGTCTTCTATATGCTCCGCCTCCATTCTCCGTATTTGCTGTCTGTCTTTCTCCATCATTGTGCCTTTTCCACATTTACCATGGTAGGTTTCTGGTTTTCTGGCAAAAAGTACTATCCATGGAATATTTGTTCCTTGGTTAATTAACAAAGTTCCACATCAGTTGAATAAAGAAGAAACAATGGAATTATTTTAATGCGGTCTTGCTTAACACACAATGGAATTATTTTAATGCGGTCTTGCTTAAATTTTTTGTACGCAGTTTACTATAAATAAACCACAATACCTGGCTAAAAAAACTGCAGTTCTAATTTGGAAATTCAGTGGAAGTAAAAACATTTTTGTCAGCACTTTTCAGAGGCAAAATTACAATTTCTGTGGAACACTCCCAGCTGAAATTGTTTCTGTGCACAGTTCTATTAGTGCATCACACCATATTCAAAATTAAACATATTTCAACATAGTTTATTATGTCTGTATCTGTGTCGCATCCCAGTTTCATCAGTTTCTACTCCCAGTTACACCAGTATCAGCTGCAGCAGTGTTAGACCCCCAGTTATTCCATTTCTCCTCCCACTTACACCAACAGCTTACCAGTTTTGCTCCCAGGGTCCAAGTTACACCATTTTTTTATCACTACTGTGTTTCTCCTTGCTCCATATTTCCCCCATCTGATCGACTCCCCCAGCTCCACCAGTCAGAATTACTAGGGCTTACCTTATGCCTGGTCCGGGATCGGTGCTTGTGGAGAGTCAGTTGCTATCCTGCCACCGTTTGCCTTTTTCTGTTTTCTCCCCATTTTTCCCGAGGACCCCAGGAGAAGGATGCATGCATGTGGAGGCATGCATGCACCTTACAGCACCGGTAACAGCCCTCATCTGCCCGCCCTGTTGGCCTATCGCCGGCACCCTTGCTTGCACAGCCCCTCAGCCTCCACCAGGGGGTAGCATTGAGTGAGGGATGCCACCCCACCTCCCCAGAGAGGAGAGCTGCCTTTTATGGCAGCCCTATCTTGCTCCACCCACCCCCCCATGCCGACCTCTGATGACCCAGGCTCGCTTCTGAACCATGGACACAGGCATGCTGCGAGGTGAGACGTCCAGCGCCTCAGCCCTCTGCACCACCGGGCCAGCTCCTTACAACAGTTTTTTTAACTACTAAATAAAAGGAAGGCAATCAGTTCTGTGGATAAAATGTTCTGCAGTTCTCTATATTATTCTGAAATGCATGACAATATTCTGCAGTTTAAAGAAAGAATTTCACGAAATTTACCACTGTTTTCATGGAATTCCATGGATGCGAAATTCCACATTTTGCAAGAACTCTGCCAGCGAAATTTAAATTTCGCACAGCCTAATTCTGTCCCCTGATCTTAAGACCCTCTTCACTGTAATAGACAAGAACTACTCCACCAGGGAAGGTGAACAATGCTCTCTTCTGCTCCTAAGGAGGAAAATCACCCTCGGCCAACCTTGTTTCTCTTTTCAGTTCCCCAAACAGTGAAATGACCTACCCATCACTCTAAAAACATTTCCCTCTGCCCATCTCTTTAACATTAAGCTACTCTCTATACTCTTCCTTCTGAGTCCTGTAATTGCTTTAAATAATATGATTCCCACTCATCTCAACCCTGTTGCTTGTTACAGCACCTTATTGTAAATTTTATAGTTATATGATTATATATATTGATGCTGCACCAGCCAAATATTTAGCTTAGACATGCTCAGACTACAGTTGTTCATTATCCTGGAATTTTTACTGCTTTAATCTCTGTTACACCTGTTATGTATTGTGTCTGATACTATTTGTTGTTGTATTGTCAAAGCTAAGTCATTTGAAAATAAACTCTGCCTAAACAATTTTATCTCAAATAAAAATGAATGAAATGAAATATAGTAAGCCTTCCTTCATTTATAAATGCGCTCTCACTCATTTCACAGTTTAAAAATACCTCCAGCATTTTGCAACTATAAAATGGCAGGAGTTTTACCTTGCACCTTCTGCATATATGGCACATAAAATCTTTACTGATCAAGTGCAAAACATCATAAACCAGATTGCTCCTATTACCAGATGTAGGATGAAAAAAAAAGTTCCCCTTCATTTTCCAGTGAATTATAATCAGCACTGACAGAGCAAGGTTGGTATTGCACTAAAGCAAGAAAGACTAAGACTAAGCAAAACTGGGAGATTTTTAGAGAGAAGAGAAACCACTGTAACAAACTGATAAATTTAACAAAGACTAACTACTATCCAACACTGTTAGACGAAAACAAGTCTGACACCTTTAAACTTTGGAAAATTGTAATGTGAATAGAAAGGGGGGCTGCCATGTCAGGGATACCTAGATAATTTAGTTTTGATAACAAATTAATTACAGATAAGCAAATTATAATGGAGGCAATAATACATACTTTTCAACTGCTGTAATGGCTTCTGATAAATCCCCACTACCTAATATTCAGGTACCTGACAATATTCTAAGCAGCCCTACAACTGTTAGCCCTAACCTATTTCACTTCGAGTCATTTTCTTTCAGGCAGGTGGAGAAGCTACTCCAGAATTTGGACCTTAAAAAAAGTACTGGTGTTGATAACATTGAGACTATATTTCTAAAAAATGGTTGATATTTGTAAAGGGGTGCCATTAGAGTCCATACAAGGACTGCCTTTATTCACAATTTAAACCAATGAATAGTGGCTCTAATATTGAAAAGGCAAAGTTACCTCTTTATGTTGATGACACGGTTATGTATGT
This sequence comes from Neoceratodus forsteri, assembly GCA_016271365.2. Lineage (NCBI taxonomy): Eukaryota > Metazoa > Chordata > Ceratodontiformes > Ceratodontidae > Neoceratodus > Neoceratodus forsteri. The sequence goes on from CM057450.1 coordinate 1,090,047,089, forward strand.
CTCTAGAACTACCCCTGTCTTTGCTATGAATGTATTGCAGAATTAATTTGATAAACTTGAAATTATTCTGTGTGCATCTAAACTCCTATTTAATGTTTCAAAAGTCAAGTACTGTATGCAGAGATGCAGCAACATAAAATTCCACCCCTGCGAAGTGGACACAAAGTGGTCACTTTGTGTTAGTATTCTGCTATACAAAGTGCCCATTTTAAACCCTCACTTCTCAGCTTTGCATTGTAATTATAACTTTGTGTTGTGCACTCCGCCTTATTCCACTTTAAGGCAGAGTGAGAATTCACAGGCAGCTCACACATATCACATGGTTTACACAGTGTAGGTCACATGCTTCAGGCAGGCAGGCAGACAGGTAGGCAGGAGGCTATGGGCAAAAACACTCTACAATGTGGGCTGACCTACATGTTTTATATGGGGTGTGACAAATGGCTCTGTTCTGCGAATGGCCGGGGTTGGGGGCTGGATGTGTGATGAAGAGGGGTGCACAGGTGACAAGTCCACAAATGAAGTTATTTTCCACATTTTATGTACAGGGGTCGATGAATCACTTGCACTAGACATACTGCATTGATTACCAACAGCACCACTGCTACTCTGACCACCACTTGACAAGATTTCAAAATCATACTCCTCCCCCTCATCATGCCTGTAGTAATCCTCTGGTGTTATGTCATCACTACTGCAAATATTCCTACTTGGTCTTGCACTCATAGAAGAGGATAACTTGCTCAGTAAGGTTAATGATGAGGGTGAACTCTACACTATGGCATTAGCTGCCATCTGGTGCCGGGTCCACAATGCCATGTGCCTGTTCTTAAAGATCAAATGCAAATGCCTGAGTTCTGTGTGCTTTGTATATATTTTGACAAATTATTGATTTGTAAGCCTTTCTGTAGTTCTGTCTTTCTTATTTGTACTGAAAAAGTTGTTATTTTTACCTTAGCTTCGGTCCTCCATGTTTGTTCTGCCTGCCCATTCTGTTTTGATGCTGGTACCCACTGCATGTACAAGTTTGTGTGCATGATGACGTCATTTGGAGTGCTGGTAACCTGACAGCATTTCCCACCTGTGAACACATTGTGCGGTGGATCGCCTAGCAAGATTTCTTCTAGGTGTCCTAAGTTTTGATGTCCTGCTAACCTGTCTATGTGTTGTGGCTAGTATTTTAACATTTAATCTTCATTTTGTCTTTTCCCAATCTACAGCAATTAGTTCTGCTTCCTTGTTCACATTTTGTTTCAGACTTGTAACCGCGATCCTCATTTATTTATCACAGTGCTGTCCCACTGTACTATCAGTCACATTTCGGTCTTCGCACAGCAGTACCGATAGTATTTCTGATATGGTGTACTATTTTGCATAATTAGTACTGCGCATGAGAGCCCTCATAACCATAAACTTACAGTTATGTCCCATTGTAAAAAAAAATCATATTTAGTCTTATGTGTCATATCAGTAATTGTTGCCATACTTTATGGATTCATTACTAATAGTACTGTTCCTCATATTCTATCAGTGTGTAAATATGTCTTTTACTTGTGACTAAGTATGTTTGCTGACAGTCTAAACTGATTGTTATTATTTAATAAATGGTTGGTTATGATTTATGTCTTTACAGCTCTTCTTTGCCTGTCTTCCAGTGCAGTAAATTTTTCATACAAAGATCCAAACAGTAGTTCAGTGCATTCTGTCTTTCAGATACTGAGCTGATAATTATTAAATTGCCTGATGTTTTATGGCTGGCATTTTCTATTGTTGTGTGTCTGTGTAAGTGCTTCCTGTTACATTTATCATTGTACTAAATAAATGTAAGTATTTGCAAAGTTCACTAACTCAATTAATAAGAATAATAAAAGTTTACTCTATATGTCTTTGCTTTGCTTGGTGCTTTGATTAATTATTGTGTAGTGTCTGACTGCTATAATAACAAAATGAAACACTGCTGTGCGGTCAGGTGTAACAATGGTAAGAACTACAAACATAGTTTTTATCATTTCCCTAAAGATGCCAAGAGGCATAGACAGTGGGCACTGGCAGTGAGGCATTCTACCTGGCAGCCCAATGACAGCACAGTTATATGCGATGATCACTTCACAGATGACCAGTTCACCATCTCATAGACACTGCTTGATTTCACTGGGTTTCAGCCTGGACAAAGAAGGCTAAAACTAGATGTGTGTCCACCCATTTTCTCAGTCAATGCTATAAGACCAGAGAGGAGAAGCACTGCAATGGAGAAGAGGCAAAGAATAGAGGTGAAGTTGTTTACCACATTTTTTTTTGTTACATTATGATAGTACTTGTTCTGATATTTTGTATTACTGCCACTGTCACCCTGAGTAATGTGTGTGTGTGTGTGTGTTAATTTACATCCAGTGTCATGTACATGTATGTATACATATACACACTGTCGTATACACCTTTTAGTATGTTACTTGCATTCTGCAGTGCTTACTCGCATAAAGTACCATTACACCAGTAATTTCATTTTCAATCCAGTTTCAGTCCAACCATTTGTGTGTGTGTGTGTGAGTATTTCTGCATGACTGTGTGTGTTTGTCTGGACAAGTTTCTGTGTGTCTGTTGCTATGTGGTATTTTTTGTGTCTGTGTGTGTCTATGTTGGTTTTAAGTGTGTATGTCTGTTTTCTGTGATCTCACAATTGTGCTGTCATGGTGTGTGGTCATATACCACTTCATTACCAGCAGTATCCTAGTGTGCACTTGTTGAGCCAAGGAAGGGCTTTTGCACACCACATCATTGTGCCCCAACAAACCATAGACATGCACTTAATGCATAATGTGACGTTGTGATAACAGTCATGAATGTACACTATTGTGCAGTGAGAAAGGTATAGGAAGGAGGATGGTAGTGCCAGCATAATGCTGTATTGTATTAGTATTGCTATCTCCTCAATGGCACTGAAGTTTATTGTCCCAGATTCTCCCCTTTTCCTCCACAAAAGACAGACACTATTGTTTGTTGTTGTGCTCAGATTGGCAATTAATTTATTTAGATGCATAATTCCATATTCCATTCCAATTCCTTTATTATCATATTTCCAACATTTTGTTTATTCCATCCATTTATCAATCTCTGATTATTTTCCCCCAGATGAAAACCTAGGTGCCTTCTTCTCCTTTTCCGTTAGGTAACGGTGAAAACCGAGACCGCTTTTTCCTTCACCTTCCTTCTCTTCTTGCGTTATTCCTTTTTCCTTCCCCCTCCTCTCCCCCCCTTTCCCCACTAGCCAGTTTCCAGCTTGCGTTGGATGGCTGGCTTCCCCCTTTATCTAGGGTAGCATTCACTCTTACTTCAGGGGAGCTCGGTTTTCATCTATATCTGTTATTATTTACTTTTTATTTTTAATTCCCATTGTTTGTCTGACTCCTCCATTCTTCTATAAATCCCATCATTTCTGTATTGAACATGTCTATAGCTATATCTGACAGGTGTACCCTGTCTGACCTGCAAAATTCATCTACCCATTCTTCTACCCCCCTCAGTATCACCTGTCCTCCCATCTGCCTTACCAATGTTCCAACCCTCCTATTCATCTTCCTCCTGGCTCTTTCTGCCGCTCTGTGGCTGTGCTCTTGCCTCCACACTCTCCTTGGTATCATATCTGACCAAGCAATGCACACTCGTGGCCACCACTGCCGTATAGCTCATAAGTCCTTTTTTATTTATAAGTATGTGTCCAACCCAAGGCCAGCCTGCCAGGTCATCGTCTCCCAAATGTATAATAATTAGGTCTGGCCTGGGCCACTGTTCTCCAAGTTCTGTTAATGTGGGAAGCAGCTGAGCCCACCTCATCCCCTGTATGCCATGCCAAAACAACCTACACCTTCTCACATCTTGGTATAGCTGTCTTCCCCCAGCCTTCTTCTTTGCTCTCTTTCTGGCCCAATAGATGTAGCAATGGCTGCAGATCCATACTTCCGTGATCCTCCCTCTACCTATGGGGTGCAAGCAAAAGTCATTACTGTACGAGCTCATAGTGTCGTTCCCACATTCATCCCCCTTTTTCCATGCCCCCACCCTGTCTGTTCCCATTTCTTGCCCCCCCCATTGCTGTGGCCCCAGCCAGGAGCCCTACAATCCCCCTATGTCTAAATATATATATCTATCTATATCTACATAGTTCATGTTTTTTTTTATTTCAGTGCTCTAATGTATCTTTTATAACTGGCTGATTGCTAGCGTCCCTTTTCCAAAATCTTGCTCACTGTCTCACCTGCTGCCGCCCACTGTGAGGCAGCCCCAATCTGCAGGGAATGGGAAGAATAATTAGCTGGGTCTTCTCCCATGAATTACATGTCCTTTTTCAGTATTGCCATGACTTGGTAGTCAGTCACCCTTCTCTCATCCTTGTGTACAAATAATTTTCCTGTCCTGCTCCCCTGCTCTGCTGCAAAAACCCACAGCACCTGTACCGGGCATATTTGCGCCCTCTGGTTGACTTTTTAGTGTCACCATGCAACCTTTTCCCCCTTGATCTGTCTTAGACCTCCTAATCCTGATCTGTATCTTGGTCACCCCCTAGGTTATGTCATCCCAGTCTAGCCCCCCTCCGTCATCTTCTCTCCCATGGCCTACCACCTCACTCACTCTCATGGCACCTGTGAACATTATCACATAAATCGAGTGAAACAGCTGGGCCTTGCTCCGTGATCTGCATATTGCTGGGAGCACCTCCTTCAGCTTTATAAGCCATTGTTCCCCTATAGGCCTCCTACTATCTGCTGATCCCTGTTTCAAACTGCTCCATCCTTGCATCACCCTTCTGATGAGCAGTGTTTTTGTCGGGTCCCTCCACCCTTTCAGACTGCAGATAAGACTAATCCCAGCCAGGTAAACTCCCATTGTGGTGTGGGCTGTGCCTTTCTGCTACTGTTCCACTGTGAACATTTCCAACTGTTCCTTTTGTGAGTGGCCTACTTACCTCCATCTGGTGCTCTGAGCTGAATGTTTGAAACACTCACCAGGCCCCGTAGTAGGCCCTCAGAGTCCAAGGTGCCCATGAGCTGTGAAACAACAATTCTGCTCCTTCCTGCCAACGTCCCAGATGTTCATTGGTATGGGTGCTTTTAATTCTTCCACTGCTGGTGCCAACCTCCGAAAATGGTCCAGCTGCAGACAGGAAAGGCTGTCAGCCAGAGTGTTGTGTACCCCTTCTATGTGTTGCTCTCTAAATGACACGTTCAGTTGTAATGCCCTTAAAACTAAACATCGTAATACCTGCATGACCATGTCCGATCTGGCTCCCCTGTTGTTCAACACATCTACCACTACTCTATTGTCACACCAAAAAGTTACTTTTTGATCCTGCAATTCCCGAAATTCCACCCCCCAGACCAAAGTACACGCCCATATGGGCATGATCTCTAGCAACGTAATGTCACTCACCTTCCCATCCTGCACCCAACTGGCCAGCCAGGGTTCTGCAAACCATCTACCTCTCATGTACCCCCTCATTCCCAGTCCCCCAGCTACATCTGTGTATAGATTGAGATCTGTGTTGTATAGCCAGTCCTCCTCTGCCAGAATGAGCACCCATTGTACTCCCTAAGGAATTCTTCCCAAATCTTAAAATCCTCCTTAACCCCTCGCATCAAGTCTACCCAGTGATGAGATCTGGTGACCCCTGCTGTAGCCCTGGCTAACCTCTTTGTGAATGTCCTCCCTGGCTCGATAGCCCTGCAGGTGAAGTTCAAGTGCCCCAGTACCTGTTGTACCAGCTTTAGCTGTACCCCTCTCCTGCTGGTGTGCAATTGTATTAGTTCTTTCAGCTTGTTGACTTTCTTAGCCAGTAGTCTAAATACCTAGTTCGGGGTGTCTATCTCAATCCCCAAAAATTCTATTACCCTGCGGGGCCCCTCTGTCTTTTCCTGGGTTAGTGGTACCCCCAACTCCTGACACAATTCCTGGAATTTAACCAGCATCATTTGTGTCTCCCTTTTTCCTCTTCCAATGAATAGGAAATCATCCAGATAATGTATGACCATCCTATAACCTGTTTTTTCTTGAAATATTCACTGTAAGCAGGTGCTGAAAGCCTCAAATGTAGCACATGCTGCGGAACAACCCATTGGCATTGCTTTGTTAAAATAGTATCTTCCCCCGCTTTTGAAACCCAATAGATCTCAATCTTCCCTGCTGATCGGAAGCAGTCTGAAAGCAGACTCAATGTCCGTTTTAGCCATCCATGCCTCCTCTGTGGCCCGCATCATCCGGACTGCATCCTCTAGTGTTGCATAAGTCACCCTACTGTGTTCTTCACTGTTCCTTCCTTTCTGTCCCTTCTTTCTCCTTCCTGATCTCTGCCAGTGCCGATTCCATCTGCCTTATACCATTACAATTTGCCCTATATATTCTTTTATACTGTCCCCCACTGCACTGGATGTATTACCTGTGACCTTGTCTGGGCCATCCTGCCTGGAGTCTTCCAAGGTCCCTCTTGCTTCTCCTAGTGGCTGAGGAGGGGGGTGGGCTGCTGGGTTTTGTGGAGGTAGCAAACCATTATGGGCATTTTGACTGGGTTCAAACTGGGAGATGCCACCCTGATCTGGGTGGGGGACTGGTGACACAGTGACCGTAGGCTGCAAGGGTAATGGATCCGCCGTCTTGGCTGGCCCCGCTACCACCGGTGGTGCCTTTCCAGTACCACGTGGCCCTCTGGATGGTTGTTTTTCCTTGCAGCCCTTTCCTGTAGCTGCCTTTCTCTTTTCCCCTGGTCTTCCTGGTTCCTCTCCCTCCACCAGCTCCCACATCCTGTTCGCTTTTTCCGCCAATTCCATAATCACCTTGTAAGCCTCCTCTTTTGATGGCCTGCTTTTCTTTGGTGCCATTTTCCTCTTTCTCTTTACCCTGTGAAAACAACTATGAGAAGAAAACAAGGTTAATTGTATAACTGTACCATCTGGAATGCTTTTTACTTCTGGCTGTACCCCCCCACCCTGTTCTGCAGTCTGGTCACCAGTCAAGATCCCATTCACTCTTGACCAGCTTCTTTCCACTCTCCCTCACTCATTTGTGACCCATCCGGTCCTCTCTTCTCTGTTCATAGCAAGTCCCCACTTGTTGTACCCTATTGTCTGCCCCAGGGCTTCCCATCGATCACCAAGAAACAAGCCACCCCCCTTTTATCCTGTCTTGTCGAGGCCTTCCCCGAGGGTTACCACCTTCATGCGTGAACCCCCCCATAACGCTTTCTAGGGCAGGAGGTGTCATGCTTCTCCCCCCAAAAACCTTCTGTCATGGATGTGCATATGTGCTCCCCTTTTCCCAGTGAACCAGTCCTTGCCTTTTTGTCCTCCCTGTCCTCCCCTCTCATGTCATATTTGGATCCCCCCACCCCTCTCCCTGCTCCCATTGCGTGGCATGTGACGTCAGGCTAGAGGGCCTTTACATGCTGGCCCCTCAATGAACCAGCCAATTGTCCCCTCATTAGCCTCCACAGCATGCTCCATCGCAGGCCCAGAAAACATCAGCTTGAGCCCCCAAACCTGCTGCCGTCCTTTCCTCATTGACCCAGACTGCCCTCCATGTGATACCACTCGCTCCTGCAACCCCCCTCTGCCTCCCCCACTGGGCTAGATGTGCTCCCCTTTAGCCCCAGACACAAATGCCATAAGCCACCCAATCAGAGGGAGGGAGTTCTATCGCGACCACCAAGCGGCGTGTGGGGCCACGCCACGTGGTTGCCAACATGTGCTGTTGCTTCCCCTCGCTTTGGGCCTACTAGTTTCATAACCCCCTAGCTCACCTCAAGGCCTCCACTCACAGAAAAGAAGAAGAACAGGCCCAAGTGTGGCCAGTACACCAATAAATGAGAAAACCACCTGCCCTGTGGCTTGATCGCACACACCACGCAGCGTATGACGTCACGTCATGATACCCCCGGATCGTGATTTTTCCCTTTGCTTCTGGGGCCTCCTCCAGGCCTGCTGATCTCCCCAACCCCCACACAAGGAGGTGGCCACAAGGTTTATGGGCAGGGGAGGGGTCCACTTATCGGCCACGCGGTCCGGCTGGCGTGTATGAGGCTTCTCATCCCCCATACTCCTTTTATTTTTTTATTTACCCCCACAACCAGGATGAAACTAGGCTCACCACACCAGCCCTTTTCAATCTCCCATTCCTCTTTCTAGCCTCTGCTCCCTCACTACTGCTGTGTGGCGTGTGATGTCATGCCACGTGCCGCCCTTGCGAGGCTCCTGCCCCCCCTCAGCTTAGGGCCTCCTCCAGACTGACTGCATTCTTTTGCCACCAGAAAACCAGTTCTCAGGCTTTACCATCCAGCCTACCATGCTGCAGCTTATCATCCGCTACTGTGATTCTCTGCTCTGCCACTGACTCCATGCCTCATCTCTTGCTAAGCCCACCACCTGGCAGACGCTGTGACCACCTTAGCTTGTGGCCTTCTGCACAACTTTAAATTGGCCGTGATATACACAACTGTGCTTTTTTTCAACAAAACTGTGCCTAATCGCCTTGCGATTTTAAAATTATACCTTTCCTTACCACTGCAAAATTACTATCCCCTTAAAACACTGAACCAGCAATACTATAGTTTCCTCAAACCTAACATAATGAGTCAGACATTTTTCAAAACAAAGCAATTTACCTCTATGTACCTCAAGCAATGCTAAAGACTTCCTTCAAAACGCAGCTTATTGTAAAACAGTCACAAACCAAAATTGTTTTTGTTTTAAATTTAATTCTTTGGAAGCAATCTTACCTGCAGTACCTGGTGCACAAACCTCTCCTAATTGTTCGGCCAATCTGATGTGCTGCAGTTCCAATAAATCAAAACTCCAGCAAAAGTGGCGGAGGCCCCCTTGTGCTGTCCTTTAAGTACCTCCCTATTTTCCTCCCCTTCCTGTTTGTCTGCCCATTGTTCTGGACCCTTAGCCCCTCCCCTTCCTCCCCCCTCCCATTCTGAGCACAACCATCTTAAGTATGGGGGAAGTGGTGCACCAGGACAACCTGGTCTGTCCTTTTAAAGGGCCAAACTCCATTATGCCACAGTACAGATTGGAGTGCTGTGTGTATTTCTGTCCCGTTACCTAAAGGGAGACAGCAGTGTACTATAGGAGGTGCACCACAGTGCGACAAAGATTATGTAATGCCTATGGTACTTACCTTATGAGAGTGAGATATATGAACTGAACAGGTACTCACTGTAGGAGATGAGTGAGAGGTGGTACATGATTGATGCCTTACAGTACATGGCAGGGATTAACCAATGTAGTAACAATGGGCTATTCAAAAGATGTGGTTGCGATAACACATGCCATGATATGATGCTTGAGGGTACTGGTATAGGAAGCAGATGAGAATATTATTTTTAACATACAGGGTAGTGGCCATGTGTAACGCATTGCCACAACTGTGTGCAGTACACAATTTGGGTTCTAAAACAGTAAATGGGACAGAGTGAGGTGTACTGTTACCTGATAGCAGCATGTTGACCTTCAACTTATGAAATCACTGTTTATTATATGGTGTCAGTATGTAATGTGGTAACATCAACTACGTATCCTTTCTCAACTCCTTATATTTGTATCATTCAGTGTCACAGATGTTTCAACGTCTTGGTTTACTCGATAATTCACACAGTCAACCGTCAGCATCCACATCAATGTCACAGTGTGAGTACACAGTGTGAAAACACAGAGATCAACAGACTGGATGACGATCATGCTATGTCATTTACAGATAAAGTTGTCAATATCCCAAGTTGATGTTCCTGTATCTCCTCCATGTGCTGATTCAGTACTGATGTTGCAAGAATGTGCATGTCAAACAGAATCACCGGTATGTGCTTATATTACTGTTACAGCATTGAAGCCTGTTGTTCCCTACTGTTTACTCATGTTCATTCATGGGATGTGCTGGGACTGTTTTAAAAAAGTCATAATATTTTTGTCTTCTTTGATTTGGCACATTTATTCAGTCCTCCCATCCCCCCATAAAACATCTTGGACCCATGTTATAATCACAGTAAGACATTGCAGGGCATACATTGTGGTGTGGTGACACCACATCTTGGGTGGTTGAAGTGAAGGCAGTCAGCAATGCCTCATGCCTCATGCAACACCCGAGTTGTGCCACAAAAGAACCAGAAGATATACCCTGTAACACCTAATTGTGTAATTGTTTTTTTTTCTGTTTGCTCGGTCACTTTTTACTCCTGTTAAAAAAACAAGAAAACTCAGAAAATAACCTTACCGTCTGTTACACCATGATTGATCTGTATAGGGACACTGAATGAGACTGTCAATATTAATGTGTTCAGTTCTGCAAAACGAGAAATGAGATGAAAGCAGTACTGTACAAAATATGGTAAATATGGTAACCAGAATCTCTCTGAGTGTGGTTACTATTTGTTTTCTGTTCGGACCATTTTGTAACCTGTTTATTTGTTGTATGTATTTAATTCACCCTGGTTATTTGTAAGCCTGAAATTCAGAACAGTCTGTATCTGTTTTTGTAATGAATGTCATTGATTGTTTAGTGTACCCTCCGGGGTTGTGCTTGAAAATAGCCAGGACTAATGCCTAATGCACTTACCCAGTTACCAAAAGCTAATAATAAATAAATGTAATGAAATCAGATATAAAAACAATCAGTGTAAGTAATACATGTAGATGCAGTACAGTTGTTGAAGTGACAATTTTATCTCCATTTTATGTCTAAATGAATAATACTACAGTCATAACTTCTGATATGTTTCTTATGTTCATTACTTAATCATTAAAGTCTTGTTGCATTTTTATAGCCATATTATAATCTCAATAAGGCATTCCAGAGTGTACGTCATCACTGAATATCATAAGACCTATGATGGCGGTAGCAGCTGGCCTGTGGCCTCATGCTTCAACCCACCATAGGTGTGATGTTATTCATCAATGATGCACACCCTGTCATGCCTCCTGCTTAATTGTGATGGTTGAAATTATGTCCTTAGGTGTGGCAGTACAACCTCCATGGTAGGCACAGCATGGTGTGTGTTGCCAGAAAATGACATGTCACCTATGAAACTGAGCTGGATAGTGGCAGTAAATGGGGCAAAAGGGTCAGTAATGGAAAAGGGCTGGTACAGGGTCTGCAAATGACAGCTGGATATGTGTTTTGCCCACCAACAGGATGGATGGTGAGGCAAGGCAAGTGAGCAATGTTTTGAATGGAACGATTTGCAGTAAATGGACCAGGCATAAGGATAAGAAGTACATTATAGTACTGCTATTGGGATCTTCCATGATTAGATGTATTCAGTGTGATGTGCTGGGAGAAGAAAAACACTGTCCTATAAGGGCTCAGAGTATTTCTGGCATCATTGTACGTAAGGGCAAACATCTTGTGAAAGAAGATGCCTGAGCTTCAGACAATGGTACTGTACTGCCAAGTGTATTTGGCAGCTGTGAATGAAAGTTGAGCCACTCTGGGGCATGATTAGGACCTAAACCTGGGTTTGTAAACTCTGTGCAGAAAGGACAGTGTGGTGTGCAGTTGTGGTATAATAGCACTTATCACTAGGAATGGCATAGGGATAATTAGGGTGCAGGGGCCACAGTATAATGTGTATGCATTATGTGTCACCTTGCATATGGTGTGGTGCTTGAGTTGAAACTTTTTTTTTTTGTCTGTTACCTCTTTATCCGCCTAGGTCCTGCCACCCAGCCACTCCTACAGGCTTTGTACCAAGGCTGTATACAAGCCATCTAGTTCCCAGAGCCACTGTCTCACATAGCAGCCAGCCCCAGGGTTACCCGGCGTAACCCTTCAGCGGCTGTGTCCCCCTCCTCCCAGGTGGAAGGCATGAGCCAAATGGTGGTAGACCAGTGCAATATTTGTCCCCGGGGTGCTGCTGAGATGGATGGCTCTGTGGGACATCAATAGCCTCGCACAGCCAGGGATCCATTATCCCGCTGAATGTGGAGCAGGTATTTCCACTTTTCTGGCATCATTCCCTCCTGTGTTACATCTGCAGTGTCCCGGTCTCCACCGGAGACCACTGCAGAGCCATGCCATCCCTCTTCCACCCCAGGACAGGAGAGGAGTCCTAGGGATGCTCAATCCTCTCCTTTCCCTGCTAGCCCCCTGCATCCCAAGTCTGTTCCCGAACCCAGGAGGATAGCGTGTCTCGAGGAAAGGTGCTAGTGCATCATTCCTTTGTGCCACAATGCTGATTTTTTTATTGTTTTTATTTTTTTGACAATCACCCTATATTGGTGGAAGATCAGGAAGAGGGTATTGTAGAAAGCGGTAGGGACCACTGTGGTCCAAGAGAGGGCAGGGTTGTGTTATTGTTTGATATAAGCATGCCATGGACTTATTGTGGAATTATCATGTCCCCATTGTAAAAGTGCTTGAGTCTGGTGAATGTATCACAGGAAGCGTTCATGAACCAGACAGCGGTTCATCCGAAGATGGAGGGTTGTATTCTGAATGTGTTTGTGGCAGAATAACAGATGGTTAGGTAAACTGAGGGAGTGAGAGTCACAGGTGAGAGAAGAAGGTATTACTTAACCGATAGTGTTGCCGAACCATTGAATTCAATGCTCGAGTAGCTGATGGCAGCAGATTTAGAGGTGTGGTTTCTGACAGTCTTGGATAGGTATGGGGTAGAGTGAAGCTCAGTTATGCTATCACTGTGTGGATACCTCAAATGGGTTCTGTGGGGATCCAATGGGTTGTGTGGAATGTGGTGCAGCAGGGGTACCAGACAGGGGTCCTGAGTCTCTAGAAGACTCGATAGACCATAAGGGCTTCAATGCTGTCATTATATAAACCAACCACCATGTGTATTCAACATGGTAAAACATTCTTGATGACATTTTATGGTGACACACTTGTTAACACTATTTCACAGGTGCATGCCACAAAAGCAACACAGACTGTTAAGTATGTGCCAGCTTTAAGGGGAAGAACAAAGTTTTCTCGTGGTACTCAAACTACAACCATGGGAATTACTCACAGTGTTCAGACCTGCGTCAATACAGTTCCAACAAGGACAATTGCCACACAGTATGAGGAGCAGCAGAGCCACAGACATGTCCTTCGTGAGTCTGCCAATGTGGAAGATGAGGACGAACAAGGTGACTATGACTGGGAGGATGATGATGAAGAAGACCCAGACTGGGTCATAGATGGCAGTAATGAGTCAGAATCTTCATCAGACTGTGATGATTTTGTTGCTGACAATAATGACCGGTAAATGTTTTGTTTCAGCAACACATGCTGCTGAAATGGTGAAACTGGTCAATCACATTACTGTGCTATGCATCATCCTGCAATGGTGATACATGAACATACCACCGTACAGCAGAACAGAACTCCTGGTCTATCAAAGTCTGCTGTATTGTGCATATAGCATTAACACCACATTTTTTCATGATCTCACCCCTTCTGTAACTGTGTTCCACAATGCAACTACTCTCTCTGTGAATTAATTCCTCCACATCTCAGTCCTGAACCTCACACCCTATATTGTTCACCCATGACTCCTAGTGTCCCTGCAGCTCCTTACTTTCAACACAACCTCCACCCCCCCCCTTTCTTGACACCCTTCAGGTACTCGGATGTCTTTATCATGTCCACCCTCTCTTGCCTCTATTCATTGTGTACCTATTCATTTCCTTTAGCTTCATCTCATAATACATTCCGTCCATCACCTGAATCATCCTCGTCACCCTTTGCTGTACTCCTTCACTAGAAGCTTTTTCTGAAAGATGCAACCCTCTTGGACTTTGTTGATTCCCTTGAAGCACTTGAAAGATTCTATCATGTCCCCTTGTCCCTCCTTTCCTCTAGGGCATACATATACAGCTCCTTAAGTCTCTCTTCATATGTCTTCTGGTGCAGACCCTGCACCATTTTAGTTGCCTTCCTCTGGACTGCCTCCATCCTGTCCATATCATTGCAGAGATTGGGTCTCCAGAACTGCACGTAGTACTCCAGATGTGGTGTCGCCTGCCGTCTGTACAGATGGATAACAACTTCTTGTTTTCTACTGGTGATTTCTTTTCCTATACATCCCAGTATCCCCAAGCCATTCTTACTGCCCTCTCATATTGCTTGCCCACCTTTAGGTCATCTGATAAGAGTACCCCCTGGTCCCTTTCCATTTTTTTGTTGTTAGTAACTCATCCCCCATAGTGTACTCTTCTCCTGGGTTTTTGTTCACTATGTGCATTACTTTGCACTTATTAGCATTGCATCTAAACTGTCCTACATTTAACCATTCCTCCAACCTTGCCAAGTCCTTTCTCATCCTTTCCATCCCACCTTGTGTATCAACCATGTTGCAGATCTTTGTTTCACCTGCAAAGAGACATACTTCTCCTTCCAGTCCCTCTGCAATGTCACTTATAAAGACATTTAAGAGGACTGGTCCTAGAACTGAACCCTGCGGTACCCCACTAGTAACCCCCCCTTTCATCAGAGTGGTACCTATGTACTATTACACTCTGTGTCCTGTTCTCCAGCCAATTTTTTACACAGACTACCATCTTGGGACCCACTCCCAGGCTGGCTAACTTGTATATTAGTCTTTTGTGTTGGACTATGTCAAATGCCTTGCTAAAGTCTAGGTAGGCCATGTTCACAGCCCCTCTCTGATCTACTACTTTGGTGACCCAGTCAAAGATATCTATTAGAGTCATCTGACATGACCTACCTGCTGTGAATCCATGCTGTATTGGGTCATGTGCCACTCTGGCTTCTAGGTACTCAACAATTCTCTCCTTCAGAAGTGATTCCATCATTTTTCATATCACTGAGGTCAAACTAACAGGTCTATTTTACTACCTCTGCCCTGCTTCCACTTTAGTGAAGCAGAATCACACCTGCCCTCCTCCAGTCCTCAGGTACCACACCATCCTCCCATGATTTGTTAAAAAGGGCAGTCAGTGGTATCACTAGTTCTACCCTTACTTCTTTTAGAATTCTGGGATGACTGTGCTTCAATCCTTCCTACTGTCTTGTGATTTATTCTCCCCCAGTCCCTGGGTACCTTGCCTGTACTATGAACCCTAGCAACCACACCTACATAGTTTTTTCAGCTATACAGTCACACAGCTTTTTCTGCAATATCCCGTTTCCTTCCCTACTTAAGTGCAGCAAATGTAGTACATACAGGTCATTTGTTGTCCCAGGTGTGCCCCATCTGACAACCCACTGATACCATTTTGATGTACACCAGTCCTCCTGACACATGTTAAATCTGGAATCCTCTCCTTCCTCACTGTTGTGCCTTGACAGTTTAGGCAAAACTTTTCAATTTCTTACAGTTTGGTACAATTGCGTGACAATGTTTTAATGCTGTGTTTTAACACTTATGAAACTGGGTGCTGAAATGTGCACATTACTGCAACCATTTTTTATCAAACTGAAATATAACATCTGTAATGTAGTGCTTTGTAATTGTGAGATGATGTATCTCTCCACACGGGTCAAGTGAGCTAACATCAGACAAACTAGCTCACAAGCAGCAGACATTTTTGTGTTTGAAAGTGCAATCCTATTGATGCTGCAGACTTGCCACACTTGTTTATCACACTGCAACGTTTTTATAAGAAGAACCTTTGGTGGCAAGGTAGTACTGGAACAGTTGTGTGTTAAAGGACATAGCAAAACATTGGAAGCTCAGCAAAGACTTGGTGCGCTACCAGTTGGAAACCTGTTAACATCGTGTGTAATTTTTTTCAGTGGTGGCAGCTCCGTTAGAATAATAAACTTCATAAGACATTTGCATCTCCCTCAGGACTTATAACTTGATGCAGTCTACCTATCTGCTACAATTGGTGGGGCATGTATGGAGAAGGCATCATGATAAATTGCTGCAGGAACTGTTGCAGGGACCAGCACACCTTGGAGGTGATGCCAGATGCTGCTTCCTTGGACACACCGCTAAGTACGGTTCAGACTCCCTCATCGATCTTGTGCACTCTAAAATTTTTGATCAGCAATTAATTCAGTGTAATGAAGTCTCTAGTTCCAATGCAATGGAACTTGAGGGACTGAAAAGGTGTTTATGTAAAGTACAATCGACTGGAGTCAACATTGAAAGTCTGATCACTGACCATCACGTTTCAGTAAAGAAATACATGCGTGAACAGCAGACCAACATAGTGCACTCGTTTGATGTGTGGCATGTTGCAAAAGGTAAAAATAAACTACTTATTGTATTTTAACATAGTTTGTTTGAAATGACAATGCTTAGTGCTGAACTTATTGCAACGTGTTATTATGTCACAAGTGGACACAACTTTTTCTGTATCATAGGTATAAAAAAAATAGAGGAGTGCTCCAAACATAGAGCTTGTAATGTACTGTCACAGTGATCAAAAGCAGCCAATAACCACTTGCACTGGTGTGCAGTCTCAAGCGATGACAACAGTGAACTGGTGGTTGCCAACTGGCTTTCCATACTGAATCACGTGTGTGATATTCACAGTGGACACGGAAATTTGTTCCCAGAATGTCAGCATGGTACACTGGAGGAACGTACATGGGTAGAGAAAGGTTAGCAAATACTTTCTGTACTTTTGTGCACCCTGGAACTTGTATATGTAATCCTGGTGTTGGGATGTAGGGTGGTATAACTCAAAGAGAAACACTTAGGTAAAACATCCAGTGACTTTCATGTGCTCTTTTCATGGAGGAGACTGGGTATTGCAGCCATCACATAAACATGTCCCAGTGATTACCAGGACTGTATAGCAAGGGGTTTCTGATGTATGGTGTTCCATCTGTGTAGTTCATGCCTCAGGCAGATATGGAGGTGATGGAGGAAATTCAGCAGAGTAACAGTAGCCAATAGAGGTGAGACAGTGCAACAACAGGGTGTTTGAACTCATACTAGGGTACATCATCGAAACTTTGAACTATCTTAGAGGAATCAACAAGTGTTGAGCAAATGGTGGTTTAAAACCTTGGAAGGGAAGTGACAGTACAGGAAATAGGCTAACAATATAGGGGAGCAAATCTTGGATGGAGATGACATTTTCTCTGCAGAACTGCATGCAGTACTCAACATGGGTTATCCACAATTCTTTGTAGCGAGTGATCAAAAATTATTTTCTTGGTACAGGTCATGACTGTTATGCTACATCCCATTCACTCCTAACCTTTTCTTACTGCCTTCTTGCATTGCTTGATCAGCATTAGGTCAGCTGAAGTGACAACTCTGTTCCTGTTCCATGTTTTTATTTTTATTATCCATTCACACCATGGTCCGGCTTAACCTATCTTTTTCTGTCACTCATTGTTATTTTGTCAATGTAGTATGACAATTTCAACAAGCATGACATTACAATCAATGTGTGCTATAGTCTTCAGCCACCACACCACCAACAGGTAACACAGCCAGATGTTGTTCAGTAACCAGGGTCATAGTTGAACTGCCTATAAAATTGTCCTGTGCCTAAACACTATATGCAGGCTGACAGGTGGTGAATAACATTGAAATTAACTTTTATAAAAACTGTGTTTTTATTCCATCTTCTGTGTTACACATCTTCACCTTTCATTGTTTTCAAATATATGGTTTTTTACTGTATTCTTAACTGTAGGTAGTGTGAAACCATTTAGTCACCATACTGACAGCTCATTAAGTTTGACACATTACTTCTGTACTGATAATTTATTAAACATTGTTTGTGCTGTGATGCAGGTAGCAGGGCTCTCAAAGAGCTGGAAGTTATTGCCACTAATACAACACTCCTGAAGGATATACTAATGTTATCACCTGGTGAGCAAACATCTTCACTTGAGGCTTTCCACAAGGTGGTGATTTTCTTCACACCAAAGATGACTGACTATTTCTTCCCAAGTATGGAGGCTAGGTAATTGAAAACGATGCTACATTGCCAGCAGTATGCCATTCCACATGGTAAGTGCAGCATTTTCTGAATTACGTTTATAAGTACAGCATCACTGGATTGTTAATTGATAGAAAGTGATACCATAAACAGCTTATCGCTTACTTCCAAAATTTCTGTAGGAGGCACCATGTACAGCCACATGGCCTTGTCCAGATGAATCGTTGCACATTTCAATGTAAGACTAAGTGTGTTGCCTGCACGGTGCTGCTGAGGGTTGAGGAGCTCTATGCAACACATTGTGCCACGTCTGTGACCCTGGTTAGGAAACAATCACTGGCACAGTGGGTCAGCAGGGAAGGGAGAGGATCAACTTTCCGGAGGACTGCTCTCCTCTCCCTGGTGCGGGATCCAGGATTTCACCAGCACAGCACAGACCACCGGTGGAGCGAAGGGGTACTACTAAGCACAGGTTAAAATTGTACTGCGACGCATGGAGGACGTCTATGGCTATCAACTCCATACATGCTCATTAAATTGTACATAGGGCACCATGGTATAAGGCAGCCACAACTCAGGTGTCTCACAGCCAGGGGTTTCATAGGACTGTGTCAGCCTGGTACAGGATGAGAGCTTCAGACTGAGATGTTGAGTCATGGACTTTATAGTCAACAAACCGCAAACCAAAAAAATGACTGTCCATGTTCAGGGTAAGTATGAGTGGACAGCCCATGTTCAGCGTGAGTATGAGTGGACAGCCCAGACAGTCACCAGGGTGGTGAGAGCAGTTAAGGCAGGAGCAGTCCTCGGCCAGGGGGATCCTGAGGGGGGCCAAGAGGTTCTTTTGATACTTAGGGTAAACAAAGGAAAGTAAGGGGGAAGATCATCATGATACGGATGGGGAAGGTTTGGCACAGGATGCGGGGGAACTGGCACAGGTCCTAAATGACTATTTTCCATCAATTTTTACCAGATGGGGAGGTGCTATGTCTTGCATGGGGAGCTAGAAAAAAACTGGAGGAAGAGATGGGACCAGTAGAGATCAGCAGCACTGACAGTTCTGGTGAATGGGAGTGGCCACCATAGACAAGTGGGGGCACAGCAGTACAGGGTGCAAAAGGGTAGTAGGTTGTGGCTGAAATCATGGTACAGAGATTGAAGGAAGCCCTCAGGTACCTTCAGAAGGACAAAGTTAAATGAGTCTCTTTGAGGACAACTAAAAGCTGGGTGCAGCGGTGGATGAGGAGATGGGGAGGGTGGACTTATGAGAGGATCTGGAGGCTCTGGAAAGGTGGTCCAGACAATGGAAATTAAAATTCAGTGTGGAGAAGTGCAAGGTTCTGCACTTGGGACTCTGAAATCTATGCCCGGGGTATACCATAGGAAGAGGAGACAAAATTCAAGTCACACAGGGTGAGAAAGACCAGGGGGTAGTGGTAGTTGTGAAAATTAAAAACTCAGAGACCTGTAGCAGAGCAGCAGCAAGGGCAAATAGGATGCTAGGATGCATCACCAAGGAGATTATTTCCAGAAAGCTGGAAGTGATCCTACCCATGTACAATTGTTTGGTTAGGTCACACCTTGAGTTGGAGGCCAGTGGGGCCAAGGGTGTCCGTACTCATTTGAGGTACTGTTTCGATGTAAAACAGTAAAATATGTAAAAAAGAAAATATGTTTACAGACTCCTGTTGTTTAGAGGTTGTCTATTGCAGCACTAGACTATAATGAAAACTCTGCACGTGCTCAAGCAATAACAAGGGACAGAAAACTGAGACGGAGTGTTTCATTCCCCAAAAGCTGGGGAGGAGCACCAGTTAACAAACCTATCAAGGTCTCTATCACGTACCATAAGTGCAATCTGCTGCAAAGTCATTGAAGTAATGCAACTGTTTTGGTTAAGTACAGTCATGGAAGGCCTTTATCCTGTGTTCAACACAGGAGACTCGTACACAATCTGTGCATCCTATTAATGGGTGCAAAGGGTGTAAAATCTGTTGCAATTTGTTTCAGAGGATACACAACAACATGGTGGTAGTGAGGGGCCCTGTCTCTGATAAAGGTAGAATGACCACTGTGATGCCATAATGGTCAGTACTGAACAACACCTCGGTGAAGTATTTATTACTGACATTACCGAGGTAATAGAAGGCAATGTATGCATATGTTGCTAGTTATGGTGGAACAAAACAAGTAGAGATGTAATACATGTGTGTTGAAAATTGTCACTTACAGAATCAAGCACAAGACATCCCCCCCTTTTTAAGACTTCCATCTTGCTTCCTAACCACTGATATCTATCTCATGCCCTCTTGAACACCTTAACCATTTAGACTCACACTACCTCTTCCAGCAGAATGTTCCAGGCATTCACCACCGTCTCTGTGAAGAACTGCACCCTGACATTACCTCTGTATTTCCCACCTTCCAGTTTGATACTATGTCCTCTCGTGTTTGCTCCCTTCATTTTGAAATAGCTTCCACCATTCACCCTATGCATTACCTACAAATACTTAAAAGTCACAATCATGTATCTCCTCTCCCTCCTAATCTACAGAGGGCACAGATTTAGCTCTCACCATCTTTACTCATAAGATATATTCTGCATCCCATATACCATTTTGGATGCCCTTCTGTGGACCCTCTCCATGATCTCAATATCCCTCCATAGATGAGTCTTCCAGAATTAAACCCCATAATCCAGATGTGGCCTTGCCATGGTTCTGTACAATGACATTAAGACCTCCCTCTTCCTGTTATTAAAGCTGCTCACAGCAAGCATGTTGGCACTGAGGGTTCAGGTGCTGGACGTCATACCTCATGCCACGCCGGCAACCCAAATTTGGGAGTGAGCTTGGGTGCCGGTGTTCAGAAGGGGAGGGAGAGGATTCAGCATCTGCAGGACTGATCTCCTCTCTCTCGAGGGAGGGTGGTGGGCCTGTCCGGCATCCCTGTGACCCCCTGGTGGACAGCAGTGGTGCTGCAGGATGTGGGCCGCATGTTGGGTGAGCATCACAGACCTTAACATCTGGAGATATTATAATCCCTAGGTCCCTTTCTGTTTCCTTTTCCTTCATCACCACCCCACAAATGAGTAAGTTTCCCTCTTGTTTTTCATCTCCATGAGCATCAATAAGCAGTTTTGTGCATTACATTTTAGTTGGCATATTGCTGACAAGTTCTCCATTCTTTCCAGGTCCGACATCATGGCTGCCACTACCCCATGTGAATACACCCTATTGCAGACCTTTTTATTGTCTGCGAATAAACACATCCATCCCTCCAGACCCTCTGCTAGGTCAGTAACATAGATTTCTTTTACCCATCACAGAATGCTATCATATCTGTGATGCTGTTGTTGTGCACAATATAGAAAAATAACATAGAATTTGTCAGTATAGAAGGACCTCACGGTCAACTTTATGTGCTCTGAATACAGAATACTGGATCCTCAGATATTCACAATCAGTGCGTTGTGCAACACAGTTGTTCAGATCCTGTCCGACATCAATAGCGAAGCTGAATAGGTCAATTGGAATCAGAACCATGAGGTGGCAAAACACATTGGTTGTGCATAGATGTGGCCATTCTGTATTTTTATAGTGTATAGTAGTCTGCGAAATATTTCAAAAGTAAAGTGAGTGTTGCAGTCTGTAGCAGTTTTAGAATGCTGTTGTATCACAGTATGGTACAATAATATTACATGACCTTTAAGCTGTGAAACAAAAGCATTTTGAAAGTTATTGAACTGTATACTTAACAACACTGCAATATACACTCTTTTTCAATACCTAAATTGCAAATGCGGAACAGACCTTGTCTCTGGTTTTCAACAACCATTCCATTACTAGCAAGATACCCTTGTGTATATTGTATGCATTATGTAACTTGTAATCGTTGTAGCCCTATCAACCTATAACACTTCCATGTCCAGAACTGTACACATTACTTGAAGTGTGGTCTCCATGCTGATCTATATAGGAGTTTTATTACATCACCGTTTGTGGTGCTGCTACAATAGTCTATGCAGAACAGCATTACGTTAACTTAAAGTAAGCACATCAATAATGTGAAATGAACAGTAATGTTATTAACACTGTGACAGTAGGTGAAATTGCAGTAATTACTCATATACGACATGCTTATATGTCCACTCACTATTTTCCAATAGATTACGTAGCAGAATTGATAGAAGAGGTTTTCCATGTTAGAGTGGAATTCCCCTCCTACAGGCTTGCCAGAACAGCTGCAAATGTCAGACACCCACCTCCACCAATTGCATCAAAACACGAAAAACCTGACAAAGATCAACTGGTCAAGGATCATCGATCAAGATTCAATAAGACAAAGGCTGTGTAATGACACTGATACACATTCCATGGCACCTTTCAGTGGTCATTGAACAAAGAACATGTAATGCTGTCTTTTCAGATGTGACATTGATTTACGTTCACTTAATACAACATATAGTACTAATGTGGTCTTATGTCTATAATAATGTGTTCCAGCACACAGAAATTTCAATGCAACAACTCGCATTATTTGGCAAGGTAACAATATTTGTTACGCATATGTATAAAACTAAATGGTGTTCTGAATAACATAAAAGCATACAGAATTTAGTGTTGCAAAAAGTAAACTTGTTATTGTTTACACACTAGCGCTGTGAAATGCTCGTAGTGGCGTGTGGGCATATGACTGCTGTCGCAGATAGTGACTGCTGTAAAGAACTGTTACTACCAGCACACCACCACACATTATGGTTCAACAGCTTCCTTTATGAGTCAGTCTGCACATGTGCACAGAAAGCTGTGTTTCAAAAAATCATTCCATGTACATTACTATCAACAGGTGGCATGTAGCTGTCCCATGTAGGCCATAATTGGTCTTACATGTTGAAGCAATGTAACTGTTTACTTCCTTTAGTACCACAAGTATAACAAAACCAAAGAAAGAATTACATACACACAAGGTAAATTAATAAAAAAACATTACTGATTTAACTATGATGAATTCAGTTACAGTTGTTCGTTCCTAAAAAAAAAAATAACAGGAAATATGATCACATTGTGTTTTTTTTTAAATGCTGGAAAACACAGAAGACATTTAGTGCATTAATGTTTGGAATACTGTTTGAATACTGTTTGTTCGCTGAAACATATCCTTGGAACCTGTAAACAAAAGAAAAGAAAACAAATTAAATGTCATGTCCTCTTCAACTGATCGTTGGTCAAGTGGATATGAAAACTGACAGTCAGACAATATGACTTCCACTGTTTAATCCAACAACCTTAACTGTTAACATCATCGTAGAGTGTGTCATACACATACTGTATGTGGCTTGTACTAGAGTGTTGGTAAACACACACGTATCACAACATTCACTGTATCACATAATCACAGATAGTTGTGTTCAGACTCCATGGGCTGCTGTTGTCAGTTTCAGAATACAACTATCTGGGATTATATGATACAGACTGTATGAATGATAATCATAAAGGTTGCTGGATTAAACAGTGGAAGTCATACCATCCCAATGTCAGTTGTTAACAACCAGATATGTGTATACAATGCCTTACTCAGTACCGCTACTGTTTCAGATAACCCAACCTACTGACCTACACACGTACACGCCTACACTATTCTGTCTCTGAAGACATACCACCTGGCACTGCCTGTGTATGTCCCTCCTTCGGATGTCATTGTATGCACCCTTGCTACAGTGCACTCCTTCCTTTGGTACCAACTACACCCCTCACCTCACTTAGCCAGTATACACAGTTAACAGTTTCATTAATGTCACATCTCTGCATTGTATTCTGCAGTTTGTATGCATTTGCCTTCATCCACCTCTGTTGGTATGTTTTATCCATCACCCCATGCACACTGTTTGTAGCTGTTATCTGAACCATTTCCAACCACTCAATGACCATATATTGGTATGGTCTACTAAAGCTGGACAATGAAATACAGGTGAGGACTCAATATTCTTTTTACATCATTTGCCATTAGCAGCTATTTGCTACAGTGTTTCACACCTTGACATTGTACAATAATAATAATACAGAAATCCCTCTCCCCCTTGTTTTCCTTTATTTAATCAACGACATACAATATATGTTTTCCATCACAAAACACAACAAATACAAGTATTTTAAAACTGTGATGAGCAGTCTCTTAGAAGCGCATTTATAAACACAGTAGCTGTGTCACTAT
Organism: Neoceratodus forsteri; assembly: GCA_016271365.2. NCBI lineage: Eukaryota > Metazoa > Chordata > Ceratodontiformes > Ceratodontidae > Neoceratodus > Neoceratodus forsteri. Next base: position 1,090,071,148 of record CM057450.1, read on the forward strand.
AACTATAGACACAAATACATAACTGCAGACCAAATAAATGAGTACAAGTGGGATAGTCTTGTGAGTGTTTCAACATAATGGACATGGCTTTATGAACCATAGTCCAACCAACAACATGACTGTGATGTGGTGTTTCAAGAGTATTCCACCTGGATACAATAGCTATTGCATAGACAATGGGTGGTTGCTTAGTATGCAATGGGTATAGCATGGTGTGTGAATGACTGGAGCATCTAAGGGAGGAGGTCATGTTCTTAAAGTGTGCATTGTGGATGGTGAGGGAGGGGAAATGTCTGGTCATCATACTGTGGGGGTAGGATGGGGAAGGTCAGGCATGGATCATGAGGGTTGGGAGGTGTGAGCTTAGTGGGTGGTCCAACACAGGAAAAAAGGTGTTTTGAGGAAAAGGGTATCAGGAGCATAGGACCAAGCCGGAAAGAGGTTTGATGGGCAGTGTGTGATGAAGGGTGTGTCCAACATGATTGGGGGGGGGAGGAACAGGGGAACTTGACAGTAGTTTGGGTACCACGGATGAGGGGTACAAAAGGGGGGAGTGATAAAGGAGGGAGACTGGCTGGTGTGGGAAGATTGGACAATGGAGGTGAACCATGGCAAACTGCTAGCACTACAGAGGGATATGATAAACTGGGGGGGAGGCAGGGCACTAAAGCAAAAAGCGCAGCAGAGATAATGCAATGCAAGGAGACTCAGTAATGCTGGAATGACATAGGGGATTCCAGAGCTCGAGAGGAGTTACAGGGATGGTTGGCAACCACGACTACAGGGGAAAGGGAAAAAACAATTGGGTGTTGTAAAAGGAGGGTAGAGTGGAAGGGGTGGTACATGCAAAGACATGTCAGTAATCCAGAGTGAGATGGGACTAGAAACTGTATTTATAGGTGTGAGGTGGATGGGTATAATGTAGGGTTGGATCAGGTGGTGGGTGAAGAGACGTCCATTGGTGTTAACAGCAGGAGCGAGATAGGTGTGGTGGGCACCAAAAGATTATCTGCAGTACTCTTTTTTTGTACATATTGCTGGACTGTATAATATTGTTGTATTTAACCTGCATTACTTCAGTCTCATGATGCCCATGCCCTTTGCTGGTCGAGTTATTATCCGGTAACTGTGGTATATTATCCTGTTTTGTTGTACTTGTTTCACCCAGGACCACCTAGAAAATAAGGTTTTAGTAAACAGTGATCACCTGGTTCATTAAACAGTTTGATGGATTGATTTGACTGATGAGTAATTCATATATACTGATTTACAATGCCAAGCATCTGATCTTTGCTGTGTCACTACAGTTTTGGGGTACCCTTCACATATTACTGTATGTGTGAACAAATTATATAGAGAGTTACAGTGAGATGGAGATTTTGGGTATGAGCCGTGATATGGTGAGGGTATGTAAGGACATGGGATGATTGGTCTCACTATCGCAGACAGTAACAGTGCCATTGGCCAGTGTTAAAAAAAAACAAACTCTCACAATAAGGTAAGTAAATGTTTGGCTCTGTGAACAATGTGGGAAAGGGATAATGAAATACAGAGTGACAATGTGTGTTCAGTCCTTCAGGACAAAACTGATGATACAGCACTGGGCACACACAGGATACATCACAGGGCACTCCAACATCTTGCTGATACTGTGGAAGCATCGCTGACTGACCATTTTAACCTCTGTCTGCATTTGGGGTTTGTGCATCATGACTGTAGGATGCCCCACCTTGTGACTATACAGAAGTGTGGATCATGATAGTAATACAGTAAGCTTGCTCTCCAGGAGGACATGGAGACTTTGGGGAGGTGGTCACAAGCAAGATAGCTGAAATTTAATGCAAGGAAGTGCAGGGTTACACCCTGGCATGACAGACAATGCAGGTTTCGATGGGGGAGAGAGACCACATGGTGTTGGTGAATGCCAAAATGAACAGCTCAGAGTACTACAGGAGTGGTGAGGCACAGACAAATGAAAGGTGAGGCTGCATATCAAAGTGGACAACCTCAAGAACTCAAGAGGTGCTCCTTCGGCTGTACAATTGTCTGCTTAGACCGCAATGCAAATGCTGCATGCAGTTTGGGTGCCCTTGGTCGAAGTGTCAGATTGGTCTTCTGAACAGGTTCCAGTGGAGGGTGAACAGAGAGGAGTGCAAACAGGATGATACTGGGACTAGGGCAAAGGAATAAAAAGGATAGGCAAACAGGTCCTGCTTAAGGGGAGAGTAGGAAGAGACACTAATGTTAATTGCATGACATTGGAGGGTGCACAGTTTATGAGGGAGATGTGGACACAGTAATTTACGGGCACAGTGGTAGCACAGTGGAATGTACTACACGCAAAGGTGCTTGAATGTAAAACAGTGTGATGCTTGAAGAGGAGCTTGGATTGGGAAAAAGGGTGTGTCACACAAACACAATTTAAGCTTAGCCAATAACAATGATTAATACCTTCAGGAGCTATGCAGAACACTAGCCTGCTTAACTTTACTGATTTGACACTTTGTGAAAACCGGTGTAGGTTTCAGACAGGAACTTGGAGCGTATGGCCAACACTGCTTAGGAAGGCAGCACTTTACGATTCCCTCTGCCCACACGTTGCCACACCCATTATGCAAACTTTCAGTAGGCCATATGATGAAGCAACCTATAAAAACAAATAAACAAAAGTAGTGTAAGAACACACTGTAAGAAGTCGATCATATTTTTTTCACAGGAACCCACACCACATTAACACATACTGCCTTGCCCTGTGGACACCATGGTCCTCTACATTTTCTAGCAACCTTTCCTGTAGTATGGTCACCATGATCTTTGCCACAATGGAGGTCAGAATGATTTGTCATCAGTTCACTTAGTCATCCTTGGTAACAGTTCTGTATCCCACTGGTGCCAAGGTGGAAGGCACCAGGGAAGGGTGTACCAGTGCAGTAAAGCATTGGGGATCATACACAGTTATTGGGTGAAGAACACAGTTGTTTTCTGGTTTTGAAGTTCCCTATGTATTGCAGGCTGCTGCAGTGCCTCCACTCTCCAGTGGTGGCTGCTGATGAGTGATGCATCCCTCTACACCACCCTAGGAGAGGAGAGCAGTCCTCTAAACACTCAACCCTCTCCTCCCCCCTGCTGAGCCACAGCAGTCAAGCACATTCCACAAAGCGGATCACCGGTGTTGAAACTGTGTGAGCACTCTCCTTATGGTGTCATTGCATGCATCCATTCCCAAGGGAAGACAAGTGTAAGAAGATTCCTGGTAATGTGGCACAATGCTAGCTGGTCAACAGTAATAGTGGTACCATATGCAAAAGATACATTGCGGTGGGTTGAGGTATCCACAGTGACCATCACTGGGTGCAAGTTGTGGAGGTCAGCATAATGCAGCCCATGAGCAGGGCACATGAAAGGGGGATCAAGCTAGGAGTCTCACCCGTGAAAGAGATAACTGAACAACAATAAAAAATTTGCACCGGTTCATTTTCAACATTTCTGTTATGGACAGAAGTAAGTAATTTCGACTTCTGACTGACACAGGTAAAAACGATTGAATAAAAAACATTTTGGATACTTTTATGAATTTTTTATATGCTTTTCGGTTCCAACTGCAATAGTCAATACTTCCCCCCCACACACACGTGTTGCATCTGAAGGTTATCATGCTGCTGATCGAACTCACTGCACAATTCGTGCTTGCGGGACAACTATAACCCATGACTGGTTATGTGTATAGTAGGCATTAATGCATACCTCATGAGGTTTGTAGTCACTCATGCTGTGCCATCATGCCTCATAACACACTGGAGACATCCATTGATGCTTACTCTACCCATGGCCAGTCGTGGGTTATAGCTTACATGCAAATAGGAATAGTGGCATGAAAGCGAGCATTACCATAGAAAAAAATTGAGATACAGCACTGGTGGTGGGGATGTGGATGTTGGTTAAGGTGTACAAGGTGTTTAAAAGCAAAGCATTGCAACTCTGGCAACAACTAAGCAAAAGAAAACTACGCAGAACATGAAACATACTCTCTCGTAGACTCGTTATCCCCCACAGGTCCATCTATTTTAATGTACTCGTACAGACTAGATGTGAGAACATCTTCATCAAGACACATGTTTTGGAACCCACGGACATCAGTTATATAAGAGGCTCCTTCTGTCTCTTCAAATATTTCAGTAACAGCAAAGTAGAAATAGCAACATCTGTTTTCAATTGCAGTTGGCATCTGCTCACAGTTACCACAACTGCACCTAAATTACAAACACATATTGAAAGTTAGTAGTAGATTTTCATAAACAAAAAACTGCTTTACTTATAAAGTCTTTTAAATAAATCTTGTAGTAAACAATGAGCACATGGCTATATGAAATCAATAACTTTGTTGTACCCTAACACCGCCATCCTCGCCTCAGGTAAGTGCCACACACTGAGGTTGAAGAACTTCGGCCTGCTATACCCAATCTTGTTCCACACTACATCATCTGGAATTATTCTTATCTCCCATGTTAGGCCTCACAGTACAGCATAGAGGTTACAGTAATGACTTGTTAATTACCTTGTTACATCCAGCATACAGATGTGTGTAAGATTCACGACATCTACACTTGTATGCTGTGTGACTATGAGCATGTCACTTAACCTACCCATCCCCCCTCCCGGTGTCGATCCTGAAAAGAGTCATCAGTGCCTAGTAGCCCTTACCCAGTTAAGAAAATAATGTAATAAAAAAAAAAAACATTAACAAAATAATTATTTGTATCCCATTTCAGTGAACAGTGCTAGTATTGGTGCATGACATTTGCAGACAGCACCTCAGCCAGATGTTACCAATGCATAAAGATAAAGGTATCTATTGTTGTGTATTCTTTATATGCTCTATATACTTGTATCAGTGGATCTTCTTGTCAGGGAAGGTGTGAGGGGGACTACAATACACAGTCAAATTCATGCTTAACATTTAATCGTACAGGGATGGGGTTAAGCATGGTGGTGTGGTGTCTGGTATTAGCTTAGGCGGTGGTTTGGGATTTGCCTTTCAGGATGGGAAGATGTTTGGCATGTTCCCACTTGGCACAATTAATGGAGAAGGTAAGGTGGAGAAGGTGCAATCTATGGGGGAAGGGGGTTTTAAGGGAGGCTGTCCTGGTAGGATGACTGGGGAGGGGTGATGGGGGGAGAATACGAGGCAGCATTTATAAGCACAGTAGTTTCACTTGGGTGGAAGATAGAAACGTAGTAAAGTGATGGCAGAACGGGACCACCAGGACCATGTAGTATGGCCATTTGTCCAGCAACCTCTAGGTTTGCTGTGGTAACCATCTCCACCCTCACTTCAACAACCCTCTGTGCTTGTCCAAAGCCCTCTTTTTACAACTCCCAACTGTGTTCTCGCTCACCATTTCTCTTGGCAGACCATTCCAGGCATCCACCACCCTTTTAGTAAAGAAGTATTTACTGACATTTCCCCTAACCCCCCCCCCACTAGCCTTCAGTTTGAATAGGTTCTTACTAGATACTTACTTAATCACGTTTAGGTACAGTACTTGCAAGTCTGTTATCATGTCTCACCGGTCCTTCCTCTGCTCAAGGGGAGTACATGTCAAGGTCTGCCAGTCTTTCCTCATACTGCAAGTGGTCGAGCACCTATTCCATTTTAATTTTCCTCCTCTGTACCCTCTATGCCCCTTACACATCATTTTTAAAGTATGGCCTGCAGAACTGGACCCCGTATTCTCGATGAAGCATGACCAGCTGGGTGTACAAGGGCATCAGGACCTCGCTCTTCCTGCTGGTGATCACAGCCCCAGTGAAAGCCAACAGTCTGCTGGCTGTTGTCATTGCCATACCACACTGCTAGGCCACCTTCAAATACAATGAGATGTTTATGACCAGCTCCCTGTCATCCTGTCACAGTACCAGTTGCCTTGCCCCCAGACTGTATTACGCTCTCTCATTTTGTTTGCCTTGGTGCATGACTGTGCATTTGTCCATGTTGAGTGATAACCCCCACTTTGTGGCACATTCCTCTATTTTCCTTCGGTCCTTCTGCATTATCTTGGCAGACTCCTATAGGTCCACTGTATTGCAGATGTTGACACCATCCACAAATAGGCTCATTGTACTCTCCAGCCCCTCCACGAGGTGCCCTATACAAGTCAAATCAGTGGGTGTTGGAGATGGAGCATGGGGTGCACCAGAATTCACAGGTAGGGGGGATAAATTTGACAAGGGCCAATAAGGCTGACAATATGTATGGCACAGAGGGTCATGGCAGGACCAGACATCAGCAAGATCGGTCGGTGGGGGGGAAGGGGGGGAAGTAGGAAGTAGGGTAGTTTGCTTTTAACTTAAAAACACATCATACACTGTACTGCAGATGATGGATGGGGAGCATGTTTTAAAAATTTGTGACAATGGTGGATAAGGGGCAGTTGGTGCTGATGGGGAACATGAACTAACCAGCTGTGCACTGTGACACCCTACCAGCATCAGCATCAAGCAGCAGGGAGATATTGTAATCACTGAAAATGGCCTTCCTGAGGCAACAAGTCAGAGAGAAAACAAGGGCAGCACCTGTTCATTATCTGTTCATAACAAACGGGGATAACATAGGAGAGATATCGATAGGTGAAGACCTTGGAACGAGTGACCATGTCACTGTTTCTTTTATAATAAGGAACACTCATCTTGGCGATTCCAGGATGTGTGACTCTATTTGCAGACAGGTAAAAAGAATGTAGAGAGATTTGGGGATGGTTGGTGGAATGGTCAAAGAGATGGCAGCTTTAATTGAACATGGACAACTTGGACACAGGAAGCAGAGGGCAGGGTACTGTAAGTTTGGCCAAGCCATAGACTTAACAGAACAGGTGAAGAAGCAAGGCATCACTACATCAAAGGACCTGAAGGTGGAAATGCACTGTGAGGGAGCAGTGGTTATATGCAGCGGAATACAGGGCTGCATAACAAGGGGAATTAACAGTAGAAAAAGCGCAGTCACAGTACCCATGTACACCCATCTACTTAGACTGTACTTTGAGTAAGGGTTCACTTCTGGAGGCCATTCCTCAAGAAGGATGTGGGGAGACTGGAGTGAATTCAGAGGAGGACAACAAAGATAGTAAAGACACCTGTCTTATGTATTCCCTGGAATAGAAAAGGGAGAGTGGACACATGATTGAAAACTTCAAGTATAAAACGGGTGCCATTGGAAACCATCTTAGAGCTCAAAGGGAGCAGATAACAAGGGGGCATGGGTTACATACTCAGGGGGACAGTTCAAGACTAACAGTAGGAAATAGTATATCACAGAGAGGGTGGTAGAAAATTGTGACAGGCTCCCACAGCAGTTTGTTGCAGAAGCAACAGTGGAAGACTTCAAAAAGTCATGGGACAGACACAGGGGACTGTTGGGGTCATGTACTACCACACAGCTAGACAAATGGGAAGACTAGGTGGCCAGCTATATAAATGGCAACGTTTGTCATTCCTTATGATCCTTTTGTGCAGTCACACTTGTATGATCCTGTGATGCATTGTCTTGCCATTGTTGTGCAGAAATAAGTGGTCACCAGACAAACATTGCATACACAGCCTATAAAGCAAACAATGAGTATTATGTTTCGTACATTACATTTGGCATTGGTATAGAAATGCAGCATGAAACATACAAAATTGGGGCTTGCATATTAAAATATCACAAGATGACAGATGTGTGACAACATACTAAATTAGTGATACTGAGACAGTGGCTTTACTAGGATTCAGTACCACAGCATCACCAAACTGCACTGGTGTGCATCTGCCATTACTGGCAATGGTGGGATTTGAACAAAAAAACCTCAGCACATCAAGAACAAAGGAGTACACTGCACATTCAACCAATAATATAGTGCAACAACCACATCAGAAAATGACATCAAAAAGCACAATAAAATATGGATTCAGATGAATCTCATTTTATTTTGATTACCACGGGTGTCCCACAACCAGCAACTTCTTGTACATAGTTGATACAACTCGACATGCTGATGCACGTCAATACTCCAGAAAATAAGCAAGCACACTTTTCTTTTGGGCAGTAATACCACAGTGAGACCTGCGATTGACACAACCATTAAAAAAAAAACATTGGAGGGGCGCTCTATACACAACAATAACGTAATGCTGCTATACTGCACAGAATGCAGATGTTTTTGTATGCAAAGACACTCATTTCATGTACATCAAGAAAAAATGCAAGAAAAACAGGCTGTGCATAGTTAGCAAACACACAAATGCATGTGATTAAAATGGGAAATGCCAACTTAAAGGGGATATGCGCCTATGTCCATGACAGTATAAGAACATAATAACCCCACCACCAACAATGCCACACCACAAGCAAAAGTACCACTGATCAGTAAACACTGTACATTCAAATAAACAGAACAGCATGACACAACAGTGCAAAAAGTACCATTGTGACAGCTCCATGCTGTTGCTCTCATTGCCAGTACCTTTGTCCTCCACAGAGTCATTGTCCATCCTGTCATGAGGTTAAGATGCCGCTGCCAGCATCTCGAAGCAGTAAGGGACAATCTGGCTGCCATGACAAGTGCCAGTAACACAGGACAAGGCTTCCAAATCATCCAGAACAGACTCTTCATCCGAGGACATTTTGACATGCTGTATCTATGCTTGCTGGGTCACCTCCTAATGACGTCATTGTGAAATGCACAGGAAAAGCATACAGTAAAAGTAAACAGAGTGAAGCAGTAGCATGCTGTGCATCGCTGGTTAGGTATTAAAATACAAATTGTGCTAAAACAACAAAACAGATCAAGACAAAACAAAGATGAAACAACACCTTAAACAGTATGCCACAAGATTATTTGCATTATGCACTTCAAGAGATGAAACTTTGCACTTGATCTTTAAGATGTGTATGCTGGTCACCCCATGCCCATATGACTCCCCTTTTTATCTCAACTCACTCATGCATGGCAAAGCTGGCAGATTGCAACTGACTCATCATTTGCATCTTGGACATAAACATCCCAAACAAGGGACTGTGATCCCCTACTTTTAACATGTTCCCGATGCTGCTTATTGGACTTTGTTTTTTTAACTCCTGAAATGGGGGGGGGGGTACATGATTTTTCAGGATGGACACACTTGGTCTCTACTGCCCACCACTGCACCGCGACTACCTATGATTATTACTGGGTCATCATAATTATCATCAATGGGAACTGCTAAATTGCAACTTTTTTGAGTGAGGGGATTTAATGCCCACAGACCCAGACACAGCCACCTTGACTTTCTTTTTCTCCAGTTCCCAACAGGGGTCACTGACATCATTATCATATTCATCAACAACATCCGCATACACATTTTCAGCTTGGATGCTGTCACATGAAGAACATGTTCCAACCACAGCATCATCATCATCATCACCAGATATTTTTGCACCTCACTTTGAATCATTGGATGGCAAAGTCATGACCTCTACAGCGCTGGAAGAAATGTGACATTGTGAGTTATCATTGCCAGGATCAGAATCATGTTCAACTACCATGGGAATGTTAATGGGGAGTATGACATCACCTACACTGTCAGTCACAGCTTTAGACGCAACTATATTTTTTGAAATGGTTAACTGGTAAGAAGTGGAACTTGAGGCAGCAATACTCAAGCCAGCAGAAACTGCACTAACACCACCAGCTTGAAAAACATCATCCCTTCCAATTATGAGAGGAGCTACAGATTGCGCTGTAAAAAACATTGATGGAGAAATCCCTTCTGACATCAGCCATGCACTCCTGAGTACTACCACATCCATGGACAATCTTGCCACTAGCAGCAGTGCCATGGCCAGAAACAGCTTTGTTTGCACATCTGCCTGCAGGCATTTTGGGGGATCACCAAGAAAATTCTAAACAAACTTAGATTTCTGAACTTTCAATCTGGGCCAGTGGATGTGAAGCCAAAAAAAAAACAATTGTTGCTTGCAGATGGAGACTGGGCACTAAACAGATGCAAAAGCATAGACAAAAACTGCACTGCACAATCAAGAAGAGATGCAGATGCAAAATCACAACAACACCTTAACCAGTGCTCACAAGTCACAATCCAATCTGGAAAAGAATACTTTTTGCCAGTTTGGGGGGTTCAGTGCACTGCAGTAAAAATCCAAAACCAAGATACCACAAAGCAGTACAGAATCATGCAGGTGCAGTGGATAGCAGGTTCACACTGCTGCAATTACTCTGTGGCACAATAAAATGTGACTGATTTGATGGCACGCATCGCGCGCGCGCACACACACACACACACTACAAGCAATGCGTAGCAAATTCAAAATTTCAGTAATATAACCAAATCTTTTAAACAAACTGAAATTATGCACTGCTTCACCACAACAATCAGCAAATAGATTTCAAGAATTACTGAAAATATTACTGTGTGTACATTAACACAGTTATACAAGAAAAATATGACCAGAACAGAAAGACTGCCTTTTTCTCCCAGTTCTAACCTACCTCCACCATAGATACACCCCTCCCTAAAGCATACTTCAAGCCCTTCCCAAAGCATACTTCAAATGTCTGTCAGGACACAGACTGACTGTTCCAAATTAACATTCAAAATACAAACACAAACAGTAAACACTCGACGATATGAGCACAGGAGGGTTTCCTACAATTGATGTACTAAATTTTGAACAAGCAAAATGGCTCAAAAAGGCTTTTTTAACAACTTTTAGAGGATTAGAATTGCAGAGCTCTGTGAGGAAACTGTTTCCATCTACTACTACTCACACACACTACACAGAACTGAGGCTGTGCAGAGCAATCTAGAGTCCATGTGACCTGCAATCCCATGAATCATTGCAAAAGTCACCTCGGAGCTCACTAACAAGGCAAAGTGATGTGAAGTACATTGATTTCTATGTATTTCACATTAAAATTGACTTAGAAGTGATTGGGGGAAGGTGGAGTAATGCAATGTCATTGCTTTCAATGGACTTCGCGTTCCTCATTATGATGCAAAGTACTACACTTCGCATTGCAGATTACATTGTGGATTCTGTATAACTCCATAAATCACTTTGCAGAGTGAATTTTGGCTACTATACACACCTCTAACTGTATGTGGTTTTCTTGCCAAACTCTCTCATGCCTCTACCAACAACAGGTTTTACAACTCTAATAGGAGATAGTATGTAATTTGTAGGCTCTTTAAAATATTTAGGTATGTGGCAAGATAAGCTATCTTTCATCACACAAATTGATATCCTCTGTAAAAAAAAACTGTGTCAGACACTTGGGTTTTATTATCAGAATAAAGTCTGTTTAGCCCAGAGACAAGAAAACACTTGAGCAGTTGACCTTACTTCAGCTACTATATTATGGTGACATCATACACAAGTGGGCTTCAGTCTCCCATCTATATAAATGAAATGTAATTTACCATAGAGCAATCCATTTTATCTGTGGTGTACAGGCTTGAACACATCACTGTGATCTGTACACAGCTGCGGGATGGACTATACTTACTATCAGGAGGCTAAGAAATCTATGTGTGTGGTCCTTAATGGCAGTGTGGAAGTTGCTGCCACCTTACTTGTCAAATCTACTTCAGAAATCGACAGGATCATATAATTTAAGAAAGTGTAATATTGTCTTGCTGTATGGCCCAAGACATGGTTCCAAATTTGGTAAGATGGCTTTTAGTTGGATGGCCCCTACTATTTTAGAATGCTCTACAAGACTCACTTAAAAGGAGCACTCTTGCCAGCCCTTCTTATTTTATGGTCCTTCTTGGTCAATTCTGTGTTGATAAATGTGTATGCTGTTATTATTGGATGTTGTAATTTTTTTCAATTGTGTACACATATTTCTTTTGTCATATCAAGGAACTGCCTCTTATCTCTACCACTGTATTTGATTTTTATCTGTTTTGTTCATTTCTCTAAATCTCTGTAAATGATGAAATTGCTCTGTAATCTGTCCTACCTAGGACCTCCTTGTAAATGAGCAATGCTAAATGGAGATCTTTTACTGGTAAAATAAAGAAACACAATTATATTGCATGATCTGGATAAAGAGTTCTGACACCATTTTACTTATGCTATGTACCATGCACCTCTCCTTACTCCTGTCCTGACATTGTCTCAGGCTTATCATTCCCTGCTGCTGCTGCTGCTGGTGGTTGGCAAAATCCAGGCCCATCCCTCAGTCTCTACCCATCTACACACTCTCACCTAAATGCCTGGAGCATGCTGCCCAAAGTTGACCAATTCAGACTGTGGATACTACAGGCCAATTAGATTTGGTTGTGGTTTGTGAATTCTGACTCTCCTCTAGTATTAGTGCCACTGACATTTCCATATGAGGCTATGCATCCATAGGCAGAACATGGTAAGCAAGGAGGTGGGGTTTCAATATTTTCTGCCCTTAGCCTAAGGATCCTGGTGGGGGACTCCATCGTAAGAGGGATCCAGCTAGGAACACAGGAGGGGGAGGACAGGGAGGTGAGGTGCCTACCAGGTGCCACGGCATGGAGGGATGGAAGGAAGATACTGGGGATCACTGGGAAGGCAAGAAGGGAGGGTGAGCTGGATGTCATTATCCACCTAGGTACTAATGACTTGGCAAATGGGGAGCCAAAGGAAGTTCAGGAAGAGTTTAGGAAACTGGGAGGGTCTCAAGCAAGTAGCTACTTCTGTCACTTTCAGAAGTACTGCCTGTGAGAGGCAAGGGAGAGCATAGAGTGCATGCACCAGGAACTTTAACTCATGGTTGAAGAACTGGTGCTGTGAGGAAGGGTTTGGATTCATTGGTGACTGGGGACCCACCTGGAGGGATGGAGGTTTGTTCAAGCCTGACGGCCTGCATCCATCCTGAGAGGAATCCAAGACTCAATGATAAGTTTAAATGCTACATTGACAAGCATTTAAACTAGCAAAGGGGGTGGCAGGCCAGCAAGGATGGTACCTACTTGCTCACCCCCACAGCTAGTAATGGAACCAGTGAACCAGAGGAGTGGCTATCTCTGCAAAGCAGTGTGCAAAGATGGAGATTAGTGTCCAAAAGGTGGATAAGCAGAAAAGGGCAAAATTCAGCAGAAGGGCAGACAGCAAAGAGAACCAGGGATAAATGACAACCAAGGAAGGGGCTGGAGTAGAACAGTGAAGCAGTCTAGGGAGGTCAAATCATGGAAAGCCATGTGCAAATGCCAGGAGCCTTAGCAACAAGATGGAAGATCTGGAGGCTGTCATGGTACAGTCAGACCTGGACATTGTGGCCATCACTGAAACCTGGTGTAATGATAACCATGACTGGGAGATGGCCATACCTGGCTACAACATATTCAGAAGAGACAGAGCAGGCAGGAAGGGAGGAGGAGTGGCACTGTATGTGAAAAATGACATAAGGGCCACAAAGATCCAGGAGGAACAAAATGAGGGAGAGATACTGTGGGTTAAGCTGGAAAGGAAAATGGGGCCAGCCATCCACACAGGTGTGGTCTATAGACACCAGCCCAGGAGGAAGAAACAGATAGGGAGTTGATGCTAGCCATCCAAAGGATGGCAGACAAGGGTGAGGTAGTACTGGTTGGAGACTTCAATATACCAGACGTGACTGGAGCATCCCAGCAGCAGCATCAACTAGGAGTAGATTTATCCTGACCTCCTTCAGGGTGCCTTCCTCAAGCAACTGGTCATGGAACCAACTTGGCAGAAGGCAATACTGGACCTTGTGCTCACAAACAGGGACAGTGTGATGGGGTAACAGTGGGGAGCACCTTGGTAACAGTGACCACCAGTCATTGTGGTTTGAAATCACAGAAAGAGCAGAACCAAACCACACAAAAACACGTATCCTGGATTTTAGGGGGGCAGACTTTGGGAAAATGGGGAGATACTTGAAAGAGGCATTAAGGGGAATGGGACAGGAATCAGGGGTTGAGGAACAGTGGGCAGTATTTAAAATGGGGATTATAAGAACAACAGAATTATGCATTAAGCAGGTTAGCAAGAGGAAAAGGAAGAGGAGACCATTATGGTTTTCCAAAGAGGTAGCAAAGAAAGTGAAAGCCAAAAAGATTGCATTCAGGCAATACAAAAGACACAGGCAGAAGGGGATAGGGAGAAGTACCAGGAGAAACAAAGGGAGGCAGGGAAGTCAGTAAGGAAGCCAAAGCTCAGACAGAAGAACACATTGCAAAATCAGTGGGTAAAGGGACAAACCTTTACAGGTACATAAGTGAAAAGAAAGACAAAGGAGGGATAGTGAGACTGAAGGGGAGGATGGGAGCCATGGAGGATGACAACAGTAAAGCTGACATATTGAACAGGTATTTCTGCTCAGTCTTTACTAAGGAAGAGGGGTAATGGGTCTGAAGGGAGTACAAGGGGAGAATGGTGCAGAAATGGACACAAGTCCCTTTACGAGAAAGGGTCCTGAAGGAACTGGAAGTAATAAGAGCTGATAAAGCAATGGAGCCAGATGGGAAAATCCCAGGGTCCTTAAAGAACTAAGAGAGGTGGTGGCTGAACCTCTGGCTATCCTGTTCAGCCAATCACTGGAAACAGGGAGGTACCCAAAGACTGGAGGACAGCAGATGTAGTCCCCTTATACAAAAGTGGGAACAAAGAGGAAGCAGGGAACTACAGACCAGTCAGCCTCACCTCGGTAGTGGGAAAGATCATGGAAGCACTACTGAAGGAGAGATTGGTGGAACATCTGGTTGTCAATGGACTACAGGACCCAAGGCAGCATGGTTTCACCAGGGGGAGGTCATGTCAGACCAACCTCATTGAATTTTTTGACTGGGTGACTAGGGAGGTGGATCAGGGGAGGGCAGTGGACATGGCCTATCTGGACTTCAGCAAGGCCTTTGACACTGTGCCACTTAGAAGACTATTACACAAACTGGGGAATATGGGTGTAGGCAGGACAGTAGTGTGGTGGGTAGGTAACTGGCTGGGTGGCAGGACACAGAGAGTGGTGGTAAATGGCTGTCACTCCACAGAGGGAAGAGTGACCAGTGGGGTACCACAGGGATCAGTGCTGGGACCAGTCCTATTCAACATCTTCATCAGTGACATTGCACAGGATCTAGAAGGTAGAATTTCACTGTTCGCTGATGACACAAAGCTCTATAACAGAGTAGACACACCAGAGGGTGTAGACAGAATGAGAAGGGACCTGCAGAAACTTGAAGAATGGTCAAGGGTTTGGCAGTTGAAATTCAATGCAAAGAAGTGCAAGATAATGCATATGGGGCACAAAAACCCTGGCACAATATATCAGTTGGGGGGTGAGGATATAGCATGCACCAAGCAGGAAAGGGATCTTGGGGTTGTCATCTCTGATGACCTCAAGGTAGGGAAACAGTGTGACAAGGCATCAGGTAAAGCAAATAGGATGCTGGGATGTATAGGCAGGGGCATCACCAGCAGGAAAAGGAGGTCATAATTCCACTATACAAGACACTAGTGAGGCCCCACCTGGAGTACAGTGTACAGTTCTGGAGACCATACCTACGTAAGGACATAGACAGGGTAGAGAAGGTTCAGAGGAGGGCAACAAAGATGGTGCATGGGTTGCATCACAAGTCCTATGAAGACAGGTTGAAGGAACTGAACATGTACTCCCTGGAGGAGAGGAGGGAGAGGGGATATGATAGAGACATACAAGTATCTTACAAGGGAGGAACAGGGTGCAGGAAAACACTATTTTTAAGCGAAAAGATGTTTCAGGACTAGAGGGCATGGGATGAAGTTGGAGGGAGGACGATTCAGAGGAAACATGAGAAAGAATTTCTTCACAGAACGGGTGGTGGACAAGTGGAACACCCTGCCAGAGGAAGTGGTGGGGGCTGAAACAATCACGGGATTTAAGAATGCATGGGATAGACATAAAGGAATTCTAGAGGTCAGGGGTAAGGGGAAATAGACTTATAGGAAAACAAACTGAACTTACAAGCTCAAATGGGCAGACTAGGTGGGCCATAGGCCCTTATCTGCCGACTCTGTCTATGTATCTATGTATCTATGTATCTATGGATCAAGGCTGTACATTGCTCCTCATCACCACTCTTACATGAGTTCCAAGTCAGAAAGCTCTCATTGCCTTGCTTACTCATCATTTTTAGAGCTGTGGTATACAGCCACCCTAGCACTAAACCTGCTACCGTACTTGATATCCTATATTCTCTATTATCTACAGTTTCATCTCGTGAACTCCTAGGTTTAGGTGACATCAGCACAAACTGGTCATGCCCTTACTCCAATAAACATTTCCAACAAAGTCAGACCCTACATTTACACAATATTTCACTAAACCAACCAGACTCAACCACTCCACTTTTGACAACCCCCTAACTGAGTGGTTTCTTTTATCCCATCCCCATGGTAAAGTGCCATGGAATCAGGTATACTGCAGATGCACATAGTGACCATCATGTTATCTACGATGTGTGCAAAATATCCTTGAAGCTTCCTCAGTTGTGTGGTGGGATGGGGGGAGGTGAAGAAAATGCATTGTAGGTAGACACAGAGAGATGTGCTTCAATTCCACTCCGTGTAAGGTTAGAAGACAAGCTGTGGTGTGTTCAGTAGCTGGTCATGAGCTTCCAGACCCTCCTTCGCTATGTAATAGCACTACATCAGCATGGCTATCACTATGCAACTGTAAAAAATGGACCACAGTGCGGGGGGAAAGAGAGGAAATAAATACACTGTAGTCAATGGAGAGGACATGGAGAGATGTGCTTCAGCTCCATTCTGTGTAAGGAGATAAGCTGTGGAGCAATGGGTATCCAGTCACATGCTTCTAGAGCCCCCTCCTCTGTGTAGTAGCAATTTGTCAGGAATGATCATGATGTGAAGCCATAAAAAATGGACCATGTGTGTAGGAAGCAACCATGGAAGTCTGGTTGGTGTGTTTGTCCTGTTGATGTATGAGGTTGTAAATCTGACTTATTCTAGCTCTGGGATAAAGTTACAGAGATTCAGACAACTTTGCAACAAAGTGTCTAAGAGATAAAAACTAGAAGACTACCGTATCTTTTAAATGTAGCTTACTTGTATCCCATTTCATTAAAGCTGACTATGATCTAAATAACCATGTTACTTTCTTGTAGAATTTCACCACAATGAGAAGCCTGCAGCTACTGGTTTCCTCAGATAGTCTTACTGCTTGGGTTTTACATTCTCCGTGTTCACTTTTCTATGATTCTCATACTACAACTTATCATCATTGAGCTGTGCTGTACTGACACTTATGTGGAGAAATGTCAAAGTTCCTCCCAATGTGGGACACTTGAGTTATTCTGATTCTTGATCAGTTAAGAGAATTAAAGAAGTGAACTAGGGGATTGTAAAACACAAGCAGCCAGACTGTATCTGAGGATATCAGTAGCTACAGATTTCTCATCACAGTGAAATTCAGCAAGAAATTAACATGGATCGTGGTCTGTTTTATCAAGATGGGATACCAGTAAGACATATTTGAAAGACAGTCCTCTAGTTTCTGTTAATCACTTCATTGCAAAGTCATCTAGAACTCTTGAACTTTATCCATGAGCCAGAATAAATCAGATTTACAACCTCATCCATCAAGAAAACTAGCAGAATAACCAGACTCCCACAGTGGCTTATACACACAAGGTCAATTTTTCTAAAAACGCTGTTAGTGTTACCACTCCCTGAATCTTTGCTATTAATAAAATGAGTATTACTATAAATTTTCAGCCCTAAAGTCACTTGTTGTTATCACTTTACACTATGTTGTGATGGTATCCCCATGTAACCCAACATATGTGACAGGTTATGCAAATAATCAACCTGGCTTTCACATAACCAAAATAACCCAGCAGTTTAAAATCTTAATGACCACAACAAATCACAGCTCATACACACACTAACATTAAATGCTGCCTAATGCAACTGAATTAGCCCATTGGATGTGTAAGTGAGTGAGATAGTGGTTAGGAAGAACATAATCCAAAGCAGCGTCTACAGCAAGATCATTTCAATGGGGTCGGGGAGTGAGCACTAAAGAAGCCAAGGAGACAAGCCTCTGCTGACACTGGGGAACATCAGTCAGGAAAGGAAGAAAGAAGTGAGTAGTAGGATGGCAGCTTTTCAGCTAATGCAAGAAACATAGACACATAGAATTTGATAGCAAATAAGGACCACTTGGTCCATGCAGTCTGCCCATTTTTCCCTACCTACACAATTCTGCCAACCATTCCTGATCTACAGCTCTTTCTCCCTCCTTCCTTTCTTCTATGATTCCCTTGTGCTTATCCCATACATTCTTGAACCCCACCACTATTTCCACTGCCATCACCATCTCCTCTGGCAGGCTGTTCCAGGAATACACCATTCTTTCTGTGAAGAAATACTTTCTCACATCTCTTCTGAATCTATCCCCTCCAGCTTCATAGCATGTCCCATTGTTGTTGAGCACCTTGTCCTCTGCAAATACTTCCCTCCTGCACTTTATTTACACCTGTGAGGTATTTAAAGGTCTCTATTAAAGGGGCAGCAGGGGAAGAGCAGAAGGGATGGGCCCAGGCTATGGAGGAATCAACAGCAAACAATGGTGTTGGGCAGCTAGACCTTTCTCTGAAGGTGGCAGCAGTGCAGCGGCAGCAGCAGTGGAAGGTGGGTGAGGTGGAAGGGAAACTAATTGGAGATGCAGCCACACAAGATACTGGGTGTTTACTCATCTGGTAAAGTTGATTGTGTTGGTTGACATCCATGGCACTCCAGACATTACTTCATGGGTTTTAGCCCACCTGATAGGCTAGTGATGCACATGACTCTAGGATCACATTTCTTGTATATCCAGGTCCCAGAAACCCCTGTTCTCCAGTTTGAATCTTCCATAGCTGAAATCAAGGTTAGTAACACAGTCACTACTAAAAAAAAAACTGCTAACCATCCTATACAAAAATGCAGACTGAGGCAATATGTTCATGTGGGCTGATGGCCCTGGTTTTATTTTCCTATTAGTACAATCTAAACTCGACCCGTAAGAGGTTGACGGTTGGCATCCTGGATGTCCTCTAGAAATAAGGCTTCATTCACCTCAAGGTAATTCTCCTATTTTGTCTAATCCTGATCACTTCTGAGCACTCTGTTGGTCAGGTCGTGGAGTGCCATTGATGTCAACCAACACAATCACCTTTACCAGGTGAGTAAACACCTATTGTGATTGATTGACCATCCATGGCACTCCAGACATTACTCAAAAGAAGGGTCCAGCACAGCCACCTAGGTATAAAATAAAGAAACTTTTTTTAAGAGAGGAGCCAGTATCAGTCATTAAACATAAAATGATAATGATACAGATTGGTAAAAAAAAAGGCCCACTCACCCCGTATATTAAAACATGATTTTATTTTACCAAAAAATCATATGATATAGTACCAAGTACTAAAACATAGTACTGTGTAAACGTTTTGGATTAAACCTTCATCAGTACAGTACCATATCTGCAAAATATTTTGTTTTAATTTGACATACTTTATTAAGCATATCACAATACACCAACATTTGAGAAGTAAATGCAGTACTATCAATGCACACTGGCAAGAAGACCATACATAGATTAATGAAATAGAATAAATGAGATTAGGAGAAATTAAAATCAAAACCACTTTAAACCCCCTCTGGAAATCCTCCCCACCTCCCACCTCCCCATGGTGCACTCTCCATACTTATTATCATAAGGTTAACAAGGGTACAGCAAGGGCAGACATTGAGATGTAGTTAAAAAGGGAGGAGAGGTTCGTGAAAACAACAGGAGAGATCCTATCAAGACAAATACAGGGCATATAACTTCCCCAATTTTTTGTTAAAAGATGGGAGGCAATGGCACACACTCACAATTAAGTGTTCAAGGCAGAGTGCAAATTATATTTCATACAACCATTCCACATAGGGGATGGTAACTTGATCCATCCAGTGTCTAAGCACTAGCTTTTTGACTGCCATTGAAATTAGAGCCATGTGAAACTGTCTCTCCTTCACCGGAATTCTGGAATAATCTCCCAAGATACATATGACAGGGGAGAAGAGGCCCTGTAGTCCCAACAAAGGGTCTAGAGTGGATTCAATTTGCTTCCACAGCGGGGATATCCTTTCATAGGACCACAATATATGAAGGAGCGAGCCTTCCTCTTTATTGCACCTAGAACACATGTTAGAGGTAAGTCTCTTCATTTGGGCCAATTTTACTGAAGCATAATACATATTGTTTAAGATACAGTATTGTGTAAGTCTATATCGGTCCTGGATGAGATATGTGTATAGGCCTGTCCATATTGAATGCCAGTTAATAGCTTCGTCATGGAATGAAACCTGCCAGACCCGAGAACTGGCAATCGAATGAGACTGAGAGAAAGTGAGGACCAATTTGTATATGGTAGAAATGCCATGGGATTTACAAGCCAAAGTCTTAATTTGTTTGAGAAAGGCTTCAATATGAGAGGGATTACACTCTTTCCCCACTACCTTAACTAGTAGGTGCTTAAGCTGTAAAATTTGAAAGACAGCCCGTGACTTTAGACCCAGTTTAGTGAGAATCTCCTCAGTGGATAGGATAGCACCATTTGAGTAGAAATCAGCCACCGTGAGCTCAGGAGGGAGAGATAGCCAACGCAGTGATATGGAGACTCCCCCTATTTTTGAGATTCAGATTGGCATATAGTGGCTGAGAAGGTTCTAAACTCAAAAGTACCTTATAGAAACTGAACATTTGAGAGAGAACACTTAGTGAGGTACCAATCGGGAAGGACAGCAGGGATTTTGGCAATTTTTTAGAGGGTGTATAAAACAGCAATGAGGGAGCTAGTTATGGGCAGCAAGCATGTCAGACTCTATGAGTAACCAAATGGGAACATAGTCATTATGAGCACAGAGATCAGTTAACAAAAAACATTTCCCACACTTATAGAGGTGACAGGCCCAGTAGTAAAACAAGAATTTAGGGAGATGCAAGCCCCCCCCATCTCCTTGGGTAAAGAGAGCTTACTGTAGGATCTTCTAATTGTCTTATCTTGCCAAATAAAGGAACTAATGTCAGAGTGGATGCGCTGAAAGAAGGACAAGGGTAACCAGACATCCAACATATTTAGTGGATAAAACAATCTGGGTAGAACATTCATCTTGACGGCATTAATTCTACCCCAAAGAGAGAGAGAGGGAGCCTCTTCCATCTTGATAAGTCCTGTTGAATGTTGGAACACAAATCTTCTAAATTAAGTTTATGGAGTAATGGTAAGTCTGAGGTAATATAAATACCCAAGTATTTAATGGACTCAGGAGTTCATTTCATATATCTGCAAAATATAACATATATCTCATATTAAATTTAATTTTTAATTTTTGATATTAATTCTCTATTGTGATATTAAATCCATTAGAGACATGCTCACCAATTAGTTACCTGGCTGTTATAAACTGAAATATAGCTTCTCATATATCTTATGCTCCTATAAATGTATGAAAAATACATCCATTATCATACATGGTCATAAAGTAATAAATTGGTAATTTAAATATCCCATTCTCATTAATCTTTAAGTTTACCATATACTTGTGCTTACCCTAGCACTCAACAATCGCAATCCCCCTGTGTGCCCGACCTGCTTAGAATGTCACGGGACTCCATAAAAACATATAGAACTGCTATTCTAAGCAGGTTGGGCATACAGGGGGATTGCGAATGTCACATGAGACAGTTGGTTAAAGCAATAACTTGTAAAACTCAATGCCCAATTCCCGAAGGATGTAAATGCTTCATCTAATTGGTGTACTACTTTTGAAAGCTGTAAGACAGAGAAAGAGGTTAGTGCACATTAATGTTTTTAAATTGCGAGTTAACTAATGATAATCCAATTTGATGCATGCATATTTATGATTCTGATTGAATGATGAAAGAAGTTTGGACTGAGAATATTTATATAAAAAATGTCATGTTGTTTTACAGATTAATGGAATAATGCAGCAACAGGATACATGACAAGTGGAATATATGATTTATTTAAAATTAAAAAAGAAATACTAGTGTGCTAGGGTAAGCACAAGTATATGGTAAACTTAAAGATGAATGAGAATAGGATATTTAAATTACTAATTTATTACTTTATGACCATGTATGGTAATGGCTGTATTTTTTGTATATTTATAGGAGCAAAAGATATATGAGAAGCTATATTTCAGTTTATAACAGCCAGGTGACTAATTTGGTGAGCATGTCTCTAATGGATTTAATATCACAATAGAGAATTAATCCCAAAAAATAAAAATTAAATTTAATATGAGATATATGTAATATTTTGCAGATATGGTACTGTACTGATGAAGGTTTAATCTTAAATGTTTACACAGTACTATGTTTTAGTACTTGGTATGATATCATATGATTTTTTGATAAAATAAAATCAAGTTTTAATATACGGGGTGAGTGGGTCTTTTTTTACCAATCTGTATCTTTATCATTTAATGTTTAATGATTGGTTTTGGCTCCTCCCTTAAAAAAAGTTTCTTTATTTTATACCGAGGTGGCTGTGCTGGATCCTTACTTCTTTCGAGTTTTGGAGCATCGACAGATGGGTGTTCCAGAGGGCCACTGTTGAGATTGAGCTTCTTAGAGACAACTGAGAGAATTTGATATCACCGATATGGATTTCACCAAAAATATCTTCTCTTTGAAGCAACGGAGGATTTATACAATATTGGACTATATATTTTTTTGTAAGAAAGAAACAACAAAATAATTATTTTTGAACTCATTTCTGAATTGGTTAAACCAAAAGATTTTTTCATGACTGAATATCTTTATTATATGACTGTTTTGAAAGATTATTCTGGTCTCTTCTGTAGATTAAGTTATTATTGATACACGATTTCAGAATGTTGAACTTTGATGAACCTGACAAATTAACAGATAAGAGATCCATCCCTTTGTCCATATCCAATATGGATGAACAAAGAACACTAGGCAACTTTAAAACCAATAGAGAATTTAGTGATATTACACCTACACACACTATCACTAATCAATTTGAATACTTGAGACAGAAACAGGTGAAATTAGAGTGGCATGCTCTGACATTGACACAGTATCTAAAGCAAAAATGTATCTCAAGGGGTCTCCGTATATTCGTAGAGGCCAATTTGGGATATGTAGATTTAGATCTTAACACAAAATGGGATGGAGTAAGGAATAGATGCTCCAAAGACTTTATGTTATTAAACATTGAATCAATAATGAAAGAATTAGAGTAGAAATAGAAATCACACAACATAGTAATGAAATTAAGAATAAATACAAAATGGAAGAATTAACTGAATATCTAGAGAAGGTTAATACTAATTTGAAGGAATTCGAAGAAGAATTAAGAGCTACTAAACTGCATAAGTTTAAAAGGGATTGGAATGATTATAAAAATAACCAAGTGTACTCTTTTTCAAATAATAAAAAAATTGGTTATATTAGAACATCTCAATATAATCTAGATTCAGAATCCACAGCAATCAGCTCTGGGAGAGAGAACGTGGGTGAAGGACAAGCTAATAGGGTAGAGGCTTACGTTTCTTTGGCAGAGGAGGCTACCATGGCAGGACAAGATCTCGACAAAGAGGCAGGAGGGAGTATCAATATACACAGGGTAGCAAAATAGACAGAACAACATCAGAACCTAAACAGATAGATCCTGTACACAACATAGAAAAAGGAATAGAACTCGATACAGGACATCCAGAAAAAAGAAAAGGAAAGAAAATACAAGACGTAGCTTTAGAAGTGAGAACAACTCGATCAACAGTGATGAAAACCAGTTAGTTTATAACATATCCCAAGGAGTATTATTAGATTTAAAGATACAAGTTTTGGAGAAAGGTTTAACTTACTGTCCACATAATCAAATTCAGGAATTTGAAGTCAAATTAGATTTGAATTGATTTTTTTAGAAAATTGAAATTGAATTTTTTTGGGGATCTCAGCCTACAAAGTTATATAATGAAGTAGAACAAACTAAAAGAATAGCATTGAGTAAAAAACTGAATTTAACATCTAAATTCACCCCATCGGTAACACCTCACATCATTGAGACTTATATGATGTTGGTTAATAAAGATATTGATGAGATCTTGTAAATGAATGAAATGTTGATAGAAGAAAAAGATTTAATTTATCTGCAACACAATTTGTAGCATTATGAAATTTAGAAAATGATCACAATGTTATAATCAAAAATGCGGATAAAGGAGGTGCAGTAGTCATTATGGATTATGAACAATATTGTTCCATTTGTATGGATTTATTACAAAATAGTGAGAATTACATACTGTTAGAACAAGACCCAACTAAGACTATTTCAGAACTAGTAAAAGCTTTGTTGATGAATGCCTATGAAACACAACAAATTACAGAATGGGAGAAAGAAGCTCTATTTAGAGCTAATCCAACAACACCAGTATTCTATATCCTTCCAAAAATCCATAAGAATCTTCAAGCACCTCCAGGCAGACCAATTATAGCTGGGATCAATTCAATTCTATAACCGTTATCGATTTTTATAGATCACCAAATAAGACCATTCATAGAACAAATTGAATCATACGTTCAAGACTCCACTGATGTTATGGTAAATCTAGAGAATTTTAATACTAATGAGATTGACATACTATTGTGTATATTAGTTACATGGGATGTAAAATACCTATATACATCCATTCCTCATAGACATGGATGTGAAGTATTGAAGAAATGCTTGGATAGGTGCAGAAATGAGGAGAAACCATCTAATGAGATTATTGTGAAATGGGCAGAGACAGTTCTTAGTCAGAATTATTTTTGTTTTGAAAATAAATTTTATTTACAAATCAAAGGGACCGCTATGGGGTCAAGTATGGACCCATCATCTGCTAATATATACATGGGACATTTTGAGAATGAATATGTATATGGGAATCAGAATATGTTCAAAGAAAAATCAGTATTTTGGAAACGCTTTATAGATGATATTCTGGTATTATGGTCTGGAACTGACTCAGAATTAGATAATTTCAATCAATATTTGAACCAATGCACTGACCATTTGATTTTTAATATGACATATAATGATGAACATATCCCATACTTGGATCTATTAATTTACAAAAGTAATGACAAATTGATGACAAAATTATACCACAAGAATACCGATAAGAATTTGATTTTACATGCCCAGAGTTTCCATCCTAAAGGACTTATAGAATCTATACCCTATGGACAATTTATCAGAGTGAAACGTAATTGCACTGAGACATCAGAATTTATTAAAGAAAAAGAAATTATTTCTGAGAGACTTAGAGTTAGAGGCTATAAACAAGATATATTATTGAGAGCTGAACAGAAAATTTCAACAAGAGACAGAAATTATTTGTTGAGACCCCATATAAAAGAACTGTTAGATCAAGATAGGATTGTATTTTCTACAATCTATAATGATAGATTTTTTCAGATGAAAAATATCATTAATAAACATTGGCATATTTTACAAGCGACTTCTTTGAGCCAACAGATATTTAAAAACCTACCACTAATTGTACCTAAATGAAACAGAACATTAGGGAATCAGTTAATGAAAGTTGAACATACAATACAAGACAATAGACCTTTACATTTTTAAAATTTATCCGAAGTTAAGGGTAACTTTCCATGTGGACACTGTATCAATTGTAACAAGATGTACAGAATTAAAAGCATTAGGAACACAGCACGAGATAAGGAGATTATTATAGAACAATTTATTAACTGTTCAACTGCAGGTGTAGTCTATGCTCTTAAATGTCCTTGTGACAAAATTTATATTGGTAAAACTGAAAGACCTTTAAAGACCAGAATAACAGAACATAAGAGTGACATTCGAAGATGGGATTTAACATCTCCAGTAACAAGGCACTTTTTAGAACAGGGCCATCAACTTCCACAGCTGAGATTTTTTTGGTATTGAAAAGATTCTACCCATCTCAAGAAGTGGGGACTATTGGCATAAAATACTAACATAAGAAGCGTACTAAATAGATCGGTTCCAAGCAACTAATCCTAAATATGGGCTTAATGATTTGATTGACTGGCAGCCAATTATATAGAGAATAAGATTTTTTATCCTGTCGTTTAATATAATAAATGAGTCAAAACGAACATTTCTGTCCCTTACATTGTTTGAAGGTAATACTGAGAATAGCTAAAAGGATTTATTTTTAGATTTAATTCCTTCAAAATAGTCCTAATAAATGGTAGAATTTAGTATTCATAGCAGAGGTTGTAGACAAATTCATTGATTGAATACAATTAAAAGAATACATATCATTAGGAAATTACAAGAAACATTATACATCAAGATTTATGATATATGCAAAAAGCACATGGCGCTGCTATTCCAAATAGGTTGGTGACACAGAATGATAGCTGTTACCGCGAGAGGCTGTTACTTCACGCAGTGACGTGTATAGCGAGACTTTTGAAATATTTAGAACATAGCATCTGGTCGGTGCATTACTTTTGAATCTCTAAAGAGAGCGAGAGAGCATAGCACACTAGTAACTGCTGACTGAGTTTCTATAAGGTTGATATCCATTAAAATAAGCAATTTTTGACACATTTCCTTTGAATTTAGAGAGAGGAAGAGGTATGTGTTTGTTACTGTTTAGATATAACAAACTTTAAAAGATTATATTGAAACTCACACACATACAACTGTTGATGTTTGACACGAGACGCCCACACTGGATACATTTATATTTAAAGGTTATGGGGCTTCGTGATAATAATAGATTAACAGCTCATATCTGGTCACTATCAGATTTATTTGCAAGTTATTAAGTAATGTGTCAGGATGAGTAAACAAATTTGTACTGTTAATAGATTTATTACAATAGATTATCTAAATAAGGTATTCGTTTTCCACTGTTCAACAATGAGAGTGTCTATATGTAATGAACAGCTTTAGATGGAACAAGATATCTCATTTAATTCAAATGCCATCATATATTTTAATGTCATGGTACTCCATAAAAACATATGGATCTGCTATTTTAAGCAGGTCGGGCACACAGGGGGGTTGCGATTGTCGCATGAGACAGTTGGTTAACGTGATAACTTGCAAAACTCAATTCCCGATTCCTGAAGGATGTAAATGCTTCATCTTATCAGTGTATTACTTTTGAAAGCTATAAGAGAGAGAAAGAGGTTAGTGCAGTTTAATGTTTTTAAATTGCGAGTTAACTAATGATAATCCAATTTGATGCATGCATATATATGACTCTGATTGATTGATGAGAGAAGTTTGGACTGAGAATATTTATATAAAAAACTTCAAGTTGTTTTACACATAAATGGAATAATGCAGCAACAGGATACATGAAAGTGGAATATATGATTTATTTAAAATTAAAAAAGAAATACTAGCGAGCTAGGGTAAGCACAAGTATATGGTATACTTACAGATTAATGAGAATGGGATATTTACATTGCTAATATATTACTTTATGACCATGTATGATAACGGCTGTATTTTTCATATATTTATAGGAGCATAAGATATATGAGAAGCTATATTTCAGTTTATAACAGCCAGGTGACTAATTGGTGAGTATGTCTCTAATGGATTTAACATCACAATAAAGAATTAATATCAAAAATTAAAAATTAAATTTAATATGAGATATATGTTATATTTTGCAGATATGGTACTGTACTGATGAAGGTTTAATCCGAAATGTTTGCACAATACTATGTTTTAGTACTTGGTACTATATCATATGATTTTTTGATAAAATAAAATAAAATCAAGTTTTAATATACGGGGTGAGTGGGCCTTTTTTTTTTTACCAATCAGTAGCTTAATCACTCCAGACATTACCTCACGGGTAGATAAGAAGCAGTACTGTACCCACAGGAGGGAGACAGAGTGGTCTAGGAGTGAGAGGAAGCACTGGCGGCTGAAAGGACCTGGGTGGCAAAAGTGGGCTGTAGCCTATACAGGTGCTCCAGTCTATAATGCCTGGCAAACGTATGGATGGAAGTCCAAGTCACCGCCTTGCAGATGTCTTCTGACAACACATTGCCCCTTTCCACCTAAGAAGTGGCTACTGCTCTGGTGGAATGGGCCTTGATACCCTGTGGGGGCATCATCTGTTTAGCCCTGTAAGCCTCCTGAATGGTTCTCTTGAGTCAGCCAGCAATAATAGTCTTAAAGGCTGCCCTGCCTTGTCTTTGTCCCCTTGTAACAATGAACAATCTCTCTGTGTTGCATAGGGGTAGAGTTCTAGATATGTAAATAGATAGGGTGAACCTGACACCTAGATGGTGTGGGACAGGCTTGTCACCAGGTTGAGTGTCTCCAGTAAAGATAGGCAACTCAATGGGTTGTTCCCTGTGAAAAGTGGAGGAAACCTTTGGTTGGAAGGCTGGTATCATGCATAGGCGTACCCCCTGAGGGGTGAACACCATGCAGGGTTCTTTGTATGACAGTGCCCCTAGTTACCTGATCCTTTGGGCTGAACAGATAGCGATGAGGAAGCAGGTCTTCAGACCAACCCAGAACAAGTCTACCTCAAGTAGCGGTTCAAAGGGGGTTGTACTTGAGGGAGTCTAATACCAATGGGAGGTCCCAGGGAGTGGTGGATGGTCTGACTGTGGGTCACAGTACTTCTACTGCTTTCAGAAAGTGCAAGGCATCCGGGTGAGCCTCTGGACTGTGTCCCCCTATGGGACTGATGGCTGCTCAGAAGACTGAGAGCTGTACCCTGAGAGATGAATGGGCCAATCCCTTATTTACTCCTTGATGAAGGAAGAAGAGGATGGTGGACATGTCTGCTAGTTCAGGATCCTTACCCTGATCTCGGCACCCCCTCCCAAACTCCGACCATTGTCTACCATAGGAAGAGGTGGTCAAGGATCGTCTGGATTGCAGCATCATGGAAATGATTGATTCGTGATACCCTGCTTTCATCAGTCTCTTCCTCTCAGGAGCCAGGCTGTGAGCTTTAGCGTCCATGGGGCTGGGTGTAGTTACGGTCCCTGTGTCAGCATATCTGGTTGGTAGGGTAACCTGAGACTGTCCATTGTCATAGCCAGCACCGTGGCAAAACAGGTTCTCCATGTCCAGTAAGGAGCCACTAGAATGATGGTTCATCATGAAGATCGAATCTTGGCTAGTACTTGGGGCAGCATAAGAATGGGTGGCCAGGGCTGTGAAAGGGCATTGGTTCCCTGGGACTGAGTTTCCCTGTATCTTGAATAAAATCTCTTGACTTGCGCATTTTCCACTGTGGCCAAGTGGTCCATGGATACTGGTCCCCAGGTCTCCTGAATCAGATCGAAGAGGCTGGGGTGGAGACGCCACTCCCCTGGATGGACTTGTTGGTGACTGAGCCAATCTGCTCATATGTTGAGCTTGCCGATGAGATGAACTGCACCGAGATGGGTGAGGTTGCTCTGTTCCCAGTTGAGGACCACTGCTCTTCTCTCAGCATAGCTCTGCTCCTGGTGCTCCCTTGCTTGGAGATGTACGCCACGGTGACTTGGTTGTTGGAACGTATCAGAACTGACTGACAGGAAATGGAGGATCTGAAAGCTCTGACAGCATGGTATACTGCTTTCATTTCTAGGACAGTGATGGACAACTGAGCCTCTGATGTTGTCCATTGGCCCTGTGCCGTCCTGTGGCTTAGGCATGCACCCCAGTCCAAAAGGTTTGCATCCATCTCTATAGAGGCATCGTAAGAGGCCTCTAGTGGGACCCCTCAAGTGAGACTGGCATGCACTGTCCACCATATTAGTGACTGTCTCACTGATGGTGGTAATGGGACTATGACATGCAGGTTGTATTCATTCAGTGATCCCCGTGTGAGGACGTAAGTCTGTAGGGGTCACATGTGCCACCTGGCCCAAGGGACCAGGTCGATGCAAGATGCCATGTAATCTAGTAACTGGGCTAGTCGTCCCATGGTTGACTGATGGCAATCCCTCAGGTGGCATAACAATCTTATTAGGTTGTGCACCCTTGTCTGGGATGGTTTTGCCCAGCCCTGTAATGTGTTGATTTGTGCCGCTAGTGTTCTATCTGTTGCGTGGGCACCAGATGACTCTTGGCTTGGTTCACCACCCATCCATGCTCCTCGAGAGCTCTCAGAGCAAGCACAGTGTGTTGAAGAGAGCGCTCCTTGGAGCATGCCCGAATCAGCCAGTCATCCAGGTAGGGGATGATATTGAGACCTTGTTCTCAGAGTCTGGCCACTAGTACCATTGACACCTTGGTAAACACTCTTGGTGCTGAGGTAAGACCGAAGGGTAAGGCCTGATATTGGTAGTGCTGGCCTAGGATGTGGACTCTGAGGTACTGTCTGTGTTTTGGTCTGATAGTTATGTGAAGGTATGCGTCCTTTAAATCTATGGATGTGAGGAAGTCTCCTACGCAGATACTGCGTAGGGTCATCTTTAGTGTGTCCATTTTGAACCTCTGGGGAACTACATGCTGGTTGTGATGCTTCAGGTCCAGGATGGGGCGTAGTTCCCTTGATTTCTTTGTGATGAAGAAGATGGAGTACACTCCTTGCTTCTGTTCGTGAGGGGGGACAGCCTGTATTGCTCTGTTTTGTATCAAATCCCACAGGATCTGTTGGACCTGATGGGCTGTTGCCTCCTTTTTGGCAATGGGACAGCTTATGAACCTGTGTGTGACAGGGGATTTTGATAACTCTATGGAGTATCCTCTCAACACCACCTCTTGAACCCACTTGTCCGAGGTTGTGCAGAACCAATGGTGTCTGACGAGCGACAATCTTTGTCCCACGGGGGAACACAGTTCCTGCCTGCATGGGGGTCTGTTCGAGCAGTCATTGTTGCTTTCCCCTATGTCATCTACCTCTTCCTCTGAACTTGGACCCACGGGATCTGAAGGAGGAGGGATGGTAGGAGTGGGTGAAGGGGGTGCGGTTTCCACTATGGTTCCCTCTGCCTTGAAATGTATTGTTTTGGTAATGGGTGTCTCTGCATGCTTGATAATTCTTGTTCCCCCCACGAAGCCTCCGCTTAGCGGAAGGTAGGTAGGAGTGCCTAATTTTGTTTTTGAGTAGGTCTTTGCCCTCCTCTTTCTGTTTTAGGAATTCCTGCAGACCCTCCCAGAATATATGTTTTCCATTCATAGACAAGTTTTGCAGTAGTATCTTGGATTCATTGTCGGCCTCCCATAATTTTAGCCACAACGCTTTTCTGGCACTGTTAGTGATGGCTGTAGCTCTGGCATTCAGTCTGAGGGTGTCCACTGCCATGTCAGCCAGGTATTTGGCAGCATTGAAAGTGCATTCCAACAATTCTGGCTATGTAGATTTGGGGTTTGCCTGCTCAAGGAGCTCTTCTAGCCAAAGGATCTGAGCATGTGCCGTGTAAATGGCCATAGTAGAGGCCCTTGTGGCTATTCTTTCAATTTCAAAGGCCTTTTTTAACATGTCTTGGATTTTCTTGTCTGTGGAGTCCTTCGAAGATATAGTGCCACATGGCAGGATGGTTTTTCTATTGAGTGCCGCCACCTGAGGATCAATAGTTGGGGCTGTGCACTAGCTACGGGCTTAGTCCGCCTGAACCGGGTACATGCAGTCCAAGTTTCTCTTGTTTGACATTCTGCTGGGCTCTGTGGATTGCCACTCTTTGTTGAAAATGTCCTTGATCACTGGACATACTGGGAATGTCTCCTTGATAGTTGCCTTTTGCTGAATCATGGGGTCTAATTTTGACTCCGGTTTGCCATATTCGACGTCAAACCCCATAGTGGCCTTAACTATTTTTATAAGGCCTGGAACCATGTTGAAGGAGCAGAGTTTGGATGTGAGGCATGGAACGGATTACTGTTCCATGTCCTCCTCGTCAGTCTCAGCCCATTCTTCCTCATCTGGCATGTCCTTGTCCTCTCTGGAGTCTGGCTTGTGGCTATCTGGTACTGGTTCTACATGATCCGGATGGTCCTCCTTGGCCCCCCTGCAGTATCTGGCTCTGGAGGTGGTGCGGTTGTTGTCCTGTGCTGAGTAAGGAATTCTAACTTTTCCATTATCTTCAACATGAAGTTCTGTTGGCTCTCCATCATCGCTACAGTGGCCTACTGATTCTGAAGTAGTATAGCACCAGGATCCATCCAAGTAGATCCACTGGGCCCTGCATTATTGGAGCCCATGACAGAGGTTTGTTCCAGAGATAGGTCGTCATCATCATGGAGACAGGTGGTGCATGGGGGGCCTGGAGCATGGGGCAGGAGGGTAGCGCTGCATGCAGTGCATTTCTTGGCCTTGACCATCTGGTGGAGAGAAGAAGACAAAAAAGGGGATGGGTATTGTTACGACTGGGTGACAATGGGCCTACAACTCTGTGGGTGCCCCATATCTGTTTAGAACAGTCTTAGTGTAGGGAACATCCTAGGAGTGCAGTTGCCCTAGGGTGCTGCTGATAACCTTAGACATGGTGTGCAAAGAGGTACAGGCTAGGTTCAGCATGGAGAAGGACCCCACATGGAGATGACCACTCTGGTGGTCGCTATGGGGAGGGACCACCAGTATATATTTTAGACATATAGGTAGCTATGGAGAGGGACCCATATGAACTAGAGGGAATTACCTTGAAATATAGGGTCACTAGAGAGAGAGACCCCACATGGAGGTAGAGAGGGAGGCTCTAGGTTTGGTTTTGCCCCCCCTCTGTTTGCAGCATGCCAGCACTTTGATAATTTTGTCAGGAAAAAATGAATATATATATGGAGTCTGGGTCCCTTCTTCTGCTAGGGCCATGCTGATAATAAGGTTTATTTATTTATTTGCCATGAGTCCAGGGCATGGAGAATCACTGAGATATTTGCAGCATGACACAGAATTCTGAAGTCCCTAGCTCTTTCATGAGCTATCTGCTGCATATTTTTCTCAAGGTAGAGAGCGACCACCCCCCCAAGTGCTAGGCCTGGGACCTAGCAATGGCTGGAAGTAGGTCGTGAGGACCATGCGGTCTAAAATAGTGAGGGGGAGACAGCAAGAAGCTCTAGAGTGATGAAAATCCCTTGAACATGTGGATTCTAAGGAGGGGTAATTGGCATGGGCTCAGGAGTGCTTTTTCTGACTGTGAGGGCAGGTTCCAGTATGGAGAAATGGTGAGGCCACATGGCAGAGGTGCTCGTGAGTAGGCCAGAGGCCTGTTGAGACTGCTTCCCTGCGCTGAAAAAGCACGCCACTTGAGCTTGCGGGAGCAGAATTCCCCTATTCTTTATTTTCTAAAAAACCTTTTGGTGGGGTAGTAGCTAGCCACTCGCTCGCGATCTCCCGAGTGAGTGGAGAGTCAAGGGTATTCCTATGGCAAGTCGCACCATGCGCACACTGCAAGGGAGGAGCATACAGAAGCCAGACCCGCGAGTAGGCCTTGAAGGCAACCCTTTCTCCATGGCATATGCAAAAATGATTGGAAAAACGTGGTGTAGCAAACCGCAATTAATTACTTTAGGCTTACAGTAAGCCAGTGTACTGCTACTCTGCGAATAGGATAGGAAGGCCAAGCAGGAATAAATCCCTTAAGCAATCCATGCAACATACAAAACCATGCTGGCTTTCACTTGTAGTTTAAACACTAAGCAACTACAACAATATAAGCCCCTTTTCAGGAAAAAAATGAAGTGCTGCAGTATTCACTCTTCTTTAGGGATCTCTAACATCTCCGTACTCAACAACAGTAATATAAACATTGTTTGCAGGAAAAAAACACAGTACTGCAGGATTTTCTCTTCTTAAGGCAGCAATAATTATCTCCATGAACCAGAAAAGTGATAAAATTATATATAGTAATAAAATACCCTGCTGAGAATTCACCTCCCTTTGGGGAATATCTCCATAAGAAACAAACTGTAAAAAACTACAGCATAGATGGTAAAATTGAGTCTCTAGGTGATTCAAGATAAGCAAATTAGCTAATTATAAAGAGGCCTACCTTCCTAGAATAGAACAACAGGGATCCTGGTGTGCCTGTAGCCTGAACAGATGCACGATTTGATCTGGAGAACAGGGGTTTCTGGGACCTGGATATACAAGAAATTTGATCCTAGAGTCATGTGCATCACTAGCCTATCAGGTGGGCTAAAACCCATGAGGTAATGTCTGGAGTGCCATGGAAGGTCAACCAATCACAATATTGGCTTTATGTACTTCATTGTTTCTAGGTGTGGTACTGATTCTTTTGTAGCAGTGTTACCACCCTCAAAACAAATCAAGTTTTTTTTTTTTTGCACAGTAACAAGGATTTCCAAAGAAAATGCAGTAAACTGTGTTATTTCATTTTGTTTTACATTGTTTCAACTTTAAAGGGCTAATATCTTGTTAGTGTTTCTTGTTAGTGAAACTAAGCAATGCTGGATCTGATTCTAATTAGTTTCGCAAAAAAATAAACAGTAATGAAGTTGAACTATACTACCATATTTGCTGAGAGGTTGGCACTAGAGTAAATAAACGGTGCTGTCTATGATGAGGGCAAACACTATCAGTGGCCACTAGAGAGGTGTGGACTGCAGGTTGGGAGTAAGAAAATAGTGCAGTTGGGGGGATGCACTGTAATCAATGGAAAGGGTGTAGAGATATGTGCTTCAACTCCACTCCATGTCACAAGACAAGCTATGGTGAGTTTGGTATCCGGTCATGTTTTCCCAGAGCCCCCTGATCTATGTAATCTATGTAATAGCATTAAATCAGTATAGCTCTCACTATGAAACTATAATAAATGAAAACTATACTAAGATGAAAACAGCTTGTTTCCAGATACATCTTGCAGAATGGAACAAGGAAGTAATACAAATGATCAAGATACAAAATAAGGGATCCAAATTCTGTCAAACACCCTGTCAGTAACACCGGCAGTTCGACCTCATTCTGCAGTCAGCTGCCGGTTCACTATTGATTTCTTTGTTTTCTTGGGGGGGCTTCACCCTCTGAACCCCCCACACAGGGGCTGCACCCCCCACCCCCCACTTAAAAATTCTCAACTCCAGTCGCAGCTGATTGGGAGGAGGGTGCAGGACCCCCGACAGGCAGCGCCGGGTTCCAGCAGATCTCCCACCGTGGCTAGGCACTGTAGTTGCTATGGGGGACCTCGCTGGCAAAATGTCACTGCGAGAGGGGTAAATGCAAAATAAGGTGCAAAAATCACCACTAAATTTCACTGAGTGTCATTTACTGTAACCAACATTCCCAGTGGAACCACTGCCCAGCTAAGTCAGATCTATAGCCTGCAGGCCTGCCAGTCATGTGATTCTCACTAGATTATACTAACAAGCATATAGCTGTTAGCGTGGCTCCTACTGCCAACACAGCTTTTAACAATTTTGTAATTCTGCCACATCCCCCTGTAGTTAATTATTGTCTTTTCTTTTGATCTAGAGTGCTGTTACATGGCTTCAGATAATGCTGCAGTTAACTTGCTTGGACCCTCTGCATTGTCAGTTTCTTTTCTGTATAATATTTATTTATAGATATTTTATATTTCTAGACATAAGATTTATTGCATGCTTATACTAGTGCATTATACAAAAGACGTAAAATCTAACATGCATTGTCAGTTTCAGTCTTTTACCACTGATCTGCATTTTTACAATGATTAAATAATATGCTACATTACATTGTACTGAAATGCTCAATAGTTATCTTATCCTGTTACTTATTGCATTTAACCCCTGTAATAGTTCCATGTTTCTGTCCCTGGCTTCTTTTCTGAATTTTGTATGTTAGAGCTGAATTCTGGATGGCCACAATATTGATTTGTTTTTCATTGATTCTGTAATAAAAATAATACATAAACTCCAGGAGAGCAAAATTAAATGAATTCACAACATGAACTTGCCAACACAGGGATTCCATGTCATTACACAACCCCCTGTTACAGACTTGGGTGTATCCATATAAAAATATAGCAAGAAAATAGTTCAAATGAATTGTACAGCCATACATCATTTCATGCAGAAAGTCCTTTCCCTCTGTAACAGTCAGCTAAGAAAGAATCATTAAAATATTGTTCATAACTTTTCCATTCTACAGAAAGATGGGGATGCTGTACTATATTATAACAAAATCATTAAACAAGATTCAGCACATGAACAAAGAAATGTGCAGGCAGAATAAAAGTAAAGGAAAACAAATCAATATTTTGAAAAACAGAGACTATTCCAAGAAAACATAAACACTGTAATACACATAATAAAGACTAGGTTTCTGAGAAGCCCTGGTAATTTGTCAGGTAAGAGAAACCCTGTAAATTGGTATGTGTTTCCATATCATACTTATTTGATTCCTTCTTGTGATGTCTGTGTGGGTTGATATAATGGACCTCATGTCCTTTCCAACCTTAAATTACTGGGCTCTGTTCTATGCAGCTGTTATATATGTTCCTGAATTGGTAAGGGTACTTGTTTTCCTGGTTGATTGCTGTGCCAGCACCATTCATTAAAATAAAACTGGTGGTAAATAGTTCCCTTATCAACAGATGAAAATGTCTGCTAGTGGCAGGTAGAGATGTGCGGAGTTGGCAAACTTCACTCCAAGAAATAATTCACAAAATGTGAAGTGCTGACTTTCTGAAGTTTTAGACAAAGTGACACTTTTTCAGAAATTGTGCAACTTTGCTTTAACTTCACCTGACTTCACATGAAAAAAAGACTGGTTTTCCAGGAAAACTCAGTGCAAAGTGGCAAAGTGGGGAAATCACAGAATTATTTACAAAGGCGACATCTGCAACTTCACAGGAACTTTGCCAGTGAATTAACATCTCTAGTGGTAGAGTCCCACCATTGCCAGTCCTTGTAAAAAAACAGTACTATGGAATATAGTGATGTTACTTTACTTAAGGCTGTACATGATGTACGTAACAAAACTAGGCCACTCACTTAACTTACAACCTCTTTCATAGTCAGTGCTCTCAATGGCCAAATACCCACAGGACAATGGTTCCTGTTACTCACCTGCTCTCATCAAGTGTTTACTGCTTGTTCATTACAATTTTCTGTACAAATCAACAAATATCTACAGGATCAATGAAGTACATTTTACCTGCATATTGGACTTACAGACTATCCAGATATAACAAGCTGAAGTGAACATCTACACTGCTTAGTTGTCATTTAGAAATAAGACATGACAGTGTGTGGTTTACTGGGAGATTTACCCACACCTCATGTTTAGCGCCACAGGGTGTAGCTGGTGATGAAACCACCTGAGAAGTGGGTAATTCCTCAGTTACCAATATCCTGGAAAGCCTTATTGTGATTATACAGTGCACCCATGTGTAACATAAATTTAGAATGTCTTTATTTATTTATTTTTTTTTTATAAATATCCTTCTTCAGCCATGGGTTACTCTAGGATATAACCATGGGAAAAAACCTTAACAGGTTACAGAATTTTGATGTTAATTGTATAATTTACATTATAGAATAGTTAGAGAGTTTTCTGCATCCTGATTGGCTAACAACTACATCCTTATAGTACAACAACCCTGCGACTGGTACTTTTAATGCCAAGCAGGATGCAGCACAACCCAGTTATCAACTCCTGCCAGAAACCACTTGAAGAAAAGAATTTCTAGCAGCCATGTTAGTTCTGTAACACCCATTACTTGCCCAAAACTATTAACTACATTTTCAAACATTAAGATAAACACCACACATATGAAGCACGTAACACAGATACAGAAATCATTTTTAAGCAATACCCGACCAGTTTTTTAAGTATTTTTCTACATCTTCGTTTTCAGTTCTCTAATTCTCAGTGCGCTAGCAGTTCCTGTATTCAAGCCAAGAGTCCTAGTCGTTGATTGTGTACAGTCTGCCCCTTGTGACCTTATCTCCTGCAGTAAAGATTTTTCTTTTTAACATTAAAAGTAGCAGTGTCCACAGAAGCAGTTTCTGAGAAGATCCCTGCAGTTTCTTAATGGAACAGAGTTGGCAGCTATAAATAGTAAATGCTGATCACAAAAGCAGACCAAAGCCTTGGAGTCTACTGCAAAATTGGAGTGCTGACTCCAAAACTGGAGGTCGTCTTTCGGTAGTTGGCTGTAAATATGGTCACTTGGCAGTTGACTGTTGCAGTTTTAATAATTAATATGTGCAGGCCAAGACCAAGCACAAAAACACAAAAAGACTGCAACTACCACACAAATGGAAAGAAATTCTTACTCATGGTGGGGGAGGAGGAGGTACAGAGGAAAATTATGAAAATCATACAGTAACCACTGCCCTCTAGTGGCTTCTGATAACACCTACACTACTAGCTGAATGACACTGAATGCAATAACAAACTATTTTATCTGAAAGACACACTAAAACACAATTCTTTACATTATGTTTTCATCTTTTTCTTAAAGTCATTTTCCAAAGTTTGCAATAACAAATGGGAATAGTAACCTGTAGGAGTTGTGAATCTGTCTCTTACCATTCCAACAGCCAAAAAGTGCTGTTTTCCATGAAAAAAATGCTTTTATTTTTGTGCTGTGCTTCATTTGCATAACCCATCTTTTTTTTCTCAGTGCTGCAAGCCCCAGCTGTAACATCATACCAGGGAAATTAAGTTATTAAAGGAACACTGCCAGTTTATAGTTATAGATATAAAAAATAGCTATTTACTGTTCCCACAATGCCTCACTATGTAAATTAGTATACAGCCTATTGTATTTCTGTGCTCACTGCAGAAATAGGAGACGACATCTCCCAGTATAGAAGTCTTGTAGCTAGCTCCTGTATGCACAATGCCTTGTTTTGAAAATAAACATACAAGAGCTCATATCATTGACACAACTACAGAAATTTGAGACTACATCTCACAGTGAGGAAACTGGTAAACAGTGTCTTATTTTACCCATGATGCCTTGCTACTGACATTTACATATTAGGTGTTCACCACTACCAACATACGGGACTGCACTTCTGAGTAAGGCACATTTAAGTCAACATTATAAATTACCTAGAATTCCGTGTTGCTGTATGTAAACAATTGATAGCTCCCTGGTATGGCATCACTCTGGGGGTGTGACCACACAGAGAAACTGGAAGGCAGCCAGAAACAAAGTGCTGATAAAACATAACAATAAAATGACTATGACAGATTTTTTTACAAAACAAATTGCAGCTTCAACATCTGAAGCATGGGCAGCAATCGCATACTATGTGAAAAGGCATCTGTGTAAAACATCAGAAAATCCCTTTACTATTTGCTTATGGAATCCATTTTCTAAGTACAATAAGACATTCCTAGGGTGTGAGTTGTTGCCTGATAAGAGCACTGCCCAGGTGCAGATGGCACTTGGTGCAAGCACCTTATGCCTCACTGTGCACATGGGGCATGCACTTATCAGACAACAATCTACACCCCATTGTGTCTTACTGCTTAGGTACAGTATACACTGTTGCTCTAACTCTGCTGCTACATTTTGAAGCAAGGTTGTTGTAAAAGTACACTGTTACTAGAGATGTGAGGAAGGCAGAATTGTGTCAATGGAATTTCCGAAGAATGGCAAATTTACTTCTCAATTGTCTTTCAGAATTTTTTTTTGATTCCGCAGAATTTGGAAAAGCATAATTATGTAAACTTCTGAATAAAATTCCACAGATTCCATAAAACGAGGAAAGAGTTTCCATGCATTGCAGAAAAGGAATCTGCCATTTATGTAAAAAACAAATTATTAATCTATGAAAACAGTTCACTTTTGAAATTTTAGAATGCCATAATTAATGAAATTCCACGGAATTAGGTAGCATTTTTTTAAATTCTGTAGAATTCTGTTCCATTTGAATTTGAAAGTTCTACAAATCAGTACTACTTTCCTCAACAGTGGGACTCTATTTCAGCACTGCTGTCAGGATTTCATTATGTTGTTTAAAGCTGACAAAATATGCAGGATGGTGTAGGGTGCTTGAGTATACTGCTCCTGGGAATTCTGTAGGTCCCCCAACATCAAGACCTGTGGTCAGTTAGCACAGATATCTTCTCTTCTCTTTTGGTGCCCTTGGCAATGTTACTACCCTCATGTTTATCTTATGCTGTTTGTTTTTGTTTTGTTTCATCTTCAACTCAACCAGAGAATTTTGTTTGTTGAGACTCTATGAGGACACCATGGCCTTTTTGGTGTGCTCTACAACTTCACCCATCAATGTTTACGTGGCATCAGTTTTGACCTCTGCCATGGGCACTTTCATTGAATCATATTTATTATACTTTTAGAGGGACTGGTCCACATTCAGGATAAACTGTTGTAACACAGTGAGGGTCAGCCTATTCACTCTGTATTTAAAAGGAATCTTAGCTTGCTGGCTGATTTTGTGTAGCTTATTTATTTGGTTATTGGGTGGATGCACAGGGCCACATGCGCCATTTACAGGCACAAGTGGGGAACTTACAGTATAAATAAAACACTGTAAAACAGACAAAATTGAAGTGTAGTACAAATGTTATACAAGCACATGAACAAAAGACAAAGATAGCAGTGGATACAAAAACACAATTTTAGAATCCAGGTAGGGACTGGTATTAGCAAAATAGGCTGTTTTTTTCTTAGTAAAGCAGTATAGAAAATTTATGGTATTGTAACTTGTCATGTAATTCTGTAGGGTAGATTTTTTTTAGTATTTCCTTCTAGCTGCATTAATAAGCTTGAATGAATTTGTGAGGGGAAATGAGATTACGTTAGTTGCCAAAGGCATGCCAGATGACTGTAGAGAGTGATTACAATCTATTTTTCCTACACTGCAGGACCCCATGCTAGTTAATAGGAGAGTTTGAAAGACGAAACAGCCCTTTCATCCTTCAAAGTGACAACAGCCCTTTCATTTTATAGGAGAGGCTCTAGCTAACAACTTAAGCAATAAATCCTGCTGTGCAAGACAGAAGGAAGGACAATGGAGGTCTCCTTTGGAATACGCAACCTCCTGAAGTTCAGATCAGACTGATTTCCTAAGAGGACCCAGCTCTCATGATGCAAAGAGCTGGCCAGGATGTGATGTCATAGGACATTGTTTTTGGGAACCTTGTTAAACCTGAATTTTGTGAGGGACTGGGAAGTTAGCTTTGGAAACCTGAAAGGATACCATCTAAGGTGTGTGTCTGCCCTGATTCACCAAGGTGTCCAGTATGAAAAGCTATTATACTTTGCTTAACAGAAACAGAAGGGTGAGATAATTGTTCCATGTTTTTTCTACTCTATAAAACATTTTACTTTTTAATCTCTGTAGAATTACTTTTCCCCATAGTCTTAGTGTAGTATCCTGTTTTTATGTGAAAATACCTTGACATATTAAATTTTATTTTCTATATACTTCATGTTTCTGTGACTAAGTCTTTTGAGGTACAGAAAACTAGGTTATTACTGACAAGAACTGGTGTTAAGTCTCTGAAGAGATAGTTTTGGTTACCATGATTTTTGTTTCTGAAGCAAATTCATTTTCAGCTGTGCAGTAGAGGTGAACCACTTGCCCTTATGGTTGAACACTGTACTGTGTGAACAGTGGTTCTGGTAGGATCTGGATCAAGAGACACCCCAAGTTAAGCTGTGACTGAGTGGGGACAGCATACCAAGGTGACTCTTTTA
Source organism: Neoceratodus forsteri (assembly GCA_016271365.2). Taxonomy (NCBI): domain Eukaryota; kingdom Metazoa; phylum Chordata; order Ceratodontiformes; family Ceratodontidae; genus Neoceratodus; species Neoceratodus forsteri. Next base: position 1,090,112,790 of record CM057450.1, read on the forward strand.
GGCATCTGAAGGGTTGAAAAAGTGGGTAACAGTGTACAGATTAAGTTTAGGAAAGATCAGATTGTCACAAACTGGAGGTAGTGGTTCTGATCTGAAACAGTTTTGGCAGTATAAAAGTTATCTGTCCTGTCACAGAACAGGATATACAAAAGAGGACTCTATGTTCTACCAGTTATAATTTGCAATAAGCAAGAGCAGATAGATAGAAGATATTATTTCTGGGTCGCATGAGGAATACTCACTTCCAAACCTGCAGGAGTTATGTGGAAGAAGAGAAATGGATATGAGGAAGTCCAAACAAACATTGGCAGAACTCACTGTCATCCTGGAAAAAAAGTGAACAGGGAAGCAGTGCAAATGTGGTCACTGCTAGCCAAAGTCATGTGATGCAGCTTAGGAAGAATGCAGCTGAGCCAGAACCTTTGACTAGGGCAGCTGTGCGAGCAAACAGTATGCAAATGTTGGAGATGGACCTCACTCTGGTTAAGGTGAAGGCAGGAATTGAGAGGCCCAAGGCAGATGCAGATCTGCAGACGAGAATGCTGAAAGCTGAGGAATAAGAAAAGCTGTGCCAGCACCAGATTCGTCTGAGGGAGGAGTAAGAGAGGCAGTGCCAGCATGAGCAAGAGGTTTGAGAAAGGCAGCACCGGCAAGAGCAAGAGGACTGAGAATGTAATTGCCAGTACAAGATCCAGATGAAGGAGTTTGAGCATGAGAGACAGATGGAGATTCTGTGCCAGAAAATAACACTTCAAACTTAGAGTGATGGCATGAGCAGTTCCACCCAGAAGATAAAATTAATTCTAAAATGCTTCCCAGATATCAGGAGAGGGATAATTTTGATTTGTTTTTAAGATCTTTTGAGAGAATCTGTGATCAATTTAAAGTGGTGGGCAGGGCTTATTTGGTGACACACTTATTGCCACTGCTTATGGGTGAGGTATCAGAAATGTTTGACACAATGGACAAAGAAGACTGCGTGGACTATGATAAAGTGAAAAATGCTTGCTAAAGCATTTTGAGTTAACTCCCGAGACCTATAGGCAAAACTTTAGAAGTTAAGAAAGATACCAGGAGTTGCTGAAATGTGTGTGTAGCCAATTAATTTGTTAGAACAGTGGATGGAGGGTGCAAACATGTTCTATGGAGAGGAAAAAATAAGTTATTTCTTCTGGAACAGTTTTTAAAACTGTACCTGAGGAACTGAGACTATGGTTGTCAGGCAGAACTCTAAGCTCCATGGGGGTGGTAACCAAGAGAGCTGATCAGTTCATATCCAGCAAGCAGTCCTCTAATCACAAAGGCAATGGAAGAGGGACATCAGGTGGTTTTAAGGGAACCCCGGGGGAAACCTAAAGGAAGACATCCTGTGCCTGAACAAAAAAGGAAACCACCAAATTTCAAAAACAGGGAGACAGGTGAATGCAGGTGCTATATACGTCAGAAACTGGGGCGTTTGTCTTATGATCATCTTAAAAATGTTAAAAAAGGGGTTAGTGCATCTGGGAACTCACCGTATTTAGTATCCTGTACACAGAGTGCAGTGCCCTCTAGCTCCTCTGCACAAGTCAGCTCTGTGTTTGAAAATGGGATGGTGACCAAGGAACTGAGGGATGCTGTGGCTTCCATTTCAATGGTGAAAAAGAATTTCAGTCAGGAGGAACAGAATATGCCTGACCACTTTTCTAAGATTAGAGGAGTGATGAGTCCTGCAGTCTCAGTGCCAATAGCCTGGATCATTCTAAGCTGGGAAGGTGGCCAGTGCATATGGGAGGAGGGTGTGGCAACAAATCTGCCCATGGATGCAACCATGAGTACAGACTTCCATAGTAGGATCAATACTGTGTGTGCCACTACCTGTAGCAAGGTGAGGGAATTAGCTCCTTAGGATACAGAGGAGACAGTGCACAAAGAAGCAACCTCTATCTCAGAAGCAGGAGATGTTACAGCTGATGAATGAGCTGGGAGCAGCAGTTCTGAGCAACACCTACAGAATGAGGAGAACACAGCTGTGGACTGCTCTCCTGCAGCAGAGTGTATTTTGGACAAGGTCAGGTGTGCAGAGCTGGGAAGAGCTCAGCAAGTTGACTCATCCCTGCAGAAATTAAGGAAGTTAGCCTCCAGTGTGGAAGATCACTTTCTGTGTTGTGGGAAAGGGAGATTCACTGGGAAAATTAGTTCCTGTGCCATGTGTGAGTTCCCAAGGGAGGACCAGAGGAAGGTGTACTCTCACAGATAGTGGTTCCTAGTGAGAATAGGAAGCAGCTTCTGGCTTTAGCCCATAGCATGTCCTATTGTGGACATTTGGGGTTCAGCCTCACAAAAAGGCAGCTGACTAACACTTTTTCTGGCTCAGTATTTCTAATGATGTGGCAAACTACTGCTGGAGTTGTCTGCAGTGCCACAGGGTGGGAAATGGTGAGGACAAGGCTAAGGCAGCTATGATTACCTTGCTTGTTATCAAAAAGCAATTTCAGTAAGTTGCCATGGACATTGTGTGGCCACTGAGCACCCCAAGTCACACTGGCAAGAGGTACATTATGGTGAGGGTAGCTTGTGCCACAAGTTACCATGATTGCCCTTGTCCTTTATTGAAGCTGAGATAGAAACATAGAAACATAGAAGTTGACAGCAGATAAGGACTGCAAGGCCATCCAGTCTGCCCATTTCTTTTTCTGCCTTATGAATGTGCCATAGGCCTTTACTCTGTCAATGGCCTATCTATTCATACTCATCTGTAATGCTCCCTTATGCCTATCCCATGCTTGTTTGAATCCCTGCACTGTATTCATATCCACCACTTCCTGAGGTAGGCCATTCCATGTGTCCACCACCCTTTATGTGAAAAAGAACTTCCTCACATTACCCCTTAATCAACCTCCCTCTAATCTCATGCTGTGTCCTCCTATTTTTCTTATATTGAAACATTAGACTCTTTCACCTTGTTAATGCCCATAAGGTGTTTGAATGATTCAATCATATCACCTCTCTCCCGTCTTTGCTCTAGGGTATACATACTGAGTTCAGTTAATCTGTCCTCATATGTTTTCTGATGCAGTCTGTAAGAGGTCTAAACCTCACCTTCAGATTCTTGATGATATTGGAAATGCAAATAATCACAAACAAGTTGCATTTGAGTAATAAACAAGTTTATTACTACAAAAGGGATAAATCACAGTTGCCCTAAGCAGTTCTTACCAATACGAACCGGGAGCCAGTGCTAAGCATTCCCTACAACTCGAGGTTTCTCTGTAGTCTCTTGGGATCTCTCGGGTCTCCAAGGTGTAAAGCCTGTGCATAACATTATATACCTGTGATAATTACTATGGTTACTAAAAGATAGAAACATTTCTAGTTACAGAGATTAGCCCTATTGGCTAAATTAGAGGTGGCTCCATGGTCCAAGATAACATTATATAATTCTGTATAGTCATCAGTTTTAGAACAAAGAAGTTCTTATACAGAATCTTACATAACAAAGTGTAGTGGTGCACATCACCAAAGGATGGCAATGTTGCCTTACATATTATAATTACTTCAAGGACTGGTGTCTTGGCATCTGACAAGTAAGAAATAGACAGAAAATACATTGCATAATATGTGTGCAAAGTGGATTACAACATATGCATTCATATCCTGACATCTACTCTTGTACAGTAGATGCCTTTAGCCCTAGGTATTAGTATAACTTATGCCTAAGCATTAGCTGTCTACGGTGTACCTCTGAGGGTATCAATTAGGGTGCAGGGACCTCGTGTAACATTTCCCCCCCTTGTTGCCTCTAAGGGCAACACAGGCAGATACAAGGAGAGGACAGAAGCAGTGGTCGTTTACAATCCCGACGCGTGAGCCTTGTAAAGGAACTCAAGCTGCTCACGGTGTTGGCATAGTGTACGTCATAGGCAGCAAAGCATAATAATCAAAGTGAATATCAGAAATGCTTGTATAATAACAAAACTTTTAAAGGTGATCTCTAACCCGGTGTTAGTTAACGCATTATTCATATCTCCATCATTAATCAAATCAAGAACAGCTTCATTGGCTTTGGTTATATTATTGCTGATGTGGATGAGGTGTGTGTCCTTTCAATCTAAGAGGGATTTCAGTGTGAGTGTAAGTGGGTCTATGTGTACATTAAAGTATGGTAGGTATTCTGACAGTGTGAGTAAATAATCTGGGTTACCATCAATAATGTCTGCATCCATAAGGGATATGGGGGTTATAACAGTATGTCCAATAACAGTCTTCTGGTGGGGAATAAAACAGAAGTTGGGGTAATCAATTGTACAAGTAACAGAACCATATGTATAAGACTTGTAATTCATGATGATGCAATACTCTCCATCAGAGTTGTACTGTGAGCATACAGTAGGCAGTCTCCACTTTTGCAACTGGACAGGGCATGTGTAGGTCGTCTTCAAAATCCGTGTTGACAGGCGATGAGCTTCTTCATGATAGGACTGGTATAGCTGATCAGGAGACAAAGTTGAGTCGAAAGAGTTGGTGCCATTGTCAGTGATGTCTTCATCCATAGTGAAAGTCCAATCAATGCTGTCTGGAAAGTAGTCACAAACAGGGCGTATGACGTCAAACACATCATGTCGGCACAAGTAGATGTATTGCTTTTTTGCACAGCAGTCTGTGTGCAGTGCCACCCAGGCATCCAGGAAAGAATGGTAGACCAGTAGAGGTGGTAGATCCAGGCGTTCTCTGTAGATGTCTTCATCCAAATGCCCTATGGAGTGCGCCAGTGCAAGCTTGTCAAACAAAGCTGTAGTGGGATCAAAACATGGTAAGGAGACAGTAAAAGAGACAAACATGGGATCTGTTATGGAACATTTCTTCATAGAAAAACAAGGACCAGTATTAGGGTGTCTGGCCACAAACCCCAAATTTCTCGCTGTGGAAAGAGGAATAGACAAAGTTTGTTGCATACACATGGAAACACAAGTAGATAGTTTACATTTAGGACAATACCATTTGGAAATGTGTCTATCATGTATGATGTCAGGGATTCTTCCAGTTTCTAAATCACGGAAGAGGTTGTTGATGGTAGTGAGGATGTATGAGCCATAAGCAGAGCAAAATATTTCCCTACCAATATATTGTCTTTCTGCTTCTCTATTTTTCTGTTGTATGAGTGCGTTAATCTTATCTTTTGAATCAGTGAATGCTCTAGCAATATCGTGCATGTTGTATACAGTGTATCTTTCTTCCTGACTAAGACCATCCACACCATGCAATAATGGAGGTAAAACGTTATTAACCAAACTAGTGGAGAACTTTGCAGAATGACTTTTGATAGCAGCTATGTCTGCTTTATTCCATATACTGTAGACATAGCAGTACCAAAAAGACCTGTGACAGTACCTGTAGCACCTGTAACATCAGAACTGTCAACTTCACATTTATTACATTTATGATTGAAAGTACCAGGAGGGGTTTTCCTCCTAAAATTTTCTCTATGTTCAGTAGAATAAACCTCAGTAAAGGGATCCTTAGTACAAATCTGAAATGCAGCTAAACTATCAAGCAATAATGTACTGTAAAAAGCAGATGTATTAGTACTGTGACACATATCAAATTATTTCATGTTCCAATAAGTGAGGTTAAACAAAACAGGTATATGCATAAACTGTAAATTATTAATCAAAGAACCTGGGAGGGCAGTGGCTGTGAGACCACTACGGGGACCAGGGGTTTGGTTTGGATATTCCAAAAGTTGTTTTTCAGTGGGCAGTAAAACAGAGAGATACATGGCAGCAGAGGCCATGTGGTGTACAGCACAGAATCTGTGAGCAGAATCCTTGGAGAGAGAGTTACAGTAGGAAGGATCTATTAAAGCAGTGATGTTGTACAAACCAGAGTGTCTCAATGCAGTTTGTAACAAGGACAGTGAACCATTTTGGGATAATTTAACATTGGGACAACCCTGAAAAGTTCCCTTGCAGAGTTTGGCCACAGGGAGAATTTGTCCTTGTGATGTAGTTTGCCACTCAATTTGGAGGGTAGATTTGTCAGGAGCAATGACCGAGGCAGTGAGGTAAGCATCGGAACCTTCCTGGACAGTGATCATAGTGTCTGGTATTTTGATGGAAACTCCCTCTGTAGGAGGTACTGGAGGGTCCAGTTGTCAAAGGAGGTCCGATACCGTGCCTTGGATGCAAGTGATCACTCCTGCAAGGAGGAGATATAGGAACAAGATAGCTATCTTGTCTATGTATCTGAAAAGGAAGATCAGAGATTAGTATATTAGTACAGTTCTGCCCAATGGGGTTGGGAAAAGTAAATTAAGTTCCTTTGTACAGTTTCAACTGGTTTGCATGCAACCATTTGTCAGTCAATTTATTGTTGTAGAGGAGTCTAACTTGATAGACTGCCGGACTGAGCTTGTTGACAATGGGGTAAGGGCCTTCCCACTTGTTGGAGAAGGAGTGGGTGGGATGTGCAAATCCAAGTACCATTACCTGGTCTCCAACCTGCCAATCCACTTCTTGTGCGTGTTTGTCAAATTGTATTTTGGGATTGTTGCTGGGCTTTGCCCATGCAGTTTGCAGCATACAAGTGTGTGTGTATGAGGTCTTTTCTGAGTTTTTCCAAATACTGATCCACAGACACACGGTCTGCGGTGGGGGTGTGCAGGTCAAACAGCACGTGTTCAGGTAATCTCACTTGTCTTCCAGTCATCACCTCAAAGGGTGTCAGCTGGGTAGTGGCTGAGGTTGTGCCCCTGATTGCCATAAGGAGTAAAGGCAACAGGGAATCCCAGGTTTTGGGATTATCCTCAATGAATTTGGAAAGTATTTGCTTAATCCATCTGTTGGCTCTTTCTACTTGACCTGAGGATTGTGGATGATAAGGTATGTGGAACTTTTGTTGAACTCCCAAGGAGTTCAAGGGACTCTTTCATCAACTCACCTGTGAAACTGGTTCCTTTATTGGAGTCTACCTTGAGAGGTAGGCCCCACCTGGAGAAAATCTGTTCTACCAGGATTTTGGCAGTTGTCTTTGTGGTGCATGTCTTAGTGGGGAAAGCCTCAACCCACTTAGAGAATAGGTCAGTTACCACAAGAGCATACTTGTTGTTTCTACTGGTATTAGTCAGAGGGCCAATAAAATCAATTTGGATGGCATGCCAAGGGCCAGAATGTCTTTGTGGTAAAAGTTTGGCATTTCATTTTGTAGGTATGGGATTGTTTTGTGCACAAACAAGGCAATTGTCAATGTATTGTTTAACATCTTTGGTAATACCAGGCCACCAGGCGGTGGTCTTGAGGCGTTGGAGGGTATTTTCTGCTCCTTGGTGTCCACTGGTAGGAGTGTCGTGTACTTGGTGCACAAATTCAGATCTTAGGTGTCTGGCGACTACCCACAATTTGGTGGTAGTGTCATCTGGTTGAAACCAAATGAGCTTGTCGTCGGGGGATAAGTGTAACTTACCTTCATGTCTTTGGTATGGATTATGATGTGTAGGCAGTCTTTCTTCAGTACCCTTGTCAAGGAATTGGAACACCTCTCTCAATTCAGTGTCCAAGTGTTGGGCTGCTGATAGGTTCAGGGGAGAAAAAGACTCAGATTTCTTCTTGAGAGCTGCAACATGTACAGCTGCATTGGCTTCTGGATGGTCCATCATCCAGACATCCCCCCCTCGCTCGGGCCCCTTCCTTAGCAAGTGCCTGAGGAGGACTCCGAGACAGTAATAGCATAGGGAGTCAGGAATCTAGGGTGGTTTAAAACAATTGCACTGTGTACTCTCAATATGCAGAGAGTGATGTCTCTTTTTAAATGAGGCATGGCTAGGTTACTGATGTATTTCAAGAGGCAGCGAGTTCCAGTAACTGGGGGCCATGTAGGAAAAACTTGTTTTCCCTTTGGAAGTGTTATATCTGGGAATGAAGAGTAAGGAAAGATCAGCAGAACAGAGACCACAGGAGGTGGTCTGTGGGGTGAGTGCAGAGGTGAGGGAGCTAGGCATACTGGACCTCAGGATTCCATCCAGAAGGGCCCCAAGAGCAAGGAGCTGGTAGACCAGAGGAGAGGGCCAATTAAGGTCTGCATAGAGCAGGCAGTGATGTTTTAACTTAGGGGGATGCAGAGGCATAATGACATATATTATTATAGGTTATGTCCCATTTGTGTAGGAAGGTTTTAGATGCATTGCCATAGACTGAAGTTCTGTATGCAAGGGATGGGAGAAGAATTCCACTGGCAATGGCCAACTTCGCAGAAGGGCTGAGAATGTGACTAGTACTGTAAGCTAACCCTAGCTTAGTACTGACTGCCTTACACACAGTAGTAATATGGATCTCATAGTTAAGGGATCCCTCAAGTAGATTCCTAGGTATTTAAACAAGTTCACCACTTCCAAAGGGGTACGATTCACACTTACTATTTTGAAGAGATCACAACAATTTTTTAGTTTGGCAGGTGAGCCAAAATGCATAGCTTGAGTTTTGCTAATGTTGAGAACCAGCCTATGGCTAGTGATCCAGGACTGTACATTTAGGAAGTCCCCCTGAAGATTGTGGTTGACAGTAAGCACATTATCAGAGCTGGAATAAGAATGAGGTCATCAGTGTACAGCAGTGATAAGCAGGAGAAGGCATTTCTCATTATATTATTAATGGAGATCGAGAAGAGGAGAGGTCCTAGGATGGATCCTTGTGGTACCCCAACATCAATGACTATTTTGTCAGAGGTTGCAGAGTTGAGCTTTACAACTTGCATCCTGTTGGATAGGTAGCCATTAAACCAGTTCACGGACTGTGCTGAGAAACCCAGGGATAGGAGGTTAGCTAGCAGGAGGGGGTGATCAACGAGATCAAATGCCTTTGTGAGATTTATAAAAACTGCTCTTTTTAGAAGACCCTGATCCATAGCATGTAGTGTATCATTGGTTAGCTGTAGCAGGGTAGTTTGGGTGCTGTGACCCTTTCTAAAGCCATGTTGATTTGTGGACAGGAGGTTATACTTGGTGAGGTACTCTGTCACCTGACTTGCAATGAGCTACTCCAGGATTTTGTTTAAGACAGATAATATTGCTATTGATCTATAGTTTGCTAAATACTGCTTGTCACCTTTTTTAAAGACCAGCATTACTCTGGCCATTTTCCAGATATCTGGCACTACTCCTTCACTAAGGGACATAGTAAAGATTTTAGATAGTGGCCTTGCAATGATGGGGACAGCCAGCTTGAGGAGCTTAGGTTCCAGGCAGTCGGACCCAACCACAGTGCAGTCCAATATGGCATTGAGTAACTTGAGTATATCTGTTTTGGAGACAGCTTTAAAGTAGAATGGTGGTCCCACTGGCATACCTTTTAGGGAGGAGATATCAGGAGTATAGGGTGTGGTAGGGAAGGCAGTAGTATACTTGGAGAGGTCTGAGAAGTGATTGTTGAAAGCATTTGCTATTGTGTGTTGATCTGAGCAGTGGACTCCATTCATTATCATATCATTTGTAGTGTGGGATTGCTTGGATCTGAGGAAGGTTTTTATGTTTGACCAAAATTTCCTGGTTGGCTATGACTACTTAAAACCACTAACTGAACTGCTAAAATGATTGTGACCACATCTAAAATAGCATTAGTGTGAGTTTGCTGCATGATACTATTGTACACATATGGGGGAGATGTATAATATCATTATTACCATTACCATCCACATAATTAAACTAAGTACTTTCCAATCCCATATAACTGAACTATGTAACTATTGTAAATAGGTAACTATGTAAACAAACGACATAACTATGTAAACAAACTCTGATGCAAAAGTGTCCCTGGAAAATCAGTGCTGGCTCAATGGGTTATGTACTTGTTCATGTTTTCATGAATAAAACTACTACTACTATACAGCACCCACCCCAAGTTGCAGCAGTAAGTTGGGCATTCCCTTTCCAAACCACAGGCACTCATTCCCAAAGCTTATGACCATTGTGGCCTAATACAAACACTGAAGAAACTTCAGAAAGCTTGTTCCATGAAACAAACGGTGGTTCCATCTGTTGATTGTAAAATTATAGAATAAAAAAGTATTAGCATTGTTGCAAAAATACAAAACAGAAAGCTTTTTGGAACTGTGTCAAATGTAAAATGGTCCTGCTGCTCTCCAGTCTTGCAATAAATCCTTACTGGGTCACAGGCAAATTGGTAAATCATCAATCATGATTTTTGAAGGTCAGTCATGACTGATTATTGTTAATCATCAAATGTTACCATACGATCATCAAAGGAGGTCATGATCTAAGATTGTCATCTAGATCATGATTTAATCATCAAACATGAACTTTCAAATCGCTAACTGATGATTATTGATCATTTTTGTAAGCTTAAATCAGCATGATGGTTGTTGATCTGTGGATGATCAAGTGATGATCATTGGTGATTATATTAGTTCAGTATTATAAGACTGTAAGTCACAGAAGTAATACTTGAAGTTTTTTTGTTAATTATGAAAATATGAATGTCACATATCAGCAAAGACAGATTAATTATGAATTATAATGTAAATCATGTGAAGTCAAGCTTTAATTCCATTGGGAAAAGTACATGCAATGTCTGGTATAGGACACATATTTGTATACCTAATTTGCATATTTCAGCAGCACAGTTTATGGGACAAAACAATGGTAATTTTGTTTATTAAATTAATTTTGCATTGACAGTATTAGTTTGCAGACTATTAGGAAAGGTTTGGAGCACAAACCAAGTACTTTTAGGAACTCACCACAATCATAAAAGGAACCACTTAATGGGGATACATAAACCAATGTGAGCCTTTCTAAGTCCAGTCAGATGTGAGGTATCAGCATAAGCATAACTAAAAGCGGTGGGCTTTTAGAGAAAGGGTATCATAACTGATTATTGCAGTAAAGATGTCTAAATACAAAATAAATTACCCAAATTCCAAAAGTATGGAAAAAATATAAATAGAATTTTTAAATTTATTTCTGTAATCTTGACCATGGGCAATCATGAAAATTCATGATGATATGAGATCATCATTAATCATAATCACCATCTCCATAACTTCATGTTTTTTGATTGGCAGCCATTTAACACTGATGGTTAATTATTGTTAATGATGATTGCAATGATGTTTTTTGAAGCCTAAACATGATCTCTGAACATAACTGGATAATGATCATTCATGATACAGCATTAAAAAATCATCATCTTTTCAGCTGGGTGATAAAGACAGAAATGTAGAAGACAGGAATTTTGACACCACTGGTGTTGAAGTGGGCAAGCAGGAGAAAGCAACTGAAGGGGAATTACACCAAAAGCCAGCAGCACCAGGTTTCCAGCAAGTGGGTAGGAGGCAGGGAGCCATTGGAGCTGCATTGCTTTGTAACTTGGCAGTACTGATCTTCAAGCAAGAGGAGACAGGGGAAGAAATCCCCAGGAGGGTTGCAGTGGTAGGTTAGCACTGGGTTGGTGAGAGGGAGCCATGGAAGGATAAAACAGATTGTATTAAAAAGATAACCATTAAAATCTTCCATTTCATGACAGAACTGCTTTGCATCACCTTGCCTGTGCATCTACCAAACTACCACAGGCTGCCTTTTTCTGGGCATTCTTTCAGGTCAGCTGGGTTTCATTTTGGGGCTCATTTGAGTTGCCACAGAATTTAAATCCCATTACAGAAACACTGCAGAAATGTTTATAGTCTGGCTGCAGCAAACATGAGGTCCTACTGCAGAAGGTCCACTGTGCCATAGGGTACATGGGGCTCTGCTTACCTGTTTTCAAAAACAAATAAATATCAGATATGAGAAATTACTGAACCATCTCACATGCTCTGAAAAGTTATTGAGTGACAAATCAGTACAACACAGACTATCTTCTACTACAGAACCAATATCCTCACTCACTGTTAGTCTAGTCTCCATGCTGAGATACAGGCAATTCACCACCACAACTTCCCTACTCCACCACAAACCATACTCTGTTCAGCATCAACCATGTGCCTATCACAACTGTAATATTTGGTGCTCTAGCCAAAGCAGCCAACATTATTGACTAATCTCTACTCCTACGCAAGAAGGATGTCACAGGTATTAGTTGCCTACCTCTGTGCTAGCTCTAGTTCTATTTACCTAACAGCAGTAAATGTCAGCTCAGTGTGCCTATCCCAGTTAATAAATGTTTAAATAAATAAAATAAAAATGGTTGAGGATCGATGGCACATCTTCTAAATTGTTTCTTGTCACTATGGGCATCTCTCAAGGTTCTGTGCTAGGGCCACTGCTGTTTACTGTATTCAAAAATGACCCTCTGTCATGAATCTACAAATACTGCATTCACATGTATGCAGACAAGATAATACGATCACCTTCTCATCCTGCCCAAAGACTATGGCTATTGCTGCCAGCTTCCCATTCAATTTCAACACTCTGCAGCAGAAGTTCATTGTGAACAGACAGAATGTATATTAAAAAAAAAGACTGCCATCATGTTTCTTTTTGTTCAATGCCTATGTGTTACTCACGCCTAAACATCCATACACTACATGACACTGTACATTGATTATATTCTCCAGTACAAATAGTGTACCTCGGTCTAACCCATGAGCAGCATCTCATTTACTGTACCCAAATTGACTAGCAAACCTCACCAACTACTGTACACTAAACCGAAACATCCTGTTGAGTCAAGGTCTACCTCTCTTTTACAGCAATGAGGTGTATAGTTGATCAGATGATCCTTCCTTCCCTTATCTATGGAAATGTTGTATTGGGAATTGAATCTGAAGCATAAGTACAAAAGCTGAACAAGCTGTAGACTTCCGTTTGTCACAATGTATTATGCTGTTCTCCCTGTTCTCACCACAGTTCCATGTCCTAACAGCTGGGTTTGCCCTCCCCTGACAAAAAGTGCACTCTTCACACAACACTCCTTTGTGCTAAATGTTGGCTCATCAAACTGCCGCACTACCTCAATGGTCTTTTGATTCCAGCTAAAGTTTCACATACCTGCTAAGGTCCATTTAACCACACAGACTGTAGACCCCCAACTAAGTGTAGGATGATGGTAGGCCATGCTGTTTTCCAACAGCCAATCCATATCTGAAAGAACCTCACACAAGGCACCATTGACCCCAGTAGCATCTAAGACTCTAAACAAAATCCTTAGTCTTATGTTCACCTCTTCTTTCTTTGCCACTGGTAACCTCCAGCCCACAACACTCATAGCTTTGGTTCCATCCCAACTCTATACCTGGCTGCAGCTTATGCATTTTTCCTAGCCATATTGTATATATATTGTATGCTGGTATTTATTGGATTGCTTTAGGATCTTGTGAGGACTCATAGGCACAGATGTAAAAGGGGGTTAAATCTTTTCTGTCTGGCAGGGTGCAGGAGGAAGCACTGGGAAATGTTTCCTTACACCCTGCTGCTCTTGAATCTGGAGTGCCTAAAGGCATGATCCTATCATCTGTATCATTCCTGGTGCATATTCTGCCTCTGGGGATGGTCTTTTGACTATACAGTGCAATTTTACTACTACAGTATGATGACGCCACCCAGCTATTTTGTCGGCTGTACACATTTATGACCTCATGCTTATTTTATCATTGCCTCCTAATCTATACTTACTATGTACTACACATGCTCATCCAGTTTTTGCAATTGCTATTACATGACTGTTGCATTAGTTAATTCCATTTATTGCAAAGCAGACATCTTGGTATCAGATGCTCCAAGCTGAATAAAAAAATACACATAAAAATATATTGGACACTATAATTACTCATAACTTCATAAAGCTTGATACCCCAGGACCACACTGCTCTCCAACAGTTTTGTGTGAGGCTAGTGCTTCATCAAGCAGCACCAGCCTCCACCCAATGACTTATATTAAGCAAAATTTGCATAGATATTTAGATTAAATCAATTAATTAAGTATGAAGTAATTGAAAGCAAGGTGCAGTAAGCTGTTGATGCAGTGCAAACAAACACTAGTTATGTAAAATAGGGATAATATTAAAATGCTGCTACTGCTGTACATTTAAAAATACTCAAATAAGGAGAATTAAATAGTAAATATATAAAATACAAAAGCTATTTTGTACAAAACCAGCTATGCCCTTAAAAATATAGTAGCAAGCCATATTATGCATAAATGAGGAGTTGATTTTGAGTGAAGAGTCCATTCTTATATGTTTTTCTCATAAAAATTCAGACAGTGTTTACATTAGTTATCCACATTGGGCACTATTCATGAATGTGTGGTGTGGCTATGCTCCGTGCATAGTGTGTAGCCACTCCACACCCATTGTGCCCCCTGCGCTGGATGCACAATATGGGGCTCGCAGTCCCTATGCACCTGATCCCCAGCTACGCACACAGAGACATTGCAGGGGTGGGTGGGAGGTATGCCAGGGTGTACCGGCACTAGGCGCTATTCACAATGGCATATTGTGGGACTTGTAGAGGTGCACAGCAGGGTGACGGGTATGTCATGGTGGAACATGACATAATCGCATTACACACCCTGCCCTACAGACATAGGACACCTGGATGGCCCTTGCAGCAGACTGGTAGCCCCCCAAATGTAACCAGACCCCATGCTGGTAGGGCAACTCCCACTCCACCGCTGCCCCGGCACCATTGTCGCTAGGCAGCCCACCCACAGGACCACCACATCCTGTACCATGCATGCAGACCCCCCCCACCATCCACACACCACACACCCATCATCCCCATCCCAGTGTAACACGGGATGTACCTCCACCACACACATGGATAAGCAGTCCATCAGGACTCACCAGGTTAAGAGCTACTGTAGCCCAATATGCCTGCCCTGATGCTACCCATGCTGAATGGGTAACATCAGGGCTACCCACTACCACTACTACAGCTCCCTGGTGTGGACACCCCCAATCTCAGCACCCTAGTGTTGACAGTGTTGGAGGCCCTCCACCCACAGAGGCACCCACATCCCCCCTGCCCAGTTCCAGCACGGTGGTGCCACAGCCCAGGACAGTAGGTGGCACAACCTACCTCACACCTCTGCAACCACTGGCCATCCAGCTGATGCAGGGAGCACACTGATATAAATGGGATGCACTCTTCCAGCAGCACTTGGACAGCCAGCAGATGAGGTGATGTGAGGAGGGCTGTGCCACTGGCTGTGCTGAGCCATGGCACTGTTGGTCCTGTATGGGGTTGGGTTTGGGGTTGGGGGGTGGTCAGTGCTGCGGGTGGTTGGGGGTGTCCACTGGGGCCAGGAATATGTGCACTGGGGCAGGTGCTGGAAGGGGATGCCTTCCCTATGGTCGCTACTGTGACAATGCTACAGGGAGGGGGCTTACAACATGGGGGCGTATGTTGCCACTACAGAGACGGATGACATCTGTGATGGGATGGAGGGGTCTACTTCAGCACATTCAGGTATGGGCAGCCAGGTTATGGAGCGTGGGGTGCTGAACAACCATGGGGTTGGGGAAGCCATTCTTCATGTGGTGGGTCAGACGTGTGTTGGTGGCTGCAGAGCCACAGGGGCTCAACAAGGGGGACCTTGGCCATCAGGGTATTGCCACATGGGTCCAGGTGCCTGAGCAGGGTGCTCTTCATTTATCCAGACCCACGCCCACCTCATAAGTAATACATTGAGAGACCCAGGATGGGCATCCCATTGGATGTCCACCTGGGTCTGCAACACTGCCACTGGCTGCTCTGCAGAGTCCTGTGTGCCGGGGTGGTGCCATGAACTGGTGGTGGCCATTGGTGAATACTGGTGGCAGGCACCAGTCCACAGGTGCAGATCTACATGGACAGGATACATGCCCTGGTGCATATTTCCTGCCCAGTCATGCATAGCTGCAACAGTTATTTAACAAGCATTTGTCAATGCCAAATGTTTGAGGCTTTGGAAGATGTCTGCTCCTTCACCTTGTTTATGTCCTTGAGGTACTCGGACATTTTGTGCCCTGTGCCAGACCACCCATCTTGTTAATCAGCCTTTTATGTTGGTCAGTGTCAAAGGCTTTCCTGAAATCAAGATAGGCAACGTCCACTGCCCCTCCCTGATTTACCTCCTTAGGCATTATGGTTTTCAGTTCTAGTGCCAACCACCACCCTCACCCTGTAGAGAGTGACAGGCATTGGGGGGTATCTTTGGTTCATCAGCCATAACACTCATACCATTCTACCTCACTCTACCCTGCAAACACCTACAGGAATCATGGTGTGCCTTGGGGTCTTTGGCCATTATGCTTACCCCATTCCATAAGGAAATAAGCTGAGATGGGTGCAGCATAGGAGAATGGGGTGAACATTAATGCTAAAGACCCCAAGGCACACCTTGATGACTGTCACTGGCTGCAGGGGTGGTGGGGTAGAATGTCATGAGCATTATGGCCAATGACCGCAAGGAACACCCCCACCTTAAGTCAGTCTCTACAGGGTGGGTGGCAGGGCATTAAGGTTTGAAACCTAATGCCCCAGGCATTTGTTAGTATTTTCACTTCAAATTTTTCAACATGGGCTTTTTGGGACCCCACCTCATGAACAGTGGTGCTATCATTTCGTTACTCAATCCTGAAAGGTGATTTTGCACAGCAACCAAGTCATTTGATGCCACAGGTGTCAAAACACATTTCGGGCAGGATGTGAAAAAATTACAGCTGTACTGTTCATGAGGAGGTGTGGTAAAATGGCAATGTTGAAAATCTGGTGTGAAAATGTGAACAATCTGTGAAATTAAGTGCGTGCAAAGAAACTTCACAATGCACACCTGTAACGCAATCATTTTTGGGAATGTTTTCACCAGATTTTCAACATGGGCATTTTTTGGACCTCTCCTCATGAACAGTTGCACTGTAATTTTATTAATCTGTCCCAAAAGTTGATTTCCCACAGTGACTGTGCCATTCTGTGCCACAGGTGTGAAAGCAGATTTTGGGTAGGATGTGAAAAATAAATGACAGCTTAACTGTTCATAAGGAAGTGTGAACAAATAACAATGTGGAAAATCTGGAGTGAAAATATAGAAAATTGTCAAAGTTATGAGTGTGTATAGAAACTGTGCTGTGTACACTCATAACGTAGTCATTTTTTGGATTTTTTTT
Organism: Neoceratodus forsteri; assembly: GCA_016271365.2. Taxonomy (NCBI): domain Eukaryota; kingdom Metazoa; phylum Chordata; order Ceratodontiformes; family Ceratodontidae; genus Neoceratodus; species Neoceratodus forsteri. The sequence continues at coordinate 1,090,129,866 of CM057450.1, forward strand.
CACCAAATTTGCAACATGGGCTTTTCGGGACCTCACCTCATGAACAGTGGCACTGTCATTTCATTAATCTGTCCCAAAAGTCGATTCTGCTCAGTGACCACAAAATCACCTTTTGGGACTGAGTAATGAAATGACAGTGACATGTTCACAAGGTGGGGTCCCAAGAACCCCATGTTGAAAATTTGGGGCCAAACTTGGGTAAGATATGAACCTAAGTTGAAACCTCCCATTGACTCCCATTATATGGCTTACCTTGAAATCTTCAGTTTGCTGGTCACCTCTAAAGGGCGCAGATGTGTCCCACTAACTAAAGATCGCTGCTTCTGACCTCCGGAGGTAAGTATAGGGTGGGGGGTGTAGGGAGGTGTGTGCTCAGTAGAAGGGTGACTGGGGAGATGATGGTGGAACATTTTCTTTTTTTACAGGGAGAAAAAAGCAATAAAATATGTTTTTCTCTGTTTTACAGGTACAAAAAAATATATATTTAGGCACACTGGGGTGGGCTCCCAGTGTGCCACAATAGGGGGAGTATGCTGACACAGGGATTGGGCAACCGATGTCAGCAAAAAATAAAATTAAATACATTAAGGCACACTGGGATGGGCTCCCAGTGTGCCACAATAGTGTGTGTGTGGGGGGGCATGCTGACACAGGGATTGGGCACCCCGATGTCAGCAAATATTAACGATGGATTTTGAGGGGAAGGGGGATCATCCAACACTGGGAGTGGGCATCCCAGTGTCAGAAAAAAATAAATAATTACTTTGGCACATGGGGGTGGGTCCCAGTGTGCCAGCTCAATTGGGGAGGGGGATACATGCCGACACAGGGATTGGGTACCCCGATGTCAGCTTTCTGTGGAGTGTGTGGTAGGCAGCAGGAGCTGCTGCTCACTCATTTCTTTATTGAAATATTTCACCAGGAAAGGCACACCGAGGAAACAAGTTGTTCATGAAGCAAGACCCAGGGACAGAGTGCTCGGTGACAGGAGCCGACTTGGTTGCAAGACATGGGGGAAGGTGCTGCAATGACAAAACTCTTCATGATTGCAGTGGCAGATTTCATTTAACTCCTTGGATCTCTTTGAAGCTGCTGTTATCAGCAGCTTCCCCATTGATTGGTGGCTGTGGGACATGCCCAGTAAAGCATCCATTGCATTGGGTGGTAGTGACACACCTCTCATTTCCCGTTATTGTCCCAAACTGTTTGGTGCTCAAGCGCAACAAATGCAAAAAGCCTCCTTTTGTTACTATACATTATTGTTGTGGTTTGGACTTGATTACTTACTCACTCACTGCCTTCTTCTGTAGTTTGTATATGTACTGTTTGATTCTCGTAGTGTGTAGTTTTTTTAAAATATTAGCAGTATTTTCATAATATGCCCCTTTTTAAGGTTGCTTTGCATAAGCCAGCAGACATCTTGTGGGTGCTTGAGAGAAGAGCTACCAGAAAGAAGTTAGGAAAATTGTGCAGTGAACTGTAGACTGCTTTGGAGTATCCCTGTGCCATTGCCTGCCTACCCAGGGATATCCCCTTATAGATTGCATGTATTAAGCCTTATATGTTATCTCCATCAGTGGGCTGTTGTGCACATGGGGTGTTGCATGGGCAAAGTTGGTTCAAAGTTAGGAATTATGCACTATATGTAGTGGAGTGATGTTCGTGACTTGGAACCAACTTTGTATGGTGAAATGCTTTTTTTCTTAAAAAATTAAAAAAAAAACAAGTGAAACAACCCCCACAAATGTATACCATTTATCCAACAACCTCCACAACTGATGGTTAAATAGATACCCCCATCCAGCAAAGTTTGCTTTAAAATCAAAATCAAATCAATAGTGTCCATTAGTAAATTAAATCACTCTTCCCCTATCCCTGTTGAACTGCCAAAACACCAATCCCACCCCTAGCCACTCGACCCAGTGAAATACATGAATACCCTTCATCCCCACTCTCTAACACCCACCACCTTACCTCCCCACACTCACCCAAAGGATTTGTTTTTAGTGTAGTTGTGACCTGTAAAAGACAAAACTATTTCCTGCTGTGGCAAACAACTGAGTTCATTCCTCAATGAATGAATCAGTGATAACAGGAACAAATAGTAACATTGGATTGGTCACTGCAGTCTAGGGGCAGGATTCACAAAGAAAGCTGAAATTCCAGCAGCTGTGGGAAAAAGGCTTGCTGTAGTGCAGAAATGCAGTTGCACTGTATTCTCAAAGAAAACCAGTGCAGCTGCAGAGTTCTGCAAAAAATGCCACAGGTGCGGCAATTTAGCTGTTGCAGAACTTGCGCAAGTGCTGCAAATCCACAGCTGTGGCAAAGGCTGAGAAGGCACAGCAATAGGAAACCACAGTAGCTGAAGCAGCAGACTGTAACAGTGTTGCTATAATATGAAGCTGACAGCACACACAGAGACCTGCAACCAGTCCCCAACTGGGACCACAGCAGCACCACAGGTACCAGTGATACCTTGGCACCACAGTGGCCGACTGTCCCTGCTGGTAGTCCCTCCCTGGAGTGTTCCTGTGGCCTACTGGGGTAGCACTCACTGCTGGCTGGTCATGCTCTACTGCCTGTGGGGCTCTGTCATGGGCTGCACTGGGTCTAGTGGTTGTTGCCTGTTGCTATATCATGGCAATGTGTGCTTTTGGTGCTGTAACATCAGCCACTGCTATACTTTCTGAGATGCTATTACCTGTGGTTCACCTCCACCTTAATTGATTCCAATTGCTGGGGCACTACTGCAGTGTGCTGATGGAGAGTTACACCTCATTCCACTGTGTATAACATTCTTTCCGCAATTGTGGAAAAAAAACTGGCTGTGAATAGCCTTTCAGGGGCTGTGCCTTACTTATCTCACACCTTTTTGTCCTCAGTGACTTCCACAGCTGCACTTTCTTCCACTGTCCATAGTGTTTTTTTCCGCAGCTGTGGAGGTTTTTGTGAATAGCACTTGGAGCAATCTCCCCTTTTTTTCCCTAGCCAAGGAATATTTGGGGACTTAGAAAAGGTTTTGCACCTTCTGAAGGCTTTGAGAATCCTGCCCCAGGGGTGTGTGAATTCCTTAATTCGAATATTTGTATTCAGGACTCCAGACATTCATTATTCATTATTTTTCATTCGTTATTGAACCTAAATATAGTAAGTGTTTTTTTTTTTAAATAAGAATTGTAACACTGTTAAAGTCCACCACATCCCTCCCTTAATTTATTTTTTTTAAATATAGCTATTTGGTCCCCGTCGCCTCCTCCCACCAACTGGCAATGGGGATATATAGTTACCTTTTTACTGGTTTTCTCCCCTGACCCCCCTGAGACCCCAACACATGGCTGTGCAAGTGTGTGGAGGTGTGCTACACGCCCCATGGCACCAGCTCAGCCCCTTACACCTCCTGTAACTATTTGCCACCCCCTCTCTGCCTACGCTACCCACTCCAACTGGTGGGCATGGAACTACGGGGGGTGCCAACCCACCCTCACCCCTTGGTAGAGGAGTGCTGCCGATCAGCATGTGCAATCCTGCTCTGCTCTCCCCCAAGCTGGCACCCCTATTATCTGAGGTCATTCCCAAGACAGGTCACTGGCATAGCACGAGGTAAGGCGTTCAGTGCCTCAGCACCATAGGGCCCACTTCCTTTCTTTTTGAAGTGCAATAGTTAATTTTGCCATCAACACCCCTAACAGCTTTTCAGCAGCTTAAAAAGGTAACAAACTACTGCAGTGGTCAGTGGTCAGGTGACAGATGGTCATCATAGATTGACCAAAAGGCTGTAGATGAGATGATATCTTGTGTCTTGTCTAAGGCAACTGAAATGGCACTGGTGAAAGTGTATTGTATGTGCACCCTGGAAGAAAGGAGATTGAGAAATGCCATGACAGAAACCTATACAAGTACCTCACAGGGATGAAGAGGGCACATAAGGGGAGTCTCTTTCAAATGAGAAACAATACAGTACCAGGGGCAATGGAGGCATGTGATGAAGCTAAAGGGGCAGTTCAAGACAGATGTGAAGAAATATTTATTCATAGAAGGCATGGTAGATGCCTGTCACAGGCTGCCAGCATAAGTGTTGGTGATGAAAACAATGTGGGGCTTCAAACATGCATGAGATAGGCATAGGGGTGTATTTAAAAACAGGCACGGAGGCAGCAGGGTTACTTTATGGTTTGCAGAAGAGATTACTAAGCCAGGGACAGACAATCTGGGCAGACTGTGTGGATCAAGCGGTCCTTTTCTACCAACAGATAATTAATAACATTAAGTGCACAATAGTAAGTGCACTAAAACAAGATACTGTGTTTAAATGTTTCTAGTTTAAGAAGGGCCTCATGGTGGTCCTGCAGTTTTATGCCAGGGAGCAGAGAGTTACCCATTAAATTAAATATTTAACATGATAGAAAAAAGAAAGGGTGAGCTAAAAAAAGTAACATTACACTGTCATAACATTAGGCAAATTGAGATCAGTACTAACATACTAACATACTATTTGCCAGCAGATTAGGCCTTATGGTCTATCAAGTCTGCTCGAACCTAGATCCTTAGTTGGGTGCCGAGACCCTCCCATCCCTTGTGCTCCAGAAACCCCTATCATCCATCCCCACCCCCCCGGTACAGGCCATCATCTGATACATCCACTTTCTGTGTCTGTCCCACCCTTTCTTAAAGTTCTCCACTGTGGATCTCTGAACCAGCTCACCAGGCAGAGCATTCCAAGGGTCCACCACCCTCTCAGTGAAAAACCTCCTCCTCTTTTCCCCCCTCACCCTTCCACCTTCCAACTTCAAACCATGCCCTCTGGTGATGCCTCCCTGCTTTAGTCTAAAGATCCCCTCCATGTTTACCCTATTTATTCCCTTGAGGTACTTGAAGACCTCAATCATGTCCCCCCTGTCTCTCCTCTCCTCCAATGAAAACAGGCAGAGCTCCTCAAGTCTGTCCTCGTAAGTCAAATCCCCTAGCCCTCGTATCATCTTTGTTGCCCTCCTCTGTACCCTCTCCAGGAGCTGTATGTCCCTCTTCAAGTGTGGTCTCCAGTACTGTACACAGTACTCAAGGTGTGGTCTAACCAGTCCACCAGTCTACTGTGCCACCACTTCTGTGTGGACAGATCACATTTGTAGGCAACTACTGATTAGTTTAGCTTAATGAACGCTAGCTGTTCAATATTTTGAGGGTCCAGCTTGGAATGGTGTGGGTCAACAGCATCACCAGCAGTGCTAAACATCCTCTCGGATGTCATACTTGTAGTAGGGCAGCTTAGGTATTTTAAAGCAGGTTGTGCCAGGGGAGGAGAGGAGCTCATTTTCTGAAACCAGTAGCCCAGTGGAACAACTTAAAATGTCCCAATTGATTCTGCAAAGTAGCCATTTAGTAAATTTTCTGCAGAGAGAGGCTAAGACAGTAAGCATTTGTGTTGCTGTTGATACAATGATGTGCTGAGTAATACACAGTCAGTCTCCTCTGCATTGCCACTATGCTATTTCCCCATCTCCACCAGTACCATCCAATTCCAAACCACCACATGCTTGTTTCTCTCCTTCAGGAACCTGAACTGGAGCATCTTCTTCTCTTTCCAAGTGTCTCACTGTCTGCACAGCACTATTTAACTTTTCACTCAGCTGTTGCCTAAAGTGAGTCAGCCTGTGGCTGTCCATGGCTATATGAAGGATCTTGCATTTGAACCTAGGGCCCAACATGGTAGCAAATACATGATGATAGTTATCCATGACTGTGGCGAATCTTACATCAAGTTCTGCATCAAGATGAATAACAAGCTCAGCGACCTCTTGTGTACTAATTGTATTGTCAGCCAAAAACTATTGTAACAATCTTTTGACAATATGCACAGCTAGGATAACCTGACTAAATAAGACTGTGGTAGCACTTTTTTCATGTATACTCCTCTCAAATGGTGCAAGAACCTTCATTATGTCCTCAAGAACTAACCAATCATGATGTCCTAGGACCCTTCCAATGTTTGCCTCCAGTGGCGTAGATTGCCGGGAGATGGGGAGCAAGTTCCCCCAAGAGAAATATTACTGTAATCAGGACTTTTAAGCTCCATTTTATTTATATTTTTTTTACCAACTTGTGTGGACCGTGGATCAGGAAGACCTGGCTCGCGCCGGTGTGTACAAAACATATGCTCTTGGTGCTGACTGCTCGGTGTGGTCATTCCTGATTGGCTGCACACGATGTGTAGCAGCCTATCATGATTCACCAAGCAGTATGCTGATTTAGCGCGAGTTGGCAGGAGAAGCAGAACGGTCTTAGCCGTCAATTCTTCTGTAGTCTTCGAGTGACTGTGAGGAAGGCTGAGGAGGGATTCAGGTAGAGTCAACCCCTAGTTCCAGAAGTTCCTCAACATCTCCCAAAGTTGAAGTTTGCGAGCAGGCGAGTATGACCCGACGACCGACAGTAATTTACAGTATTGCTTTTTAGTCTGTAATATGTAGGTCAGCTACTTGTTCGATCTCCACAAGTTTTCTAACCCGGCCTAATGTGGTGGGTTTTTCTTCATGCATGGCAGAGACTGAGGGATCAGATTACACACAAGGAGGGAGATCTGACAAAAGTGCATGTCTGATTTGAAATTATAGGATCTAGTTTTGTCACCCCGGTTGTTTCCTTTTAAGTGAGGAGGAGATGTGGAAGAGTACTGGTAGCCCCCACCTTCTATCTGTCTAAATGTTAAAAGACTACTGCAGTAGCACCCTTCTTTCCCTGTCCTGAATCCAGGCAGGCCACCAGGAAAAAAAAGGACCTTTCTGTTTACTTCTTTTCTGTTTCTTCTAAAGCTACAGTACTCGACCCCCCCTCCCCCCCAGTCTATAGCGGAAACAAACGTGGTTAAGAAAATGTAGAACAGGCTAAGCACCTGTATTTGCTGTACCTGTTCAACGTTGCCCCTTTGTGTTCAGAAATGCTTAACATAGCATGAAAGTACAGGTTAAACTGCAGTATAAGGTGCCTCGGTATTCGGGTTAGAATGCGCCAATAAACCCGCAACACTTGGGCGATAATACGCTATGCGGCCACAATTCCCCCTCGCACTAGAGAGAAGTCAAGGACACAATCCCAGAGAAAGATGAGATTAGGTAGAGTACCATTTATTATTTGTTTTAACAGGCTTTGAGCAGTTGTAGACCGGGAAAATATTGTTCTGGTTTGGGTCTCCGGTCACCCAATCCTGACGGGTTTTATTTCTGTGTCCCTCATGTCCTTAAAAGAACCTTCTGCATAAACAGAAATGAGTAATTCTAAATATAAACATAATGTGCATTTTGGTTAGACTAACATTCATGTATGTACATGCATTTACAGCCCTATTGTACCACATCAGCACAAGCAACAGTTTTAGTTTAGAAGGACTAGCCGTGGCTGTAAGCGTTCTAAAACTAGTCTCCTGTGCTGCACAACAGTTCCCTGAACACTCAAACAATATGCATAATGCAGTATAATAGTTTTGAATTATGAAACATTTTCATGCAGCTGTAATGAACTATGTGCACTCTAGTGGATTTATTGTTTAGTTTTGCATGAATTATGGTGTGGCTTACCCTTTATTTTTCCTGACTCTTATAGTGCATTCATGCAGCTTTCTGCCCTTGCTTGTGCTACTGTTCTCTAGGAGCCAGCCGGCCCTTCCTTGCCCATTGAAATACAGCGAATAGATGAAGAGAGGAGCTAAAGTGAACATGTAACTGTTTCTGGTATTAAAATTGAGTTATTATGTATTTTAAGAATGTATGTGTTTGTTAAAACACAATGAGACAGATGTCCTGCATGGAACATGAGATATTTTTTTAATTTAAAAGGTTTTCTGTCCTTTTGATGTTGGAAGGCGGAGTTTGCAGAGAATATACAAATTAAATGCTGGACCACTTTTGTCCAGAATCTGCTGCTCTGGACTGTGTAAATTAAAATGAAATCCTAGTACCAGTGATATTCAACTAACAGCACATGTGGGTTTGGTGTGGTTTAACTTGGCAGTCAGAGATGTTATTCTGTATGAATGTAGTTCTTAGGAAAATCAGACAGCTTTGGAACTCTGTGATTATAGACACTCTGTTAGCAGTATATTGCAAGTTAATTTGAATGGGTGCAATTGGAATTATAGTTATCTTTGCACTGCACTTTTGCTAAGCTGCAAAAGTTTCAAAATTAGTATACAAAAAACAGTATGAAACATTTGCAACAAAACCTGGTAAACATGCATAACCTGGTTTTGTATTACTTTATAAAATCAAATTTCTTTTATTCCAGCATAAACTAAGTTTTAAAGCAAGTCTTAAACTAGAGTATTATAACCAATGAACTACAGGCTTCGCTCTTTTGCTAATTATTCACAACATAATAAATAAAGAAAACAAAGTATGAAGTTTAATTCAGAAGGGCTGATGCTGGGAAAGTTTATTTCTATTTCTTTCTGATTTGCCCAATCCATAAAGACATTTATTGCCCACCGGGTTTGTTTTTCTGTGGCAATTTCATGTTGTTCCTTCTCTAACTGAAGCATTTCCTGTGTGGTGATTTCTTCGTGACGTTGTCTTTTCTTCCCTACAGGATTGGCTGCTGTGTCTAAGGTGGAGAGAGGCCCCGAGTTCAAGTTGGTGGCTGCGAACACTCGAGGTGATGTAGTTGGCTGCAGGGATGACTGGAAACTCGGGGTTTCGGACGGTGGGACCGGAGCACTGTACGGTATTGTTGTATTTGGCTGAGGTACATTTACTTCCTGAGATAATATGTGATCGTTTTGAAGGCTTTCGAATATTTTATCGAGTTCAGTTTGGTCGATGAGGTCAAACGAGGCATCCGTATTTTTTTAAAACTTTTTTACTATGCGAGGTGTGCTAGTTACTGTTAGCGAGAGGAAAGATGGTGGTTTTGCGATGTTGGGGGGCTCGGACTGATATTCTATTATAGTAGCGCGAGGATGTGGCAGGCTGGCACCTTTGTCAGTGATTAGCATAGGATTTACAACAGGGCTGAGGTGCCAGTCTGCTTCTGTGATTGGCTGGTGATTTATGTATATGGTATAATAACTGATACATTGAATAGCAAAGAAACATAACAATAATAGTGACCACCCCCAATGGCAACACTCATGAAAATTAGCCCACATCCTCACTGGTCCCATTATCCCTAAAGAGACTACCTGGGTACTCAGATTAAGGTGCCAACCTGGCAATTGCCATGGATTGGCCGGCATCCGTGCACTTAACTTTAACAGTGATACATTTCTTTAATTGTATGTGAGTCCTCAGCTCAGGGCAGGCCCTGCACTTTCTCATGGTTCTGAAGTTCACAACACATAATCTTGAGTAGAATCAGCAGATGCCAGTTGTCACTGGTGATGGATGCCAGTTGTCACTGGTGATGCTGGGGCCTTGGATGGCAATGCTGGTGGTTGTAGTGACTGATGGAGGTTGCAGGCTCTTGCAGCTTTTCACTTTCATGCAGTTCCTCTGTGATTGCTGCATTAGGCCAGTCTCAGAGACCAGGGCCACATGCCTGCCCCACACATCAAGGCTTCTAGTTCTCAGGGGCCAATGTTCAGTATCACATAGCAGTAACAATACTGGGCTAACTCCCCAGATCACCCTGGTTGGCATAGAGCTTCTCCCCAGATATGGGTTCAAACAGTCTCACCTTTCTGTGGGCAGCAGTCAGAGTTTTGTGGCAAATCTGATACACTTTCTAGCCAACAGTGCATACAGTCTCTGGGCAGAACTCCACACTCTTTGGCAGTGACCTTTAATACTTTCTGGCTCTCCAGGCTGGAAGGTAGGCTTCTCCTGATGCTGTTCTCTGTCACTAGAACACACTTTGAGCTCTGAATAATCAGTCCCAGCTCCCGTAATGGCTAGGGGCTATACTGCCAGATGCCAAACTAGTGCTATTTCTTATGCAGCAAGCAGAAACACAGTCACTAAGCAGTTTGACAATTAAAGCAACAGTATACATATTTACAGTTTACCCATTCAGTTGCTACCTACCTCCCTGTACCCCCCACTACTAGAGATGCAGCGGATTTAAATTTGGCCAGTGAAGTGCCTGCAAAGTAGGCACTTCGCATTGTCACTCTGCTACATGGAGTGGCCAATACAGAAGGCTCACTTTGCCTTGTAATTATTACTTCTCATTGTCATTTCACCTTAATGCGAAGTAAGGCAAAGTGACAACAATATTGGCAGCCCCTCACACACACACACACAGTCACCAGAATTAATGTGCATCCCAAAATGCTACTGTCTTGTGTCCAGAAAATTACCCAGTGCGACGAAGTGAAATGAGAGTATAACAAGAAATGCAAAGTCTCCCAGAATTAATGGTGTCCTGCAAATGCACAGACTGAGTAAGATTGTGCTGCACACTCAAGAGATGCAGATGCAAAGGCACAACAACACCTAACCAGTGCTCACAAGTCACAAATCCAAATGTGGAAAAGAATACCTTTTGCCAGTGTGGGGGGTAGTGCATGGCAGTACCAGTCCACTACCAGAAAAGATACCACAAAGCAGCATAAACAAATTCATGCAGGTGAGGTGGCTAGCAGGTTCACACTGCTGCAATTATTCTGTGGCAAAATAAAAGGTGTCTGATTTGATGGCACGCATCGCACACACACTACAAGTAATGCGTAGCAAATTGAAAACCTTTAGTAATATAACCAAATGTTTTAAACAATCTGAAATTATACACTGCTGCACCACAACAATCAGTAAAAAAATGTCAAGAATTTCTGAAAATATTACTGTTTGTAACTTAAGAGTTATACAAGACAAATATAACAAAAACAGAAAGATTGCCTTTTTCTCCCAGCTAATCACCCTGTTTTGATTTCACCCCCAGCTGCTTAAAATAACCGTGGAGAGAAACTTTGTTAGCTTGCTCTGAAAGAAAATCACAATCAGTTATTAGTTTAGTTTCAGCATTTTGGTATGTTAACCCCTTATGTTCATCTGTTTTTTTGTTGCCACTGTTTCTTCAGGTGTTGTCTTTCTTTCCTGGACTTCTGGTTCTTAAAGCTGTGCTCAAACAAGTCTGAATCAAAATCAGCGAAAAGAAGAGTCCCCACCATCTAAGATTTTCTGGCTGAGCTCTTGTCAACACAGCTGCTGAAACATTAGGATTTACTCCATCTTTGATTATCTCAGTAAACCTGGAAAGTCATTTCAATCACAGGTACAGGTAGCTTGGATACTACCTCCTTCTTCATGGAGCCTTGGCTGTTCACCCCAGGTGGAGATGAGGTGGAGGAGCTTACCCTCAAGCTTCTAGTTTTGTTGGGAGGTATGAGTGGCGGTCAGGCAGTGGAGGGGATCCTGCATTGCATGGCAGCTCTTCGTCTTCAGGTCACAGATCCATTCTCCTTGTTTTCCACTGTCCCTCGAGGACATCAGTACCCAGAGGGATCTATTGATGCATGCATGCTTAGGTGTGCTTTGCACCCAAATCCCATCCTCCCTCCCTGATGTCCCTAGCTGCACTGCCACCCATGTTCATCCAGGTGGCAGCATAGCAGTGGGGATGAGTAGTCTCCCCATAGGAGAACAGTGTCCCGTGGAATGCTCAGTACCCCACCCTCGGAACCCGAACTTGTACCTTAACTTAGGTCACCTATTATAAGGTTGTTTGTTACTGTATTTGTGCTACTGGTTTCTGTTGTGGAGATGTAACAGAGGTTCAGTGACAAATAGAATGGCAAAATTATTTAGTGTTTCTATAGAGTCTAAATCAAAGCTGACATATGGGATGTTTCCTCATTTTTCTTTCTTTTCAGTCAGAAATGTTTTTAGCTGCAGTTCAGTGTCGGCACTGAACAATGTTAAGATAGATCCCTGATTTTGAGTGCTCATGTACTTTTGAAACAGATTTTGTCATATATTTCGTTGTTTCAGATGAATGTCAAGGTTATAAACAAGTTCTCTTGTCAATATAGCCCTTTGTTTGTGAAAGCAGTCAGCCTGGGAGGTGTAACGTATAGCCATTAGCACTTGCTTAACTTAATCTTTTCTACTGCAGCAGAGCTGAGCCTTGATCCCACCTTTTGAAGCAGTAGAAGTGTTATCTTCCTCTTTGATTAGCTGGTAAACATTTTCATTTGTAACAAAATTTAGGCATTCTTAAATGTGTTTTGCTTCCTCAAGGTAAAAGTATAGGCCCCCAAGGTGCAGGAGCACAGTTTGCACCTAGCTAAGGCTGGCCCCTGCTGATAAGGACATGAAAGAGAGACAGCAACAGTGAGCAATGAGCCCCCGATTTCCACTCCTCTCTGTGCACTCTGCCTGGTTATGGGTGGGGGTGTCAGTATCCCAATGATGTGCTTCCCACTGTCACTTGTCCCATGCCCTTTTAAAGCTGTTGACAAAAGACATATTTTCGTGATACCACCCTTTCTGGTAGTTCATTCCACTAGGGACTGTTACCTGTGCCATTGTTTTATATGCAAGCAATAATACCCGAAAGGGTGGGCATCTATTGAAAGTGAACGAAGAAATAGTACACTTAGTGAGATAAGTATCATGTAATGCTAATCTATATGTTTTGTCGCTCCACAGATGTCCATCTGAAGGTCCGGGAGAAGGACTGATGTGGGAGATGTCGGTGTCACCTTGATAATTCAGAATAACCAAAACCTCAGCGATCAACCTATGAAGACAGAAGAGGTCCTTCCAGTCCTACTTGAATGTTCCAAAACTGTCTTAATCTGATTGGCTCACGCAAGTCGAACTTTACATGATTTACAATTACCTGTCATATTGTAGAAGAATGCAGTGTGGTCAATACCAAGAACAGTCAATCAAAAGTTGAAGTAGCCCAGTGTCCACCAAAAATAAGACTTTCAGTACATAACATGGTTGTACACCTGCTTAATTAGCCAATGTTATTTCTGCTAATAAGATGCACCCAAAGTAAAATTTTAATTTGTTTTGTACAATTGTTCAAAAATATGCATGCATTGCCGACCAGTGTTACTAGTGAGTTGTTTGTATAGGCCTCTTGTCTTAAGCTTAAAGAGTCCTTTGACAGTTTCGTTTTACAAGGCCTTCTGTCTTAAATTTAAGAAGGTCCTTGACTGGCCATCCCATCACAGCAAGTATCCTGTTTAAGTTTATGGAGGTCCAACATCCCAAGCATTACTCTCCAGTCTGGATGTTTCATAACCGTCTCCTGCTTGTTTGTGACTTATATGATGATCACTGTTAACTAGGCAGGTAACACAATACTTATATACTGCCCAGTGTTAATCGGTGATGATTTAGTTTGCATCCTGCTGACCACTAATTATATTCGTGATAACAAATGTTCTGTATTTCAAAATGTTTTTTGAGTAATACTTGTTTGTAATGAGGTGTTCAGCTGAATATTTTTATTAATTGATAGATTCATTGCCAGCCACTTGGTACAGTAATCACACTGCAACTGTGACTGAACTATATTTAGAAACAAAGCCAAGATGCTCTAAAAGAACCCCTTGGCCTAAAGAAAAACAGTTTGCTCATATTGTAATATAACAATCAGAAGAGATAGGTTAGGAGCACATACTAGCAGTAAGCATTCAGGAAAGTCAGTAAAGAAAAGGGCTGGCAGGATATATCTATGTTGTTGTAGTCAAACAAATCAATCTCTTCACAGGGAAGTTGTGATGGGAAGATATCGGGAACTCACAATCAAAAATAAGTTGTCTATCTGGTGTTATGGTACATGATATATGAACGAATCTGTCGATAATGGTAATTTGTCTCTGCAGCAACCCTTGAGATGGATGATGTCCCTCGAAATCTGCATCTGAAACTTGATCCATGGTATATCTGAGCATGCCGATTGTTACAAATGTTGATGTACAAAGTCCTTGTAGTTATGTCACATTCTGATATTGAATGTGAAGACTGTAACAACCATGATGAAACACAGGCTGCACAGCCCACTTCCTATACCAAGCACTTGATGATGGTGACATTTCAGTAGATCAGCTAGGCAAATATTCAACAGATCCTGCTCTATATATCAACCAACACATGAGGTACTGATGTAATTAGAGACATATTACAGAAGGGACCATGCCAGCCAGGTTTGCATGACAGTTACTGCTTTGAGAAAGAAAAATGGCAAACGAATGTTTCAGGCGTGAGGGTATTATAACACTTTTAAAACGGAATGAAACACTACAGAGAGTGGTTAATATGTTCTCCTAGGAAATGATGTGATTCTGCTACCCCTGTTGGCTATTTGCAAAACATTCTCGGAAAGAGTTTGAGCCAGCTTTTGCTGATCCAAATTATGGCTTTTCAAACTGGAAAAAAGCAACCAAAAGCTTTATCAAACACGAGCAAGCCACAGTCCACAAAGAGTCAGTCAGAGAGTTACTGATGACCAGATACAGACTTAAAACTGGTAGCACAGTTAACAGAGAGCAGTTGAAGGCTTTCAGTAGACAGGTATGACAGTAAAAGCAGTTGTATTTTCTTCATGGTGGCTTACATAGAGAGAAATTGTAATGTCATGATGTGCTTGCAAGGACTTCTGTCTTAAACTTAACGAGTCCTTTATTTGACAGGTGCAAACCAGTTTACAAGGTATTGTCTTTAAGTCTAAGAATATCCTTGTCATGGCATGTGGTTATAATTCTCTTGTCTTAAATTATTTTTTATCACAGATATTTCAGTCATCGGGTACCACAGTAGAAAGTACAGCTACATAAGAACTTGTCCGAACAGTAGATCTTCTAGAGAGGTTCTTATAGTAGGTGATTCCATATTGGACTGATGCTGGCATTGGATAATGAGGCACCGTGTACTGCGGACCTGGGTATGACTGTGTCGGATATGACAGGGTTTGATACCCATGAACCAGTGGGTATGCCAGGGCAGACGATCTGGCAGGGTGCCCAGCAGGCAGACCTGGAACCAGAGGCCTGACAGGCAGCAGACCCGATGTGGGGCCGGCATCCGTTAAGGGATGTTGCCCAGTGGAGGGAGGGAGGAAGACCTGACAGGGGTGCAGAAAGATCCTTGGCATCGCCCAGGGAAAGAGGGGAGAAATCCCCAGGATCAGGCTGAGGAGACCCAGGGTCCCCAAAGGACATGGCGAAGGCTGTGGGAGCTGGGAACGGTGGACAATAGGGTCCGTTCAGCTCGTCACGCCACATGGTCATTAGGCAGCCCGCAACATCCGTACTTTATCGCATAGTCCGGACGGGCTTTAGGGACCCGGCGTCCAACTTAGCAGACCCATTGCCAGAGTCAGCCACGGTGGGAGCGTGGTCTGCTGGGCAGAACAGGGCGTGGGGACCACCCCTTTATACTGACGTCGCATGATATCGGTCACCTGACGTGGGGGTGGTACCCCGCCAGAGACTGCTAGCTAGAAATTATTACGTGGGGCACTGACACCTGCCGGCATCAGTCCAATACGTAATTACCTCCTGCAAGAGTGCTTTCAAAGTAAGATCTTTAATGTCTGTGTATGATAATCAAAACAACATCTTCAGCATCACACCTGTGGCAACTGGAAAGTTACACCGCCTATTGCAGCAGAGCCAACACCATAATTTAAGACACAACACTTTCACCACATATTCCAGTCTTAATGATGCATCAGCAGCCACTCATTGTTTTGGTGCTGCTGTGCTGCAATGACTCCTATCTTAAGTTTATGGAGTCCTTGTCTTTCACAAGTTCATTTTACAAGGTCTTCTGTCTTAAGCTTAAGAAGAACCTTGACTGAGTAGGTGCTTACAAGTCAGGCTCTTGTGTTAAGTTACAACAGTGCCGGCCTCACAGTCAGATAAACATGATTCCTGCGCTGTCACTGCTTATTACTCATTCCTATTGTACTGACTGATGACTGAGATACAGCAGAACAACTATGTAAGAATTCAAAGCTACCGCTTATAGTAGATCTTTTAGGGATCTTGGCATTAGGTATGCTTTCGCTACAACTGTTCCTCTTCTTGGGGTCCTGTTCATGATTTGGCTTTTTTTTATTTAGTTTGTCCTCTGTCTTTCCTCATATATCTGGGTGTAAGTCTTGTCTGTTTGTCTCCTGTGCCATTCCACTACAGATGTACTGCTGGAAATCTTCGTGGATTACCATTCTAACAATAAAGTTCCCTGGTTGTACCCAATGGGGAATAAGATCCCCTCGAAGATCTACTCTTATGCCTTGCTAAGTGAGCTATTACAAAATGGTTCATACAAACAGCTCAAACATATACCACTGTAGAATTACATCCATTTACCTAACATCTCTCTTGCATTCCCTGTTGTATCATGGTATTAAAAAAAAAAAGTAGCCAGTTTTGTAATTCTGAACAATGTAACTGCACTTCAACATAGAAGGAGGGGGAAGTAGGTGTTACACATCTAATAATTAGGCTGCTCACCATGAAGCAACTTGGAAATAAACTAAAATTGCCATATTTTAACTTATGATGGTGAATGCAGTGACAGATGTTAACAGTGAAAGTTTGCAAGCTACCTAGATCAGCAATAGGTACATTAAACATGCATACATCTGATTTTGTAACATGTTGCATGTCTGTGGAGTGGAGGAGGGCCACAATCAAGCAGATTAGCACAGCTAGTGCAATGTGCTGTGCACTTAACTCAGACTGCACTGTGTCATTGCAACAGCTGTAACTACTGCACTTTTTTTCTGTACAGCATATTTTCATACACTGCTTCCTAAAAGGAAGACAAATACTTATTGGGGTGTTGGGTTAAGGGACAAACATAGTGGCATTTGTAGCTGGGACAGACTATCACAATAGTGACACAATTTGACCATTCACAGACAGTCACTCACACTCTTTCAGTCTATTATTCATCTGCAAGGAACTCAATTCCATTAGCAAAGTCATGTGTATCATGTCATGTCATATCTTTATGGTTCTGGGTTAAGTTTGAATTGTCATATCAAACAAAAACTGTCTGACCTATAGCCTATACACAACCAAAATTACACCCAAACAAGTCTATAATACTTTTTAAAGTTTGTATGTACATGTAGGTGTTACAATTTAACAGTGGCAGATTCAGTAACCCACATTTACAACCTTTCTACTTCAGGTCTAGCAACAGAGAAGTTCTACACAGACTATTGGATATTACATTAGTTCTTGCAAACAGAATCTTCCTTCTGTATAGGGAGCTTCTTTATTCATGTTCGAATTCTCGCCCCTCTAGTAACACCCAGAACGAGGGGAACTTTTCTTGAACTTGCAGTTATTAGCAAAGTATGACAGTGTACAAATAAAACATCTGAGTGAATCTAAAGGAAGTAGAGTTATCTAAGTCCAGATATACAAAATGATTTTATATCCGCTCTTTTCAAGTGTGGTTTTAGACCACATTATCAGTGAAGTGCGTGATTCCAAATACTTTGGGATCATTCTGATTCAACCATTGATATTTCTCATATTGATCAACTTTCATTCTGTGTACGCTTCATTGATCATAACTTTAATATTCAGGAGAGATTCCTACTTTTTAAAAATATTGAGAATTCATCATCAGTGCATCTATTTGAGGTATTAAAAAAAACCTTAACAGACTTGAGACTTGATATGGCCCACCTTCGCTCACAGGCATACGATGGGGCAGCAAACATGTCTGGCTCAGTATCTGGTTTGCAAACCCGTAAAAGAAGTAAACAAACATGCTTTTATATGTATCACTGCTATACAATGCTTAATCTGGTGCATGCAAATAGCTGTAATGTGTGTACAGAGGCAGTTACCTTCTTTGGCTATAGAGAAAGAATACACCTTATCACTTCCAGTCAGCCTCGTCTAGACATATTTAATAAAGCTCAGCATGAACTGAACATTGGCCCTAGGCGACTTCAACGCCTATGTGAGACTAGGTGGTGGCAAATATGAACTGTCAGGGACACTGAAAGATACTTACCCAGCTTTGATATTAGCATTAGAGAATTCCAGCAAAGGAAAGGACAGCTTAAAATGGTGATGCACATGCTCTACTTGAGTTCCTACAAAATTTGAATTTGTACTAATGCTGCACATACAGCTAGAAATTTTACACTCGATTAATAGCCTGTCAGTGTACTTTGAAAGTGAAACAATGGATGTCATCACAGCATCAACCATGGTCACTTCATGTTTGAAACTATTTGAGCAAAATAGAACAATTGATCATTATCATGATCTGATTAACTTGTCAACTAAATTTGCAGAAGACAATGAGGTAGACAGACAAAGTAGGTAGACAAAGGCGCCAAGAAATGTATGCCCGGTGAACAAGCACAAGATGAGCAGACAATGATCCTGCATTGCATTTCAGGACTACTGTATTCTATACAATCTATGATAGAATCACAACAGAAATGCAAGAGAGATTTAATGACTTTCTATAATACAGTTAAATGTTTCGGTTGTTCGTTACCAAGTCATTTTAATGATAGAGAAAGTCTTCTGAACCCACTTCAGCTTACTCAGAGGATATAGACAGTGAGGCAGCACAGCTAGAGTATAAACAGCTTTGTGCTTTATAGAGCTCTTTCCGAGCTCAAACACCATCGACAGTATGTTCAATGTTACGCTAGAAAGATAATGATCCTCCGAATGCATATCCAAACCTAGGAATACTGTATCATATTTTCAGTACAATTTCAGTGTCTACTGCTATGGCTGAATGCACATTTAGCAAACTCCGTATACTAAAAAATTATCTAAGATCTACTATGGCAGAAGAAAGACTGTCATCATTGGCACTTTTAAGCATTGAAAGGGACATTGCTGAGCAGGTTGACTTTTCATCAGTAATTGATGTGTTCAGCAAGAAAAAACACAGAAGAATGATTCTGAATTAAAGGTGCAATAGCCGACAGTGTTGTAATACTACTGAACCTCACTTACAGGATTCAACAAACTTTGACTGCAACAATTAGATATATCCTGTCTGTACATTGTCCATAAGGGTAGAAACAGGATCATTTTTCTTCCCCATTTCATAGCTGCTTCACAAGACTATATCCCTGTTGTCTTGGTAACTTGTTCAATCAGCATGACTATACAGGGAGAAGAACATAGTGGCAAGCACAGTCACTTGTTGAAGTATATTAAGTGTGCAACTGATGTCAAAACATAGATCTTCTTCAGGAGTATCTCAGTCATCAGGTACCACCACCTTAGCAACTTCGCCATCTGTAAATGGGCATCATCACAGAACATTTTCACCATTAAAATGGCTGACATTGTAAAACATCAACACACCACAGAGTTTAACAAATCATAACTCTGGATGTTCACTCAATAGCACATGCTGCTTTTTTGAAGGCCAGTGCTACAATGGCTCTTGTCTTAAGTTTATGGAGTCATTTCACAGAGTCTGTTCACCACATCTATCTGTGCTGCAAAGAGGACTCTTGTGTTAAGCTTATAATGGATTCCTTTAGCAGGTTCAGCTTACAAGGTCTTCTGTCTTAAGTTTAAGCAGATTTTTCTTCCTTGCTTGGTCCGGCCATCACAAATCTCCTGTCTTAAGTTTATGGAGATCCATCCAGCATCAAAAGCATTGCAGTCGATTCGCTGCAAGGAGGACTCTTGTATCAAGCTTAGTAAAGTCCTTTAACAGGTTAACATTACAAGGTCTTCTGTCTTAAGTTTAAGGAGATCCTTGCTTGTGCAGGTGCTTAAAATGTTACTGTTAACCATGGATGCTGGATGTCCATAAACTTATCTATTCCTACCTGTCATTGATTTGTACTGGTTCCTACGATGGTGGTACCTGGTGGTGACAGAGATCCCCTAGATTGAAGATGTACTGTTAGGGTGACTTCTTACATAATTCATATTATAACATTTGATGCACTACCCTTTGTTGAAAACACATCCAGGTATCTTCCACTAATGATATTTGAAGCACAACACCATAGTCACTCTTGTCCTATAACACTATTATGAAATAGAAACATAGAATTTGATGGCAGATAAGGACCGCTTGGCCCAACCAGTCTGCCCATTTCCCTGCCTACTGGATATGCTGCAGATCCTAGTTAACCAGCAGCCTACTTCTTTCTACCCCAACCCCCTAGAATTGCCTTTATGACTGTCCCATGATGCTTGAATTCCACCGCTGTTTTGACCCATGACCTCCTCCAGAAGGTCGCTCCATGCATCCACAACCCTCTCTGTGAAAAATACTCTTAAATTACCTCTGAGCCACCCCTCTATCTTCAAATTGTGACCCTTGTTCTGCACACCTCTTTTTGAAAGATGCTACCCTCTTGGACTTTGTTGAATCCTTGAGGTACTTGAAAGTTTCTATCATGTCCCCTCTCCTCCTTTCCTTGAGGCTATACATATTAAGCTCCTTAAGTCTCTTTCATATGTCTTCCGGTGCAGACCCTGCACCATTTTAGTTGCCCTCCTTGGACAGCTTCCATCCTGTCTATGTCTTGCGAAGACTGGGTCTCCAGAACTGCACACAGTACTCCAGATGAGGTCTGACCAGCTGTCTGTACAGAGGGATAATAACTTCCTGTTTTCTACTGGTGATGCCTCCATGCATCCCAGTATCCCCCGCCCTCCTTGCTGCCTCTCACATTGCTTGCCCACCTTTAGGTCATCTGATATGACTCACCCCAGGTCCCTTTCCATTTTTGTTGTTGTTAGTATCTCACCCCATTGTGTACTCTTCCCCTGCGTTTTTGTTTCCAGGTGCATTATCTTGCACTTCTTTGCATTGAATCTAAGCTGCCATACACTTGACCATTCTCTAACCTTGTCAAGTCCCTTTTCATCCTTTCCACCCCACCTTGTGCATCAACTATGTTGCAGATCTTTGTGTCATCTGCAAAGAGACATACTTTTCCTTCCAGTCCCTCTGCAATGTCGCTTATAAAGGCATTGAAGAGGACCGGTCCTAATACTGAACCCTGTGGTACCCCACTAGTAACCCCCCTTTCTTCAGAGTGGACTCCATTTACTATTACTCTCTGTGTCCTATTCTCCAGCCAATTTTTTACCCAGGCTGTCATCTTGGGACCCACTCCCAGGCTAGCTAACTTGTATATTAATCTTTTGTGTGGGACTGTGTCAAATGCCTTGCTAAAGTCTAGATAGGCCATGTCCACAGCCCCTCCCTGATCTACTACTTTGGGCACCCAGTCAAAGCAATCTATCAGATTTGTCTGGCATGACCTTCCCACTGTGAATCCATGCTGCCTTGGGTCCTGTGCCCCTCTGGCCTCTAGATATTCGACAATTCTTTCCTTCAAAAGTGATTCCATCATTTTCCCTACCACTGAGGTTAAACTGACAGGTCTGTAGTTTCCTGCTTCTGCCTTGCTCCCACTTTTGTGAAGGGGAATCACATCTGCCCTCCTCCAGTCCTTGGGTACCACCCCATCCTCCCATGATTTGTTAAACAGGGTAGTCAGTGGTGTCACTAATTCCACCCTTAGTTCTTTTAGAATTCTGGGATGAATCCCATCAGGCCCCATTGCTTTGTCCACCTTCAGTTTTAAGAGTTCTTTCAGAACCCTTTCTTCTGTAAATGTGCTGGTATCAACTTCTGTATCCAGAGTGTTTCTACTGTTTGTTTTAGGTACCTCCCCCTCTTCCTTTGTAAATACTGAGCAAAAATATTTGTTCAGTATCTCTGCCTTTTCACAGTCACCCTCTGCCCATTCTCCCCTTTATTAAGCCTCACTATCCCTCCCTTGGTCTTCCTTCGCTCCCTGATGTACCTATAAAAGGTTTTATCCCCCTTCTTAACTGAGTTGGCTATCTTTTCCTCGGTTTGGGCCTTTGCTGTTCTGACTGCCTTACCAGCTTCCTTTTGCTTTAACTGATACAGTTCTCTGTCCTGCTCCTTCTGTGATTCCTTGTACTTCCTGAATGCTTTCTTTTTCTCTTGAACCTTCACTGCCACTTCCTTTGAGAACCATAGTGGTTTCTTACATCATTAGTTTTGTTTATTTGTCTTCACACAAAGGCTTGTTACCTCTGTGATGGCAGTTTTATTATTCTCCATTGTTCTTCCACCCTCCTTCCTGCCCATTTGCTAGTGCATTCCTTAGGCACTCACCCATTTTAGCAAAGTCAGCCTCCTAAAGTCCAGTACCTTTGCCTTTGTATGGCTTGACTCTATTGCTGTGTTTATTGTGAACCATACTGTTCGATGGTCGCTAGTTCCCAGATGGCTACCCACTTCTACATCTGTGATCCTCCTCATCTCCATTTAAGAGAACCAGGTCTAAGATTGCTCCTCTCGAGTGGGCTCCAATACTAGTTGTCTAAGGCATGCCCCTGTAGGGCATCTAGAATAACCCCACTCTTCGAAGTGGCTGCTGCAACTGCACTCCAGTTAACATCTGGCATATTCAGATTGCCCATCAGCAATATCTCCCCTTTTTCTGCCTTACTAAGTATACTTTCTATCATTTCCTTGTCCATTTCCTCCCCCTGAGAAGGGGGTCTGTATACAACCCCTGTGCAGATTGTGGTGCCATTGCCGGTCTCCAAATTTACCCACAGTGCTTCTTCTCCTCCCTGTTTTCCCTTTTGTTCTGCTGCTTTGATTCCTTCCCTTACGTAAAGAGCTACTCCTCCTCCTCTATTACCCTCTCTGTCCCTCCTGTAGATAGTGTATCCTGGTATGTTTACATCCCAGTCATGGTTTTGTGTGAACCATGTTTCTGTGACTGCCATGATATCCAGATGTTCCTCCTCCATCAAGGCCACTAATTCAGGAAGCTTGTTACTCAGACTATGGGCATTGGTACTCATTGCTTTCCATTTTTTGATGGCTTTACCTTCAGTTGCAGCATCCCCCACTGACCTTTCTACCTTGGTCTTTTTCTCATTTAGTACCCTGTTTTGTAGGGAGAGGCTGGGATTTTCCTGCTGCTTATCAGTGCCTCCCCCCTTGACTAGTTTAAAAGCTTGCCAATGAAGCATTTAAACCGATTGCTCAAAAGACTTGTTCCCTTCCTGGACAGATGCAGACCATCCTGACAGTATAGGCTGGTGTCCCTCCAGGTGGAACCCCAGTCGCCAATGAAGCCAAACCCCTGTGCTCCACTCCATTTTTTCAACCATTCATTAAACTGCATGGTGCAAAGTACCCTCGCCTCACTCATGCCATTGACAGGCAGCACCTCTGAGAAGGAATCTGTGTGGATAAATGTGGACAATAATGAAGTCCTTTAACCTAAGCTGTTGCCACATATGCCTACACCACAGAAAACTAATGTAAAAATCTAAAGAGAAGTTCTGTTATGATCAACTCTTGCTGATTAGTTGTAAGACAATGTTTTTTTTATGCTATTACCTGAATTACTGTCTTGTCAATGTGATTCATGAACTGACACTGTGCAATGGCTCCTTTTACTATAGTACAGAAGATAAATGCACTTGTATTACACTATTTTCTTTCTGTTATCCGGGCTAGCATTTCAGTTTTATAAAAAGAGCATGTGTATCACTGGCAGTTTACAGTCTTGTGTACAGAGGTCCCTCCAGATAATGTTTGGGAGTCTTGCAACTTTGATGTTTTACTGCTACAAGGAATTTCTCTGATTCATGCAAGTAAAACATTTTATTAATTCAGAGGACCATATCTTCTGGTTGCATACTTTTAAGGGTTTTGGATTGATGGCAGAAGACGAAGCAAGTCAATCTGTCTGATAGATGGGGTAGGGCTTAATCCTCGGAGGGAGAGTTCAATTTCCTCCTCTTTAGGTGGGATACCTCCTAGGGGAATTGAGGGTGTGTGACAAATAGGTTTAGCGTATCATCATTTAAGATTTGAAACATGGGGAGGATGGGGGTACACATAGTTTAACCAAGGGCCATGTTGGTGAGGCCCATAAAATAGGGGACATGACTTAACTTTCTTTTGCACAGTGTCCTCTTGATATTTAATATATAGATGCTCTCCAGTTCTTTTATTGGATACACAGTATTCTGATATACCTTGCTTTGATCTTTCTGTTAAAGTAATAATCTAATTGTCTTAGTTGTGTGACTACCCGCATCCCCTCTGCTCAGCTGTTACATCTCTCTCTTTTCATACTACTTGAACAATCAGATGAATGGCATGGAGTGGGAGTCTGATATCACAGAATGTCTTAGACATATGAAAATCAAGACAATAACTGGTTCAAAGAGTGGAATTCAATGTGAATCTGAGTGCAGTATGGCACCCCAAGCCACTTTATTTATCAAAAATTATCAAAGCATATCAGGATTCAAGATGCATAACTGGCATGGAAAGGCAGATAGAAGGAAGCTAAATATACAAATCTCATCTAACTCTATACATTCTGCCCACCCCATGTGGATCATCTACCTGTTGCAGATCTTGGTGTCATCTGCAAATAGACAAACCTTACTCTCTAGTCCATCTGCAATGTTACTAATGAAGATATTGAAGGACTGGCCAAGGACTGATCCCTGAGGTACCCCATTTGCCACTTACATCTCTTCTGAATGTATACCATTTACCACCACTCTCTGTTTTCTGCCCGTCAACCAATTTGCCACCCAGTTGACCAACTTCTGACCCACCCCGAGCCTACCCAGCTTATTTATCAATCTTCTATGTGGAACAGTGTTGAAAGCTTTGCTGAAGTCAAGGTAGGTGACATCAATTGCTCCTCCTTGATCCACCACTCTGGTTACCCAGTTAAAGAAATCTATGAGATTAGTTTGACAGCACCTACCTTTTGTAAACCCATGCTGTCTTGGATGCCATTCCCCCTATGGATTCCAGGTGTTGCATTATGTTTTCCTTAAGGAGTGCCTCCATAATCTTGCCCACTACAGAGGTAAGACTGACTGGTCTGTAGTTCCCTGCCTCCTCCCTGCTACCACTGTTGTGGAGCGAGATCACATGAGCCCTTCTCCAGTCTTCTGAGACTTCTCCTGAGCTCAGAGACTCACTAAACAGTTCTGCTGATTGCTCTGCTAGTTCCACTCTCTTAGCTCCTTAAGTACCCTGGGATGTATGCCATCAGGTCCCATTGCCTTGTCCACCCTGAGCTTAGCAAGCTCTTGTAGGAAGCTCCATCTTCCTTTCCATGCCGGTTATGCATTATGATATGCTTTGTTAAATGTTTGATAAATACTGTAGCTTTAGGGAGCCCTACTGCCCTCTGATCTACATTGAATTCCACTCTCCAAACCAGTCATTGCTTTTGATTTTCATATGTCTAAGACATTGTGTTACATCACACACTACCATTCCATGCCATTCATCTCATTGACCTGGAATGTTGATTATGTCATATAATGATATGGCACCATGAAAGGACAGAGCTGCAGACTGCAGCTGCTGAGCAGTTGGGGAATCAGGGTAAATACAAAAGCAACAAAATTATTTTAGCTTAACAAAAAGCTCAAAAGTATATCAGAATACTGGGTATCCAATAACCAACTTTTGAAATTGGGTATCCAATACCACAATTTTGAGATTTAAAGTTTTTTTTAAACTAATATGTAACTAGTTATACTGGCAATTGGCCTAGTAATACTGCTTTCTATAGTAACACTATAGGAATTGTGATGTGTTGGTCCTGTGGTTGTGTTTTGCTAAACTGTGTTTTGCATTTTCAAATGAAGGAACTGGAATGTTTCAAAAATATTAAACATTACACAATACAAATTACTATTATGATCTCTTAAGACAGCTAATATGAAAATTACCAAAATAAAAATACGAGGCCAACAATTAACTGTCCCTTGTTTTCTTTTCCTTACATAAAGTACTTTGTGAGAACTTATTGACCTTCTTACCTGTGCTTCTGTTTGAACCTGGGACAAATGTACAGCAAAATGTAATAACTAGTGAGGTATTAAATTAGAACTAGCACAAACCAGAACGCATTTTATAACCCATGGTTTCTGGGTGCCTAGAACCCCCACCCTTCTTCATGTCGTGGTACACAAAAATCAGGAATTTTTGGTTAGTTTTCCCCCCCCTGAAAAAAAAAAAACTACGCCACTGTTTGCCTCCATAGACATTTTGTGTAGTGCCCACTTTTACTCCAGCAGTCTTGAGAGCATCAGGTATGAAGAATTTCACCAAGTGTTAACATCTTGTATTACACAACGTTGAGGCAAACCAAGGTGTTCCTGAACTTCTTGTAATTTGTTAGTGTCTTACAGAGTGATGGAAATGGTTGCAGATGGAACGGGCTGTGGATAATATGTTATTGATCCTAGTATTGTTATGCAGTGCATGAGTCACCACTAAATTCAGTGTGTGCAAAGCAATGAATACTCACAAAATGTCCATCACTGATGACTTTCCCCATGTGTGTGCCATTGCTGGTAGCAAAAAACCCAGCTTTTAAATTGATGTTAACGCCAGTCCAAGACCGCAACATGTATTGCAGGAACGTTCAAAATATGATGTGCTCTGTGGTTTTCCTCCATCAGTCCAACATTCAGCAAAGCCAACCTAATCTGACTACCAGATTGTCGGGGGGGGTGGCAAGGGTGAGCCACAAGGTGATGCAATGGAAACTGCAGCAGCAGGCAGTTGCACACATCAGTGTGCAGTTAAGGAGAGATAAGCATGCAGGGAGTTATCGCTACTCCAGATATCTGATGTACAGTGACAAACACCACCAACAGCCTCTGCAAGCAGAGCAGCAACAGCAGATCGCACACCATCATACAGTCATGGCAATATGCTCCATGAAAATGTAGTACGAGATTATATTTGATAATGTGGGTGCAAATATTTGCGAAGCTGTCAGAAGTCAGTATCTTCCACAACTGATATAGGCTGGGAGATCCAACACCATCATCTTGGCAATCAGCTGTGTGATCTGCTGTGCTGTTGGATGTGAGGCATATTTTGTTTGTGCATGCAGAACATCTATTATTGGAACTGAGATGGAAGACATCGATGTGGACCGCTTCACTGGTGGTGTGCAAAGTGTTGATGACTGTCTCTGCTTTGCAGTATCACTGGAGACAGAAGTGACCAGAGTAGAGGGACTTTATGTTGGTGAGGGGGAAAGAGTGCTGTGACCACTGAGTTACTTGAAATCAGATCTGTTGGTACCACCACCACTGCCAACAGTGCATGCCTGTCCACCGGAGGGGTTTCGTCTTAGTGAAACCAAGGGTTCAGACCCAGATGAGCTTCGATGCAGTTGAGGGTGCTTAAGCTTCAAGTGGTTCTGTAATGATGTTGTGGTTAAGTTAGAGAGTGATTTCCCTCGGCTTATAGTGCTGTTGCAAAAAGAACAGACTCCCTTCCTGGTGTCCTCCTTTAACACAGTGACATGCAACCACACAGCACTCTTAACACTGCAGTTACCAGTGATTCTGGTAGCTCCACATCCCTCAGTTCTATTTTCAATAGATGTGCCTGTCTTGTCCTCATTTCTTGCCCTGTGACCACTGCCCCTGATGGTGCCATGCCAGTGCTGCCATCACTTGGCTGTCCTTCAGGCAGTGATGGAGCCTGCTGAAGAAAAGTCAGTGTTGCTTTTTTGGTTTTCTTAGGGAAGGGGGATCCTTACACTTACTGCTACTTCTACTAGTGCTACTCCTAGAGGCTCTTTTGCCAGCCACCTGTTTTTCTGCCCTAAAGGTACAGTACATAGCATACTCTGCCTCATCCTCAAAGTCACTCACATTTGCCTCTGATAAAGAAGATGACGTGTCACTGGGGAATTCATGTGGAGGGAACTACTCAGAACCAGATGACTGGTCCTCCTCTGCAACTTTTGTCAGGAGTACTGAGAAGCTGAGAAGCAGGAGGCATAACTGAGTCAGCTGTAGTGGTCATACTGGTAATATTCATCATGGCAGGTATAACAAACTGTGGTGATGGTGTTACAGTAGTGGCTGTAGTGGCAGGGTTCATAGTGTCAGTAGTGGCTGGAGTGACAGTCACAGCTGCAGGACTGGCTGTAGTAGTCATGGTGTCAGTTGTGGAAGACAGGGTCTCTATGATGGTGGTGGTGGTGGTGAGGATGACAGATGTGATGGTACTGGTGAGAGATGGGGACACATTGGTGGTTATGGGAGTCAAGAACAGTGTTCTTCTGCTTCTGCTTCTTGTATCACTTTCTCCTGTGCTAGCCACAGTAATACTGTTGCTGCAAGAAATAGGCTTGAAAGGGGTAAAGAATAATTTTGGGCATCGAATACAGCCTGATCATCACTCACATTCAGGTGCACCATCACCAAACTGTTTCTCCATTATAGATTTGCATGGGCTGGACCAAGTACATTTTTTATCACCTCTGCCTGCCTTTTTTTATGCCAACAATTTCTAAACACTCTCAAGTACTATAATATTTTGTAAATATACAGAAGCACTGATTTATTTTAGCACAAAAAAATTCTTGCAAGCAGGGCAGGCAAGGGTGTTCTCTCAGTGCAACTGTGTGGTGTCACTATCTGGCTCTAAACTGTGGGTGGTTGGAGTGCAGTCAGTTGACTGCCCTTCCAGACTGCTGGCTTCTACTGACTTTCATGAAACCGGAGCCCAACCTCAGATTACACCACCAATATTTTTAAAGACAGATTTCTACAGCAGAACTACTGTAATAGTTTTTATTATTAAATGTACAGATTGAAATACTGATTTATTTTAGCATAAAAAATTCTTGCAAGCAGCACACAAGTGAGGCAAAGGTGTGCATGCAGTGCAACAGCATGGCATCACTATCTGGCCCTAAACTGTGGGCAGTGGGAGTACAGACAGATGACTGCCCTCTGAGACTGCTGGCTGCTACTGGCTTTCGTGAAACCTGAGCCCCCCCCGCCCCCAGAATACTTATTATTTACACCACCAAATTAAAGACAATTCTTTTTTAAATAAGTACAACAGTCAAGCTAGAAGTTAGAACTACTGTAATTAAAAGTTTCAGTAGCACTGTCGTCTTCTCCTTCACTTCCACAGAGCACAGAGGCCTGTGAAATCAAGGTAGTGAAAATGCAAGTTTCTCTCTGGCTTTGCACAGCTCCTGGCAAATAAATCACTAGATCAGATGATTTCTCTGGGAAAAAAAAGTCCCACCACTACCAGCCTAGCACTAAGAAACACAGTACACTCCTTCACCTCCACAGAGCACAGCACAGTGGCCTGTGAAATCAAGGTAGTGAAACTGCAGGTTTCTCTTTGCACAGCCCCTGGCAAATAAATCGATCAGACGATTTATCTGAAAAAAATAAATAAATCAGGCACCAAGGAACACAGTATACTAAGAAAAAAAAGCAAAGGTTTTATGATGTAGATAAAATTTACTAGTGCTTAATCTCTTTGACTCTCAGAGCTCTCTCCACCACGTCTTTCTCTGCTGCAATGTGACAGTCACATGATCTGGCTTTTGCAAACACTCAGTGATTGGACAACAAGTCCTGTGAGATCTTAAAATCACACGGGAAAGCTGATCTGAATACTGGCTGAATAGTGCCACATGAATAGCAAGTCATTTGTGGTATTCTGAATTTAATATTCACTGCTTGCACTCCCCTATTGCAGTCAGATGTTACTACTAGAGCACACTGTCACTGATTCATTCACAGATAGGCTAGGTGGTGAATAGGGAGGCTCAGCTGCTCAATGCAGCAAGGGATATTTTTCTCTTCTTCAGGGCACAGCAGCACTGAGTGGATATCCTTTTGGTGAGTGTGGGCTAGGATGATAGTGGGTGTCATGTGGTGATAGGGTGGGGGTATTCGTGTATTTCACAGGATCCTGTGGATGGGGTGGATGTGGTGTTAGGAATTCAACTGGGGTGGGTGGATGGGTGATTAGACATTACTGATGAACACTACTGACTTGATTTTGATTTTAAAGACATATTCACCAGGACAGTGGAGTGGAGAAGGGAGGTGAGTGTTGCTGAAGGTTATGATGATGGGTGCTACATATTTATTCATCGGGTGAGATGGGGGATGTCATTTGTTCCACAGGCTGGTTCACCAGCTAATTGGTACCCAAGTCTACCCCCAGCTCCCACCCTCCACTGTCCTCTCTGTTCTAGCTATGTCCCAGATGGTGGATACCCTAGAAAGGCACCTGACCATCCCTCACACCTCCTCCTCCCACATCCCTCTCTACTCCT
Organism: Neoceratodus forsteri; assembly: GCA_016271365.2. Classification (NCBI taxonomy): domain Eukaryota; kingdom Metazoa; phylum Chordata; order Ceratodontiformes; family Ceratodontidae; genus Neoceratodus; species Neoceratodus forsteri. The sequence continues at coordinate 1,090,159,941 of CM057450.1, forward strand.
CTGATTATAGAATTCCTGACCACTAAGACTGTCCTAGCTGTCTTCTTCCTACTCTCACCTCTGGGTGCCACCAGGTCATTATGTCCATTTCCCCTAACTGACTCAGATTCTCCTCACTGGAGTCAGGTACCCGAGTCTGCTCCAGGGGTAAAAGAAATTTGCCATTGCGATGACATGGGGCTGGTTGACCTCCATGCAGCTGCCTCTGCCACCCTTCCCCCTCCCCTCTCCACGACCTTGGACCAGTGGGCCTCTGGGAGAATGGGGGTGTGGGGTGTGGTCTCCAGCTGAGCCAGTGACACAGGATGACAGATATTTCTTTCCTAGCTATTACCAGCTGAGCAATGAGCTCTGCAAAAGTACTGCAGAAGTGGCAGTGACCCCTCCTTTAGACCCTTACTCTGGAGAAGAGCACCCCACAGACCTTGCATCTGCCTTGCTGCCTGTTGAACCACATTCCTATAATGATCCTTACGATAACCCTTATATTTCTGATACTAAGCAGTTCTCCTCTACCTCTCTGGTACCTTTATGCTAGAACCAGACTGTCCTGTTATATGTATGGTCACCCAGATAAGGAAGCAATTGTTACTAGTATACTTGATGTGTATATTAAACATTACAGGCTAACTTAATAAGGGTCATCTAGATATGGTGAGGCTATGGTGCAACACAAGCAAACCCAAGAAACACACTTAACAACACAGGCTAGCTACATAGTGACTACCTAGATAAGGTGTGGCTATGATACGACACAAGCAAACCTAGCAAGCACAGGTAACAACACAGGTTAGTTATATAATAATAATAATAATAAACTTTATATAGCGCTCTTCACAAAGTATCAGAGTGCTGCACAGTAAAGAGCAATTAAAACCTATTAAAATACAATTCAGTAATCCAAGATTCAGTAATGACAATCCATTACACAACTGCACCCAAAGCAAGCTGAAATAAAGATGCCTTTAAGGCAGTCTTGAAGCTCTCCACTGTCAGGCACTCCCATATCCAATGAGGAAGAGAATTCCACAGGGTTGGGGCCACAAATGAAAAAGCCCTCGATCCAGATGTTTTTAATCATACCCTGACAATCTCCAGCAATCCCTAGATGGTCAAGCGGAGTGGTCGGAGGCAGTAAGAATGCAAGAGACCTTGCAGGATGTACCATAGGGCTCACCCAGACTGGGTGAGGCTATGGTACGGTACAAGTGGTCTTAACTAATGCATTCAACAACACAGATAAGCTACTGTATATAACGGTCACCTAGATAGAGTGAGGCTATGATACAGTACAAGCAAATTCAACACAGTTTCACCACGTTATCAAACAAAGCCAGCAATGAATTTGTGTCACTCTTCCTTCACAACAACGTGGTGGGGGATGTCATGGAAAAATGGCCTACATGGGTTGGGGGAGCATATATATACAAATATATATATATATATATATATATTTTTTTAAAGAAAAAAAGAAAGGAGAAGAACTAATGTGCATGTAGTAGCATTTCACCAAAGAAGGTGCCAATAATGAATATGTTCTGCCTGTCTTTGCCTTGTGGTGTGTATTTCATCAGGCATAGGACAGTCAAGAACTATGCATAGTGGCACTTTTGCTGAAGTGTCACTGTGTGTAGGTTTTACCTGCTGAAGTTGGCACTTCATTAGGTAAAAAACTATGCAAACTGTCACTTTGTGTTGTACAAAGATGGGAGACATTGTGTAGTGCTATGCGCTTAGTGAGGTTTCATGATCTCACCCGCACATATTGTTTACTTGCACATAGGTGTGGGTGAAGTCTTTAAACTTTGCTACATGTAGCACTACTACTTCACATGTTTTTTCTTGTAGTGCTATGCTTAGCGAAGTGCCAATGTATCCTGATACTGACTCCATGAAGTGACATTTCACTTATGAAGTGTCATTTCACTGAATCTGGCAGAGGGTTTTCTTCTCTGAAGAAAAAACTGTTTTCCCTCACCATACTCAAAGTAGAACACAAAACTCCACCCTCTTACCCCAATGGCCCCAACCATCAAACATAAGTTTTATAGTAACCCCTTCCTCACCTTCTCAGCAGTAAGCACCCATGCATCCTCCCTTCCCCTCCCCACCAAAAGGATTACAGTACTTGCCTTCACTAATTTACTTGATAAATAAGTAACCCCTCTCCTCAACCCACCCATTGAGCAACCACCACCCTCCACCCCCTGTCTGATACCAAATCCAAAGAAAACAAAAAAGAAAACCTGGTGTAGTAGATTATGGCATGCAGCACAATTCATCCTCTCATCACACAGGCCAGTCACCATTTGAATGAATATAAGCATGCACATATAATACTTTCTAGTGTATATACATTTCCATTATTGTTGCTAGTTTAGGTTTTAATTGTTCTCAATTTAGCTCTGCCTTTTTCATTCCAGGAACTCTCTGCAATCTTTTTGCATACCTTATCAACTTTGAATGCTTGCACTTTTGAGACACCTGTCACTTTAAATTGGCTCCTAAAATGCAGCAGGGGTTCTCATGCATGTCTCTCTGCTGAAGACATCTGTTAAGTGTTGTTGAAACATTAGTGACATAATGTGTTTGAATTACCTGGACTGATGCACAGTGATGTTGACATGACCGGAATTTTTTTTTAATATTACAAGTTTTATTGAATTTAGCCTCATTTTTGGTCACATTAGCAACTTTAGTTTCTCTGTTGTACACAGGTTAGTGCCTCACAAGTGGATTCAGGACTTACATGCTTTTTTGGCACTATATGATGGTGTTGTACACAGCTCCACAAATGTTTTTTTTTTTTTAAGCTGATTACGGTGCTAGCATTTGATTTATTCTTCTGCTGATATATGGATTTAGTAATTGTACCCGTACTGCGAGTACTAAACTTTTGCTTGACTTTTAATTGAATTAATATGACATAACAAAGGAGTTCTGGCTTTCCATCACACAAATTTTCTGACTCTGTATGAATTGTTTGCAGTGCTGACAATTTTTGTGCCTTTTGTAGAAATGTGTTATTTACTCTATTAACCCCATGGTTTGTGTACTCTGAATATTGTTGAGCAACAACTGTTTGTCTCCAATCTGTAGACACATAGATATTGCTGGCAGCTAAAGATCAAGGGTGATCCAGTCTACCCATAAAGAGTTTTCTATCTAAACCCCTGACCTAATGTCTTATAGGGATTTTCTGCCCCAAACCTTCCCTCCCACCTCCTAATCCCACCACTACCTAGCTCCTTCTGGAATTATCCATCCCTTAAACCTGCCCTAGTAGTGTTTTTCCTATTTATGGACCCTGCCCCCACCTCTTCTGCCAGTAGACTTTTCCACAGTTCTACCACCATCTCAGTGAAGTGGAACTTCCTCATGTCCCACCTAAGGTTACTGATGACTAACCTTTATTCATGCCCTCTCATGACTGCACTACTGTTCCTGATGAATAGGTCTTCGCAGTTCACTTTATTAGTTTCCCTCAGGGACTTGCTTGTCTTTATCATGTCACCCCTCTCCCTTCTGGCCATCAGCAAGCACACGTTATGGGCCTCTAGCCATTCCTCATAGGATCTGCCCTGTCTGCCCCAGATCATCTATGTAACCCTTTGCTGCACAGTCTCAAGCCTATCTCTGTCCTTTCTTAGGTGCAGACTCCAGAACTGGGCACAGTACTCCATGTGATGCTTCACTGGGACCTGTAGAAGGGCAATCTTACCTCTTTCCTCCCACTGTAACGTTGCCTTCAAATGCATCCCAGTATCCGTGTTGCCTTGCTGCATGCTTTACTGCACTGGCTGGATTACTTAGGGGAGTCACTAATGGCTTGCTTTTTGAGGTTGTGAGTAATTATGCAGTCCAATATATTTTTTAAATGGCTTGAACAAAGTAACATTCAGCTTGGAATGTCTGGTGTTATGGTACCAACTTTGGTGGTAAGCTTGCAAATCTGGCATAGGATTAGCCTGAACTGCTCTTTTTGATGTTGTTGTTTTTTTCATTCAATGCAACCCAGTTTCTCCCCCCCCCCAAGTAGAAATATAGACACGTAGACAATTTTGGCCAAAAAAAAAAACATTGATCCATCCAATCTGCCCACTTTTAACCATACCCTGCCTGGTACTTATTGTCTAGATGAAGTTTCCTCCACTCCTGGCCTTACTGCTACCCCCTCCCCCAAAGCTATTAAACCCTTCACTGTGCTCTACTCTATCCCAGCCATGCTTGAACCCATTAATGGTGTTTGTGCCCACCACCTCTGACAGTAGGTTTTTCCACAGTTAAAGCACTCTTTCTATAAAGTAAAATGTTCTCACATCACTTCTGAATCTCCCTGCCAACTTACATTCATGTCCCCCTGTTTTCAAACCCACAGTTCTGCTAAATATTTCCTTGTGGTTTACCTTGTTTATTCCTTTCAGGTATTTGAAGTTCTCTGTCATGTTGCCCCTCTCCCTTCTGGCCTCCAGTGAGCACATGTTGGAGCATTGAGCCGATACCCACAGGATCTGCCCTACTGGCTCTGAATCATGTTAGTTACTCAATACTGCATGACCTCCAGCTTCTCTTTGTATATCCTCAAGTAACCCCTGAAAATGAGATTGCTCTTTGTATTGTATTTCTGTTCAGCCTTCCTGGTTTACAAAAATATCAACAGTATATATCACAGCACCTAGTCTCAAACCCCACTGTTTCTCAGTTTTTTCATTGCTTCATTAGTGACAGTGCCTCATTATAGATTTATTCAAACAAACTGCATATTCTCATTCCAGGCCAGCACAACAAATTGGAGTGGGTGTACTATCATGCTGTAGTAGAAAAAACAAAATCCGGAGCAAACTTAGCATATGCAGGTAAAGATTTATTGCATATTGTAGGGAGTGAACATGGTATGACACCTCCAGGGCTTCAAATGACTCTGAGGCTTCATTGGGGGATGGGGGGGTCAGGTAACACAGTTCACTATTAAAAGCAAGTCCCATAATGTGGCAAGTACATAGTGTGATTTGATGATGCTGGATTTGTAGTCCGAAGATGAAAATCATGGATCATAACATGTCAGTTATTACCACATCAAACGTGAATCCACTATTGCTAATTTTGTATCTTTGTCTTTTTATAAGAAAAGCAGTTCCAAATATACTCTGATAAATATCACTGAAGATCAAAGCAATGATTAAGGGTAGGAAGAAAATGCATGGAGAGAAATGAGGGAACAAATCTCCTAAATAACCCGCAGGAATTCTTACAGTCTGTGATAAGCCTATTAATATAGGGCAATTCTTCTGATAAGGAAGAGATTTTTTTAAACCTGGTGATAAAAAAAGAGAGGTGCTTATTTTGAGTTTCACCATAAATCAGAAAACTCAGTTCAATTACATTTTAATTCAGTTTTATTTAGGGAGTTATCCACTGGGACACATTTATTTGCAATGGTGTCCCATCAGATTGTGCAAATAGTTTCAATTTTCATTAATACAACACAATAAGAAAAATAAAATGGAAAAATACAAAATAAAATATCATTTAAGCAATAAGGCGTGACCATGGGTTATGTTAATAGTCTGTTAATCACCTTCTAGGGTTGTACTGTGGGACGAGGTGTAGCCGAGTGCCACATGCCCCAGAGGGTGATTATCTGACTATTAACATAATCCCTGGGAGTGCCTTATTGCTATTATAATAAAAAATGTTTTTAAACAGCATTAAACCTTGTTCAGCATATGGCTAAGCTGTACATGTATGTTAATAAAATATTAACTTAAGGTTGTTAGAATGTTTGCAGCCAATCAGAAAGCTCCATTTCTCAGACCCTTTTTAGAATACAAGGTAATGTCATTATAAACAATACATTAACTTTGATGCACCATTAATGTACAGTATTCTGTAAACCTTAGTATACTATGTTATTTCACAATCCCCTTGACAACAAGGATCAAACAGAGAAGCGGTATTTTGAAACTAGTTTAGTAGTGCATTCATTAGATGCTTCCTACTCTGAATTACCCTAAAGCTAATGGTAGGGAATTAAAAAAATAAGGGACAGTAACTTAAACAAGCTCTGGTCAAAGCCAACATGGCTACTATGCTGCTTTACAGGGACACTGTCAGAACTTTGTCTTACTTTTCCAGAGGGTATCCAGAAATGGGAAAACAGTGCCTGTGTCAATCCTTTTATTAGTTCAGAATACACTGCAGCAATATCACATACAAAAAACTGATATATTTTAATAATTCTACCTTTTAACCAAAATGCTGATGGGCCACTTGAACTGAGCTGGCCACCACAGTGCAGTCACAGTATGAAATGATGCAGAAGTCCCAGGAGGCCCATGCACACCTCCCAGGAATGTAGCCTGCAGTTTTGTACTCCATACCACAAAAATGCTGTCCCCAGGCTTACTTATTTATTCACTGTTTGTTCTCCTGACTCTACCCTGCAATGTCATATGACTGAAGCACTGGGAAAACTTGACATCGTATTCAGTGCTTTGCCAAATAAATAATTACCATGTCCTAACTTCTTTGCCTGTTGTGCTCATTATAACCTTCTCTCTTCTTCCAATTTTTAAATCCTCCACACTACTGTGCTGAGCCCATCTTTTCTCCTGCATCTTTCCCTTTTTGGTGTCTTTATGCACACCACAGTGTGGCCCCTAGCACTGGAAACACTTCACGATTTGACAAGATTATCTTCACCAGACAGGCTAACCTCATCCTCTCAAGATTGCAAACATAGACACTGGTGACAAATGAAGACTGAGGACCCATCAAATCTGCCCATAGTAGAAGTGAAAAAGAACTTCTCAGAGGAAGAATTTCCCACATCCATCCTGAATTTTATTAATTTTATTTATTTAGTTTTTGCTGACCAGGAAAGGAGGACTCAGCAACTCTACCTATTTTCAGCCTCACCCCAGGACAGGGGGAGATACAGAGGGTAACTAACTGATATTGAACCACATTAAGCTGTTTGTGGCATTTTTGGTGAATTTACCCCATCACCATCATCAGCCTCCAACTGTACTCCCTTGTGACTGCATCCCTATATCTAATCAATAGGTCTTCACTATTCACTGTATTTATACCCATTAGAAACTTATAAGACTCTTACTAGCCCCCCCCTTCTGGCTTCCAGTAAGTACATGTTCAGAGCATCTAGCTGTTCCTCATAGGATCTGCCCACTGTTCCTGCACCATTTTGATGACCATTCACTGCACTGGCTCTAGCCTATCTATGAACTTTCTCAGATGAGAACTCCAGAACTGGACACAATATTCCAAGTGAGGCCTCAACAGTGATTTGTATATGGGCAGTATCACTTTCCTTATCAGATTACCAGCAGTTTGCACCCCCCACCTAGAAATTAATGGCTGTTGACAATATTGCCTCTCCCCCACATACACACACAGGAGGATCGGCTTAGTATGTCTTTCCTGGTAAATCTTTTGAAATAAATAAAGTAGCACAGTAAGATGCTGGTGTCTTAAATATCTTGTTTGCAGTAAATATAATGATGCTAGATACATTACACATGTTGCCACTGACAACCACATTCATAGCACTTGAGACAGACATATAAAAGCCTTGGGTATACTTCTCAAAATAAGGCAGCACCTCCTTCTCCCCACGCAGGCTGAACCCCATATTGTAGATGGAACAACCTTCTCATTTACAATTTTATTTTACACAGTGCCCACAAGAGGGTTTGAACATAGTGGCACTACTTTAAACTAATGCTCTCTAGAGCCTTGCAGTCACAGGCCACCCCCCCCAGTACGAGACATTCCCAACAGCATTCTCCATTGTCTCCAGAAACCCCCCAGTCAATGATGATACTTTTTTTGACTGTGCTAGACATGCTTACAATTCCCCTCCCCCAGCACTGGAACCACAAGTTCAACCCCAGCACGAAACACATTTACTTAGGGTTTTTTTTTTAGTTTTTATTGACAGGATAAAGATGGAAACTGTTATGTTCTAACATTTATTCTGGTATTGTTCAACAAACTCACACTGCAACAGGAGTAGAGCAGCTTTCATTTTTATTCAGGTGCCTCTCTGGTCTCAGCAATGACACTCTCTCTGCTCTCTTTCTAGCTTACACATATCGGAATGCTGCCTTCAAGTGGCAGAAGTAACGCAATGCATTACCATTTCAAATACATAACATTTCCTCCCCACTAAATTATATTGTTACCAAATGAACAAATATTAGCATTATTCACTATTATTAAGATGGTTCATACTATGCTAGGGGTAGGGGGTAGACTGCCCCAGGCCTCGAACCAGTCAAGGGGATTATTCTGCCCCAATACTCTGATCTGGCTCTCTAACTACACAAAACATTTGTTTCTTTTAAATGTCTCACAGGTTCAAATGATCTGGAGGTTTTGAAATTCGGGATGGATAACGTTTCTCGTGAGCAACCCTTGGCATGGCTGCCCTGTCTGGTACCTCCCTCTGATCCTCGATTGGTGGTTGTACAGCCTCACCATTGCTCCTCTCCACCTCCTGCTCTATGTCTTCAGAAGGTGTTGGGACTTCCGTAGTGGGGCTTCTGTGAGCTACGGCAGATGGAATCCACATTTCCCATGGGTTTTCTTCCCTGGAGGTGTCCCCATCTGTGCGCTGCTGAAGATCTAGGAGCTGTTCAGCATGATGTTTCCATTTCACTCCAGATTCAACATCAACTGTATATGACACTGGACCCATCTGAGATGTCACCACACCAGGGGTCCACTTCTCCCCCTTCCGGTAATCTCGAACAAGCACCTCCTGACCAACAATGAACTGCCTGTCTTTGAACGAGCTTGCCAGCGTAGTATTTGAGATTCTTGGTTCTTCAAAACCTCTGATGCCACATCTGGCTTAAGCAAATCAAGACGGGAGCGAAGCTTACACGGAAAAAACAACATTGCTGGAGATTCCTTTGTTGTAGCATGGGATGTATTTCGGTATGCCAGCTGGAAGTTATCCAACTTGTGTTGTAGGGTCAAAGACCCCCCCCCCCACTGATTTCAGAGCATTCTTCATGGTTTGTACAAAATGCTCCGCTAGACCATTAGTCGAGGGGTGATATGGGGCGCTACAAATATGCCTCACACCATTGGACTTCAAAAATGCTGCAAAGTCACTAGAAATAAATTGTGGTCCATTGTCACTGACCAGCTGTTCAGGAATCCCGTAATGGCTAAATAGTTCTCGCAGCACTTGCATGGTCTTACTGGTAATAGTGGTGTCCATGACTTGAATTTCAGGCCACTTTGAGTGGGCATCTACAACAATTAAGTACATGTGTCCCTCCCACGGCCCCGCAAAATCTACATGAATGTGCTACCACTGCACCTGGCCACATCCAGGGATGTAGAGGTGAGGGTCATGGCATTTTCTGAACACGCTGACAGGTAGTGCATGTTTTTGCTTGTTGCTCAATTTGCAAATCAATCCCTGACCACCAAATATAGCTTCTAGCTAAAGCCTTCATTCTCACTACACCCGGGTGTCCCACATGTACAGTAGTTCTTCCAAAACACGGGTGCGTAGCTTTGAAGGGACAATCACCTGGACACCCCACATCAAGCAACCTTGCTGTACTGAAAGCTCTTTACGTCTGATGTAGAATGGTGATAACTCACCGTGAATGTCCTGGTTCACAGTAAAATTCCCTTTTGTTACTAAGTCCAAGATTTGAGACAACACAGGGTCGACTTTTGTCTCCTTTTTAATTTCAGAACTTGTGATGGGTAGTTTCTCAAGCTGACTGATGTAAAAGACATCGACAGTGTCCACCTTGTCACTGTGGGCTACCTGCAGAGGCAATCTTGAGAGTGCATAAGCATTGCCATGAAGAGCCGCCTTCTTGTATTCAATGCGATAGTTGTGAGCTGATAACAAGAGAGCCCAACGTTGCATTCTGGCTGCTGCCATGGAAGGAATACCTTTGTGAGGGCTGAAAATGGTCATGAGGGGACGGTGATCAGTGAGGAGTGTGAATTCCCAACCATAGAGGTATTGGTGGAATTTGCGAACTCCGAACACTATTGACAACGCTTCTCTCTCAATTTGGGCATAGTTTTGTTCAGCTTTGCTGAGAGTTTTGGATGCAAAGACAATTGGCTTTTCGTCCCCATTCGGTAGAACATGAGAAAGAACTGCTCCCACCCCATAAGGTGAGGCATCACATGCCAGTCTGATGCTCAGCTGTGGATTATAGTGAATGAGCACATCTTGCAAAACAAGCTGCTTTTTGGCTTCTTAAATGCGCTCTCGTAGTCCTTTTTCCAACACCAGGACTTCCCCTTGCACAGCAAGCCATTTATTGGGTTGAGAATCGTAGCCAGATTAGGAATAAGCCTGCCATAATAATTTAACAGGCCCAAGAATGACCGTAACTGGCTCACATTTTCTGGTGCTGGGGTGTCCACAATCGCTTTTTCTTTCTCAGGCGATTTGTGTAAGCCCGCTGCATCTATGGTATGGCCCAAGTACTCCAATGAAGTCTTGAAAAATTCACACTTCTCCTTCTGGATATGCAAGCCAAAATCTTTCAATCACTTCAGAACTGCATCCAGGTTCTTCAGGTGCTCTACATCATTCCTTCCAGTCACCAGTATATCATCCAGGTAACAGTGAACATTTGGAAGACCTTGTAAAACCTGGTCCATAGCTCGCTGAAATATGGCTGGAGCTGATGCAATGCCAAAAGGTAGGCAATTATAGCAGAAGAGACCCTTTTGGGTGGTTATTGTGAGATATTTCCTTGAGTTTTCATCTACTCTGATTTGTAGATAAGCATGTGACAGGTCCAGCTTACTGAAGCGTTGGCCCTGTGCCAGTGATGCAAACAAGTCTTCGATGCGTGGAATCGGATACTTTTCCACACACAGAACTGGATTTATGGTTACTTTAAAGTCTCCACATATTCGCACGGACCCATCTCTCTTTACCACTGGCACTACTGGCGTTGCCCAGTCACTACACTGTACAGGTGACAAGACTCCAGCTTTGGTTAGGCAAGTTAATTCAGCCTCCACTTTCAGTCTGAGTGCATAAGGTACTGGGCGAGGTTGACAAAACTTTGGTTTGTGCTGTGGCTTCAAAAAACACTCTTGCCTCAATGCCCTTCATTGTGCCTAGCTCCCCTTTGAATAAAGGAACATGTTTTTGCAACACTGCTTCTAGAGTATTGGGGTCACCCGTATTAACTGTCCTTATCTCCTGCCAGTTGAGGCATATTTTCTTCAGCCATTGTCTTCCTAAGAGTGAAGAGTAGTTACCTTTAACCACGTACAAAGGCAGTAGTGCCATTTGTCCATTCATTTTCACCTGCACTTTGATGACACCTTCAGGTGAAATTGCCTCGCCAGTTTATGTCCTCAGTACAATGTCAGTCATTTGCAGGGGTAGATGTCTCAACATAGTTTCATACTTGTCTGTAGAAATCAATGAAACTGCAGCCCCTGTGTCCAATTCCATTTTCAGTGGTTTCCCTTCAATTTCAGGTGTTACACAGATGGTTGCCATTTCCCCTTTAAGAGTCAGCACGTGCAATGCTAATTCAGTATCAGTGTCATCACTGCACGTTCCCTGTATTTCCACACGATGTACTTCTCTCATTCTACATTTCACAAATTGCTTCCCTTTGCTCCCATTGATTTCCCCTCCTTTCTTTTTCCCTCTGCACACTTGCCCAATGTGGCCTTTCTTCCCACAGTTATGACATGTCTGTTCTTTAAACCAGCAATCCTTATCACTGTGATTAGCCTTGCCACAACGACCACATTTATTAGGCTTCCTGGGAGAAGAGAAGGATAAAGCATTTACTTTCAGGAAATCACTTAGGTGCTGAGCCTCCCGTGCAACTGTTTCCATCGATACAGCGATCTCTATCGCTTTCTTGTATGTCATCCCCGCCTCCGTTAAGAGACGCTTCTGTGTCACTTCACTTTTCAAACCGCACACAAATCTGTCTCGGAGGGCATCATCTAAATGGGTGCCAAACTCGCAATGCTCAGCTAATTTCTTTAGAACAGCCACATACTGCCAACAGACTCACCTCTGCTTGATTTCATTTGTGAAGCGAAATCTTTCAGCAATCACCAGAGGCTTAGGAGAGAAATGTGTCTGTAAGACCTCCACAATACTGGCAAACGTTTTCTCCCCGGGCTTTTCTGGTGCTATTAGACTTCTCAGCAAACTGTACGTTGTGCTGCCCATAACACTCAGTAACACCACCACTTGTTTTTCATCACTTATATCATTTGCTGTAACAAAATGTCCAAATCTCTCAATATAAGTTGTCCATTGTTCCACATTTTCATCAAAAGCATCAATATGTCCTATGGTCACGGCCATCTTTATGAGTTTCTCGCAGGTTCACTCTTGGGTCCAAAAGTTACGTCTCAGGAAAACCCTCACAGCAATAGTTTGTTCTGGTAAGGTACAGGAGAGTAACTAAACACCTCGTCGCCAATTATGTTATGTTCTAACATTTATTCTGGTATTGTTCAACAAACTCACACTGCAACAGGAGTAGAGCAGCTTTCATTTTTATTCAGGTGCCTCTCTGGTCTCAGCAACAACACTCTCTCTCTGCTCTCTTTCTAGCTTACACATATCGGAATGCTGCCCTCAAGTGGCAGAAGTAATGCAATGCATTACCATTTCAAATACATAACAGAAACCAACTAAAATTAAACCAGACTAGGTGACTGGTGGTATTTTGGTGAAAGGTGGAAATCTGGCCACTACACAAGGGAAATATCCCTACTCTTTTTAGGAAGTGCCATAGAACAGTACAGCATCCCTTTAGTACTGTACTCAGGTGCCAGCATTTATGCTGTGTGCAAAATCCCAGTGTGGGACTAGAACCCAAGACCTTTTGGCCCTGAGGTAGATGTGCTGCAAACTGAGTCATGCAGCCACCAGTTTACCTGCCCCACTTCAGTGCCAAACATGCAGCACTCTTGAGGACAACACAATGACAGCCCTCAACATCACTGCCCTGCCACACACAGTCAATTAACTATTCCAGCACCAGAGCACTCAGTTCCTGCGCCCTCCCTCAATCAAATCTCCCCTTCCTTATGTGATATGACTTTGGAGAAGTGCAGTCAAGACTGCTTACTGCTCAGACTGCTTGATTTTCCACTCCAAATCCACCCTGACCCTGAAAGCAAAACTATGCACAGAAATGAATGTTGTGCAGTCCCCCCTCCCAACATGTAGACTGTAGTTCAACTCATAGTCACTTGCACCTGCTACCAACAGTATCCCTAGCAGCATAAATTATCACAAATTTTAATAAAATCATATTCCTGTAAAGAGTTTCTTGCATGCAATTGTTCATTTAAAAAATGTCTGCTGTGTTCAGAGTTTTCTTAGCCAGGCATCAGGATTGGTAAGAGTCTGCAATTAAGTTCTAAGAAATTCAGTTGATCTGGACTACACAACTTTCTCAGATATTTTTGAGGTAATGAGCTTAATGTCAAGTATATGAAACATTTGCTGCAAACTTTAAATATTAATGAATTCACGTGTTGCAAAAATATCATTTTAGAACAGAGACAACATGTTCAACATGCTCTTCATTTCTTTTATGCATTACAATTTCAGAGAAAAAGCAAAATAGAAATCCATATAATTTTTTCATTATATTTCTGGTTCAATCATTCATCTTTATTAAAAAAATTACTAGAGTAATGGAAAGCTATACGGTTAAGAGCAGACTACAAATAGATACATGTCAGTAAACTTTGCATAGACCTGTTTCTCTTTTTGGCTATGTTATTATAACTGATTGCATATGAAATGTATAATTTAGAAAAGAAGACAAGTGGGAACAAATAGAAATTCCATACTTAGTAATGCAGTAGAAATAAGAGAATGATGTTTGCAATTGCTGGTCTCCTAATTAGGCAATGTGATATACCCCCCAACCCACCATGGCCACACTCTCACTGGGTCACCTAAGTGTAAATTCTACAGTTACCAGTGAAGTAGAAATAATCTGAGAATGTGTTTGTTGGTCAGCAGTTAAAGGAAGGAGTGTGAGCTTCTCCCAAGAAATGTTTCTCCCCCATTGGGCAGACTTTGAGAACAATACAATATTGCTGTATTACCTGACTGCATCACAAAACTATTAATTAACCCATAGACTGCCAACAGAGCTAGAGAGTACTGGAGTTTTAGACAGATATATCAGTCCATGGCCCTGCAAAGGTTAAGCACTTTGGGCTAGGTCACAACAATAGAGTATGAGACAGAGCCATGTAGGAGGACTTGGAGATGAAAAGAGATACCCTGTTGGACATGCTGTGTGGAGAATAGTTGATGGAGCAGAGAATGAAACATTGCAGCAGCAGCTGCAAACAACAATCAACTCCTGCAAACTAACTGAAATAACTACTTGAGGAAGAGGTAAACAAAACAGAGCTGGACAGCTAGAATTGCTCACTCTGAAGGCCGTTGTGTGGCTCTACGATGCCGGTGTGACATCCCCCACAGTGATGTCCTTGACAGCATCGGAAACCCATTGATACCCCCAACACTGACACATCCTCACAACAACTGGCAACACCGTGACACCCAATATGGGAGGGCTGGGCCCCCCCAAACCCCCCCATACACACCCACTTTAGATATCTAACTCCACGTCACACAGACAGTGGATTTAGATAAATACACCCCTGTCACCGCAAAGTCCATCGAAGTGAAATCCCTATCGCTGCTGATATAGGCATGGCTGGGGTTTTACTCTGGGAGGTTCACTGTGCCAGTGTCACCATAGAGACAGCATATCCCATCATGTTACTTGCTTTCTTGACTCTGGTTTTAAAGAGGCATTTTGAATGAAGACTGTGAGTGAGACTACTACAAGTCAGTTGCTGTTGCTGTTGCTGATGAGGAATTTCTTTCTTATGGAAATAGTGTGGTTAGTGCAGTGGCTGGGGGAGGGGTGGGGAAGATGACATGAAGGAACAGTAAGGAACAGCACTACAGAGGTGAGGTGGAGAGATATGGTTCAATTTCACTCAAAGCACTCAATGGATTGAGAATGTCTAGGTATCCAATGACGTGCTTCCAGAGTTCCTGCTCTCTCTTTCTTTCCTAGTCATGGCAGTACGTCATCATGGTGATGTCATCATGCAGCCATGAAAATTAGTTGACCTTTAAATTTTAACTCCTAGGACTGTCATGTCATACTGACCAGATTTTATTAATGACACTGTTTTGGCCATACCTGATTAAAGCACATTGTTTTAGATAGTTTGGAACATACACATAAACAGTCTTCATTGCAAAAACAATTTTATACTACTTCAAGTGATTGTCTAGTGACAACCAGCCCAGTCATTTATATAACTCACAGTAATTAGTTATTTCAGGGCAGTCCAAAATCAGTCTAGTTGGTCTATTATACAGAATTTCAAGTCTTTTCAGTTTTAGCAGTGGAGTAGTCATAAATTTAGTCTGTGGAGTTATCTGTGCCTGGACTATCTTTGGCAACAACTTAGTTGTTAAACAATGTTTTGTATCTATGTAGTAGTCTACATGTACTATTTATTTTAACACTACAATCGAGTTGATTATTACCCTTGCTGCTCAATTCAAATCAGAACCCTAGATATTTATAGCAGCCCACCAGTGACATCCAAAGTGGAAATTTTAAATGAGTTATTGTGTGCCTTCCTTAGTTTTTCAGAGGATCCAAATAATATCAGTTTAGTTTCACTTAAATTAAATTTCAGTTTACAATTATTGAGAAAGCTCTGAAGGGCATCAAATCCACCTTGAAGGGCTCTAAGGACATTAGAGAGGGACCCTCCCAAAGGCATAGATGACTGTGTCATCAGCATATAAATGGTAGTTTAAGATGTTAATAAAAAAGGAGAGGGTCAGTAGTGACCTTTGAGGGACCCATCTCGGGATGTCCAGATTCCACGAAATGTGTCCATTTATGGCTATATACTGTTTCCTTTTATTTCAGCATAAGGAAAGTCAACTAAAGGTTCCCCAGTCCAGCCCACTACTTTCTTGTTTTAATAAACATATTACTATGGTCCACTGTGTCAAAGGCCTTGTAGAGGTCAACAAAGATGACCCTGGTATAGTGTCTGGTGTTCATAACTTTGTTGACATCATCTAAGACCTTCAACACAGAGTAGATGGTGCCATGGGTTTTCCTGAATCCAGACTGATATTGATCTTGAAGTTTGTCCTCTCAATACAGTCCTGAAGTTGTTTTGAGACTAATCTCTCTACCATTCTGGAAATTGTTAGGAGGAGGGAATTTGGCCTATAACTAGTTATTTTGTTTAGATTACCACCGTTAAAGATTGGAACCACTTTGGCCAACATATACCCCTCCGGAAGATACCTGAATTCTAAGAAGCATTTGAACAGGTACATTAGTGGGTCAGCAATTTGATGGACTGATATTTTTAGCAAATGGGGAAGGGGTAAGATCATTGAGTCCTCTACTCTCGTTCTCTCTTAAATTTTAGTAGTAGTTCTATTACCTAATACTCTTCAATTTAGGAAAAGTTAAAAGACCACATATTATTTTGTTTTAATTTATTTTATTTTACTTTCTTTACCGGGTAAGTACACTGAGCCAAAGTCCCTTTACCAGGAATGACCCGGAGCCACATTTACAGGCAGCTACAAGATGATACATCAAATACAACCACAAGTACAATAATGCATCATGCAATATGCAGGAATATTACTTAAGAAACAACATCTATAAATGTATTCGGTTAAACATACACAAGCCAGTTATTCTGACAAGTGACGCCTTAATAGGTTTTTGAAAACAGCATGACTTTCAGCAATGTGAAGAAAATCAGGAAAAATTGTTCCAACATTTAGCATTTCATATTACTATTCAGTGTCTTTCTTTCTGCTTCACTACTTTCATTCTTTAATTCCAGAATCTAGAATCTAGAGGAAAAACAAGAATTTAGTTCATCACCCATTTCCTAACCACCAAATAATGTTCTCTTATTGTTTTTAAGATTGCTATGTATCTTGACCTTCTGTCTCCCACTTAAATGTTTTATTGTGATCCAAAACTTTTTAGGCTCTTTTACCTCCAGTTTGTTTTTGAAATTCTTTGCTTTTGCTCATCTAACTTTTTGCATACTTGTTATGAGCTTCTCTGTAAGATTCCCACTCCCTAGTTTCTTTCGAATCCTGAGCTTTTTTCTCCAGTTAATTTTTTTTCTGCCTTTGTTTAGCTAAGAAAGGGGAGACCCAGACTGCATTATTATTTTGTTTACCTTTTCATTGTCAAGTGTGTGTTATATATTGTCTTCAGTTCATCCACAAACAATGTCCAGGCAGCATTCAGATCCAGAATTAGTTTTAATCTATTCCACTGTATATCATCAAGCTCTTTGATAAATTCCAGAAAATCTAATTTTTTGGAGGACCTATAGCTATCATGTTTAGGAGGACTGCTATACTTCTCCTTTTCCATAATACAGTGTGTTAAATTCTGATCACTGAAATGATCGGCCTAAACTCCTGCAGCTTTATAATTGTGCAGTTGGGTTGTGAAAATTGAATGAAGTACAGTTGATTCAGTGGGCTTCATAATATTTAAATGCATGAACTCCGTAATGAGCTGTTTTAATCCAAACTCAACTACCACATTTTGTAAATGATGAGATTTCTCAGGAGACTGCCAGTTCACACAATATGTAAGTGGGGGCTGTGGGATTCAAACCCAGGTCTCCAGGTTTGCAGCTCAGAGCCTTAAACCACTGTGCTATACTGCCTCCAAATTATTGACTCTCTCTGGGTAAATGCACACAATAATGAGCCTTTTAGGTTGTTGTACTATATGTTCTAGTACAGTGCAGCTTTACTGATGGCCACTTTCCTTTGTCATTGCAAGGGCTTGATCAGACATTTCAGGTACCTGGTGTTCTAGTATGGGAAAGATGCCAGAACAATAGCAGTGATGGGGAACCATATATGGAATATGATACAGAATGGCCATATTATGATGAGACTCTCATGGTTTGGAGAGGCCCACTTGGAGATTCTTCTGCCATAGGAGGAGCAGGTGCTGAAGCACATACAGAAGAAGAAAAAGGACAGGCCATGGCAGTGAGCAGTAAGGCTTGCAGGGTGAGAGGCATCCTAAGGACCAGGGCAAACACCACACTATAGTATTTGTGCCAGACAGTTAATAACACATAAATAAAAATACGAGGGTATTTCATACTGTATTCCTGTATTGGTGTTGTCCTTGGTATGGTGTGTTCTATGTGTGATTCTTTGTGCTGGTTGTCCTTTTTGGCTTTTCAATGCATATGCTGTCTTAAATAGCTTGCAATAGATAAACAGTCTCTCAAATACATTACAATAGGCAGGCAGGCCCCAGTATTCATAGCTGGATGCAAGCTCACTGCAGCCATTTGCCCATCTCTGAGCAATATTCGGATGATAGTGCTCACTGATGGAATGGTACTATCTAACTGACTATCAGCCCATGACAGTGACATGCTAATGGATCTGCACTGTGCCAGCCCAGACCTGGGCTGTGTATGACCCACTGAAAATAGCACTGCCCAAAACAGGATAGCACCAGATCTCTGTGGGCCATATTCAGCCCAAGCATGCAAATGAGTCCATTGGGCATTCAAGGTGCTAAGTGGCCACCTGCATGCCCGTTATGGGCTTATTTGATTGTGGCACAGAAGCCCCTTAGTACCAGTTTCAGTGTCAAAATCACTCATTGGTAGTCTAGTGGTCCCCCAATTGCCCATTTTTATTATTTGTAATATGCTCTAGTGGTTTAGTGTTCTTCCCACCCCCCGATTGGCTGTTTGTATTAATTCTAATATGCCCTGGTGGTCTAGTGTTTTCTGGCACATCTGATTATGTGTTTGTATTATTTGTAATATGCCCCTGTGGTCTAGTAGTTCCCCCCCCCCAAACATATGCACACCACCCACCTGCCCTCCTGCCAATGACCTCCACCCCCCTCAGCTTGCTTGCCGGTCCCATGAAATTGGAAGCTGGCAGAGACCTCATTTTACCTCCTTGGCCAGCTGCTGTCTGATGGTCATGGAGCATGATGATGTAGAAAGGAGGGATGGGACATCCATATGGGCATAAGCAGAAGAGGGGGGCAGAAATTAGGAGGTGAGATGGCTACTAGGGCCAGTGCAGAGTAGCTAGGTAGGGTGGGCAGATGGGTGGGCTGATAGGCTTTTTTCTGCACTTAGCGTCTGTGTATCTATCTGTAATTCTCCACTGTAAGAATGTCAGCAACATTTTTGGTTATGATCTCTTCCTCTAATAGGTACTGTGTAAAAGATAAATCGTTTCTTTGAAATCCTCTGTGGGACCTTTATCAGTGCCTCTTAATATTGGCTGTCATGAAGCTGTCTGTACACCTCCCTTGTAAACTGCACAGTGTCCAATAAAAAATTGGCCACCTTTATCTGCTGGTTTACTTCTAACATATCTATCAATGTTAAGTTGTTTCAGAGTTTCCCTTTCAGCTGTCAACAGGCTATAATACACCTTTATATCCTGAATATCCATCATCTGTTCGGATCATACTCACAGAGTTTTAAAAAAGTCTGCAAGGTAGGGATGCATTGGTGGGGGGGGGGGTATGTTTTTGGAAATCTTATTTTCCTTTATCTGAATAGTTTGACCATCCCCATCACAATATTTCTCTGAGTTTCAATGTTTCCAGTTTCATGTCTCTTTGTAACAAAATTTTTAAAGAGTAGGGGCTAGATTCACAAAGCTTTGCCCTAGTGCAAACACCTTTTTCACAGCACAAACTAGATTTTGCACCATAGTGGTATTCACAAAAGCCCAGTTTGCATCCACAAACTGGGTTTGCGATGGGGCACAGTTTTGATGGGACCACAAAGCAAATGAGGGAGAGAGAACCTGCATATTGGCACAGTTCCATTCACCAAAGATTTTCCCTCTGCAAGGGCCATTTGCAAAGCTCCCTTGTGTGGAGGAAATACTGCTGACAGAGACCAGGCATTATTCTGTGCAACCCTAGTGGCTGCCAGAGGTACTGCCGAACGCCGTCCTTTTAATAAGGAAAATGAAAGTTTCCATGGTGGTTTAGTGGTCTCTCCCCACCTCTGAGCACTGATTGCTGGCCCTGACACTGTCCAAACATACAGTAAAATCTGCCCAGATTGTCTAGTGGTCCATCTTCCTTGCCCGGTCTCCGATTGCCTACTCCTTGTATTTAAAAAATATTTTCCTGGTAGTGTAGTGGTCCCTCCACCCTCCTCGTTCTCCATTCTCCTTCCCTTTGTGTTTAAAAAATATTTTCCAGGTAGTCTAGTGGCCCACCTCTCACTGATCGCCAGCCCCATATAAATTAAATAAATAACCTGGTGGTAATTGTGTCCCCCCCCCACCAACGCTGATCAGTCTCCATACTGGCGCCATAATCTAATGTGGAAAATCTGCCTCACTTCTGCTATATTGATTTTGTTTTTTTTCTGTGCCTTTGTTATCTGACTGTGCATTGCTCCCACTAGTATTAGTGTTTATACTTTTAGACCAATCAAAAGTATGTCTGTTTAAATAGTGATTTGCATCTATTTCAAACTTGTTCTTTTTAATGTCCCTAGTCTTTTTCTATAGTCAATTTTACTTTCTCAGTCAGGCTTTTAAAATAACATGCTTCCTGGAATATTTTAATGGCTCATCATGGCTTCTCAAGTCTTCAGTGACATTTTGTATTTGTTTTTCAGTATCCTGTATTATCCACTTTACCGGTTTCATAGAAGCCACAAAGAGAATGTTATTCCAGCCTTGCATAAAGTCATCTCTTGCCTTGCCTATGGTGTTGTAATCAAGTTTAACTGTCTAGGTACTTGTTCATTTTCTATACATACTGTTAGAGATAGCTTTTGGCAAAACAGATGTCTTGCCTTTAATGACGCTCCTTCAAATTGGGAGAACACTTCTTGAATATTCAATGTACTATTATTTATGTCTCACTATCCCTCCTGCACTCTTCTGTTAGTAAAAATAGGTTCACTCTGTAACATCAAAGATAATAAGGGCTATATTTAGCAATCTCTGTGAATGAGTTTCATGATCTGCACTATTATTATCCATTTGACTGTATGCCATGTTATAATATGCTGCAGGAATTACAAGAAAGTGCTCGGCTATATTCAGCTTCATTTCACGAACTGGTGCTATCCCCTGTAAGTCAATAAACATATTCGAAGTAGCAAGGGGACACCTCAAAAGAGCTGGTATCAGGAACAAAACTGCAGTCCAACAAAGACACTCAAATACTGTAACAATAACCAGATAGCAAGCTCACTTAAAAAGAAAAATTGAAAATATACTCAAGACTAAAATAGAGTATATTTAATTAAATATGATATCTGTGCAAAATTCGTGCATCAACAGTCATGTAGGATCAGCTCCATCAGGTCACCTGATGAATTTTGCACCAGAAATGCTCTTTTTCAATGACTACTGGGGCATGTTATTGAAAAGATTGAATGGGTGCAAACTGTTGCTTGCCCACACAAACTGGGTCTTGTGCCAGAGTGCAGTATTCAGAATGGACAGTTGCGCATGCTAACAGGGCTAGCGTGTGCACAAAACATAATGTATGTGAGTGCGCAAAGGGGGGGACGGGGACAGGAATACCTGTACAACCACAAATATTCCCTGGTGTCCAGTGGTCTGTCCTCATCCCCATTTCCTGGTCTCATATGGTAAACCATGTTCCCTGGTGTCCAATGGTCCCTCCTGGCCCCATAAGGTAAATCACATTACTTGGCATCCAGTGATCCCTCCTCCCCTCCCGGTCTGTGATCCTTGGCCCCGTAACAAAGTCAACCCCCAGTCCTGTGTATATGATAACAGGCCCAGAATGTACTATAAGTAGCATGGCCAAAACACAAACCAAATTAGTCCCTGGTGTCCCATGGTCACCCCCACCCACCAAGAACCATTTCTCTCTTGACACTTACACAATCCCTGGCATCTAGTGGCCCCCATGGCACCGACCACCCTCTACCTAGGATGCACGCTCCCTCTCTGTTCATACAGTGACCAGCCAAGGAGGTGAGAGAAGGGCTGTGCCAATCACCATCAGGGGTCCCGCGGCACTGACAATTCAGGTGAGGGGGGTTGGCATGGAAGGTAGTTGGTGCGATGGTGGTGGAATCTGCTAGACACCAGGGTTGGTGTCATTATCAAGGGGGGAACAGCTGTCTGAGGGTGTGGGTTACCAGGGACACCAGGGATTATTTTGGTTTGTTTTTTGCTTTGCTATTAACATTCTGGATATTGTTATCATATGATACATGGGACTTGATGTTGACTTTGTTACAGGGTTGGGTATCAGAGACTGGGGGGACCACTGGATGCCAGTGAATATGGTTCACCTTCCATGGTCAGGGATCAGGCACTGGAGGAACCACTGGTTGCCAGGGAATATAGTTTACCTTATAGGACTGGGGGCCGAGTACCGGCAGGGACTACTGGATGCCAGGGACATCATTTTTGGTGATGGAGCCAGGGATCTGAGACTGGGGGGAATACTAGGTGCCAGGGATACACCATGTCAATGACGGGATGGTAATCGGGGGGCGGACCACTGGGCACCAGGGAAAATAGAAGTGATTGATGGGTCAGCAATCAGAAGGTGGAGGAGCACCAGGGATACCATAACTAAGAAATGGGCTGGTGATTGGAAGATGGAGGGGACCACTAGGCAGCTGGGATTGTTTAACTCAGTCATGCACTGGTGATCAGAGAGGGGGAGGATCATTAGTCACCAGGAAAAACAGATGTAAGAGACAGGTCAGTGTTTGGATGGTGGGAAACCATTGGGTACCAGGGATAATGTAAGTAAGTAAGTAATGGGCTCACAATCAGATGGTGGAGGAACCAATAGGAATCAGGGACTTTTCTTTATTATATGGGACTGGGCACTCAGGGTAGGAACCATCTTGTGCAAACCTGCCACCACTACCCATGTAAGGGAGGAAGTATAGCACAGTGATTTAAGGCTCTGAGCTGCAAATCTGGTGACATACAGCAAACCAGACCTGGGTTTGAATCCCATAGCTTCCACTTGCATACTGTGTGACCCTGAGCAAGTCACTTAAATTTCCTGTGCTCCCAGGTCACTCCTGTAAAGAAGCTTTCAGCTTAGTGTGCTACTCCTGGTTAAACAACTAAATAAAAACAAAATAAGCCCATAATGGGCATGCAAATGGCCCCTTAGTGCCTTCCTTGCCCAATGGGCTCATTTGCAAGGGTCCCTCTGAAAATCATGACAAATGCTCCAGTGCTGTCCAGTCTGGAGGTGCTATTCCCTGCACAGCAAGGATCCATGTCAGGGCAGTGCTACTTGACTTAGCACTGCACTGACATGCCCCTCTATTAAGTTGGATAGTGACGGTGTGCTGTCTGACTAAACACAGCATCCTCAGACTCCTGGGCATGGACAAAGTGCAGTGCAAAACATTGCACTCTGCATTGTCCGTTTTTGTATATCGGGCCCCTGGTTCTTTACAGGTACTTTCTTTTTATATTATGCTCTTTAAGAAACATGCTCACATTTCATGACATGACAATATGCAACCTTCTCAGGGTCAGCAACAGTGACTTTCATGAACAGTAAAGTGTGAAGTGACAAAAGTTTGCAGCAATTCTGAGTACATACAGTGGAGCCAGTGAGGTTGCAGTGCAGTACCTTGCAATAAATGACATGTCACAAAATACTGCATGTCAAAAGGTCTGACTTTCCATAGCATTAAATTGTTCTCTGCAGCAGACTGCATAATTTTGTAGTAATACTCCAAGGTACCACATTGCATCTCAGCTGGCACCACTGGATTTAATGAGGGAAGTGCCTGTAATGGATCAGTAACCTTTGAAAAAGAACATTTTTAGTATGAAACATGTCAAGTGACCTGCTGTACCTAGCTGTGTGAGCCTGCTGCTGCACAAAGTTTTCACTGAATACAAATTTCACATCTAAGTATATCTTAGTACAGGAATACTGTATATTTTTGAATTATTTCTTTGTAAATGTGTTGGATATTGGGTTGTTCTTCAGGTCCATGTGTTGTGTTGTTGGTTCTGTGGGATAAAGACCACATTCTTACTGACCTAATTAACTTTGGCAGAACATTGGAGACATTAGAATTCCAATTGGCTGGCACTGAATGAAGGGCATGCATAGGTGTTCACCCTTCTCTCAGCATGCCAGTTCACCAGCTACACCATCGAAGAAAGGAGACCTTCCCTTGGCTCACATGCACTCACTCACAGCAACAACAAGTGCCACAACTGTGGTACCTTCTATCCTTACCCTGCCCAAAGGAAGCAGTCTAAAGCATGCAGAAAATAGAATCAGTTTGCCAAATACTTTAGGTCCACCCCATTGACCGGATCACAGGGTCCCAGATCAAACTGTAAACTGTGAAGGCCCAAACGGCAGGAACTTTACTAGCTCCTGCCCCCAGTGCAACCACTCAGCAAACATTACTACTCACCTGACATCTCCACTGCGGATGAAGAATATGTATACAGCAAATGTACTGTAAGCAGTGTGCAACCACTGATTATCCCAGTTCGTATTCCAGGCATCTCCTTCGACATCATGGTGAATCCTGGAGCTAGTGCAAATTTACTTGATGCATAGGCATATAAGGTGCTATGGCCTCAAACCACCCTTCAGTAACAAATGTCAAGGTATCCCCACCTATTTTTATTTTTATTGTGGTAGTATGTGGAAAACTAAATTGGTTTTCACATTGTTAGTAACAAACTTCTCAAACTGCTCACAGTGGCAAACACAGTAGCAGAAGTGAGTCAACCCACTTGGGCCTAGAGGCAAGGATGTTTTTTGGGGCTGATTTGTGAAAAATGTCCAGTGATTATGATCCTGGACCCCAGGGATGTTGTGCTTAAAACATGCAATGTAAATTGCAGGCAGATTAAAATATGGTGGATGTAATATCTGAGCTATGGAAAGAAATCACAAATTTAAAGGAAACAAGACACCTAGAAAGTTTCATAGATGATGTGATTAGGCACTTTGAGCATGTGGAACATAATGATCTGACTGAAGTGGTGACACCACCAAATCGATATGAGAACAAAACTCCAAAAAGTAAAAGCAGAACAAGGAATGGTGAAGCAAACCCAGATGGCAGGAAAACTACCCAGCCTAAGGGAGAATTTATAAGGGGTAGGAGGGCTGAGACATTTAATTCCATTGGGCAAAAGTCATCTATAACCTTAGTAAACAGATATGCCCCCCTGTCAAATGAACAAATGATTACTGTGCAAAATAAGGACTCAGCTACCTATGGCTATACACAGAACCAAAGTTAAAGGGTGTCAACTAGTGATTCTATAATTAAATCCACAGATCATACAATCTGTGATGGTAATAATGAAAATGCAATGCGGTTTCCCAGATGCAAAAATAATTGACATAAGGGAGAACATAAAGGCAGCCCTAAACAAATCAGGATCCAACTGAATGGTAGGGGTTAATGACTTTGGTAAGAAATCCATTACTGACATAAAAAGTAATTGCATTTCCAGGCGTCTCAAAAAAACATCCTTGCCTCAAGGCCCAAGTGGGTTGACTTTAAAATTGTAGAGTTGGGAGGGAAGGAGTACATCACTACAAAATAAAGTTTGGGAAACTCTCTGCCTATCTGAATTCTCATCCCACATTACAGCAGTCACAAAGCAGTGGGAGATATACACAGCACAGGAATAATGGCTCCCTGGGAAGCAAAGTATATGCTTCTCTTTGGGAACCTACCAATATTTATAGGGGAGCAGCCAGCACTGAACTCAGGCTGGTCAAAGGCAGCCATTACAACCCTAGAGGATGTGACAGATGTAGCCATAGGATCAATGAAGTCTTTTGGACAACCAGAAAAATAATTTAAGCTCCCTAAGCACCACCACTGGAAGTACCTCCAGCTAAGGCATGCCCTTATTGACTTTCTACAGCTGATATACTGATTAATCTGAAAAGAATCCATGGGGAAATGGCTCAAATTATGCAGACTCACTGGAGGAATATGGGCAGTAAGAAATTATTGAATTTGATTTTGAATTAATAACTGCTTTTGAAGTTCTATTGCTTGGTGGCTACTACATTATTTAATACTTTAGTACTTAGTACTGTGTCGCAGAAGTTCAGAAACAGATAACTGTTGCGTGTCAAACGTTTATTTGAAAGACTCACAACTCTTGATATGAACCCCCTCCTCCCCCCAGTGTATGCATGCTGCCTTGGATCTTGTAAGCCACTGGATTCAAGATATTCCACTATCCTTTCCTTCAGTAGTGATTCCATTAATTTCCCCACCACTGAAGTCAGGCTGACTGGCCTGTAATTGCCAGGCCCCTCCCTGCTCCCACTTTTGTGAAGTGGGACTACATCTGCCCTCCTCCAGTCCTCTGGGACCACTCTCATCTCCGGTGAGTGGTTGAATAGGACTGTCAGAGGTGCAGCCAGCACCTCTCTGAGCTCCCTCAATATCCTTGGGTGTATCTCGTCAGGCCCCATAGCCTTGTCCACGTTCAGATTTATGAATGCCTTCAGGACTCTCTCCTGTAAGTGGACTAGTGTCCACCTCCCTTCCTTCGATGCCCCTGACACTTATCTGTGGCCCATTTCCTTCCCATTTCTCTGTGAACACTGAACAAAAGTATTCGTTCAGGATGTCTGCTTTTTCCTCGTCCCCTTCTACGCACTCCCCCTTCCCTCCTTAGTCTTACAATCCCTCCACTGTTTTTTCTCCATTCACTTACATACCTGAAAAATATCTTGTCCCCTTTCTTTAGTGCCTGAGCTGTTCACTCCTCCATTTGTGCCTTTGCGCTCCTGACTGCTTTCATAGAAACATAGAAACATAGAATTTGACGGCAGATAAGGACCGCTTGGCCCACGCAGTCTGCCCATTTCCCTACCTAATGGATAAGCTGCAGATCCTAGTTAACCAGCAGCCTACTTCTTCCTATCCCCACCCCCTAGAATTGCCTTATGGCTGTCCCATGCATGCTTGAATTCCACCACTGATTTTGACTCCACAACCTCCTCCGGAAGGCCGTTCCATGCATCCACAACCCTCTCTGTGAAAAAATTCTTCCTTAAATTACTTCTGAGCCACCCCCCTTCTACCTTCAAATTGTGCCCTCTTGTTCTTGCACACCTCTTTTTTTGAAAGATGCTACCCTCTTGGACTTTGTTGATTCCCTTGAGGTACTTGAACGTTTCTATCATGTCCCCCCTCTCCCTCCTTTCCTCGAGGCTATACATATTAAGCTCCTTTCATCTCTCTTCATATGTCTTCCGGTGCAGACCCTGCACCATTTTAGTTGCCCTCCTCTGGACAGCTTCCATCCTGTCTATGTCTTTGCGGTTGGGTCTCCCAGAACTGCACACAGTACTCAGATGGGGTCTCACCAGCTGTCTGTACAGAGGATAATAACTTCCGGTTTCTATTGGTGATGTCTCTCCCTATGCATCCCAGTATCCCCCCAGCCCTCCTTGCTGCCCTCTCACATTGCTTGCCCAGATTTAGGTCATCTGATATGACTACCCCCAGGTCCCTTTCCATTTTTGTTGTTGTTAGTATCTCACCCCCCATTGTGTACTCTTCCCCTGGGTTTTTGTTTCCCAGGTGCATTACCTTGCACTTCGGAAACAAAAACCCTTGCCTCCCTCTTCTTCTCCTCCTGATAATAATAATAATAATAAAAATAATAATAATAATAACATTTATTTAATTGACTGCCTTTCAAAATCTCAAGGCGCTGCACAGCAAATACAAACACAAAAACATATTCAGAAACATTCAATATAGAATTAAATACAAACACATAATCTAATATATTCAATATAAAATCAGAGTACATACACCTCCCTATCCTCCTCCTCCTTCTGTGTCTCTTTATGCATCCTGAATGCTAACTTTTTTGCCCTTATCATCCCAGCCACCTCTTTTGAGAATGATAGCGGTCTCTTTTTCCTCTTGCTTTTGCCTACTTGCCTGACACAAAGGTTTTTTGTCCTCACTATCCCCGCTTTTAATTTTGTCCACTATTCGTCCACTCCACCAAAGTCCTCACCACCTGCTAGGGCATCCTAAGGCATTACCCCATCTTTGTAAAATCTGCTCTCCTGAAGTCCAGAACCTTCTGCTTTGTGTGGTTCGCTTCTGACATACTGTAGTTCTTATATTGAACCACACCATACGGTAATCACTGGTCTCCAGATGGCCATCCCCTGTGACATCTGCAACACTGTCCCCATTAATGAGTACAAGGTCCAATATTGCTCCCTCATGAGTGAGCTCCTTTACTAGTTGCCTGAGGAACACCCCCTGCAGGGAGCCCAGGATGTCCCTGCTCCTAGCTGAAGCTGCATCTGAGGTACTCCAATCTACACCTGGTAGAATGAAGTCCCTTGCCCGCAGCACCTCCCCCTTATTTGCCATCTTTTGGATGGCTTCCACCACATTCTTATCAATGTTCCCTTCCCCCATGCTGGTGAGGTCTGTATATCATGCCTGTGCGAATAGCAGCTCCATTCCCTGCCTCCAGGGTGACCCACATTACCTCCACCCCTCCCTGTATTCCCTGTATCTCTGTGGCTTTTATGCTATCCCTCAGGTAAGGAGTAACATCTCCACCTTTCTTACCAACCCTGTCTTTCCTGAAGAAAGAATAAAATGGTATGGCTATGTCCCAGTAATGGTTCTCATTGCACCATGACTCAGTAATGGCAACAATGTCCGGGTCAGCCTCTGCCATAATGGCCACTACGTCTGGGATTTTTTTTCCAGACTTCAAGAATTTGTGCACATGGCCATCCAGATTCTGCTACCACCCTGCTTGTAAGCCCCGCCTTCTATTTTGTCTTCTCTTCTTACTCCCCTGCCCTCATTCCCTTTTCTCTTCATTTCTAGTGTTTTGTTTTTCTTGTTATAAGGTACCATTGGGGATTTGTCTCCCTTCAGGTTATCCCTACTGACTACTTCAGCTTGTGGGGGGGGGTAGTTTATGTCTCCCTGCTTCCTACCATCACCCCCCTTGGCTAGATTAAATGCTTACCACTGTAACATTAAACTGCTCACTGAGGACCTTGGTTCCCTTCCCAGGAGGATGCAGGGCATCTCCCCTGTATAGGCCTTTATCACTTTGGCTGGGACCCCAGTTCCCAATGTAGGCAAATCCCTCCCCTCTACAACACTACTTTAACCTTTGGTTGAAGCACCTGAATATGGAGTACCCTCTCCTCCTCCCTGTAGTAGTTAGGCAGAACCTCAGAAAAGGTCACTGAGCATGCTTCCTGCCTAAATTCCTCATCAACTCTCTGAACTACTCCTGCACTATCCTAACCTTTAACCAAACCAAGTCATTAGACCTTAGGTGGACAATGACATCCAGCTCTTCCTTCTGTCCTGCTGCCCTAGCAATCCTCAGGATCTGCTTTAAATCCATCTGAGCTGTGGTGCTGGATAGGTATCTAACCTCCATCTCCCCCTCCCTTCTCTCTACCAAATCTATCCCCCTTACAATGGAGTCCCCCACCAGGAGTTGCTTCCTCCTCCTCCTCTGCTGGGGTCCTCTGTCACCCTCCCTGTGGACTCCACCATGGAGATCCTCCACATCCTCCCTGGTCACTACTATGGGTGCCTCAATGGGGCAGTCCTTCTCCACCAGGGCAGTGTAGAAACTGTGTAGTGGTACTGTAGGGGGATGTGTCACTGACCCACCAGCCTCACTCTTACTGAGTCCACTGTAGTCCAGCAGCTCCTCCTCCTTAGTGCCCTTTGAGGCAGCGGTGGCAGATCTGGTGGTCTCTGGGTTGGGGAGGATGCCCCTTGAATCCCAGTCAACTCAGCCTGGAGATAGGAGATAAGAAACCTCCCCCTCAACCCTGAGAGGTGCATGCATATGGGGCAGCCAGAACAGAACAATTGGACATCAAGCTTGGGGGGAGAATTATGTCATCTTTCATCTCCTGGGAACTAACCAAGGTGGCCAGAATAGTCAGTATTTTCTGATGCCCCTCCTCTTGTGGCTCCCATTATCACCATCCCAACAATAGCAGTGACCAAGAGGGGGCATTCCTCTGAGGACAGCAGGTATGGGCCTGACAATGCCACACCAAAGGAAGGGCTGAACTACTATAAATAAGCTTGTAGCTGTAATAAGGCCTTTGCACTAGACTTGGGGAGGGTGGGTACAAGGACTGAATATTTGATGGAGGGGTTATGACTATAGCAGACCTCAGAGGAGAAGTATCTGGGGGATATGATTAGTTATAGCCTGAAGACCTTAGCCCAGTATAACAAGTCATATGGAAAAGCTATCAGGATTCTTGGGTGTATATGTAGGGCCTTCTCAAGCAGATGAAAGGAGGTGTTCCTACCTGTGTACAGATCCATAGTATTACTGCACCTGGAATATTGCGTGCTGTTCTGGAACCCTCATCTGACAAAGGATAAGGACCACCTGGTGTAGATCCAAAAATAATTTGTTGCCAGCAGGGAACACCAAGTGAGGAAAGGCTGGTTGATCTAAATATGTATTCACTGGAGGCAAGCAGAGACATGGCTGAAACTTTTAAGTACCTGATGGGTATAAACAGGATGGACAAACAGCAACTGTTTTTATGCTTAATGAGGCAGCCAATACAAAGAGCCAAAACTTTATGAGGGATGTGAGGAAATTATTCATGGAGAGGGTGGTGGAGAACTGGAACTGCCTGCCTGAGGAGCTGGTCAATCTTAACATGGTGACAAGCTTTAAGAGAGGGGATGAGATAGGCACATGGGATAGATGAGGTTGAAGGAGGAGGGGTTGGAGCATATTTATTATTTAGTTTTGTGATGATCAAAAGAGGAGGACTAGGCAGTTCTGCCTATTTTCTGCCTCATCGGAGGGGGGGGGGATAATGATGCAAACTGACATACTGAATCAGGTTTTAGCTGTTGGTGATATTTTTATGGAGGTGGGTTAGCTGAAGCAGAACTATGACATTTTGGATCCGCTAGTGACCTAGCCAATAGTAAACTATCAAGGGCCTAGGAAGGAACCAGGCAGACTACATGGATCATGAATCATGAATCTTGTTTTTATCTGTAAGCATCTATGCATCTATATTTGTAGATGTAGCTACTGAAAAGTGTTTAGTCACATTAAGCTCTCTTAGTAAATTAGAAATGTTCTATTCCCAAGGGAGTAATTTACTGATTGTTTTCTCTTCCTGGAGCTTCTTATAAGTGATTCATGTAGAGACGTTTGTTAGAAACACATTAATAAACAACAGGAGCTGAGAAAAATATAATTAAAGAAGGCTTATAATTGTTTTTTTTTCTTCCAAACAAGTAACACTTCTAAGTAGCTATTGATTGGTGGGGGGTTTAGTGCTGCATAAATTGTCACTGCAAATGGAGCAGGAATACCATAAAGTGCTGAAACAGCAGCAGAATAATACATTACTTTGAAAACAACTGCCGTCTTCTAATCTTATATCACTTTCTTATTTTCAGCTTATGGCATTTTATGTAACCTGAAGAAAAAAGTTCCATAAACTTTCAGACAAGTTTGAATCGAGGATCACTGTGATGAGCTTCACTTTGGCTATGGCAATTTAGCACAGACGCTGAGTCTGTCCAGAGTCTTATGGTTGCTGTGCCATACCGGAAATCTTGGTTCAGAGGTAAATTTGAGCCTCTGTCTCCCCAACGAGCTAAAGAAGTGTGAGTGCAATGATTGCTCTGGATGTAAGATTTGAACTATCAAGAGAAGGATACCATTTTCTGTCAGCTTTTGAAATATTATGGTTGTAGCTGCTATGAGGACAGGAAATAAACTGGATGGACAGTTGGTCTGATTCCATCTTATAGAGCCTATGTTCATACATGTTGCTGTGCTCTTCAGGGAGTGAGAGATAGAGAATGCCACTCTCCAGCATACCTGGTGTCATGTTAAAAACAGAACTTTGACAAAATCATCAAGGTGACCACTTCACATGACACTATTCACCATGGGTAGGTGACATGACATGTGCTCAGCACTGGGGAGAACCAGGAGGGAGATAATGAACTGACACCAGCAGACAGCTCCCTTCCCTCATGTTGCACAACAAATGTTCTCACTGTATAAACTCAAAACACCACTTACTTTCAAATTTCAGAACCAGTAAATTCCATAAGATGTAATAGTGCTCTATGTGTTCAATCCTCATTTAAGACTGCTTGTTCTCAGCACACAGCACTAGCTCCCACAATCCCCTGGTCTCTTAAAGAAGACATCACCCTATTTAATTCATTTTATTTCAATGGACTTTCCAAGTAGCAGTCCCTGAGAGACACACTGGTCTCTCTAGAAGTGATTCAGGTCTATGGTAAGAGATAATCACACCACACCAAGTATAGTGGAGCCTGGGAAACCACAGCTATGAATGTACCAGAGTCCCATGTAAAACAACCCAAACTAGGGTATATGCTGTAATTAGAAACCTTTTTATCATATAACAAGCAACACTGGTAAAAGCAAATTACAGGTGCTAGCATAGCAGCAGCAGAACACCTTGAGAAAACACACTTTTGATACAAAACTTTGGTGCACCTGTAACTCACTTTTACCAGTTTTGCTTGCTATATGCAATAACGATTTCTAACTATCTACCCTAGCTTGGGTTGTTTTTATGGGATCAATGTGTGTAGCCCAAAGAAATTTAGGTCTCCACTACAATGAACAAAACATTTTTTAAAGACAATGATGTGTTTTCATGCATAACATGTCATTTCTAAATTATGAAGTGGACAATCATCTGAATTCTCCTTGGAAGTGAAACCAACCCCCACCTCGACCCAATATGTCACCAAAATGAGTCCTGTGTATTGCAGTGAAGGTTACCTGCTGATCAGCCTCTCCCACTGCCACAGTGGCAGTGTTGAGAGGGCAATCCGGCCACTTGTTGAGTCACCAGCAGGAGAGGGGCCAGGAATGCAATCAGAAGGATTGGTGTGTCATTCTGTGCTGTGGCAGATGATATCACTCTATCTTTTCTCTCTCAGGTTACATCACCTGTAGTGCTACAGGCATCAGGACTAGTATGCAGATGTTAGGAAAAAGGTGATGTGCTATTGACACCTGTAAAATATCAGGAAGCCAGTATAACAAATGTATTTATTTTATAAGAAAATGGAACTTCACTTTAAAGAAGAATTTTGGAGAATTCAAATTACAGTCATCTTATCTGTAGCCATTCTGTTTTGCCCTGTTCTTATAAACCATGACTCATCAGATTTCTCAGGATTATGTTAGCTGTGAAAGTAAAGGTTATTAGCCCAATTATTAGGTACACCACAATTATTATTGTTGCATTTAAATGTGACATACAAGTGACCAGAAATTGCTTTGCTTTGAAATTGCTATTAAAATGGGGCCCAATGTGTCATTTAATTTATATTACAAAGGTTTAATGAAATTATAGATACATTACTGGAATCATCTACCACTGAATAGGTAGATTTGCATTTGTTTCATTATTGTTCAGTATATAAATTATAGTTTAAAACACAGGCACTGATTTTTCTTAATATACATGTGAATGCAATTGGAAAGGCCATGTATCTATGCCTTTAATATTTTATTACATTATTAAAATGTAAGACTGCTTTTCATTTGGTAGGTCAATGTATGGACCGAAAGTACATATGAAAAACTAAAAGCAATGAACTCAGCCTCCTGGGAAGTGATTAACTCACAGTTCAATAAAAGTTCATGTATTATTTATACACTGCCCATGAATGCCTTTATGAAGTAATTCAACTGCATCATGATAACAATAAACTTGACTAGAGTTAAAGGGTTATGGGGGTTATGTTTCCTATTACATCCTACAGGACAAGAGCTGATTTGCATGACTGTGTTAAGCTTCCCTTCCCCCCATACACACATAGCAATGACTTGTCATATATCAAGAGTCCCTTTTAGTGGTGCTCAGAAACCTGTGAGATCTCCCATGAGACTGCATTGCTTCAAGACTGTGGTTCTCTGAATTTTCATTTGTTAAGTACTATACTGTACCATAACATGGATACTTAATCTTACAATTTAAAGAATTCAGTCACACTTGATGAAAAGCAAAGTAACATTGTCTCCAGTATAATTTCCCTGAGGTCTAGCTGGCACTTCTTGCTTGGCCCAACAGCCGCATTATCGTCCAGATCTTAAACTAGTATGGTTTGCCTAAAAGCCTGCAAGGAACCTGTCTAGAATCTCTAGCAGCCAGACAAATTCAGATGCTGCCCTAGTCAAAGAAGAGCAGGGATTGACATCATTATCTCTACCTGATATTTTGGAATACTGTGCGTACTAACAACGTGGAGCTTTAATTAAGAGACTTTGAGCCACGGTACACAGTAGTACTCAAAGACACTAGTATGCCTCAACCCAGTCTAAAAATTAAAGGCCATTTTAGTCAAAACAGAGATCTGATTACAAATGAAAAACAAAATTCACTTCTGGGATTACTGTAAAGTTATTCATTCCTCGCAAAGTCAAACCTCGCTGTATTGGCAACTTCACAAAGTTGTAAATTTACAACTTCACTGGCAAAGTTCACTGAGGCTTCACAAAACGGCTATGTCATTCAGTGCTGTTGCTGCACCATGTGACCTGCAGGTCACATGGTTACATTGCAGCAAGAAACTGACCAGAACAGCTGTGCTGTGTGCAGTTCAGGAAGTGTAAGGAGATAGGATCTGCACTGTATTTAGAGCTGAGTTTTGACTTAATCTGTACTGCTGTTCATTGCACAAAACAGACTTTTTTTCAAACCATGTTCTACTCGGTGTTCTGCAACTGCAGATTTAATTTGGAATGTGTTTGCCTACAGTTTTGTTATTTTTTTCCTTTTGTTTCCATGTGGTGCTGCTGTGCTCGACTGGTACTGTGTGTGTGTGTGTTGGGGGGGGTGGTATTTGTCTGCAGCCTCCAACAGCTTTACTTTCAGTCCATTTTTAGTTTTCACTTTCACTTTCAGACAATTCATTTTTTCAAGTCTTGAAAATCTCAGGCCTGGTTCTCAGCTGTTCAGGGACTAAGTCCCAATCTGCAGCCATTGCTGCATTACAAAATCTCTGCATCGGCGGAGATTCTGACCTCCAGCCCATATCAACAAACGAACATATGAATATGCCAGCAGAAACAGACCACCTCGTCTATCTACATCTGCTTGAGTGTGCAGCTAGCACCCTTAGTGTGCAGCTGCCCCCCCCTTCCGTATGTCATTCCACTGTCGCTCCCCAACTCCCCACCCTCACTCTCCCCTGCTCCCTCTCCCATGCCCTTTTAAAGCTGTTCGAAAAGTTTTACATGATACTATCTATTCTGGTAGTGCAGTCCATTTTGCTACCACCATCTCTGTGGAATAGTGTCTCCTCATTTCCCTCCTAAATCTTCCCCCCTCTATTCTTAGCCCATGCCCCCTGGTGTCCCTTCCCCTCCTTGGCACAAAGACCATGTCTGCCCCATCCTTATTGATTCCCCTCAGATACAGTCAGACCTGGTTAATCTGTAAGCATTTGTGTTTGCCAAATTTGTTACATAATAAAAATCTACGTAGTAACCAAACAATGACCAGATGATGGATTTTTTTTTTTTTTAAGATTTATTACTGAAGAAAATTAATCAATTTAGAATACAGTACTGTGCAGGTAAGAAAAAATAAAATCCACAGCATTAGACAGCTCTTCTTGATCTTAGGTGCATATAAACAACATCTGAATTTTTTTTTTAAACAAGCTGACTTAAAGAATAAAAAAATCCACAGCAGCAAACTCTAAAATTTTAAAAACTACTTTCCACTGGATTTCTTTTTTTTTTTTTTAAACAAGCTAATTTAAAGAATAAATAAAATTCACCAGCAACAGGGTCACAATGGCTACAGGAGGTTGCCCTCCCCACACAGCAATCAAGCCTCAGAGCCCGAATTCGGATTCCCACCCACCAGCAACAGCTTCGTGATGGCTACAGGAGATTGCCCTCCCCACAAAGAAAGCAAGCCTCGGAGCATGAATTTGGATCCCCACCCACCAGCAATAGGGTTGCGAGGGCTACAGGAGATTGCCCTCCGCACACACCAAGCAAGCCTCGGAGCATGAATTCGGATCCCCACCCGCCAGCAATAGGGTTGCGAGGGCTACAGGAGATTTCCTTCCCCACACAGCAAGCAAGCCTCGGAGCATGAATTCGGATCCCCACCCACCAGCAATAGGGTTGCGAGGGCTACAGGAGATTGCCCTCCCCATACAGCAAACAAGTCTCTGTGCCCTAACAAACAAACTCTCATACATGAACGCATAAACGGTATCAGAAGCTGTGTAGAAACAAGAAAGGGCACAACAGCAGCACAACAGTGGGAACAGAGTCAAACAAGGCTCTACACAGCTTGACTGGGGAGTGGAATGAGGGTGACTGGGCTTCTCACACAGCTTGACTGGGAGAGCAGAAACGAGGGGTTGGGCAGTGTTTCATGTGGAATATGGAACGGGAACTGGGCTTGTCACGCAGATTGACCGGGTCATCAGAAGCAGGAGAATACACTCAGGAAGTGTTTCATTCAGCCGCGGTAACACGCCAGAGGATTAGCAGGGATTAAGAACACTGCCAATTTACACTCGATTAAGACCTGTTAGCACTTCTACCTGATCTCACTAGAAATGGATTAAGGAGGTCACAAACAAGGGGAATTAATCAGCCTGGTTAAAGAGAACATGCAAATGGATACGGAATCTCAGCTTTACGTATTAAAGAGGACATTAACCTGAGAAAAAATCCGTTTGCATTGTTTCTCATTTGAAATGTCAGACATACGGACTAATGAGGCACGGATTAAACAGGTCTGACTGTACTTGAATGTCTCTTTCATGCTCCATATGGGCAGAGGGTGCAGCTGTGGGAGATGTTACACCAGTTCCTAGCAGGCATAATATTTTGGTGCAGCTGTGCCAAAAAAAAACAGCAGCAAGCTGCCATAAAAAGTTATAAACTAGCTCCTGCTTTGAAAATGTGGCATGTGTGGGAAAACCTGTGGATCCACAATTGAAGCCCAACAGGTTGCATTTTTCTCTGCACCTGCGCCTATTTGGGGGAGTCTGAAAATCCGGTCCCTCATTTCGCATTTTTTTCTCAAGTCCCATAGTTTCTGTACATTTTCACTGTTCCAATGCTGCTAAAATACTAATGTCTGTCCAGGTTTCTGGCAGGTAGTTGTTAATATTTTTGATTATTATTTTTCATAATACAGTAAGCCTTTCTTGTCATTTTGAAATATGTTTTTTTTCAATATGATCATAACTATGTTACTACTTGCAGTATTTTTATTATTGTTCAAGCCACTAGCACTGCTACACATTGCTACATTAGAATGAGTGTAAAGGGAAAGGAAAGGGTAGACAAGGAGGTAAGGCAGTAGTGGAATCCACCAGTTGAGGTGGACGACGATATGATATGGATGTAGGAGATAGTAGTGGATCTGCAGTATGTGATGGTAGTGGCACTATTAAAATAATGCTTACACAGCTGGCCCAGTGGTGTGGAGGTCTAATGCAGCAGCACCTTATCTTCTGTCATGCTGGTGACCTGGGTTTGAGAATGGACTTGAGTCATTGGGGTTGGCCAGAGTGGGAGAGGATCTGGTGTCCGAGGGATTGCTCTCCTCTACTGGGGTCAAGAATAATGGTTGCCTAGCCT
This sequence comes from Neoceratodus forsteri, assembly GCA_016271365.2. Lineage (NCBI taxonomy): Eukaryota > Metazoa > Chordata > Ceratodontiformes > Ceratodontidae > Neoceratodus > Neoceratodus forsteri. The sequence goes on from CM057450.1 coordinate 1,090,197,739, forward strand.
AGGCTCCCCCCAGGTGGAGGCCTAATGGCAGAGCAGCATCAGGATGGCAATGTAAGAGAGGGACTGTGGGGAGCATCGGATGGGGGTGCCTCACATATGATTCAAACACTCTGCAGTAGGGCAGGAGAAATGAAAAATGGATCATTAGGGGTGTGCTAGGCTAGTCATCCTACCTGGATATTAGAGGGACTTTGTTTCTTACTGATTTTTCAAGCCTGCTGCAGCAGCACTTTCTCTGTCCTATGTTGTTCTATCCTTCCCTGTTCTGGTAGGATGGCCTCCTACAGAACACCCCTTTCTGTGTAGTTCTTTCTGGGTGCTTGAACTGACTGCTACTATTGACAATATGTTATGCTCTGGCCAGTAGGGAATTATTGCTGAGTTTAGTGTGATCACTTGCCCTCCTGAGCTTAATAGCTGGATACCTTGCTTTTTGTTGTTTTGGTGTGGGGGTAGTGGGTTGCTAGGAAGGGGGTGCTGGGAGTTAGTGGCTGTGTATGTGGTGTGTGTGGTCTAGGTTTTACTGTATTAGTGTATGTTTGATGTGTGTGTGTGTGTGTGTGTGTGTGTTCATTTAGTGTAGTTTACTCCCTGCTTTGGGGCTTTAGTTAGTTGGCATGTGTCTGGGAGTGTCTAGGGGTCTGGGGCGGGTGAGAATTGTGTATGGGACATCCCAGCTTTTTGACTTGTGGCCCTTCACTGACCTCCCAGTTTCTAACACCACAGCATGTCGCTGTTGGGAGGATGGGATTAGGAGGTGCCACACTGGTCAGCCATGGCTGGGCACCTCGTGCACTCTGGAAGGGGGCAGGATAGAAGTGGTTAAGTGTAGAAGGCACCCTGGGTTTTGACAGGTCCTAGAGAGAAGCCAAATGTGTTTGCTCCTCATCCCCAGGGTTTCCCACCCTACTGAGTGGGCAGGCAGCCAGAGGGGCTGCACTGTCCACCAATCTCCTGAGGGCAGTGCTGTGCAATATCAGATCAATCAGAAATAAGACAGCAATTATAGCGGATCTGGTTTCCTCTGTCGATCTGGCATGCATTATGGAGACCTGGGTGGGTGATGATGCTGGCCCGGTTTTAGAGGCTGCCATCCCCCAAGTACTCCATTATGCACTGCCCCAGAGTGGAACACAGTGGTGGGGGTGTGGCCATCTGTTTTAGATCTGAGGTAGGCTTCACAATGCACCCAGTGAGAACATCACGTTTGTTTGAATGTGTGGCCATCTGTGGTGGTCTGGTTGCAGGTTGCAAGATCCTCCTGATTTACCACCCCCCTCGGGGGGCAGGAGAGTTTCTGCAGGAGGTAGCTGACTTCGTTGTCGGTGAAACATCAGAGGCCCCCAGGTGTTTAGTTCTGGGGGACTTCAATGTTTGGGCTGACAACAAATCATCTAGGCTGGGTCACCACCTCCTCCAGATGACGTCATCTCTGGGCCTGTCACAAGAAGTTTCTACCATTACACACCAGGGTGGCCACATGCTGGACTTAGTCTTCTCAATGGGGCTTGAGATTGATAATGTTAAGATTGATAGGGTCATTTGGTCCAATCATTGCACAGTGAAGTTCTTGCTCGTGGCCCCCTCCTGTGAGCCCTCCCCCTGCAGAGATGGGAAGCTACAGACCTTTGAGGGGTTTGACCATGGAGGGTTTTCTGGTGGTAGTTTACTTATCTAGTGTGGGTAGTGCATGCACAGGGGCTATGGATGAAGCAGTCGCCACCTATAATAAGGCATTGTTTAAGGCACTCAACTCCATTGCACCAGTCCGTGTATGACCCAGATCCTCTCACTTGAGGTCCCCTTGTTTTGATGGGGAGCTCAAGGCAATGAAGATCAAGGATCAGAGGTTAGAGCGCTGCTGGAGGAAGATACATAGATACATAGACAGTGTCAGCAGATAAGGGCCTATGGCCCACCCAGTCTGCCCATTTGAGCTGGTAAGTTCAGTTTATGTTTTCCTAGAAGTCTGTTGCCTCTTACTCCTGACCTCCAGAATTCCTTTATGTCTATCCCATGCATTCTTAAATCCTGTGATTGTTTCAGCCCCCACCACTTCCTCTGGCAGGATGTTCCACTTGTCCACCACCAGTTCTGTGAAGAAATTCTTCCTTATGTTTCCTCTGAATCGTCCTCACTCCAACTTCATCCCATGCCCTCTAGTCCTGGGACATCTTTTTTCGCTTAAAAATAGTGTATTCCTGCACCCTGTTCCTCCCTGTAAGATACTGTGAAGACCGGCTGGATGCAGACAGACTGGCCCTGAGTGCACACTATGTTGTGTATCTGGGGGCTATCAACTGTAAGAAGGCAGTGTTCCTATCCAGTGAGATTGCTGCAGGGAAGAACCGACCAGCTATGCTTTTTCATACTGTGGACAGGCTGCTACATCTAGCTTGTCTACAGTCGAAAAAAAGCTTTTTCAGATGCTTTATGCAATGAGTTTGCTCGGTTCTTCTCAGACAGAGTGTCTGCTGTCAGGCAGAGAATTCTGCCAGTGAGACACAGTGTGGCTTTCAGTGGTCACCCTGGCTGTCCGAGGAGCACTCCGCCTGGTTGGAGGGAGTTTAAACCAGTGGAGGTGGCCGAGGTTATTGAGTTTGTTTCTAGGCTGAAGCACACATATTGCTAACTGGACCCAGTGCCAGCTTGTTTCTTAATGGGATGTGTTGACTCTGTGTAGGACCAGTGTTTACCTTGATTGTCCATGTTCTTTGTCAGAGGGGGTCTTCCCAGGTGCCTTGAAGGAGGCACTGGTGAGACCCCTTCTGAAGAAACCATCTTTAGACCCTGTCGTCAAGGTGAAATACTGTCCTGTCTCCAACCTTTCATTTCTGGGAAAGGTTGTAGAGATGTTTGTGGCACAGCAGCTTGAGGAACACCTCGTGGTCTTTGATATCTAAGAGCCTCTCCAGTCTGGGTTTCATGCCAGGCACAGTATGGAAACTACATTAGTTCGAGTGCATAATGATCTCCTCAGTGCAACAGATCGAGGAGAGCGGACAGTTCTCATTCTCCTCGATCTCTCCTCAGCCTTTGACATGATGGACCATTTTGTGTTGCTCAACCGCCTGAGGGAATTTTGTGGACTCGCCAGTACTGTCATCTGCTGGTTTGAGTCCTATCTCACAAACAGGAGGCAACAAGTTGTGATGGGGAATTTGTCCTCCTCCCCTAGTCTTCTGTCTTGTGGAGTACCTCAGGGTTGAGTCTTGTCACCAATGCTGTTTTTTTTATTTTTTTTTCTATTTAAACATTTGTTGACTGGGATAGGCACACTGAGCTGTGGCTCATTTCCAGAGGTGACCGGGGGGGGGGGGGGATATAGGAGTACATACAGTGATAACAAGACAGGATATTTACAAATTGTTTACAAATAGTTTCAGTATTTACAAGTTTGTAGTTTGAAATACAAATAGTTACAGTATTTACAGTTAGTGATATGAATATAAACAGAACCAGCAGAAGTTTCCACAGTTTGGGTCAATAGAGCCACAAGACATCAGCATATAGTTCATTGTACAAAAGCCTTAGCAAAGAAAGGCAGTACTGGCACAGTTAGATTGCATGAGATGAGAAGAGATGATGAGAATTAAGCAGAAGTAGTTGTGATCAGTGCGAAAGAGGCCTAGTAGGAGCTGGGAGTGGTGACAGAATCACAAGAGACATGGCAGTCACCTGGGACAGAGACAAAAGGGAGATGGTAGGAGGCGTAGTTGTTTCTTGCAGGCAAGGTAAGAGGAGGAGTTTCTAATGGAGGGGGTTAGTTTATTCCACAAAGAGGGAAGCCAGTATGAGAAGGTAGCTTTGCCAGAAGATGAGGATGGTCGGGGTATACTAAAAGATTTTTTGTTTCTGTGTCTTAGTACATAGGAGGTGTCAGAGGCCAGTGAGAGACTATCCACCAGGTAGGGGGTTAGCAGTTTGACATGTATATGCTGCCTCTGGGTGAGATCATTAGGAGGTACAGTCTGGATTTTCATTTCTATGCCGGTGATATCCAGCTGTATCTATCCTTGGCCCCCAGGACATCCAGTGCGGTGGATATACTGAACAACTGCCTGGCCAAGCTCAATGACTGGATGGCCTCCAGCTGGTTGCGACTGAACCCCGATAAGACAGAGGTACAGGTGGTGGAGTTGAACAGGAAGCGTAATAGGATAGCCTTTGACACAGAGACGGGATTGTTTCTGGGGTCTGTGTCACTGAAGGCCTCCCCCAGGGTGTGCAGTCTTGGCATTATCTTCGAAACCGGACTGACACTTGAATTTCAGGTGTCGTCCATTGTCCAGACCAGCTTTTATTATCTGAGGAATATCCCTAGTACTAAACTCCTAGTTCTGCCCCTTGACCTCCCCACCTTGGTACACATCTTTGTGATGTCAAGGCTTGACTACTGTAATGCGCTGTACCTCAGGATCTCTGGAGGTAGCCTCTGCTGACTGCAGATAGTGCAGAATGCAACTGCCAGGCTATTGATGGGGAAGCCAAAATACTCCCACATCACCCCGGTGCTGAGTGAACTGCACTGGCTACCAGTTCAGTGGAGGGTTCTCTTTAAGGTGGGCTTGCTCACCTTTAAGGCCCCACATGGACTGGGCCCTGGCTACTTGTCAGACCTTCTAACAACTGCTGCCTAGGTCCATTCCCTCCGGTCCTCATCTAGGGGCCTCCTTGTGATTCTCAGGACGAGGTTAAAAACTGCTGCTGACAGAGCTTTTAGTGTCACCAGCCCCTTCCTGTGGAATTCACTTTCTCCATCAGTATGGGAGGCCCCTACAGTTGAAGCATTCAAAGCCCACCTTAAGACCTTCTCATTCAGCCTGGCATTCCCAGACACTGTCTTTTAGATACTGCTTCCTAGATATTCTGAAAGAATGACCCCTTCAGGAATTTGCTGCTAGGTCAGGCCTCAAATTTTGGGCAGTCTGCTTTTAAATATGCTTAATTGATATGTTTTATATTTTAATTATTGCATTTTAACTGCTTTTTGACTTATTTTGATTGTACAGTGCCCAGAGTCTCTGGGATTGGTGCCTGAAAAATAAAATTTGCCTTGCCTTTGCCTTTTTTCCCTCTTCATTACTTACTGTTTTTCAAGTCCTTCCAAAAATGCATCCTGAATGGAAGAGAGAAGGATGAAATTATGGAAAAGCTAGCTAGCACCATTTTGTTGGTCAATATGTAAGGACAAATAGCTGTTCTTAACATAGAACATAGAACATAGACTTTGACGGCAGATAAGGATTGCTTGGCCCTCCAAATCTGCCCATTTCCCTACCTATTGGATAAGCTGCAGATTCTAGTTAACCAACAGCCTACTTCCTCCTATCCCCCCACTATAATTGTTTTATGTCTGTCCCATGCATGTTTGAAATCCCCCCACTATTTTAGACCCCACAACCTCCCCAGGAAGGCGGTTCCATGCATCCACCACTCTCCATGAAAAAAAATGTCCTCACATTGCCCCGGAGCCGTGCCCCCTCTATCTTTAAATTGTGCCCCCTTGTTCTTGCACATCTTTTTTTTCTGAAAGATGAAACCCTCCTAGACTTTGTTGATTCCATTGAGGTACTTGAACATTTATATCATGTCCCTCCTGCCCTTCCTTTCATCAAGGGTATACATATTAAGCTCTCTCAGTCTCTCTTCATATGATTTCTGATGCAGACCCTGCACCATTTTAGTTGCCCTCCTCTGGACTGCCTACATCCTGTCTATGTCTTTGCAGAGATTGGGTCTCCAGAACTGCACATAGTACTCAGATGGGGTCTCACCAGCTGTCTGTACAGAGGGATAATAACTTCCTGTTTTCTACTGGTGATGCCTCTCCCTATGCATCCCAGTATCCCCCAGCCCTCCTTGCTGCCCTCTCACATTGCTTGCCCACCTTTAGGTCATCTGATATGACTACCCCCAGGTCCCTTTCCATTTTTGTTGTTGTTAGTATCTCACCCCCCATTGTGTACTCTTCCCCTGGGTTTTTGTTTCCCAGGTGCATTTCTAAGCTGCCATACATTTGACCATTCCGCTAACCTTGCCAAGTCCCTTCTCATCCTTTCCACCCCACCCTGTGCATCAACTCTGTTGCAGATCTTTGTGTCATCTGCAAAGAGACATACTTTTCCTTCCAGTCCTTCCGCAGTGTCGCTTATAAAGACATTGAAGAGGACCGGTCCTAATACTGAACCCTGCAGTACCCCACTAGTAACCCTCCTTTCTTCTGAGTTGACTCCATTTACTATTACTCTCTGTGTCCTATTCTCCAGCCAATTCTTTACCCAGGCTGTCATCTTTTTATGTTACTTTGCTATCTACTTACATGTTTGTGGAAGATGATGGCAAAGTAAGTATACAGATATACATAAGAAAACATGTTAGTATTTATTTTCCGCAACAATATCATGTATCTGTACTTGCAATTTCAGTCTTTTTCATTTAATGCTGGAGATTCAGTCACACGTTGTGGTATTGGAAAAGCTCAGACACTGTAACTTATTCAATTGCACCAGGCATTTGTAAAATAAAATAAGTGGATCATGTATTTTTTATCACTGTATTACCATATGTAGGGTCCCATGGACAATTCATTGCATTGCGGCAACTTCCAAAAGAGATTTTTGTCAAAGATTAACAGCTCTCCATACCTGATGTCTCACCTCCGCCCCCCCCCCACACACACACATATACTCATAAAACTTGATTCTGATTACATGCAGGCATGATCTTTCCTATTTGGTGTTAGTAATTAGCAGTATTCTGTGACTGTTTACCATTTCATTAGATGCATTGCCATTCATGCATTGCCCTGCATAGAAACTAATGCAATGATTTTACAATGGCAACCCTATAAATACTCAGTCTGCTCTAATAATCAAATTCCTGCAAGTATCAGGGCAATCTTGCTTACCTTGCATGCAAATATTGTAACCAAGCCATATATAGGGTCCCAGACACAGGTCAATGCATAGTGACTACTTCAAGAATTAGAGTGGTTTTAAAATACGTACTGCATTCTGAACTTGACATTACACACCCCCAACATCTCCCACAAACACTCATATATGTTCACTCCTACAACATGACACAAAAGGCAGCATTAATTCAGATTACATGCAAGCAGGTGTTGGTGATTTTCAACATTCTGTGATCTTTTATTGTTTAATTAAACATGTTGCTGGTCAGGAATTGCCCTGATGCAAAGACTACTAGTGCAATGATTTTACAATAGCAACCCTGTAAATACTCAGACTACATAGAAACATAGAAACATAGAATTTGACAGCAGGTAAGGATCGCTTGGCCCACCCAGTCTGCCCATTTCCCTACCTACTGGATAAGCTGCAGATCCTAGTTAACCAGCAGCCTACTTCTTCTTACCCCTACCCCCCAGAATTGCCTTATGACTGTCCCATGCATGCTTGAATTCCACCACTGATTTTGACTCCACAACCTCCTCTGGAAGGCCGTTCCATGCATCCACAACCCTCTCTGTGAAAAATACTTCCTTAAATTACCTCTGAGCTGCCCCCTCCATCTTCAAATTAGCCTCTTGTTCTTGCACACTCTTTTTTGAAAGATGCTACCCTCTTGACTTTGTTGATTCCGCTTGAGGTACTTGGAAAGTTTCTATCTATCCCCCTCTCCTCCTTTCCTCGAGGCTATACATATTAAGCTCCTTAAGTCTTTCTTCATATGTCTTCCGGTGCAGACCCTGCACCATTTTAGTTGCCCTCCTCTGGACAGCTTCCATCCTGTCTATGTCTTTGCAGAGATTGGGTCTCCAGAACTGCACACAGTACTCCAGATGGGGTCTCACCAGCTGTCTGTACAGAGAGATAAAACTTCCTGTTTTCTACCGGTGATGCCTCTCCCTATGCATCCCAGTATCCCCCCAGCCCTCCTTGCTGCCCTCTCACATTGCTTGCCCACCTTTAGGTCATCTGATATGACTACCCCAGGTCCCTTTCCATTTTTTTTGTTGTTGTTAGTATCTCACCCCCGATTGTGTACTCTTCCCCTGGGTTTTTGTTTCCCAGGTGCATTACCTTGCACTTCTTAGCATTGAATCTAAGCTGCCATACATTTAACCAATCCTCTTACCTTGCCAAGTCCCTTCTCATCCTTTCCACCCCACCCTGTGCATCAACTCTGTTGCAGATCTTAGTGTCATCTGCAAAGAGACATACCTTTCCTTCCAGTCCTTCCGCAATGTCGCCTATAAAGACATTGAAGAGGACCGGTCCTAATACTGAACCCTGCGGTACCCCACTAGTAACTCTCCTTTCTTCTGAGTGGACTCCATTTACTATTACTCTCTGTGTCCTATTCTCCAGCCAATTCTTTACCCAGGCTGTCATCTTGGGACCCACTCCCAGGCTGGCTAACTTGTATATTAATCTTTTGTGTGGGACTGTGTCAAATGCCTTGCTAAAGTCTAGGTAGGCCATGTCCACAGCCCCTCCCTGATCTACTACTTTGGTCACCCAGTCAAAGAAATCTATCAGATTTGTCTGGCATGACCTTCCGCTGTGAATCCATGCTGCTGAGGGTCCTGTGCCCTCTGGCTCTAGATACTCGACAATTCTTTCCTTCAGAAGTGATTCCATCATTTTCCCTATCACTGAGGTTAAACTAACAGGTCTGTAGTTTCTGCTTCTGCCTTGCTCCCACTTTTGTGAGAGAGATCACATCTGCCCTCCTCCAGTCCTCGGGAACCCTCCATCCTCCATGATTTGTTAAAAAGTGTAGTCAGTGGTGTCACTAGTTCTACCCTTAGCTCTTTTAGAATTCTGGGATGAATCCCATCAGGCCCCATTGCTTTGTCAACCTTCAGTTTTAGAGTTCTTTCAGAACCCTTTCTTCTGTAAATGGGCTGGTATCAACTTCTGTATCCAGAGTGTTACTACTGTTTGTTTTATGTACCTCCCCCTCTTCATTTGTAAATACTGAGCAAAAATATTTGTTTAGTATCTCTGCCTTTTCACAGTCTCCCTCTGCCCACCCTCCTTCCCCTTTATTAAGCCTCACTATCCCTCCCTTGGTCTTCCTTTGCTCCCTGATGTACCTATAAAAGGTTTTATCCCCCTTCTTAACTGAGTTGGCTATCTTTTCCTCGGTTTGGGCCTTTGCTGTTCTGACTGCCTTCCCAGCCTCCTTTTGCTTTAACTGATACAGTTCTCTGTCCTGTTCCTTCTGCGATTCCTTGTACTTCCTGAATAGCTTTCTTTTTCTCTTGAACCTTCACTGCCACTTCCTTTGAGAACCATAGTGGTTTCTTACATCGTCTTGTTTTGTTTATTTGCTTCACACAAAGGCTCGTTACCTCTGTGATGGCAGTTTTTATTACTCCCCATTGTTCTTCCACCCCTCCTTCCTGCCCATTTGCTAGTGCATTCCTTAGGCACTCACCCATTTTGGCAAAGAGAGCCCTCCCAAAGTCCAGTACTTTTGTCTTTGTATGGCTTAACTCTATTGCTGTGTTTATTGTGAACCATACTGTTCGATGGTCGCTAGTTCCCAGATGGCTACCCACTTCTACATCTGCGATCCTCTCTCCATCTCCATTTGAGAGAATCAAGTCTAATATTGCTCCCTCTCGAGTGGGCTCCAGTACTAGTTGTCAAGGCATGCCCCTGTAGGGCATCTAGAATAACTGCACTCTTGAGTGGCAGCTGCAACTGCACTCCAGTTAACATCTGACATATTCAGATCACCCATCAGCAATATCTCCCCTTTTTCTGCCATTCTTAGCATACTTTCTATCATTTCCCTGTCCATTTCCTCCCCCTGAGAAGGGGGTCTGTATATGACCCCTGTGCGTATTGTGGTGCCATTGCCTGTCTCCAAATTTACCCACAGTGCTTCTTCTCCTCCCTGTTTACCCTTTTGTTCTGTTGCTTTTATTCCTTCCCTTATGTAAAGAACTACTCCTCCTCCTCTTTTACCCTTAATGTCCCTCCTGTAGACAGTGTATCCTGGTATGTTTATGTCCCAGTCATGGTTTTGTGTGTACCATGTTTCTGTGACTGCCATGATATCCAGATGTTCCTCCTCCATCAAGGCCACTAATTCAGGAAGCTTGTTACCCAGACTATGGGCATTGGTACTCATTTCTCTCCATTTTTTGATGGCTTTACCTTCTGTTGCAGCATCCTCCACTGACCGTTCTACCTCGGTCTTTTTCTCATTTAGTACCCTGTTTTGTAGGGAGAGGCTGGGATTTTCCTGCTGCTTGTCAGTGCCTCCCCCTTTGACTAGTTTAAAAGCTTGCCAATGAAGCATTTAAACCGATTGCTCAAAAGACTTGTTCCCTTCCTGGACAGATGCAGACCATCCTGCCAGTATAGGCTGGTGTCCTCCAGGTGGAACCCCAGTCCCCAATGAAGCCAAACCCTGTGCTCACACCATTTTTCAACCATTCATTAAACTGCATGGTGCCAACTACCCTCGCCTCCCCATGCCTTTGACAGGCAGCACCTCTGAAAGGATACTGTGTGTGCTACTTGTCTTAGGTCCCTCCCCAACTCTGCAATGTCCTCCTGCACTGCTCTAATCTCATGATGAGCCAAGTCATTTGTCCCTAGGTGGACAATTCGTCAACTCAAATTCCTTGCAGCTGTTCTCGTGATCCTGAGGATCGCTTCCTGTCCCTCAAGCCATGGCACCAGGCAGGCACTTACTTCATTTTCCCAGCTCCCCAGTTCTATACCCTAATAATTGGGTCCCCACCAGGAGCTGCTTCCTTTCCCTGTGGTGTCCTCTGCCTCCTTCCTGTGGGCCTCCCTTGTGACAGTTATCCAGTCTTCTCTCGGGTGCATCCATAGGGGAGCTATGCTCCCCCAGAATGGTGTATGGATTATGGAGTGCAACAATTGACTGGGTGTGCCTCTGTTCCACCCTCCTCACCCTCCCTGAGCCCACTGTGGTCCAACTGCTGTGCTTTCTTCGCAATCTCTGAGGTAGTAGTGGTAGCACTAGTGCTTCCTGGATGGGGGAGGTTCCCTTCCTACTGTCCAGTGTGGCCTGGGGGAAGATTTCCTTACTACTGTCCAGTGCAGCCTGAAGATGGGCAACTTCCTCCCTCAGGGCAGATAGTTGTCTGCAAATAGGGCAGCATCTCAGCCTCCAGAAAGACTCCCGGAAGACTGCTGCCCCACAGCCATTACATTGCACTACTCCCCACATGTTTATCTAGTTCTTTTTTTTTTTTTTTGTATTTGTGTGTGTGTGTGTGTGCATGTGCGTGTGTGATTTGTTATATAGAAATATAGGATATATATCAAATAGGAAAGGTCATAGCTACATGTAATCTGAGACTGCTCTCAAAATCAAAATCCAGCAAATAATAAATACATTTTGAAGTTCAACTGTATGCATCAGATCACTTACTGCTGTAACAAGTTCGTGTGGACAAGAATTTATCTTAATGGATAGTCAGTCACAGTAATACATGGGTGCTGTTGTAAAATCATTGCATTTTCTATGTGACTGGGGAAAGAGCCAATGACAGCACATCTAATGAAACAGTAACATTTCCCCGATTACAGCAAATTGCTGCTATCAAATAGAAAAAAGACATGCCTGCATAATGCTGCCATTTGCACCCTATCATAGAAGTGAACATGTGTGTGTTTGGTGGAGGGGCTGGAGGTCATGACATAAGGTTCAGAATGCTATGCATATTTTAAAAGCACTGTGATTGTTACAAGTAAATATTTCAAAAGCATTCTAATCCTAGAAGCAAGTACTATGCATTGAAATGTTCTGGGATCCTACACGTGGTTTTGTTATAAAGATAAGCATGCAAGATATGTAAGATGTACTTGCTGGACTTTTGATTATGAGAGCAATCTGAAAATGTACATGGTTGCTGCTGTAAAATCATTACATTAGTTTCTATGTGCCAGGGCAATGCGCGTCTGGCATCCCATCTAGTGAAACATTAAATGATCACACAATACTTCAAATTACTAACATCAAATAGGAAAGGTCATATCTACATGTAATCTGAATGAATTCTGCCATTTATGTAGTGTTGTAGTATACAGTATATTATGAAATGCTGAAACACAGTCTCCCGAGTTTCAGCAACCCAACATGAAAAACCCAAAGTGTGGTTGCCCGACAATCGAAAATTCCCTGTGGTGGAGTTTATTTAATGCTTCAGGGGGCTTCTCCCCCCCCCCCCGCCGCACCCTCTTACTTTTATAACAAACTCCGCTGTGGGTAAATTAAGGGGTGCCGGGCAACCGGGTTTTGGCCTTTTCGTGTTGGGCAAATGTAACTTGGGAAACCAAGTTTCAGTGTTTTAAATGGATCCCGTGTTGTAGGACAGTACGTGTGTGTGTCGAGTGGGGGTGGATTGAGGTTGGGCATTGTCAGGTTCAGAGTACTGTATTTTAAAAACTCTCTATTTTTTTAAAGCAGGAATTATGCATTGAACTTTTTCTGGAATCCTACATATAGCTTTGGTATAAAGACATGTAAGTAAAAGATCCAGAATGTCTGAATTCTGAATGCAGACTTAACTCAAGAAAGTAACAACCAATAAGATTTCTTTTCGCGAACCATATTAAACCACACAATATGCTATGAATGGAAAACCAGATACATACCTATAGTAAAGTGGTGTGTGAACCACTAAACATATTTTATTCCAGGCATTGCACAGTATTTTACCTAATTGTTGTACTTGGGAACACAGACATAACAATAATGGAGGGGTCACACTAATTTAAGTAGTTTATTTACTCTGTTTTTTTCCTCCGGTCTCTGTCACCCCCAAGCTGAAAGGTTCGGCCTCTGCCCTACTTGCCACCCCCCCACCCAGGCTTACCCCCCCCCGGGTGGGGCCGCCGGATAGGCACCTCCTCCCCAAGGAACATGGTCTCTTGCCTTCGCTTACCCCTCCCAGGGTGGGGCCACTGGAGCAGGGACCTCCTGGCGGGCATTAGTCGCAGTGGGAGTGGTGGTGGAGGAGGGGTCCATCATGAACAGAGCCAGAATTTTTTTTCTGGATGCTGAAATCCCTGGAGGTGGGGACATGCAATGTTGCCAGTGTCCTCCCAACCCCCCCTTACATGGGGCAGTGGTGGTACCCCCAGCATCCGCCAGAGGTCTGCATAGCACCAGACTCTCTTCTTCCCTCCCCTTGGAGAAGGAGATCAGTCCCTGGGACTCTCAAACCTTCTCCCCCCAGCCAGCCTTCGGACTCCTGACTCCGTCACCGAAGCCTGGATGTTAGTGCTGCAAGCAGACGCCTTGCCATTGCACAGGTGGGCCAGCCATTTACTCTTTTTTTTATTCTGAATGAATAAATGCAGAACATTGGTTTCGTATACCGTACAGCTCTTTACACACAGAATAAACTGAGTAGTACTACAAGCTGTCACTTTTCATAAACCAATGAGAGTGTTTGCAACACTGTATCATTCTGGTGTACTTGCAACAGGTTCCACAACTAAGCTGTCAATCATTCTGTCAATCAAAAGGAGCTGTAAGGACCACATAATAAGGATTAGGAAGGAGGGGGGTTGGGTGGAAGCAGGGTGCGATAAGGTGGAAGCACTAAATGAGTACTTCTGCTCAGTATTTACTAAAGAGAAGAGGGGGTGACACCCAAGGTGGAAGAAATGGCAGAAACAGGGTGGGAAGTGGTGACAGATGGGGAAATCATGGAGAGCAGAGTTCAAGAGAGTTTGAAGGCACTGAGGGTGGACAAGGCGCCAGGCCCAGATGACGTCCACCCCAGGGTACTGAAGGAGCTGTCAGAGGTCCTTGCAGGACCTTTGGCAGACCTATTTAATGCCTCACTACATTCGGGTGTGTACCTCAGGACTGGAGGATGGCTCATGTGGTGCCCCTCCACAAGAGTGGCCCCAAGGATGAACCGGGAAACTACAGACCAGTGAGCCTCACATCCATTGTGGGTAAGCTAATGGAGACTATCCTGAAGGAGAGGCTGGTGGCCCTCCTAGAGGCCAAAGGACTACAGGACAGCAGACAGCATGGCTTCATACATGGCAGATCCTGCCAAACCAACCTGGTCGAGTTCTATGACTGGGTAACTAGGCAACTGGACAGGGGTCATGCAGTGGATGTCCTGTATCTGGACTTCAGTAAGGCATTCGACTCAGTGCCACATGGAAGGCTGGGAAGGAAGTTAGTAGGCACAGGGGCGGGTGCAAAGTTGGTGAGATGGGTAGGAAACTGGCTGTAGGGAAGGTAACAGAGGGTGGTGGTGGGTGGGGAGCTCTCACACCCAAGGGCAGTGACGAGCAGTGTTCCACAGAGCTCGGTGTTGGGACCAGTGTTGTTTGGGATATTCATTGCAGACATATCATGGGACATCAAGAGCAAGATCAGTCTGTTTGCTGATGATACCAAGGTAGGCGCGGTGGTGGATGACCTAGGGGGATGGCAGGGGTTGCAGGATGATCTGGCAAAGCTTGAAACCTGGTCAGACACCTGGCAACCTGGCTTTAATGCCAAAAGTGCAAGGTGCTGCATTTTGGGATGAAGAACCCAAGGAGGAGTTACCAGCTAGGGAAGTGCAGCTAGCCCAGACAGAGGAGGAGGAGAAGGATCTGGGTGTGCTCATTACAGGGTCAATGAACAACTCGGCACAATGTAGGAAGGCAGCTGCAAGGCCAACAAAATGCTGGGTTGTATTGCAAGGGTATATCCTCGAGGAGGGAGGAGGTGATTCTGCCACTGTATGGGTCATTAGTTAGACCACCTGTGGTACTGCGTGCAGTACTGGCATCCGTATCTGAGAGGACATTAAAGTTATTGGAGGGTGCAGCGCAGAGCCACAAAAGATGATCAAGGGCTGGGGACTTATCATACGAGAGGAGGTTGAAGAGTTGAACATGTACTCACTGGAGGAGAGGAGAGACAGGGTGACATGATTGAAACCTTTAAATACATGAAAGGAATAAACAAGACAGGTACAGAGGGCTGTTCAAAGTAAGGGAGGGGAGGGACACCAGGGGCCATGATATGAGACTGGAGCGAGGAAGGTTCAGGAGGGAGATGAGGAGACACTTTTTTACAGAGATGGTGGTGGCTGGGTGGAATGCATTACCTGCTGAAGTGGTATGCAGTAGAACAGTGGACTGCTTCAAACGAGGATGGGACAGGACAAGGGGGAGGGTTAATGAAGGGGAAGGGTGGAAGGGAGGGGCATCTGCAGAATAAGGGGTGCTAGCTGCACATTCGAGCAGACTTGATAGACCTCTAGGCCTTTATCTGCTGGCAAATTTTGTATGTTCGTATCCTGGCAAAACCAGGAGTGTGCATAAGCTAATTCAAAGATGCAATGATCATCATGCAGACTCTGCATGTATTCCAGCACCAGCGGGCATCCATCTTTAATGACATAAGTGAATAAATATAAAAGTTTAACATTTAAAGTGTTGATACATTATAAATAAAAATGGACACTGTAGCCATGAACTGGAATGTAATGAGAATGAAAACTATAGAAACATAGACTTTGACGGCAGATAAGGACCACTTGGCCAACCCAGTCTGCCCATTTCCCTTCCTATTGGATAAGCTGCAGATCCTAGTTAACCAATAGCCTACTTCCTGCAACCCCCCACTACAATTGCCTTATGTCTGTCCCATGCATGTTTGAATTCCCCCACTGTTTTAGACCCAACAATCTCCCCAGGAAGGCGGTTCCATGCATCCATCACTCTCTCAGTGAAAAAAAAATTCCTCACATTACCCCTGAGCTGTCCCCCCTCTATCTTTAAATTGTGCCCCCTTGTTCTTACACATCTCATTTTCTGAAAGATGCTACCCTCCTGGACTTTGCTGAGTCACTTGAGGTACTTGAAAGTTTCTATCATGTCCCCCCGTCCTCCTTTCATCAAGGGTATACATATTAAGCTCTCTGTCTCTCTTCATATGGTTTCTGATGCAGACCCTGCACCATTTTAGTTGCCGTCCTCTGGACTGCTTCCATCCTGTCTATGTCCTTGCATAGATGGGGTCTCCAAAACTGCACACAGTATTCCTGATGGGGTCCCACCAACTGTCTGTACAGAGGGATAACCACTTCCCTTTTTCTACTTGTGATGCCCCTTCCTATACATCCCAGTATCCCTCTGGCTCTTCTTACTGACTTCTCACATTGCTTACCCACCTTTAGGTTACCTGATATGACTATCCCCATGTCCCTTTCTATTTTTGTTGTTGTTAGTACCTCCCCTGCTATTGTGCACTCTTCTCCTGGGTTTTTGTTTCCCAGGTGCATTACTTCACACTTATTTGCATTGAAACTAAGTTGCCATATGTCTGACCATTCCTCCAACCTTGCCAAGTCCCTTCTTATCCATTCTACCCCCCCATGTATCAACTATGTTACAGATCTTTGTGTCATTTGCAAAGAGGCATACCTTTCCTTCCAGACCCTCTGCAATATTACCTATAAAGATGTTAAAGAAGACTGGACCCAGTACTAAGCCCTGAGTTACTCCACCAGTAACCCCTCTTTCTTTGGAATGTGTTCCATTCATTATTACCTTCTGTGTCCTGTTGTGCAGCCAGTTTGCTACCCAGGCTACCACCCTGGAACCCACTCCCAGGCTGGCTAACTTGATTATTAGTCTTTTGTGCGGGACTGTGTCAAATGCCTTGCTTAAGTCTAGGTAGGCCATATCCACAGCCCTTCCCCGGTCTATTACTTTGGTCACCCAGTCAAAGAAATCAATCAGATTTGTCTAACATGGCCTTTCTGCTGTAAATCCATGCTGCTTTGGGTCCTGTGCCTCACTGGCCTCTAGGTACTCAACAATTATTTCTTTCAGAAGTGATTCCATCATTTTCCCTACCACTGAGGTCAACTTACAGGTCTGTAGTTTCCTGCTTCTGCCTTGCTCCCACTTTTGTGAAGGGGACTCACATCTGCCCTCCTCCAGTCCTCAGGTACCACCCCATCCTCCCATGATTTGTTAAAAAGTGTAGTCAGTGGTGTCACTAGGTCCTCCCTTAGTTCTTTTAGGATTTTGGGGTGAATCCTGTCAGGCCCCATTGCTTTGTCCGCCTTGAGTTTTAGGAGTTCTTTCAGGATTCTTTCTTCTGAAATAGACTGGTGTCAACCCCCTACCCACTGCTTCTATTGTCTGGTTTAGGTAACTTCTCCTCATCTTCTTTTGTGAATACTGAGCAAACGTATTCATTCAGTAGCTCTGCCTTTTCACTGTCTCCCTCTGCCCACCTCCCCTCTCCTTTATTAATCTTCACTATTTCTCCCTTAACCTTTCTATGCTCCCTAATGTACCTATAAAAGGTTTTATCCCCCTTCTTAACTGAGTTGGCTATTTTTTCCTCAGTTTGGGCCATTGTTATGCTGACTGCCTTCCCCACTTCTTTCTGCTTTAATTGATACAGTTCCCTGTTGTGCTCCTTCTGTGATTCCTTGTACTTTTTGAATGCAGCCTTTTTCTCCTTAACCTTCCCTGTCACCTCTTTTGAGAACCATAGTGGTTTTTTACTCCACTTTGTTTTCTTTATTTGTTTCACACAAAGGCTTGTTGCCTCTATGATAGCAGTTTTGATTTTTTCCATTGTTCGTCCACCCCTCCTTTTTGGCCATTTGCTAGTGCATTCCTCAGGTATTCACCCATTTTGCCAAAGTCAGCCCTTCTAAAGTCCAGTATACTTATTTTTGTATGGCTTGTCTCCATGGTTGTGTTTATTGTGAAGCACACTGTGCAGTGGTCACTTGTTCCCAGATGTCTACTGACTTCTAAATTTGTGATCCTCTCTCCATTTGAGAGTACCAGAACTAGTATTGCTCCCTCCTGAATGGGTTCCAACACTAGCTGTCTAAGGCTTGCCCCCTGCAGGGCATTGAGAATGACCCTGCTCTTGGATGTGGCTGCAGTACATGTCATCCAGTTAACATCTGGCATATTCAGGTCCCCCATCAACAGTATCTCCCCTTTTTCAGCCATTTTGAGAATGTCCTCTATCATTTTCTTGTCCGTTTCTTCCCCTTGAGACGGGGGTCTGTATACAACCCCTGTGCAGATTGTGATGCCATTCCCTGTCTCCAAGGTGACCCAGAGTGCCTCTTGTCGTCCTCCTTTACTTTTTAGTTCTGTAGCTTTGATCCCTTCCCTTATGTATAGAGCTACTTCACCTCCTCTTTTACCCTCCCTGTCCCTTCTGTAGACTGTGTACCCCGGTATGTTGATATCCCGGTCATAGTTCTCTGTGTATCATGTTTCCGTGACTGCCACAATATCCAATTGTTCATCTTCCATCAGGGCTACTAGCTCAGGAAGCTTGTTTCCCAGACTATGGGCATTGGTACTCATTGCCCTCCATTTAATGGTTTTCAAAATGAAATATGTACTGTAGTATTCAAAATATGGACATTATTCCCCCCTTGCAGGTCTTTGTGCAGCTAGTTTCTATACCAATGATTTAAACATCAACATCCATTCCAAAACAAGTGTGGTCATTGGTGTCACTAGGTCCTCCATCAGTTCTTTTAGGATTCTGGGGTGAATCCCATCAGGCCCCATTGCTTTGTCCACCTTGAGTTTTAGGAGTTCTTTCAGGACTCTTTCTTCTGTAAATGGACTAGTGTCAACCCCCCTACCCAGAGTGCTTCTATTGTCTGATTTAGGTGTGAAAAAAAACTCTAATGAATACTGCTGCTTTAAGAATTTACTACGCTCAGTTGATCAAATTTCATTTTGTTTCCTTATTAGGTGATCATCGCACATACTGCATACTGATATAGCATCTGTACATATAGGGTGACATGAATCCATCTCTGCTGCACCTTTTCTCTTTATATGGAAAGCTTGTTCTTTCCTGTCTTTCTATTGCTAAGCCACTGGTCATAGTAATATAATGACTTTGTTTTGGAATTGATGTTGATGTTAAAATCATTGGTATAGAAACTAGCTGCACAAGGACCTGCAAGGGGGAATAATGTCCATATTTTGAATACTACAGTACATATTCCATTTTGAAAACCAAATCACAGGAAAGCGGTATGAAATATCTCATTTCAAAACCAATAAATTAGAAAAAATAACATGGCATCACACAACCCCCTCATATTATCAGCCTTTTGTTCTGAAAGTTATGTTGTGCTCAGATTGCACACAGAGGGTGTGACAGCCTTCACAAAATATCTTATTAGTTTTGATTGTTTGTTTAAAGCTTTAGTGTTCAGCAATGTGCCTTTACAGATTAAAATTTACAATATGTGAAAACAATACAGTCCACATACTATACATATAATTAAAAAAGACAGAAATAGGTACACACATAGTTACAATCATAGTATAGCTGAAGTTTAGGACAAAACCAGGAATGGTTGCCCCTTCCTAATCTTATTAATAACATAAAAGTAACTGGCTAACTTGTTAATGATAGAAGGGTCATATACAGTGAACAGAAAACTTAAGGGATCATCTGGAAGCTGAGTCAGTTCAGAAAATATGCTACGGATCCAAAATGCATGGGGTTTCTGGTACCAAGGACATTGGAACACAAAGTGTTCTAGGTTTTCTAGACCCCCAATGGAGCAGGAGCAATGGGTCTCATCTGCCTTAGGAAGATGAGCATTGCTGGCTACCACGATATTGCTAGGAAAAATCTTAAATTTATATCTGAGAAAGACAAATCTTTTGGGGGAGATCCAAAATGTGGTCCAGATGTGGTCTAAACCCAAACCAGGCTTTGTTTGCAGCATACAAAGGGGAAAATCTTGAAATTTGAATAAGGTCTAGGCCCATAGCCTGATTCTGCAACCTCATTTTCATTTTTGTGTACAACTAATGTTTGGGACTAATATAAATTTCCTTTCCATAACAGTTTAACATATAGTCAAGTTGATAGTTTTCCAACAAAGAGTACACATAGGTTAACCAAGGTGACTTCTTACAACCTGTCTGCCTCCAACAATCTTTCTCTTCAAGACATGCTCTCACAATACCCTTACTTGGGGGATCTTGTACATTTTATCCATAATCCAAGGATTGCAGAATCTGCCAGTATTTTATAGCTATTGAGTCCAAATTCTACCCTAATGTAAGGGGTAGGAAGAGACTTATTCGGGCCCAGTGAGGATTTCAAAAGCTGAATAGAGATTGATTCTAGCTTTGATAGCATATTAGGACCTAAAACTTCTACCCCATACAGAGCTTGAGAACTCAGTATTGAGGTGATTGCTTGGATCAAAGACCTTAGGCTGTCATCACCAAATTTTTGATTGAACGTCTTAAGTCCCATAGCTGATCTTTTGATCTTGGACTGGGTTTCAGAGATATGTATAGCCCATGAGCCATTTGCCTCAAATGTTACACTCAGATAGGTGTCTTTATCCACTGTCTGGATAACAAGATTGCCTATTTTCCATTTTTTTTTCTGGAGAAGCTTAATGCCCTTAATAAAAACCATAGCCTGGCTCTTTTTATTATTACGTTTCAGACCTAGCTTACAATCTTCATCTACCAAAGAATCTAGTTTCTTTTGCAAACTTGCCTGGGGGAGAGAGAAATCAGAATGAAATTGTCTGCATAGGCCAGAGCGGTTAAATCTAATGAGCCAATTTTTGGAGAGTCAGCAACTAGAGGTGTCAGTGCCAATAGCAGATTGTTCATATATATATCAAACAGTGTTGGGGTCAACAAACAGCCTTGACTAACCCCTTTATTAATTCTGAGTTTCACCATGGAATTACCCTCCCTCCCTATTCTTACCCATACCCATGTGCTGCTGTATGCTCTAAAGATAAGCAAAATGAAGGAACACTCAATGCCCATGTTCAGCATTATTTGCCAAAGTTTTGACCTTATTATTCTATTTTTATGTATATTATCTTTTTTTTCTTCATATTGTAATAACCTTGGTGTTAACCCTCCTTTGGTTGATCAATAAAACCTGTGAGTGTGATCTTAATGTCGAGTCGAATGCGGAAGAGAAATCTATGAATGCCACATATACTTTTTAGCCATGGATCAGGCAATACTTCTTCCAAAGATATCTCAGGAAAAAACAATTGTCTTTCATTGAACAATTTTTCTTAAACCCATACTGTAGGAGGGAAAGACCACCCAAGGCTTCTATTTGTTCCAATAATCATATGAGAAATATTTTGGAAAATATTTTTCCTGAGACATCGAGGAGAGTAATGGGATGGTACACATTACTGTAGGGGCAGACTTATTGTCCTTCTTAAAAACAGGGACAATTTCTTCACCTCTCCAAGAGTATGGGATATAGCCTTCCATTACACGTTTATTTAAAAAAAAAGCACAAAGAAATCAGCCCATATCAGAGGACTTTGTAGATAAACTTCTGCCACTATTAACTCAGGACCCAGGGCCTTATTATGTTTTAGCAAAGTTAATGTGGACAGTACTTCATGGATAGAAATGGATTTAAGAGGGCAATATATCAAGAGCATAATATTGTTCTGTAAGTTAGAATAAAAAAAATAGGGCATAAAAGTAGTCAGCCCATAGTTGTTCAGATATACAGTATAAGAATCCACTGAATAAGAGAAATTATGGGTTCCCTTCACCACAAGGGAAAAGAAAGTTTTAGAATCTTTTTTTTTTCCTGCTTCAGTGCCAGCTCTCAGCCCAGTCACGGCCTCCACTGTCCCCACTCCCATATTAGCTGCCCTCCCTGCCCCCTGGCTTGCCCTCCAGGGTGGGGCTGTGCCACTGGCCAAGGTCTCATGGACACAGGTCTGGAACAGGAGTCAGCTTGAGAGCTATGAGGGATGGCGAGGCAGCTTCATGTAGGCAATGTGGAAGGAATTTTTCTGCATAACTCCCTCTGGCATCGGATGCGTGCAATGACGTTGGCCAAGGTGGCTGTGCATGCTCCCGTGCACGCTCCCCTTGAGATGTCTGCACCTGACTCCCCCCCATGTGCGTGCCTGTACAACTTTGCTCCCCAGCCTCTGCTAGGGGGCACGAAGGGGCCAGTGCCCTGATCACCCCCCTCACCAGGGAAGGAGAGCAGTCCTCCAGATGCTCCATCCTTCCCTGCCAACCCCCAGTGGCCCACGTCTGTTCCCAAACACAGGTCATCAGTGTGGCGTGAGGTGTGGTGTCCAGTGCCTCAACCCTCAGCACCACCAGGCCAGTCAGAATCCTTTTTAGCATTAAACATTGTATGCCACCATTTCTGATAAAACTCACATTTTTTTTCTTTAGCAAAAGGTTTTTATAGTCTTTCTTTACTTTATTTAAATCCTGACAGTTGTATGCCAGCCCGGTGGCGCTGAGGGTTGAGGTGCTCGATGCCACACCTCACTTCACACTGGCGACCTGGGTTTGGGAATGGACTCTGGTCACCAGGGGTCGGCAGGAGCAGAGAGGGATTGAACATCTGTGGACAGCTCTCCTTCTCTGGGGAAAGGAGCTCTCAGTTGTCAGTGCATTAGCAACCTCTGGTGGAGGCTGGGGGTGGTGCACTGGCACTGTATGGTAGGGGTAAGCTTAGGGCATGGATCCGGGAGGAAGCGCATGCAGACACATGCGTACTCCCACCATTGGCGTCATTGCATGCCCCAGCCCACATCAAGCTGAAAAGGGAAAAAACATGGTGCTCTGTCATGGCGGCTTGATGGCCAACAGAGGGAATGTCTGTCTCGGGGGCACCACCACCCAATACCAGATCCTGTGTTGTTGGGGAGTGAGGCGGACTCCCTGCTGCCCCGCTGCAGGGGTAGATGATGGTAGGGGCTTTACTGGGGGCTGGGGCAGGACCAGAAGGTGGCCAGAGATGGACGGATGCCAGGATGTGAACTGCAGAGTGAAGGGCCACACAGGTAAAAAGTACTAACAAAAAAAAAATCCTGACAGTTGAACCTAGACGCCTGAGATTTGGTGAACTTAACTAATGCAAGAACTTTGGATGTTTCCTTATGACAATCCTGGTCGAACTATCTACTGTACCCCCTAACTTTATAGTTCTCAAATGAATAGAGAATACTATGTAATCACAAATAGATCATATTCAGGGAATCATTTATAACTGATGCTAGGTCATACTTGTAAGAAGGAGGTAAAGTTCCAAAAAGGATAGGATCATAAGATAAAAGTCCCTCAAGAGACTGTCAGTCCAAGAAATCCTCTTTCTTTTTCTAACCTCCAGTCTAGGAGGAGGATGGTTCTGGGGGGATTCAGACAGACAGGACAAGCATGAAAGGGCACCGCAGGTTCAGCCTTTATTTAAAGGTAGGTGGTCACTTTCTGACCTATTGCTTATTCTGAGAGACAACCAAACCTAAACTGGACCATCCCATAATGCAATGTCAATCACCGATGCCCCAGTGGAGAAAAATAGGATAAATGGCCTACTTTATCACCAGGAAGTCTACCGTTAAAAGGAAAAACCTATATATTCTCGCATTAAGTTAATAGGTTATACACCTGGACTGTTCGTGTTCTGTTCCATAGATATCCTAGAGAGGAGAGTGCCCAAGGAACTTAATGAGCATAAAGCTGAATTGTCTACAAGACCATCAAAGTCACCTATTCTTGCACTGAAGTCACCAACAAACAAGATGGGACTGTTCATACATTTTTGACAGAGGTCTTCTATAATTGATCCTATCGCTTTCCAAGGGGCATCAACTGCATATTTAGAGGAGGTGGGCAGAATATATACATTTACGAGGAGGAATTCAGGACCGTAGGTCTTAACGTAGAGAGCAATGCAAAAATATGTGGATGTTATCAGATAAGCTGACGTTTCCTTATTAATTTTCACAAAACAGGCTAGTCCACCCAAGGACCTCCCCCAAATGTCTTTTTTTTTTTTTTGCCGGTATTTGAAATAGTTCAAAATTATTTATTTATATATCCTGGCCATACAGGTGCCAGATTTCCTGGAAGCATATAACTGAAAAACTCAAAATAAATTCAGACCAATCTTTATCAGTGCATTTCAAAGTGAGTCTAGCAATATTCCATGATAACAAATGGTTGGAAGTAAGCTTTTTTTTTGGGGGGGGGGATTAGCACAGTTATGTGGCGATATATCTTTGGAGTGTGCCAGAAGTCATTTGTATCCAGCCAAACCCTGGAACCTGTTAGTCAAAGGGACCACACTAAGTACAGAGCTGTGATTCCTCTGGGCATTGTCCATACATCCTATCATCCTATATGAGGGAGCACAGATGACACTTTCAACTGCATAAATACCCATAGAATCCAGAATTCTATCCACAACTAATCTGGATTTGAACAGCACGTCCAGCTGTGCCCCATCATGGTCAATCCTTCTTTTGTCTTTTATTACCCCTCCCACATCCAGTGGAATTTGAGGAAAATTTGCAAAGAAGGATGACAGAGACCTGGTTAATTTGGCATCTGTTTCACCCCGGGGTTTTTTTTAATCTAAAGAAAATATGGGAAAAGGGATCTGAGTTTGGCTTAGTAGAGGGCACACCCATTGGCCTGTCTTCCCTATTAACATCAGGTAATATCATGTTCCATTTATCTAACAAACCAGCATTGATCCACAGGAAGTTCTCCACTCTATGATTGGCATAAAATGGCGCAATACAATCCATCTCTGTCTCCCCCTCCAAAAAACATGCCTTCACTATATCATTTGACTGTAACTGTACCTCCATTTTGGACCCCCAAAACACCATAACCAACCCTAATAAATCATTAGTGTCTGCAAGGTATTTTATCAGGTGGCCCTATAATCTCAATATGTCATAACTGTGAATCTCCTCCAAGACATGGGAGGCTGCACTTGTCCTATAATCCGCACCCTCAGGTAAGGAGTCAGACTTTGCAATATGAATTAATTTACTTTCTTCCTGAGCAGGCATATGGCTCTGCATTGAAGCCTGCCCAAGATCATGTGTGATGGATACATGAAGGACACTATTAGGATGGAAGGTCTGATCGGTTTCTGACCACTGAGTGGCCCGTTCTTCCTGCCTTTTTATCTTCTTATCCAAAGGTACTGAGCAATCATCCTTGATAATCTTTATGTCTACACACCTCACCTGGAAATCAGAAAGCAGGATACCCATTTCTCTACTGAAGGGGAGAGTTACAGAGGCTATTTCGTTTACCCCATTCTGTTTTTTTTTTGTTACTTAGTCTTTATACTCCCCTTTTCTCTTACATCTGCACCCACCATCAGGGTCCTCAATGCATCTCACAGCTATGCTGGCAGGATCGAGAGGACCAGCTGCTATAAGTGCTCCACTCCCAAGTACATGAACTCCGGATGACCCCCAGGTGGTGGCAGAGGAGTCCCCAGTGACTCCCCTGATACTTCAGGGAGAGTGGGCAACCAGAAACTGTGTTCTCTGGTCCCTTCAGTCATTGACATGAGGCCTGTCTCCTGGTGTGAACACGGGGGTATTTTTCCTTGTTCTCCCTGCCACCTGCAAACATCAGTGCACAAGGAGGACCAATGAGTCACAGGCACATAGAGATGCACCTCTGCTTTGGTCCTCAGCTGATGCCACCCTTCCCTTGCTGTCAGCCTCCTCTGCCACACCAGCACCACCCGTGGTCACCCAGGTGATGGTGGTATTGTGGTGATGAGAGCTACCCACCCCTCCTGGAGAAGGAGAGTGGCCCAGCGGGTGCTCAATCCGACTCCCCCTAGCCAGCCCTCTAACGATCCAGGCTTGCTACCAAATCCAGGTTGCTGGCATCGCAGGTGGTAGCACTACAGCCCCATCAATGGGCCAGTGTTTACTCTATTCTTGACACCATAATTACTGTCAGGGATGGCCAGGCTGACTACACTGTCAAGTTCCGTCCCCTTCCCTTCATTGTCAGCATTGGAGGTAGGATGATTAGCCTTATCTAATGTTTTTCTTTCCCCTTTTCTTCAATTTGTTTTGTCCTATTTTTCTTTGCAGAGGCTTTTACTGGACTCATATCTGGGATGAGATAAGAGCTAAAATCTGGATGCAGGGGAGATTCGAACTCTACTGTATCAACATCCTCAGGCAGAACTGAAGAAGATTCCTTAATAGGATGATGTAGCTGATATGATCCAATGATGTCATCCATCCTTGCCCCACTGATGGTGAGATCTTCCCTAGTAATGTCAAGCTCATTATGAATGATCACTAAGTGTTCCTTCACCAAAAGGTTGACCATGTAGGGGTTACTCATTAAATTAATGTTTTTTTTTCACTTAGATAAGATGGAAAGTAATGGAGAGGCTCAATTCTAGCTGAGAACAATGAAGGACCTCCTGAAACCTCCAGATCATTTTATGTTTCTGTTTTGGAATGTATATGAACAATAGGACTGACTTGTCTCCCCACACTGAACTTAAGTTTGATTTGAACTATCCAATTTATTAAGACCAAGAATGGTATTCTCTAAATTGGACACCACTTCAGCCAAACTGTTCTGATTACAAATATTTGAAGACGCCATCCCCTCATCACCACTAATGAGGGTAGTATGGGGTAACAAAAGAAAACTATTCAGTGTTGGGCTGGAAATTTTGGAAATGTTGACAGATTCAGTGGACTGGTTCCCTGGTGGATTACTACTGCTGGGGGATGTTACCACAGTGGTAAGGATGGTGGACTCAGAGATTAATATAACCTGGGCTGTAATATTATTTTGTTCTAGGGAATTTCTCAACTTAAAGTTAGAGAACGGGGTCAAGGTCAGAGGTTTAGAGTCTGATCCTTCCTTGTTAGGAGCTGAAATATGTTGTTCAGGTAGTTTGATTAAATTACCTCTGGGTTTAGTAATTAAGTGCTTAGTAATTTTAGATTGACAAGGACAATTAGCGTCAGAGCTATTTTTTTCCCTTTTGTAACCCCTTTCCTTGAATTTCATTTTTAAAATTGGATTTGATCCATAGCCTCCTCATAATGAGTATCCTTTTCTTTAGTTAAAATACTTGCTGGATAGAAGCTGTGATTATTCAAGCCCTCACAGTCCAGATCAGACTCCTTCGTACCTTTATTTAGATCTTGTAAATGACCTATGGCAACAACCATCCTGGGGCCCTGCTGAATTCCTAAGTCAGCTACCAGACAATCCCAAAAAAAGAAAACACCATGAAAAAAAAAGATTACACAGAGTACCAGCATGCACACTAAACAAGCTGTGTGCTGCACAGCATAGTTGCACTAATTCATTCTCACTAGGGGTATACAAGTTGTTTTCCAGGTAAACAGCCTAATAAACATTTAATAAAACCATTCAATAAATAGACATAAAAAGAAAAACCAGCATAAGCACAAAGACAATGAAAGCGCTGTACTCAACAAGATCAGCTGATATATTGAAGTGCGGAAACAAAATAAGGTTAAAAAGTAATGTTTAGAAAATAACCAAGTTCAGTAACAATGAGTCAGATCATGTTCAACAGGGTCACAACACATGCATTCAGTCCGTATGGTACCCAGCTGCAGAAAGGAGAACCCAAGCAATGTGTTTCAATATTAAAGAATTTCCAAACAGTAGAGACGATCCTAATGATGGTAAGCAAGAAACCAGCAATTGGATCCATATTCTCTTCAGTAGAAGCACTGGGAACCACCATCAAAATATTAATAGCCAGTAGTAGCAGAGTTGATGCTACACAGCTCCAAATAAATCCTGCTTCCCAGAATACTTTCGAAAATCCTTTGGTAATCCTTCTGGTAACAAGATGCCAAATCCAGGGGCAATGCCAATGACACAGAGATAAATAGTCAATGGGAAAGCAATATCACAGCTACAAGTGAATGACACTCAACTAGACAAATCAGTCAGCAGAGTCTCCTGAAAGGGGTATGCTCAGACGCCTGAAATGAATTTACTGTCCAGTAATACCAGGGGCTCCCTCCTTTTCCCAGTGGTCAGGTAGGATGGGTCTATAAAAGAACGAGTCACAGAATCAGCATACAAATCCTACAGCCCACAGAGTATGTTATAAAGAAAATGAAAAAAAGTGTCTGATGGGAAAAGCCATGCACCCCCCTTTTATTCACTAGCATGTATCAGCAGGTGTTTCTGATAAATGGGGAAGGGCACACAGCCTAATAAATGCATTCAGTTTTAAATAATGATACTCCTCAGAAACCAGTTAAAAAATCCAGCTAGTTTTATAAAACTCTAAAATTCCCCAAAAATATTATTTTTGCAGTGAGCAAGATTTAAGTCAACACTTACCAATATAAACTGAGAAATGAGTTCAGCAGCTACACCTACAGTGTTCTCCAAAAAGCTTTTATTCACCCCGAAGGTGTGAAGGTGCACAAAGCTGCAAGTTAAAGATGACTGGTCTGCTGGGCTACTGGTCTGCAACTGGGTTACTTGAACACCCAAGCCTGTCCACTTAAACACTTCTTACCCATGTGGTCACTATGGTGCAGGAGTGTAAACTTTAAAATAGGTAAAACCATTAAAATATATATATATATATATATATATATATATACACACACACACATATGCAATTGGAACTCCTATGTGATGGGCCAAAATGCTGATATATGTACTTCCATATAGACAGAAAAGCAAACAATGCTATAAACAGGTATAACGAATAAAGACACCAAATAATGATAACAGACATCTTGTATGCCCCCAGTTACTGTCACTGTCTAAATAAGATTAAGCTATGACTGCATAACCCTGTACTGTTACTTTAACACTGTATGTGTATGTTTTTTCATTACTGTAAATGTATTTCTTCCTTTCTTTGTAACTGACGTGGAGCCTTTGCAAAACAGTCTATGACTCAAAGGATTGTAATTCCGATTCTATTCAATAAACAATAAACAAATAAACAAATGATTTTATATCTACACACAAAAAAACATACAGTGATGCATTCACAAGATAAAAGTTACAGGCTAAAAAAACTATTGACTCCCCCTTTCCTGATTACTGTTGTGCAGTATTGTCAAGGAAAGGAGATGTTTACGATTTGGCTCATTCATTATGTGCTGAACCCTTTGCACTGTTCAGGCTTCAATGGGTTTCTCCTGATTGTCAGATTTAGTTTGTTTTTCCTTCAGCCACTACAGACACCCCAAACTCTGGGCTCCAAATAACCAAGCTTCTAAGTTTAAGCTTCTCATTCAGTTGTTCTGTTGTTGAACTTATCCCATGCCAAACCCCCTGTGGGGCTCTCTGCTTGTCCAACTAACAAGGAACAGGATTCTCCAATGCACTGACTACTTTTCCACCTATATACAGAAAGAAAAGCACAGGGCAGTGCAACAAATCCAAGAATGGCCAAACAAGAAATTCTGGGAAGAATTGCAAGCAGAATTATACAGGCAGTGGTGTTTTACCTGCTTTTAATATTCAGAAAGCCTTTTGCAATCCCTGCTGGTGTGGCTGCTCCTCAGCATACATGGCATACAGCAGCCATCTTGGAAAAAAAACCTTCTCAGTGACTTTACCAGAGCCAATGTTCCTCTGTTTTGATTGTACTAAAGTGATATCGATAGGCCAATGTACTGTATTACACAGGGACTGCTCAAATCCCTTATGTTGGGAAATAATATTTAAGGCCTACCAGCAGATGGTTTAGTGAGCATTCTGTTCTGACTAAATGCAGCTGCGACATGAGGGGTCTTAATATTTAACAATTCCTCCCTTAACATACATAAATAGGAGACATGCTGATAAGTAATATGTAGTCTGATCTTTTTGTCTTATTTGAAAAAGAAGTAGGTTGTGCCAGTCTTGTGCGAAAACCATCCTAATCAGAATGCTGCTTCTCTTACAAGAACTTTCAGCCAGAACTGCCATTACTAGTCAGGGTAAAATGTATAGCAAATAAACAGTACAGACAATTTGATAAGTCAAGAAATTTTAGAATGAAAAAATTGCAATAAAGTAATTGGGGCAGTAACTACTTATAGGAAAACAAAATAACCATATTTACTGTGTATTAGTGAATATAATTTTTAAAACTGAATCATGTGCATAGATGACTTTTTGAATGACAACATAGGCAGGTTTGACTGATATCCAAGCAATGGTTTCCTGACAGAAAAAGAGAAAATATGCCCTGGGTTATTGAATATGAAATGCTTTCCACTACACCTACTATGCAAAGTGTGTGTGTGTGTGTGTGTGTGTGTGTGTGGCGCGCGCACGCACGTCTATCTATCTATCTATCTATCTATCTATCTATCTATCTATCTATCTATCTATCTATCTATCTATCTATTTATTAGTCTAAGAGATGTTTGGATGTGACTGTTCCATTTGCATATTAAAAAACTGTCTACCTGCCAAGTATGTCTTTGTCTAATTACCACCTCTGTATACATACACCACACATTAACCTTCCATATTTTGTAAACACTTTATTTAAACTGATTTGCCTTTTTACAACAAATAAAATATAGTGTCACTATAAACCCTTAATTATTCTGTTCAACAACATAATATATTGGTGAAACTGTTTATTATTCAATACTAATTTTAATTTTTCAGACTTATTTTTAAAAACAAAATACAGAATTTATGGAAAATAATTGTTCAGAACTGCAATAGGCAATCTGAATAAAATAGTAGAAAGAGCAACTTTTAATGAAAATAGCAGATATTATACAAATATTACTAAATGGTTGAACTAAAGGATTTTTGTTCAAATTAAAACTTCCCCAAAACTTTTAAAGTACAAAACTGTACAATAGCAAAAAATTGCCAGAAATTTTTCAGATCTCAATTAGTCTTTAAGACCATTAGTTTTCATCAAAAGGTATTTAAAAAAAACAACAAAAGATATATTCAATGGCAGATGAACAGATCATACAATTCTTGACATGTACAGTTGCCGAATCTGCAAAGCTGCTTGGAACATGCTGTGTAATGCAGTAGCAAATGATTTGATAGGGTCAGGATGGTTTGGAAAGTTTGCACATTCTGGCCCAGATATTCAAAGAAGCTGTGCCTGGCGCAACCAAGTTGTGCTGGTGCAACCCCAGTAATGTGTTCTGGAGCAATATTCAGAAGGGGGACTTATGCAGCCCGAGCCCCGATGAGCCGGGGTGCAATGTTAATGTATGCAGTGCATCTAAAGGGGCGGGGCCATGCATACATGGTACATCCCGATATTCAGCCTGGGATGTGCTGCTCATCTGGTGGCACAACCCCTAGATGCGCCACATACTGATGGACACAACTGATCCCCAAAAAAAGGCTCAAATGCTGGCCACCCACAGGCAGGCTGCTGTACTGCATGGTGCAACACAGCAACCGCCAGCCATGGGTGGCCACCCGCCCACTCAGAACACCATCCACAAGCACCCATATGTACCCTGGTAGTCTAGTGGCACCTCCTCCCTCACATATGTCTGATCACCATGGTTAGAAGTAATAAAACTTCCCTGTTGGTCCAGTGGTACCCCATCCCCATCATGACCCTCCAATCATTGTAATCATGATGTTTACCATCTCTGGTAGTCTAGCAGTATCCCCCACCACGCCCGTGACCAAGAGCGCCAGTGAACCATATTACAAAATCACTCTGGTGGTCCAGTAGTCCCCCACCCTCACAGGACCCCTGCCCACCCAGCCCTCACCATCATTGGTGGGCAGCTGCAACCCACCTGCATACTGCCAGGCCGCCCACCAAATGGCAGCATACAGTATGAACTGTAAACCCATTGGTCCACACTGTGGACCAGTGGCTTTGCAGTGCCTACTGTATATGTCAGTCACAGATATGTGAATTAAGGTCATTCATTCACATATTTGTGAGTGACATGTTCAGTATGCACTGCAAGGCCATTGGTCCATGGTGTGGACCATTGGCTTATAGTTCATATTGTATGCTGTCATTTGGCAGGTGGTCAGGCAGTATGCAGGTGGGTTGCAGCTGCCTGCAGATGACGGGGCTGATGTGGGCAGGGGCCTGTGAGGTGGGTAAATACTGGGACCACCAGGAGGATTTTGTAATATGGTTCACCAGCGATCCTGGTCGCGGGTGGGGTGGGGGTACTGCTAGACTACCAGGAATGGTAAACATCATTATTGCAGTGATCAGAGGGTCAGGATGGGGAGGGGGTACCACTGGACCCCCAGGGAAGTTTTATTAATTCTAACCACCGTGATCAGAGGTATGGGAGGGAGGGGGATACTGTAGATCACCAGGGACTGCACCAGGTCCAGTGCTCACCACTCGGGTGGGGTTCTGCATGTTATCCTCTGGGGCACCACATGCTGTGCAGGGTGCCAGGCACATTTCGTTGGCCTGTCCTGCTTAATAATGCATGCAATGGGAAATATAATGACATGCAAATGGGTCTCATTTGCACCATGCATACATTACGGCCCAATTTGCATGTCCAGTTCTGAAAATCTTGGAATTGCGCCCGGCACAGCTACAGTTGCACTGGAACATTCCCAGTCCTACCTGTCTGGGGGATGCACCAGGGCATTGTATATGCACCCTGTGCATTATGTGCTATATTCACTATGGTACATCTCCTTTGAATATCTCTCTTTCTTGCTAAGGCGCACCTCAGTTGTGCTGTGCCTCCACTTGCACCATTGTCAGGCACATTCTGAATATTGGGCTCTCAGTATATTATTAAAAATAAACACATTTCTTCTAGTAAATGTATTGGTATTTTTTTGTTCTACCTTTGGGAATGCTGAGGTATACTAATAACAGCTTTCATAATAATAATAATCAAAATAGTCACACTTTCTGTTGAAAAGCATTGTGTAAGCATTTGAAAAAAGTGTGAAGAAATGGGGCTTCTAACTGGGAACTGAACCGAGTTGTATCACATTATTTCTTTATAATTTGTGTTTCAAATGCTTACCACTAGATAATACTGCACCAAATTCTTGCCATGATCAAGCTATATGAAACAGCATCCATGATTATGTTATAAAACACCTTCCCTTTTCAGGACTTCTCATACTGATCAAATGTAGTATTTATTTATTTAGTTTTTGTTAACCGGATAAGTACAGTAGACAGCATACAGTAGTAGCGCCAAATTTGTCAAGCAATTTTGTGAGATTCCCTATTTATCCTTCACAAAATTTAGGGAAAAAATCCTCTAAAATTATTTTTGTTATACCTACAGGAAGAAGCCAGTTCCTATTACAGTACTTAAGTGCCATCTGGTAGATTTTCAACTACACTATCAGATGAGACAACCCTCTCTGGGTAGCAGTGAACACACTAACAAACAAAACAAAATCCCTAACTAAAGGTTTCACAGTTCTCAATAGGGATTTTTAAAAATCCTTAAAACTCCCTTGACTAATTTGGTGCAATTACTGTAGCTGCCTATTTTCAGGAATGACCTGGGAGATTACACCAAAGGGTATGTAGTCAATAGTAGATACAAGAAAACCTTATGGGAACAAGTAGCAGTCAGACATAGTACACTTATACAAAATTTTCAGCAATGACATTTAATCACTGTACTTTGTTTACTTTTCAGAGCTATTGTTCCAGTATGCATATGTCTAGGTTTAACACCACCAGGTTATCAATGGTTTGCAGGGCATGACCTCTGACTGTAAATTATGCATACATTGATGTGTGATTATTGTTATATTGTATATGGGAAATTGAGGGAAGCAGATTTGCAAATGTGTCTGAAGGAATAGGTTTGTGTTGCTGCTGCTATAAAGCTGTGGATATCCCTATATACAATTTAACAATAGCACACATCAATGTATGCATGATTTACCATCAGAGGTCAAGCCCAGTAAAACATTGATAACCAGGTGGTGTTGCACCTAAACCTATACATACTGGACAAAACAGCTCTGTGGTTGCACCCCTAAAATGTCTCACATCACACGTCAACAACAAAAACTGTCAAAGTAGACTATATCAATTAAAGCATTACATGTTTTAAGGAATTCTGTAAAACAAACAAACAAACAAAAAATCAGACTTTGTCTCAGATTAATGCAGGCAGCCATGTGGGCTCTGACCAGAGTTTGTTTTCTCTCTTCGTTACTCACTGTTTTTCAAGTCGCTCCAAAAATGCATCCTGAATGACTCAAAGTGATAAGGATGAACTTATGTAAAAGCTAGCCAGCACAAATTTGTTTGTGAATATGTAAGAGCAGATATCCATTGTTAAATATGTGCACAGTTAGAAGAAGAGCATTTTTTTGTTAAAATGTTGTTATGTAGCATTTAAAGTATAATAGGCTTTATTGCCAGAAGTGCATTGAAATGTTTTGCTATCTAATGGTTGGTTGCTTGAAAGAACCAGATTTAGTCACAAAAGGAATTTCCCTCAATAAGGAAAAGGCTGTGGAATATATTTATTTCATATTGAATTCATAATGGTATCTGATATAAACAGCCTTGGTGTTCAGACTACCCAGAACCAGTTTACAAACAACCTTGTTTCTTTGCCAGCCCAGTGCCTGGGGGGAGGATAAGTCTTGAAAACAGTTGTAAACAACATTGTTACTACAAACTGCCCAGAACCTAGAAATCATTCTGTGATGCATTGTCCAAATAGGAAAGATATATAACCCCCCCCCCCACACACACACACACACAAATTAACTTTGTAGTAGCCTGGGATCCTGCCTCTAACCAGAAGCAGAGAGAGTAGCAGCCTAGGATCGAATACCACTGGAGCACGAACAAAGAAAGAGTAGATTCTGGGAATACAGTGGCTAAACAGAGTAAGAGCGAAAGAAGGGCATGCAGTTTACATGCACTCACAACAAATTGCAGCTCCAAAGAGAGGGATCAGAGTGAGATTCTGAGAGACTGACTGTGGTATGCTGTTAAATATCAAGTAAATAGTCCACTTATTATTATCTTGGGTTCCTTTACTGGGATGTGGCTTTTGAACTGAGATTGAGGAAGGAGAGGGCATGCAGTCTTCATTTCCTCACAGTAACCTAACTCACAGGAGGAAAGGGATCCTAAAAGTGTTAAGTTATTTTGAATGTTACATCCTGACAAAAGCAAAGTAAAGATTTATTTTATTTATCTGCATTTTCCTGTGTATCTTCTTTTTTGTGATACCTCTATTGAATAAAGCCATGCATCAAGTGTGTTACACCTTTATGAACTGAGTCAGTGTCTGTCTAATGCACCCGTGCCCTGATACAGGGGGGTTTAATGAAGCCCAACCCAGCATCTCCAAGCCTGAGTAGTGTTTGTGTCCGCACCTAGGCAAAGCATGATTAAAATAAAGCATTAAAGCTTTGGAAAATTATTTTACGGTGTGTGTGCTGTTTATAGAATTTAGCAGAGTGCAGTCATTTTTGGTTTCTTAGTCTCCAAGCCCGCACTGCCACTCTGTCCATGACCAGGTCTACATTGGATATGCTGTACTGGGAGGGAGTACAGCCCTCCCCTAACCTTGCCATGAGAAAGGAACTTGTCTAGAGACTCAGTGCTAGGTATGTGACATTGAGGGAGGCAGGGGAGCTGGCTCAGGGAGCTGGGGACTGGCCTGAGCAACCATCTTCTAGACACAGGAGGACAAAAACCTATATGGAAAACAATTCTTATAGCACTTGATTTGGCTGCTGTCTTAGTTGAGGGAGGCAGCAGCCAGAATCAACATCTGTTATCTGATATTTCCTCAACCCCATCCACAACAGTGAGTAAACACGGTGATATTGAAAAATATCAAAAAGAGTCCCCAGGGGTTAGTGGTAGTGGACAGGAGTCTGAGGATGATGCAGTGATATAGTTGTGTGTGCCATTGACACCTCAGGAACAAGTGAAAGAGGAGGACCTGTGAAAGGAGGAGGTGGAGGAAATGGAAAAGGTGTTTATTGTTTATTGTTTATTGTGAGGAGGACACTGTCATCAATCTTTTGTGGGAGCCTGAAAAGCTGTCACAAAAGATATCTAAAGGGGACCCTTTTTACAGGGCTTGTGCAAAATGTTTGCGCAGGCTGCTGTAAAATGAGGAAACTATTGCAACTGCACCCAATGTACTAAAATTGTGTGCATTTGTGTTAAAAGAGCTTGGCAGAACTACATCAAAAAATGGGTGTGATGCAGGGCCTGAGGCAAGCCTTGCATCGCCCTTTGAAAATTGAGCCCCTAATCAATACCATTCACCATAGTACAAGGACAGGGACAGATTAGTGTGCTGCTGTGCATGCGCAGAGCTGGGACCAAAAGATTATTTAAGAGGAGTGAGAAGAAAAACAATGAAAGCAAAAAAAAAAAAGAAAAAAATTGTTGACTCTGAAGAAGGAAACAAATTACAACTGGCACTTTCTGGACTGGCCATGTGTGCTGCAAATAAGTGCAGTCGTGCACAGCTTTTATTAATGCTAGCCAGTTATCTGTATGCAAGCAGGACTATTTTCCTTCCTTGCCCCAGTAACAATAAATTGTACAAGACTAGGTAGAGGCTTGCATCACATGTGAAGCATTTTTATGAGGATGTAGGAATGCTGGCAGCTGAGTAGCTCTTAAGGTAGCTTGCAGTCTAACTAGATACAGTTCAGTACATTGAGTGAGTTATTGTACCATATGTGCACTCAATTTAAAAAAAATGCATCTGCCAAGTGTACAAAGGACACTGTTAATCCTGGATCCTTTTTGAGGGCACACAACAAAAGAAGTGCTTGACACTTTTGAAAAGCACAATATTGGGTCAGTTGATGTCCCTGCTTCGTGCATAGACATGCTACAACCCCTGGACATTGCCGTAAATACAATTTTTAAAGATTAGCTGAATCAACATTTTATGGAATGGTATGCTAATGAGGTAGCTGCCAAAGTAGCAAATTCTGGTACTGACCCCAACAGAAAGATTAACATCGATCTCAGGACAACTTCCCTGAAAAACCACCATGCTCAGTGGTTGGTAAGCAGCTTTGCCAAACGGGCAGCTCGACCAGAGGACTGCCCTTGAGGATTTGAGCAAGCTGGCATCCTACAAGCACATATAGAATGTCTAAATGGTAAGTTTGTTCACCCACTTAGAATTTCCCTGACTGTTCACCAAAGTTTTTAACCCTGTTACTGTGTCTCTCAGATGGTGGTGGAAATGGAGACGGAGACGGAGACAGCGCGGCTTGAGACAGCGACCTGAAGCGCTCATAGCACTCGTATTGCTCGTACAACTGTGGCAACACTCTGAAGCCTTTTTTTTATCACTTCGCATTAAATACATTTTTTTCTCACCTGGCAAACATGTTAATGGTCTCATTCGATTCAAACAGTACAGTATTTTCAACTCAGTATACAGTAACTTGATATCCAAGGAAAACGATGTTGGGGTAACCAGGAAGTAATCATACCGACCACGTGGTCCTCATTGACGAGTCACAGCATGCACATAGTCGGTGGTACAGCGCGGTACAGCGTAAGTCAGAATGGAAATTTTGGAGTGCTATTTTTGTGGGTTTTGAAGAAGAATCACAGTTAGTGGCAAAGGGATTTTTGAAAAGTCACAGTCGGAGGCAAAGCATGAGTCTGAGTAGTGCTGTAATCAACTGTATGTCTGACAGTTTCTTCTTACGTAACCCCATCGCGGTGTCCTCAGTACTCTTAGTTTAACAAGCCTCGTAGATTAACATTCGCTGTAAAAATAATTTCACTGAACAGGACCATTCAGTGATTATAGTGAAATTATTTTTACAGAAACTCATTCTAGTTCTACAGTAGTTATCTGCATGCAAGCGGGACTCTTCTCCTTCCATATAACAATAAAAGTGTACCAGCCATTGTGGTAGTTGAATGATTCCTGTGAGCAGATGGCTAGTTACTGTAACAAGCAAGGCTACATGCTTCTGGATTATACAGTAGCTGTCAAATAGCTTTTAAGATAATTTGCTGAATCTACCAGTTGCTTGCTAGTGCTCACTGGCTGCCATGCTAATTACTAATCTATTTGTATCTCAACATTATTTATCTACTTCATTCTTTATCATACTTGCATGTAGAAACAGGGGAGATTTTATACTGGGTGAATGCTGGACATGAATCCAAAACCAGAACCAAAACTAGGGGTGATTTAGTAAAACCTGAACCTCACTGGTTTTGCACTGTACTAATTTTTAATATCAGATATATAGAAGGATTTGCCCATTTTAGCAAAAGAACTTCCACTTATGAGAAAATCTCCCATTGTCAACTGAAAAAACAATTTCTACATAACAAGATCAATAGATTTCACATGAAAATGGAGAAGCTCTTTTTTAGGCAAAATCCAGGACTGGCAATTTCCACACAATATGTTTTTTTTACATTTCAGAATGTCTGCAAAATCATTCTTACAAAAATGTGGAAGTCAATTTCTTACAGTACTACTAAGCATTAAGTCAGAGAGACATTTTTCACAAAGAAGAAAAATCTGTTTTACGCACTCCAGATAATTAACTACTATTAGGACTGGGTCATAGATTTTGCCATTTGGTTTGGGGGAGCTACAGTGAAAAGGGTCAAATCAAGTTTCACTTAAAGATAACCTGGAAACTGGGCAGTAATTAGTTTTCTAATTGTAAGGACTTATGAGCCCTTTATACATGTCTTCAGGAGGCTGGTTGAGGGTAGTGATTGCCGTTGGTCCCTTTCTCCAACCTAACCAATCATGTAGAAAGGTAGTAGATGGTGCTGGGGGGAGGGCAACCTGATGGAAGACTGCAATCATTTTTAACTCCATTTTGGTGTTGAAATTAGTCTCAGGCTGAGGTAATATAAAAATGTAATTGTATCCCTCTCCAAAAGTGAGGGCATGAGCTGTGGTTTCAAGGGGTAGAGGTGCCAAAGGTTTTCTAGCTTCCTCTATCTCTCTTGGTCCAGTTCCCACTCTGCAAAGTTCAATTGGGGGAGCAGTGGGAGCAATGCTGATGGCACAGCCTTATCTTGCTGAGCAGTCAGGGTTCTCAATGAGCCGGGTAAGCCTACATTGTGGGTGCAGATTTACAAAGTTGTACTGCTACAGTCAATAGTAAAATGTTGTTTTTTTGTATCAGAAAGTTTAACATTTCCCAGATGACAGGTAATTAATAATATGATTGACAGTTTATACAGTACCTGTGTTGCAGAAGCGCTGCCTGTCATCTTCTGTATTTTTTCGTTTTCTGCAGTGCTGACTACTGAAACCTGTAAAGTAGGTGGGTTTAGGGAGACCTGAGTTTTTTAACCCTCTCACATGACTGGGAGCAAAAGATATGTGGGGTTGGGAATGGGGTGGGAGTGCAAGCAGCCATAATGCAGTTGATTGCTCCAATTTTAATTAACATTGTGGCACATGGGATTGTACTTCAGAATTTTTGTTATTTTTTATTTTATTAATAGTATCAGAATTACAAACCTTTGAGTCAGAGACTCTTTTACAAAGGCTCCACGTCATGGTTAATATGGACATGACTGACAGAATGAAAACTTTCAGATTATTAGTTGGATTCAGATCAAGATCATGAAACTGAAGTCAAAATTCAGACTGGAGGTCAAGATTTGGACAGTTACCTAGAATAGAAACATAGGAACATAGAAGCTGACAGCAGATAAGGACCACAAGGCCCATCCAGTCTGCCCATTTCTTTTTCTACCTTATGAATGTGCCATAGGCCTTTGCTCTGTCAATGGCCTATCTATTCATACTCATCTGTATTGCTCCCTTATGCTTATCCCATGCCTGTTTGAAGCCATGCACTGTATTCATATCCACCACTTCCTGAGGTAGGACGTTCCATGCATCCACCACCCTTTCTGTGAAAAAGAACTTCCTCATATTACGCCTTAATTGGCCTCCTAATCTCATGCTGTGTCCTCTTGTCCTGCTATTTTTCTTATATTGAAACATGTTAGACTCTTTCACCTTGTTAATGCCCTTAAGGTGTTTGAATGTTTCAATCATATTACGTCTCTCCCTCTTTGCTCTAGGGTATACATATTGAATTTAGTTAATCTGTCCTCATATGTTTTCTGATGCAGTCCCTGTACCACTTTGGCTGTCCTTCTCTGGACTGCCTCAATTTGGTTAATGTCCTTGTGAAGGTGTGGCCTCCAGTACTGCATGCAGTACTCCAGATGGGGCCTAACCAGTGTCTTGTAGAGAGGGATTATTACCTCCCTCTTCTGACTTGTGATACCCATACTAATACACCCCAACATCCCTCTAGCCTTATCTACTGCTTTAGAGGTCTGCTTGGATGATTTCAGTTCATCGGTGATGATGATGCCCAAGTCTCATTCTTCTCTTGTGACTGCCAGCAACTCCCTTCCCAGCCTATAAGTGGCTTCAGGGTTTCTCTTCCCTATGTGCATAATCTTGCACTTCTTTGCATTAAACCCTAGTTGCCACTCTTCTGACCATTTTACTAGTTTATCCAGATCTCTTCTCATTCTGCCCACACCATCTGGATCATCTACTCTGTTGCAGATCTTGGTGTCATCTGCAAACAGACAAACCTTACCCTCCAGTCCATCTGCAATGTCACTGATGAAGATATTGAAGAGGACTGGCCCCAGGACTGATCCCTGAAGTACCCCACTTGTGATTTGTATCTCTTCTGACTGCATACCATTTACCAGCACTTTCTGCTTTCTGCCCATCAACCAGTTTGCCACCCAGTTGACCAACATCTGACCCACCCCAAGCCTACCCAGCTTATTAATCAATCTTCTATGTGGAACAGTATCGAAAACTTTGCTAAAGTCATAGTAGACAACATTAACTGCTCTCCCCTGGACCACTACTCTGGTTACCCAGTCAAAGAAATCTATGAGATTTGTTTGACAGGACCTTCCTTTAGTAAACCCATGAGAATGAGGACAGTGCTTACAGGAAGTACCCAAGAGTGGGGACAGGGGACTACAGTTAATGCCTGGAAATAGGGGTCAAGGGTCTACCCCTGACTGGGAACAAGGAAACCTGAGAATAGCCCAGATAACAGGGGTCATGGGGCCATGAAGAATAACCCCCTTAACCCTTTATTTAATTTTGGGTCAAATCAGGCCAATTTGGGTTTGGCCTAACCATCTCAAAATTAACCTGCCAGGCCAAATTTGCCAGCTCACTGGATCACCAGGCGATTTATTTTGAACTGGGGATCAGGAGGAAGGGGGTTTAATTTTTACCAAAACCACTGGACCACCTCAGATTGTTTTTTTAACAGGAGGAATCGGAGAAGGAGATACGGAATCAGAGGGATGTAGGTGGGGGGTTACTGTAACTTACTGTACATTTTTACGGTGGGCAGATTACCGGAGGGAAGGAACCACTAGCCACCATGGCTAATTATTTATTTTGAACTGGGGATTGGGGGGTTAATTTTAACCAAAACCACTGGACCACCTCAGATTTTTTTTTTTTTACAGGAGGAATCGGAGAAGGAGATACAGACTCGGAAGGATGTGGGTGGGGGGTTACTGTACATTTCTGCGGTGGGCAGATTACCGGGTGGGGAGGAGAGGGACCACTAGCCACCATGGCTAATTATTACATGTGGGACAGGTGGGGGGACCACTAGCCACCAGGGATCTAGTTTTATAACTTTAGTTTTTTTTTATTTACACAAAATTTTACCTATGCACAGAAAGCTAAATTTTGTTGGGGAAGGCAAATTTCAGCCTTCTGTGGGAAAAATTCTTGAAATGCTCTGCGATGTGGATTTGATCACTTCGCAAGCACTCCGTGGGCGAAATTTAAATTTGCTGCATCATTAATGCTATTACAAAAATTGCAAACATATATTAGTTGCCCATATTTAGAAAAAGACTTTCTGCAGCTTATGGGCCCGATTCTAGAAGGGTGGCATAAGTCACCACCAAATGCAACTTGCACCTACCGCAGCTGCTACATTGACCCTGCACCCTATTCTAGAAGGGTCAGAGTCACTGTAGCTAAGTTCTGTGACTTGCGACATGCAGCCAGGTATGCCGACTTTGGGACCGTTGGCAGCTGACGGCAACTTAGACTTTCGTTGCACCGGGTGAGCACGAGTGCTCTTTAGTTTGAAGGGGCTGGTGTTTAATATTGTCCAGGACCATGTGCTGTTACTTGCTGGGGCAAACATTTTTGCACAGCATGCCTCATTAATCTGTGGCAGCACCCTGCTTACTACCAAATGTAGGGGCTTCCGTGAGCATGCTGGGCCTTGCTGTGTTATTGTCCTTCTCGAGAAAGCATGGGTTTGGAGGGTATCCCCATGCTCATTTTCCCGGGAGAAGATCGGTACTTTATTACATTTGTGGCCTAAACATACAAAGCCAGAATCTTGCATTGATCATGCCTGGTGCCATCTGTCATGTGGCATTTTTGCCATGGTTTCGTTGGTCTCCCTTCCCCCATTAGATCATCATAAGGGGGGCTTGGACTGTGGACTTTTGTGGTTCTTTTGGACTTCCTTTCTCCCTCCTTCAGAGTATTAATAAAGGTGGGGGTGTCTAGATGATGTGGACTATTAAAGTTGAGCCTGCTGGAGCTCAGGATTGCCGGACTGCAGCTGCTCTGGTGACATTTTTCTGCTGTTAATGGGGGTTCTCCCCTTTTGAGTAAATTCTGCTTTATTTTGGACAAATACTATCAAGCTAAATGGGATCTGGGGATATGTTGCTTTTTCAGAAAGTATTTTATGGACTCCTCCTTACTTTTTCCTTCTCTTTGGTGGTCAGGTTGGGTGGGTTTGGGTATTGGGTTTATTATTTTATGTAGTAAATAGTAAAACTCTTTATTGTTATACAGGACAAGCTGGTATAAAACATCTTTAGGATAAGTCCTATATTATAGATGCTCCTGTTCTTTTCAGTATAACATAAAGTACAAAGACAATAACAGGTATAACAAATATCTTATAACATCATTTACATCAACATTATATCTATGTCCTAATCATTGCACATACAACATATACTCGGTTCATGTTTTAACTCCTTCATGAATAATTTAGCATCAATCTGATTAACTATGGATTCTTTATTTATTGAATTCCATATTTTAAACATAACAGTTGGGAAACGCATAGAGCTATATTTATTTATTAATTTTGGAGGAATAAATCCTCGTAAGGGTGTCTGGCATTAATTATGATGATGTTGTATTATTTCTAATTTTTCAAATAAGTAAGTTGGCCTTTTTGTATGTAGAACTTTATGAGTTAAATTTGCCCATTGCAACTTCCTTTTTAGAGTTGGGGTTAACCATCCAAAATCACTAAACAAAGTACAGTGATGTGAACCTGTTCCTTTTCCCAATATAAACCTTGCAAGTCTATTGTACATTGTGTCAACTTTCACCAGGCTTCTCTTATGAGCAAAATCATATACGTGACTTCCATAGTCCATGACTGGAAGTAGAAGTTGATTCACAACTGCCAGTCTCATTTGCTTATTCAAACATGATTGTGAGCATCTAAATGCTCCCAATCACTTATTTATCTTATTTATGGTATCTTCTATATGATAGCCAAACATCAGACTCTCATCCAGCCAGACTCCCAAATATCTATACATTGTATCTTGAGCTATT
The DNA here is from genome assembly GCA_016271365.2 of Neoceratodus forsteri. Lineage (NCBI taxonomy): Eukaryota > Metazoa > Chordata > Ceratodontiformes > Ceratodontidae > Neoceratodus > Neoceratodus forsteri. The sequence continues at coordinate 1,090,241,141 of CM057450.1, forward strand.
TGATCACAATTGTCAGTCATGATTTTAATATCGGGGGCTGCAGCAATGTTTCCTATTTGTTTTTTCCTAAAAAACATTGATTTAATTTTTTTATGATTCATAACCAAACCTAAATCCTTAATTCAAGTACAAAGTGCTAGAAAATCCTCTTGGAGATTTATTTCCATTTGTTCCATATTTAAGCCATTTGCAACCAAAATTCTGTCATCGGCAAAGAGCCCAAGATTAGAATTTTTTGCAACTTCCACTACTCCATTTATGTATATCAAAAATAAAGTTGTCTCCAAAAATTGATCCTTGGGGTACACCCCTCTGAACAGTAACACTGTCAGAGTGGAGACAGTCTACACAAACCTGCTGGGAACGGTCCTGTAGATAGGATGAAAACCATCCCACTACTTCTGTTGACAGGTCTATTTCTGTAAGTCTGTCACACAGCAGACCATGATCGATGGTGTCGAAGGGCTTGGAAAGGTCCATGAACATTGCACCCACCGACCTACCTCCTTCCAGTTGGGATGCAATCCAATCCACCAGGTCGGTGAGTGTAGTGCCCATGGAGTGGTTCTTCCTAAAACCTGACTGGTAAGCAGAGAGTAAGGCGTGCTGTTCAAGATACTCTCCAAGCTACTGCTGTACCAACCATTCCAAGACCTTCGACACCACAGAGCAAGACGTAGGCCTATAATTTGAGGGTTCAGACGGTAAACCTGATTTAAAATTTGGAATAATTTTTGCTTTCTTCCACATTTTAGGAAAAATTCCTTCTGTCAGACTCCAATTATATAGTTTTGTCAGGATAGGTGCAATCACACTGATTGAATCTCTGAGAAACCTATTCTCGATTCCATCTAGACCAAATGATTTATGAGGGTTCAATTTCTTAATTTCATCTTTTACATGTTTATAGGAGACGCACCTAAATCTAAATTTGGGAATATTTAAAGGTAAAAAAACATTATAAGAGTGTGCCTTTCTTCTCACTGGGGTATGAACTGCAATATCTGTGAGGGTTGCAAAATACTCATTTAGTATATTCATTGACTTAATTGGAGTCTGACAGAGACCATTCTTAATCATTTGAATTTTAGGTCTCTGAAGAACAAGGGCCTCAAAAGATTTTAACAAAGACCAATACTGTTTAGAATCAGAGGTTTCATTTATCTTAATTTTATAATAGGCTTGTTTAACCTTTCCAATTTTCAGTCTTAAAGAATTTCTAATTGATTTATAATTTGCCCAGTCCAAAGGATCCAAAGTTCTATTTGCTTTCTTCCACAGTCTAGATTTAATTCTAATCTGCTTTTTTAATTTTTCTGAAATCCATGGAATATGATTTTTCCTTTGCACTTTGTACTCAAAAGGAGCTAGTTTGTCACAAACTTCTCTATACCAGTTTGTGAATTCTTGAATTGCCAAATCTAAAGCGGGCATTAGAAATAATCTATTCCATTTTATCTCCATTAGTTTGGCTATGAAAAGCTCTTTATTATAACCCTTAAAAGATCTCTTTTTTTATTTTTAGGGCTCTTTCATTTGGTATTTGAATGTTTCCCTTATCCAAATTAAACTCACTTCTTAGAGAACAATGATCTCCCAATATGGGTTGATTTACTAAAATTAACTGAGGGTTAACCTTAGCTATAACAAAAATCAAATCCAGTATATTCCCAAGACTTTGTGGGTGTGTCTTCCTGGTAGACTGAGTGACTGAGTTACTGCCAAAGGTTTAAAACTGGATTCTAGAGTATTACCCCTACTTTTACCCCATGGGGCGTTAAAGTCTCCTGTTAGGATCAATTCTTTTCCCATGAACTTTTCCTGTATATTCAAAACCAATTGCTCATAATCACTTTCTTTTGTTTTAGGTGGTGCATAAATTACCACAATTATCAAATCAAATTCCATAATCTCAACCAATAAGCAGTCAATTAAACCAATTACCCCAGAATAAATTTCTATAGATTGTCCCAAATTCCATCCCACACAAAAGAGAACCCCCTCAATGTTTACCCTTTCTATCCAGCCTGAAACTTGAAAAACCTTCCATTTCTAACTCCTCTTTTCCAGTCTGCAGGTTTAACCAAGTTTCAGTGACAGAAACTAAATTTGGGGATTCAGATGATATCCAAGTCCTTAGTAGGTAAATTTTGGTTTTTACACTTCTAGCATTATCACAAATCAATTTTATCTTACTTAAGGAATCGGGACTGGGATTTCTTTCAACGTTATGTTTGTGTGAATAGTGTGTGAGTGGTTAAGTTTGCTATTTGAATTAGTGGTGTGATTGGGTTTGAGTGAGTGGATAAATTAGTTCTCAGGGGCCCTTTGTGGTTGGACTCTGTGTCTGGGAGGACTGGGGAGCCTGGGGCAGACCCGGATAGTGTACAGGGCATCCCAGCTGCTTTATCTGTGGCCTTTCACTGACCTTCCTCCCAATTTTCATCACTACAGCACATCGTTGTCAAGGGGTTGGGATTAAGAGAAGGTGCACTGATCACTTATGGTATGGCACTCTGTGCACTATGGAAGGGGGCAGAATTGGGGTGGTTAGGTGCAGAAGGTGCCCTGGATATCAACAGGTCCCAGTGAGAGGTGAAAGGTATTTGGTTCCTGTTTCCAGGGTTCCCACCAACCTGAGTGGGCAGGTAGCCAAAAGGACTACACTGTCCACCGAGCCCCTTAGGGCAGTGTTATGCAATGACAGATTGATTAGGAACAAGACCAGCATTATTGTGGATTTGATTTCCTCAGTCAGTCTGGCATGCATTACAGAGACCTGGGTAGGTGACGATGCTGGTCTGGTTTTAGAGGCCATCGTCCCCCCTGGGGTTCTCTGTGGTGTACTGCCCCAGAGTGGAATGCTGGGGCATAGCCATCTGTTTTAGATCTGAGCTTGGCTTCTCCATGCACTTAGTGGAAAGACTGCACTCATTTGAATGTGTGGCAGTACATGGGGGTCCAGGCACAGGTTGTAGGATATTCCTGATTACCGCCCCCCTGTGGTGGCAGGTGAATTCCTGTAGGTGGTAGCCAAACTTGTAGCCAGCGAGACATTGGAGTCCCCCCCAGTATTTGGTCCTGGGGGACTTTAATGCCTGGGCAGATGATGAGGATTGTGGGCTAGGTTATAACCTCCTCCAGATTATGTCATCTCTGTTGCAGGAAGCTTCCACTGAACCTACTGGGATGGCCACATGTTGAACCTGGTCTTCTCACTGGGGCTTGTGGTTAGTAACTTCAAGATTGACTGGGTCATCTGGTCTGATCACTGCATGGTGGGATTCTCACTTGGGGATCCCCCCTGAGAGCCATCCCCCCAGTGATATGATCAGCTATTGCCCTTTGAGGGGTTTGCCCCAGAGGGATTCCTGGCAGTGGTTGATCTGTCTAGTGTGGACAGTACATGTTTTGGGGGTTCGGGCATGGCAGCTGCCACCTATAATAGGGTGATGATGGCAATACTCAACTCCCTTGCACCAGCCAGTGTATGACCAAGATCTTCTCACTTGAGGTCCCCTTGGTTTGATGGGGAGCTCAGGGTGATGAAGATTGTGGGTCGGAGGCTGGAACATTGTTTGGGGAAGTCTTGCCTGGAGGTGGATAGACTAGTCCTGCACTCACACTATTGTGAGTATCAGGGGGCAATCACTCATAAGAAGGCAGAGCTCCTGTTCAGAGAGATTGCTGCCAAGAAGAACCGACCGACTGTGCTCTTTCAGACTGTGGACAGGCTCCTAAATCCAGCCTGTCTCCAGCTGAAAAAGACTTTTTCCGATACCTTGTGCTAAGAGTTCACTCAATTCTTCTCAGACAGGGTATCCACCATCTGACAGAGCGTGCCACCAGAGAGACTTATAGTGGCCTACAGTGATCATATGGATTGTCCTGAGAGTGCTGTGCCTAGCTGGTGGGAGTTTAAACCAGTGGAGGTGTCGGAGGTTATTGGGATTGCTTCCCGGTTGAAGAACACATATTGTGAAGTGGACCCTGTGCTGACGTGTTTCTTGATGAGATGTGTCGACACTGTTGGCCCAGTGTTCACTTTGATTGTCTGGTGCTCTTTGATGGAGGAGATTTTTTCCAGAAGCCTTGAAGGAGGCACTGGTCCATCCCTTCCTAAAAAAAAAAACATCATTAGACCCTGACATCAAGGCAAATTACCGTCCTATCTCCAACCTCCCATTTTTGGGAAAAGTTGTTGAGAAGGTTGTGGCACAACAACTTGAGGTGCACCTCATGGCTTTCAATCTCTATGAGCCATTCCAGTCTGGTTTCTGTGTAAGGCATAGTACAAAAACTGCATTGCTTCAGGTAAATTATGACCTCCTCAGGGCTAGAGATGGGGGGAAGGGGACAATTATAATCCTTCTTGATCTCTCTTCAGCTTTTGATATGGTAGACCATTGTGTGTTGCTTGACTGCCTGAGGGAATTTTGTGGGCTCACCGGCTCTGTCATCTGCTGGTTTGAGTAGTACCTCACAAACAGGAGGCAATGAGTAGTAATGGGGAATTTCTTCTCCTCCTTCTCTAGCCTCCTGTCAAGTGGAATACCTCAGGGTTCGGTCTTGTCACCAATGTTGTTTGCCATGTACATACTGCTCCTGGGTGATCTCATTAGAAAGTACGGCTTGGGTTTTCATTGCTATGCCAATGATGCCCAGCTGTATATTTCCTTTGCCCTGGGAACATCTAATGTGGTGGAAGTACTAAATAGCTGCATCATGGAGATAAATGCCTGGATGTCCTCCAGCTGGTTGCGACTGAACCCTGACAAGAAGGAGGTACTGGTGGTGTAGTTGAACAGAAGACAGAACAGGTTGCCCTCTGGCACCCAAACCAGTTTATTGCTTGGGATCTGTGGCATTGAGGACTTCTTCAAGGGTAAAAAACCTTGGTGTGACCTTTTACAGTGAATTATCATTTGATTTTCAGATGTCATCTGTTGTCCAGACAAGCTTTACCATCTTAGGAATATCACCAGGGTTAAGCCTCTAGTTCCGTCGATGGACCTCCCCACCTTGGTGCATGCCTTTGTGACATCCAGACTTGATTACTGTAATGCTCTGTACCTCGGGATCTCTGAAGGGAACCTCCCCTGGCTGCAGCTACTGCAGAATGTGGCCACTAGGCTGCTAACTAGGCAGCTGACATTTTTTCATATTGTATCACCCCGATTTTTGCACGGTCTGCACTAGTTGCCAGTAAGGTGAAAGATTCTCTTTAATAAGGGCTTGCTCACCTTTAAGGACCTACATGGGCAGGATCATGGTTACCTGTCAGACCTTCCTACACCTGTCATCCTGGTCTGCTCCCTCCGGTCCTCCTCTAGGGGCCTCCTGGTGATTCCCAGGACGAGGCTTAAAACTGCTGGTGACAGAGCATTTAGTGTCACCTGCCCCATCCTGTGGAATTCACTTTCTCCACCAATTCTGAAGGCCCCTTTGTTTGAGGTTCTTAAGGCCTGCCTCAAGACCTTCCTGTTTAATCAGACCTTCCTGGACCTTAGGTATTTGTCCTCCCTGGGTACCCTGCTTTTATGTTTGAGTTTCAGCTTTTATAGCGATATTTATTAATTATATTTATGTAGGCTGATATTTTATTGTTTTTATATTGATTTGTATTATTGTATTGATGTATGTTTTTGTTGTTTGGTGCCCAGAACCTCTGGGATTGGGCACCAGAAAAATAAAATTTGCATTGCCCTGCCTTCTGACATATTTTTGTGGCAGATATGATGTAGGACACACAAAAACACAGTTTAGAATGTGACTAAATGAACATATTGTGGCTATCAAAACTAAAAACTTGGAATGCACTATGACTGCACATACTGTAGGAATAGTGCACCATGTCAAGCTAGACATATTGTTAAAGCTATGGGGTAGAATTGGTATCCAAAGATGTGAGAGGCAGCAATGTTGATAATCTTCTTAATAAATATGAGCTGGAATGGATTTATAAACTCAGAGGACTGAGACGTCCTGCTTTAAATGGGAATGTTGAGCTGACCACATTTTTAATTAAGTAAGCTGCAATAAAAATAGCTGATTAGTTGCTAGTAGCCAGTGGACATTATTTATCAAGTTGTACTTTAAATAGCTGCATATATAGCTGTTACACATATGTGCTGTATAGTTATTGTATTTACTTGTGTGTGTTAAAGTATTTATCTCTACAGACATCATTATGTATTGTGTATACTGTTTAACTAACAGTTTAGTAAATATCAGTAACTTGTTTTGGAACACACCAAGGGACCTCACTGTAAATGAACCAGTGGCTCAATTGAATGTATATATTAAAACTAATTTACTACTACTACTACTAAATATCCTTCTATAAATAATGGCCATTAACATGTGTATGCAATCACTGTAAAAGCATATGTTTTAGTGTGTAATTTGGTGGGCCTCTGCTGACCTTGCCTTCACTTACATAAGCTGCAGAATGTCTTTTGATACATATAGGCCATTAACATACAGTATGTATGCAATTTTGTAAAAACATATATGTTTTAGTGTATAATTTTGTGAATACACATTCTAATTTAATCCTTGACTGCCATTCTAGTTATATGGATATACTGTAGGAGTCTCATACAGATTCCCGTTACTCCTGCTCCTGCTGACTACCATTCCCTCCCCCACATTTTTTGTTATTCTTACATTTTGCATATTTAGTGGTGCATATTAAATAATAGCTATGTACTGAGCTTTTGTGTTTGTATAGATTGCTGAAAAAGTGTGCTTTTGGTCCTGTAGTTGTGTTTTTTTTTTGGTTATCTACCATGTCAAAGAGACTGTTTTACTCATACAGATAAGAACATAAAGGAATTGGGACAGAACTAGTGAAGAGGAAATAACTGATTTATTGACTTTTAAGGACTTTCAAAGGACTTGCTGAATGAGAATTTGCTTGAAATAATCTTTGGGTCCTAATTTATTTAATATTTGACACATCCACTTTTGTTTTTTGAATGCTCCGTTACCCTTGGTTTAAAAATAGGATTGAATATGTATTAGATGGGCATAGAGCTGGGTGAACATTGTGAATTCTTCTTTACTGGGTGCCACTAGACATTCAGAAGATTTCCAATTTTGCCAAAGGCAAAAGTTCAGAAAAATTCAGCGAAAGTTGTGAAATTTTGTGGAAATTCCCCTAAAGTGGAATTTGGGACATTAGCCCAGCAGCTCTAGCCACAAGCTTCATTTAAAGTGCCTGGGTCCACAACACAACTTTATAAATTGTAAGTGCAGTTATATCTTTTGCCCCAAACCTCTTTAAAATGGGTAACAATTTTAACAAGAAGCATGCCTTTTCAGCCTGTTTCTGTGTCACATAAAAATAGAAAAAAGGCTCTGAGGGAGTTCCCAAAAATGGTGGAAAGCATACATATGAAGGGTCAATCTCCTCATATTCAGCAACAAATAATGTTAAATGGGAGAAGAAAAAAGATAAAGCACAGCTTGGTAAAGATGGCTCAGACATCAGAATGTCCAAAATGGGAAACCTGAATCCAGTGATGGCAAAAATATAAATAAATGGGCCTCAGAGCAGACACTGGAAATGGTGCCTGCCAAAAAGAAATTTAAAGAAAAGAATGTTACTGCCTCACTTCCTGAACAGAGAAAAGAACAGGCTGATGGCACAGATAAAATACCATCATCAGAGGACATATCAAAAATGTGATAGCCGGCCAGGTGGTGTGGAGGGCTGAGGTACTGGGCACTTTACCTTTTGTTACACTGGTGATCTGGGCTCAGAAACAGACTTGGGTTGCTCGGGGGGGCAGCAGGGAGAGGAAGGGTCAAGTGCTCCTAGTCAGATCTCCTTCCTTGGGTAGGGGGGTTAGTATGGCACACTGCTTGTCTGACACCCAGCAGCAGCTGGATGTCAGCACATGCAGCACATGCATTCCACCATGTAGAGAAAGGCTCCCATGTTCAGGATGCCAGGACCATCTCTGCGGAAGCAGAGCTTAGACAATGTGCCCATTGAATGTCAGTGGGCCCAGGGAGAAAATCAATGGGAAACCACCCAAGGCAGTAGAATGATGACTGACCCTCTGCAGGCCCCACACTGGTGGCTGGGAACAACCACGAGTCCTGTGGCAGAGGATGCTGGTGAAGGTAAATCCCAGAGGAGCTGGTGACAGAGCTTGGGGGGGTGGTGGTTGTTAGAAGGGGGCTGCTGGGGAGAACAGGAGATAAAATATATATGGAAAAAAATTGGCATTTTTTCCAAGTGATCTGGGGCCATGGGAAATTTTTTTTTTTTAACATTAAATAACTTTATTGATTTTTTCCACACATTATAAACAATCTACTAATACAGTATAAACAAGTTCAATCATCAGAGCTACAATATGATGAAAACGATGGGAAATTTTAAGAAAATAGCTGCCACTCCCCCCTTCTCAGCCTCAGGTTTCAACCTATCTCCCCGCACAGGAGAAGGAAGAAGAATATTATTGTACAAATAGAGGAAGGTGACCCCGTATAATAAGAGGGTATACCTGAGCAACATTTGGAACCTCTCCCAAAGCATGAGGACTACTTATCCTTTTCCTCATTTGTCAGACAATTGGCTAATACCTTCAACATCCCCCCAGTAGAGAAGAAAAGGATGAAGAGGATGTTGATTTTATGACTATGTTGGGAGTAGCTTCATCAATAAGAATGCTACTTCCCATACATAAACCACTTAAGAAGGCCATAACAAAAATCATGTCTGCCTCCACCTCAGCTGCATCAATGGATAAGAAAATAGAAATACAATTTAGGGTGGACGAGCAGGAAGTGGAACACTTGGGGTACATGTCAATTCACTCCTGACAACTCGCTCCTGGTCAACCCACTCCCAACACCAGCTCCCGCATCAACATGATCCTATGCCAGCTCATCCCCCATCAAACATATTTGCTGACCCAACACAATATAGATGTGATCAGGGCCATAACTTCAGCACATCCCAATCGAACCAGCTACAAACTAACAAAAAGAAGCACTAAACACAAACATATGTACAGACTGAGTAAGAAAAGCAACAATACGCCAGCAGTATGTCACAAAACATTTTACAGTGCAGACGGTCATCCCCGCAAGATCATGCAGCAAATCTCATACAGCTTGCACTAAACTTGAAAGACTTACACAATCACTGCAAACTGAAAAAAATAAACCTTGTAGTTTGATAACATTGCTCATTCTGAGACGGCTTCTGATAACCTGCAGAAGAATTGTTTCATGCCACACATAGACTGCTTGTCTGAACCTCATAGGAAATGCTACTGCCAACCACAAAACAAAATAAATAAAAAAAAAATCCAGAGGACAAATAAAAGAACACCAGATGAGGGGGAAGGACAATTACACAATCAAGACTAGGCAACATGTGTGACAACTGACTATAGCATCCCTTTTTTATAGCACAAAATACTAGATCACAGCACAATTAGCAGCAAGAAAAGACAAGACAGCAAACCAAAATGAAATTACTGAACAGCCTAGTCACTTCAGCAACTCACAAAAGGTATTGCTAGTAATTTATTGACCTGGATCTCTTCATTGGAACACATGGCACCACTAAGTCATGGTGGCTGGGAGAGACTGAGTTGTCGGAAGCAGGTTGACATTGGAGTGGGTTGTCAAGAGTGAGTTGACAGGAGTGAATTGTCATGCTTCTAGAACACCTGTAAAGACATCCTGATCATCATGGAGTTGTCAAGGCTACTGCACGCAAAACAACAAAAGATGACTCTCAGCCCCAAGAAAAGGGCTCTAAAAATGGATACTATGGCCAAAAAGGTTTATGCTACAGCTTCGCTGCTTATCAGGTAGGGTGCTTACTCAGCAAATAAAGCCCACTACCATAAAACACTTTGGACCACAATTTTGGCATAAGCACAAAGAGTGGATAGTGAATTGGCATAGGGCCTTTTTGCCAAAGCAAGATCAGCCCTGGAAGACACAAAATACCATTTCCACACTGTGGTAGACACAAATGACACTTCTGCTAGAGTTTTGGCTCATGCAGTGTCCTTATGAAGATTTTCTGGCTGAGGACTACCGTTCCTTCTCAGGATAACCATAACAAGGCAATGGATTTCTCCTTTGAGCCAAATTCATTATTTGGTGACAAAACAAAGGCCTACATGAAAAAGCTGATGAATTAATTTTTTTTTTTTCAAAATTAACAATGAGAAAGAAAAGGACTTTACCTCCTACCGATCCTACAGTTTTTTTCCCAATGAGCTTATGTCTTTTATGCACACTATGAGTACCATTCACTAAGAGGTTACTATACAGGAAGGGGAAAAAGGGCTTCCAGGCATAATGCTACAGCTCTGGTACCTAAGCCCAAGCCAAAACAAACCCCTTAACAATTTTGCCCAGATTGTCCAACCATTGCCAATGGGGGGGAAGACTGTAACAGTACTCCTGAGAATGGGCAAACATTACTGCAGACAAGTGGTCACTGGAAGTAGTGGGCCAAAGGTTGTGTCTCCAGTTCAAGTACTTTCCAGGCCTGCAAAAATACAGAAGTTTACCAGCTCACTCGCCTACAGAAAGAAGTCTACTGGAACTGGAAATAAACAAATTGCTACTATCACAAGCCATAGAAAAAAATTCCCTGCCTTTCCATGGGACAGAGTCTATTCTCAGTATACTTTCTGATGCACAAGAAAATTGAGGACCGGCAACCCATTTTAGATCTCAGGTTTCTGAACAAGCATTTGAAAAAAGAAATATTCAAGATGGTCACACTACAGACAGTGATATCATTTTTATAGAAAGGTAATTATCTGGGATCCCTGGATCTGAAATGTGCCTATTTTCATATCTCAGTCAGACAGTTTAACAGAAAATATTTTAGATTCAAACTGGGGAACTGCCAGCACCAGTTCACAGCTTTCCCATTTGGTCTCGTATCAGTTCCAAGGGTTTTCACAAACTGTTTGGCTATAGTGGCAGCACATTTGAGAAATCAAGGCTTGGTGGTTTTCCTTTACCTGGACAATTGGCTAGTCTCAGGGAAATAGAACAAGAGACAATGTGCTCAGTACAGTTGGTAAAAAGCATCTTGGAGAATCTGGGATTCTTGATAAACCTGCAGAAGTCCCAGCTAGAGCTTGTTCAAGTACTAGACTTCATAGGAGCAGAGCTAAATACCCTGCAAGAAAAAAGCTTTCCTGCCACAGGCCAGAGTTACAGCTTTTATGTTTCAAAGCAGGACAGCCAAGGCTCATAAGAGACTTCCTGCAGTTACTAAGGCACATGACTGCATCCATAGCTGTGGTTCCATGGGCCAGATCTCACATGAGAGATATCCAGTACCACTTAAGAGATAACTCGTCTCTAAGATAGGATCCACATTCAAAGCTAGTGCCAATTACAAAAGCACTAGTGGAATCATTAGAATGGTGGAGGGAAGAAAGCAACCTCAGAGAAGGCATTGCCTTCCTTCAGCAATCACCAAGTGTTCTTACTGCAGATACCTCACTCCTGGGGTGGGGTGCCCTTCTGCAGGACCTCGCTGTGAGTGGCACATGGAGCCCACCGGAGTCACTAGAACACAACTACCTTCTGGAGCTCAGAGCAGTGCTGCTAGCAATGCAGTCTTTCTCCTCCCAGCTACAGGGTCAGTCTGTCCAAATTAGGACAGACAACATGACAATGTACTGCATAAACAAGCAGCAAGAAAAAAGTTCCTCAAAACTGTGCACAGCAGCAATGAGGATCTGAGACCTGGCATACTCCTTAGAAGCAAACATATTTGCAATGCATCTGCCACCAGACAAAGAGAATGTCCAGGCAGATTCCCTAGACAAAATCAGCAAATAAAATCCTGAATGGGCCTTACACCATCAGGTTCTGGCCACAGTGTTCATAATGTGGGTCACTTTCAATATAGACCTGTTTGCATCTTGAGAAAACTATCATCTCCAACAGTTTTGCTGCAGACCACCAGCCACAGGGTCAGTCCAAGAGAATGCCCTGGTACTGGACAGGACAGGAAAGTTTCTGTATGTCTTTCTACCATTCCCACTCATAGAGAAAGTACTCCTGAAACTCAAGAGATAACCTGAAACAATTATCCTGATATCTTAAGTCTGGGCATGACAGGCCTGGTACTTTTAATGCTCCTGGTAGTGTCCAGCAAGAATCTTATTAGCCTGCCAGTCAGTCACAATTGTTGACTTTGCCCTAGGGAAGAATAATATTCCCAAACCACAGAACCTTATGTCTGAGGGCATGGCTCTTGAAGAGTTAGAATTTTTTGGATTGGAACTTTCAGAGGAGGTCCTGAAGGAACTTACAGTGTCAAGGAAACCGCTATTAGGAAAGCATATTCCTCTAAGTGGAAAAGGGTTTCTTATTGGTGTGCCCTCAAAAAATAAAACTGATAGAGGCAGGGTTGCCTATAATTATAGAATATCTAGTATACCTACAGGCATTTGGCCTCTGGACTTCAACATTTCCACTTAGCAGCAGTATCAGCATACATGTCAGCTGGCAAAGGAAAGTGTTTGGCCTCACAACCTAGTCTCAAAAGGGTCTTTAAAGGCTTTAGCCATTTGTTCCCACCAGTGAACAATGATGTTCCACTTTGGGACCTTAGTATATGCCTTGCCCAGCTTTATGGAGGCTCCCTTCCAGCTTATGGAAGCTGCTGACCTGAGGTACTGTATGTCACATGGAAAACCATTTTCCTGGTTGCAAAGATCTTTGTGAGGAGAGCAAGTGAATTGTTATCCCTCTGCACAGAGCCAAATTATATAATCCCTCATAGGGATAAGGTAACTCTTAGAACCAATTAAAAATTCTCCTACCTACTGTAAGGTGGTATCTGAATTCCAACTGAATCAGTCAGTGACCCTGCCTATACTCTTTCCAGAGCATTCCAATCAAGGTGAAGAAGAGCTGCAATGCCTGGACCTAAAGTGAGTTCTGACTACTGTAGAGGACAATGAATTCACTGCCCTTAAATTTCACTGTTTTGTCTGCTCCAACATTTTCACGGCAGTTTAATTTAGCTGACGTGCAAGAACAAGCTAACTTGTCAATGATAGTATATATTTTCACTGGCATATAATCTTCACTGGATTTCCAAAATAGTGAATATAGCAAAAATTTTGTTCCAGCGAAAAATAGGTCCTCTACAGTATTTACATGGACCAGACAAAAAGAGGTCAGGTCCCAGAGTACTCAGCTTTTTGTTACCCATGGTGAGGTTGAAGCAAGAGGTACCTCTGCCTCTATGGCATCCTCAAGAGTCATCCCAGTGTTAGACATTTGCAAAGCAGCTACAAGGAAAACAGTACACACCTTCACAAAACACTACTGTTAGGACAAAAAGCCAAGAAGAGATGCCTGCTTTGGAACTGCTGTCTTGCAGAACCTTTTTCCTAATTAGACTCTGGATCCAGCCCCCCAAGGCACTGCTACTGAGTCTGTATAAAGTGTAAACATTAATTGAGTGATTACTGAGGTGAAAAGAAAAAAATTCTCAATGTAGTAATTTTGTTTCTTCTTAAGGGATCACACACTATGTTTACACTAACTAACCCTGCCTCCCCTTCCAGAACCAGAAGCAAGTTCACACATGAATCAATTCCTTTTTCATTGAGGTTGCTTGAGCATTACTATTGAAGTTCCTACAACTGTAAGCTTGTTGTTATTGTTTATATGCTAAAATTTCTCAAGCATCCTTCACTATGTTTGGTGTTTTAAAAATGTTATGAAAATGTTTCCCTAACATTTTTTTGGTAGCCTTGTCAGCTAGTTTCATGAGACTCTGCTCCACTCTGGCTTGAAAACAGATCTGAGCAATGACCAAAGTGGAGCACAGAAGCAGAGTTTGAACCTACATTCCAAATTCTAAAATTTGCATAGCTTCTATCTCTAGGGCATCACTCTCAGTTGAGATGATTGCATAAAGTGTAAACATAATGAGTGATCTCTTAAGAAGAAACAACATTACTATTGTAAGTAACTTTTTCATCCTGCTGATCATCAGGTACAGAAATAACAAAATTCTTACAAAATAAAAAAAAAATCCATCCAAAAACCTCTTAGGGCCCAATCCAAACACATCTTCATAGCAGTACTACATAGGGACTTCAACTCCATATTTACATATGTTGCCCAGATTTCCACCCACAGTGCACTGTACATGCTGTACGGAAGTGATGTGTGGACAGGTTCAGACTTTGTGTTATCCGACATGTGCATGAGTGCATTCCAAGACATACCTTCTGTGTATGCATGCAGATACCAATCCACAGTATGAGATTGGCATTTGCATGTGCAGATCACAGGCTTGACACTACCTCAGTAAAGGGCAGCAGTAGTGATTAGAGGAGTCAAACACAAATGTGCATAGTAAAGACAAACCTGTACCAGTACTTAGTACACATGCAAAATTCCAGCATTGATGTAACCAGAAACATAATATAACCTGCACGTGTGTGATCAGGAACCCTTATGCCATGTCTGTTGATCCTCACTGTATACCACAGTCTAACAATGCACACTGCACACGCACACCAATAAATAAGTAGATAAAAGTAATGATACAGAAAGATTTTGATTACATTTACAGTATGTGACAGCATAGAAACATAGAATTTGTCAACTGAAAAGGATTACTTAGCCCACCCCATTTGTTCAGTTTCCCCCACCCATTCTATATCCACAGACCCTACAATAGCTGGTCTCTGATAATCCCTCTGCCTCTGATCTAATTTACCCCTATGTTTATCCCACTCGTGCTTGAATCTTCCCACTATTCTAGCCTCCACCAATTTAGCTGTCAGTCTGTTCTAGTCATCTACCACCCATTCACATTACACATATTTCATCACATCTTTCCTGAACTTCCTTCCCTCTAGATTCATTGCATGTCCCCTGACCCTGGTCCTCATTTGAGGGATGTTCCCCACCTGCACCCTTTTCACCCCATGAGATACTTGTAAGTCTCGATCATGTAATCTTTCTCTCTCCTCTCTTCCAGAGTGCACATGTTCAGATCCCCCCTCAGTCTTTCCTCATGGGAGTTCCCTTGAAAGCCCTTCGCTATCTTAGTTGCCCTCCTCTGGATCATATCCACCTTGTATATGTCCTTTCTGAGGTTTAGTCTCCCAAATTGGACACAGTACGCGGGGGGGGGGGGCTACCAGGGAGATACACTGGAGTAATACCTCCACCTTCCTGCTGAAGATATCACTTCCTATTCAACATAGCATTCCACTAGCCCTGCCCATGGCTTTGTCACAATGCACTGCCACTGAGATCATCTGAAATAATAACCCACAGGTTCCTTTCCCTCCCAGTGACTGTCAGTACCTCTGCTCCATCCTATATGCAGCACCAGGGTTTCCATGCCCTAGTTACATGATTTTGCTCTTCAGTGAATACCAAGTCAAATTCTTCCAGGTGTCTACACATTATGTCCATCCCTTCCACCCCCCGTGCCCACTCTATTGCAGAGTTTGGTGTCATCTGAAAAAGGCATAACTTCCCCTCCAATTTTTTAGCAATGTCATCTATGAAGATATTGAAAAGGACTGGCACTAGTACCTAACATTGAGTTACACCACTGGTCACTGTCCTGCCTTTGAGTGAGTGCAGTTTACCACCAGCCTCTGTCTTCTATCCATTAACCAGTTCCTAAATCAGTTTACCGATTTGGACATCAGTCATAAGCTGATCAACTTCCTAATCAGCCTCCTGTGTGGTACAGTACCAAAGGCCTTACTGAAACCTAGACAGGTCATGACCACTGCCCTCCCCGATCTATTATTATAGTCACACAGACAAAGAAATCTATCAGATTTGTCTGGCATTATCTTTCCCCAGTTAATCCATGCTGACTATGGTCCTGCAGCTCACTGGATTCTAGATGCTCAACCAGTTCTTCTTTTAGTGCACTGTACATGCTGTATGGAAGTGATGTGTGGACAGGTTCAGACCTTGTGTTATTCGACATGTGCTTGAGGGCATTCCCTTTAATTTCCATGAGGGTTTCCATTAATTTCCCCACTGCTAAAGTTAGACTGACTGGCCTAAAATAGCTAGCCTTCTCCCTGCAACCACTCTTAGGTAGAGGAACAATTTCAGTCATTCTCCAGTCCTCTGGGACCATGCCTGGGCTCAGCCACACTGAGTGTAATGATTGGCACATGGATGTTTGTCCCAAGCTCTGAAATACATCACACCTGGGCCTATCCTGCACCACACAGGGATAGCACAGATGTTGGCCCCAGAGTTAGCCCATGTATCAAGAAGCAACACATCATGTGACAACCCAGACCACACTGGACAGAGGTGATTTTGGTGGTGGTGTCACTTGGCACCACCACCCATGACAGCGGAAGGGGAAGCTGCCTCTTCTTCAGGGTTTTTACCACTGGGATAACCTTCATCCAAAGATGATGTCAAAAGCGGCCCCTCAGGTTGTGCATCAGATTCACCTATGCCCCCACCTTGTACCACATCTCTCTTTTTTTCCTTGTTTCTCTAGTCTACCTGCTTCTGCATCTCTGAAGGGTCCCATCAAAGAAAGATGACCCTCACATGCAGCTTGCAGGTCTATAATGATATATAGCATGTATGAGGACATCAGCCATATGATAAAAAAATAATGCATAATTTACATGCCCAACAGGGATCCACAACCCTCCAGTAATTCTAATCTAATTTCAGTAGCCAATACCTTTATGGGTAAAAACATTGAAAGGCTACTAGGAAGGCGAGCATGGGTACTACCTCAGGAAGTTTTTGTCCTCTCCATGGTTCTGTTTGAAAAGTACCCAGTGTGCACAGTGTCTGTGAGACTCTGACTGCTCCCAACATAAACAATGGGAGCTGACTGATTGTGAGGCAGGACAGGCACACACCCCAGCTGCCCTTCTGTTGACTGTGTTGTATAAGTGCTGAGACTCGTGTATGTGCTGGACCTTGTTAACACTCATGTAAACTCAAGGGACACCACTTTCACTACCAGAGATGTGATGCTGAGGGTGCCTTTTGAATGTGGTCCTGGCAGAGATGTGGTTGGGTGTGAGTGACAGAGAAGACACTGACAGAGGAGTGCATGTGTGTATACAGTACAAACCCAGACTGAACCCTGACATGCTAACTTAGCAGAAATGAATAGGGCATTTCAGTTTGACTGTGTCACCATTGGTGAACTATTACTATTCCCCAGGCCATGATTCAGAACCCCACTACTTCATTTCATTGTTGGTTTTGATAGGAGGGGGAACTGGGCCAAAGTCCCCTTTTCAGCCATGCCTGAAACCTGTTTACAATAATAAAAAACAAAAACAAAACAACATTCTGAAGTGCATAAAACAGTTAATGCAAGCCATTTAAATGTAACAGGTTTGTCAGATAAATGCCTCAGAAAAAATAAAAGTACATTTTTAAATAGGGTTATGGTCTTGCTAAAATTGATATTGTTAAAGCGGTTGTTAAGTAAACAGGGGCCATAGCTGAGCACTCCCCTGATTTGTTTTTCAAAATCATTCATGGAATTTAGTTGAAGAAGATGACCACAGAGAATGGTCCTAAGATGTTGTGCAGCAATTTTTCCTAAATCATTCAGTTTCTGGGAGTTGGCAATACCAAGCAACAGTAATTTTTAAATTGACGTCTGTATGATGATGGTAGTAAATTAGTTTCTTTATAAAGTTGGCATCTGTGTGTTCTTTGAGTGGCAGCCAAGGCAAAATGGCCAGATGCTATTATAAAGGCACCATTATATTTTATGAGAGAAGCTTTGAGTGCATTATTCTGTTTCCTGAGTTACTTCTCTTGTATGACTTGTTACCTTGGTTACCCAGTATTAGTCTAATCATGCATTGTCATGTACTCTGTCAGGTAGTGCATGAAAATAGTCAAAATATAACAAAAAATATAACAAAAATGGTGCAGGGCCTGCACCAAAAGTCATATGAGTTGAGACTGGAGGACCTCATTACAGTATGAATACCCTGTAGGAGTGGAGAGAGATGATATGATAGAGACCTTCAAATATCTGAAGGGCAGAAGTAAGGTACATGAAAGTAGCATCTTTCAGAAAAGGAGATGTTTTAGAACAAGGGGTCATGCCATGAGGCTGGAAGGGGGTAAACTAACAGGTAATGTGAGGAAGATTTTTTTCTTCACAGAAAGGGTGGTGGATGCATAGAACAGCCTCCTAGCAGAGGTGGCAGGAACAGATTCAGTAGGGGATTCAAAAAATGCATGGGATAGGCATAGGACACCCTTGGGATAGGAAAGAGAACAAAGCCAGAGATCAAGTAGTGTCTGTGGTTTTTGCAGCAGGTAGAGAAAATGGGCAAACCAGGTGGGCCTAGCGCTTACCTGTGTCTGCCCTCAATTTCTCTGTTTCTATGCAATATATTGTCTGGTGCACTTGCCTGGTTAATGTGAACTAAATAAATTATGCAGCAGGTGAGGTTCATATTCTAATACAGGAGAAGCACCTGTTTACCAGTCAAACATTTTGTTATTTCTGTATACGTGCCTTACCTTTTGGTTCACCTTCCTAGCAACCATTTCTTTATGTGCAGAAAAAGACAGATCTGAATGGAGAATGGTTCCTTGAAAAGTGAATGTTTGTACAGCTTCAAGCCAAGTCCCCTTATTACCAATACTCATAATCTGATCAGAATATAAGCCAGTTTTTGTGTAGTGCCAGAAGCCATTTTCTTAGGTTTTTTTTTATCTTTTAAAATAAATTATTTTGAGTAAAGTAAAAAGCTGATTATAATGGTTTTAAAGTTGGGATTGAAGTATCTTGCCAGCATTGCTTGTTACATATATTACTGGATCACCTCCATACATTAATACTCCACCAGCAGGGCAAACTATGGGGATCTTGTTTACAAAAATTAAAGGAGAAAAGATCCCAATGTGGAGCCTTGCAGGACTATCGGTTCTATTTTAACCAAGTCTGAAACAGTATTACCAATCTTTACCTTCTGTATAAGGTCAGAAAGATAATGTTTAACCATTTCAGTGTACTGTACTGTATATATTTAGCAAAACCCAATTCCATTAATTTATTTTGCAGCAACTTATGATTTATGAGGTAAGATGACTGGGTCAGACCTATAAACAATGTTCCTGTTAAATGCCACCAATCAAATAAATCAAAAAGATCTGAAGAAATTCAAGACAAGGCTGGCACTGCACTGTGTTGTTTTCAGAAACCATGCAAGTTTCTTACAAGAAGTTTAAGAGATTCAGTATACACTACTATGTTAGCTGCTTAAAAACAAGCTTTTCAAGGTTCTTAGCTAAAGCCATTAACTCTGACATTGGTATGCATTTATGTAACTTGATCTCATCATTCACTGCTCTGTATAGAGTACAGTGGCAACTGTAGCTGTCTCCCAGATTAGGAGTAAGGATTTAATTGTCAAAGTAAGGTTAAACAGAAATATAAAGTGGTTCAGCAATTATATGTGCCACAATGTTCAATGATTCAGTGCACAGATATTTGAGTTTGACCCCTTATTTTCTTTTATGGTAATTAATGACTTAAAAAAACTCCTGCTCAAAAAATATAAAACAATTAGATGTTTTGGCCCACATTTTCAAAGGGGATGTGTGACCCAAAATAGAGATGTGCCACACATCCTGCAAAATGCACTGAAGCGCAATGTTCAACAGGAGGAGATGCGTCACCCAAATCCAAATGCACGATCATGCGGAGAGTACAATAGCAGAGCAAATACAGGGACATTCCTATGAATGTGCTGTGCAGCTGTACAGTAGTAGCCACAGACATTGCCAGCTATTTCCTGAAATTTCTGTGATATTTCTAGAGAAATCTCCTGCTATCTGCATTACCACAGTAGGGGCAGCAGAGAGAAACTCTTTAGAAACTTTGAGAAATATCTGGAAATAACTGGCAATGTTTGTGGTTACTACTGTATATTCATCCAAAATGAGTGGTGCAAGTGCAGCGCAACCCAAAAATGAGCAGCCCAAAGATAGATACAGTATAAAAGGAGATGGCCTAACTTTGCAAGTCACTCATAGGCAGAGAGCAGAACTGCAGCCGTGGAGAGTATACCATTCCACATGGCAGCTGTGATAGAGGACATGAGGAGACGTGAACAGAAACATGGCCAGAGAAGGACCCGTAGGTGGCATGACAACCAGAGATGGTACTAGAACTGTGTCATCTTTGAACAGCTGATTGACACCAAGATTGTGGGCTGGTACCTTCTCAACAGGACAATCCTGAGACAGGTCAGTGACCTGCTCCATGATGAACTGCAGGCACCAACACACAGAAGTCAAGCCATGATGGAGGAGACAAAGATGACAGCAATACTGTTCCTGCTTGCCATGGGCACCTTCCAGATACCAATGTGTGACACCACTGGAATCACACAATCTACCATGTCCCTTCTTCTCAAACAATTCCTCACCGCTCTGCTGCCCCATGCTACAGAGTTCAGCACATTCCCTAGCACAGCATCAGAGTGCACAGAAACAATGCATGGCTTATACAGGGTGGCACACATGCCAGACATGCTAGGGGCAATTGACTGCACCCATGTGGCAAAACGCACAACACCTAGTATTGACAAAGAGACATACATAAACAGGAAGGGGTACTACTGCATCAACTGCCAAGTAGTGTACAATGCCACAGGGCACATCAGCAATGTCTTTGACAGTTACCCCAGGAGTGCACATGATCTCTACATATAGCATCAGTCAGCCCTGTGGTGCTGACTCGAGTCTGGGGAGATATCCAGTGGTCACCTAGTGGGTGAGTGGTACAAATCACCATGGACATGGTGCCCACACATCCCCAGAAACCACTGCCACTGGCTTGTGGGGGGGGGAATCGGTGTGACAGAGCTGACTCAATAGCCAACAGAAATGTTGCAGACTGGATGGGGTGCGTCTGCCAGACATGGGCCCAGAGACCAAGAGAAACTAGAAGGATTGCTGGAGCAATGAGTGTGCCAGTAAATGTGATGGTACATAGCTGGCACAGGTGATGGGGGGACAACCACACACACCCTGAAGGTGCCACTGTGTGTGGGGCAGAGAAGTGCAACACTGGGTGATAGGACAGTGACATGGGGTAGTAACAGGCTGTGCCACAGCAGTGCACCATACAGTGGATACTAGGCATGCTGTGGTGGTAGTGACAGTGGTCAAGCAATGGCGGGGAGGGTAATACAGAGGCATGTAAGGTTGCATGCAGGTAGGAACAATAGACAGGTGAACAATGTGTACAGCCACAAGGTGAACAGTGTGGACAGACACAACTAGCATACAAAAGTCATGGTGGGGGACACCTGTGGGACATGAATGGATGTGTACAGTAGACTAGCATATCACTTTCCCCCACACAGGTAACAGTGCCTATCCCCTCTGCCCATGGCTGCTCACCCCCAAACTGCAGACCTCATGTGAGGCAGAGCAGAGAAACAACGAGGCACACATCGCTACAAGGAACATAACTGAGCATGTGTTTGGCATGCTGAAGATGCACTTCAGATGCCTGAACTGGTCTGGTGGTGCCATACAGTTCAGTCCAGACAAGACCTGTGGCATATTCATGGCTTGTTGCATGCTACACAACATGGCCATAGACAGTGGAATAGTTGTCCAGGTACCTGAGGGTGACAGTTCAGAGGAGGAGGATCTGCAGGACAAGGGTGGGCAGCCATCACTGGCCCGGAGGGATCACAGACTGGCACTGAGGGCACAGTGGTACAGGGATGCCATTGTGCAGGAGCATTTCGGACCCTGAAGGTGAGTTGTAGGCAGATGTGACAGTGCAGGAAAACACACATGCACAGGTAAGACTGAACCATGACACTCCCCCAAGGCATGGCAGCCAAACACAGTCATGGGGGCATGACAGCAACACGTGTGCACAACACACATGCACACATGTCCACAGCAGGGGCCACAATGCCAAGGATGCACACAGGTGGATGTGGAGCAATGGCATGGACCATTAATAGGCCATTGGCACAGATGCACAACAGCATGCCACAACCACAATCATCATTCCCATGCCCACCACCACGTTACCATGACCTGCATCCATGGCCCGGATGCCACACAGATGGCACAAATATGCCACAAGAATGCGTGCATGTAGCACAATGACAGAGAACATCACTGAGCAGGACAGGGATGATGTCAGACCAGCAACAGCCATGAGGCAACCTGTGCAGGCCAACTGTGGCCAGGAGTCCTCAGTGTCTGCCTATGCAGCCACTGCAGCCACATGGGTGGCTATGCACAACATGCAAGGGTCACTCCCCTGGGAGACCACCTGCCACAAGGGGTGAATCCTCCACCTCCAAGAGGGTAGAACCACATGACCATGACTAGCTGCAAATGGAGAGAGGTGTCGTGAATTGCACATTGGACCCAGGGGTGTTAGGGATACCAATGGCAGGGGACAGCATCTGGAGCACATTGGCTGCATGCCATCTCGGGTTGGGTGTGCTGGTGTTTCTGTGAGTCTTGTGGTGAGTGCTCCTGTGCAACTGTGTGGCCCTGGTTGCACAGACCACCACAATGTCCTGTGCAATCTTGTCAAGACCTGCAGTCATGTTCACCAACAGGAGGCACAGCTCTGCGGACATGCCCGCCCACAGTCAGCGGAGCTCACCGAGTGCCTCAGCATGCCAAAAAGCTTCCTGCTCATCCAGGAGAGCCACCTGCACATGCAACCCATGCAAGGCCTTCTTGAGCACCACCTGGCACTCCACTGAGTTCTGCAGGAGTTGTGTGTGATCACTGAGCCTGTCAACAGGGGACATGTTTTGGGGTGGGGGCCAATGTGTAGGGGGTGTTCTGGCCTGCTGTGTTGCAACCACCACTGGTGGTTGATGCACAGCAGGCTGTTTTTGGCCTGGGGACTGTGTATGTGTGCAAGCAGACTGTGTGCCTGGTTGGCCTGCACATGTGCATCTGCAGGCCATTGCTGGTCAACAGCACCCTGGGAGATGGATACACTGCACCCAGGTTGTTCAAACGTGCCCTGATGCTGGCCAACCACAGCCGGCATGGTGGCCACTGGCATGCAGCATGGTAGGGGCTGCTCCCATGACATCATGGGATGGCTGCCACTGTCAGAGGCTGCCTGTGTGGCATCCTGCATGCCAAGGTTGTACACAGTGTCAGGGATGATGCTTCCTAACTGGGTGGCATCGTCATCATCTGTGGCCGTGACAAGCACTGCAAGATCATCCAGGAGGTCAATCCTGGATAGGGGGTCCAGATCAGTAAGGCAAAAACCCTGCCCCACCTCCTGTGTGCTTGCCACAACAGCAGTGGCCACAGCAGCTGCTGACAAGCTGGCTATGGGTTTGTCTGGTTGCTGTCCTCCAGGCTGAGTCCATGATGCCGCTGCACCATTGAGGTGTGATGGAGCTGTGAAAGCAGAAGTGGAGAGCATGGTCAGGGCTGCACGCCTAGGATGATGAAACAGTGTCAGTCACATGGAGGTGCACATGCATGTCATAGGTGCACAGGTTGTGGCACACACAGCCAGGACTATTATGGCAGGGCACATGGTACACATGCCACACTTACAGGCTGGGTTGTGCTGCAGTATGTGCTGGCCACACAATGCCCCATGTGAGGTACAGCCAAAAAGGTGGCCCTACCCCCCCACTTTCCCACAATCCCACACAGTGGCCAGCATATGGCACACAGAACCAATGAGAATGCCAGATGCACACCCACACCACAGACCACAGGGGTTTAGTCCCACACAACACCCATGGCCCTGCAGTATAGGGCACTGACAGGCAACAGTGGCTACAGACATGCCTGGTGCTGTGTGTACCTTTCCCATGACATGGACAGAGGCACCAATGCATGGAGTCCCTTCTGGCCCACTCCAGGGCTATGCACAGGTGTACTGTGGCCACATCTCTGTGTCAGCACAGTGCTACAATGCTGATAAGACATGCCAGACACCACCTGTGAACACCACATGCAGGCCTCCACAATACCTGTGCAATGCATACTCACAGTGCAGTGATGGCACACTTCCTGTATCATTTCCACATTCAGGGACACCCTCAACAGAGGCATGGCTCAGGGTGGTGGCAACAAGGGCCTCCTGTGCCATCATGGCGGGCACTGATGATGCCCCCCCATGGCAGTGAGGGATGCCCAGATCTGGGCCAGTTGTTTCCTGGCCCATATCCACTCACTGTTTATTCTCATAACACATTCCTGGGGGATTCTGTTATATTTACCATGGGTATTCACTGCCTCAGCCACTTCTGACCACCCCTTTACCTGTTCTTGCTGGGTCCCCAACTTTTGGGTCAGGAGGTTCTCCCTAAGGATGTGGGCCTTGATGAGGGATGTGAGCTCTTCTTTAGTGGTGTTTGTCCTATGTCTCTTCTGTCCATCCTCATTCTCCATACTGGTGCCTGCGGAAATGACAGAGAATCACAGGGACAGGTACAGCATCAGTGCCATGTAGTGAGAGATATGCAGAGGTAAGTGCAGCTACTACAGATAGTGCCAAAATGTAAACACTCTATCATCCAAGGTTGTAGTACCTCCAGTTACTTGTGTGATGGGGTGGTGCATTTTGGCTCAATTTATAGCTCATCTCATGCAAATGTAGGGCAGAGCAACTTGTGATGAGATGCAAATGTCTGAGATGGGCCAGAAATTTGCAATGAGCTCATTATCATATCCTGGCTGAATATTGCAAAGTTGGGCCTGGCACATCTCAAAATGCATTGCGTATGTAACTGCACCACAGCACAAACTCATCACACATTTCTGATGCATCCGTGATAGGTGTATACATCACAGCTTTGTGTGGTCGCAGGAAAAGGACACCAGTGGTGGTGTATCATGCAGTGCACAGCAGATGTGAATGACACATAGCCGCAGACTGCCATCATACGGATAACTGTGGTCGTGGCATCGACTGACCTCCCAAACATGGTGGAAATGTGCAGCCGCACATGCGAGTTTGGGGGGCGTGACCTCTGCTTCCTGTGTGGTTTGTCACTAACATGCATGTGTGGTATTGCACCATGGTACATCAATCATGCATCATTATGGTGCAGAACCATGTTGCAAAGGAACGAGACTGTGTGGTCTATCACACAACCAGAGCAGCCCACACGCCTTGCAGTTCCTGATAGTGCAAAAGCACAGTGACCCAGGTGCAGCAGAGAGCTAGAGATGGCATGTTCTGCCACATCAGTGATTACCAGGCCCTGCTCCCACAACTGGGGTGAGGTGGAGCTGGCTAATTTGGTGGACCTTGTTGCCCCACTGGAGGGGCAACTCTTCAAGAGAAAGAAGCTCCAGGAGGCATGGGCCCAGACTTGCTATGTGCCTCACCAGGTGCACAGGCATCCCCCCGAATGGGGGAACAGTGCTGCCACAGTTATGTTGATATGCCAGCGGAGGGACAAGGCCAGGCTGGACTGCTTGAGGGATGCGGTGTGGAGGGGAGCAGTGCCAGTCCCAGGTATTTACATGTGACTGTGCACACCATTCAAGGCACTAGGTGATGATAGGTGTGTGGCTATAGCAGGCAGTGTCTGTTGTGGACCATGACATGTCACCAAAGGTGTATGGAGGTTGTGTACTGGTGAGCGGTATGCAGTGTGCACCACTGTCCAGCCCGGCACCACCACGGGTCATGTGGCCCCTTATGCAGGTCCAGGGCCATGCCATGGTGTGTGCCGCTGTGTGGAGGTCAGGGGCCATGGTGGCCCACAGTGGTGACACAGCATCTGATGTAGGCCCTGGGTGTGTGGCACCTTGTCACTGTGCATTCTTGCTGTGTGCTGCACTGTGATGCAGGTTGGGCACCATGCCCAACCCCCCTGTATGGTGTCTGTGGGGATGCTTGATGTTGTACCCCGTGGCCATGGCAACAAATGTTGCCCATCCGCATGTGCCATTGTCCAGGGTATGGTGCCTTGTGCATGTCACACAAGGCAGAGGCTTGTCGGAACTCCACAGTATCACACAGGACACACGCTGCACCACCACTATATACTCAGTGTCTTGTGGCAATGTCTTTTGTGGGCATTGGTGACAGGTATGTACTTGTACAGGCCTGTTTCATGCATCACTGCCTGTCCACTGTGCACCTGTGCCTGTAGGGCTGCAGTGTGGCACATGTATATGATGGGGCATCACATAACTGGCTTGCACATGAGTGTTGGGGGGGCAGTGTGCTTTGGCTTGATACGCACCATGCCTTTCTCATTTTATCTTCATTGCAGGCAGGGAGAAGGTCACCCAGGCTAGGAAGGCCACTTTCAGCCAGAGCAATGATTTCGGCAGAACACTGGGCTGGTACCATAACAGTTGTGCACGGCATTCACCACAGTGTGCAGAAGGTGAGTATGCATGTTCTGTTGAATGTTGTATGGGTACATGGGGGGTTATACTTTGACAATTACAGTCCATGGCATGCAGGTTGCCCTTGACCTTTGGGTGCTGGTCATGTGCACAAGCAGGCATCTGTCTGTGTGTCCAGCACATGTGTAGCACTCATGGTTGGGCCAGGCAGGTGGGCATGCGACATGCCATCCAAGGCCATGCATGTGTGGCCTTCTGTGGACAATTGTGTACATCTGTGACCCTGCCTCTGCTCATGCTGTAGTGGTGGCTGCCCAGGCTTCACCTTCACACACATGAACCACTGCATGTGGCCAGTGCACCTCTGCAGGGAACACTGGACCTGTGTCACACAGCTGTGTGGTATGTGGACACATGTCTCTTGGAAATATCCAGTGCATTCTCTACCCTGCCATTGTCTGTTTCCTGTGACACATCCCATGCTGTGTGCTATGTGTAGCACTGTTGCATGGCATTTCACCTGTCATTTGTGGGCTTGCCAGTGTGGCAGCCCTGTGCAGTGGCCCATGCATCTGCGGGCATTCATGTCACCTTCATTGCCGGGGGGGGGGTTCTGTATGTGACTGGGTGACTTGTGGCACTGAGGCCATGTTTTGTTTGTCTTTTCCTCCCATAGGACATCTAGACACAATGGGATGTCAGGCTAGGTTGAGAAGGGCACATGGGCACCACATGGTGAGAGGGAGAGCAACTTAGATGCAGGAGTTACTGCTGGCAATGTACAGGTGGCATGTGGCAATGCTACAAGCCATTGCGTTCACTGACCCATGTGGTGGGCAGATGCATCCTACCTCATAGGGGATGTGGACAGTGACAGGCTCAGTGCTAGGCCATTCACACTAAGGTTTATACTAGCATCTGTCAGAAGCCAGAAGGAATGAGCCCATTTTTGCTCCTATAAGGCCTTTATTAAAAATACCTCAATTTACCTCCATTCAATATGTACTTATCCAGTCTCTTCTCAAATTCTGCTTTTGTCCTACTTACAACAACTTCTATTGGCAAACTATTCCATGAATTCACAACCCTTACTGTATAGAAGTATTTTCTTGACTTGCTTACAAATTTTGCACCGCTAATTTGCAGTGGGTGGCCTCATCTCTGAATTTTTTATATCCTTTAATTCCAAGTTTAGTTCCTGTATTAGTATTGGGTCTTGCATTATATCAAACATTTGTAATGCATCGCCTCAAGCTCATCTAGTAGTGAGTGACATCATATTAAGGGATTTTAATTTCTCCTCATAACCTTTGCCCATTAGTTCATTCATTGATTTAGTAAATGTTCTTTGTACTTCCTCGGTCATATTAATCTCCTCTGTTTTGAAAGGGTTCCACAACTGGGAAACAAATTCCAAATGAGGGTGCACATATGCTCTATACAAGGGAGCCATAACTTTAATGTCCATAGTTATATTTCTTTTTATTGCTGAACTAATTTTTGTTGCCTTTTTGATTGCTTCTGATGTTTGCATTTTTTTTATTGAAATTATCAGTGATATATATTCCCAGATCTTTTTCATTTCTTGCTTTGGAAGGGGGGTACCTTGCATATAGTAATTTGTTTTGTTATTTTTCTTTCCCCATGTGGGTCACCTTGCACTTGTTCATGTTAAGTTTCATGCTCTATTTGGTTGTCCAAGCTATTATACTATCAAGATCTTTTTGAATTACTGCAGACTCACTTCCTGTGCTTCATTGTCCACCCAGCTTGGGGTCATCAGCATTCTTGGACACCCAGCTGACTAGATGTTGCATTAGATTGGCTATAAAGATCTGAAAAAGCACTGGTCCCAGAAATAAACCCTGTGGCACACTGCTAGACACCTCTCTCCCATGTCAGATAAACAACCATTTACCACAACCCTCTGCAGTCTATCACTCAGCCATACACTTATCCATTTTATATGTAATGGACTGATGTCAAGCTCTGGTAATTTGGTTATAATAGCCCAGTGCAGCATGAGATCAAAGGCTTTGGTGAAGTCCAGATAAATGATTATCACAGGATATTTTCTCATCTAGGGAGTGACTAACTTTTCCATAAAAGTATCCCTTTTTAAACCCATGCTATTCCTGGTCACAGTTAACTAAAGTAGTAGACAAGCTATCTTTAATAATGGATTCTAACAGTTTGCAACACACACTGGTCAAGCTTATGGGACTATAACTATGTACGTCTGAGGCTTCTCTTTTTTTAAAGATGGGCACAACCTGGGCCAATTTCCATTCTGTTGGGATTGTTCCCATATTTAGGGATTGTTCAAATAATAATCTTAATGGCAAGGTTATATGTTCTCCCATTATTTGTAAGAGTTTTGCTGCTATTTTATCAGGTCCTGGTGATGAATTGCTTTTTAATTGTTTTATCTTACCCATAATAACATCTTCAGATATTTCTATTTTATTATTATTCCGTTGGCTATTTTTATAAACATACATATATATAGAGAGAGATATATAGAATTTAGGTCTTTGTTTTGTACTTCACAGAAATATGAGTTGAAAAGT
Source organism: Neoceratodus forsteri (assembly GCA_016271365.2). Lineage (NCBI taxonomy): Eukaryota > Metazoa > Chordata > Ceratodontiformes > Ceratodontidae > Neoceratodus > Neoceratodus forsteri. The sequence continues at coordinate 1,090,270,075 of CM057450.1, forward strand.
TCAGCCACCTCTGTGTTATCTGTCACCACTGTATTATTATGTTTTATAGGGCCTACTTTAGTCTGTAGTTTTTTAAGAGAATTTATGTATGTGTAAAATTCTTTGAAATGATCTTTCCTTGCATTTTGTGCTAGAGCAATTTCCATTTTTTCTTTGCTTGTGTAATTTCTTGTTTGCATCTCCTCTGATATTGTTTATATAATTCAGTCTTTTCAACAGTGGGATCTGCTTTCTGTTTTTTGTGTAATTTATTTTTTTCTTTTGAGAAACTTACTAATCTTGTTATTTAACCATTTGGGTCTCCTAGTGTTATTCCTGTGTTTTCTTACTTTAGGTATCCTTTCTATTGCTATGTTTAATATTTTTGTTTTTATAACCTACCACATTTCTTCAGTTGGCGGATTTTATAATATGGTAACCCAGTCTGTGCTTTTCAATTATTATCTGTGTGGTATTGGCTTTTTCAAACAAATAAATCACAGTATAACTTTTCATGGGTAGGTATTCAAATAACACTATATAAGTTACAGTGTTATGGTCACTATTGCCTGAAGGTGGGCTAGCTTTACATGAATGAATATGTATTTCTTCTGTACTTAGTACAACATCTAATAGATTATTTTTTTTGGTTGGATCTTTCACATACTGTATTAAATGGTTAGTTTTGCAACTCTCGTGAAAAATTTTACCAATACTGCTGTCTGCCTTATTTTGTTCTCAATCTATATTGGGATTATTAATATCTCCCATCACTATTAGGACCCCTAATTAACCTGTTTTTTCTATTGCATTAATAATATTCTGGGTAATTCCCTTTGTACTACCTGGTGGTCAATATATTATATCTATAATTATAGATTGTGAACACCCTCCATGTATTTTTATCCAGGTTGAGTTGATGTTATTTCCCGCTTTAACTTTATTTAAGATGTTTATAGAATTCAGTTGCATAGTCACATGGATCGCTACTCCCCTCCACAGATTTTTATTCGTATTTGTGTCATTCCTGAACAGTTTATAACCTTTAATTTCCATTCCCCATACATCTTTATCAATGTTCCACCAAGTTTCTGTAATTACGATAATTTCTTTAGGAGACTCCTCAAGGATTGCTCTAAGCTCATGTACAGTATTTTATCTTTTATTCTTGCATTAGCCAATAATGCATTTATATTGTTGTTCTGTTTGTTTGTGTACCTTTTATGGACATGTTCAGCCCTCTCTCTTTTCTCAGGACCTCAGTGTTCATATTTCCCCTTCCATGTTAGTTTAAATTATTTGATCTGAGATATTCAAGAAAATGTTCTGCCAATATTCATGTGCCCTTACTATTTAAATGAAGACCATCCTGACAATACAAATCATTATTATGGTAAAAAGATTCCCAGTTTTTTATGTATGAAATATTTCTCTTAGCACACTAGTTTTCCAGTCTTACATTAATTCTATGTATGGTTTGATTTTTTTTCCTTCTGTGCCCTAAGTATTGGTAGAAGACCAGATAAAGCAACTTGTCCTCCTTTATGTAGGAGCTGTTCCTCCAAGGCAATTAACTCATGAAAAATGTCCTTTCCATGCTCAGATCATTCATTCATTCCAATGTGCAGAATAGTTTTGGAAAGTTGTGGAATTTTAATGTGTCTCATATTATCTTGCATGTTCTTGATTCGTGCACCTGGGTAACACAACATAGTAGTATTTTCTTTATCATCACCACACACATGAGAATCACAGTATTTAATTATAGAATCTCCCAAAATAAAATTTTCTAAATATTCGAGTGGTTAAGGGAGTAAAGAGGGAGTGACTTCAATCACCAAGTCCTGTAATTGGTGCAAATCTATTATTTAAATTAATGTGGATAGTACCATTAAATGCTAACCCTTTCTGTTTAGATGTTTTCCTTACTGTCACTAATTTTCTGTTTGGTGTTAGGTTAGGACCATTTACCTATATTTCTTTGTGATCTGACTTACATCTTTTGATATTATGGGGCTTTGGCTATCCTCTCTGCTTTGTTTTCCTTTAGATTTAGGTGTCATTAGGTTTCCCTCCTGAATTACATTTCATATAGTTTTCTTATGTCCTAATACTTTTAAGTCATGTATTTCTTTTAGCAAGCTTTCATTTTTCTTTTATAATTCATCCATAGATTCACAATTCTTACACATGAAATCACTCCATCCTTGTCTGTAAACCAGTATACATATTGCATGTTAAGTGTTTACTTATGGAATCCTCATCATAAAGTAATGTTAATATATCCCCCATGTTCACTTTATTTGTGTGTGTCCCTTTTTTACTTGGCATTGTTGTTATATTAATCACTTGTACAAACCAGTAGTATTTTACCTTCCTTATCATTGCTTGATCAACTTTTAGTCAGGGGCCCTGTTCCCCTTTTCCCCCTGCAGATGCCCATGTCGCATCCACCTGTGCTCGCCTCCGCTCACTTTACTACTATCTTTGAACCTCGTGAAACCAGAAGTGACATCACAGACACCTCCATTTCACTCGAGGTTAAGAAATACCTATTTTGTGGGGGTTTTAAGTTGGTATCACAGCTTTTGTATCACTGCCCTAGTCTTGTAGCTGTGCCCCCTGTTACCACAAATATGTAGGTCTGTTTTCAAGCTATGTCCAATTCCCCAGCCTAGTGACATTCTCAGTGTCCACCTAAGTAATCGTGAGACCAATATTACTTTTCTAAAACCACCCGCTCATGTGGGTTTGTAAATTAAAATGTAGCAAAAGTCTGTACAGAGCAGGAGCAGGTGCTCACATCTCTTTGTTCACCTCTGTTTGCTTTACTACCATGTTTTAAACTCACAAAACCAAGAAGTGACGTCACAGACACCGCCATTTCACTCGAGGTTAAAAATACCTATTTTGTGTTTTTTTAAGTTGGTATGACAGCCATTGTGGCCCATTCAGAATTGCATGTTTTGTACATAGCTATTACTGACCCACACACCTGCACCCTCACCCATCCCATGCTAATAACTCCCCCCTATGCATCCCTTGTTTCCCTGTTCACTTGGCCCCCCCTTTGTCGACCTATGCATAGTTCCTGTTTCATCTTGTTCTGTTGCCATTGTTCTGTTTGTTACATTTGTATTCTTTTGCATACTGTTGTTACTGTTTTCATTATTGTAGTCTATTTTTCACTAGTAAACATTTGCAGTGATTTTGGACATGCCTGTATGTGTGAGTTCCTTTATTCAATAGTTGTTGCCAACTGCTGTGTGGCACATGTGGTCCATATATCCATGCACACTACTGCACAGTTGTGTGCCTGCCATCATTTCACACTACACACCCTGTCCCCAGGGTGTGGGCCCCCACTGTGTCTGTCACAGTTTTCCTTGCTCTGGCTGCATGGAGTTCTTGTTGGTGCTCCTTGTGTCCCTTTACACTGGTTCCCTGTTGTGGACCTGTGCCCTTCTCTGCTGTTGTCATGGGCCTTGTGATTGTCTGCTGCACTGTCAATGGCCATGTCTCACTGTCAGTGTTTTCCCCCTGTGTGGGCTACAGACCCTAACTTTTGTGGTGCTGTGCTGGTTGCACACTGTGCCACAGCTCTGTCTGGCATGTCTGCACTGCTGTCACTCTGCTTGGGTGTTTGGCTCTCTCCATTGGCATGGCCATTGCTATGGCACCCTATCCATGACCATGCATGTCTACACTGCCCAGTGTGCATGGCTTTCCCCATGGTTGGTGTTATTTGTGTGGTGCTTTGTACTGTGCACTCGGGGGCCCTGCTTCTGTCCATGTTGGCCACTGTGCTGTGCCACTGTCCTCTCCTGTTCCCTGGGGTGCTGCCGTGTTCCACCACCACCACCCATCCAACTTGTGCCTTTGCATTGGGCTGCTTTCCCTGTTTGTGCTCCCCAGTCCCAGCCTGTCATGCACAGTTTTCTATTTTCAAAAATGCTCTGCTGCACTGCACATTTCTAGATACACAATTGTGCATCTTCAGAATATTCAGCTGGACACGTGTGATTGCATCTTCTGGTGCATCTTCTGAATATCGCATTATTTTGGGATGTGCATCTCAGATGCATGGCGCAGACACTTGCATGATTCAGCCAGCCAGTTTTGAGTATGGAGCCCTATATGTTAACTTGTTGGTAGTGATGTGCAAAGTCAGAAAATCTTGGCTTTAGCTGAACTTTTCTAACTTCACCTTTGTGTAGTTGTTTTGCTTGATGAAGTGCCATACTTTGCCTGTTAAAGCTGCACAAACTGTCACTTACTGGTGAAGTGTCAGGAAAGTGGCACTTTGGGTAATTTTGACAGGGTGAAGTGACACTTTTCCCATGACAAATTATGCAAAGTATTTCAAAACTGGGAATTTGCATGGAGAATTCGGACTATATATTTTATAACTCCACATATGAAAGCACAATGAGGAAAGTGAGGTGGAGGGAGTTGCTGGAGGCAGTGCAGGAAAAAGAGGGCAACTCATTCACATATATTCTTTTCATGCCCAAAGATATACATGTTTATAAAAGAAGTGGGGAAAGAAATACAAACATTGTTCTGGTTCACAACTCCCCTATACTTACAACATCTAATACTTGGCCTCTCACCTAAAGAAATAAGGGGAGTAAATAGAAGATATCTTTGGGCAATACTGGTGGCAGTGACTAATAAGGCCATAATGAAGAAATGGCTTAATCCCATCCCCCCAAACAAGCAGGAGTGGAGACAAATAGTGGGAGACATACAGGAAATGGAAAGGTTGACATATGCCGTGAGAGATAAGACAGGAAAATTCATAGTGAGATGGACTAAATAGGGTTATACAAACAGAAGAAGAGAGTTGAAACAGCCGAATAAGGGAAAATACTGAAAGAAATACTAGACAAAATGTTATGGATCACAAGGAAAAGGTACAACTAGTGGGAAGCATGACTAAAGACATGCAGAGATGGTACTTTAGAAAATATACAACTGTTAAAAGGTTTAAATCCCAAAGCATAAGGATCCTGGCAAGAAAACATATTCAGAATAAAGATGCAGAGCTCTCTGTTGGTTATGGTTAGTTTAGTAGTAGAGATGCAACAAAATTAAATTCCACCTGAGAAGTGAACGTGAAGTGGCCACTTCACATTATCAAAATGCTACGCGAAGTGGCCATTGGAAAGTGCTCACTTCGCTTTGTTATTATGACTTTGCATTGTTATTCCACATCAACATGAAGTAAGGTGGAATGACAACAATATAGGCACTTTAGGCAGGCCCCCCCACACACACACTCACATCACGTGGCTTACAGTACTGTAAATCACATGCTTTAGCCAGGCAGGAAGGCAGTGAGTCATACAAGCAGATACTTTCACTTTCTCCTTTGCAGAGGGAGAGAGAGAAAGTATTTTGTGTAGGAGAGGAGAGTTCATGTTAACAAGTTTCTTTCTTGAACAAATTCCAAAATCCCAAAAGGTTTTTTAAAAGCTAACACTTTAGTTTTTTTGTACTGTTTTGTCAGTTCTTTTTGGTGACTGATTTCTTTGTTTTATAAGTTTTGTTTTGTGTGTGTGTGTGACTGTGTGTGTGCCTATACTGTGTGAGTGTGTGTGAAGTCGCTTGTTGTGTCAGAGAGGGAAGGAGTGTTTTTTTGTGTGATGGACAAGGGGTGGCTGGAGGGGAATGTGCATGCATGGGGGTCATAGCCGGGTGGTGTTGGACCACTCCAGACTCTTTGATCCTGCTTCCCCCCTCAGGAAGCAGCAGCACCACCAGTGCCACCACCACATCCACCGTCCGCCACCACCACCACCAGTAGTAGCTGCAGGAGCTCCAGCAGCACCACCTCCACAGCAGCAGGTGGAGTACCAGGTGTGTGACCATGCTGCTGCCACTACATCTTCCCCTCCTGTGCTTGGTCCCCCCCACAGCTCCCCAGTTTGGCAGTTTTTCAACTGTGTTGGGGGACAGCAGCCTAGCGGTTTGTCTGCTTTGTGGTGTGCAGGTACACCATGGCCCCCAGGGGACACATCTGGGGACTGGGGGCCAGTGCACACATATGCTGAACCACCATATGGTGGAGTGGCAGGCTGCCACCGAACAGGTCAGGCCTCCACCTGCTGGCCCTTCTGTGGCAGTGGCAAAAGGTTCTGCTGTTGTGCATCACTGCAGCAGGAGGAGGGCCACAGCAGCAGCTACTCTACCACCCCCACCACTGCCACCAGCACCACCCTCACCAGCACCACTACCTGGTTCACCCCCACCAGTGGACCCCACAATGCCTGCAACTCAGGCAGACATAGCACTTTTGTGGGCCATGGTGGTGGAAAATAACAAGAGGGAGGGTGCTGTCCAGCATCAGGTGGAGCAGATCTAACAACACTAGTTACAGATTGTGTCAATGCTCCTTCTGCTGCTGGAACATCAGGGGATCCCCCATTAGCTTTTTTTTTAGCACACCTCCCCCTCACTGCTGTAGTGTTTTGCATTTTGTTAATGTTTAATAACAGACAGAGGGAAGGTGACAGTATTAGTTTAAAAGGAAGCAGTCAGCAACAGGAGGTCCAACCCCCTGGAAGGCTTACCTCCGTTGCTTCTTTAAGTATGTTACAGTGTTTTTTCTTCAGGTCGTTAACATACTTTATTTTAATAAAGAAAAGTCAGCAACCCGGAAGTATGGCGGACACTATGGGAGCTCCATTATGTTTAAAGGTGCCACAGTGATGCACCATGAGCTTCAAAACAAAAGTATTGATGCACATGGTGAGTCACTGCTGCACCTTTCCTGTACACATAATGGAGCCCCCATAGCATCCACCATACTTCTGGGTTGCTAACTTTTCTTTATTAAAATAAAGTATGTTACATGCAGCAACATACATAAAAGGCTTTACTGGAGGGTAAGCCTTGCAGAGGGCAACCCCTAGCCACCAGTAGGGGTCAGGCTAGCACCAGCCACTGTACCACTCCTTCCCTAGAGTAGGAGAGCAGCCCTTGGAATGCTCAACCCCCACAGCCAACCCTGTGACTCTCAAGGTCTCTCCCAACCTTGAGTTGTTGGCGCCACAAGTTTCTTGTTTTTTGTGGTGATTGCATACTTTGTGTTCCCCCTCTCTAGTCTCAACTTTACTAGCCTAGTTTGGACCCCAAACCTAGTTTTACCTGCTGTGCCACTACAAGCCCCCAGTTATGAAGAATACTAGTTAGGTTCCCCTTCCTCTCTACTGTCACCATGGTTCCCCTAGTCTCAGTCTCCCCCACAGTCAGTTTAACTGTCTGGTGTAGACATCAAACTTCTGCCACAAGTGTATTGGCCCCTTCTCTTTTCAGGTGGTGTCCATCACCCTTGAAGATTCTCCTGTCCAGAAGACCCCACAAAGTGGTACCCATCTCCTGATACTATTTCTTAAGCCATACATTAAACTCCTCTGTCTCATCTCTACTCTTACATTCTTCTCCCCCTCCCCGCTCCACTCAGGGAGAACCCTGGAAAATGCTTGTGAGGCTCAGTGTGTCATCAGTCTGTCTGCAAACATTCTGTTTTACCATCTCCACTAACTGGTTTGCCAGATCATTTGTACCCAGGTGAACCAGCACCCTCAGCTTCCCCTTCCCTCTCTACCATTGTTTCTATTCTGTGTAAATCCCAGATGGCCAATATTTCAGGATGTACCTGATCATTCCCATCTTGTCTAAACCCCCTCTTCCACCAGCCTCACAACTTCCCTAATCATTGAGTACCCAACCAAAAAAAACTCTCCTGGTAGACCTCCCAGTGTCATTCCATTGTCCTGCCCCTTTCCTCGAACTGATGTAGACCCTCCCCAGTAGCTGACTGACTGTTTCCCCTCTGTACACCATTCCTACACAAAACCTATAAAAACAGCTATCCCTAGCTGATTAGGAGATGTGATGTTTAACTATTTGTAGTAGAAAAACGCAAACACTGAACTGATTGATCAATACAGTACTAAAAAGAAATAAAAATACATGCCCATATCTACAGTAGACATATAATTAAGGGGATGCTTTGATAGGGTGCAGCTAGGATACCTAATTAGCTAAATAAACAGGCAACTGTGATAGGTAAAAGCTATCTAACAGACAAATGGCAGTACAAAGATAAAACAGATAAATACTTTAATTAAAGGTTTTGTGCTGGAACTAACAATAGGGTAACACCCAGACAGAGCATATATAGCTTACTCTAATATACTAATTAATTAGAGACTAGCAGACACACCTGTAGTTAAAGTAGTCCCACAGTCCCTCAAGCACTAGCATGGAATCTAGAAACAAGGGTATACCCAGATAGGATGCAGTTTGTTTTCCCAGTTTGTTAATTAGTTAGAGTCTAACAGTCAATACCAATAAGTGAAGCAGTCCCACCATCTCTAGGGCAGGTTGCAACTTACATTATTTGTCTTCCATATGGAGGAGCAGTCCCTGTAGTAGTTCTGTTGGAGAACTGCAGATGTAGGAATTAAAGGGCAGTGTATCTGGCTGATGACTGCCTCGGGCTGATTCTAGGCAGACTCCTCATTTTTGATGTCCTTGATACTGTGGCCCTTAGTGCTTTGGACAACAGTGTGGGAAACTGCTTAGGGTGTTCAACCTTAAAACAGAGAAAGTTGCAGCTGATTGGTCAGTGAGAGAAGAGGTATGGCTTAGTCAGGCTGTCTGGTGGGACCTAAGCAAGCCCACAATGAGCAGGAGCAGCCAGCAATCATCACAGGGGGCAGAGCCTGGAGAAAGGCAGCCTTCCTATTATCTCATCCCCTGTCTGGAGTAGGACCCCAAATGCCATGCTTTGGAGCAATTTAATTGTAGACACAGTGAAGGTACAGCCCAATATTTAAAGGTCTGCTTGCTGGTTTGACTCCTCCCATCGCTCCGAATGGCACAGTTGATTAGTCAGGTGGGAGAATAAGCATGGCTTAATCAGGTTGGCTGGTAGGAACCCAAGTAAGCCCACAGCAAGCAGGAGCAGTCAGCAATAATAACAGGAGGGAGGTCCTAGACAAAGGCATCCTTCCTAGCCTCAAGTCCCTCATCCCAAGCAGGACCCCATGAGATGCACTTTGGAGCAGCTTTGAAGTAGGCACAGAGAAGGCACAGCTCAGTATATAAAGGAAGCTTGCTGGTTCAACTCCTCCCTCCACCAGAAAGGAGCACCTGATTAGCTGGGTGAGAAAAGAGGTATGGCATAGTCAGGCTAGCTGGTGGGAACCCAAGCTAGCCCACAATGAACAGCAGCTCAGGTGGGATGTCCAGGAGAAAGGCATATTTCCTAGCCTCACATCCCCCATCTGGAGCAGGACCCCATGAACTGTGATTCAGAGTAGCATATTTAGTAAGTTTTTGTTGATTGGGAAGGAGGATTCGACAATTTATTTCCTATTTTCAGCCTCTTCCCAGGGGAGGGGAATACACATGGATGCCAAATGAAATTGAACCAGATTTTAAGCTATTGGTGCTATTTTTAGTGAATGGGGGAAATTTGGCCAGGACACTGGGGAAATTCCTCTACTCTTGCACCAGGGAGCTCTCCGGCTTTTCTTCCTGTGAGCAGGAATGGAGGAACCCAGTTTGGAGATGGGCAGAGGAGGAAGTGCTGATGTGGCAGGGGAGATGGCCTCCTCCCCTAACTTTGGATTGCTAGAAGACCCAGTCTGATGTGGAGATTTTGTTGCCTTAAACTGGAAATGAAAATGAAAGGCATCCCAGAGGAAAAGAAAAGGATTTGCAGGGAAATGTTCTAAAAAGTATGGGCTTTACATCAGGAGCTACTCAAAATCCAGCAAGTTTACAGCAACAAGGTCAGCAGGCATTTATGCCTACTAACTCATTAGAACAATTAAAAAAAGAAGAAATTTGATTACAGCAACAGCAAGTGGATTTACGCGCACAGATTGCTGTGCTTCAGTCTTTGCCTGCAAATGTCAGTGAAGTTCAGCCGACGAATGACAGACCTCAGCTGCTTGATGATGCAGGGTCATCAAAGGATTCAGAAGCCATGCCCGATGCACACGGAGCTCCTTCTCAGCAAACAGTAATTGCAACGGGCAGTGTTTTCACAGAAATAAGCAAATGCCTAAAGTCGTGGGTGGCTCAGTCTGAGGAGAGCGAGAACAGAACAAGTTCATCAGAGATATTTAAAGGCTTCATAGAGAATGTTGAAATGTCTTTGAAAACTCTGGAGACCTCAGCAAGATCAGATGCAAACTCAGGGCTACAACACGAAGGAACAGGTACAGAGTTAACATGTAATTCTGATTTTAATACTGAACAAGCTCTGTTTCAGGCTACAATCCCAGTATATTTGGCTAACCAAGGGGATTTAAAAAACGTGGAAAAGACTGTAAAACTGAATATAGATAAAGGTGATAATATAAAGGAAAAAGACCACCTGGGGGGGCCAACAATCACTGAGGGATAAGTCAAAGGCAATAGTCTTAATTATCCAAACTATGATAATAATGTTTCTATAACAGGGGTTACGATTATGGATGCATTAACGGGTGCTGGATGGGAAAAATCAGAAAAGATGCAAGTATGGGAATCCCCCATGTGGTTATGGAACCAGAAGGAAATCTAATAGAAATGTCATACCCTTTGGAAATCCGTCCTGAATTTTATTTAACCCAGAATCCTGCATGGTCATCAAAAATAGGGCTAACAAGTATAGGGGGAAAGGCAAAAGGAGCTTCAGCCCAACAAACTGAAGTAAATGCATAGGGATCAGGTACAAATGTTGGAAATGGGACTCCCCTCACCCCTCCCTGATTAATTCCACCTCACAGCCTAAAAATACAGGACAAGGAGGGGAACAAAGGCAGGGAGAAGAGGAACATAGATGGGGGAAACCACTCTGGGAATCAAGAGGGACGCCCTAATACAAGAACTTTTGCTGGTCTTTTTCACACTCCACCAGAGCAGGCCAAACATAGGAATGCAGTTACACTACATTATAGATTTGACCTTGAAATCTTTCCAGAATGCTTATATATGGGAAAGTCATTAGTAAAAGACAGCCTACAGTTTTTACCAACGGAAATTTAAGCTTTGATCCACACATCAAGAGACCCCAACTTTGATTTAAGCTTTAAAACAGCTGCAGGCCTGAAAACATTCTGGCATCAGTGTCAGCAAGTGAACCATACCCTTTATGGTCATTCTTCACAGCCATCCCCTTAACAAACCAGCAATCAAAACAATCACAGTTTTATTCAAAAATGAAGGAGTCACAGTAGCTGATATGATAAGGTGGTTAAAGCTAAAGTGTACAGTGCTGGGCCTTCCTGAACCCATAATAGACTCTGAGCAAATCTGGACTGGTAGATGGAGAATACAGGTACAATTACCACAGACAGATGGATCAGTACAACATTTACCAAGCTGCTTTTACCTGGGCAGAGATAGGGGATTCATATTTTATCCAGGCCAACCGAAGTCATGCTTCAGATGTGGGGCACAAGTGCATTTAAGCAATGTATGTGATAGGCTTAAATGTTCCTTATGTTTTGGTACTGGTCACACAAGCATAAATTGCCCTAGGCCTGCATACTGTAACTTGTGTGAGGAATCATCCTACATATTCAAAAACTGCCCTTGGGTGTTTCACAGTAATCTAGGATCTCCACAGGAAGACCAAGAGAAAATTGTATCTAGAGCTCAACAACAGGCAACTAATAGGCTGCATTTTCGGCCAAAACCAGGAGAGTCCAAAATTCAATCTTTAAGCTTAATTTCAAAAGAAATGTCATCCCAGATAAATATCCTTCCTCAGCAAGCAAGCATAGTGACAGAGGAACTACAACTAGAATCAGAAAACTGTGGAATTAGAGAAAGAACCACTTCTCAGTCCGGCATGGGGGATCCTCGAGAGGGAATGTCAAACAGTTCAAATAACTTGGCACACAGTGAACTGGCATTACCAGCTGAATCAGGGCAGGAAAAAATAATGCTACCTCCAGAGGAATCTGACTGGGCCCTGATTGGGTCAAGAAGACAAACTAGAAGTAGGGCAAACAGAGGGGCTAAATTGACTTACACTCAGCCTGAGGATGGAGTACCCACAAGAAATAATTATTCAGCCCTATCCAAAAGAAAGCAATGGGTTGAGACAGAGGAAGATTACAATGTTTCATCAGTAGCTTCCTCACAGCCAGAACCAATGACTGACATGGATCATATGTCTGGTGGCTCAAGAACATCTAGAAAAAAGATATAAAATGAAGTGCCCAGGAAAAGGAAGAAAAACGTGACGTCTCACTTAAAACCTTTTTAAAATGGCATATAATCATGCTGTTTGCACTTTGAATGTAAATAATTTAAAAAATCCCAAAAGAAGGCATACAATATTCTCCATATTTGTAGATACTAATGTGCAAATATTTTTCCTACAGGATACTAGACTGCACTCTATTATAGAGACTAGACAAGCATCACAGGATTGGGGGGCTGTCATATTGGTCTTTGTCAGAAGAAACATGTGCAGGAGTGGCAGTACTCTTCAACAGACAAGAAGTAATTGTCAGAAGGCTAACTTATTTAATACAGGGGAGAGTTCTGATGCTGGATGTGGTAATCCACAAACGAGAAAGGAGATTAATAAATATTTATAATCCACAAAGAAAACCCAAAGAATTGAAGTGATGAGGGCTATTCAACCCTTTTTACATACTTCAAAATCCATAGTCTTTGGGGAGGATTTTAACTGCATTTTAACTCTTTCAGATAAAACAGGATTAACCCAAAAACTTTATAATGATTCTAATTTTCTTATATCAGTGCATGAAACAGCAGGCCTACTATATGGAGCTTCATATTGCCCCCAACCCTCCTGTGCACACATACCACCAGGGGAGATTTTCCACCAGAATAGACCACTTTTTTATTTCAAAATGGTTACCCTGTCAGCAGTACACTGTGACCCCCATAGAGGCATCAGATCATTGCTTAGTAATAATTTCCCTATGAACCCCCCATAATAAACAGGGCACACACAACACTTGGAAGATGAACATTACAATTTTAAAGGAGAATGGTGGTTGGAGGGATTTGCCTAGAGTTTTAAAAGATAAATTATCAGTTTTTGAACTTTATGAAAACCCTTCGCTATGGTGGCAAGAAACCAAAGTGGAAATAAAAAAAATACTGAAAACAAACTGCAAAGGCCCAACATAAACAAAAGTACTTTCAGTATTTAGACAAATGAAGACAGTTACAAAAACGTATTTCTCTGAAATAGAATATAACTTAAATTACTCTACTCAGATAGTGCAGGTAAAAAAAGGCATGTACACTTTCCAATATGACAGGGCAACCTCTTTATTTTACGGAGAAGGTCCAGTATCGCCCTTTAAGGGGAGTAAACCCAGAGGGCCTACTGGCGGTACTGGACCTATCGGGTATTTCGGATGAGAGCATGGGTCCAGGGGACCTGGTTATTGCCTATAACAAGGCAGTGAGCAGGGCCCAGGACCAAATTGCTCTAGCTCATGTCAAGCCACTCACTAGCCCAAAGACCCTTGGTTTGATGTGAGTCTTGAAGGAGCTGAGGAGAGTGGGGCGAAGGCTAGAGAGGGCATGGCGGAAATCTTGCCTGGATGCTGACAAACTTAGATTGATGGATCATTATGTTATCTATCAATCGGCAATATCCCGTAAGAAGGCAGAATTCCTGTCCAGGGAGATTGCTGCTGCGCGAAACCGACTGGCTCAACTCTTTCGGACTGTTGACAGATTGTGCAATCCACTCTGTCTACAGTCTGGAAGAGATTTTTCACAAATAAAGTGTGATGAGCTTGCTTGATTTTTCGCTGATAAGATTGCCAGCATTAGGTCGGATATCAGCCAAGCTCACTCTTCAAGGGTTTGCAGTGATCGGAGAGGGGAAACAAACACCTGTGTCACCTGGTCTGACTTTGGTAGGCTGGAATTCATGGACATTATGAGGATTGTCCAGACTGTACGTCCAACCAGTTGTAGTTTGATTCGGGCCCCACGCCTATTATTGGGTTGCGAGATATTATCTGTCCCACCATTGCTGAAATTGTCTGGAAATCTTTGGAGCAGGGGATCTTTCCTGAACCCTTAAAGGAGGCGGTCATTCGACCACTCTAAAAACCTTCATTGAATCCGGACTGTCCAGCTAACTACAGACCTGTTCTAACCTGCCCTTTTGGGCAAGGTTATTGAAAAGGTGGTTGCACTGCAACTGGATGACCATCTTACAAATCATAATGTCTATGATACTCTTCAATCGGATTTAGGAAAAGACATAGTACTGAGACTGCTCTTGTCCGGGTTCTAAATGATCTCCTGATAGCGAGAGATCGAAGGCTCGCACTATTCTAGTCCTTCTTGATCTCTCTGCAGCATTTGACACTGTGGACCATGGTGTGTTTTTGGAACGCCCGGCGGTCTTATTAATGGACTGTCTGGTACGGTTCTGCAATGGTTTCAATCTTTTCTCACAGGGCGGAGACAGAGGGTTATCACTGAATTTATTCCTCTGACGTGCTCTCTTTGCCTTGTGGGGTTCCGAGGGTTCCATTTTGGCACCCATGTTGTTCGCTGTCTATATGCTGCCATTGGGAGACATTATTAGGCAATATGGCTTGGTTTCACTGCCACGCAGATGATACCCAGCTATATTTGTCCTTTAGTCCCGGACAAGAAGATGCAGTCTCTATACTTAACAACTGTCTATCCGAGATCAATGATTGGATGAGTGCCAGCTGGCTAGGTTAAACCGGATAAGACTGAGGTGTTGGTGGTGGACCCAGGTCCCCTTGAGGTGGGTTGTAGGGCTGGTCTCCCGTTGGGTGTATGGATCGATGGTGCCCAGCTCTCGACCTCAGACCGGTTGCGTAACCTGGGCGTTATTATTGACAACAGTCTGACCCTGAAATTTCAGGTGTCTTCTGCTGTCAAATCTTCCTTTTACCATCTGAGGAATATTGCTCGGGTGAAACACCTTGTTCCTCCGGCCGACCTTCCGACATTGGTCCATGCCTTTGTTACCTGTCACCTTGATTACTGCAATGCCCTGTACCTAGGGCTACCGGGGGTTGATATCCGCCGCTTGCAGCTAGTGCAGAACGCAGCAGCCAGGCTTTTGACTGGGACATCTATGAGGAGTCACATTACGCCTGTGCTGTGCGAACTGCACTGGCTGCCGGTTCAGTGGCGGATCACCTTTAAGGTCGGGTTACTGACCTATAAGGCCCTACATGAACAGGGACCGCGGTATCTTCAAGATCTGCTTGTTCCCTACTGTCCCTCTCGCTCACTCCACTCGGCCGGCGAGGGATTGCTAGAGGTTCCCAAGGTTCGCTTTAAAAATCGGAGCACGGGGTATTCTCTTTATGCTGCCCCTACCCTGTGGAATTCTCACCGCCGGATACGTTTTCGCCTAATCGTTGAGAGCTTTAAGTCAGAATTAAAAACTTATTTCAAATGGAATATGGGGAGTGATTTACTGTATTTCATTGTAATTATATTGTTATTGTTGCTCTTGTGTCATATGTATGTATTTTGTATGTATTTTAATTGTTTTATCTGTACAGCGCTTTGATATTGAAAAGCTCTTAAAAATAAATTTTTACTTTACTTACTTACTTACTATTTTGAGAGCAAAAGTACAGTACTAAAGGGTCTGCAAAAATGATAAATCCATTTGATAGCTGCAAACATCAAGTGGACTCAAAATATATGCCTTCTCTTAAAACTTCAGAAGGAATAGATGTCACAGACAATTAAGAGAGTTTAAGGTTAGTAGTAAACAATACAAAAAAGTTATATGGTCAACAAGACTCCATAGACAGTGAATGGGGGGATTTTTTGACATTTTTAGATATTCCACAAATGCCAAAAGAATTCAAAGAAGATCTAATAAAGCCTATTACAGCAGAGGAAATAGGTATTGCAATTAGTCAACTAAAAAATAATGTTACCCCTCGGCCAGATGGGATACCAAATGAATTTTATAAAAAAGCTGTTGAGATATTAAACTTTCATTTGGCCTCAGTATTTAATGTAATTATACAGGGAATTCATCTAGTACCTCCCACACTAGCTGACAGCAACCTAATCTATTTACATGAAAAAAATAACAGAGATAATCTGGATAACTGGAGACCTATTAGTTTAATTAACTCTGATTGGAAAATTTTATGTAAAATCATAAACAAAAGATTGGCAAACATAGCTCAGTTTTTAATTTATCAGATCCAGACATGCGCAGTTCCTTAAAGGTCTATGCTGAATAATTTGAAATTAATTAGAGAAATATTTGATAGCCCCAATACAGGGGGTTCTGTCTTAAGCTTGGATCAGTCAAAAGCATTTGACCGAGTGCCTCATAAATACCTTTTTGAGGTACTTAGGCAGTATGGTAACCCAAATGAGTTCATTGCCTAGATTAAGAACTTGTACAAAATTGCTTCCATGACCCCAGTAGTTAATGGAATCATGGGCCCTCACATAATAATTAGAAAGGGAGTGCACCAAGGATGTCCCTTGAGTCCCCTTTTGTATGTATTTTCTATTGACCCTCTGTTAAGAAGACTAAATAATAATAGATCCATAAGACATCTAGTTAGCCCTACAATAATGGAATTTCCGAGTGCAACTGCATATGCAAATGATCTATGCCTTATTGTGGCAGATCACAGATCAGGGATACAGGCTTTAAATATTATCCAAACCTTTTCTCAGATTTCAGGATCAATTTTAAATAAACAAAAAAGCATAGGCACATCTATAGCTGTGCAACCTCATCTTCAAAAGCTAGATATTGGAGGAATAAAAATCCAGACAGACAACATACTGATTTTTAGAGTTTATTTTGTGGGTTCTGATGCGGCAGTTAAAAATTGGACAACGAAAATTAAAATGGCAGAAGAAAAAATAAACAAATTGAGATTGAAATTGTGAGGGGGGGAAGGGATAAGGGAGGGGCTGACCAGAAGCCCTCTCCTCCAGATGAGGGGAGTAGCCTTCATGCCCAAGGGGGGGGGAAACAGATTGGGGATGGAGGTTTCAGGAGGAGCAGAGGGAGGATGGAAGTATAAGGAATCTGGGTGGGGTTCGACAAAGTGGATCAGGGATAAGGGGTGTGGGTTGGTGTTAGTAAATGCCAGGAGCTTGGGAAACAAGTTGCCAGAGTTACAGGCCATGCTGTTCGGGGGTGGATGTGGCGGTGGTCACAGAAACGTGGGCCAACAAAAACCATGACTGGGACCTAAACGTGCGGGGGTACACTATGCTCAGGAAGGATAGAAAGGAGGGCAGAGGGGGTGGAGTGGCTATGTTCATTAGAGATGACATAGAAATTGCTAGGGTAGAAGAGGCAGAGGGAAACATGGAGGCCTTATGGGTCACCCACGATCCTCAGCAGGAGATAAGGTCAAGCTGGGTGTAGCATATAGGCCCCGGGATGAGTGATGTTCTAGAGGATGGTTTGCTGGACAACATCATTGCCCAGTGTGGACCAAAAGGGGAAGGAGTGGTGTTGATGGGGGACCTTAATATGCCAGGTACAAACTGGGGAACCATGTCCTCTAAGGTGGCCAAGGAGCAGAGGCTGCTGGATGGCTTCCAGGATGTGTTCTTAACACAGCATGTGATGGAGCCCACAAGGGAGGGGCATGTCCTGGATGTGGTTCTGGCAGATGGGGATCTGGTAAGGGACATGGTTGTACAAGACCCCTGACTGGGAGCGACCACAATACTGTCTGGTTTCAAATAAGCATGGGGGATGGGGGTGAGATCTAGGACACTGGCAGTGGACTTCAGGGGGCAGACTTTATGGGCATGGGAAATATTCTCAAGGATCACTTGATGGGATTACCTCAATGACAAGTGTGGAAGGAGATGGAGGTCATAAACGGGGACTTCATGAGGCAGTCAGGATCTGCGCTAAGTTGAAACGTAAGGGAGCAAGGTCACATAAACCATGCTGGTGGTCCAGTGAGATACAGGTAGCAGTCAGAGAAAAGAAGGTGGCCTACAAAAAATATAAAACAACAAGAGGGGATAGGGATAAGGAAATGTACCAGCTTGCATCTAGAAAAGTCACCCATATGGTGAGGGGAGCAAAGTCCAGTAAAGAGCAGCGGCTGTCACAGGGGATACATGGAGGGGAAAAGGGGTTCTTCCGGTACATTGGGGAGTGGAGAAAAACTAAGGGCCATCTCAGCAGATTGAGATCAGAAGGAGGGTGGGTGGAAGAGGCGAGGGACCAGGCAGAGGTATTTAACGAGTACTTTGCCTCTGTGTTCACTAGGGAGGGGGATGGGATATCTACAAAGCAAGGTACGAAGGGGATAGAAACGTCAGTAAGTGGGATCAGGAGAGCAACAGAGATGGAGCAAGAGGGAGAGAAAGGTACCCAAGGGGTGTCACATCTGGGTAAGGATAAAAAGGCCAGTAAGGTGGAGGGGACGGATGATGCTATCTCCACCAAAAGGGTGTGGTTAGCCCTCAAGGCCCTAAAGAAAGACAAATCTCCTGGGCTGGATGGCATTCATCTGAGAGTACTATGGGAATTGGCGGACATACTGGCTGCACCCCTGGTGGAGCTTTTCAGCAGGTCACTTGAGACAGGGAGGGTACCTAGGGATTGGTGAGAGGCACATGTGGTACCAGTCCATAAAGGGGGGTCGAGGGAAGTACTAGGTAACTATAGACCCATCAGTCTGACCTCGGTGGTGGTAAAATTAATGGAGAGTATACTAAAGGAACGATTGGGGGTGTACTTGGAGGAGGTGGGAGGTCTGAATAGTCGGCAACATGGGTTTGTGCCAGGTAGATCATGTCAAACCAACCTTGTGGAGTTCTATGAATGGGTAACATCAGAACTGGACAGGGTAAGCCTGTGGATATATTATTCTTGGACTTCAGCAAGGCATTTGACTCTGTCCCCACAATGGTCTGGTGGAGAAACTGATGGGGTTAGGAGTAGGCCTTTGATGGTCAGATGGATTGAAACTGGCTAGCTGGACGCACTCAGAGAGTAGTGATCTGTGGGGAGCTCAACCCCAGAGAGGTTGGTAGTGGGCACCGTAGGCTTGGTCCTGGGTCCGATCCTGTTTAATGGCTACATATCGGACATCAGGAGGGTATAGGTGTGAAATGAGTCTCTTCATGGATGACCCAAGATGGGAGCAGTAGTTGAGGGAGAAGAGGGAGGTTGGCCCTGCAAGGGACCTGACACCCTGGAAAGCTGGGCTCACATGGAAATTAAATTTCAATATCACCAAGTGCACGGTGTTGCATCTTGGTTGGGGAACCCTAAACACAGGTACACCTGGGAGGGGAGGCACTGGAGGCCTCAAAAGGGGAAAAAGACCTAGGGGTCATGGTGGATGCATGTATGAATAACTCTGAGCAGTGCAGGAGAGCGGCTAGCAAGGCAAACAGGATGTTGGGATGCATCATAAGGGGGGATCACCTCTAGGAGCAAGGAAGTGATTCTGCCACTGTACAATGGACTGGTTAGACCACACCTTGAGTACTGTGTACAGTACTGGAGACCACACTTGAAGAGGGACATACAGCTCCTGGAGAGGGTACAGAGGAGGGCAACAAAGATGATACGAGGGCTAGGGATTTGACGATGAGGACAGACTTAAGGAGCCTGCCTGTTTTCTACTGGAGGAGGAGAGACAGGGGTACATGATTGAGGTCTTCAAGTACCTTCAAGGGAATAAATAGGGTAAACATGGAGGGATCTTTAGACTAAAGCAGGGAGGTATCACCAGAGGCCATGGTTTGAAGTTGGAAGGTGGAAGGGCAAGGGGAAAAGAGGAGGAGGTTTTTTCACTGAGAGGGTGGTGGACCCTTGGAATGCACTGCCTGGTGAGCTAGTTCAGAGATCCACAGTGGAGGGCTTCAAGAGAGGATGGGACAGACACAGAAAGTGGATGTATCAGATGATGGCCTGTCCCAGGGGGGTGGGGATGGATGATACGGGTGTCTGGAGCACAAGGGATAGGAGGGTCTCGGCACCCAACTAAGGATCTAAAGTTCGAGCAGACTCGATAGACCGTAAGGCCTAATCTGCTGGCAAATAGTATGTTAGTATGAGATCATATCCCATGACAAGACAGAAAAGGATACACATGTTAAAACTTTCATTATCCCTATCTTTCTAACTGTAAGCTATATTTTTCCTCTCCCTGTTAGCCTAGAAGCAAAAATATACTTCTTGAGCTTTCAGCTACTTTGGGGAAGTCATTTAAACCCTGTTAAAAGATCCATTACATACAGGCCAATAAAACTGGGAGGTCTGAATATGCTAAATCCAGTTTAATTTTTTTCACCCTATTTGTACAAGCTAATATTTTTCCCAGTATGGCAGGACATGTAGATGGATGGATAGAGAGCTTTAGAATAAGAATGACATATTTCACTAACAAATGAAAGGTGCCAAAATGGAAAACTTTTATAAATATTCCTCAAGGCACTTCTGGCTATTTCATAGAAGTATATAAAAAGATAAAGCAATAGAATATACCACCACAAATACTTCTCCTTCAAAATAGGAAAGCACTGTACATATCAATCTTAAATACGAGTTTTTTAATTGAACCATGATGCAAGTGCCCACATAATATAGAAGACCAGTGTTTAATTAAGCAAATAATGGAAAGTAGGATACCACAGATAATGTGGTACACAAATTGGATGTGTTGTCATGGGAAGTTGAATGCCAGGGGAAACCATGCACACTACAAAATAGAAGAGAGAATTTGTATTAGGGAATCATGCATATTTCAAATAGAAACTATGCAACATTTATTTTTTGAGTGCCCATATATAGCCCAGTTATGGGACATGTTAGCCCACAGGTGGACAATGCCAGTGCTTACCAAAATGTCTTACACAGAATTGGTTTATGGAAAATAAAGATCAGAATGGGGCATAATGTATTCTGGAACTCTTAGGGTTATATGTGCCATAATAACAAGAAGCATTTGACAAAATAGATGTTTGTTTGTTCTCTAACAAAAAGATACCACTCTGGAAGGCCTAGTGGGAAAAATCACTAAGGAAGTGGCTATGGTGTACACAAAAGAGAAACAAGTAATCACTCCCCCTCTAGTAGCCAATTGGTGGAGGGCTCTTCCTTTGGTTTTATTTGAGGGCGTAACTTGAAAGACAAATTAAATCAAATTTATTTATTTTGCTGTTGAAAAGAATGTGATATGAATTGCAATGTTTACATTTAAGGAAATAATTATAGGTTTATTCTAAATGGTTTGTTAATAGGGAAAAAGGTGTTGTACTGAAATGTAATATCATTTGTTTATTTTGTTATACTATTTACCAATAAAAAATTCCCCTACTCTTTTTTGAGAAGTGCCATGAAATCTTTAGCATCCACCTGAACTACCACTAGAACAGGCAGATGGGACCTCGGTTTAACATCTCATCCAAAAGATGGCACCTCAGGAGTGCAGCACCCTCCTCATGCTGCACTACAGTGTCAGTGTTAGTATTTAACCCAAGTGCCTGAAGTGGGGATAGAACCCACAGCCTTCTGATCTTCCGGCCTCGGAGGTGAGTGTGCTACTTGCTGAGCACTAATTGTAGCTAATACAGTACAATAAAATATTAAATCAGAAGGGGAAGAACCCATCATTCAGATTAGTCTAGCAGGCATATCCAACAACCTTCTACAAAAGAACACCTGAGCAAATGCCCTGAGGCATGGGTTATCCCGGAGGATACTGGCCTTACAGCCAAATTTAAAAAAAAACACATTTTCACATACCACATTAATGCAAAGCATCCTGGGAAACATACAAATCCCCATGAGAGAATTTGAACCGGCTCAACTTTAAGCAGAATTGCTTGGTGCCAGAAGGCCTCACAGTGCAATCAGCAAAGGCTAAGAACAGAAGACACATACATGTGTTTCATCCTCATTTGGACTCATCAGTGTGCCATATCTGTGTCTGAGGCCAGGGAGAGAGAGCAAGCCACTCCTTAAGGGGGATGTTATTTGTTTGGGCCATGGGGGTCCCAGAATAGAGCAGGAAAAGAACTAAAAAAGAACCCCAGAGCAAATGCCCTGAGGCATGGGTTATCTTGGAGGATATTGGCCTTACAGCCAAATTTTAAAGATAAACTTCTCCTTCTCAAATGCCCATCTAAGAGTTTCTTAAAGGACTCAACATTCTTAACACTCACTACCCCCTAGTTAAACTGTTCCACAGTCTCACCACTGTGTTGCTTAAAACATTTGTCTTAACATTGAACCTTAACACACCTGCATTGATTTTCAGGACATTGCCACTTGTTACTCTTTGCTGGACTGTCCACCGGTCACATACAGATATTTTTCACCATACCAATTAGTATTCTAAAAACCATAATAATGAATACCACAGATAATAAAAAGTTATTTGGTATTCAGCCAAGTAGTCAGAAAGCTTATTATTCAGTGTATTTGGGAAATAACATTTGGCTTGTGTATACTACTAATAATAGCTTGTCTAAGGGTGTATGACTACTATTTAAAGAATTTAAACTGGTAGGAGCTTCAAGCACTTAGCTTAGGTTAAATCTAGAAAGAGCATTTCTATGCTTTGGTTTAGGTTTTGGGTCTTGCCAAGTTAGGTTAAGACTCCCAAGATGACATGCTTCTTATCAAATTTATTAACTCTGAGTATCTGAACATCAAAGGTAGACTGCTTAGTTGGGGAGTACAGTACCCTGCAGCATGCAGAGGAAATGTAGAGATACTTGACTGCATTTTTTCCAGTTAAGTTCAATGCTATCAAATCAGTCATCATGATATTTAACGACCTTTATCAGCTAGGATTTTAGCTAGGCAGGGAAAGAGTAACAGGAGTCTATGGTGTTTTGCAGGAGAAGAAAAGTTGAGAGAAATGTTGGAGGTGTTTTGGAGGGAGGAAGTAGAGAGAGGAGCAGTCTGACATGCAAATACAGTGAGGCCCTTGACAAGACTGTGAGGTGGTCCTCAGGTACAAGTAGGGATGTGGGGTGGGTGGGGAAATTGAGCCTCCCATCTGAGGTGCTGTGGGTGAGGATTATTTCTGTGTAGTGGTGCAGCTGAGGTGAAAGCTAAAGTGCTGCTTAAGAATGACAGACTGGATCAGTCATTGTGAAGTAGGTATTACGTGAAGCAGTTGCAGGTGGATAGTTTGGCAAGGTGTTGTGTCAGTTATGCTTTAAAGATCTTCAAGCTCTCAGAGCCAGTTAGGTGAACTGGGAGATCATGCAACCATTGTGGTGCCTTACCGGAGAAGGAGCGTTGCCCAAGGGATGTTCTTGTGAATGGTACCTTAAGTGAGCAATGTAAGGACCCCCAGGTATTGTGCTGAGAGCGTGCTCTCTGGAACATTTGTTGGATACAAGGTGGTACAAGTGCTAAATGTGTTTTTTTGCCTTGCTACAGGTCTGAAATTTTATCCTGTCCCTAAGGTTGAGCCAGTTCATATGATTATAAAGCAGGCAAGCGTGAATATGGTTGTCAGCCCCTAGGACAAGCTAACAGGCCTTATTTAGCACAGTGGAGATCCTTTTTAGAGCTGTGTCTGAGGCTGCGCTGTATACCACTAGGTCATAATCACTGATAGTACTGAAATCAGGACGGATAATCACAGTGCAGAGGGCAAGAGGTATTTCTGGTGCCTATACAGGATTCCAAGCTTAGCACTGATGATTTTTAACACATAATCGATGTGTTGTGAGAAGGTGAGGGATTCATCGATGTGAATACCCAGGTATTTGAATACCTTCACTTGCTCGAGTGGGACAGTCTTGTTTTTGGTGATGGTCAACGTGGGATCCTTCTTCCTCAGTTAAGGGCTGGTTATTAACATTGCTTTTGTTTTTGTGTAGTTAAGGAGAAGTTTGTAGGTAGTAAACCAGTCCTCCACCAGGTTGAAGGTAGTTTGCAGTTCATTTGCCAGTTCATTTAAATTTGGACTGCGGCTCAGAATTACTGCACCATTTGCATAGAGGATGACTCTGCTAGGGCAGGATGCCTGTTTATGAAGAAAGTAAATAGTAAAGGGCCTAGGATGGACCCTTATGGGACACCTAGGGAAATCTCTCTGGCAGTAGATATCACTGTTCCAATCCTAACACTTTGATTCCTGGCAGCTAGTCACTGAACCAGCTCTCAGAGTCTGGTGACAGGCTCAGATCTGAGGGTTGTTGTAGGAAAATCTTATAGTTGACCATATCAAACACCTTTGTGAGGTCAATAAATGTAAACCACACAAGGCTTTCATCATCCATGGCTTGGTGGAAATAGTCTGTGAATTTGACCAGGGCTGTGGTGGAGCTGAGGCCTTTCCTGAAGCCGTGCTGCTGTTCACACTGTAGGATGTATTTATCCAAATATTTGGTAAGCTGGTCTGACATAGTTCTCTCATGTGCTTTGGGGGGGGGGATGGATATGGGCCTATAATTGGCAGTGGAAGCACGGTCTCCATTATTGTACACTGGTGTGACTAGTGCCTGCTTTCACAGGGCAGGGAATTTCCCCATGGAAAGGGTCTTGTTGAAGATTGTTTTGAGTGGGACAATTACCACATCAAGGGTAAGTCTACCATCTTCATGTTGATTAAGTCACTACCTATTCTTGTTTTACCTAGCACTCTTTTATGTATTTCGTAGCATTTTTTGATGAGATGTGCCTGAAATAGAATTTAGGGTGGTTAGTAAGTGAGGCAGTGTTATCTCATGGTGCCATGGAGTCAGTCAGGCAATCTGGAGGGAGAACAGAGCTCAAATCGGTGAAGGCAGCATTGAAGGAGTTGATGATAGTTATAGGGTCCTGGGTGGTGCTTTGATTGAGGTTGAGCATGGAGAGTATTTTCTTATCGGCTTTACCTTGCAACTCGTTGATGCTGTCCTAAAACCTTTTGCCATTGCCCCAGGTTTTATCCAGTTGTTCTCTGTAGTAGTTGGCCTGGACCATCCTGATGGCATAGGTGCACTTGTTCCTAGCTTCACAGTATTGTTGTATGTTGTGAGCTATGCCTGAGCCTTTGGCTTTATGCCATATGTTGTATCTTCAGTTCATCATCTCCATTAAGCTCTCAGTGAGCCTCCCATTCTGTGTACCATGGACTTTATGTCTTCTCATGGTGGCAAAGGTGTCACAAATGTTGTTAAACTTGTCCGTGAAGAATTTCAGCATCATATCAATGTCATGGATTTTATCCAGCATACTCCAGTCGGTGCTTGCAAGGGTGGATTTGAAGTCCTCAAGCAAGCCTTTCCTGAGAACTCTTCTCTCAATTATCATAGGTGGTACCTTCTCTTGTTTGTTGGACCAGAGGCAGATAATAGAGGAATGGTCATTCAGTGAGTCCAGTAATACAGTGACCCTTTTAGCCATGCTGGTCTGCTGGCCAATACCCAGTCAATGAGGGTGCTATTTCCAGTCTTGTAATTATGTCAAGTAAGTTCTTGCACCATCTGGGTTAGATATGTGGTAGCAATGAGATCCATGAGGGGCTATCAAGAGATGTGGATTATGCCACAAGAGGGTATGGGAAAATGTTATTGGTGAAAAGCCCAGTCTACAGTGAAACCAGCACTTGTTCCTAGCTTCATGGTACTGTTGCAATTTGTGAGCTTTGCCTGAGGCTTTGGCTTTATGCCATAAGTTGTCTCCTCAGTGCATCATCTCCATTAGGCTCCTAGTGAGCCACCCATTCTGTGTACCATGGACTTTGTGCCTTCTCATGGGGGCAAAGGTGTCACAATTGTTGTTAAACTTATCCATGAAGAATTTTAGCACCATATCAATGTCATGGATTTTATCCAGCATGCTCCAGTCAATGCTTGGGAGGGTGGCTTTGAAGTCCTTGAGCAAGCCTTTCCTGAGAACTCTACTCTCAATTATCATAGGTGCTAGCTTCTCTTGATTGTTGGGCCAGAGGCAGATGACAGAGGAACGGTCACTCAGTGAGTCCTGTAATACAGTGACCCCCTTTACCCATGCCAGTCTGCTGGTCAATAGCCAGTCAATGAGGGTGCTATTTCCAGTCTTGTAATTATGTCAAGTAAGTTCTTGCACCATCTGGGTTAGATATGCGGTAGCAATGAGATCCTTGAGGGGCTATCAGGAGATGTGGATTATGCCACAGGAGGGTATGGCAAAATGATATTGGTGAAGAGCCCAGTCTACAGTGAATCCAGCACTTGTTCCTAGCTTCATGGTACTGTTGCATGTTGTGAGCTTTGCCTGAGGCTTTGGCTTTATGCCATGTTGTCTCCTCAGTGCATCATCTCCATTAGGCTCCCAGTGAGCCACCCATTCAGTGTATCATGGACTTTATGCCTTCTCATGGGGGCAAAAGTGTGACAAATGTTGTTATACTTGTCCGTGAAGAATTTTAGCACCATATCAATGTCATGGATTTTATCCAGCGTGCTCCAGTCAATGCTTGGGAGGGTGGCTTTGAAGTCCTTTAGCAAGCCTTTCCTGAGAACTCTACTCTCAATTATCATAGGTGCTAGCTTCTCTTGATTTTTTGGGCCAGAGGCAGATGACAGAGGAATGGTCACTCAGTGAGTCCTGTAATACAGTGACCCCCTTTACCCATGCCAGTCTGCTGGCCAATAGCCAGTCAATGAGAATGCTGTTTCCAGTCTTGTAATTATGTCAAGTAAGTTCTTGCACCATCTGGGTTAGATATGCGGTAGCAATGAGAATGCTATTTCCAGTCTTGTAATTATGTCAAGTAAAGCTCTTGCACCATCTGGGTGAGATATGTGGTTGCAATGAGATACTTGAGGAACTATCAGGATATGTGGAATGTGCTATAGGAGGGTATGGGAAAATAGTATTGGTGAAGAACCAAGTCTATGGTGACTCCAAGCCCAATATTTGATACATAGATGTATGGTGGGATGTTGAGGATGCTGCTTTCCTATAGGTAGATAAAGAGGAGAGGTGGCTATGTTAAAACCTCTCGTGGTATGCTCTATGTAGACCCACTGAGGGGAATGATCACTGCAGGGGTAGAACCATTGGATTGTTTGCACTGCCTGAAAGGCATGTTTATACCCCTCCATCCAAGGCATGTTCCATCCTTCTACTTTCCAGTGGGAACGCAATTTATTTCAACTAAATCTAGGTTTTTTTGCCCTCCCATAGGAAGTCCCCAAATAGTTTATCAATCTTTTGAAACCAAGTCTATGGCAGAGCTAGGGGGACATGGGTAAGTAAATAAAAATATTTAGGTGCATTAACCATCTTGATGGCCAATATTTTCCCAGCTATATTTTAACAGCTTCCACCTGTTGAATTCAGTCTTACAGGCATGGATTAATGGCTGAAAAATAATTTCTCAAATGTTTTCAAGCTGTGTAACTATTTTAATGCTCAAATATGTAATACCCTTAGCTGCCCATTATAGACCGGAGCCTGCTGCTATACTGGGATGACAGAACTGATTTAAGGGCAGATCTCTGTCTTTGATTGATTTATCCTGAGGCCTGAAAGATCAGCAAAGGACGTTAGCAGGGAAAGCAGTGGCTTTAGGGAGTGCTAGAGGCCTGATACTGGAATTAACAGATCATCTGCATATATGAGCGTTGGATAGCTTCTTTCCCCCACCCTCAATCCTATGATTTCTGAGTGTTGCTGAATGCTAGCTGTAAGGGATTCAACAGCCAGAACAAATAGCAGTGTGGACAGAGGACATCTCTGACTAGTGCCCCTCCCTAGCTGAAATGGATCAGACAGTATGTGATTTGTGGAAATCTGTGCAGAGGAGGCAGAGTACAAGCCCTGCACCCAGGCCGGAAACCTGCCTCCATCACCCAAGTGTGATAATACATGCTGGAGATAATCCCAATCAAGGATTGGAGAGGAGGGGAGGGTGGCCCTACAGGGGGACCTGAAGGCTCTGGAAAGGTGGTCTAGAAAGTGGAAGTTGAGGTTTAATGCAGGGAAATGCAAGGTACTGCATCTGGGGCCCAGAAACCCAGGCCAAGAGTACACCCGGGGGCAGAAATGCTACAAGTCTCAATGGCTGAGAGGGACCTGGGGGGGGTGGTGGATGTCAAGATGAACAACTCTGAGACTTGTAGGAGGGCAGTGGCCAAGGCCAACAGGATGCTGGGATGCATCACTAGGGGGATCACCTCCAGAAAGAGGGAAGTGATACTCCCCTGTATAACTGCTTGGTGAGACTGCACCTCGAGTACTGCATGAAGTTTTGGAGGCCACACTTAAAGAGGGACACTGAACTCCTGGAGAAGGTCCAGAGGAGGGCAAGCAAAATGATCTGGGGCTTTCGGGACAGGACCTATGGCGAGAAGCTCGAAGAGATAAATATGTACACATCGGAAGAGAGAAGGGACCGGGGGGACATGATAGAGGTCTTCAAGTACATGAAAGGGTTAAATAGGGGAGAAGCAGTCAAGGTGCTCTGAAGGAAGAGGGGGTCAACTAGAGGGCATGGGTGGAAACTGGAGGGGGGAGATTCAGGAGAGAAAGGAGGAGGTGCTACTTCACTGAGAGGGTGGTGGAGCCATGGAATGCGCTGCCCAGGGGGCGGGTGGAGGCAGAGATGGTGGAGGGGTTCAAGAGGGGGTGGGACAGGTACAGGGGAAGGGTTCTGGATGCAAAGTCCTGTGCAGTGGGAATATCTGGAACTGGGAAGGGAGAAGCCAGAGAGGACAGGGGGGCAGCAAGATCAGCTCCCAGGGTGGGGGCTGACCAAATGAGCAGACATGAAAGACCATTTGGCCTATTCTGCAGGCATTTTAGTATGTTAGTAAGGGAGTCAAAGGTCTTCTCAAAGTCCACTGTGAGGGCAGCTGCTGGAGATTGAAGGCCTTATGCTGAGTACATAAGATTCATCAGGGATCTGATATGGTTGGCACCAAATCTACATGGAAAAAATCTAATCTAGGAGGTGTGTATTAATGTAGAGAGCAGCAGACTCAACCTGTTTGCTAGTACCTTCATATAGGCCTTACTGTCTGCATTGATAAGTGATATCAGCCTGTAATTAACAGCAAGGATAGGGTCTTTACCCTTTTTTTTTGAAATTCAAGTTTATTAAAGTTTTCTCCCAGTACAGAACAAGATGCAACAATACAGGGCATTCCAAACATCAATACAATCTTATGACAATGTAAACATATCCAGGTACAATGTCAGAGGCACCATGCCCTCCTCCCTCCCTCCCTCCTTCCATCCCAACCCCCAGCAGACAGAGCCATGTAGTAATGCACCACATCATTAAACACCCTTAGCATGAAATTAGCTAATCATGGAGAATAAGCACCCATCTGGAGTAGATACAACTCATGTAGCTTTTCTCAAACCTTACAATACCTTGACAAACAATTCTTTTGATTTGCACTGAATTCTTTCATATTCAGATTAAAAAGCAACTCCTGTAACCACTCTGTGTAAGTGATTACATCTCCGTCCACCCAATGTTTCACTACTACCTTCTTGAGTGACGCTGATATAATGGCCATATAATACTGTTTGGCTTTAACCTTAATTCCAGAGTAATCTCCCAATAAGCAAACCTCAGGACTGAAAAGGTGATCGAGCCCCAGCAAGGGGTCTGCTCATTCTCTAATCGTATCCCACAGGGATTTGACCCTAGGACATTCCCAGAAAATATGAAGTAGTGTCCCCTCCAACTGGTGGCAATACTTACAATTTGGATCAGGAATATGATCAATCTTATGCAATTTTAGCGGGGTCTAGAACATGTTATTTAAAAATTGAAATTGCATGACTCTCAGCCTATCCTGAGATATATATCTATAGGTATGTAGCCAAATTGCATCCCAATCCCTCCGCAGGTCCCCGAAAACAGTATTCCAATAATGGGGAATGCCATCAAGCTGTTGAAATGCTTGATCAAATAAGCATTTATAGAATCTGGAAACTACATGCGGCTCCAAAACAGTCCTGGCGAGGACTTCAAAAAACCCTTTGGATGGCTGAGACCCGTCATGTTTCCTAAGAGATTGTACCAGCAGATGTTGGAGCTGATACACTCTAAAGGTATGCCCAGGGGCGATGCGAAATTTATTAATTAAGGCCTCAACAGAGAGACATTCTTCCTCCTGAAAGAAGTCTGAAATCCTCAAATCCTTTATCTCAGGAAGCCAAGACTCCTGAATCATTTTTCCCCCAATTTTTAAATTCGAGTTTCATCAAAGGGGTTGATGCCTATCTTTACTGGGGGAATATTTTAAAAATTAGCACAACTGGGCATGGATTCTTAAGGAAGTTTTAATTGGGGTGGGAAATAAATCCCCAGATAAGGACTTCGGTGAAGCATAAAGAAGTGCAGTTGGATCAAACCCGGCTTCCTTTATTAACTCCATCTCTAACTTGATCCAAGAGGGGACATAGAAGGATGAAGAGTGCTCTGTGGGAACTAGCAACCACTTTAAGTACTTGCTAACACTACTTGCCCAATAATATAATCCCAAATGAGGTAGGTTTAACCCAGCCTTCTCCTTAGGAGTGGCCATCCTATAATAAGCTCTACGTGGAGTCTTCCCCTGCCAGATGAATGCTGAAATTATTGCATGCATATTCTTAAACCAGCTTAATGGCAACCATGAGTTCAGCATGGTTAGTGGGTACAATACCCTGGGTAATATATTCATTTTCGTCAGGCTAACCCTACCCCATAAGGATAATGGTAGTTTGGCCCACCTAGCAAGATCTTGTTGAATGGTATTCCTTATCGAGTCTAAATTTAATTGCACCATCTTGGAGTCACTATGGGCCAAGATGACCCCTAAATAAGTGAGCTTGTATGGGCTCCATTGTAAACCCAGCACTGTAATCTCTGACTTGAGCACCATAGAATTCAATGGGAATAGTAAGTTTTTTTTCCCTACTGATTTTATAATTAGAAAACCTACTAAACTCCTCTGTAAGCTCCATAACCACTGGTATAGTGACATTGGGATGAGTTAAATGAAGAAGAACGTTGTCTGCGTATGCAGAAAGTTTAAACTTGTGGGAACCTATTTTAACTCCTTTGACTCTAGGGTCCAGTCTCATTTTTACCAGAAAAGGTTTGAGGTAAAGGTTAAAAAGGAGAGGTGATAGAGGACATCCCTGTCTAGTTCCAGCACACAATGGGAATATTGAAGAAAAAACCCATTGCAGTAAATCTGTGCCCTCAGTTGACTATACAGGGAAAAAACATTCTTAACAAAAGAGAGGGGGAGTCCAAATTTTATCATAGTCAAAAACAGAAATTGCCAATCCACCCTATCAAATGCATTTTCTGCGTCTATCGACACCAACCCAGGAGGGGAACAGTGATCTCTAGACGCAGAAAAGATATTAGCCAATTTACGTAGGTGGTCCGTGGCTGACCTAACCGCCATGAAACCAACCTGGTCACTGTGTATGAGTAGCGGCATTACTTTAGCTAAACAATTGGCCAAAATTTTTGCTAAAATCTTAACATAGTGATTTTAAAGCGAGATTGGCCTATAGCTGGAGACCTTGTCTGGGTCTTTGCCTCCTTTATGAATGACGATAATAAGAGCTGCAAATAGGTGTTTTTCCACTTTCTCAGAGGTCAAAATACAGTGAAATAATCATTTTAAACTAGGAACTATCTGTGCAGCAAAACATTTATAAAAATTCGTCGAGAACCCATCCGGGCCTGGGGCCTTGTCAAGAGTAAGAGAGTTTATTGTTGCAAGAATCTCATCTTCTGAAATGGGTTTGGTCAGCATGCCACCCATCCCCAGGGGCAATGAAGGAAGTAGGCAAGAGGAAAGATAACTTTCCACCTCCTCCTCCTTCGAGGGCCTGGACTTCATCAGGCTATACAAACCACAAATCCAAAAAGCATACACTACTGGAGTGGGCCCTCACCACCCACCCACATCAAATAATTAAAGCTGGCCTACTACCAGACTCCCATAGTGACCACCATATGATTTATATGGTGCTCAAAATCTTCATACCCAAGGCCCCCTTCCCCCCGCATGCTATACAACAGAGCTTATAAATCCCTTGATCTGACCGCTCTCCTAAATGATCTCACCAGCATCGACTGGTCCTTCATCCCTAGGGCCACCTCCATGGACAAGGCCCTGAAATTTTTCTCTACCAACTTCCTGGCTATCTGGGACTTCCATGCATGTCTCAGAAGATCTAGAGTAAGAGGATCCCACTTACCTTGGGTAACAGCTAACCTCTTGGAACAACTACAAGCCAGAGATCGAGCCTGGAAATCCTTTAACAGGAGCGCAAACGGTCCTGCAACATTACCATTCACTAAGAAATGCCTGCACATGACTCATACGTCAGGCCAAGTCAAATTACTTTAAGTCTGCTTTCAACAATAACTTCACTCACTCCACATAATTTTGGAAGTCAATAAATTCCCTTCATACCCCTCCAGCCCAACCCCATACTCCCACTCTCAACATAGGCGGAAGCATCATCACAGATCCAAGCATCGTTGCCACTGAGTTTAATTCATATTTCTCCAATACTACATCTTCTCTACTCTCCTCCCATCCCCCTCTCCCACCCTTTGTTCCCCTTGCAGTAGCCTCTCCGGCCTCCTTCTCACTCCACCCAGTCATACCTGGCGAGGTACTAAAAATACTTCAGTCACTCAACCCATCCAAGGGTACATGCCCATCGGGCCTTGATTCCAAAATGCTCCTGCTTTCAGCACCTGCCATAGCCTACCCTCTAACCACACTCTATAACCTGTCTTTTAGACTCGGATCAGTCCCTACAATATGGAAATAAGCCAGTCATTCCCCTAGCTTAAGGAGGTGACCATTCCTCCCCATGCAACTACTGTCTCATATCACTGCTCCCCATCCTAGCCAAAATTCAAAAGCGCCTTGTACTATCCCAGCTATACCACTATCTAGATACCATATCATTCTTCGCTCCCTTCCAGGCCAGGTTTAGAAAGCATCACTCCACCACCACCTCTCTTCTTCGTCTCACCAACACTATCCTTACAGGTATGGACAAAGGGAGATAACTGCGGCTGTCTTTATCGACCTGGTCAAAGCCTTCAACACAGTCTCTCAACCCCTGTTATTGTCAAAACTCACTCGAGCTGGACTGACTGTGACTGCCAATAACTGGTTCCTTTCATACCTGGCAGGTACGTCCCAATCTGTCCATATTGGCTCGGCTAGTTCCACTTCACTCCTAGTCACCAGTGGAGTCCCCCAAGGGTCTGTTCTAGGCCCTCTGCTGTTCTCTGTCTTTCTCAATGATCTGCTTGTTGCCTGCCTACATACTGCTATCCACATGTATGCGGACAACATGGTGCTGTTTGCCTCTGGCTCATCCCCCAATGCTGTGGCAGCCTGTCTGCAGAAGGACTTTGTCTCCATCCAACGTTGGTTCCTCTCAAATCAACTATTTTTAAACTAAAAAAAAACTGTCTCCCTCACCTTTGGCTCTCGGGCCAAACTATCCCGCCTTCCTGCCCCCCACGTTCTACACTCTGGTTAGATCCCCCCGGAGGCCTGTATTTCCTATAGATATCTCAGTGGCTGGCTAGATCAGTACCCTGACTTTTCTGCGCACATAGATGCTCTATTCAAGAAACTGCATCCCATGCTGGGTGCTCTCTACTGCAACAAAAATTGCATCCCCTACCAACACGACTAGCAATCGTCCAAAAAATGATCCTCCCAATTATGGACTACGATGATGTAGTTTACTGTGCTGCCCCTCAAACTTCCTTATCCAGGCTTGATCCCCTCTTCAACTCCTTCTGCCGGTTCTCCTTGGATCATCCTCGTAGCACTCATCACTGTGACCTCTACCAGTCCTTGGACCTCCCCACTCTACATAACTGGCAATTGCTACACTGTGCCAGAACTAATGCCAAGTTCTGGATGCAGACACTCCCCTCCTACCTGTTGTCATCCCTAACAGCCCTCCCACCACCGGCATATGGTCTCAGGAACATTGACTCTTGGCTCCTTCACATCCCACTCAGATCAACCCGGTTTGGCCAGGCTGCCTTCAGCTTCAGGTTGCCCGAATTATGGAACTCCCTGGCAGCAGATATTAGACATGCCACAAGCACTACACACCAGAATGCCCTTCTTAAAACTAATTTCTCTACCACCTGCTCCTGCATCCCACCCCATTGAATCCCTCACTACCTAACTACCAGCTGTTAACACCTGTCTGGTTACTCCGTTTTGTACTTGTGATTTTGTCAGCTCCAAATGTCTACTGAAATTGTAAATCTGCTAATTGTATATATTACTATCTCATCCATTGTATTGTACCACACATATTTATGTATGTTTTCTTCTGCATACTGTACCATATGTAACCCCCCCCCCAGGAGCATCTGGAATAGAGCGGTACACTGCTCAGTATGCCTTCTTGGTAAAACTCTTAAATAAATTAATAAATGAATAAATACATTTTCATAAGTCTTTTAAGTGCAGTCCCAATGTTTTTCATTTGCATTATAAAATTCTTTCCTTTTTAAATTGCTTGCAGCCTTTCATAGGCTTTAGTGGAACATCCTCCCATCCTTCAGTACATGAATCTCCATACTTATACTCTCTTTTGTTTTTAGAACTCTCATTTTCTATAAACATCTTCTTTACTCAGTGTTTCAAGCAATGCTTGTCATGGAGTTTAAGCCTTCTCCCTGGAGTCAGGAGCTAATTACTCGAGGCTTTTATGGATGAGTATAACAACTCCACATTTTCTTGAGGGAGTAGTAGTTAATTTCTCGACCCAACCAGTCTTTGAATAGATAAGAATGGTCATTTTTAATGAGCCTGGTTTCCTGAAGGAAAGCTATTTGAGACTTCATCTTTTACAAATGTGAAAGCACTTTTTTCCTTTTGACAGGGGTATTGAGCCACCTGACATTCCATGTGTGGCAGATTACTTGAGCTATAATCATTTAAGGGGAGGCAAATGAGTAGCCAGATGTCTTGTACCAAGGATAAAGATACAGTCTCAGAGCAATCCTGCAAGTGTGCATATTTAACAACTGACCCTTCAGAACATATCGTAAATAACAAAGCCACAAGTACAGGCCTGGAGATGTTACACACAGGTGTTCCTAATAACTGAATTTCTATACTAAAGTGAACTGTAAATAATAAGCATGAAAAATCATAGATCCATAACAGTGCAATACACAGTGAACACAAGCTATTTACAATAACACAGGTAGAATATTTTGGTATTCAGTCATGGCTGTCAGCCAGTAACATATTATGCCTATGGCTGGCCTGACTACCCTGAGGAGCATGTGGGTATTTGTGACCCAGCTAAGCAGGGGAACCCATCAAGTAGCTGGAGCAGATAATAAATAAGGGGGTTTAACAGGTAGCCTAACATAACTACCTGTGGGTAAATACTGGATAGGAGAGTGTTTACAGAGGTCATGCTCTCCTGTCTGAAAAGGGCAGAGTCTGAGTGTAGGGCAGGACAAATCTTTTACCCTTAGGTCTCATTAACATCCTGGGGGGATGGAACAAAGAACATCCTGGCAAAATGAGGGGCTCTCTTATCCTGCAGATCACTATGGAGTAATATGATGCCTGATATTTAATGGATAATGGTCTGATGAGGTTATATGTAGTATCTCCTGCTAAAAGGACAGTTTGCCCTGTCCAGTTCAGCCCTAACAGCCTTTAATGCAGCCCACTACCCAAGACCTCCCCAGATAAAGAAGTTAACTCCATTGTTGAGGTGAAGTAAATAGTAGAGACCATTACTTGCATTAACACCAAGAGGCAAATAATAGTAAACAGCCTATGAGTATCACATTACATAGCCAGATTGCCTCTGCTATTATACTGGAGGTAGGGTATGGTGAGCACTCTGAAAATAAAAGACTGTGCAAGCAGCCTCTAATACCCCAAGCCAATAAACATAGGACAGTGTTAACTGAATCCACACAAATAAACACATAGTCTGAACCATAATATTGTATGGCTACATCAGTATGGCCGAGTAAGTGAGAGTGCACTTTTTATTCAGGATTGAGAATGGAGAGAAAGAGCAGGGCAATCCATACCTGCTTACAGCTAAATGGGGTGGGTGAAGGAGGAAAAACAGTGCCATGTTCATTAGTCTTCAATGCACCTTGTAGGTCATAAAACAAGGCATTACTCCACCAACAGCCCTCCGTATGCCCCTCCACAACTCAACCCCCAAATAAAAGTAAAGCAGCACTAATCTGACAAGTCCATATCTCAGCCGGGTGTAACCGAAGAAGGTGCTGCCAGGGCATTCTTTGGTTGTCCAGCGGCTGACTCAAAGGTTGCTGGCTGCATAGGGGTGCCATTTTCAGACTCGCATCTTGCAGATTCCACATATTGTGTCACTGGGCCTTTTTTGACTATTGAGGTCTAGAAGTCCCTGCTACTGATTTCTGAGTAGAGGTTGTTGTAGGGTATGGAACTGACTTCCATTGGTGGAGTGCTGGTGTAATATGAGAATATATGTTATTTGAGAAATACAGACTTTGAATTGCAGCTTCATTCTCATCCTGCTCAGCTCTGTGATTTTGGTTCCATGGTCTATCTCTCTCAAATGGGTGGGTTCTTCTGTTATGTCTAGAGTTCTGTTACCCTTTCTTTGATTGAGCTGGAAGGCTCTTGAATTGAACTGACCATTGGGCGGAGTTTCTGCCGTCCATTCCTGCAGAGTATCACCGCTTGCACTAGGGGTTCGGGTCCTATCTGGTGCCTGCTTCACACCACTCATTCCAGATTCTAGCATATTGTTTCAAGATTCTTGTGGCCTAGTGTGTCAGATAAAATCCACTAATGCATTGGAAGTGCCAAAGACTAGAGAAGTCCATTGTAAATGAATCTCATGGAAGCAGGGTACCAGAGCAAAAAAGATCCCTAGCCTATGTAACAGGTGTATTACCTCCTTGTGTATTCCTTACACTTGTCTGATGGTTCCTTGGAATAATCCTGGAATAAAAGAAAATGATTACCCCTCCTCAAAATCTGGGGGAGCTCTTGTCAGAGAAAATCTGCTACATTTTCCTGTTGGAACCTTCAGGAACACCCAGGAGCCACAAGTTGTTATGGCAGCTCCTATTCTCTAAATCATATGCTTTGTCCTGTAGAGCTCTGATGGTATATGTTTGGTCTCGTACAGTTACCGTGAGTTCAGTGATAGTGGCATTGTGAGAGGTTGCCTTTCTCTCAGTCTGAAAAATCCTTACATCAAGTTGGTGAAGAGTGAGAGCAGTATTGTTGGAGGCCATTGTAACCTCCACCATCTGTTTCGTCAATGTAGTGAACTTCTTGCTGATTGTGTTAGCATCCATGCTCCTGCAGCTGTAGGCTGCCATACAGTTCAAAAATTACTGAGAGAATCCTTGCTGTATCTCTGCAAGTCACATGTTCAGTATAGTTTAAACTAGGTCCCAGGAAAGCGGAAGTTATAGTGGCCACAGTGTAGATTTGTAAAACCATGCAATTCTGTAAACAGTAGCAAAGATGAAGTTAAAGCCCAAGGTAGTTAAAGAGGTATAGTTCAGCAGCCATCTGGTATAGGGCCAGACCAAGCCCCCGAAGTAATTTTTAACAGCAGCTGTCAGGAATTGTTTCAGTTTGTGTTCATCAAACCTCACCACTTCAGAGATCAAGAGGCAATTTTTAGGATGAACCAAACTGAGAGTGATATTTACGTTGAAGGACACTGTGAACCACCTTATGCCTCAAATTGTCTCCAGCTTAAAAACACATTTTCTAATTGTTCACATTCTGTATAGATTACCAATGTAGCTGATTGTTAGATTCTGCTTTTTTTCTTTTTAAAAGTGAAAGACTGTACACCATACTGGTGTTACCACACAAAAACATGTTTGATCAATTGTCATTGCATTTTTCCTGGGCTTGGGAACATCCCCAACATAGTTTAGTACTCATGATGTAGTGAGAGGAGTGGAGACTAATGCATCATGAATGGCTGCACTTTTTGTGGGTGTTCCTAATGTTCAAAAAATATGCAATAAGAGTAGATCAATGATTTTATACAAAACAAGGTCGAGTATAATTACGCCATTAGCATTAATTTCAGTTCTACTGAGAAAGGAAGCAGATTAAACAGCTAGCAACATAAATACATTTTAGAGAAGGTAAGCAATCACAAATTGTGAGTTTGTAACTAGAAATAATAAGATGCAAAAATAGTTGACAGTGTCTATCTAATTGCTTATTCTACATATTCAAGTGTTTCTGGACTTTCCAACAAATGTGGTTGCTAAAAGAAAATTCTTTGTCAAAGCCAAGAATCTGTGGAATCTGGGCAATAGCTACAGCATCAGATTTTCAATAGTACCACCAGGAGAGCTTTGAGTTAAGTTTCAGGGTTGTATTATGACCTTTACCACACCACATGATGCTGAGCAAGAGATAAAGAACATTTTGAGATCTGATTTTGGTTCAGATTCTACAAGTGATAATAACAATCATATGGACACTGGTACTACAGAGAAAGAATCTTGCTCTAATGTACTGTTGATGGAGTGCAAAAAAACCTTGAACAAGCTAGTGTCTCCAAAAGTAATACAGTACTCCTAATGTGTAAGAATGGCAGGAGGGGGTGGTCACATATACTTAAAAGAAAAAAAAGAGATTCTTTGCTTTTAATTTCACTAACTATAAAGAAAGAACAAATAATGTTAAAATTATGAAGGTAAGAAAGGGGGTGAGCTAGAGCTATACTGTATAATTGTGGGGACTAGGCACATGCAAAGATCAGCTAGCTCCAGGTTCAGGGAGATTTGGAGCAATTTGTGCCATGGGTTTATCTTGTCATAGATTGAATGGAGATATTCTCAGAAATACATTTTCCCCTTTTCCATTTTTGTTCTGATAACCAGTTAGGAGAATTCAAAGAGCAATCACTGGGTGTGGAGTGTTGGAGATGTTTAGGGGGAATGTGCTGATATTATTCATCATTTCAACTTCTCCCTATGTGGTTATGAAAGGATGGATGACAGGGGCTAGAACATGGACGCACTGCAAAAGAGTGTGTTTAATTTTAATGTTATTATTGGCCTACCCTTGAGAGTAGGCACTAGAAGTGATTACATTGAATAAATGACTCATTCATGGTCAATTTCTTATGGTCCTTAGTTTTTCTGTCTGATCAGCTGCTGAGCGCAGCCTTTGTGGATTGGGATCAGATGGTCCTCTCTACCATCTGTTGAGAAAGGGAAAGTGACAGAGTAAGAGATTGAGTTTGAGAGAGACCCCCTCTAGTAGAATATGTTATGCTGTTACATAAAATATATATGATGCATACAATTAAATAGATCATCATTGATAGAAATGTAAAAAAAGTGGAAGATTATACTGTATAGGCTCTGAATTACCTGTGACCTATGCATAATTGATAATACACCATGCCAGTAACAATTGCAACTTGTAATCACCTGATGATGTATTGTACTTGGTCTTTCTTTTGAAAATATAACACAATATTTAACTGCAGAAAAAAATCAAGACAGGAAAACAGCAACACTAAATTAACAGAAAGAGAAATCTTAAACTGAAGTAACATACCTTAAGAGTAACTCTCCAACAAAACAAACAAAAAAACTAAACAAAACAGGATCAGGACACAGAGTAAGGGCTACAGTTTTATATCAGCCACCAAAAATTGGATCAGTCATGCACATAATTTCAGTAGCAATCTGCTCTTTAAAAATTGATTTTCATGTGCTTCTGTGACAAGAATTGGTTTTAGTTCATTGTCAAGAAACAAAATCCTGAATTTTCTCTCATTTAACATCATGTTCATGACATTTAAGATTTACTGGCAGTTTCTTTAAAAAGAATGCCCTACAATTGGAAGAGCAGAGCAGGGAGTTTAAGCGAGAAGAGTGGGGACACTGAGCCCAGCTGTGGGGGATGCAAATGTTGTAGGTGCTTTAATGTCCAACACTTTTGTGGCATGACAAACACCTATGTCTGATAGTTATTGTCATACAGTGTGTGTGAGACGGTATAGTACATCTATGCTTAAAGTTCTTTTATTGCTAGTTCACATGCTGTTATAATCACGATAGCACCTGAAGCCACAGCCTTTCTTAATGTTCCTGATCTTGCAGAATATCAAGTATTAAGGCCTTGACTTTCAAAGGGCAATTTCAGCCCTAGGCATATGTGACAGTTTCTTTCTTTTTTTTTTTGGCTGTAGTTATGCTTTATGCAATAGTTCTGATTCTGACAGAAATCAGACAGTAGATGACTGTCAGCTATCTCCAGTAACGCTGTCCTGCCCTTTTTCCAGTCATTTTGTTTTGTGGTGTTTTGCTTCTTCTACCTAGAGTTATCCAGGTCTGAAATTATTGTAGCAATTTGTTGACGTCCATTTTTTTCTAGTGTATATTATAGAGTGTATTTCTACGAAGTTGAAATTCACTTCTGGCAGATACCACACCTTGAGAAATTTATAGCCATGTGATCTGTCTTTTCATGCTGTTGCTATTACTGTATATCTGCTATGCAGTATGTCCCTCATACTGTATAACAAGCAATATTGTTCTTCAAGAGGAACTGTTCCTAATTCACTTTACATCTTTCATTCTTACAGTAGATTTTACTGTTTGATGTGGAAGCTTGAGTGGTATGTTTACCAGACTCTGGGCTACAAAATGCTTATTTACATCTCCTCTAATTTAAGCCATGTTATTATGGCTGCTAATTCTACTGATCTACGGTAGCTAACCAGTGGCTGGATTAGAGTACTGCTCTCCATATTTATAGTAAACGTTTCTTTTCTATTCTTCTAAATGGGAGCTGACAGCAAATTGGGTAGTGTCCGATTAGTTTTCTTGGGTAGAAGGGATTTTATCTTATGTCACATGGCAAATCTTCAAGATTCAAAGGGTAAGACTGAAGGAGTGTGCCTAAAAGTGCTTTGTGATTTTCAGTCAATGAAAGGTTCACACTTGAAGAAAGTCAGCATACTGCATAACTTTTGCAGTTGTCATTCTCTGACCCTATGGATGTTCAGTGATTCCATCCTGTGCATTCTAGTCATTAAATACAATTTAAATTCATGTTAGCCCATGTAACAGTCAACTCTTGCAATGTGTAAATACTACTGATGCACATCTCAGATGTTATTGCTGCATCTTCAATGATACATGTGAATCTCAAAAATATATCTAAATATGTAGTTAGTATATTGGGGAATAAACATGTTCTGCTTCTGAAGCAGCCATTAGAGCACATTTGCTCAAGTTATAGAACTGAACTGACAATGCTTTGGCTCTGGTGACACAATAACCTCCAGGTTGTTTGATAATGAGCACTGGTAGAAACTTAATGATGGGTGGAGGGGGTATTGTCATGGGCAGGATTGAAAGACATGAAATAAAACAAATTGTCAAATTGATTTTGCAGTTAATGAAGTTCAAAAGCACTCAAAGATTTTATACATGCATATCAATAACAATAGGATTTGATTTGATGATAGCTCATGGTTTCTCCATATAGTCATCCTCACCTCACATAAAACACTGTAAACATCATGACAGGACTCACACTTTATTGTCATAAATTCAGCATTTGAGATGCCTCACTCAACTTGGTTGGACACATCTGCAGTGCCTGGTCTTTGAAATGAACAACAGTTCCAATGGTACCTTTTGTGCCCTACCTATCCATCAACTCCACCATTTGTTATTATTATTGTTATTGTAAGGCTGCCTTTGTCAACTTTGTCATTGGTACTGTATAATGGCTCTCCCCTGCACTTGCAGCCACAGCTGAGTCCCAGCTAGTAAAATGATGCATTTGTTATGACATTTGAGTAAATACTGTACTGTATGTAGGTTCTCTGTCATAATTTTATACTGGCTTGTACGTTCTGGTGATATTCATATGTACTGCATAAATTCCATGAATACCTGCCAAATTCATTTGAATTAAAGCTGTTTCCCACTTTTTTAAATAGTGCTATATTTACAATACATCCCTCTGTTTCCAAGTTTCTCCCTTCACCTGTATCAGTTTCAGTCTCTCACAGTTCATGATTCACTTTAAAAAAAAAATTTTAAAATTGGTTTTCATCTAGACATGTGACCAGAACTGGTTTTAGTTCATTGTCAAGAAACAAAATTCTGAATTTTAGCTCATTTAACATTATTTTCATTACATTATCACTTTTCAAGTTTTCACTGACTGTTTCTTCAAACAAAAGATGCCCCTCAATGGAAAGAGCAGAGTGGGAAGTTGAAGTTGTCAGAGCTTCTCCTACACTAGCAAAACAAGATTGGTCACCCTGGCCTCACTGGCGGTGTGTAGAATCAGATAAGCAGCCAAATGACATTAAACAAAATACCCCACACTTGCACAATGCACCATAAGTATGAGACACTCCAAAGTTATTCGGAGTTAAACATTTCTTTGATTAGATACAGAAATGTCAAAAGTACCATCAAATGTGCAGCATACATTCATACAATACTGTGCGGGTATTGTGTCAATATAAGATACACATCTGATGCTATTTTAGACATTTCTGAATCGAATAAAAGAAGTTTTTAACTCATAAAACTTTGGAGTGTCTCATAC
This sequence comes from Neoceratodus forsteri, assembly GCA_016271365.2. NCBI lineage: Eukaryota > Metazoa > Chordata > Ceratodontiformes > Ceratodontidae > Neoceratodus > Neoceratodus forsteri. The sequence goes on from CM057450.1 coordinate 1,090,312,639, forward strand.
TTATGGTGCATTGTGCAGTTGTGGGGTCTTTGTTTTATGTCATTTGACTTCTATATTACCAATGAACAGTGCAGGTAAACAGGAGTGTAGCCAGAAATTTCCATTTTGTACACAGTCTCCAACAGTTACACCCCCCCCCCCCAATTAAAAAATGTACACATCCTTTCCAAATGGCACCCCCTTCCAAACAAGTCAGATTGTTGTCAGATGACTCCTCTACTCTGTAAAGAGGTTATGCATGTATTGGACACTCCTCAGTGGCCTACACTAACCCAAATACTACAGATTAGAATGATAATGTTAGCAGAATGGCTTATGGTTTGTGACAGGCACTCAACAAAACTGTACACAAATGTGTACAGTGAGTATGCCTGTCTACACCCTTGCAGGTAAATAAGACAAATTGGGTAAGCAGGACATGTATGATATCAAAGAAATGCTTAAGTCAATGAAACTAAATATTACTGAGCTAAAAAAACAGAGGCTGACAAGGATAAAAGAAAGGAGAGTGAAATGGCAGCAAGGATGGATGCTTTTGAAGGCAGACTCAATTTAATTGATGAATCTCTCACTGAAGTTGAAGATTTAAGTGAGAACAATGTCAGCACCATCAATAAATTAATTTACAAGGTTAATGACCTTGACGATAGAATTATGAGGAATAACTTAAGACTAGTGGGGCTTACCAGAGGACATAAGAGGTGATTAACTTTTTACAGAACATCATGCCAGTTCTTCTCAGGTTCCAGTGGCCATGGCACTTAAAAACAGAATGAGCACACAGAGCATTGAGAGCTTAACCCAAAAGCTGGGCTTGTTTTTATCATACAACAGTATGGGGTCCAGCTGGATAGTATGGTGGCTGCATTTGTTGCCACAGTTGCATGTATAGTATGTGGTCCCATGGTGTGACAGCACCTATTCAAGAATGTCTCCAGTGTTGTGTGGTAATTTTTTGGGGGTGGGTGGGGCAGGTTTTGGAGCATCACTGCATATTTTTTTTTACAGAATGGCTAAATGTTGTCAGCAGCCTGCATACTTATTTTGCCCATTATTCTGTATGTGCTGCAACAGATGTATTTTCAACTACTGACCAACTATTAGAAGCTGCTGAAAAATTCATGAAACTACAGTTTGAAGGAATGCAATGCTAAACACCCAAATGTAAAAATAAGGGCACGTATAATGTGTGGCTGTCACTTTACAATGTACAATGCAAAATATTAGACACACACCTTGTGTTTCATTTCAGTGTACTATACCAATTATGCAAAGATCCACAGTAAAAGGAAAACACAGAACTGGATTTCTATGACAGATAATAGAACTGTGACAACAGTATGGGCAGTGTTGGAATTTTAGCTGTTTCCCAAACCACTTTGTCATTTAGGGACAATATACTCTTCTTAAATGAGAATTCTTCCCTTTCTATCTTGGTGAATGTTGTGTTAATCATTTGTTTTTTAGTCTCAACATGATGTTCATTTAGCTGATAGCCATCAACATTCAAGGTAAAGCCTGTACTTGAGTATCTCCACCCCTACCCCATCCCCTAATACCACAAAGTGATTCTACTCAAGTGAGTTTTGCAGAACACGTGTTGTGTTCAAAGGGGGTGAGGTGGGTGGTGATGGTGGAAATACTCAAGTACAGGGAGCTCCTTGAATGGGGATGACTATTAGCTAGTTAGACATCATGCTGAGAGATATAAAGAGAGCAAATGATTGCCAGAGCATTGTGCAAAATAGCAAGAGAAGAATTATCAGTTTGAAAAGGGAACTTGTAGGGAGCTGGATATTTTCAGAGCCTGAAGCTGGCAGATTTTCTACAATAAAATCCAGCATTTTTCCTTTCTTTTGGGGGCATGGCAGGGTAAGATGTTAAATCAATAGCTGTACTTCTTCTTACTCAGTCATAAAAATATCCCCTAAAACTGACCTCAGATTTAATCACCCTCCTATAACTAACTAACTAACTAAATATAATTCTCCCTCTTCCTCAGCAGCTCCTCCAGGTTTGTCTTCATTCAATGCAGATGCAAAGATACTGGCACATACTATAGTTCTTTCTCATAACCCCGATTTTAACTGTGATGTTTACAATTGTTTTATTCTTCTATTACTATACAGCACTGTATATGTTTGCTGCTATATATTACTAAAATGTTTTAAAAATGAAGGCAGTGGTTTCAGCTTTTCGGGGACTTATTTGTGTGAATGCATATGCCTATTCATGCATGCTTATACGGTATTTATCATAGTTTCCACAGGAGCTGGAGTTAAAAGATTGTAGTTTGGCAAGAGGTTACAGACTGGGAAGTGACAGTCAGCTATATTAATGAAATTAGAGTAGAAAGTAAAGGACTCGGGCCATCTTGCAGGTGGGGTTGTAGAAAGAACAGAACTGAATGGAATTTGTTTTGGATGGATCATTTTTTTATAATCTGGTCAGTGTGCATGTCATTCACATTGGTTTTCTCTCTCTCACAGAGTTACTTATCTGCTACCACTACCCTATTATTCTACTGCCTTTTATTGTTCTAATTCGGTATGTACTAAGGTTATAACAATTGCCATTACTCACCAATTCTATTGAAGAAAGAGGTTCCTATCAAATTTGTAATTTAACCTTTTCCTTTTTGTAGCCCTAAGTCAGCATATCCAATAAGCTTCCTGTTTTGTGATGTGATTTTGTGTTTAATCACCACCCCTTGGACACATCTTGATTGTCTCAATTCCCTTAAATTGGAAATGATGCTCCCCCTCACTATCCATACCATTTTCAATATGGCATTTGACTCACTTGTGATCATATTCCTGAAATCACATTTTGGGGCATTATTATATTCAAAATTACCACTGTCAGGGGAGTGGGTTTGAACACAAAAAGAGCCTTTATCCTCTAGCAGCAGCATTTACATGCTCCCAACCCCAGAACTGACAGTGGTGTTGGGGGAAGAAAGGAGCCTCAGATAGCAGGGATTTCTTGCTCCCCAGCTCCAGGAAATGCAGCAGGGGTGGATGGAGGATATGAGCCACCTGTCATGCAGGGATTGCACACAGAGGTTTGAAGGAAGGCAAAGTGAAGGGGGCACAGAGAGAGAGAAAGAAAGGGGGGGAGGCACAGCAGCTCATCCTTCAGTATAAGCCTCATGGTCTCCTGGTCTGATCTCCTGAAACCTAACAGCACTGCAGTAATTCATTTAGCAGCAGCAGCAATGGGGGGCAATAAATGGAAGATAAAAGGTTGATCCATTTTATGCAACAAAATGTAAGCACAAAAATAATAAACAAATAACAAATATACACAAGTCCCTTGAAATTGTGAGTATGGTAGTATACAGTACTGCCTGGTGACAGTAATCACCCCTTATTCTCTCAGCGATCTGTTTTTTAAGATCTCTTTTTCATCCATTTGACATTAGCAGTACTCACAGAACAAACTACGGATGAAAGAGGATTATTTGGTTATATGAGTTTGGGTTCAAAAAAATAGAAGGTTTGATGAGCACCTGCAGAGGCACAATCTGTCTCAAACAATAGTTGACACTCCAGGTGAACTCTGGTGGAGCCAAGCTGAAAACAAAGGGTGACTTAATGTATAACTTGTACCACAACTGATCAGCAAGGCACATCATTGGAACAATAAAATAAAGACCAGGATCTTTGAAATGATGAACATAATGTTTATTAACACTTCAAAGACGGCTACATCCATAGACTTGGTAAAATGTTGTTTTGTATATTTTGTGGATTTCTGATTGACTATTGTTCTATTTTATTACATTTTCTAGAACTTATATAATTACTGTGACCATGGAAACAAAAAATATTTAATACATATTGCTGAGTGAGCATATAAGTCTGATCATCAAATCCCAGAAATCTTAATGTTATATACTGTACAAAAGTATGGACATTTGCATGAGAAATCAGTAGCTTTGTTCGGTAGAGTGACATGAATGCATAATGTGCACTCTGTAATTATGCTGGCATACCAACATACACTCAGTCTGTACAAAGTGTTGTTAAGATGGAATGCATTTATTGTGTTTTTAAAAGGTATGCCTCAGACTTGAAAATGTAATGGAAAGCAGTCACTAACTGGTGCATGATATTTCAGTGAAGAGAACCTTCCAGTTATTTCTGCTCTCAATATCCATTCAGCTGGGCAAAAAATGTGGATTCCGCTTCCTTGCAGAATTCCGTGGAATTTTGCCAGAGATTCGTATTTGGTGAAATTTGCACTTTCAGTGGAATTTTCACTTGATTTGTGAAATAATTAAGTGTACTGCAGAAAATATGTAATGAACTGCAGAAAATATTTATTAAAGAAAAAACACCATTCAAATGTGTAATTCAAGGAAAATGTATTCAGCAAGGAATGCAGTCAAGTGATTTCTTTAATTTACACAGGAATTGAATTGGCAAAGCAATGTTACCATTCCTCTCTCCTTCTTTGGTGATACTGTCCCTCTTGTCTGAAGTAAAATTTTATATGGTAAAATTCAAAACTGTAATTTACTGTAATTTTATCATAAATTCTGCTGTACATCCCAAAAGTCTGACATTCACTAACATTTTCTGTGGAACACACACAAAAATTCTGCAAGCAATGCTGTCATCTGATCATTTTTTGATTACGCAGGAGTCTATGGGTCAAAGGTGTGAGCTGCTATAGCAACCCTCTCTTTCTCTCCTTCTCTCTCTTCCTCTCTCTCTTTCTCCCTCCCCCCTCTCAAGTCAATGCTCCTCCTACTCGGCTGGGCAGTTTAACAGCAAGTGCTAAAGAAGAAAGATCTGCAGCTCTTTGCAACTTACTTTGTAAATCAAAAAGCTGCATTTCAAAGCACTTTGTGGCATTTCTTATTTGAGAAAGCTATGTGTGAAATTTCCAATGATGTTTGCTGTGTTTTTCTACAATATAATTGTTAGCTTACTGATTTTTGATGTTCTGAGATACTTATTTGTTTGCACACTGGTGGGTGATGAGAGAAAATGGATCTTGTGGTTGCAGAAATGTGGGGACAAAGATGTGTTCAGCATCAAACAACAGGGGTGATGGGCATGGAGGTGGTACTGGCACCCTCTGCTTAGTGTCAAATGTTCCCACAATTGGTGGGATCAATCAGCTGGGACCAGTATCACTGTTGTTAATTTTTTGTGGGACAGGGTGTAACTGTAAAGTGAAAGGCAGTAATGTCTATGTCAAGTGCAAACATATTTCAGGCAAACCTGTGACAGCTGTGACAGCACTAATGCTGGACACCTGAGAAGTTGGGTACTTATGAAGGTGAATGCAGTTAAATGAGCAGAGCAGCAGTACTGATTAAAATATGAGATATTACCTGAACAACAAAAGAAGAAGCCTCAGTTTGCAGGATATTCTGAGGTTTACTTATTATTTTTATTTTTTTGTAATGATTTTTCTCCTTCCTGCCTGCATGTACTCAGTTCTTTAAATGACTTACTAGCCTGCAAGCCCTGAAAATGGATGTAATAGCAGCCTGCATGCCCTAATCCCTGAAATGTTTTTAATGATTTTTCTCCTACCTGCCTGCATGCCTTTCATCCTTAAAAAAGACTCGTTATCTCCCAAGCCCTGCAAAGAGCTTTTTAAAATGAATTTGATGCTTGATTGCCCTGATACAGTATGTCCTTATAATTATTTATCTCTAAGTCCTTAAAATGGCTTTTAACTATATATTATGCCGCACTGGTGAGGGTCCCTAAAACTTCATATCAGTAGCCCTTAAAAGGATGGCATGTGAGTACTGATTTTAAGACATTAAAAATATGTTTTTCTGTGTGCTGCCTGATGCTCTGACAACCAGTTCAGCTCCCCACCATACCATGTTCTGATGGGCTTATTAGCACTCATTAGCAACACTTCTTGGGAGAAGGATCAGTTGTCCGCAGCAGCCAATTAATGCCTTCACTCCAGACTGTGATCTGATGCCTAGTGAATGCACATCATGTGACACCAGCTTCTTAACTGAGTCATCACGATTCTCAGTGCACAGACTTTGTGGTCACATGACAAGCTCTCCACTGCACTGCTCCTTCCTGGTCCTGGTATCTCCACCACAAACTAAGAGTAACTGCTCTCATGAACTTAAACATGCAGGATTAATGCTACACCATTGCAGATGACCCAGGCACTTGAGGAGGGGGTGAGCTGGGGAGATGAAGAAAAAGGTAGAAGTATAGGAGAAAAAGTGAAGATAGAGTAGCACTAATGCCTCAGTTGCCCCAGTGGGCAGGCACTGAGGTGCTGTTGATGTCTCTAGACAAAAGTGCTTGCCTTGGGGCACCTAAAGTATTGGAATTTTGTACCCTGGCAGTGTCTCCTCCCTGCTGAAATTGTTTCTCCTCACAGTTCTGTTAGTGCACCCCACAGTATTCAAAATTACACATATTTCACCATAGCTTATTATTTCTCTGTCTCATCCCAGTTAAACCAGTTTCTACTCCCAGTTCTACCAATATCAGTTGCAGCAGTGTTATCTCCCAGTTATTCAGTTTCTAATTTCAGTAACAACAACATCTCCACTTCCCAGTTTTGGTTCCAGGGTCCCAGTTACAACAGTTTTTTTTTACCTGTTAAATAAAAGAAAGGCAATCAGTTCCACTGAAATATTTTCCGCAGTTCACCACATTATTCCACAATACATGACAAAATTCAACAGTTTAAGGTGGTATTTCATGAAAATTTTCTGCCATTTTTCATGGAATTTCAAGGAAGTGAATTCCACATTTTGAAAGAATTCCACGGGCTGAATTTAAATTTTACACCCCTACTCTCCACAGGATCTCAAAGTGAGAACTTTGTGAATTTATTATTTCAAGGGATGCAATGTCATTTATAAATACACAGTAATGGCAGAGCCATACAAGCATCCTAAAATTAACGTCATGCTTAAAGATCAACTGAAAATATGTGAATGGGTTTTCTGATTTCTTTTGGTGTATGACATCAGCATATTTATTTCTGTTTTATTTGCTTTACTGATGCAGTTTAAAGAACAATTTGTGCCAGTTCTGACACAAATGCAGCTAATTTCACTGATTTGAAGTGCTGTTCCTCATATACAGGATTCTGTGGACAGAAATGTCCTCTACCCCCCAATGCATTTTAGCCCTTGTAGATGTTGTTCATGTAATATAAACAAATGATGCTGTATATTGGCTGGCATATCCTTTCCCTATTCCCAATCAGACATACAAAGTATCAGTCCCATCACTGTTCTATTTGATGGTCAGTAAAAGGGATATGTCCAGTCTGACTATGCAGTTCTTTTTCTTCCTACTAAATTTTTTTGTGATTGTGACAATTTCCCTGATTGTTGTTTAATTCCCTTATTGATAGTTTTGTGATTGTCAATCATTTGTGCAGTCCAAAGAGTTTTTTTATTCCCTGATGGGATGACTGTCATGCCATGTTTGGCAATGTGTAGAGCTCTACTCTGTTTTACAGATGCGTTGCACTGATGCTCCTTGTCCAACATGGTAATATAGGGGATGGAAAGTCCTTTTGGTAACTTGTAAGTTTTGTAACCAAAAATAGCCAAACAAGAGAGTGCAGAGCATCACTTTCCCAGTCCTGACGGTATCATTTTAACTAGTCCTGAAATGTGGGTCACTAAACTGCAGACCCTGGTCATGTTCTTTCATTAACTCAGCAGGTTTGGTGTTGTGAGGGATGTACAGAATAGATTTTATGGAGTATGTTCACTCTTCTCATATATGGTTATTCCAATGCAATAAAATCCATGTCTCCTTTTTGAAACAAATTTTCTTAAAAAAAAACATTGATTACACCATCAGCATCGTCTTTGCATCTGTGGGTCTGAACTCATTGGAGGGAGGTACAGAAAGTATTTTGCCATACATCACTTTTTTCAGATGAGCCCCATGACTTCTCAGCTTTTATTTTTTCTTCTTCACTCTCCCTTTCAACCATGCCAGTTCAAAAACACTTCAGCAAATGCATTGGAAATCCTGGAAGGAATGGCATGGTGTTAAATAAGTACTTCTCCCTGGTTAGCAATATCAGATAGTCATACAAATGCAACGCATTGCATAAAACAAAGAACAACAAATACTGTATGTGCAAGATGGCTTAGAGTTCTGCAGTGGATCCCATAAATGAATACACAATTAGAGGGTTTGCTGAAAATGTACTTCAGCAGTTGCCAATGGGGGGAACCCAGATTGCTGTATTATGCAAAAATAAAATTACTGTACATCCTGGTCACCCTCAACCTATCTTCTAGAAGCACCCATTTTCTACTGGTGTTTCATTTAATTTTGTTTAATTTACGTTCTAAATAATAGAGACTGCACAATCACAGCTCGTGCTGGGCAGATCTTAAACTAATAATAAAAAAATCAGGAAAAATGCTGCATGTACAAAAAATGGGCAAAATGAAACTGAAATGATTGGAAAAAATGGATGCAAAAAATTGAAACCTGACACCATCTGCAAGTTGTTTTTGTGGAATAAAGCTATTTACACTTTAGGCTGGCTATATCACTGTGACGACTGATGTTGCCATCATGTGGATGTGTGAGGAAAAGCATTTAAGCCACTTTTCAACAGTTGCTATATTTAAGCACCACACGTGGTAATGAGCTACCACTTCTGTAATGCACCACATTACACTGCACACAGTAATGAACTACCACTTCTGTAATGCTCCAGAAAGTCCAATACTAAGCGACATACCTTGGTACTGGGAAACTTTTGAATAACAACCACTGTAGATAATGTGAACTTTTGTTTTCTCAAAGATCAATAACCTAGTGTGTATGGGGGGGGGGGCAGGAAGGCACAGAAGGTACCAGGAATTATTATTATTTAAATAAATAAAATCAAGTATTTATTTTGAAATATAAAAGGAGCGAAGGGAAGACTAAAAATGAAGAAAAGCCTATTGTTTATTTTTTAGGAGGCTCAGTCAAGAGTTTCAACATTTTTCTAAGCTCTATTGGGATGGAGACTGCATCCACCATATAAGATGGACTCTAGAGGTGTAGTCGTTATTTATTTATTTGTTTTTTTAAAGATAGTTTTTCTTCCTTGGGCCACAGGCATGGACCCCTTTCAGCTATAGTATCACCCATGCGGGCCTTCCATTTTACTGAGATCCCAATGTGGCATCTCTTGGTCCCCCCCACACTCACCTGTGATACCCTCTGTGCTGCCCTACCAGCTTTCCCCCAGGGGCGAGGTGTGCGTTCATCTTTTTTGACACTTCTTCCCTGCAGATTCCTGGCTACCCAAGGTGGAGCTGAAGTTGTTGGGATTCCCCAGGAGTGGTGCAGCTCAGATCTGGTGTGGCTGTTTGGTGATGGCATTGTCTGATCTGCCTAGTGCCAAATGCACTTTTTCTTGTTTCTCCTGCCCCTCCATGGGTTTGCGCATTGCAATTGTCTGCTGGTGATTCATTATGCAGCCAATCCATGGGCACTCTCCAATGATCCCTGCTGTCAATTCCAGGTCTCTGCATCACCACCAATGTTTCCCAAGTGGTGGTATAGCAGTAGGATGTGACAGCCCCTCCCCGGAGGAGGAGTGTATCCTCTGGAATACTCAAGCCTTCTACCCCCAGGATCATTCCCAAACCTGGGTCACTGAATTCACAAGTGGTTGCACTACTGATGTATCTGGGGGCCGGTTAAGGTGTAGTCATTATTTTTTCAAAAGAATTTACAGTTAAACTATGAAGAACTATATTTATTAGGATGGTCGGTATGTCATTGTTGAAACAAAGGAGAGACAGCACTTTAATACTATAGTAACTGTATATACACAAATCGTGATGATCCCTCTGTTTTCACAAATCTATTTTTGAATATGGCACCATTTCCAGCAACATATATTGTGGTGTGAGACTATAAGCTCACATTTTTTTTCAACTAGATTGATCATTAGTATCAAATGAACATAAAATAAATTCAGATAATAATTTAAACAATGTAATTTCAGGATTCAACTAAGTGGACATGTTTAGATTCTACAATCCAAATAAAACAACATATTTTCTTTTCACTGGTACACTCTACCTTTTCTATATTAGATATCTGTTTGATATCAATGGGTTCAATACATAAAATAAATCAAATAAAATATGGCAAAACACATATTTCAGGTCATGCTCCATTAACATTAATTTTAGAACTGGAAGAAAGGGAGACACAGAATCATCTTTGGAGGCTAGATACTGCTTTACTTAGGGACAAGATTTACAGTACGCGGCAATGGTCAAAAAGGCTATTCTTGATTATAATTCATTCAACGATCATGTGGATACCTCATACAACACCAATTGGTACTCCCTTAAATCTTATCTTAGGGCATTACAATGGCTTATCTTAGTAGTTAGAGGAACAAAAACGCCAAATTACCCCTCCTGTCTTGAAAAACAGTTAATGCAAATACAAGCAGACTACATTATATCTACTTCTGAAATAGGCCTGTATCAGTTAAATAAAATTCAAATTAAAAATGGAAACAAGAGTATCATTGCTAAACAAGCAGAAATGGGTCTTGTGAGGGCATGGACTAAATAATACTTCGTGGGAGGAAAACATGAACAAATTACTGACTTATCAATGAAGGGCAGGAAAATCAAACAATATTATTAATTCAGTACAAAAGCAAAATGGTCATTTGGTCTGTGAACCTAGAAAAATAAATACGGTTCTTGAAGAATTTTGTTGAAACCTGTATAGGCCAGAAACTATTCCAGTCAGAGAGAAAATTCAGAAATTTCTAGATCCACCAAATTTGCCACACATTTCGGCTGCGAAGGTATTAATTCTAGATGAGACTGTTACAGAAGAAGTACACTAACCTGTCAAGGATTCCAAAGTACTAAATCCCTGGGAGTAGACTACTGGATTAGTGAGTTCTATAAAACTTGCTGTACAGAGCTATCATCATTACTAGTGCAGCTTTTTAATCAATTTGCTGCATATGGCTGATACCCCATACTTCAGTGAAGCCCTTGTAATCTTTATAATGAAACCAGATAAACCAACTTTGATTGCATGCAATGCAGAGAACTGCTTTGACAGGGTCTCCTCTGATATTACAAAAGACTGGACAGAGACCCAACAGAAGATGTTAAAAATGAAATAAATCAGATATTAACAAATGCTAAAGAATGGAACTGGATAATGGACAAAGATAAAAGTTTCCTTACCACAGAATTTTCCACAAAACCAGTTATTTACTTATTGTCTAAACTATATAAAAGCAAGACCATCCCACCTGGAAGACCGATAGTTAGCAGCATCGGTTCTGTAATAGAACAGCTCTCTAAATATGTGGACTTTTTTCTTAGGCCAATAGTTAAACAAACTAAATCATTTCTGCCAGACACTAAGGATGCATTAAATAAAATAGACGAAGTCCAAACTAATGAAAATACAATCCTATTAACATGCGATGTGGAAAACTTGTATAATAATATACCACATCAAGCAGGAATAGAAACTATGAGCTACAGGAGTGCAGGACAGTGGGGTGCTTTAAGCAGGCACTGAAGACCTTTTTATGGGGAAAAGTGTATCCAGAATTCCTTTGATTTTATTGTTTTATTATCTTGCTGTTTTTATTTTACTGTGCAGCACCTTGAAGTGAGAAAGGCGCTACATTAAATAAACCTTTTATTATTATTATTGATAGACTCAGATCAAAGCTGAATAACATAGTGCCCCCATCCAGTTTTATTTCTGATCTGTCAGATTTTGTATTAAAAAACAATTATTTTTGTTTTGGAAACCAGTACTTCCAGCAGATACATGGCACAGTGATGGGTACTACATTTGCCCCATCCATAGCAAACATTTACATGGGAAATTGGGAAGATAAAATTATCTGGAATAAACAGCAAAATAAATGGCATGAAAATATAAAGAAATGGCTACGTTTTGTGGATGATGTGTTTATTATATGGGAAGGTGAAGAATCAGAATTAAAACATTTCTTACAGTATATTAATGAATGTGATGCTAACTTAAAATTTACAGCAGAGGTCAGCAGAGAATCTATACATTTTCTAGATATCACTAGCTATAGAAAAAAATCAAAAACTGGGGACAAAACTGTTTAGAAAACCTACTGATCGTAACACTATACTGCATTATGATAGCCACCACCCAAAACATGTGAAAATAAACATCCCATTTGACCAACTTATTAGAGTAAAATGAAACTGCAGTGAAGAAGGGATACAAATGAAGGAAGCTGCATACACATGTAAAAGATTTTTAAGCAGAGGGTACACACCAGAGGTGGTAGTGAAAGCTGTATAGAAGTGACAAGAATGGACAGCCCAGCATTAGTATTAGAAAAGGAGAAAGAATCTGATCAAGAGTGAAAAGAATCTGAACACAGTGAGTTTCTGCATTACGTTTAATAGTGCATTCAGAGAAGTAGGACAAATCATCAAGCACAGATGGGAAATACTAGGTGCAGACCCATGATCAGAGAAGATAGTTTATAAGGGCCCAACTTGAGTTATAGAAAGAGAAAAAACCTGAAGAATACACTGGTAAAGACCTCGTTCCTGGAAAAGAAAGAGAATATCAGGCCAGAACGGATGCCACCCCCAGCAGGATATTTTAAATGTGAAAACTGTGCACAGTGCAACAACACTAGAAATAGAAAAGCAGTCAACCACCCAAGATGAGGCAGAAAACACAACATTAAAGGTTTCATAACAGGCAATACATAAAACATCATATGCATGTTGAAATGTCCATGTACAATGGCATATGTGGGATAAACAAAAGGAACCTTAAAAATCAGAATTGGGGAACACAAAACAGCAATTAGGAGCAAATATTTGAAGTATGCCATGGCAAAACATTTTGATGAAGCTGGCCATGGCACAACAGCATCTACAACACATGTGGGGTTGGAAGCAGTAAAACCACCAGAAAGAGGTGGAAACATGAAAGACCTGTTAATACAAAAAGCAGCATTCTGGATACATGAAATGGAAACAATGTGGCCCAAAGGGCTAAATGAGGACTATGGATATAGTAGTTACCTTTAAAACTAAGACCTTGCATCTCAAGTATTAGCATTGTTGGGTTCATTTTAAATATTGTGGCTATAGATCTAAATATAGATAAAAATATCTTACACAGTAGTCCCCTAATTTTCTCTTATGGTAAAAAACAGCATAATAAGTTTTAAATGGTTTGATGACTAAAGTTTGTAATTTAAATAAATTAATTGTTTTTCCGGATGAAAGAATGTAAATATTTGTTGTTGACAAAATTTCAAGGTTCCAGTAATCAGAGCCAGTTTATTAAGGTTATGAAATGATAATGCTCATTTCACAATGATGCTCATAGAATTAAAAATTGCAATGAAACATTAGAAAAGTAAAATGTTTTATGGGAGGTCAAATAGGTTAACCCCCAGTCTTCAAGCTGAGATGCACACACAAATAAATAATAGTGGTAGGTGCAGTACCACTTCAGCTCTGAAGATGGAGTTGGTTTGAAGTCCAAAACATCAGCACACCTTGTGACACACTCCACTCCAGAAGGGAGGTGTGGCCAGGAAGGCAGCAGCAGCAGCACTGAAAGAAAGTAGCTAACAAGTGCATGGCAATGGCAGCCTGAGCAGTGTTTTTCACCACAAATAACTACTTCTAAACCTGTGAAGTCCACTCATGGAGAGTACCAGAAGGCCAGCAATCCTTTATAGAGGTAGATTTAGGCAATTGAGCCATGAACAAATTGTTAAGAATAACTCAGGACTTGAGACTGAATTCACCACTAAAGGCTATCAGTAGCCAGATAAGGACTTTCTTCGTTTTTTCAGTCACATGTTAGAAGTGCACTATTTTGCTCCTTGCTGCTGCAAGTGAACACCTGTCAGGGAAATAAATATATTTGGATGCAGTTTACAGTTTGGAATTCTGTTTTTGCAAAGGCCTTATAAAAATGCTGGTTTAAACATGTACCAAAGTGTTTGGTGGATCAACTTTTGACTGATTATTTAGAGACAGTGAGTACAGGGTGCACACTAAGTTAGTACTGCTTTAGGGAAGTCCTTACACTGCTGAGGGTTGCCTTGGATTTTTAATGGAGACACTGCCACAGGTAGGCTTTGGATCTGTTTCAGACATGGATTACATTGATTGATTCTGCACCTCTGGCAAAAGTTAGAGTTAACCAAATGTTACTCGACACTTTTTCTCTGTTTTGAGGATCTCAGCAGTGGGGATCCCTATCCCTTTTGCTCCGAACTACTTTTATGGAACCTCTTGCACAAGCAATGTGAGGTTCTATCGAAATCAAGGTAATTAGAGTGATTAGAGTGATATAGCTATATCTGCCCATATGTAACCTGCATACTGCACCTTACTATTGCCTTTATTTAATTTTACCTTTGTATTTGTTTTACCTTTCCCTGGGTTGCACCCCGAATGAGCCTTGACTCGGTGTGCCTTTCCCAGTTACCAAACTGCAAATAAATAAATAAATAAATAAATAAAAGAAGAATAAAATACATTATTACAGTATATGCAGGTGACACCCTGATATTCTTAGAAGACACTGAAAAATCTCTGACACATTTATGGAAATTGTTAGATACCTACAGTATGCTTATTTTGCTTAGTACAGGATAAATACTGGAAAATCAGACATAATTTTATTTAAAAAGATCTTGTCAGAGCTGATATTGCTGTGGAGGGCTTTTAGGAGTGGCAAGAGCATTGAAAAGAATATGCAGTGCTCTCACTGCACCAGAGTCAGCTGTAACTAATACTGCAGTGATCACAGTACTGTGCATGTATGATACTCACACATGCACAGTTTGCCCTGGAGTCAGCCGTGCACAACATGGTGGCATTGACATAACTACATATGCACGATACTTGCGCATGCACAGTTTAAGTCAGCACCACCATGTTGCACACAGCCACTGTCACGTCAGCAGTTGCAGAAGGGCACATTAATGTGCTCGGGAGTGGGTATCTTTATGCAGCCCATGGAGGGGATGGGCTGCATAAACAAAATCACTGGAAACTATGCCAGAGCACTGTGGCAAAAAATAAGATGATGGTCCAGTCATGTTCTTCCACAGTGCTTTTATACAAACCAATGTTGTCATAACATCTGTGGAGCTTGGCCAATGCAGCCATAAAAATCAAACTCAGGAGGAGTCTATTAATTATAATTAATTGGGGGACAAGTATATGGGGCTGCGTATCAAAGGAGGGTGGGGCCTGGCAGGAAGGGGGAGGTGTAGGGGGAGAGAAAAAAGGGCAGACTTTATGGGCCAGTATGGTCCTTTTCTGCCCTCAAGCTTCTATGATTCTATGATATTAACAAACTAGAGCTCTGGTCTGGGACTTGCTATAGAAACATAGAATTTGACGGCAGATAAAGACCACTTGGCCCACCCAGTCTGGCCATTTCCCTACCTAATGGATAAGCTGCCGATTCTAGTTAACCAGCAGCCTACTTCTTCCTATCCCTACCCCCTAGAATTGCCTTATGACTGTCCCATGCATGCTTGAATTCCACCACTGTTTTTGACTCTGCAACCTCCCCCAGAAGGCCATTCCAAGCATCCACAACCCTCTCTGTGAAAAAATACTTCCTTAATTTACCCCTGAGCCACCCCCATCTTCAAATTGTGCCCCTTGTTCTTGCACACCTCTTTTTTTGAAAGATGCTACCCTCTTGGACTTTGTTGATTCCCTTGAGGTACTTGAAAGTTTTTATCATGTCCCCACTCTCCCTCCTTTCCTCAAGGCTCTACATATTAAGCTCCTTTAGTCTCTCTTCATATGTCTTCTGGTGCAGACCCTGCACCATTTTAGTTGCCCTCCTGTGGACAGCTTCCATCCTGTCTATGTCTTTGCAGAGATTAGGTCTCCAGAACTGCAAGCAGTACTCCAGATGGGGTCTCTCCAGCTGTCAGAACAGAGGGAAAATAACTTCCTGTTTTCTACTGGTGATGCCTCTCCCTATGCATCCCAGTATCCCCCCAGCCCTCCTTGCTGCCCTCTCACATTGCTTGCCCACATTTAGGTCATCTGATATGACTACCCCCAGGTCCCTTTCCATTTTTGTTGTTGTTAGTATCTCACCCCCCATTGTGTACTCTTCCCCTGGGTTTTTGTTTCCAAGGTGCATTACCTTGCACTTCTTAGCATTGAATCTAAGCTGCCATACATCTGACCATTCCTCTAACCTTGCCAAGTCCCTTCTCATCCTTTCCACTCTACCTTGTGCATCAACTCTGTTGCAGATCTTTGTGTCATCTGCAAAGAGACATACTTTTCCTTCCAGTCCCTCTGCAATGTCATTTATAAAGACATTGAAGAGGACCGGTCCTAATACTGAACCCTCCGATACCCCACTAGTAACCCCCCTTTCTTCAGAGTGGACTCCATTTACTATTACTCTCTGAGTCCTATTCTCCAACCAATTCTTTACCTAGGCTGTCATCTTGGGACCCTCTCCCAGGCTGGCTAACTTGTATATTAATCTTTTATTTGGGACTGTGTCAAATGCCTTGCTAAAGTCTAGTTAGGCCATGTCCACAGCCCCTCCCTGATCTACTGCTTTGGTTACCCAGTCAAAGAAATCTATCAGATTCATCTGGCATGACCTTCTTTCTGTGAATCCATGCTTTCTTGGGTCTTGTGCCCCTCTGGCCTCTAGATACTTGACAATTCTTTCCTTCAGAAGTGATTCCATCATTTTCCCTATCACTGAAGTTAAACTAACAGGTCTTTAGTTTCTGCCTTGCTCCCACTTTTGTGAAGCGGAATCACATCTGCCATCCTCCAGTCCTCAGGTTCCACCCCATCCTCCCATGATTAGTTAAAGAGGGTAGTCAGTGGTGTCACTAGTTCTACCCTTAGTTCTTTTAGAATTCTGGGATGAATCCTATCAGGCCCCATTGCTTTGTCCACCTTCAGTTTTAAGAGTTCTTCAGAACCCTTTCTTCTGTAAATGGGCTGGTATCAACTTCTGTATCCAGAGTGTTTCTACTGTTTGTTTTAGGTACCTCCTCTTCATTTGTAAATACTGAGCAAATATATTTGTTTAGTACCTCTGCCTTTTCACAGTCACCCTCTGCCCACCCTCCCTCCCTTTATTAAGCCTCACTATCCCTCCCTTGGTCTTCCTTCACGCCCTGATGTACCTATAAAAGGTTTTATCCCCCTTCTTAACTGAGTTAGCTATCTTTTCCTCGGTTTGGGCCTTTGCTGTTCTGACTGCCTTCCCAGCTTCCTTTTGCTTTAACCGATACAGTTCTCTGTCCTGCTCCTCCTGTGATTCCTTGTACTTCCTGAATGCTTTATTTTTCTCTTGAACCTTCACTGCCACTTCCTTTGAGAACCATAGTGGTTTCTTACATCATTTTGTTTTGTTTATTTGCTTCACACAAAGGCTTGTTACCTCTGTGATGGCAGATTTTATTATTCCCCATTGTTCTTCCACCTCTCCTTCCTGCCCATTTGCTAGTGCATTCCTTAGGCACTCTCCCACTTTGGCAAAGTCAGCACTCCTAAAGTCCAGTACTTTTGCCTTTGTATGGCTTGACTCTATTGCTGTGTTTATTGTGAACCATACTGTTCGATGGTTGCTAGCTCCCAGATGGCTACCCACTTCTACATCTGTGATCCTCTCTCCATCTCCATTTGAGAGAACCAGGTCTAAGATTGCTCCCTCTCGAGTGGGCTCCAATACTAGTTGTCTAAGGCATGCCCTCTGTAGGGCATCTAGAATAACCCTGCTCTTCGAAATGGCTGCTGCAACTGCATTCCAGTTAACATCTGGCATATTCAGATCACCCATCAGCAATATCTCCCCTTTTTCTGCCATTCTAAGTATACTTTCTATTATTTTCTTGTCCATTTCCTCCCCCTGAGAAGGGGGTCTGTATACAACCCTGTGTGGATTGTGGTGCCATTGCCGTCTCCAAATTTACCCACAGTGCTTCTTCTCCTCCCTGTTTCCCCTTTTTGTTCTGTTGATTTGATTCCTTCCCTTATGTAAAGAACTCCTCCTCCTCCTCTTTTACCCTCCCTGTCCCTCCTGTAGATAGTGTATCCTGGTATGTTTACGTCCCAGTCATGGTTTTGTGTGTACCATGTTTCTGTGACTGCCACGATATCCAGATGTTCCTAGTCATCACAGTCACTTTCTCATTCTTTTCTAAGCAGCAATTTCTGGTAAATGTGCCTTAACCATATTGATCTCAGTGCTGGTAGACTACTTCTGGTTGTCTCCTGATTGTAGTAGGTGGGGGTAGTAACAGTCTTGAAGTGGTAGCTGCCAGTGGTGGCATGCTCTGAAAAAAGTGGTCCCCATGCTCATCTGCACATTTCAGAAATGACCCCTTTCCTTGTTTTTGATGTAAAAAAACTGACCCCTTTAACACAAAAACAAGGAGTCAGTTATGACTGCCACCCCCTTACCCTTTTCACTTTAAGTGATGAACATGATTATGGGTTTGCATCATATGTACAGTGTTGTTAAACAGTAATCAACTGTATGTAAAAGCTTGTTTTTGTGGGAATGAGTGCTTTCTTAATGTTGTCAATACCACCCCACCCATTTTTTACTCTGCCCCTGGATGTCTGTGCCCCAAGTATACTATTTTACATTTTTGTGTTCAGGACAAAAAGGCATTTTGAATGGGGGTAGTCACTAATCTAAATTCTTTATAGTTTTTTTTTTTTAAATAGCCATCAGAAATATGAATTTTGTAAAGACAGAAATGGAAATACAGGCACTAAGATGACCATATTGTACAAAATAAAAGGAATTTAGATTAGTGACTATCCCCATTTGAAAGATATTTTTGTCCTGATCAACTTTCACGTGGGTTGTTTTTGTGCACCTTGAACAGTTTTAAAGATATTTAGATTTGTTTACAATGTGTGCACATTTGCTAAGAATTCTTCACAGTGACTTTGGAAGATTCTCAAAGAAAAGCAGTCTGGAGTTCTATCTCCAGTGTGCTAATCACACAATGGAGCTGACTGAGTTAAATTAGGTATGACAAAAGATAACCACGGTAGTCTGGACTAATATTTAATTTAAAAAATGAGGCTGTTTAGAAGTGCAATAGGAGTTAAGCCAAAGAAATGTAAATATCTCTAGAAGTTTATGAGTTACACAAAAACAACCAGTATGAAAGTTGTTCAGGACAAAACAACCTTTCAAATGAGCTTATTCATTAAGCTGAACTAATTATATGTTTAAAACTATGGCCATCTGATTACTTGAGTTTTCATTTTTCATCAGAGTTATGCCAAACAAATGTAACTATCTCTAAAAGTATGCAAGTTACACATAAACAACTAGCAAGAAAGCTGTTCAGGACACAAAGGCCTTTCCAATGAGTCAATTCATTAAGCTGTACTAATTATATTTTTTAAACTATGGCCATCTGATTACCTAAATTTTCATATTTCTTCACAATTTTCACCTTTTGGATGGCTATTATTTAAAAAAATCTAATGAATGATGATGGGCTGGCAGTATAGCCTAGAGGTTAGAGTACTGAGCTGTGAATGAGCTTGGTACATCCAGTAGACCAGACCTGGGTTTGATTCTCACAACTTTCACTTGTATACTATGTGATTCTGAGCAAGTCATGTAAGCACCCAGTGCTCCCAGGTCACCCATGAAAACAGGTAGTTGTGCCTAGTGTGCCTTACCCAGTTACCAAAGACTAAAAAACAATGAGATTAGTGACTACTCTCATTTGAAAGGTCATTTTGTCCTGAACAACTTTCATGTTGGTTGTGTATTGGTAACTTATATACTTTCTGAGATATTTACATTTGTTTGGCATGGCCCCTACTGTGTTCCCTCAGAAAGAAAACAATTTGACTGTTT
The DNA here is from genome assembly GCA_016271365.2 of Neoceratodus forsteri. NCBI lineage: Eukaryota > Metazoa > Chordata > Ceratodontiformes > Ceratodontidae > Neoceratodus > Neoceratodus forsteri. Next base: position 1,090,332,540 of record CM057450.1, read on the forward strand.
GGAGGACCATATTTTACAAAATATAAATAATTCAGATTAGTGTCTACCCTTATGTGAAAGGTCATTTTGTCCTGAACAACTTTCATGCTGGTTGTTTTTGTGCACCTTGAATAGTTTTAAAGATATTTATATTTGTTTGGAATGTGTGCACATTTGCTAAGAATTCTGCACAGTGCCATAGGATTTTCAAAGAAAGGCAGCATGGAGTTCTGTCTCCAACACTCTAAACAGAAAGAAGGAAGTATTTCATTTAACTGCCATAGTGATTTGCAGTTATGGAAGGATACACTGAACAGTCCAAAAATATGTTCCACAGTATCCCATTTTTCTAGCTAAAGTAAGATGGCTGTAGGCTCTGCCCACTGCCATAAAAAGGACCCTTCATATAAGCAATTAAGCAATTTGTAAGCCTTATATAAAAATATTTAAATATTTGGGGTAACATATTCCTAAAAAAATATTTGAGTTAAATTATTCGCTTTTTCTTTTTAAAATAAAGCTGGATATGGAGAGATGTGTCTCTTTGCCATGGACCCTGGAAAGGAGGGAACGTGTTATAAAAATGAATGTCTTACATACATTTTTGTTTTTGTTTCAGTCCTTCCCTATAAGAATCAGTAGAATGTTTAGGGAATGTGAGAGGGTTCTAAAAAGAGTTCTTGGGAAAAAAGCTTCTCCAAGAATAATTTTAGAAAAAAATTATATACTCCTGGAAAAACTAGCATGGTGGCAGATACCCACATCTTTATTGAAACTACTTAGCTTGTCTGGTATAATCAATGTCACTTTGGTTTTGAATAATAAAAATAAGAAGAACAATTTGCATTTATATATCACTTTTCATACATATGTTACACCAAAAGCTTGACAAGCAATGACATACTAATAGTGAAGTAATTGTAAACATATAGTGTTGGCCATTTCACACATCAGCACCCATACATTGCCTTGGACAATTCCATGAACTATTTTTTTTGGGGGGAGGGGGTGGAAGGGGAATGTTTGCCAGGACACCAGGGAACTAGGAGTAGTTGATCTAACTAAGAAGTTTTAGAGCAAGTATAATATGTTTCAAATAATTATTTTTTGTTTAATTTTTATCACATGTTAATTGTTATTTCACTAATTGCATATTAAATTAATTATCTGCACTATAAATGCACCTGGCTACCTCCCACTCAGCATGACTCCTGATGAAGGGTTGTTTGAACCCAAAGCATCTAGGATTTGAGTGGCCAGTGAACACAGCCACACATGCTGGAATGATATTGTACCAGTTACTAAAAATAAAAGTTCTTTGAACTACTAAAAGAATCCAGTGTGATCCTTGATTGGAGTGCATGAAATTGATTTGTGGTTTTACGTGTGGGGTTAGCAACCTCTCTAGCATGCAACCCCACCACCCCCACATAGCTTGCAGTATACCTGTGGATCCTGAGTTTAATTGCTGAATTTGCTTGCAGAGCCAGGAACATTGGACATGTTCAGGGGCTTGCAAAGGTTTGAAGATAATAACAGCTCACTGTGACTAAAGGCTCTCCTTTTAAAATTGTAAATTGTCAAGAAAAGTTTCTTTGCCCAGAGGTACTGTATGAGTGAAGGAAACAGAGCTAACATAGATGACATTTGGGAGAGCTTCAGATGGGAGTGACCAGACAACTACTGCAACAGAAGAAAGAGATCAAAACAACTGTTAACTGGGACAGAGGGTATGCAACCTTCAAATTACTTAAATCTTATTTTTTTCAAGTTGGAGAAAGTTGTCCAAAAGGAAATTGATTTAACATACAATATAATAACCCTTGAAGAGTATTTGAAAAATGTCAAGCTCACAGAGATCTGAGAATGAACATTATTCCATCCAGCAGATTAGAGGACTTTCCCTTCAAAACAGAGTGGTTGGATTTGCCCAGCCTTTGCTCTAAAATGTTTGTGAAGTTAATTACAAGATATGAGATGGCCAGGTTAGAGGCACTTGATAGGAACTGCAAGATACTAAAGAAGCAGTGAATGCCTTACAGGAAGAGGAAGATTTCAAGGATTGTAAATTGAAACCACAGAGTAATTTGGATAAATATGAAAATGAAACCATTGAGAGAAAACAGAGGAAACTTTGCCGAGAAAAGAAGACTATAACTAAGGAGATATTTAAAATGGGCAAAGAAAAGATCAAAAAGCAGAGGAAGGAGTAGGAGCAGTGTTCAATTTAACACAGCTGTATATCAGAAACAAAAGAAAAACACAAACCAAAATACAGGCACAGAAGGAGCTACTGGTTCAAACACTTGTTCTAACACCCGAAGTGAAAGTAGTAACACAGCTGAATCTGACAGATGAAGAGGGAGACAAGAGGTTATTTTGGAGAAAAATAGCAACCTAAGAAAAGGAAGAGAAGAACAAGAAGGGGCAGACGAGGTAGTGGAAAGAGAAACAGAACGCCCATTACTATCAGACAAAAAGGCTATTTATAGGTCATAAATATTTCAGGCTGTACATTGACAGAGCCTCAGAAATCATTGTTAAGCAAAGGTCTGTCTTTCATTCCAACCCCAAATATTAACAGCTTTCAAAGAGAATTGAATTTGAGAAAATTCTTCAGAAAAATAAGACTGTTCTTCGAAAATAAAAACACAGACACTGCCACTTTAACAAACATGGGCCACATTGAAGAAAACCTTGGGGGTCCACAGAGAATTTGTAGTTTACTTTAAATAATGATGAAGTGCCACAGGACTTGGTACAAGTTTATTTAGATGCAATGCAAAATGAAACTCTGAGGAATCTCCTTGAGGCACCTGAGGGCTACGAGAATGTGAATATTACCTTCATGGAGGCCCAGATATTCAAAAGGGTTGTGCATGCGCAGGTCCTACATTGCGCCATTCTGCGATATTCAGCAGGAGGCAGTTGCGCCACTGAAAACAGGTTGAGCAACAGCTCAATGCAAATGAATGCATGCTCAACAGGAGGGGGAGGAACCATGCATAAACTGTACAACCCAATATTCAGTCGGGTGTGCAGAGTTGTGCAGGCACAACCCCAACCCGCGCCTGCACAACTTTGATCAAAAAGGATTGTTGAGGGCCACCATAGTGAGCTGCCGTACTGCAGGGCAACACAGCAGCTGCCACCCGTGGCTGGCCCCCAACTTGGTCCCGGTGCCCCCCACCAGCCTGATTGTGGGCAGAATGTGAAGAATCTTCGCCAGAATCTTCCAATGCCCGATCACGGGCAGTATGTATATCGAGTCATCCCCAAACATCTCCCAATGCCTGATCATGGGCAGAACGCGGAAACAACCCCTCTCAGTGCCGATTGCGGGCAGAATGTAAAGACCCCCAACCTGAATATCTCCCTGGTGGTCCAGTGGACCCGTAATGCCCGATGTGGGGCAGAATGTCCAGTGACAACCCCCAAACATCTCCCTGGTGTCTAGAGTGTCCCCCCACTCCCACCCACCCACTTGAAGCCCCACCACCCGCTCCCCCGGCAGCCAGCGGGCGAGCAGCATCCCACCCGCCTGCCGCCCCGCCGCCCGCCGACTGACTTTGTCGGTAGGGCTGCCGCCCATTGGTGCAGAGCTAGAGCCAATGGGTGTGTGCAGCCCGCCCCGTCCCATGTCCAGTCCAGATTAGAATGATGTTGAATGATGTTCATTCACAAATCTGACTGTCATGATGTAGGGCTGCACGCCCATTGGCTCTAGCTCTGCACCAATGGGGCGCAGCCCTACCAGACAGTCAGTCAGCAGGCAGCGGGCGGCAGGCGGGTGGATGTTGCCACCCGCCGCCGCGGGGGAGCGGGTGGTGGGGCTTGGGGTGGTGGGGGACACTAGACACCAGGAGATGTTTGGGGGTTGTCACTGGACATTCTGCCCGCGATCGGGCATTACGGTCCACTGGACCACCAGGGAGATATTCAGGTTGGGGGTCTTTTTACATTCTGCCTGCATCGGCACTGGGGGGTTGTTTCACATTCTGCCCACGATCGGGTACTGGGAGATGTTTAAGCGGGGTTGTCATTATACATACTGCCCACGATCAGGCATTGGGAGATGTTTGGGTGGGGTTGTCATTATACATACTGCCCGCGATTGGGCATTGGGAGATGTTTGGGCAGGGTTGTTATTATACATACTGCCCGCAATCGGGCATTGGGAGATGTTTGGGTGGGGGTTGTCAGTATACATTCTGCCCGCGAATCGGGCATTGGGAGATGTTTGGGCGGGGGTTGTTTTCATGTTCTGCCCGCGATCGGCTGCAGGTGCGCGGTCCCCAATGGCTGCTGCTGGCAGGGTGGCCAGGAGCAAGTCCGGGATCGGCGCACCTACATGCTAATGGCATGCAATGGGAATATAATCAGATGCAAATGGCCCCCAGACCTTGCATGAATTATGGCCCCATTTGCATGTCACCTTTTGAATATCGAAATTTGGCGCATGGCCAATGGTACTTGGCGCCATCGCAAGTTTAATGCTCAACTCTGACAACTTGGTGGGCGCAAGTTCCCGCTCATGCTTACGCAGTGGTTGTGGTTAGGTGACAAAGGAGTGCTCATTACGCAACTCTTTGAATATCGCCCAGGCCACACCCCCGCACAACTATTTTGAGCAGCGTAGGGCTTGCGCCTCAGAATGGCGCAGTTTGAATATCCGGGCCGGAGATAACCAAGAGTGACACTTTTCATCTAAAAACATTTTTTTGGGGTACAATCTAGCTTTTATCCACATTTTACTAGTTTTTCCATTGTAGCTTATGAATGAACAGTCACTAGCAGGTAGAAGAAATATTGGCAGATATAACACCTTGTAGACACTTTAACATCACTAAAGAAGAAAGAACAGACATGAAGGAACTATAAGATAATTCTGAATTAGTGATTAAACCTACCGACAAAGGCAGAAATATTGTGGTGTTGAACAGGGGCCAGAATATTGACATTGTGAATGAACTCCTGAACAATGAACAGAACTATAAGCCTTTGTCACAAAACTTGATGCATGCCTATAATAAAGAACTCCATCATACTTAAGTGAGGGCCATTTCCAGAAATGATATATCTGAAGATGAATATAAATTAATTTGGAGAGAATATCTGATTGTACAAGGTTCTATAATTTACCAAAAATACACAAAAATTTGGAACATCCACCAGGAAGACCTATCATTTCCTGGAAACTGTACAGTCATTGAAAATCTAGGCCACTTTGTGGATCACTTTTTACAAAAATATATGGTGATGTTACCTTCATATCTGAAGGATACAAGTGATGTACTGAGGAAATATGAAAACATTATTTGGAGTGAGGAACATGTATGGATAGGCATTGATATAGAGTCACTTTACATGTCGATCCAGCACAGTCAAGGTGTACAGGCATGTAGATTATTTTTGAAGAACCTTGGGGATACTGAAAACAATGCCAACTGACTTTATCATTTCAGCTTTAGAGTTTATTTTGACCCACATTTTTTAAAAATTTTAAAAACGTTATTATCTGCAAAAATGTGGCACTGCTATGGGTGCCAGCATAGAATTCAGCTATGCAAATGTGCTCCTTGGGAAGTTGGAAATGTTAAAGACACTAAACAAAGGCAATAATCCTTATTGGTGCCATATAAAATCATGGCACTGATATATTAATGATTGTTTGTGTGTATGGCGGGATGCAACTCCTAGGTGCAGGATTTTATTTGCTGGTTAAATCACAATGATCTGAATCTTAAATTCATGTATACCACAAACAGTGAGAAACCAGAGTTCCTAGGTCTAGAACTTATGGGCAAACCTGGAGAGGCAGTAACAACAAAATGTTATAGGAAACATAGCTACAAACAGTCTCCTAAGAGTGAATATGCACATCCAGAGAAACTGAAACAATCAATACCATACAGTCAGATGTTGTGACTATGTTGCAACTGCTCTGAGGATGAGACCTTTCAATGTCAGGTTACAGAACTAGAGAAACATTTCTTAGACAGTGGCTACAATGGTGGACTATTAAAGAGGCAAAATAAATGGCATTAACAAAAGAAATAGCTCAGAATAGATAAAAGAAAAGCATCCTGATATAAAGCATAGAGGGGCTTCAAACCTGATTACTTTTGTTACTGAATTTAATGATTTGTCAGGCAGAGTATTGAATATTGTACACAAACACTGGGTTGTTCTTACAGGTAATACACAAGTGATGAATGCAGTTAGAACTAGACCAAGTGTATCTTTCAAGAAAGCACTCAGCATCAGGGATAAGGTACTTCACAGTAGGCTGTGTCCCACGTACATACCCACAACCAGTGGCATGTGGCTACTCAAGTGATCAGGTGGGTTTTTTAAATGCCACAGATGTAATATTTGTGAGTTTGCTCAGACAAATAGAGAATTTGTACATCCTGCAATGGATGGGGTGAAGGTCCAAATAGAAGAAACAATAACATGTGATACCCCATTCATTGTTTATGCTCTGTGGTGTGATTGTAGGAAAGTGTATGTGGGTTGTACTGTCAGAGCACTGAAGTTAACAATCCAAGAGCATGCGAGGTCCATTAAGAATGAGAGAAAGGATACTCCTGTTGGAATCCATTTCTACACACACCACAATGCAAATCCTGAAACTCCAAAATTCGTAGGTATAGAGCATGTTCTGCCTCTTAAAAAGTGTAGTAATCAATCAGATCAGCTCTCAAAGAAAGAGAGTTACTGGATGTATTCCTTGAAAAGTGTCAAGTCTCTAGGTTTAAATGACCAGCGGGATATAAAGCCATATCTTCTGAATTAGACTATGCTATGATTTTGTAAAATCTTTTTGCTTGCTCATGTACTATACAAGTTTTGATTTATTGTTCTATTTTAATACAGTACGCTTTGTTCTAACTGAAAAGCACAACATATTTTGTGTGTTTGATAGTTACCACTAGTAGAGTAATGATTCCTTTTGATAATCACCCATACAAAAATTGATACCCTGTACCTGAAACATTTTGAGTAAACACTGGCTGTTATGTTGGATTATGAATTTAATAAAGAATATGTAAATGGGGTTCTAAAAGAATTTAAGATATTGTAAATATAATATTTTCCACTTCAGTAACTCTATTAATTCAGGATATTGTGATTTTGAGTTCATTCAGTTAGAACTAATCTGTTGTTCTTGTTTTCTTGTAGGTCCTTATCCCATGTGCTATCCTGGCACCACTAACGTGGAGAATGTGCATGTGTAAAATACCTACGTTGCCAGATCACAAATCTTTCCCCTACTCTTTCTTCTTTTCAGTGATTTTACTTCCTTCTATTTCCGCTGTCTTTGTTAAACCTTCTCTGTGAAAGAATAATGTAAACAGCCTGACATTTGATTCTGAATAGCAATATGCTGAAATGTAAGGATTAATCAAAAATCAAATGACCAAATGCACATTTTGGGGTTTAACTCAAGTTGATTTAATTGGGAACTAGGAGTAGTTGATCTAGCTAAGGAGTTTTAGAGCAGGTGTAATACATGTTGAATTATTTTTTATTGTTTAATTTTCATCATGTTAATTGTTATTTCACTAATTGTGTATGACATTGTCTGCACTATAAATGAACCAGCTACCTCCCACTCACCATGCCCCCTGACAAAGGGTTGTTTGAACCCGAAGTGCTGGGGTTTTGAATGGCGAGTGAGCACATCCACACATGCTCAAATGGTATTGTAATGATAACTAAAAATAAAAGTTCTTGGAACTACTAAAAGAATCTGGTGTGATCCTTTATTGAAGTGCATGCAATTGACTTGGTAGTTTTATGTGTGAGGTGAGCAACCTCTCTAGCATTCACCCCCTCCTCCATAGCTTGCAGCATAACTGTGGATCCTAAAATGTGAGCCATTTGGCCTGGTGTCTAGTGGCACCCCTCAACCCCAGATCACAGTCCCCCTAAATGAAACTGCTATATTCCCTTGTGTCTGTGGTCACCCCCACCCTCTGATCATCATCCTCATTAAAAGTTGATCCCTGGCATCTAGTGGAACCTCCCACCCTCCAATCACCATCCCCATTATTATAGAAACATTGAAGTTGACGGCAGATAAGGATGACAAGGCCCATCCAGTGTGCCCATTTCTTTTTCTACGTTATGAATGTGCCATTGGCCTTTGCTCTGTCAATGGCCTATCTATTTATAGTCATCTGTATTGCTCCCTTATGCTTATCCCATGCCTGTTTGAAGCCCTGCACTGTATTCATATCCACCACCTCCTGAGGTAGGCCATTCCATGCATCCACCACCCTTTCTGTGAAAAAGAACTTCCTCACATTACCCCTCAATCGGCCTCCCTCTAATCTCATGCTGTGTCCTCTTGTCTTGCTATTTCTCTTATATTGAAACATGTTAGACTCTTTCACCTTGTTAATGCCCTTAAGATGTTTGAATGTTTTGATCATATCACCTCTCTTCCTCCTTTGTTCTAGGGTATACATAATGAGCATTGTTAATCTGTCATCATATGTTTTCTGATGCAGTCCCTGCAACATTTTGGTTGCCTTTCTCTGGACTACCTCAATTTGGTCAATGTCCTTGTGAAGGTGTGGCCTCCAGTATTGTGTGCAGTACTCCAGATGAGGTCTAACCAGTGTCTTGTAAAGAGGGATTATTACCTGCCTCTTCTGATTTGTGATACCCCTACTAATACACCCCAACATCCCCCTAGCCTTACCTACTGCTTTAGTGATCTGCTTGAATGATTTCAGGTCATCGGTGATGATGATGCCCAAGTCTATGGGGAGGGGAAGTGAAGGTGGAAGGGGAAGTGAAGGTGGAAGGGGAGGTGGAGGTGGAAGTGGCATGCCATGCTAATTTATACATGAGCCATCTTTTCACCAAACCTTTGTTTGGTTCCCAAGTACAGGGCACTTAAAATATATCTTTTAATTAGGAAAATCCAGGCTATGACATCTAGATATGTAACTCAGAGAAGTGCTTTGAAAAACTCATAACTAGGGAGTAATACAACTTTAATGGCATGGCTGGTGAATTAGAGCACTAGGCAATCGCTGATCACAGAAATTGGTGTGGAGCATGGATTCATCCTCAGTTTCTAACAATGCAGTTAAAAAAGTGTGTTTAAAATACTATCAATACAACATTTAGTTTACTAAAAAAAAGTCATATTGAAAAGAGGGGTGAGGCTGTGCACCTTTAAAAGACCTTTGCTTTAAGTATTAAGTTGAGCTGAATTGAATTACTAGTTGAAGAAAGATAATGATTTTTTTAAAGTCAGATTTCACATAACTACTTTCATCTTCAAATGATATTGTCTTGAATGCCTCTTCTGCTGTAGTCAGAGAGAAACAATGCCAAAAATATTGATTTGTAAATCAATCATAAAAGAACAAAAGACTAGCTTTGCCAGCAGTGACAGCATCTCAGTTAAACAGCTGTGAATATTATTTGTATTTAAGAGGCTTCATGGGAGAATATGATAGACATCACTCTCTAACAATGACACATTTATCACAAATTTTAATTAAACAATAAATGGATGACAGCTCAGATATCAAAAAGCTTCACACCAAAATAAATGGGAAGAAATAAGAATCTCTGAGCTATATCAGATTCATGTCGCTGTTGAAGCAGTCTGCATGTCACACAGAGGCCCACAGTGGTATTAAAAGTAGTCTTGTTCACCTCTGATGTATACAATTTGCTGTGGTTGCACCTATACATTTAATGATCTTTCACAGCAATCACTTTAGTGTGAGTGATAGCCTGCAACCAAAGCAGTCAGGATTACCTATGAAAAGTAATCAGTAGAGCTACTTGGCTAGTGCTCTAGTTGCATCAGTCATGCTATGGCAGATAACTACAAAATTCTTCAGTTAACCTTATCTGAAGTAAGCATGTTTCAGAGCAGATTTTCAGGATTGCGTTGGGCCTGTCTTGGACTGTTTGTCTGTTATCTTGGCTTTAGCGATGTAGACCATATGGGTCACATATATGCTAAATTATTCAGTATACTGATAAGTTTAGTTTTGTAGTAAAATACAAAAAAGGGACTTGCTGTCACATAATTGAGTTTTATTTTTGGATGGAATATCATCTGAGCTCACCTAATGGTGATGGCAAAGACCCAGGTAGGTAGACAGGTTTGCTGGCAGGTACCTGAGATTGCACAGTAAGCATAGGTGCACTAGAACGTTGCTTGTTCATTGTAGAATTTGGTGGTCAGATAATAAGGCCTGGAAGACGAACAGGAGTATGTGCAGGCTGTGGAGTTATAGTGGAGTACAGCTGTCAACCTGGTTCTTCTTCTAATTTACCTTGTTCTTTCAAGAAATGATTGGCTCTGATCAGTCCAATACGAACTAGATGGTCAGACCAGTGTTAAGAAATATCAGTCATAAAATCTCATTAGAAACCAATGAGAAAGCAAAGTACAGTGCTCAATCAATTATTTACCACTCGATTATCCACCACCTTTGCTATTTACCAGCTTTCACCTTTGCTCCAATCATATTCTGTGTTGGTTCCCTTGATTTTCTGGTGATGTCACTAGGTAGATGCCACTTTGTGCTTGAGTTCCCATTTCCTGCTGCTGAACTTTGGCCTCACAATACCAAAATTCAGTTCACACTTCTGAAATACATGAGTGAGGTACCTAATTCCATGGAGAATCTGCAGAGGGAAAACACATGCTGATGTATAGTATGAAAATCAGCCATGTGGCAAATGTTCTGACTCAGAAATGTCCCAGGGATCAAGTATTATATTGCATAATGCAGGCAGTCCTGTTAAGGTGGTAAAGGCATCCAAGATGGTTAAGATGCTGGCCTTTATATTGTGCAAGCTTAAGGATTCCAGGCAGACATGCAAGACTCTATGCACACTCTGAGATTAACTGAATAAAATTACCAGGACTTTTTTATAAGAAGTGTCAGATTAACAAGTCAAATAAACATTCTAACCACCTAAAATGCATGGTAATTCAGCTGTTGCATTCAGAGGCTCAGATCAGGGAGCACCAGTAGGATGCAGAGAGAAGAGTACAGAGAAGAACCTGAGAATTAATGGAGTCTTAGAGAATCTGTAATGCCCTCTCAAGTATGACTTTCTGGACACCCTCTCTTCAGTGACACTACAGTTTTTTTAATCTAATTTTTGTGCCCATGGTACCTACTAGAAGGACCTTCTTTGATAACTGCCAGTGCCACCTTCTCTGCATTCAAGGCTCTTCCCACTTGGACTTTCCAGGACTCCATGGGCACATGTGATACACCACTTCATTGTCCTCTTGGATTGCCCCTGAGGCAGTGTCTTCATACAGCTCCTTAGCTTCTTCACCCTTATTACATAATCACTCATGGTGGAGGTGAACCCTAAGAGCCATTTCAGTAACCATGGGAATACAGCCAAACTGTAGACATGAGGTGCAGGTGAGGCTTCATCTGTCCTACCAGCTGCCTGGTTTTTCCCCCCATAAATCCCTTCCCTGGGATGCCACAATGAAAGGCTGCACATGGCTCATGTTCATGTGCACAATTGTCAGTGTCAGCTGTATCCCAACCCTGCCTCTCTAGTGTCCTTAATTGTGCTACCATCCAGAATCCAGTAGGAAGCAGTTGAACAATGAGTCACAAAATCCTCCCTCCCCAAAGGTGGAGAATGGTGCATGGGTGGCTCAACACTCCTTCTCCCAGTTAGCCCCCAATGACCAGTGTTCCTTCCCAAACATCAGTCACCAGAATAGCAAGTGGTTGCACTATCACTATGCTTCTGGACCAGCATGAATCTCTGCATTTAGATTTGACTCTTGCCCTGAAGACTGAGAGAACCCCTACACCTGACCACTCTACACCCTTCTGTGTTTTCTTCAGTACTTGGTTCAGCAGAAGCTCCTACGAAAAGTCTGGGGTATGAAAACTGTTATGTATTAGATTCACTGAATATTTTTTTGACAATGACCACTCCCTCCAGGCACTATGCCCCAGCAATGTCAATATATCCCAGTCATCAAGATGCTCTGAGAGAAGTAGCAATGTTTTCAGACCTCTGACCATTCAAGTTAACAGCACAGTTCACAAGGCGATACACTTACATTGCTGCTGAGGAAGACAGAAAGGACCTGGAACAATGGCAGATGAAAGTGTCTCATAGGGGCTATCCATACAGGGGAAGAAAAAAGGAATGGCGAACATTTGCAATAGATGGAGTTCATTTACTACATCCAAACTGTGACAAAGTAATCTGCAGATTCAGTGTCATCTATCCTCCAGCAGCTCAAGGAATTTTGTTGAGACATAGATGACAACATCACCCAGCAGTTCCTGTTGATTTAAACCTGCCATACATCCTGCATGCAAACATTTCTGCCATACATTAGGATTTGGGGATGGTTTTGGGGGAGATGGGAGTCTGCTCTTTGTAAGATTGGCTCCCATGATTTGGTTGCGGGTCTGAGTGGGAGACGAAGCACTATTCTAGTTCCCATTTGTGCTCCTTGTAAGCCTACATGAATGACTCCACTCCACTGACCTTCTACAGTAGTTGAATGTCCTGGATTAGTCCAACCATGCTAGGATCAATATAAGCATATTCTTCCCCGCTTCTGGCAGGAGATATGTTTTCTTGTGGTTAACCACCCTAGAGGACTCTGATTTGACAGACTAGAATAAGATTCTGTTTGAGTTTATTGAGGCTAAAACAGTGGTAATGCTCAAAAGTGGGATAGGACTGGCACATGGGAATGGTACATAAGGAGGCAGACCAGGGGGAAGGTAGGGAGCATGACAAGAGCACAGCCCCAAAACTAGACAGGCTTTGGTTGGCTGGGTGGGCCACTAGGCCTTTACCTACCATTATTTTACGTTTCTATATTTCATATCCAGCATCAGCCAAGGATGGAGCATCATGTTAGTGTGTGCTGTACAGGCTACCAGTTTTTTTTCCTTTGGGACACAGCCTTCTGATGCACTAGTGGTGGTATGTTAGCCTGAGGCAAAATTTATGAGGCGCTGGGGCCTTGAGATGGGCTCTCCTGCAGCTTGTGACCTTACCATATGGGTCTAGTCTAATGATTTAAATACAGACTGTGTTAGTCTACCCCAGGCCCTCCTCTACTTTTTTAACCTGCATTTGGTACTGTATACCTGCAGGAGACTTATTTATCCCAGTTGTTTGCAGCTAGAAGCTACGAGGATCAGAGGATGCCAGAGGGTAGGACTAGCAATTGGCCAATGGTCTCAAAAAGGTGAATTCTGCGGCTGTTTGTTGCTGAAGTTAAATTACGTTACTGGGGGGGGTGCAGCACAGGGTGACAAAGATGATCCAGGGGCTGGGGGATTTACCATACAAGAGGAGGCTGAGGGAGTTGAACATGTACTCACTGGAGTAGAGGAGAGACAGTAGGGATATGATTGAAACCTTCAAGTACATGAAAGGAATAAACAAGACAGGTGCAGAGGGGTTGTTCAAAGTAAGGGAGGGGAGGGACACCCAGTGCCATGATATGAGACTGGAGGGAGAAAGGTTCAGGAAGGAGATGAGGAGACACATTTTTATGGAGAGGGTGGTAGCTGGGTGGAATGCATTACTGGCAGAAGTGGTATCCAGTAGAACAGTGGACTGCTTCAAAAGGGGCAAGGGGGGTCAAGAGAGGGGGAAGGTGGGAGAGAGAGGCAACTGCAGAATAAGAGGTGCAAGCTGCACATTCGAGCAGACTTAATAGACCACTAGGCCTTTATCTGCTGGCAAATTTCATATGTTTGTATGTTTGTAATGTGCTGAAATTATAGGATGTTACATAATGTGCTGAAATTCCAGAAAGTATTTGAAATTATTGAAGGCTAAGGGAGGGGACAAGAGGGAGGTCTAGCTGATGGCAGGCTAACCCAGCAATCTGAGTTTCAAAAGGAAAAACTAGGCATGTTTTTAACCCTTTTGCAGCTAGGAGGATCGGATGATGCTGGAGGGTAGGGGCTGAGCAATGGGACAATTTTTTTTTTCCTTCTTGTCTTAACAAGATGCATTCTGCTTCTGTTTGTTGCTGAAGTTACAGAATGTGTTGAAATGACTGGAAATTACATAATGTGCTAAAATTCCAGAAAGTACTTGATCTTTTAAGGGTGAGTGGGTCAGTAGGTTACTATCTAGGGTAAGCGATTGGGGTGACCAAGGGGTGCAGCTTTTCAAACATCCCCTTCTAGGTTAAACTACAAGATTCTAATAAAAGGTTTACAAGAGGAGTATAGCATTATTGCTCATCAGAAAGAGAGAAGTTCCAAGATAGTGCTGGATAGCTAGGCTGTGAGAAGTAGAGCTCCTCTATTATAGGATACACATAAGCTGATACTTGAATTAAGACATATGAAAAGATAAGCGATTGTTTTCTTTCCTTTTCCTTCCTTTTGATATTTCAATCAGCACTATCTAATAATCAGAGTGAAATCATGTGGTAGACAAGTGACGTTTGTATTGCTCTGTCTGGGAAACAGCCAAAAGCTGGAGACTGCAAAGTTAAATGCACTGCAATTGTGTAATGCACTCATGAGGAAGCCCTGATTTAACCGAGAACCCCTATTGTTAACTTCTTTTTTTGTTGTTGTTTTGCTTCTATATACAAATACAAAATCTATGGGTGGATTTGCAACTCTTGAACACTGTTCAAATTTGTAAATCTGATGTAGAAAAGGCAGTGTGCTGCCTGAAGGGAAGAGGAGAGTTGGTGACCAGGAAGTAAAACGTGCTGCAAACAGCTGATCTGTTTATTTGTATATAAGCTCTAAACAGTGGATGAACAGACCTCCCAGAAGGCCATGCATGCTGAATCACTGGGCAAGGGATGGAGCAGCAAGATGGTGGCAGTGATGCTCCACTCTTTGCTGCTCCTGTCCCTTTGGGATATCCATGGTTTTTGCTGCTCCAACGGTCTTTTGTAAGTCTTTGGATCTGCTGATAAATGAAAAATGGTTCTTTTTTATCTTCTTGTGTTTATGGGCTAGTGGAGCTGCCTTTTGACACCCTTCCATCGATGTGAGCATGACTTTAAAAGTTTAAAGTAAAGCCGCTGGTTAAAGTATATTGAATTTGGTCCCTCGCTTTTTGGTTGTCAGACCAAAGGTTTTTGCTGGGGATTTCATGAATGAAACCCTAGTCATTTTTGAGTGAGAGAGCAAAATAAGTAAAACAAGTGGAGTTAGCTCCTTCCCTCCCTCCAGACCATCAGTTTGGCATTCGGCATTCACCTGTAGTCGTACTGTCCTATTTTAAGACTGAAAAGTGGTTGGAAAGCCATCTCTTTACAGTTTGAGAGACACTTATATACAAATTGCTGCAATGTCTTGTGATTCCAGAGGACATGCCTAAGGAACCACCAGTTTCTTATATTCGAAGATGAGAAGGTCTGATCTAAGTTTTTACAAGAATTACCTTGATTCCTTTCAATCACTGACGTCTCACCTGGATGAGAGGAGATGAAGGAACATAGGAATTGCATAAATGCAGATGCAAACCTGAGTAAAGGTATGTCAGCATTGCCTGGAGGTGGGGGTTGCTAGTACTCACTTTGTATGAAATTTGCTATGCTCAGTGGAGTGTTTATTTCTTTTATTTTATAGGTATGCTGTTATGGGGATGAATGAAAAATATCCCCATATTTGAACCAGAATATAGTTTTCCTCCTTCACTCTACAGATAAACTCCTGATTTAAGGAGAAAGCTGATTCTGAGGAGAGTTTTTGAAAATTGGGTCTGTGAGATCTGGAAGGTGACCTGCAGAGACAGGACTCCCTGGTTGTGCTGGGCCATAGTGGAAAATCCCTTGAGAATTGATATGAATCCATAACTCTCCCTGGTTTGGTAATGTGAATTATGGACAAGGGTCTTTCCCTTAGAAGGTATGCTGTTATATTATTTACTGGATTTTCCACAGATGAGACCATTAAGATTTAATAACTGCTAAAGCAGATTCTATTTGCTGGACTGTTAGAGCTCTGGTAATTGAAGCCAAATATGGGGCAGCTGAAAACTCTGTACTGAACTCTTATAAGGAAGCACTCTAGTGAAGAACTATCATTGTTCTGAAAATTAAAATTTTTATAGCCTGAGTCAGAAAGTTAAGCCAAGGAGGAAAGAATAAAAATGAACTCCTGAATGTTATTGTGGAGCCTACAACTTTTATTTACACATACATGGACTCCCAGGGTCAAGGGGGGCTTTAATGTTTTGCAAAATCTTTGATCCGTATGTATAGCAATTATATTAATTTTTAGAATGTTTCTGAGATTTTATGTTTATAATAGCTGATGCAGTCAAAGAGAATATGAAAGAATTGAGTATGTGCTGTTCTTGCCCTGATATTAACCATTAACTTTTAAATGATTAAGGGGCTAAATGGGCAAGATGTTGATGTAATGATAGAGGAAGGCTATTTAATGGCATTTGTTGGTGCCTACATCCTATGTAGACTCCAGAAAGTGATAGGAACTATTAAAGTTCATATATATATATAAATATTTTTTTTTTTTTATCATAGAATGATTTTTATTTTATTTTGTTTTGGTCAATACATGAGTATAATGTTACATACATACATATTCATAAGTAGGTAACATGTTCCATATGCAGCTACATTCAACCAGTAACTATTACATTGCCATAGTAGTGTGTAAGCATGTTCACAAAAACACAGGCTTTAATATATTTTCATATGAGCCCACCTAGGATGCAACTAACAAAGGAGAGATTACCCAATGTACTAGGGTAGAGTTCCACTACATTCAAGTGTTAGAGACAGATAGGAACAGAAATAATGTTACATTGAAATGACATAACATGTAGTAAAAGAGGAAGAGTTACAGCCTAGGTTAGGAGATTTACAAAGAGATAATTGGAGATAGGCTTCCCATCTGGCAGCGGTATTGGTCCATACGACCTAGATGAGTACAAGATAGGCATTCTAGTGTGGCTAAACTAGCTAGCACCTCATGCTATTGGAGGCAAGTTGGAGGAGTAGGTTTATGCCAATACATAAGTACAAGTCGTTTAGCCTCCATAAGTGCAAGTACAACCCATTGCTTCTGAGGTCGAGTTAAAGCAAATAGGGAGGTAGTATATCCTAAAAGGAGTTTGGGATCAGAAAGGCTAACCTGGAGGCCCAGTACTGTAGAGCAGTCCTGAGTTATAAATGCCCAGAAGTGTGAAAGCAAAGGGCACGTTCACAGAATATGAAGTAGATGTGCCCCTGGATGCTGACAACGCCAACAATTAGAATTTTGTGAAAGGCCTTGGGAATATAGAGATGAAGGTGTACAATACCAAAGCAGCAGTATCTTGAGCTGCAAAAAATGACTCTTGGTGTCTATATAAGTATAATGACAATCTCGGAAGTAACGATTCCAAGAGTCCTGAGATATATGGGTATTCAGGATAGCCATCCATTTCAGATGGCATGCAGCTGAGGGGTCTACCTGGGCATCTCTCCAGGTCTTATAGAATCTTCCAATAAGGCCCCCAGATGAGGGGGATTTGTGCCTGTGAGCTAGCCAATTCCATGTGGAATCTGAACACATATGGGCCCTATTGGCTAGTGTAGCACTGCGTAATGGAAGAAATTTCCAAAGGTCATTGCTCAGGAGATGAAATTTGTGTCAGACTTGTTCAAAGGACATCAATACCGAGGAGCCAGGAATGAAAAGGTCCTGTATGTCACGGATGCCCTGGGTTTCCCACATGGGCCAATGTATGGGAGTGTCACCAACTGCCAAGGCATGGTTATGCCACAAAGGGGTATAGAGCCATGGAGGTGCTTGCGCAGCCCGAGGTATATAAGCTAAGTCATTAGCGAGTGCCAAGCCATTTGGTTTCAGCTATTAAGGGGGGGGAGGGTTCGTCAGTTCTGACTCCGAGGATGTAACAGCAAGTGCAGATTTGTATCCACCACTAGATCAGATTCCAGTTGAACCCAAAGCAGGAGGGGTATTGGACTGGGAACAAACCACCTAGTAGCCATGGCGGTGGTGCATGACAGATGATATCCTTGAAACCAAGGAGAGCCCAGCCTCCCTTTGGACCAGTGTGCTTTCTGTTCACTCTTGTTCCATCTGGGAGATTTCCCTTCATGCAAGTACTGAGACACTTGAGTTTCAAGTGAAGCAAAGAGTTTAGGTGAAAGATGTATTCGGAGATTTTTAAAGATGTACATGATTTGCGGCAATAAGAGCATACGAACCATTGCCCCCTTTCCAGGCAATGATGACTGAAGCTTTTTCCATCTCTCTATCTCTGCAGACATTTGAGATAGAAGCAGCAGGACATTGGCTGGCTCTAGGTCAGACCATTTGAAAGGAATGGTTATGCCGAGGTAAGAAAAACCCTTCATTGCTAAGGGAAGCTCAGTTCCCTGTATGCAACTTTTGGTACAGGCTGAGTTCAACGGGGCCAAGAGTGTTTTTCTCTGGTTAGCACAAAGTTCTGATAGGGTTGAAAATGTCTGTAGTAAGGGAAAAACATGCCATATTGCCTGCTCTGGATGAGAAATAGTTAGCAACAAATCATTGGCATAAGCCGCCACCAAGTAGGATCTCCCAGCAACCTCGATGCCAGTAATATCTTGTGACATGATAAGAGACCAAGTAAGAGGGTTCAACCTACCAAAAAAAGAAGAGGGGATAGGGGGCATCCCTGTCGAGTGTCCCTGTGCAGTGGAAAGGGCATGGAAATGGTCATGTTGGTCAAAATCCTAGCCATCGGGGATCAGTAAAGTGTTGACACCCACTGACAAAACACTGGTCCAAAGCCATGTCTTTTTAAAGAGCCCCTGACACCGTTGTCATAACTTTGAGAAAACGTAATGTTTAGCACAAGTGAGGTTATATTTTAATATTGTTTCTGTATTTCTCATTCTTCTTTATTACTAAGGACATTTGCATGTAAGCAGGATCACTGCCCTATCTGTTCTGGCTGCTTGCCTACATATGACATCACTGTTCTGTGTATGACATTACAGTCTGTTGCTGTAGGGATAATTACGATGCAATAAACAGGGGATTATTTATTTATTGATTTATTTAAAAGTTGGTAACCAGGAAAAGCACCATGACCAGAAGCTTGTTTCCAGGTGCAACACAAATTGTGATGTCATATGTAGGACAGCAGAAAAGGCAGATAAAGTCTAAGGGACAGTAAGCCTCTGTCATACAGCTCTCCTCAGTAATAAAGAAAAAAGGTAAATCATTATAAAAAATACATGAAATATAACCTGAACTGTCTAAATCTCACGTTTTTTCCAAGTTTCTCTAATAGTGTCAGGGGCTCTTTAAGACTTGGTGTAAGTACTGCCACTCGACGGAGTCAAAGGCTTTAATAAAGTCTATTGCCACTGCAGCCACTGGGACCGAGGTATGGGAGGCTATCCATTTTAAATTAAGAAGGAGCCTAGTGTTGTCTGCCCCCGATTTGCCCTTCATGAAGCCAACCTGAGTGGGAGGAATGATAGTTGGGATCACCTCCAGCATCCTGGTGGCTAGGATCTTGGCCAAGATCTTTGTGTCTACAGAGAGTAATGAGATCAGCTGGAAATTTGCGCAATCCAGAGGATCATTACACTTTTTTGGTAGGAGGGTAATGAGGGCCTCTCTCATAGATGGGGGGAATGTATCGTTTGTGTGTGCCTCCTGAAGTGCAAGGAGTAGTGGCTGAAATATATTTTGTACCAATGTTTGAAATAGCTTAACCATCATGCCGTCCAGTCCAGGAGCCTTTCCTTTGGCCATTTGGGACAAAGCTTGATGTAGCTCTATTGGAGCTAGGGGGCCATCTAATGTGGACACCTGTAATGGGGTATGCCCTGGTAAGTCAAACTGTTGGAAAAATTTATCCAATTCCTGTTCTAAAGATGATGGGGAAAGGTCAGACTGTGACTTATATAAGGTCTGATAAAATGCCTTCATGGTATCATTGATGTCTTGAGGGGTATGAACAATCTTGCCGGATGTGATACGGAGAGCATGAATGCCAGTGGCAGCTTGTTGTTTCTGAAGTCAAAATGCCAATAATCTGCCACTGTTTTGCCCCCATCCCAGTATGCATGCTTTGATCACAGTAGAAGCCACTCTGACTTTTGGTTCAGCATGGCATTAATTTGGTACTTATAGTAAGGCCCACAATGCACCGAATAAGGGAGTTGTCCCTCTGAGAGGCATGAGAAGCTTTGAAACAGGACTCCAGCCCTTCCAATTCTGCTTGCCACTGAGCTAACTTAGCTTTGCATGCCTTATTTATGGTGGCTGAGAAAGCAATTATTCAGCCTCTAAGGACTGCTTTAAATGCTTCCCAGACCATACCCGCAGGGATGCCACAGTTTGCATTGATGGCAAAATACTCTTTGGTGGTTTGAGAAATTGTTTTGTGAAACTCTGGGTCCTTTAATAACAAAGGATTGCATCTCCACTGAGTATCTGTTTTGGATTGTCCCCCTAGTGTATAGAAAGTAATCACTGGGGCATGGTCGGAGATAAGAATGTTCCCAATTGTGGTTTTAAGAGCATTTTTGGCAGCTGCTGAGTTAGCAAGGAAGAGGTCTATGTGACTATATGTGGAATGTACTTGGGAATAGAAGGTATAATCCTGTCCAGAGGGATTATCTCTACATCAGAGGTCCATTAAGCCCCACTCCTCTCATAGTTCATGAAGAGCCAAGCTGGCCTTAGACCTAGCCTGAGGGGTAGGCTTTGACTTGTCCAGAAATACATCTAATACCATATTGTAGTCTCCACCCACTATTAGAGGAAGGGCACCATCGGCACCAGATACCGAGGAAATAGACTGGCTAATTGATGGAAAAAATTCTACATGGTCTGTGTTGGGGGCATACAGGTTGCAGATAATCAATTTCCCCCCAGAGGAAGAAAGTTTAGCAATGACCCATCTACCTTGTGGATCTTGTTTGAATTCCTCCACAGTCCAAATCGAGGCATGCTGGATAAGAATGGGTACCCCTCTTGTCTTGGAGGTAGCCAAACTGGCACAGACGGTACCCACCCAAGACTTCTTTAGCCATGGAACCGCCTTCTTCAAAAGATGGGTTTCTTGAAGTAAGGCAATATCTGTATGCAGCGAACGAAGGTGTTGGAGTACCTTAGTTCATTTGATGGGATGATTCAAACCATTAACATTCCAGGATACCACCACACTTGGGAAACTGGTGTGGCTAACCAAAGTTGTAATGGGGCACATGGAAATTGTAACAATAGAGGGTGTGTACTTGCTGAAAATGCAAGGATCACACCTAGGATATAACTCACCACACTGACCATCCTGGGAGTCCCTTTATTAGCTTAGGCTGCCAGATGAGAAGGAGGAGATGCTCAAAGAGTAGAGGGAGAGACACACACCTCACAGGGGCAGCTGCAGTGGAACAAACACATGAAAGAGGTTATGACCAAATATAAACAATGTAGACAGTAACAATTAGCTGGGAAGCAGAAGTTAAGAGATATCACAGTGAGCTACAAAACCACGCTACTAAACGACTCTAACCGATTGTAATATAACACTATGCAACAGCACTATTGGATCAAAGCTGCCGGTGAAAGAGGCTAGCTTCAAACTTTAGCCTTAGTTTCACAAGCTCTCAGACCCTACTGTTTAGGAGGGATTGGAACCAAGTGGATTCAAGTCCTCTGAGGTTCTAGCATATTTGAAGTCAGGTGTCCGACCCACAGGAAAGGAAAGAAAAAAAGTAGGAGGGAGAGGACCCTAGAGAGGGACCAAGGGGATATGGGAAGGGGTTTAGGAGAAGGGGAAGGGAGGGTAACTAAGGGTAACTACCTTGCCTACAAGGTGGAGGTCTCATACCAACACTGCAACCATGCATCATAGGATATAGGTGCTACCCTGTCATGCCCCATGTATGATAACTTTTATGCAGCTGCTGATAAAGGTTAAACCAGCAACATGGAGAAGTATGGGAGCTAAAAGGAGGACATAGCTAGTTATGCTACATAAGTTGTGGTAACCATGACTTTAGAAAACCACCACCCAGATATCCATCTGGGTATGGGCACAGGAGAGAGAGAGAGAGAGAGAGAGAAAGAAAGTCTGATTAAGTCAACCCTATAGCTTAATTACAACATCTAGCAAACCATAACCCAAACCAACAAACAGTTCGAATGTGGCCAGGAACATTTTCAGCTTCTTCAGCTCTCAAAGGGGGAGAGGTCACAGTCTCAGTGATATCCTTAATCACCGCAGCAGCATACGAGATCAGCCCCGGCCTGACAGGAATCAAAATGTCCACTGCTTCCACAGGTGAAGCTTCCGAAATATCGGCCCACTCCATGCCTGTAGTAGTGTCCATAGTAGAAGAATCAGTAGCGGCAGACTGTGCACCGCGAGGAAGGGAGGTTCTGTCTTCTCGAGACATTTTTGCCAGAGGGGCTGTCATAGAAGCATTCTGGGGCAGACGATTCCCACTTCTACCTCTCTGTCACTGTCTAATGTAGGGCATCGACACCCGTGGAGACAAAGTGGGGTTATTTTTAGATAAGGAGAGTGGAGCCATGCCTGGTCGCAAAGAAGAGCAGTCGAGAGGGCCCCTGGTTGCTGGGAGAACATTTTGTAGTGCTGCATGTCTGTCCTCATTACTGCACTCTAGCTGTCTGTGTCTGTCTGTCTACATAGTTTCCTTTCGGTATATTGGGTTCCCAGAGCCTCCTGGAAATTGTAGTCAGGAGAGGTAGATCTGGCCAGAATTTAGCTACCCACTTTTCTACAGCTGACAGATGATCGGCCAGGAGTTCTCTGCCATCCTTAGTCACAAGCAATCTGGTGAGCCCTTTGAATTTGAAGTGAAAGTTGAAATTGTACAAAAATTTCTTGAGTGGAGCAAAAACACTTTGCTTGTTTGCTGTCTCATGAGCAGAGTCTCTATAGAAAGAAACCAGGGTCCCCTGCCACCGTACTTCCCCTAAGTCTCTTGCAGCCCGTAAAATGTTTTCCTTAGTTGTATAGTGAAGAAAGTACGTGATGACAGGCCTTGGCAGAGAAGAGTTCTTGTCCTGCCTAGTTGTTATCCTGTGCACCCTCTCCACATCCATCTGTCCCCTCCATCTCTCACCCAGCATTACAGGCAGGGACTCATTTAAGAACCTCTCTATGTTCTGCCCCTCAGTCCCCTCTGGAATACCAATAATACACAAGTTATTGCATCTGGCTCTGTTCTCTTGGTCCTCCAATCTATCCCATAGCATTGCCATTTTTTCTTCCTGTAATTGCAAACGGAGTAGTAGTTTGGATTGTTGCTGTTCACACGACTCCAACCACTGTTCGGAGACATGTATGTGGTCTTGTAAGTTTCAAACCTCAGCCACTGTGCCTGATAATGTAATGTCGATATCCTCAACTTTGTTTAATAGAGTCTCCAGCATGCGTGTTACGTACTGCAAGGATTCATTAACTGAGGGCTCCTGTGGAGGTGGCTGGGATTGTGAGTCCGACTGGCTGTTGTCGCCTTGAGAAGCCATGAGAAGGTCAGGCAGATTGGCAAAGAAAGGCCAGTATCTGATAGCTCCAGCTGGTAAATGTAGGGGGTGAGAAGAACAGACCACGTTTACCTGCTCGGTCCGCTGACTGTTGTTCCGTCACAGTGTTGGTGAGGCCTGCACACGCCTAGTACCCGTTACACTACTTGGGATCAGTGCTAGTTACAGTGAAAAAAAAATGCATCTATTTCACTTCTAGCAAGCTCCAGTAGGCAAGGAGGAGGGTTACTCTTATGAAAGCAGTGATTATGGACCGGATCGACCCATGAGTCTTGACACTGGAGCTCCAAAGATACCGAACCCAGAACAAGCTCAGAGATTAGGCTTCCATCTTGTTGGTGGCCAAACCACGCCCCTAAAGTTCATATATTAAATAAGGGCTCCTAAGTTAAAGGAGCCTGGTATACTTGATTTTAAAAATATAGACTCTTAAAAATGGAGATACATATTCTGGAATTTTAGATACAGTGTTTTTGGAGCATGAGCCTTAGAATATTGATGTTTATGCGCTTGATCTTTAATCACAGATATTCACTTCTGTACTAGTGCAAAATGCAGACTGCTCCTTTGATGGAATTTTGTTCAAATATTGGATTTTATTGCATGTTGAGATTTTGTGTTATTCTCTGTTTGTGTTGTAATTGTACCAACTATTGCATGAATGTTTAAAATATCTATGTGTATAAAAACTGTTTTAAAGTTCTTAACTGTAGCATCATAATGAAGGCTGCCAAGAAAGAAGAACCTGTTTTTAACTATAGGCAAATTAACATTCTTTAAGCAAAATCTTATTAAGTCCATTGTAGTTTGAACTTTAGTTAATGAAAAAATTATGCTTCTGGTTACTAAATAAGTGTAGCTTGTTTGTCATGGGAGTCCTGAGATATTGCTTGAGATTTGGGGGAAGGATTCATGGTAGTATACTGTGGGTTACTTTGCATTTTTATCTAGTAAGGCATGTTTGGGGACAACCTAGTGGTTGAAATTGTGTGGAATGAGACAGAACCAATGTTTTCTAGTATTGTGCCAGACAGTGAGTTCAAGTGTGGTTTTAAGGCTCAAATAGGTGCCATAAAAATTCTCTTAAAGAGATATGGTGCATAGCAAAATGGATCAAAGTTTGCTTAATCAGAGGTATTTAGTGGACTATATTATTGGTAGAGTCCCAGTGAAGCACAAATTATCACAGATGGACTTCCCTCAGAAATGTCAAAAGATTTAAGTGCTTTAGTGATTAACGGTGGGTCCCTTGGATCCTTTCCTTAGTTTTTGAACATTCTACTTAGGATACCTTGCTAGCTAAATTACGATTTTTTGCTAACTAGAATGATAATTAAATGGGCAAATAAATTCTACAAGTCATAATATATAATAGATCCTATAGTTTATAACATATAAGTCTGAAGTAGAAGGTTACCTATAAAAGGCAACATTCCAGAAATGTTTAGCTCTATAAAGCATTGGCATTCATAAGAACTCAAATACGTGTATGATAATAGCACACTATTGATTTTATGTTCCTTTACACATTTTTTTATGTATTGGTCTATTTTCATAATGAATTGATTGTCTATTGAAATAAACTAAATGTGATTTGATTTTTGCTGAACCACTGAATAGGAGGAGTGAGTTAGAGCAGGACAGCAAAAAAGCTTTACTTTACTTACGTTAGGTAAGCCACCATTGTCTTACACTATTTTGAGTCTGTGAAAGTTATTTCTTTTTACAGAACAATAGCAGAGGTTTTGCTGTCTTTCCAGAAAATCTTGTAGCCTTGTATGGTCTTTCACGTTTCCTGTTGCCTGCGTTTCTCCCCACAGAGCCCAGAGTCCTGTAGTGGCAGTGGGAGCCTGCCCCGTGGAGGGCTTGCACAAGTTCTTTGGGGAGTTTTTTACTGGAAAAGGGTGAAAGAATTAAGAATTGGAATTGGAAGGACTAGAAAACTTAACAGAAAAGTGATAAAAATATTGCATGGGAAGAATGCCTACTGTTCCCATTGTGTCTAGACTGGGAGTTGATGCAGCACTTTGGAAAAGTTTAGAAAAAAAAACCTGAAAAAATAAGCTCTAAGATGATGTGACAACTATATTCACAGGGAAGTGCCAAGAAAGAGCTCTGATGATAAGCTTTTAGACTTTTTAGTTTCCCTAGTAGTTTAAGATGAGTAATGAAAACTTCTCTTTTTAAGTTTTTTATTTAAGCTTTGAAATTGTTGATTTTAGTTCTGCTAGTCCAAACACTTGGATATAGATACTGAGTTAGATATAACTTCCCCATAAAAGAATCCCTTTCTGTGTTCCTGCACGTTTAAATTAATATTTTAGATATCTTAGAGCCTTTACTTCGACTTCCCAATACATGAGACCTGTAGCAAATCAGATTCCAGCATTCCACATGACACTGGCATCCCAGTACACAAGAGCGAAGACTCAGCATTTTTGGGTATAACACTGACAGCTTTCCATGCTTGTGTAGCACTTTTTCCTCAGTGCGGCTGTCATGCCTTCATGTGAGCTTTCAACAAACTAGTTGTTTTTTCTTTTTTTAAGATGGTTTGGCTGATTCTGTGGGTTACATAGAAACATAGAAACATAGAATTTGATGGCAGATAAGGACCGCCTGGCCCACCCAGTCCGCTCATTTCCCTACCTAATGGATAAGCTACAGATCCTAGTTAACCAGCAGCCTACTTCTTTCTACCCCTACCCCCTAGAATTGCCTTATGACTGTCCCATGCATGCTTGAATTCAACCACTGTTCTTGACTCCACAACCTCCTCCAGAAGGCTGTTCCATGCATCCACAACCCTCTCTGTGAAAAAATACTTCCTTACACTACCTCTGAGCTGCCCTCCATCTTCAAATTGTGCCCTCTTGTTCTTGCAAACCTCTTTTTTAGAAAGATGCTACTCTCTTGGACTTTGTTGATTCCCTTGAGGTACTTAAAAGTTTCTATCATGTCCCCCCTCTACCTCCTTTCCTCAAGGCTATACATATTAAGCTCCTTTAGTCTCTCTTCATATGTCTTCTGGTGCAGAACCTGCACCATTTTAGTTGCCCTCCTCTGGACAGCTTCCATCTTGTCTATGTCCTTGTGGAGACTGGGTCTCCAGAACTGCACACAGTACTCCAGATGGGGTCTCACCAGCTGTCTGTACAGAGGGATAACAACTTCCTGTTTTCTACTGGTGATGCCTCTCCCTATGCATCCCAGTATTCCCCCAGCCCTCCTTACTCCCCTCTCACATTGCTTGCCCACCTTTAAGTCATCTGATATGACTACCCCAGGTCCCTTTCCATTTTAGTTGTTGTTAGTATCTCACCCCCGATTGTGTACTCTTCCCCTGGGTTTTTGTTTCCCAGGTGCATTACCTTGCACTTCTTAGCATTGAATCTAAGCTGCCATACATCTGACTATTCCTCTAACCTTGCCATGTCCCTTCTCATCCTTTCTACCCCACCTTGAGCATCAACTCTGTTGCAGATCTTTATGTCATCTGCAAAGAGACATATTTTTCCTTCCAGTCCCTCTGCAATGTCACTTATAAAGACATTGAACAGGACTGGTCCTAATACTGAACCCTGCGGTACCCCACTAGTAACCCCCCTTTCTTCAGAGTGGACTCCATTTACTATTCCCCTTTGTGTCCTATTCTCCAGCCAATTCTTTACCCAGGCTATCATCTTGGGACCCACTTCCAGGCTGGCTAACTTGTATATTAATCTTTTGTGTGGAACAGAGTCAAATGCCTTGCTAAAGTCTAGCTAGGCCATGTCCACAGCCTCTCCCTGATCTACTACTTTGGTCACCCAGTCAAATAAATCTATTTGATTCATCTACCATGACCTTCCCACTGTGAATCCATGCTGCCTTGGGTCCTGTGCCCCTCTGGCCTCTAGGTACTCAACAATTCTTTCCTTCAGAAGTAATTCCATCATTTTCCCTATCACTGAGGTTAAACTAGCAGGTCTGTAGTTTCCTGCTTCTGCCCTGCTCCCCCTTTTGTGAATTGGAATCACATCTGCCCTCCTCCAGTTCTCAGGTACCACCCCATCCTCCCATGATTTGTTAAAGAGGGTAGTCAGTGGTGTCACTAGTTCTACCCTTAGTTCTTTTAGAATTCTGGGATGAATCCCATCAGGGTTGACTTTGTTGGTGGTGATGCTGTGATTTTTAAATGGATCTCAGATATTTACAGCAGCTATGTTAAAGCCATAATAGTACTGCATACAACAGATACAAAATGAGTACCTACAGTTAACAGCAGAGCCTAACACTGTACTTGCACCACATGTCTTTGACATTCCTTGTCTAGTGTAAGCAATTTGCTGAGGACAGTCATCCCAGTATCCTTTTCTGTATCTCTGAATCCTTGAAGTAAGAAGCTGAAGCATAACTAAGCAAG
The DNA here is from genome assembly GCA_016271365.2 of Neoceratodus forsteri. Classification (NCBI taxonomy): domain Eukaryota; kingdom Metazoa; phylum Chordata; order Ceratodontiformes; family Ceratodontidae; genus Neoceratodus; species Neoceratodus forsteri. Next base: position 1,090,360,455 of record CM057450.1, read on the forward strand.
TCCAAGGCCAGGGTATCTTGTAAAACTGGTGAACCTGAGGCAGAAATGTAAGTGCAGTAACTAATAGTTAAGACACTGAGAGGAAGTGTGTAATGCTATGTTATAGCTATCCAAGAGTACATACTGGATGTTGTATTTCCACAAGGAACAGTCTTGTTGTTTAGTCCCTAAGAAGTGCCCATAGGAAATTTGTAAGGTTTAGAAATGTGAACTGTTATGAACTGTTATGAAAATTAAAATATATCTAATTTAGGTATATTATTGGTAAATTGGTAAATTGGCTTAAATGTACATAGCCTCTGAACCTATTTTTCTTAATGTTATCAAGGTTTGGGAATTACATAGCTACAAAAATAAGACCAAGGCTGCCTGGGTTAATGGGCCTAAAGAGGAAAAGGGAAAAAGAGGAAAACAAGTACAATGGAATTAAAAGCAAAATCAATACATGTAATCAAAAGGAAAAAGAGAGGAAAGAAGACTTGGAACTCAAATAAGCTGACAGCAAAGTGAGAGTGAGAGAGTCAAGTACTATGGAGAAGAACAGTATGGGTGTTTATTTAATTTTAACTTGATTTTGCTGCTGGACATCAAATGCTTTGAATCTATATATGGAAGAGACCCTTGCTTCTTGTGAATGCTTTTGAGATTGTGCATCGTAAGTGCGAGTAAAAGTTAATATAGGACATTGATGGACATTGTGGGCTCTGTGCTGGACCTTGGTCAGCATAACTTTTGTTCTCAGATGTCTGCTAGCAAAAGCTGGCATAAACAGTGAGGTTGCATGTTATACAGCTTTGCACATAATTGTGTACATAATTTTACACAGAATTTAATATAATTTAATTGCATTTTATTGCACATTGAACACTTTGCTTCTTTGTACTCTGATGTTAATTGATTGATGCTGATTGATATTGATTGATGTTAATTGACTGATTACATTATCACATAAGTGACTAACTGATCCATTGAAGGAATTTTATAGTGAGCTATCCGAATCATAAATCAGGGTGCTGATGCTAGAGCTCATCCCCCATAAAGATATGGTACTCACTAGGGGACAATCAACAGTATCCAATAAATCCATAGTAATGTAGTTAGATATGTCAGACACATATTTAACCAAAGGCCACTTAGGAAGTGATGAGGATCTAGATGAAATGGAAGACATGAATAGTGACATCACTTTAGAGAAATGTGAGGATCCAGAGAAAGGCAAGATCAAGATCAAAAAAAGGATAAGGAAAGTTCCAAAGAAAGTAAGGAAAAATAATAACAAAAGATGAACAGGGTGAATTAAATAAACCGAAACCAAATACAAGAAAGAGGGAGAAAGGGGAACAAAATCAATAAAAATGATGGAAAACAAACACGAATATCACCCATATTGATAAAAAAACACCAGTTATTAACTCACTAGCATATGTAGAAAAGGAAAATCACCCTAAAAGTGAGAAAGAACAGGCTGACTTAGCTCAGCACATCAAAGAAGTGAACAGATTAAGTGGTTTCTCAACATCAACCCCAACAGTAAAGAATAAAAAAAAACACACTCTTAGATAGCCCTAAGACCAAAGAGTTAGGATTTGTGAACCAAAATTTGAGCCTGGACATAATTGACTGGGCCTCACCTGAAAAAAAACTCAAGGGATGTAATTATACGCACCCCCAAAACTTACAGGTAATGTGATAATTGAATAGTTAAGTGATACATGTAACAAGCAAAGGGAAATGAAAAACATTCTTTCAGAGTTCCAGGACACTATACAAGGTTTAAAAACACTGGATTAATGCTAGAAAATAAATAGTTCTGTTGAACCAAAGGTGAAGAATCGAAGTTTAGCACCCAAAAATAATCAGCAAAGGGAAGGAAAAAGTAAAAGGAATAGTGTAGAAGGGTTTATGATGTACTACCCAACTGCAATTAGTGATGAAATAGTGGCTGTTATGAAAAAACCAAAAATTTAATATTACTGGAACAGGTGATAGCAATAAGGAATGAATAGAGACAGTTAAGGAAAATACTACTAACAACAGATGTAGGTTGCATGATATTATGCGGATCTTGAATGATATGCATCCCCCAAGGGAATCATTATTGATACCATTAATTCTTGAAGATTTAGAGGCAGAGCTGCAAGATGCTAAAAGGGATAGACAAGACTTTTCTACAGTATTAATTCCAGACAGTACACTAAAAATAGAAGAAAACAATAAACATGAAAATAAAGGGAAAAACAGAGAAAAAGAAGAAACAAAAAAATGGTAAAAACCCTGCGGCCAGTACCAAGTATAAGAAAATGAGGCAACATGAGGGAAATGATGGTGGGAAGAATGAAAATGAACAAAAGATTCAAACAAATACTGAGTCATTAAAAAATAAATTCTCTGATGTTGTGAAGCAAAATCAGGACTTAAATGGAATAAGGTGCATAATAACAGAAGAAAGGAAAACTCCTGACCAGGAATATGTGCATCAGATGGAAAAAATTGAGGAAAACTGTGAAAGTGGGATCAAAACTGTTGTCTAAGACTATATGGATTAAAAAAATTGGATAATGAAGCAAAACATTAATTGAAGGAATGAGTCATTAAAATATTTGATGATGTCTTGGACTTATGTATTGAAGAAAATTATATTCTAGAAGTTACCAGATAATTTAATCCTGGTTTTGCTGATTTTGTTCTGGTCAATATTGTCCAAAAAAGGGTGGCAAACTACCTCTAGAGAAATGGTTATCTACTGGAGAAACTGAAATTGCATGTTGAAATGGATCAGGAACCAGCTGACTACTTACCCTACAGATAGAAAGCAGGAGAAATCTGAAGAGAAGCCTATGACTTTAACAATATTTGGATTCCCAGGAATATATAATGAGACACCCAGGAAACTGATGTAGTCTAATCTGGACTTCAGCAAGGCCTTTGACACTGTGCCACATAGAAGACTATTACACAAACTGGGGAATATGGGTGTGGGCAGGACAGTAGTGTGGTGGGTAGGTAACTTGCTGGGTGGCAGGACACAGAGGGTGGTGGTAAATGGCTGTCACTCCACAGAGGGAAGAGCGACCAGTGGGGTACCACAGGGATCAGTGCTGGGACCGGTCCTATTCAACATCTTCATCAGTGACATTACGCAGGATCTAGAAGGCAGAATTTCACTGTTCACTGATGACACAAAGCTCTGTAACAGAGTAGACACACCAGAGGGTGTAGACAGAATGAGAAGGACCTGCAGAAACTTGAAGAATGGTCAAGGGTTTGGCAGTTGAAATTCAATGCAAAGAAGTGCAAGATAATGCATATGGGGCACAAAAACCCTGGCACAATATATCAGTTGGGGGTGAGGATATAGCATGCACCAAGCAGGAAAGGGATCTTGGGGTTGTCATCTCTGATGACCTCAAGGTAGGGAAACAGTGTGACAAGGCATCAGGTAAAGCAAATAGGATGCTGGGATGTGTAGGCAGGGCATCACCAGCAGGAAAAGGAGGTCATAATTCTGCTACAAGACACTAGTGAGGCCCCACCTGGAGTACAGTGTACAGTTCTGGAGACCATACCTACGTAAGGACATAGACAGGGTAGAGAAGGTTCAGAGGAGGGCAACAAAGATGGTGCATGGATTGCATCACAAGTCCTATGAAGACAGGTTGAAGGAACTGAACATGTACTCCCTGGAGGAGAGGAGGGAGAGAGGATATGATAGAGACATACAAGTATCTTACCGGAGAAACAGAGTGCAGGAAAACACTATTTTTAAGCGAAAAGATGTTCCAGGACTAGAGGGCATGGGATGAAGTTGGAGGAGGACGATTCAGAGGAAACATGAGAAAGAATTTCTTCACAGAACGGGTGGTGGACAAGTGGAACACCCTGCCAGAGGAAGTGGTGGGGGCTGAAACAATCACAGGATTTAAGAATGCATGGGATAGACATAAAGGAATTCTAGAGGTCAGGGGTAAGGGGAAACAGACTTCTAGGAAAACAAACTGAACTTATAAGCTCAAATGGGCAGACTGGGTGGGCCATAGGCCCTTATCTGCCGACACTGTCTATGTATCTATGTATCTAGTCTATTTGTAACTTGTTCACTAGTGTTCTACAAGCAAGACTAGGCAGAATGGGCATTATAAATATATATAGGCATGAAAGCGTAAGAGGGGATATTCAGGTGGACATAGTGTGCAAGAATGAAGAAGTGACATATAGAATTGTATTTATTTATTTTTATTTATTTATTTATTTATTAAACATATCAGAATTACAACCTTTTAAGACAAGGACTTGTTTCCAAGGGCTCTTTGTCAGATCCAACAGATTCAACACATAGAAAAAGGGTGCAATAAGATAACAGGAGGTTACAGAGGCTTTGATACATATCAAACAGAAAACAGCAAACAAAATCCATACATTTTCAGGTGGCAGTACAAACAACATAGAGCACAGAGCAATCCAGTGCCCAGTTAAATTACAGTTTGTAATAGCAGTACAGTACAGAATACTAGGTTGTTATGAGAAATTTTACTGGATGAGTCTGCATGTTGTAGACATGAACATAATAATGGATTAGGTATCTAATTTAACTCCAATTAAGGAAACTGCAGAAAACTGAAAGAAGAATCAAGAGTGCTACACTAGAAATTACACTATAAATGAAGTTTTTAAGACACAAAATAGATTTGCAGTATTGGAGGAAAGAAACTGACCAATAATGAATGTAGAGGCTAGGGAATTGAAAGAAGAAGGTTCCATATCAACAATAGACCCACACAATTACATGTGTACATCAGGGGATAAATGTAACCTTGTGAGTTTCCTGACTTGGAACATCACTGGACATAATGTTAAAATTCATAACCCAGATTGTCTGAAATTTATTAAAAAGAGCACAGTAATTTGCCTACAAGAAACATGGCATGATTCCAAAAATAATATAAATCTAAATGGATATCAAACATTTCAATGCACAAGTTATAGGGACTCAAAACTGGGTAGGAGAGCTGGAGGTTTAATTATGCATGTCAAGACTAGAATTTTTAGTACAATCAAGAAACCACTCAAGAATGATTTTTCTTCATGGTAATCAGAATAGGGATAAATAAAACAGGCTTAATACTGATCACATGTTATTTACCACCTGCAAAGTCTCATTTTTATAGAGAAAATGTCTGGCAATTGGAGAAAAGTATATTTGAAGTATCTCTAGAATATCCAGAAGACTATTTACTGTTACTAGATGATTTTAATGCCAGAGTGGGAAAGTATGATGGATTAACTGATAATACAATAATGAATTGGATATATCCAGGTGCAGAGGGCCTTAGAAGGAAAACAAAAGATGAGAAAACTATGAATAATGGTAAAAAATTTTGTGAAATTCAAAAGAATAACATAATTTATATATTAAATAGTAGAATATGAGGCGACCAGGAAGGAAGGATAGCCTTTATCTCAAATAAGGAGAACACAGTACTGGACTTAAGGACTTACTGTGCTGGAGAGGACCTATTGATTTGTGGAACTATCTTTATGTTTTGATATGAACTGAGAGTGACCACCTCCAGGTTCTTGTGTACACTACCCAAATAGACAATAGTCCAGAGTTGGCAAAAATCAACACAAAGCCAAAGCAAACAGAAATTAGATATAAAAAAAGACTTATGTGGACAGTTACTATGGAACTTCAAATAATAGAACAATTAGAGGTATGTATCCAGCAAACTGAATTAGTAATGGGTAATTTGGACTCCATAATGTTTTATGATACCTTAAAGATCTTTTTTTAACAAGATACAACTGAAACTTTATTAAAAAAAAGGGTGCTATAAAGCCATTAAAGAAATTAAGGAATGGTTTGACAAGGAGTGTAAATTAAGGGAAAAAACAACTTATGATGGGTATAAGAGCTTATAGACAAGATGATACCAAAGAACTTCATAAAAATTAAAGGTAAAGTACTAAGAAAGGAATATAGAAATCTATTGGTAAAGAAAAATAAGGAATATTATGCAGAACAATGGAAACAAATGATGGAAGCAACAGAGTCCAAGGATAGCAACAAATTCTGATCTTTAGTGGCCCAGGATTTTAAGGAAGTGATGCTTGAGACTGAAAATTATGTGTCAGCAGAAGAATGAGTGAAACACTTCTCTGAAGTTATGTTAAATACATCTGAGGGAAGATCATGGCTGAATATGGGCAAGATTATATTCAAATGAACTTTCATCCAATCACAAATTCTGAGGTCTTGGATGCCATGTGGAAATTAAAATTAAATAAGGCCCCATGTCCAGACATGATTCCAGGAGAATTATTCAAATCCACGGAGCTGCAATGGTCAGAAATATTACATTTCTTGTTACTGTAAATACAGTGGTAGCCACAGACATTGCAAGCTATTTCCAGATATTTCACAAAATTTCTGAAGAGTTTCTCTCTGCTGCCCCTACAGTTTAAATGCAAAAACCATCTGATATTTCTGAAAATATCCCAGAAATTTTGGGAAATAGCTTGCAGTGTCTGTGGCTACTGCTGTAAGTGTGCATTTGACAATTACACCCCTGATTCATGGAAAGGAACAGTGATAATGTCAATTTACCAAAAAGGAAATAAATAGGATCCAAAATACTATAGAGCAATTAATTTGCTGGGCAGTGTAGGAAAATATTTTTCCCAGGTACTCTTAGGTCGAATTGTTGTTAGTATTAATAAAAATGGAGGTCTATCACCACTCCGAGCAGGTTTCCATCAAACATACTCAACAAATGTAACTGCTACATACTTCATCACTTACGTGAGAAATATATTAAATTGAGGGCACAAAAACTGTATGCAGCATACATTGATTTCTCAACTGCCTTTGATACAATAAATAGAACTACAGTAAGCTTTGGGACTCAATGTATAATGCTGGAATAGAGCCTCTTTTGATTAATATCATACAGTTATTATATTCTAACATGTGGGCACAAGTCAGGCTAGATATGAGTGGTAATTTGTCCTCACAATTACCGATACATACAGGGGTTAGACAGGAGTGCATTCTTGCCCCATACTGTTCTCAGTTTATTTAGATCCACTATTAATAAACATTACAAACTGCTAGCACAGATTCATCAAAGATTAGGTCTGAACAATGTGCAAGTCTTGCATATACAGATGACCTGATACTGCTATCTTTAACAGCGAAGGGTCTTCAAGGAAAATTAAATCTCTTGGAATCCTTTGCAGATGAAATGGGTCTAAAAAGAAATAAATATGTCAAAATCAAATACAATGTTATTTGGTAGTAAAAAATAGTCTTGAAAATGGTATGTAAAATTGTAAGCTTTATAAGTCATAAATGACTACACATATTTAGGACTTATTTTTTCTAAACACTTATGTTGGAAGACACATTATGCAGCTATCCATAACAAGGTTACAAATATGTACTTACATTCACTTCTGATATGAAGTACATTTGAATGTTTCTCCAGTCACCTCAAATTGCTCAAATTGTTATCCATTTTAATTGTATCCCTAATATGTTGTATTCCTATATTGTACTGTATAATCACTGTTTTTTCCTGTTGATGTTGTAACCTCCTAGGTTGTGCCTGAAAATAGTCAATTTTGTGTCTAGTGCACTTACCCAGTTATCAAAAATTAAATAAATAAAATAAATATATCATCAGCACTGAAAATATTTAACATAAAATTGAGAGGTACTCTATCAGACCACTGTTGAGTGCAATTGAAGCAAAATATAACCCCAAATACTATATGGTATTAAATTATGGGACCAAAAGTATTTATCAAATCTGGAAAAAACAATAATATGCCTTTTAAGATTTATGGTGGGCTTTCCTACAACAGCCCCTGCTACCTATGTACAGGTAGAAACAGGTTTAACTCATTTGAAAGCCTTAGCAGAATCACACTTACTCAATTTTTGGATTAGACTGAACATTTTACAGGACAACAGAATTGCTAGAAATTGTTAAGAGGGAAAGAATGGTGGGTAATGAAGGAGTTTTTGTCAATCGCTTTGGCTACTTAAAGTCAGGCAAATATTAAGATCATTAGGACTTGAACATCTACTTGATTTAATGTTTAAAAATATAACAATTTCTATACAATACAAAAATAGATCAAGAAATTACTTATTAAAAAATGCAGTCAAGAGGATTTGGAAAAAAATAAGGAACTCTTGTTTCTCTCTGTGGTATAGCAATAACATCTTGACCCATAAATATAAATACTTTCTTGATGTTCTGGAGGATATGACAGTAAGGAAAACCTATGCTACATTCTGGGTGGAATTCCAAGAATCAAATTCACTTATGGTAAGATTTAAGAGGCTAGGAGATCCTGTTCACTCACATTGTTTTTGTGGGGCACAAGAAATAGAGAACCTTCCACATATGATATTGAAGTGCTCATGGTATGAGAAGGCCAGGAAAAAAAATGACTGGTAGATGTGTTATCCTATCTCCAGTGCTGTGATGACGATGTAAAAACTAACATATTGTTAACAACTGAAGATGAATTTATAATTAGAATGGTGGAAAATATTTTAGTAAATATACAAGAAATAAGGAAAAGCAGCACTAGAATGATAATTGTATGAGAAGATGTATTTATGGAAATTTTAATGTGTTTGTGATGTATGTAAGTACTGTATGTGTTTTGTGTATTTATAATGATCTTTTTAGGTTGAACAATAAAAGAATACTACTACTCCTCTAACAGTGTAGTAACCCTTATTTTTAATTTTTTACATAAGTAGTGTATTTAGTAAGGTTGCATAAGGTGGGGCTTTTGGAATTTGTGCATATACAAGATAGTGAGTGCAGGTAATTTCATCTCCCTCCCTCAGTAAACACTAAAAATTAAGCTTTAGGACTCATGGCTGACAGTGTGAATCAGGAATGGGATTGTCTGCACTTCTCTGATGTCTTGCTAAGCTTTATCTAATTAGGGTCAAAAGCTTGAGAATGGTAGAATCACTGGTAAAATGAGCCACAGTGACATTGGCTGGTAACATTGGGAAATATGACTACAGTACTGAAGCTATGTTAGAAATTTAAAGCTATATCACTTATTAAATGGGTCAAATTATGTCCACTAAACCAAAGACTGTGAAACAAATTGCATCATACAGTAGCAGGTTAAGATAGTGCAGACAAAACCATGCATGAAATACAGTGCTGCAAGAAACACTAATGGCTGTACAGTGACAGGGGGTTTACAGCAGGTGGTAGAAACTGCTACCCCTGTCACTGTAGGCTGCCAACAGGGAAGGTGGAAGGTGAAGGATGCCATCGGGACAGTGCCTGGCCAAGCTGCTACCGTGGTAGAGCAGCTAGAGAGCACCTCTCTCCAGCAGTGTTGGAGACCTGGGTCTGCAATTTGATTCTCCCCAGGTCCCACTCTGCTGTGACTTCTTTTATCCCAAAAACAAACATTTTCCTGACCCAATTTTTTAACCCCCAATGTCCATGACCCCTGGAGTTGATTATAATTAGTTTAGAAGTGTTCAGGGCAAAGTTCCCCAAGTCAGGAGAGGTCAGGGACCGAGCCCCCTGCAAAAACTATGGTGTTACTGTGGTGTGCACTCTGTGTGTGCTGGTCCATATACTGTGCCAATATTATTTTACAGCATGCTGCTTTTGTGTGGCATTGTTGTGGTGCACAGTTTTGCCCACATCAATATGACCCTATGCCAATCATACTTTGTAAAACCAGATCAAAGAATGATTAAGAGAGAAGGTAAAAATTCAGAAAGGCACACTGCAGATTTCTTAGCAAGGAAACCAAGAAATGCACATAACTCAGTGAAATGGTAGGTAATATGACTATGCCTCCACAAGGCGAAAATAATATTTTTAAAATGAATAATAAACAGAAAAATATAAAGAAGGGTGAATTAAAGCCCATGAATATGTTACAGCAAAGACAAGCTAATAAATCAGATGAAGACCCCTGATGCATACAGACAGAACTGGAGGGAGGGGAATTAGGAGTAAAAGATTGGCAGAATCAGACAGGGAAAGAATGTCTCAGTCAGCTTTTAACAGGATTCCTGAAGCATCTAACAAGATTTAAGTTTAGCACACATTAACAGCAGAGAAAATTATAGATGCCATACATGGAACAGAGAAGATAGACAAAAAATGCAGTTGGGCAAGGGCATGGGACAAGATTCTCAGTCAAAAAATGTTAAACAGAATATGGACTCACAACAAAAAATAGACCGACCTGAGACTCAGAAAAACCCACAAGGATCTGGCATGGACCAGGACAAAGCAGGGAGCCAAAATAGCATGAACATGGGAAGGAAATTAGAGGGAAAATGAATAGGATGAAGTCTGAAGATAATATAAATATCTCCACCACAGACAAATAATGAGGAAAAGACACCAAAAATAATATGGATCTAAGAAATCATACTCATGGAAATGATAAAAGTAAAAATACCTTAAGCAAGAAAAAGGGAAATATGGTAATACAAAAAGAGGGAGACTCTGATAAGGAAGACCAGGCAACAGATGATTGAGTGGAGTCAGAAGAGTTAGAGGAAGAAGATGAAACAAGGGAAATTCTGGCTTATATGAGATTATGATTTACAAGGATAAATGGGGAAGAACGGAGGGGAAGAACGATGACTAGTGGGATAATTTGTTGAAGGAAATTAGTGCAGGCTTCCAAAGAGTGGAATTAATACTGGAAGGTGTTTATGAAAAAGTTGACGGTTTAAAAGGGGAGATAATTTAGTTAAACTGTAAAACAACACAGCTGGAAGAAAGATTGCCATATGTAGAAGATACAGTGCCAACAGTAAAAATAGAAGTGGATGTCCAAAAAAAAGGAGCTAAAGGAAATGGGAGAAAAAAAAACTATTGCCCACATGGTGAGCAAGAAGAGATAATCTAAAAAATCCTAGGAATTCCAGAAGGTACAGAAAGATGACTATGATTACATTTTGTGAGAAATAGTTAATGGAATTAATGGACAGAAAATACCAGGAAGAGAAAATGGAATTACAGAGCCCACCATGTGCCAGCATGATCATATCTTAATTTTAAACACCCAAGAATCGCATATGTAAAATTTCTTAAATAGCAAGACAGAGAACTGGTACATCAGGCAGCAAGAAGGAAAGACCAGTAATGACAGATAACAAAGGAATACTTATTTTTACAGACTTGGGATGGGAAATTCAGAAAAAGAGAACTGCATATTAAAAAAAAAAATATGGGACAAACAAATTCTATTTTCACCTCCTGCACTGCTAATGCTAATGCTAAGATATATATATATATATATATATATATATATATAATCACATATGCCCCCACAGTGCAAAGCATCATGGGCTGCATATGCAAATCACCTCAGAATGTTATGCTGGTCCAACTTTAAGCAGAATTGCATGGTGCCGAAAGGCCTCTCACACAGTTTGCAAAGGGTACTAACAGAAGCCATAGACACGTGTTTCATCCTATCAGGACTCATCAGTATGCCTCATCTGTTTGACACCCCAGTGGAATGGACCAGCTACCCCTAAGGCAGTGTGCCTGGGATATATTGTGGTGAACCCATTAAAATAAAAAACTATTTAAAAGACAAAGAGATTATAAACATAACCAAGACACACTGTCTTAGGGTAGCTGGTCCAGTCCACTGGGGTGTGAAGCAGACGAGGCATACTGATGAGTCCTGGTAGGACGAAACACGTGTCTATGTCTTCTGTTAGTACCCTTTGCAAACTGTGTGAGAGGCCTTTCGGCACCATGCAATTCTGCTTAAAGTTGGACCAGCATAACATTCTGTGGTGATTTGCATATGCAGCCCATGATGCTTTGCACTGTGGGGCATATGTGATTTTATTTTCTTGAAACTTGGCTTCCCAGCCAAATGCCCTTTGGGGTAACCTTGCCTCATTGTTTACGCACAGAGGTTCTTTGTCTTTAAATAGTTTTTTATTTTAATGGGTTCACCAATATATCCCAGGCACACTGCCTTAGGGGTAGCTGGTCCAGTCCACTGGGGTGTCAAACAGACGAGGGCATACTGATGAGTCCTGGTAGGATGAAACACGTGTTCATGTCTTCTGTTAGTACCCTTTGCAAACTGTGTGAGAGGCCTTCGCACCATGCAATTCTGCTTAAAGTTGGACCAGCATAACATTCTGTGGTGATTTGCATATGCAGCCCATGATGCTTTGCACTGTGGGGGCATTTGTGATTTTGTATTTTCTTGAAACTTGGCTTCCCAGCCAAATGCCCTTTGGGGTAACCCTTGCCTCATTGTTTACGCACAGAGGTTCTTTGTCTTTTAAATAGTTTTTTATTTTAATGGGTTCACCACAACATATCCCAGGCACACTGCCTTAAGGGTAGCTGGTCCATTCCACTGGGGTGTCAAACAGATGAGGCATACTGATGAGTCCTGGTAGGACGAAACACGTGTCTATGTCTTCTGTTAGTACCCTTTGCAAACTGTGTGAGAGGCCTTTCGGCACTATGCAATTCTGCTTAAAGTTGGACCAGCATAACATTCTGTGGTGATTTGCATATGCAGCCCATGATGCTTTGCACTGTGGGGGCATATGTGATTTTGTATTTTCTTGAAACTTGGCTTCCCAGCCAAATGCCCTTTGGGGTAACCCTTGCCTCATTGTTTACGCACAGAGGTTCTTTGTCTTATATATATATATATATATATATATATATATATATATATATATACATACATATAGATATATAGATTTATAAATATATAAATATGTGATGCTCATACAGTGAACTTTAAAAAAATCAGGAAAATATATATATGAAACTCTGTTACTGAGATCTGACTCACAGAATTGATAGGGGAATCTCTCACAAAAGAAGACAGACTGACCTAATAACAAACAAATGAAGGCAAAACAGAAAAGGGAGGACAGGACAGGTACTGGGAGAAAAGGTATGAAAAGCAAAATAAAAGAATAAGGGTTAGACAGAGGAGCTGTGCTGCAGTCAGTGTTGAATAGGTTTCATATTGAGCATAATAAAGTGATATGGGGTCTACAGGTTACAGACTCATTGAAATATAAGGGGGGAGGTAGGGTGAATACATTAAGGGAATAGTAGAGGGGGATAGAAGGGTAGATCTAGAAAGGGATGTTAAACATTTGGATGCTCTTAAGATGCTGAAAATTTGAAAAATGCTGTAAATATTGGAGAGGGAAAGGGGTGTATTCAGAATCTACTGGGAAGTCTAAAAGGTACAGCAATAATATTTAAGGATAAGAAAGCAAAAACTGAGCAATATGTAATAGATGAGCAAGATAGATATGTTATATGTAACATAATAGAGGACACTAGATACACAAAAGCAAATATATATAGCCCGAATGAAGGTGATTATCAATTTTTTAGTAACTCTTTTTATAAAGCTGGCAGAATTCCCAGAGCACTATATAATCAGAGGGTATTACAATACTACTGAATCCCACATGGACATGACGGGCTCCCATTAAACCCTATCAAGATCTTCTAAAATTATATTGGACAATATGGAAGCCTTATACTTAATTGACTTTTGGAGATTTAAGAATGAAGACATATAAGAGTATTATTTTTTCTATTATGTTTTTATCCAGTGTTTTTCCCCCATTTTCATCAACTTCCTTCCCTGGGCGGGCACGTGCACATGTGGAGGCACACACATGCTATGTTTCAAGCTGCCCTCCCAACTTTCTTCCCCCTCCTACCTGCACTGCCACTGGACCTCCACCTGGTGGCAGTGGAACTATGGGGGGGGGGACAACAGCTACCCCAGAATAGGAGAGCTTAATAAAAGATGAATTTAGGAAGTACTATGATAAACTAAATGAATCAGAGATTAATGAAATAACAACCAAGGAACTTAAGAATATAACTATTCCAGAAAAATCAGAATTAGAGATATGCTAAATAAAAACATTACAGAGGCTAGGCAGACAGTAATATTAGAAAAATGAAAAAAAAAAAAAGAATATCACCAGAACCTGATAGCTTCCCTGTTGAATTCTATCAGGTATTTATAAAATAATATACACCATGACTGACAAAATTATTCAACTACTTTATACAACAAAATGAAATTACAGAAGGGTTTCATGAAGCTAATATTATTGTGTTAAAAAAGTGGGTGAACATACCAAATACTTTACATTATATCAGCCAATCTCACTTTTAAATACAGATCATAAAATTTTCAGTAAAATTTTAGCCTCTCGATTAGAACATTTATTACCCACAATCATTCATAAAGATCAAATAGGATATGTGAAAAATAGAAGAAGCTACAATAATATTAGGAATGCATTAAATGTAATACACTTAAATAAAGACACAGAAGCAGTTTTATTTGCAGTAGACACTAAAACAATATTTGCTAGGGTAAAATAGGAGTACTTGTTTCACGTCTTAAACAAAGCAAATCTGGGGGATAAATACATTCAATAGATTAAACTGATATATCATTATCCTAGAGCAGTACTATTTACAAACCAAGAAATATCCCATAAATTTGAGTAGGGGCATAAGGCCAGGTTCCCCTTTCTCTCCATTACTGTTTGCAATGGCAATAGTGCAATTCAAGTAGGAAAACATGAAGGCATTGTAAGAGTCAGAAGTGGACTTCATCAAATTACGATTTCACTATATGCGGATGAAATGTAGATTGCTAATACAGAGACAGCCACACCAAAAATCATGAAAATTATTTCAGAATTTGCTAAAATTTCAGGATATTGAGTACATTGGACAACATCAGAACTACTTAAAATTAACCCAAAGAAAAATAAAAATAAGGAGATAGGATCAATGTTTAAAATAACCAGTGAACTAAAATATATGTGAATAACATTAACAAACAACATTAACACACTTATGGATATTAACCTGAATTCATTAATACAGAACATAAAAGAAGATGTGCAGAAATTGAAACATTTACAACTAGTATTACAAGGGAGAGTAAAAGTTATAAAAATGAACATCCTCTCAAGACTACTGTATATATTTCAGTCATTACCATTGTTCACAAATAAGAAAAACCTATTTAATTAGATACAATAATAAAGACACTGTTGTGGAAAGGGAGAAAAGTAAAATGAACTCTCAACAAACTGAAAGCCAACTATAATCAGGTAGATCATGTCCCTAATCTTAAGCACTACAAACAAGCAGCAGTAATAAATCGAACAATTGAATATTATACTGATAACCCACCATGGTTGGTGTATTCAGAGTTTATTCAGACTAAAGATAACAAACCATATGTTAAAGAATATAATCAATTATATCAGTATAAAAAGCAAACTGAGCTAAACAAAGTGGATAATCTGTGTACACAGAAAACAATAAGGGCGTGGTAAAACTATCATAAAATCACAAAAAGAAAACCTATGGGTTAATATATACTGTTCAATCAGACTACAAGTTGAAGGTAAGGGGAAACCTATAGAAATCTATATCCATGTGACTCAAAGAGAGTTGCACAAAAGGAAGACCTGTATAATGGAAATAATTTTGTTACCTTTCATGAATTGAAAGATAAATGTAATTTAATGGATAGAGAATGCTATACATTCTTAAGGAAAAAATTCAACCTTGCAGAAATATTAGACAAGAACCAACAAATACCAAATACTGTATCAGCACAAGAATTAATAGTGAAAAGAGAAACAAAAAATAATATTGAATATCTATAACAAAATAATGGAAATGAATTACGAATTAGAAAGTAAAAATGTAGCTGGGAAAAATAATAAGGATATACCTTGAATGATAATAAATGGCTATAAATTAAAAACCAAGCAAAAATTCCAATAAGTAGCAGAGTGAATCAAATTCTGTTTAAATATTCTATAGAATATACAATATTACATTCCTCGTCTTCTTAATAAAATGAATCCTATAGGTTCTCCATTGTGTAATAGCTGTAGTTCCCATAGAGTGACTCTTACTCAGCTAATTGCATCATGTAAATATATAGTTCTTCTATGGGAGAAAGTATTTACTACACTCTGTAAGATCCTGGGGGCCCGGTTTTCAAAGCCATGAGAAGGAATCAAGGGCTCAGATATTCAAAAGGGTTACGCATGGAACAACAGTGTTGCACTGTGCACAACCCACTGATGTGCCCAGGTGCGATATTCAAAAGGGAAAAGTGTGCCGCACAAATCCCGGTGTTGCAGAACGCATCAGTAATGCATGCAGGCACAGGTGGGGGGGCATGCCCATGCATAACCTGCACAGCCCAATATTCAGCCTGGGATGTGCAGAGTCATGCATGCACAACCCCTACCTGCACCTGCACAAAGTTAAGCCAAAAAAAAAAAAGGAACAAGTGATGGCCACCCACAGGTGAGCTGCGCATTGCAGGGTGCAACACAGCAGCTGCCACCTATGGGTGGCCACCCGAGTTCCTGCCGCACCTGGCAGTGCCGCCCATGCCTCATTGTGGGCATCCATGTAGCAAAATCACCCCTGTCCAATATCCCTGGTGGTCCAGTGGACCGCACTCAGCCCGATCTCGGGCATCAGTAATAGAACCCCCCCAAGTCCAATATCCCTGGTGGTCCAGTGGATGACTCACTGCCCGATTGCAGGCATCTGTAAGTCACCAAATACCCCTACTACCCCGATGGTCTAGTGTACACCCACCCCACCGCCCACTAAGCCCCTACCCCAATCCCCCATCAGCGGTGGGTGGCAGACCCCACCTGCCTGGCGCCCTGCTGCCCACCGACTGACAGATGGTTGCACACCCATTGGTTCACAGCATGATCCAATGGTGTGTAGTTTATATCATTATTTAGTTCAGATATGTGAATGAATTCATTCATTCACATATCTGGACTGAGTAGTAGAGGTACTGCATGCCCATTGGCTCACGCCAGAACCAATGGGCATGCAGCCCAACTGAGCTGTCAGTCAGCAGGTGGCAGGGTGGCAGGTGGGTGGGGTGCTGCCGCCTGCCGGTTGATGGGGGAAGTGGGGCAGTGAGGCTCAGTGGGCAGGTGGGTTGGGGGGTACACTAGACCACCGGGGTAGTAGGGGTATTTGATGACTTACAGATGCCCACGATCGGGCAGCAATCGGTCCACTGGACTACCAGGGATATTGGACTTGGGGGGGTTCTATTACTGATGCCCGTGATTGGGCTGAGTGCAGTCCACTGGACCACCAGGGATATGGGGAGAGTTTACACAAATGCCCATGATTGGGCTGCAGGGGGGCGTTGGTCCCCAACGGCTGCTGCCTGGCAGGGTTCCAGGTGCAAGTCATTGGGGATCGGCACTCCTGCATGCTAATGGCATGCAAATGGGGCTGTAATAAGATGCAAATGGCCCCCTGTGCACCTTGCATAAATTATGGCTCCATTTGCATGTCCCCTTTTGAATATCGCAGGTGCTGTGCATGGCACAATGGCACTTGTGCTAGTGCATCTCCATGCTCCACTCAGGCCACTTGTGCTGGCACAGTGCCACTGCACCATGCACAGTGGGGGTGGCCAGGGTACAAAATTCAAAGCTGCTGTGCCATAGCGCAGCTCCGTTGAATATCACCCAGACCACACCCCTACACAACAAAGTTGAGTTGCGCCCAGGCTTGCGCCACAGCCTGGCACAGTTTGAATATCCGGGCCAAGGTGCTTGCATCAAATACTTCTGATGCAACTGGCAACTTGCATCAAAAGATGCACCAGGACCTATTCAGCAAAGCAGCCTGCAACAAACCTAGTCTGCATGGGTCAAAGGGGACTAGCACAAGCCTTACACCACAGAATGGGCTGGGGCATGGCACTGGGGGCTTGCGGCAGATGCAGGCTGCCATATCCCCATATATGGTATTCACAAAACCTTCCCAAAGGACAATTGTCTAAGTACCATTTGACAGCCAAGGACTGGTCTACCATTACTTAGACATCCTGTAGGAGTGTTGTCAACTGTGCACCACTGTGTTGCCCACCCAGCCCCAATCTGCCTGCGACATAAACTTTTACAAAAACGAATTCCCTGGTGATCTAATGGCTCCACTTCCAATCCCTGAAGATGCTTGTACTGTAAACTGGTGACATAATTCATTCCTTGGTGATCTATCAGTCCTCCCCCTGAGGCCCTATATGCCTGTAAAGTAAAATATTATAAAAAAATAAAGTCATTCACTGGTGATCAAGGGGTTTCCCTCAGCCTGATATACTCAAATATGACAATGCTGATAACTTATTTTCCTGGTGGTCTAGTGGGCCCCCCACTCTGGCAGGTAGTGTGCACCACCCCACTCCCCCATCCAAAATACCAACCCATTGACCAGTACAGCACTCCCCACACCACCACAGCTGCCCACAGAATGAACAGTTAGAGTGTGTACTCTACACAGTACATGCTGTTATATTTCATTCATTCATGGTGGTGCGAGAGAGGCTGTGTCATTTTACAGAGTGGGGTTCAGGATAGGGAGGAGGTCACACTGGTGAGAGCTACCTGCTGGGGTGGGGGGAGGGGGCCACTAGACCACCATGAAAGGAAGCCAGCATTGTCATATTTGGGCATATTGGGCTTGGTGGGACCCCTAGATCACAACAAAATGACTTTCTTTAATAATATTTTACATTACAGTCATATTGGGGATGGAGGTACCACTAGATCACCAGAGAATTAATTATTTCACCAGTTCACAGTATAGGCATCTTGGGGGATTGAAGAGAGCCACTAGATCACCAGAGAATTTGTTTTTGTAAAATTTTAAGTTAGGGGTGGATGGGGGTTGGGGGCATCGCTAGCCACTATTCTGTTCTTTTCAGTGGTGCAGCTGCCACCTGACAGCCTCACAGCTTACTGCACACCATATGGATGTGCTTTCTGTTTGGTGCACTACCACTGTCACCATGAGCTGTAGGACTTAGGCACTGAAACCTGGTCCAATAGTGAATTGGGCACAGGATCCCTGTTGCACCAGCAAGTGGCTCAAGCTGCCATTGGTGCAGCTTGCACAAACCATTGAAAATACAGCCCACAGAATTCTTCTGAACTATGAAATAGAGTTATGTTTGTTAGGTACTACATCAACACATGTACAGCAAGGTTCTATCAGGAAAATAATAAACATACTGTAGCCTTAATGAATGTTAGAAGGTGCATAGCAAGCCATTGGAAAGCTGTTCAACCACCAACTTGTGTATTATGGAATACTTTATTTCTGGAATGTATGCAGCTAGAAAAATACATTATTTAAGTCAAGATCAGATGCATGATTTTCACCAGATTTGGTCACCAATCAATTCCTTAATTAGGGGACATAAAATTTAATGAAAAAATAGCTGTTTCTTTATCTTTTCTTCTATTTTCAATGAAGAGGATTACGCATTGTATGGGTAGTTAGTTTAGGGGGATGGGGGAGGGCACATAGAAGGTAAAGATGAGAAAACCATACATATGAAGGGAGTATAAACCTGAAACATAACAATGGTGAAACCCAGTGAAATAACTTGGTTATAACTGAATCTTCTATGCAAATAAAAAAAGAGGGGCATAGCAAACCCCTATACATAGTAAAGCTACACAATGGTACAAAGGCTGTATATGTACTCTGTACAGGGGGTTAGAACATTAAAATGTGGAGAGAATGGTTGCTGAGGGGACTGGAGAGGACCAATAGGGTAAAGTGTTGCAGGGGGTGTGGGGCAGTGGTTTTCTTGGGTACTATCTGGGAGGTAGGAGGTTTCCTGGTCTGTAGAAGCCTATGTCAGCTGAGGACAGAGGTATGACAGCTCATACAGGAGTTAGGTGTGTTAGAGGAGAGGAGATATCTGAAAGAGGTGTGGGTGGAGGGGGGCATGGAGACTGGTGTGGGGAACAGTGGGGGTGCCCAGGCTTGGTGGGGGGTCTGGCAGAGAGGAGCTAAGGCAGGATCCCATGGTCCCTTTTCCCCAGTGGGAGAGGAGGCCCTAGCATAAGAGGATGGATGTGAGTTGGAAGAATGGGAAGACAAGGAAGAAGGTGGCCTGTGGGAACAGATTCCTCTCACTGACTAGGGAGGGTACAGGAATGATCTTTGTGAAGGAGCAGGGGTACCAGCAGTAGGGGGATGTGGATACTAGGGAAAGCAACCATGAAGGAAAGGATAAGGGGCAGGTAGGGGTAGGAGTACTGGCAATTGGGCAGGGAACAGGTGAGGGCAGGCAGGGGCAGTACCAAGGGGAGGAGGAAAGGCAGGGAGAACTGAGAGGGAGTGATGTGGGGAGCATCCAGGTAGGTAGAACAGGGATCAGGAAGAGGGAAAGAGGGGTCAGGGAAACCCAGAACAATCAATGGATGGGGCACCAACCAAGGAAGGGCAAACTGGAAAGAGAGAAGCAGAGTAAGGTGACAGGCAGGGATGAGAACATTGTAATCTTGGAGGACTCCATAGTTACTGTAAGTGAGTGAGAGGGGGTGATATGGGAGCTAAAGCAAACTGCATAAGGATACAGTGTATGCCAGGGATGACCACGAGGGGGGGCATGTATAGCCGAGAACACAGGAAAAGAAGGGGACCAGCTGCACATCATTGTTCATCTGGGTATGAACAACTTGGTTGATAGTGAGGTAGGGGTGGTTCAAAAGAGGTTCAGGAAACTGGGGAGGCTCTGCAGTGAGGTGGTGAGTTCAGTAGCCTTCTCAGAGGTACTACTGGTACCAAGGGCCTACACTGCAAGAAGGGTAAGGATTGAGGAGTTTAATGTCTGGCTCAGGGGGTAGTGCAGAGATGAGGGATATGGGCTAACTGGAGGCTGGGGGGACATGCGGGAGAATTAGGACCCTTATGCACCAAAACACGGGGACAATTTTCTTCTTTACAGGTAAAAAAATTTAATAAATATTTTGGGACACTGGGAGTGGGCTCCCCAGTGTCCCACACTGCTGGGGGAACTTCCACTACTGACACGGGGATTAGGTCCCCAATGTCAGAAAATGATACGGCAAGGAGCTGGGAAGGGGGCAACATCTGACACCAGGGGAGGGCATCCTGGTGTTATATTATATTAATACAATCATGTGGTTCAAAAAGGGGTATGACCACACCTAGGACAAGAAGTGCAACAGTCAGTAAAAGTTCAAGAAAGTAAATGAAATGGGGACCGGCACCTGCTAAGGCAACAGGAGTGCATAAATAGCACAGTTTGTCTGTAACTCCACAACAAATACAATAAATGAGAAACAATACCTGAATTAGGTAAATACCAAGAGGTGTTTACCTAATTGTTTACCTAATTGGGGTACAAGGAATCAGAATCTGGTTTCCCAAAAAATGGGCAGAAATCTGTTAATTTGTTCTTTGGGATATATTTGGATGCAAATTGCGGCAACTCTTTCACTAGACACCCTTCCTTGTTTCACGAAACAATGAGATTGTGCCACAATTTATGGCATAAACTCCCTTTTTTCACGAAACAGTTGCCACAATTTGGGGCATACATACATCCACAGAAAAAAATAACATATTTCTGGGCATTTTGGGGGTAATCTGACCCCATAATCTGATTCCTTGGGCCCCGATTAGGTAAACACAACTGCTGGTGTTTACCATTTCTCAGTATGTTTTAAAATGTGTATGTTTTTCCACCTCTCTAACTGAAAACAAGATGGTGGAAACAAGAAAGAACATTTCTAATTTGCAAAACAGAATGACACTTTCACAAAAAAGAAACACACTGTCACACAGTATATCTAACTTTTCCCATAGGAAATAATGGGAAACTTTAAAATGTAATAAACTTTTGAATGGATTGATATTTTTTTATCAAACCTTCAAAAGGCACATCTGCAACCCAAGCCCAATATAACATAAACATTTCAAACCAAACCCTCAAGCCATTTCTGAGAAATGGCATGACAAAGTATCAATTAGGAGGCAAAATATTGCAGTGGTCTAAGGCTCTGAGCTGCAAATCTGGTGACATCTAGTAGACCAGACCTGGGTTTGAATCCCACAGCTTTCACTTGCATACTGTGTGACCCTAAGCAAGTCACTTAACTTCCTTGTGTTCCCAGATCACACCTGGAAACAAGCTCCGGCTTAGTGTGCTTTCCTGGTTAAACAATTTTTCTGCCTAATACAAAAACAGTAATGTTCACTCAGTATCTCTGCACCAGCATATCTGACAGAAATGAAACTTGCCACACCCAGAGATACGTGTTTCTCAACAGTGCATGCAAACATTCATGCAAATTGGTGGAATGGTAGCAAAGTTATTAAAATGCAGACATTTGGGTTTAACATAGAAATGAACATTGAACCCTAACTATAGTGGTGCTACTGCACCACTATAGTTATAGGGGCATAGTAGCATCCCTATAGTTAAGCTTGAGAAGTATGTTTAATGTTAAACCTCACATTTTGTACTTTACTATAATAACTTTGCAATTGATTAATGGATTTGCTTAATATTTGATACGTCCTGTCCTGCGGGGTAGATCTCTTGATGTGGCAAGTTTTGTTAAATTTGGATGTGCGGATTCTGAGATGCGGACAGTGCAAAAAGTCATAAAGTTGCCACTTTTTGCAGTTTTTTCCTCATCACCTTGTGTCCAGATGGTGTGGACTTTTTGTGTGATTTTTTATGGTAGAAACAGCTTGGGTAACAGAACAGACATGCTTTCTTTTGAGAAAAAATATTAATCTGTTGCAAAGTTATTACATTTTTTATTTCCCATTGTTTTAAAAGGGAAGATCATTTTTCAGGCTAGATTGAGAAAGTTTGACAAAGACTTTAACCTTGCAATAAAGGATTCTGTCTTGCAAGATCTGTTCATTTTTTGTGAGAATAAAATCCTTTTTCATTAGAGAAAAATCATTTTTCACGAGCCACCATCTTGTTTCAGTTTTTTCTTCATTTTTTTTTGAGAGCAACAAAACTGACATTCTGTAGAAAGACCACCACACCTAGCTGGCTCATTGAGTCCCCGTTAGGTGCATTCTGCACTTCAAAGTTAGAAATATGCCCTTGAAATCTGTTTTTCTAACATAATGAATAATTCTTCATGACCGCATGATACCCTTTTTCGTATCACAAGTCACGAAAAAGGATCCTTTTTTGACACTTGAGAATCCTTGTTTGCTCCTTCCACTTCCCTCTCCAGTACTATAACATTTTTTCCTGGTGTCTACAGGTCCCCACCTTTTAATACACCTGCCCCTACATTCACTTGGTGTCTAGTTGAACCCCCACCTTCTGATCCTTGTCCCTATAATATAAATGATTTCCCTGGTGTCTAGTGGCACCGCCCACACTCCGATCATCATGCCAGTAATTCAACTAATTGCTCTGGTGTCTAGTGGCACCCCCCACTCTCTGATCTCTGTCCCCTAGTGTCTGTGTTTCTGACATCGGGATGCCCACCCCTGGTGTTGGATGCCCTCAGCCACAGCCCATTCTTTTATTAATTCACCTACATAGGGGTGCCCAATCCCTGTGTTGATATTTAATGCCCCTCCCCTAGCAGTGCTGGACACTGAGGAGCCCACTCCCAGTGTCCTAAAGTATGTATTTTATTAAATTCTGTAAAAAGAAAACAGTCCCCTGATGTCTTTTTTTTACATTAAAAAAAAGAAAATGGTCCCTCATCATCTCCACCATCATCCTCCCTTGTCCAGACCATCTCACTGAGCAATCATCACCCCACACACTCCCATTACCCTGTGCTTACTTCTGGAGGTCATAGGCTGTCATCTTCTGTGGACTGAGACATTTGTGCACTCTTCAAAGTTGAACCGTGAACTGAGGAATCAAGGTAAGTGCCATATATATAATGTATTTCATAGAATTTTTAGAAACATAGAATTTGATGGCAGATAAGGACTGCTTGGTCCACCCAGTCTGCCCATTTCCCTACCTGATGGATAAGCTGCAGATCCTAGTTAACCAGCAGCCTACTTCTTCCTACCCCAACCCCCTAGAATTGCCTTATGACTGTCCCATGCATGTTGAGATTCCACCACTGTTTTGACTCCACAACCTCCTCTGGAAGGCCGTTCCATACATCCACAACCTCTCTGTGAAAAATACTTTGTAAATTACCTCTGAAGCTGCCCCCCTTCTATCTTCAAATTGTGCCCCCTTGTTCTTGCACACCTCTTTTTTTGAAAGATGCTACTCTCTTGGACTTTGTTGATTCCCTTGAGGTACTTGAAAGTTTCTATCATGTTCCCCCTCTCCCTCCTTTCCTCTAGGCTATACATATTAAGCTCCTTAAGTCTCTCTTCATATGTCTTCCGGTGCAGACCCTGCACCATTTTAGTTCAATAGTATTTTTAACTTATGTTCATAACTTTGCCATTTTTTAAAAAAATTTCACAAAATTTTCAACATGGTCTTTTTGGGTCCCCATCTCATGAACACTGTAACTGTCATTTCGTTAACCATGCCCGGAAGGTGATTTCATGGTCACTGTGTGAAATTACCTTTAGGGACAAAATAGTGAAATTTTACCACCAGTGTCCATGAGGTGGGATCCTAAGAGGAACTTGTTGAAAATTTGGTGAAACAATTTCTAGAAAAGGCCAAATTCCATGCATTCATTGAAATGTTTCTATGCATACATAAAACTTTGGTAATTTTAAATATTTTGAGTCCAAATTTTCAGCATAGCCATTTTTTCACATCACCTCATGAACAGTACAACTGTCATTTTTCATATCCTGTATGAAATATGTTTTTGCACCTGTGGCATGGAATTGGGTTTTGTCTGACCTGGGTGAAGTGAATTGTTATCTGTGGAGCTAGCTAGGAGAATAAGGGAACTGTGAATTAGGGGGACTGGCTTAGGCAGTAGGCAACCAGGTGTTTGCAGTTAAATCTGCCCTAGATAGCCTTTGCCAAACAACAGCAAGAGGAAGGAAGTGTTGATAGAACTTTACTACTCTACTGGGACTATATAGACCTCCATCCCTTCCACCCCCCACCCATAGCCAGTTCTATTTTTATAGGGACAGGATTTGACTAACAACAGCCATATGAGGAGAGACTAAAGGAGCTTAATATATATACCCTTGAGGAAAGAAGGAAGAGTGGGGACATGATAGAAACTTTTAAGTACCTCAGTGGAATCAACAAAGTCCAAGAGGGTAGCATCTTTCAGAAAAAGAGATGTGCAAGAACAAGGGAACACAATTTAAAGATAGAGGGGTGGCAGTTCCGGGGCAATGTGAGGAAGTATTTTTTTACAGAGAGGGTAGTGGATACATGGAACAGCCTTCCTGAGGAGGTTGTGGGGTCTAAAACTGTTGGAGAGTTCAAGAATGCATGAGACAGACATAAGGCAATGCTTGTGGGGGGTAGGAAGAAATAGGCTGTTGGTTAACTAGGATCTGCGGCCTATCCTGTAGGTAGGGAAATGGGCAGACTAGGTGGGCCAAGCGGTCCTTATCTGCCATCAAAGTCTATGTTTCTATATAACTTCCTGTTTGGGAGCAGGAATGGAGTGATCACAGAGACTTAAAATATTCACCATCCTATAAGGAAAATAGTAGCTCTCCAACACCCCAGCTGCTGGAGGTCTGACTCTGAGCAAGTAAGAAGGAGACTACTGAGGAATACAGGAACCTCCTGTCACAAAACAGGAAAAGCAGGAGCTTTAAGGGCATTGAGGCAATGGGAAAGTAGGGAAAAAATATATAAATTAAAAATAAAAATAAATAAATAAATAAACAGAAAGAGGAAAGAGTAAGCATACAAAACAAAAGTTGAGGGGCCACAAATATGACATGATGGGAGTGGTGCAGTGCAGTGGCTGTGGAGCATCAGTCTTCTGGGAGACATTCTGGAGGATGCAGTGTTGTCCCATCTGCAGGCACTTCTGTGGGCTGAAGAAGGAGGTTGCTCATCTCCAGGCTGTGTTGTCCAGGATTGGGGGACCTCCTCTTCTACCTAGTGTCCACCAGGGCCACCACCACTGCCTCAGAGTTTGCCTAGAAAGAGAAGCAGCTGGAGCACAGTGGGCTCAGGGAGGGTGAGGGTGGTGGAACAGAGGTGCATCCCTCCAATTGTACCTCTCCACAATTTGTACACCATTCTGGCAGAGTGTGGTTCCTCTATGGAGGCACTCACAGTGGAGACCATGGAGGATGCTGGGAACCTCCACAAAGGAGACCCACATGAGGGTGGCATGGGACCCCACAGGGGAAGGAAACAATTCCTGCTGGGGGACTCAGTTGTTAGGAGGGTAGAACTGGGGAAGAGGGGAGAGAGAGGTAAGGTGCCTGCCTGGTGCCATGGCTTGGAGGGACAGGGACTGAATCCTCAGGATCATGGCAGCAGCTGCATGGGGAAGGGAGCAGGATGTCATTGTCTACCTAAGGACAAATGACCTGGCTGGAAAAGGGATCAGAGCAGTGCAGGAGGAGTTTGTGGGGTTGGGAAGGGGCCATAAACAAGTAGCATGCACAGTAACCTTGTTGGAGGTGCTGCCTGTCTGTGGCATTGGTGAGGATAGGGTGCTTTCCACTATGGGATTCAATCAATCATTGAAAAACTGGTGCAGAGCTCAGGGTTTTGGCTTCATTGGGAACTGGGGGTCCACCTGAAGGGATGCAGGCCTATACTGACATGATGATCTGCATCTGTCCAGGAGGGGAACCAGGATCCTAGGTGATAGGTGTAAATGCTTTATTGGCAAGCATTTAAACTAACCAAGGGGGGAGGCACTAAAAAGGAGTAGGGAAATCCTAGCCCTCCTCCAAAAATCAGGGTAGTTAGTGAGGTAAACACCAAGATAAAAACATCAATAGAGAGAAGGGCGGGGTAAATGGAGAAAAAGGCAAAGGCAGTAAGGACAGGGATAGGGCCAAAAGGGGTAAGGCCATCAACAAATGCAGGGTAATGAGTACAAATGCCTGTAGTCTAGGTAACAAGATCCCTGAATTGTGGCCTTGATGGAAGAGGGATGTCTGGATATCATGGCAGTCACCAAAACATGGTACACAGAGAATCATGACTGGGATGTCAACATACCAGGATACACAATCTACAGGATGGACATGGGATTGTCTAAGGAGTCATGTGCTTGGTTTAAATCTTATTTGGAGGGCAGAACCCAACAGATGTTTGTTGATGGTTACTTATCTAATAAAGCTGTAGTTTTGAAAGGGGTACCCCAAGGCTGCATTTGGGCCTACATTGTTTTTAATAGACTAAATCATTTGATGTATATTGTGAAATATTCTGATATACATTTATATGTTGATAACACCTTGTTGATTGCTAGTGAAAAAAATCCTCAGATTATGGAGGTAAAATTACAGGCAGATTTTGGAGAATTATGTGGTTTACAAACTCAGGACTGGTGGCAAATAGTAAAAAAAAATATGTTATTTGATAAAGGTGGTAAAAAATCTGGGAAAAATGAACATGTAGTGGAGATAAAAACTATAAAAAACTAAGTTCTATCTCAAGTATCAGAATACAAATATTTAGGGGTATGGGTTGACCAGAACCTAAGATTTGATTATCATATAATTAACACAATCTAAAAAATAAATAAATTGGGGGCATTTAGATGCTAAAGTTTTTGCATGAACAAACACATGAAGAAAATGATAGTAAATCAACTTCTTATTCCAGTACTTGAGTATGGGAATGATGTACACTATCGGTCGAAAGTTTTAGAACACCCCCATTTTTCCAGTTTTTATTGAAATTTAAGCAATTCAAGTCCAGTGAATAACCTGAAATGGTACAAAGGTAAGCGGTAAACTGCTAGAGGTTAAAAAAAAGTTTAGGTTAGCAAAAACTGCTTTAGAGAAATTGCAAAGAAAGCCAAGGTGTCAGTGAGTACAGTTTCCTACACCATCAAAAGGCACTTAGAAACTGGAGGAAACTCTGACAGGAAGAGGTCTGGCAGACCCAAAGCCACAACAGAATCAGAAGACAAGTTTCTGAGAGTCAACAGCTTGCGTGATAGGCGGCTCACAGGACAACAGCACAGAGTGACTGGCACCCTGAACCAAATGGGCTACCACAGCATTTTGCAGCGCCATGCAATACCCTCTGGTCTATGCTTAGTTGGTCAGGGGTTCATCCTACAGCAAGATAATGACCCAAAACATACCTCCAGGATATGTCAGAACTACCTTCGAGGAAAAGAACAAGACGGTAGGTTTCAAATCATGGAATGGCCAGCACAGTCTCCAGACTTAAACCCCATCGAGCTGGTTTGGGATGAACTGGACAGAAGGGTGAAAGCAAAGCAACCTACAAGTGCAACACATTTGTGAACTTCTGCAACAGTGTTGGAAGAACTTCCCAAACAATATTTGATGTCCATTGTAGGAAGAATGCCACAGTGTGTTCATGGTTACAGTATATCTGCAAAGGTGGCTACTTTGATGAGTCAAAAATTTAGATTGAATTTTGTTAAACAAAATGATTCTATGATTTCTTTTTTATCTCCAATTGTTTATTTGTTCTATGCTTTAATTTCAGAGTACATTGAGACATTAACCTGCGTAAATTTCAATAAAAACTGGAAAAATGGGGGTGTTCTAAAACTTTTGCCCGGTAGTGTATATGGCTTTGTCACAAAAAAATATGTTGACAAAAATTGATATAATGTACAATCGATTGACCTGATTTATTCTTAGAATGGATTTTCGTGTTCATCGGTGTGAAATTTATGAGGAACTTGGGTGGTTTCCACAAGATGTTAAGAGGAAACTAGTTTGGGCAGTACAGACTTATCAAGTTCTAAATTTAAAGCAACCAAGTTACCTTTATGATAAACTGGAAATGGAATCATACCCTCAAAATCTCCGAGGTATAAATTTAAGAGAATTTGCACATCCCAAATTTAAAAATAAATATAGTGATATTGGATTATGGAACTTGATAACGTTTGTGACTTATAAGATGCATTGAGATGTAAAATCCTTCATGACTGATATAAAATAAGAATTCACTGTCTGCTGTAAGTGTTACGGTTAGACAAATGGGGTTAAATAAATGCATTTTGGGTACTATAAATTAGGATATTGGTTTTGTTAATAGTAGGTTGAAATATGGGGATATTTATGCAAACATTTTTATGCACTTTATGACTGTAGTATGTTGTGTACTGTCAATTATTTGTTTGTTGATTCTTTGTACTAGTGAATGTAATATGGTATAAGTGTGTAAATTGTATTCTATAATATGTATTGTTATATGATGATTTTGAAACTACTTTAACAGGACCATCTTGGAAATAGGCCTTTGTCTCAATGATGTGTAGATCCACCAATCTCCTGTATAAAAATAAAGATGTTTTACTACTACAGGGAGGAAGAAGAGGAGGAGCTCTCTAAATAAGGGAAGGGATCAAAGCAATAGAATTAAAGGGTAAACAGGGAGTAGAGGAGGCACTGTGGGTCACCCTGGAGACCAGATATGGCACAACAATCTGCATGGGGGTTGTATACAAACCCCAATCTCAAGGGGAGGAAACGGACAAGGAAATGATAGAAGGCTTTCTTAGGATGACAGAAAAAGGGGATATAGTGTAGATGGGGGACCTGAATAAGCCTGGAGCACCTTTGCTGCAGCCACATCCAAGAGCAGTCTTTCTCGATGCCCTACAGGGGACATGTATCAAGCAGCTAGTGTTGGAATCCACTTGGGAGGGAACAATCTTAGACCTGGTACTCTCAAATGGTGACAGAGAGAGAATCTCAGATCTAGAAGTGGGTAACTGTCTGGGAACAAGTGACCACCAAACAGTGCGGTTCACAATAAACACAGACACAGAGTCAAGCCATACAAAAGTGAGGGTACTGAACTTTAGGAGGACTGACTTTGTCACAATGGGAGAATGCATCAGAAAACCACTAGCAAACAGTCAAGAAGGAGGAGTGGATGAACAATGGAGAAATATCAAAACTGCCATAACAGAGGCAATAAGCCTTTGTGTGAAAAAAATAAACAAATCCAAATGAAAGAAAAAAACACTATGGTTCTCAAAAGAGGTAGAAGGGAAGGGTAGGGAGAAAAAGATAGCATTCAGGAAGTATAAGGAAACACAGAAGCTGCAGGATAGAGTACTGTACTAGTTAAAGTAGAAGGAAGTGGGGAAGGCAGTCAGAATAGCAAAAGCCCAAACAGAGAAAAAGATAGCCAACTCAGCTAAGAAGGGGATAAAACCTTTCATAGGTACATTAGGGAGTGAAGAAAGACCAAGGGAGGGATAGAGAGGCTTAATAAAGGGGATGGTGGGCGGGCAGAGAGGGACAGTGAAAAAGAAGGGAGACTGAATGAACACTTCCACTCAGTATTCACAAACAAGGAGGCAGGGGGAGGTACCTAATCCAATCAATAGAAACACTTCGGATTGGGGGTCGATACCAATCCTTTCACAGAAGAAAGGGTTCTGAATGAACTCCTAAAACTGAAGGTGGACAAAGCAATGGGGCTTGACGGGATTCACCCCAGAATTCTAAAAGAACTAAGGGGAGAACTAGTGAAACCACTGACCACCATTTTGAACAAATCATGGAAGGATGGTGTGGTACCTAAGGACTGGAGGAGGGCAGATGTGATTCTCTTTCACAAAAGTGGGAGCAAAACATAGGAAGGAAACTACAGACCTGTTATCTTGACCTCAGTGGTAGGGAAAATGGTGGAATCACTTCTGAAAGAAAGAATTATTGAATACCTACAGTAGAGGCCAGTGGGGCACAGGACCCAAGGCAGCATGGATTCACAGTGGAAAGGTCATGTCGGACAAATCTAATAGATTTCTTTGACTGGGCGACCAAAGTAGTAGACCAGGGAGGGGCTGTGGACATGGCCTACCTAGACATTAGCAAGGCATTTGACACAGTCCTACACAAAAGATTAATAAACAAATTAGCCA
The DNA here is from genome assembly GCA_016271365.2 of Neoceratodus forsteri. Lineage (NCBI taxonomy): Eukaryota > Metazoa > Chordata > Ceratodontiformes > Ceratodontidae > Neoceratodus > Neoceratodus forsteri. The sequence goes on from CM057450.1 coordinate 1,090,391,347, forward strand.
GCCTGAGGGTTAGAACCGATGACCCCAATGCACATCCCAATGCGGTTGTGGGGGTGGGGTGGGTGAAAGGGGCTTTCAACCCTAGCATCGAATTTTCTCACTTTTGCCACTGTGGAACAACCCTAACTGATGCATTAAATGGATTTTTTTGCCATGGATGTCTCTTCTTTTTGAGAATGAGGACTATAAATAGTAAATGGAATGTGGTGGTGGGAGTGCAGGCCCTTTGGACCCCTCACTCCCATCACATGATTTTTTGTGACATAGTAACTGTAAGTGCTATGTAAATGCAAGCACAAATGGTTACACACGTGATGATACAAATGTAAATGGTAATGCAAATGGTAATAGAAACGCAAGCATAAAGTGACTCCAAAGCGAATGGTGATGGAAATGGAGATGCAAATGCAAGCAAGTATGGAATGCAACTGATAATGAGCATGGTCACGGTACCACAATTGGAAATGTAAATAGTAGTGGTAACAGCAACAATAACGCCTTAGGAAACAGAAACGTAAATGCAAGCACATATGGAAATGCAAACTGTAATACGCACAGCCATGGTACCGCAATTGTAAAAGCAAATGGTAATGGTAACAGCAACAATAATGCCAAAGGAAACAGAAACTGAAATGCAAGCGCATACTGAAGGGCGTCCACAGATGGAAATGGTAATGCACAGGGTGATGCAAAACAAAATGCAAACATAAATAGTAATGGAAATGCAAATGGTAACAGTAATGCAAATGCAAGCGCAAACGAAAATGCAAAACGTAATGCACACGTTGGCATAGACAGGAACGGTGACGCAAATGGTAACGGAAACACAAGTAGAAACAGTAACTGGCACAGTAACAAAAATGCACAACCTTCTTTTCCCCCAAAACTGCATTGAAAAAGACAGTAAATACAAAGAATGCATGTAGAATAATGGGCCTCGGAGCAGAGAATGAGGACTTGGAATACTAAATTGCTTATATCTCAGGAACCATATGACGTAGGAAAAAAAATTAAAAAATTGTATGAATTATGACTTTCCTGGCTAGTATTTGCACTTAGCCCCTTTTTGGGGGGCTAAGCATTTTTCTGACGAAAAGTCTGTATCGCACAACATTTATGAGATATGGGCCCCTAAAAGCGTGACGGATGCTGTAAAGTTATCCTATGGGAAAAAGTGTTGACTTTGGAGTGCTGTAACTTTGCCACCCTATAATATTTCTTCACCAAACCATGAAAAGGCACATCTGTGGGATGTTGGCTTTCTTCCCTCCAAATTTCAGCCCAAAAGGCTGAACCATTATTTTGCAGCAGGGTGGCAAAGAATTCCTGTAATGCGCCGGATGCCGTAATGTTATTCTATGGGAGAAAGTATCAACTTCAGAGTGCCATAACTTTGCTGCCCTGTAATATTTTTTTACCAAGCCACCAAAAGGCACATCTGGGGGATGTTGGCTTTCATCCTTCCAATTTTCAGCCCAAAAGACCAAACTGTTATTTTGCAGCAGTGTGGCAAACAAATCCTGTAATTTTGGGCATAGTGTTGCAAAGTAGTGTCGTGATTTGCGACACTTTCACAAAAAAAAATCACAAAAGTGTCGCAGGTGTGAAACTACTTTGTGACACTACTTTTTCCAAAAATTTGAAAAACATATTTCTGGGGTGTTTAACCCCAAAATAAAGACATGGCTAGCATCATCAGTGCTTGACTAGGTAAACACAAAAAGAATTGTGTCCCTAGAGGGTCCCAATTTTAAATGCCAACCATTTCTGTAATCAGTAACTGAAAAAAAAGGGCTGACTCAGGACACTACAGGGGTCATCTGCAACACTAAAAACTGCATTTGCAACACTCAAACTTTTTGCTAACTTTTCCCATTGACTATAATGGGAAATTTGTTTTTTGAATAACTTTTGAACCATTTAATATTTTTTCACGTGATCTTCAAAAGGCACATCAGGGAACCTGGCTGCATGTTTCCTGAAGCTTTTGAACCAGTCATGCAAACTGTGCGACCTATAGGGATGAGCAAAGAATTCAAAAAAGCATAAATGCATGTGCATATCATGCTTAATAACTCTGCAGCCATATATCTGAACAGTACAAAAGTTGGCAAATCCCAACATGTGTGGTTCTTGATTGTGTATTCCAAATTTCAGGCAAATCTGTTGAATGGTTGCAAAGTTATTAAGGTGCAAAATTTTAGGTTTAATATGTAAATGGCTCCTCATCCTTAACTATGGCAGCACTACCGTGCTACCATAACATATATTTTACATATATATATATATATATATATATATATAAATATGGCTTGTTTATGGAGCAACCTGCCACTCAATTACTGCATTTCTTGTAAAACTGGATTGACAGAAAAGGTAGCAAATGCTTGATTGCACACCCGTAATTATCAGACGGATACCCTTTTCTTTTCAATGGATGGGGCAATTAATAGACTAGAAGAGAACTGAATTTGACACTTCCTAGCTATTTAGCTCAGTTTGTTTACAGTTTGCTCCTTATTCAGGTCTAGCTGAAAGGATTTTGAAGAGAGGTTCACTTTAGCACTGTACCACATTGCCCTATTAGGAATACATCAGACCTACAGTATGTCATAATTTCTATTATATACATTAAATGGCATATAAATTAAACCATTAATTTTTTTTGCCATTTTTAACACTGACAGGATAAAATCTTGACCACATTAAAATTTTGCACAACCAATGAATCATATATAATAGCCCTATCTTAGTTTTTCTTGAATTAATGTGTGTGCGCGTGTGTATGTTCTTTCACAACATATCTTCAAATGCAGCATTGCTGTTAAATGGTTTCACCCTTGGAATGTGCTGGCTGTTGTGCACCCCTTGGGGAGGGAGGGACAATGTGCAGGTTTGGTGCCCTAATGACAGTTGCACAATGGCCTGAACAAATGAACAATGAGCAATTTGTTCCCACGTCCTTATGTGGACATGGGAACAAATGGAGTCCAGACGTTGTTTCAGGATTCAAAACAAAAGAACTGAATTTATTTCTCCAACAGACAAAAATAAGTGGACTGAGCACAGAAATAATAAAGGCATAAAGTAAAATCAAAATTGCAGAACTTAAGTCAGTTTCAAACAAAGATTTATTCATCCACCTAGTATCAAGCTAGGGGACTGGCAGGGAACAGCTCCTACCAAAAATGCAGTCAACATAAAGGAGTCGCTGTAACATCAGTTGACAATGAAATTGTTGACTGACTGTCATCGATCCCTTTATACAAGCAATCATGCCACACCTTTCTGTCATGTAATTCTTTTTCAGAAAGGTAGAATTGCTCACCTTCATTTATATTTAATTAAATACATCTTGTGCTGAGTATTTAGATGTTATGCTTAATAAAAAATAAACCACATCAATGTATTGTTGCTTGAGACTGAGTACAATACAGATGTAAGTATATATGTATTTATAAATTGGGTAGGGAAAATACTCTGTGCTGGTTGGCTGAAACACATCACGTGACTGTGAGTATATCAGAGTGTGACTGAAAGCCTGCACTTTCACCCCCCTCCAAAACCATTTTAGCCATTTTATGAGATGGATAACTCACTGTAGGGTATGCAGTCGTGGTCTGATATACACATGCCTTGGGTGGGTGAACACACACCAAGGCGTGTGTACGTCAGAGAGTGACAGCACACCTTACAGTCATCGGCCCCCATACCCAGTTGACTGCCGGCCCTATTACCCCTCTGACACAACAGATTACCACTTTTGTTTCTGCCACCTATATACAGCACACCTTTACAAAACAGAAGCCTATCATTTCCTTCAGTAGCTATGTACCAGTACCAACAGATAAGCTTTATAATTTACTTCTCCTCCATGATTCTCCCATTTTTTTCTACAATCTCCAGACTGCAAGCTCTCTCCCCATGCTCTCCTTGTGTTCACATGCCAAACTAAGCCCAAATTGCTACTACTGCCTGGCTACAGCAACAACAAACCCTGTAGCCCAAACTATTCTTTTTGAAAAAGAAGTCTTCCACCAGCAGCAACAAAGAGAACCCACAGCCAGTCACTGACCTAAAAAAAAAAAAATAATGCTGTCGGCTGCATAACTGTCCTGCTTGTGTTCCTCACAGGTTCACGTCTCTGGTCTGCTTGTCTCCCACTTCTCAGCAACACACTAAATTAGCTGGCTTCTCTGCTCCACACCACACAGTTTTTTTTTCTTACTGCAATGCAATACAGAAGAGAACAGTGCAGGCAGGAGCAACCAAATAAATGATTTACTCTTTAAAAAAAATGACCCAGAAAAACACCATCACCACAGCAGCTCTCTGTAACTCTCGCTAAGCAAGAAACAGAGCCACCATGTTTTCAAAAGTCTCTGACCCTTCCATATAATGCAGTAAAGGAACCAATAAAAACTTACACTCTTAACACTAGGATGGTGGCTGCACAGCAATCACACTAGTGACCTTAACAACCAGCCCCATTCTAGAGCATTAATACAAACAATAATCCTACAACTTTTATAAAAAAAAAAAAACAAGCTACATTAAAAATAAATAAAAAACCTCAAAACACTCCTTTCCTATTGCATAAATAAAATATGTAATGGAAACGAGTGGAATATTTTTTTTTTTTTCATCCTGAAAGGTGATTTCACATTCTTTGCATAAAATCACCTTTCGGGCAGGAGTTGAACATTTTCTGTGCCCTTGTTCATGATGTGGGGTCATAAGAAGGCAATGTTGAAAATTTGATGTAAAAATATAAAAAAAAAAAGTTATGAGTCTGCATTGAATTTTGTGAATGCCGGCTCATAACTTTAGTAATTTTCAATATTTTTACCCCAAATTTACAACATAGCCATATATTTACAGCACCTCATGAATGTGACAGCTGTCATTTTTCAAATCCTGGCCAATTTTTTTTTTACAGTACATCCCAAAAGGTCCTTACACCAAATCACCCTTTGGCCAGGAATTCAACATTTGCTCTGCTCTGCTCTTCTTCGTGACACAGAATCATAAAAAGGATATGTTGAAAACTTGGTGTACAGATATTACAAAACAACAATTTTATGAGCCTATGTTACATTTTGCTAACATGGGTTCATAACTTTGTTAATTTTCAATATTTTTACACCAAATTTCTTACCTGCAGCACTATCCGCTCTGGCCAGAGTTTCTTTATTGTTGGTGATTCTTCAAGAATGGTCTTCCAGCCACTGCAGTTTTGCATTCTATAAACAATCAGGAATATTTAAATATTTTTTATGAATGATATGTAAAACACAGTATAACTGTTGGTCTTTTTACAAAATGGACTTTGTCACAATGCAGTCTACATTAAGTGACTTCTTTGGGGTCATAAGTGTAGTAAGATGATAATTTCAGGAGGGAATGCTGTGTCAAACATCATAAGAAAGCTTATACTGGCATGTCACGAGATCTACCCCCCAAGACAATGCATGCAAACATTTGTGCAAATCAATTGAACAGTTGCAAAGATATTAAAGTGCAAAATTTGAGGTTTAACATAAAAATCCCTGCTCAACCCTAACTATTGTGGCTCTACTGATATATTGTTTTTTTCTGCTGGCACTTCCTCCAGATCCCTATGATACTTATACCCTCACCAAATCTACCTGCAGTCAGCCACTATCCTCCATGCTGCTGTGATTTTTCCCCAGGAGGCACAGGGTGGAGGGGATTTATCACCAGCTACTTACTTTTGTCATGACGTGAACTGTCAATGCAGGTCCAGCCCCATGTAGTCTAGAGTCCTTCACTGGTGAGCAACAGAAATGCTTTTTTTCTATTTTTCAATTGTCTCAACTCAGGATGTCATGGCAGGGATGTTAAGGGGCTCTATACACAGCACCTGATTATGCCTTGATGTCATCAATTCCCTTCTCTCATAGTACCCGGGTGGCAGCATTGCAGCAGAGGAAGAAACACACTAAATCCTTATCTTCTAGCCAGCCTCTGATAATGCAGGCTCATTTCCAAAGCTGGGCCACAGGTGTCATGAGTGTTAGTATTACTGATGCACCAATAGGCCATCCTGGAGCACATTACATCAACTTTACAGGCAAACACAGTGACCATGTGGCTATAACCAGCCCAGGGTGACTACTGTAGGCCCAAACACAAGAGAAATAAACAGAAAAAAGGCTGAAGAGGACAAAAGAGAATGGAATGTAAATAGGGTATGACAAGAGCCCTGAAGAGGAGAGTTGTTCCTAAGCAGCAACTCCAGAACAATGCAGGAGGAAAGGAAGGAGTGACAGAAGGAAGAATAAAGGTAAGTAAGAATATAAGTTCAATTTTTTTTATCGGGATCCCATTTCACTTTAATTATACTTTTTTCAGCCATGGGGGGGGGAGACATTGCTGGGTTGGCATTGCTTCCTCACTAACATCCCCCTTAAAAAATATAAGTAAGGTATTATCCTTACCATACACACACAAGATACCAGTGTTTCATGGCTAATGCTCCATGCTGTTTTATATCCAATATTACAAAAAGAGGACTTATGATAGGATAACAAAAATGATGATTTGTGGAATTATGAGTGAGCCTCTACACTTCCTTTTCTGGATAAGTATTTGTCCCACCACTGATCATTACATGCTATTGAATGATTTTTTTTACATAAAAGCATGCTATTTAAAGGGACACTGTCAACCCCCCCTTAGGCCTCAAAGTGACTCTAGTTTAAAAAAACACATTTTATGACTGTTCAAATGCTACAGAGACTGTTGATGTAGCTTGTAGTTTGATTCAGATCCATTTTTTTCTTTTAAAAAGTTACCACACCAAAACATGTTTGTTTACATTTCTTGACCAACTCCCTTTGCATCTTTCTTTGGCTCAGTAACATCCTCAAAACAATCTAGCCACTCATTATGCCCTGGGAGCAAGAAGAGACTATTGTATCATGAGTGGCTGTACTGTTTGAGGGTGTTTCTAATGTACAGGAAGTATGCAATATGAGTAGCTGAATTATTTGAAGCAAAACAAGGCTGGCTATAGCTATACATTACAATTCATTTCAGTTCCAATAAGCAAGGAAGTAGATCAAACAACCAGGAACATCAATGATTTTCAGAGAAGGTAAGCAATCATAAAATGTGGGTTTTTGCCTAAAAATAATATGATGCAAAAAGGTTGACAGTGTCCCTTTAAATTCATTTTGCACAGTATTTATTAGTAACTGCCCTCCATAAGGAAGAGATATTCCCTCAAAATGTTGCTAGTCCATGCAGTTCTAATTGTCTGGAGATTGCTTTCAGTAATCTGTCAGTTTTTAAGGAATCTGGTGAGTGAGTCTTTTTGACCAATATCTTTTGAGTGATTTGCAAAGCCATATTGGAACAGCCTCCTCCCTATTTTTTTCTTGTGCTTTTACATGGACAGAGAGAACCACACTTGGTACCTATCATACTGTATAATATGGGATATTGGCACACCTCAGGTGGTTTATGAGGACTCATCCAACTAAGAAGTGGCAATAGTCCATGGTCTATCACATCACCATGGAGTGTATTATTGCTATTTGTAAATTACTAAAAATGTTATGATTTATGTTTCTAAATTGATTTTGAGACATTTATTAAGAGAACACTTCATTTTGGAAGTGCTTGTTTATAGGCAGCAGGTGGTGTTGTAGAGAAGTGTGGTTATGATGATGGAATTGTAGAGAAGTGTGGGCTCTAGCAGAGATGGCAAGCACTGTATGGGTTTGAGGTAAGACAAGCAAGGGAAAGTAAAGTGCAGTCACATAACAATGTGAGGAAATATGTGTGGACAAGTGTGGGCCAAAGGTGACTCTTAAGATTGTGTTTCATGGTTTTTCAATTACTATCTGAGTGAGCGATGGTCCAGTGAGTGGCAGTGATCAGGAAAGCTGCGGTGCTGTAAATTGCTCTATGATGATTGAGTGGGTGAAACTATGTAATGTCACTGGAGTGACTGTTTTGATGAAGTCTCAGTAAGAGCATGTAGGGTGGTCTGCATTGTATTAATGGGTGTTAGGATTAAGTGAGGATTTTGTGTTTGTGAGCAGGTGTGAAATAATGACATTGTGATGACTTGAAGCACAAAGATCAATGATGTAAACTTATGCCTGTCATATTATTTATGAGAAAAATATGGCAGACAGGTGTACAAACTTTAAATCAGCACCAAGTCCTGTGAATGGGGTTTGTGTTCTCTATGAATAGGTAGCCCATGTATTCAGCGACCGTGACTGAGTGCTTTCAAAAAGGGTGACTCAGTCAGGGTGCTTTTACACAGGGCTACCAGGTGGGGGGTGACAGGATAGGGGGGTCAGTGATTATAGTAACAGGGTGTCGCAATGTATACACACACACAGGGGGGTGTGGAGGGACCACACCGTGTGACAGGTGGAAGGGGAGGGAGGGTTTATGGGATGAAGTGCAGTGGTGGGCTGCCAAGCTGGCTGTGTGGCATGGTGGGCTGGTGGCAGGCTGGGGTTGGAAGGGTGTTGGGTTCAGATCTGGGCACTCTCATTTTTTTGCACTGGGTCATGTTTTTATTTATAGTTTTGCAACCTCCTGATATGCACCCCTCTGGAGGTGAGAATCCTTTAGTGGGGGGTGCGGAGGATGTAGTGCCCCACATAAAATAAGAAAATCCAAGGGTCCAGCACCGTCTTGCTGTGCGCTGTGAGTCTACATCATCATATTCATTTTCAGTGATGTAGACTTGCCCAAATGGTGATCGCTATTATGTGGTCACCATTATCACATGGAACCCTAGGGATATGTGTTGGGATACCCCTAGCCTTTTAGTCAATCAGGTTGCAGGATGTCTTTTAAGTGTTGCATAATTTTGGATTAAAACATGACAGGGTATGGAATATCATAGAATACTGCTATGCCTCAGGTGTTATGAGTTACAAGGCTACAGTAGAGTGACTCATGCATCTGAGAAATGGCATTATCCCTCAATAAATGACACTCAGGAGTTCATTATTAGTAATATACAGGGGAGTTGTACATATAACAAAAAAAATTAAAAATATTTCAGTTCAGATTTACATTTAGAAAAATAATTTGTGTCACTGTAGTACTAGGTACCACAAACAAGGAGAGCAGGAAACAGTATGGTATTGATAGGAAGAGGGACAACTCTGAGTTTGGATGGTAGTAAGCCAGCCTGTTGTTGCTGTGTGGTGGAGCTCAGGTACTGAGAGTACAGAAGCAACAAGGATCTGGGACTGGAATAGATGTGTAGGAGTGGCTGTACTGGCCAAATCCGGGCCCTTTTTAGACTGTGCTGAGGAATGGCCTTCAGGGCACCCACATAGATCTATGTGGAATGTGGAAATCCACCACCAGAAACTGTGCAGAAAAGAAATTCCACTTCTGAGATGCTTTTCAGAATTTCCAGTTCTGAAAGGGATTTCCAAGCAAACCCTGAAATAATACACTACAGAGCATGCAATTCGCTGAATAACATTCCACAGTTTATGGAAAACAAATCCACAGTTTATAGTTAACATTCTGCATTTAGAAGTTTGGAATTTCACTTCTGAAAGATTTCCACAGAATTAGGCAGAATCATCAAAATTCTGTGAAATTCTGGTGGAAGCTGAATTTGAAAATCTTGAGTAGCTCTACAACCATATTATGAATAGGTAAACTGTGGGCAGATGAGTGCAAAGTTGAAGGTAACCAAAATGGCTGTTATCTGGCCCTTTTTAAGCTCTGCAGGTGTGCATGAATGCACTCAGTCAGTTAAGTTTTGGTATTTGTTCTAACCATTGGATTAGCGATGGGCAAAGTTGGTGAAATGCGCTTTGGAAATGAATCCATGAATTTTGCACAATTTGCGGAGCATGGATCAATCCACAAAGTGTGAAGTTTTGCCGCGAAGTACAGAATTTCATGGGAAAAATTAATCATTTCTTGATAAAAACTTCATACTGTGTGGAGAAAACTTTACAATTTGAGTGAAGTTGAAGTTGCTGAGGGGGAAAAACTTTGTGAAGCTCCACAAATGTGAATTTTCTCCACTTTATGGAAATTCCACTGGCAAATTAAAACATCACCACATCTCTACATTGGATAACAACAATTATTGCTTGGAAATATTTTTTATTTGTTACTCTTACAGAATTTCTGTCTCTACAAGCAAATGAACTGCCTCTTTAGTATGACAGAGGTAAATTTTTAAAATGATTAAATAAAAGAACATTTTGTAAAGCTGTTTCACTTTAATTGTTCACCCTAGCATTATTTTTATTAATCTTCATCTCTGGCATTACCAGTGGTGACAGAACACATCTGGAACTGTTTTGTTACTACAGTATGTAATGTAGAAACTGCTTGTCAGATTTAAGCTACCCAGGGCCCTTGATAGATACCTTTCCAGTGATCTGTGGGGCCCTGCCTTAGTTCTTGATTTTATAATACTTTTGGTGACCTAATTCAATTCAATCCTGCCTCCACATTTTTTAAATGAAATGTGTGTACTTGTTTTTAATTATTCTGGATTTTGTATTCATTATATATTCTTTTATTACGTTTTATTAATTCTAGGTTGCTCTTTGGTACATTGGGTCATGCCGGAAAAAAATGCCTTTGAATGCATTGTATACTTTCCCAGAAATCAAAATAAAACTATAAAACTGACCCTGGCCCACACAATCTCACTACTTTCCCAGAAATCAAAATAAAACAATAAAACTGACCCTGGCCCACACAATCTCACACTACAATACAATGGGACAGTGTGACAAAACAAAGACAGCAACACAAGAAAAGTAAATGCAAAACAGTAAATAATTATTGTAGGGGTTTGCCAAGGATAAGGGAAGTGTAGAAAGAATAGCAATATAACAGAAAAAACAATTAAGCACAGAGCAACCCCTAGTGGTCCCACCTGTAGCCCCAGACTTTATGCCCAATAAACCCTTAAAAGTCCATTGTGAACTTCCTGTCATTGATGGTGGGTGCCCCTGTGCTGAAGTACTGTGTGCTGTCTTGGCAGAAGTCAATGTGTGTTGCAAGCAATGCACAAGTTAAAGGGTAACAATCAGCACTAAGAGCCCCACACAAAAGTGTGGGGCTGGTCCAAATTTAAACTTTGTGTGCAGAACAATGTTTTTTACTTACTGTTTACTGCATTACAGTAGACTGTATCAGACTGATTCTGCTATCTTTCAAGTTGCTTTGCTGTAACCAGAAGTTCCAGAATACTCTGCAGCTGACATCAGAGCAGGGCTGCAGCAGTGGGAGATTCAGTAGTCTACAGTGCATGTGGGAGTTTTGATAAACTCTTCTTTTTTCTTTGCTGGTCCCATTGTCCTTCTGGGGCTAAATACACTCACATAGGACTGTATTTAGGCATGTGAGAACAGCTGGACTGGCAAACATCTGATCTGAGGTTATGAAATCTCTATCATGCACTGCAAGCTATTAAACCTCCACTGCTGTGGCCCTGTTCTGATGTCAGCTGCAGAGGATTGTGGGATTGGAAGTCACCAGAATCAGCCTGATACTGCACAATCAACTGTACTACAATAAATAGTAAGTAAAGAAAATGTTGTTGCACACAAAGTTCAAAAAGAGACCAGCCAAACACTTAAGTATGGAATTCTTTCTGCCAACTATTCCCCTTTTAATAAAAAATAGAATCAGTTTTGCTTCAACATACACAAATGCTTAGAGACCTGGCTGTAGGGTATCTGCCTGGAACCCTGAGCCTTTGCTGCCCCCTTCCTAACTACCTATGTTCCCAAGTTGCAGGACATGGACCCTGATAGTTACTCATGGTTCCCTAGTTAGATGACTGGCATAGATCAGTCAGTGGAAGGGCATCTTCCTCTGAACTCTCTGGTGCTGGACCAGAACTGGATGCTTTCTATAAGCTTCTCTGCTGTTCTCTTCCATTGTTCACCCGGAAAGTATGTTTCGCTGTCTTCTATTGCTTGCTTGAAATCTACCACCACCAGCACTGGGACAATGACCTATCCATCCAATCAGGGCTATATGTACTCTGCTTGGGACAGACATAAAGGAACTCTATCAATATGAAACAGAGGGTAAGCTGCAGATTATTTAGGATCTGTGGTATATGAAACAGGTTGGGAAAATGGGCAGACTAGGTGGGCCAAGCGGTCCTTATCTGCCATTAAATTCTATGTTTCTATCCTGAGTAAAAGCAACTGACAGTGTTGCAGCTTCTGGCACAGGTCCAGTATCTCTGCAGGTTACTTCAGCATTCCAGTGCATATTAGGCATTGCTGGTACACTCATTGATTCTGGCTGGAGCACTGGCTCAGGTATCTGCCTCTTCTGGTCTCCTGATGCAGTAGCTAGACAAAAAGCCCTTAACTGACAGTCTGCTGACCTTTAGCTCACTGGGCCTACGAGTCACTCTCATGGGCACACAACATGTCTCTCTTCATTGCATGCAGAGCAGGATGTTGCCTCATAGTTGTAAAAATGCTGGGTCCAATCACACATACAATCTGGACTCCCTTTTCTGGGTGGTTCTGATTTGTGGGACAAATATATGCAACTTGAGCAAAGACATGCAGCACATATGCTCTACAAAATGTGAGCAAAAAATTCATTAAGGAAAACTAGAAAAAGAAAGCAGTTTAATGTCATTTCCATTGAGTCCCATGGGGTCAGAAGGCTTGGTATTATGATCTCTAAAGCATTGTGTCCCATTGGCAGCCTATGTTGGCACCCTAAGGTAACAATTTTTCTCATGCCGTGGCCCGTTATCTTTTGTAAGGCAGGGGAACTGTATGGTGCAGGCATACATTCCTATAATCCCCACTCTTATGCATCAGCAGAACCACAGTGAGAATTACATTGGCTGCATGGGGATAAAAACAGCCGACAGCCCCACCATACTGCTCTGACCTTGTTGTCTGGCCTCCTTGCACAAGTCCCAGGATAGGGACTGAGTGACAACTCCTGGCAGCTGTAGACATCTGGGGGACCTGAGGATTCCAGCAGGTATGCCAGGACTTGAAGGGGCTTACGTAGGTACTGAGCATATCAAGATATTATTTCAGGCAAAATAAACATAGTTTTGTAAAATACCAAATAAACAGGTATGTATTATGCGTATGAGATCTGCAACAATATCATGTACAAATAATAATATTTTGAGTTCTTGAATAATATTTGGAATTTGACAACAAATCCATATTAACCTCATTGCTGAGTCTGTGAAAGCACTGACTGATTTTACTCATTATTGTTAATAATTTGTTTTCTTGTGGTTGTTTTTATGTCTGCTGTTTTTTTCTGTAATGCCAGCAGTTACATCACTCTGATGTCTGAAAGTGGAATACAATATATGCATAATAAATAACTGCATAAAGGGTATTTCATGTACACTCATTTTGTCTTCCCAAGAGTTGTCTGAGACAATCAAATAACTATAAAAGAAAAAAGTACAAATGTGGTGGTAAATTATTTAACCAGTGTAACTACTGAAAGAAGGATATCTAATCCTTCATAATAATGTGGTCTCAGGAAACAGCGCATTGGCAGATTTATTTCCTGTCTCATTTCTAAACATTGGAAGACATTCATTTTATCATATTATACAATGAAATTCTATTCATAAACCGAGCCTGTAATTTCCCAAAAGATATGCACTCTTAAGTAAGTTTTATTTGAGTGCTGTGTCTAACTTATATGGAGAAGTTATGTGCAGATACATTAATTGGTTTTAATTTATGTGGTCCCAAGTTCTCAGTATAAGAAGTAGTGTGCACATACATTAATTGGTTTTAAGCAAGCTCAGGCGAATGTACAGTTGTGTGTATGCATAATTGAACAGTATTGCCAACAACACTAAAAAATGGTCAGTGAGTTCATAAAATCATTTGTACAGTACTTCTCCGTAGTTTATCAGAAAACTGTCATGTGAACACACTTGCATGAATACTGGCCTATGGAGTCACTGGAATACCAAGTAAAAATACATACTGTATTAAAACTGTGAACTGACTGTATGGTCAAATTGAGGTGGATAGTATGTAGCGAAGAAGACATTTCATTGCCAGCTCTTAAAGTGCTTCTACAGTTGTTTTTTTTTATAATTGGCCCACTATATATACATATATATATATATATATATATATATATATATTTATATATGTATATATTTGGTTTAGAGTTTTGATAACACCCAAATGCACTATTTATTTGAAATCTAGATCATAGAGTCCTCAGGAATGCCCTATGACAGTATTTGACTTTCATGAGAAACATTTGGTATACTTACCCAGCTTTTAAAGTGCTTATAGGGAATCTTAGGGTCTTGTGTAAGGTTTAAATTAGCTCCCTACTGCCTAAGGCAGTTAGACATCCTGTTAGGTGTTAGTAAAGGCAGGAGTACAAGTATTTTTTCCCCTGGAAGTCAGAGTCAAACATAGAAATTAAATATCAGACCCTGAGAAATACCAGACTGATATTTAAAAGTTAGTCCTGTGATTGACAAAACCCCTTTCCACACGTAGTGATAAGTCAAATCTAAATCACAGTTTGAGCAAACAGCCACATGCATAATATTCAGGCCTTCTAAACTGAAAAAATATGGACATACAGTTCTAGGAAAAACAAAGGTAATTTGTACATCGACTTCTTCCCTCCCAGTGGGAATACCATGTCACCCCCTTTTCTTCAAAGTGCACACAGTATTATCTCCAAGTTGAATGGTAGCTAAATTATTGACCGATACTGTCCACTTGCTCCGGGAGTCTATTTTACACATTCACCACCCATTCTACGAAATAATTTTGTCCTGATATTTCTCATGGATTTTGCTCCTTTCATGGACATTATGTGGCCCTTTATTATCACATTCTTTGACAGTCTGAATAGCTCCTATTGATCTGCAGGCACAACCCCTTTCAGACTTTTTTGCTGTTACTGTATGTACTAAATATTTAAAAAACAGCTTGAGGAGTCTGACATTGCTGAGCTGAGATGCTTTGTTCCCTAGGATGGAGGGCATGGGCAGTCCAGGTGATTTAGACAAAATGTGAGACACACACACACACACACACACACACACACACACACACACACACACACACACACACACAGAAAGTTCAGTGTATTTATTGAGTGCAGAACAGAAAACAACACTATAACACCCCAACACTTCAAACCAAAAATGGTTCTTCTTCAGGGGATGGTGGCTGGCCAGAGTCACCTGATTAAATGATGTGCCTTAAAGGTACTGTAATGTAGAGTGCTGTACAAAGAGGAAGGGAACAGCAAGGGCAAGGTAGGGCGAGGAAGGGAAAATCAGATGCAGGAAGACAAGGATGTATAGCAGGCAGGGAGAAATGGAGGAGGAAAGAAGAAATAGGAGAGGCAGCAAACCAGCCATATCACCACCATGAAAATATAATAAAAATCCCCAAAACAATTGTATATAGAGTGGCAAAAAAAAAAAACAAGCATTTGTCACTGGCAAACGTTGGTTGCTTGTTTAATGCTGGCACTTTCCTCAGCTCCCTTTATACCCTGCAGCGTACCTCACCTGGTCCCATAGCCTAATGTACTTTCAAGGCAGCAACTTCTTTCAGTAACACCTGTTTAAATCCAACCCGCCTATCCACCAGAGATGCAGCGAAGTTTAAATTTGCTGGCATAGTGAACGTGAAGTGGCCAGCTTCAAGTTTGCAAATCACTACGCAAACTTCCCATAAAGAAGTCAAAATTCACCTTTATGTACTTTGCGTTGGTCACTTCCCATTCACTTTGAGTTGTAGTTGGAGAAGGAGAAGTTGGTAATAATCAGGAGATTGATCATGTGCCTGACTGTCTCTGCAGGTCTGCAGGTCACATGATTCAGAGAGAAACTTAAATAAGCAGGATGTGAGTGTTTTACTTTCACTTTTCTTGTAGAAAGAGTTGTACACATCAATGATCTGTTTAGAGCAGTTTGTGTGTGTGAGCTGTTGGTGATTACAGCATGCAAAACTTGCTTGATTTTTCTTCTTTCAGTTTAAACCTTTTTAGATTTAATTTGTTAATTAGTGTAGGATGTTTAAGTTAATGTTACAGTCTTTTTTTGGTTTAAAAAAGGTTTTTGAGGGAGTACTTTGTTTTTGGTATAGTTACTAGAACTTGTACTAGTATTTTTTTTTGGTGATGGATCATTGCCATGGCAGGAAAAGTGGTGGCCAGCGGGGTCCATGGATGCAGGGTGGCCTTGTCCACCCAGTTATGTTAAACAGAGCCAGTTTTGTGCCCTCAAGTGCAGGCACAGCCAGTTCTGCAGCAGCAGTGGTCTGCCAGCATGAGCAGCAGCAGCAGCAGCTGGAGGAGTAGCAGCAGCAGCCAGATGAGCAGCAGCTGGAGGAGTAGCAGCAGCAGCAGTCAGATGTGCAGCAGCTGGAGGAGCAGCAGCAGCAGCCAGATGAGCAGCAGCAGTAACCACAGCAGGTTGTTGCTCCTCCACCACCACCAGCAGCAGCACAGCAGGTGGACAGCAGTGCTCCCCCACTGCTTGTACTGGGCCCTGCATGGAGCTCTCCCATGTGGGAGTTCTTCACATGTCTTCCTGGGGACCCCACTGTTGTGAGGTGCAAATTGTGACAGGTGCTTGTCCATTGTGGGCCCAAGGGTGGGCATTTTGGCACTGGTGGTCAGCAAACCCACCTAGCTGGCCACCACCGGGTCAAATGGAAGGCCAAGCTGCAGGAGGTTGCAGCCACTCCTGTATTTACGACCTAAGCACCTTGTCTGCCTGTGTGTCAGTGGCGGCACAGGGAAATGCAGGCAACAGAGGTGAAGGTTCCTTCAGCTGCACCCAGAGGAGATGACCCACATCATCTTGTGACCATGGTGGACCTGGCTCTTCTGTGGGTGGAGGCTGAAACCATGAAAATGGTAGTGGAGGCAGCTGAGTAGAGTCTCTCTCATACTGAGGAGCAGAATGAGGAGATAATAGGCTTGCTGCATAATATCAGTGGTGGTCAGCAACCGCCCAACAGGCCCCTTAAAAAATTATCTTGTATGTCAATTTAAACCAAAGTGTCGCCTCTGATTTTATTTATTTTTTTCCTAATTAATATTTTTGTTTTGAGGCACACTAAGTATGTAATTTATGTTCAGGTAATGTTTTATTTGTGATTTGTTTTACGTGTTACTTAAAGGGGACAGGAATCGATTACTTATGTGCAGCTCTTTGAAATGTCTTTATTTTCATAAATTGTATTCAGTCCTGTAGAGGATCCATATTTAACTGTGCCTGAATAAAAGCTGAAGCTGTCAGTTGTGTTTTGTGTTGTTTTCTTTGTATGGACAACATTCTATGCAGTTCCTTTCATGGAACCAACAATTTGGAGTGTTGACTATGTCACTTCATGGTGTCAGAACCTTGAGCACTGTACTAAGTTCATGCTTACATGTCTAAAATCATGAAGTGACATAGTCAGAACTCCAGAGTTGTACCCACTAGAAAATACTTTTTCCATGACTGCATCAGTAACCTCAGTGATACACAGTTTTACACTGCACCAGGATGGTCTGCTTCACCTGCATTACTCAGCACCACCATTATCGTGACTGGGTACAAACATACTGTAGATGTGATTTGTCCTGCTTGGTATGTTGCACAAAAAAGGTTAAATTTGTATAATTCGTGATAGTGAAGATGAAGATCATGATTTCTCTCATTAATCATGAATCTGTGATCATGACATGACAATGAGTACAACGTTCGAAGTAAAATATGCACCACAATGTTACTCTGAACACTACCTGAACATTCAAAGTCATCCTTCTCATGCCAGTGGCAAACCTCCGGTGTTAATTCACAACTTTTACCTACATGGCTACTTGCTGTTACGTGAGGACTTTTTCACCTTTGGGTGTAGCTGTAGCAGTATGAATGGTCATCCCTTCATACTCTTTTTTTTTTATTTGTCTCATGTAGCAATAGGAGTTTTCTCTGTGCTATTTTATTGCTAAAAATAGTCTTGCCAAGTATCTGCACTTATATTTTGTACAGTGTTTGTCTTTTTCATGAATGTCATGCTTTTTTGTATTAGATCTATAAAGAAAATAAAAAAAAAATGTTTTTTATACAAAAACAAATGAATGAATTTGCATTCATTTCAAAGTGTTGATATAACCATCCAGAGTGGGTGCTCTGTTATTTTGATTCTTGTCTCACTTGAGGACTGGCTGGCAGATTTTATTTCAGACACACACACAAAGTTTATTTCACACACCACCTACACTAAGGGTGATGCTGCAGGCACTGCTATTACCAACACAGATTCAGGGACCTTGCCTGGCCTAACCCTCTCTGACACAGTACTTTTTCACTTCAAGGATTTTTTCTTTTTTATTTATTCCACGTGATGCGACAGAATGCCCTGCCCACAGACACAAAGCTTATGCTCCACTGACTTATGTGACTTATATACCACAGACAGAAGCACCTTTACCTATCCATGTCTTTGTGGACATTTTTTTAGATTACATAGAGTCACCAAGAAAGTAAATATATTTCTTGCAAAGTTATTTTTTCTAATTTTGTGGGCTTCTAACAAATTCAGCTTAGATGCTGTCCTGTGGAGAACATGTTCCAAGTCCAACCACAGCCTCAGTATGATCATCCACTATTTCTTCTTCAACATTTGAATTGTTGGATGGCCCAGGCCTAATTTCAACATCACTGGAAACATGAGATTGTGACTGTGAGTCATCAGGATCAGAATCATGTTCAACTACTGTGGGGACGGGGAGTGTGACATCAACTACACTCTGACTCACATCTTTGGACTCCACAATATTTTGGCAATCTGTTAACTTGTCACAGGTTGAACTTGGGGCAATACTCATGCCATTACCAACTTCACTACCACCACCAGCATCTCCAACCATGATTGATGCAACTAATTGTGCTGTGAAAAACACAGTCGGAGAAATCCCTTTACTGCCTGTGAAATTCTTAAGTGGGTGATAGAGCATGAATGACAAGTGATTTGGACAATTCCTGAGTTCTGACAGGCTATATATGTATCCTCTCAATCCTAGTAAGATCAGATTCGGTTGGAGTGTTGAAGGAACAACACTCAGAGGGACTAGTGATTTCTAGTCATCTGGACCTTTTTCTTTTTAAGTCAATTTATTTTGCTGAAGTTAAGACATGTGAGTACTCCTTCTAGGCAGATCTACAGTTAAGGAAGGGGGGTTCTTCCACATTGCCATCAACTATGCCCTTATGCTGTGTACTACCATGCACATGCCCATGGCCACTCTTGTCACTGGCAGCAGTACCATGGCCAGAAACATTTTTGCATGCACATCTCTTTGTGAACATTTTTTGGGATTACACAGAAAATTAACAACAAATTTAGATTTCCAAACTTTGGGGTGGATGGGAAGCCAAAAAAACAACTGTGGCTTGCAGATGGAGATTGGGCCCTAAACAGATGCAGACACACAGATAGATGGAGATTGGGCACTTGAGATGCAGCCACACAGATACAACAACACCTTAATCAGTGGTCACAAATCCAAAACTGGACAAATAATACTTATTTTTGCAAGGGGGCAGCTGCAGTACCATTTCACTACCTTGATTGAACAAAGCAGTAAAAAATATTTCAGACAGATAAGAGATGCAGAGTGCTGCGATTATGGTGTGGTGCAATAAAATGTGTCTGACTTGACGACATGCACATGCACACAAAAGGTAATGTGCAGAAAACCCAGTTCAGTACAAAACAACCAAATCTTTTAAACCAACTAAGAAAAGGTACACAAACGGCAAAAAATTATATAAACTTACTAAAAGTATTATGGAATGTACATGAACACACAAATACTAACACTCTGGCAACCCAACAACAGTTAGAAAGACTACCTTTCTCATTGTGAATTTCCCTTCACCACAGATCTGCACCTCCACCTAAGCACACTTCTACAGTGTCTGTCAGTACACAGACTGAATGTTCTAAATTAACGTTCAAAATGCACAAAAAAACAATAAACAATCAATGATATAAGCACAGGAGGGTTTTCTACAATCTGTGTGCTAAATTTGGACCAAAATGTTTGGATCAAAAGTGATTTCTTAAAGCTTTTTCAATGGTTTGATTCTCAGAGCTCTGAGAGTAAACTGTCTCCAGCTTTCCACTACACACACTATGCTGAACTGAGGCTGTGCAAGACAATATAGAGCCTATGTGGCCTACAATCCCGTGAATCAATGCAAAATTCACCTCACATAGGAATAAACAGGCAAGGCAATGCAGAGTCCATTCAAATCAATGACACTTCACATAAAGATTAATTGGAAGGCTGTAATACGAAGTGAAGTATAGCAAAGTAAATTAAAGCAATGCACTTTGCTTTCCTCATTATGAAGGTGGAGTAATTTGCTTTGCATTGCTGAGCACTACATGGATTAAGAAACAATATGCAAATACTCTGTGTAGCAAAGTGGTGGCACTTTGCCCACCTCTACTATCCACCCAGCACCAGCAATTTCTTTTCTACCAAAATTTGTTTTTAATGGGGACCAGCACAACCCACCCACCTCCTCAATCAGCCCCCATCTTAAAAACTAATTTAAGTGAGAGGCAGCAGTACCAAGAACACAGAGCAATCCCCCAAATTTAAGCAAGGCAGCAGTGCCAATAATACAGATTGACCCCCCCCAGCAACAACAAACAGTGACCTGACCACTCCATCCATCCACCCCCAAACACCTGCACCCAGCACCCAGTGCCCAATTCTCCTTATTAGGAGAAGGCAGTTGCCACTAGTGCTCACTGGTCCAGCACAGCACAACCGCCCATCCTCCTGCCGAGTACTGGCATCTAATGAATGAAACAATACTGCTTATTACTATAGTACAGTAAGCAGATCACATTCCAAAAAAGCAAGTTAATGCATCAGTTAGGGTTTTTATTACATATTCAAAAGCTTTGAAATTCAACGTTAGGGTTTTCACCCCTACCACCCCCCTCCACGCTCCTACAGGCATCGGGGTGTCCCCATTCCATGTGTAAACAAACTGACATGGTACAGTATAAGGGAATAGGGTGAGAGTTAGGCCTGATGACCTCATGGCACACCCCAACACCTGTTGGTGTGTGGATGGTGGGGGGTGGGGTGGTAGGGGTAGGAACCCTAACATCGAATTTCCCAGCTTTTGATGATTTAATAAAAACTCTAACTGATGCAGTGACATAATTTTTTGCAATGAATGTCCCTTCTTTTTGAGATAATATAATAATATCCTTATTTTACTGTGGGACCAATCATGCAAAGTTATGTGTGTGCATAGAATAAATGCAATGGATGTACATAACTTGGGCATTTTCAAGAATTTTTTCACCAAATTTTCAACATGGCATTTTGGGGATCCCACATCTTGAACACTGGCACTGTCATTTCATTAATGCATCCGAAAAGTTGATTTTGTAAAGCTGTCACGACATTCTGCAAAACAGGTGTGAAAAGATGTTTTGGTCAGGATGTGAAAAATGACAGCTGTATACCCTTCATGAGGAGGTGTGAAAAATGGCAATTTTGAAAATCTGGAGTTAAAATATGAAAAATTGTCAAAGTTATGCACTTGCATAAAACCTGAGCAACGCACACTCATAACGTAGTCATTTTTTGGAATTATTTCTCCAACTTTTCAACATGGGCTTTTTGAGACCTCTCCTCATGATCATTAGCACTGTGATTTCATTACTTCATCCTGAAAGTTGATATCACACAACGACCGTGCCATTCTGTGCCACAGGTGCAAAAACATGTTTCAGGCAGGATGTGAAAATTGACAGCTATGCTGTTCATGAGGAAATGTGAAAATACGGATGTTTAGTTCAGAGTCTCCTTAACCCACCGGACTAGATATCCTGAATCATCCATCAATGGCAGCACTGAGGCAGTTTACACTACCTGGCTGGACACCAGAAGTACCAAGGAGTGACCCAGGCATTTTGATTTTTCCTCCGGAATGGCATAATCCAAATACGAGAGCTTTCAGTTCTCTGGCAGAGAACCACATTTGAAATGGTCGTGGAGTCTCTGTGCAGCATGGATCCTAGTTGCATGCAATCTATGTGTACTCACAGTTCATGACAAAAAGAGAACTAGTCACAGCCGCGTTCCATCAAATCACAGTGGCCATCCAGAACATTGAGGCCTGGCTTTTCCAGATGGAGGGGAGAGTCGTAGCTCATGATATTGCAGTCCAGAAAATAATGGTTGAAAACAGAGCACAGCACAGGGCCATTCAAACCCTCATGAACAAAGTGGATGACCTGGTGAACAGGTGCCATAGAAAAATATCTGGTTCCTAGGCTTCCCCTGTTGCCTAAACACTCTTAGTGTGTACTAATAACACAGATTCTTATGTCTTTGGAGTCTGCCAAGGAACATTCATAAACAAGCAAGAGTAATAATAGAGGTTTATTATACTACTTAAGCCAAGAATGTGATGGAGAAAATCACAAGGGAGATGGGTTTCTTATCAATCTCCTGAAGAACGTACATAATTTCCAGAATTGTAGGATCTCAGGTTATCCAAGATCTCGTTCTCTCTTTCTCCTTGTGGAGCTTGGTTGCAGAAGGCTGTATACTACAGATAACAGTATAGCAACAGAGATTACCTCATAGTTATGGATATGAGAAACATTATGTATTGGATATTGACTTAGGAGACAGAATTACTAATGAGTATCATATGAGACATAGAATATGCTTCGGTTAGCATTATAGCCTGGACAAAAGAAATTCTGACAGTTTCAAACTACACATGGCATTTCTTACCTATGTACAGTATAAGACATAACAAAGATTTTCTCTCTGACAAAGAGAAGTGCTGGCTGGCCACTACTGCATATGACTATATGAGAATATATATATATATATATATAGGGCCGGATATTCAAAAGGGTTGCGCAATGCGGAATAGGGTTGCACCAGCACAAGTCAGAAAATGTGCCATTCTGCGATATTCAACAGGAGGCAGTTGCACCACTGAAAACATGCTGAGAAACAGTGCAATGCTAATGAAGGCATGCACAACTGAAGGGGGTGGAACCATGCATAAAGTGCACAGTGCGATGTTCAAAGACTTGCGCAATGCGCAACAGTGGAGCAGGCGGAAGTTGCGCCATAGAGGAAATGAACCAAAATAAAAAGGAGCAAGGAAGAGGTGCAAGAACGCTACAGGGAAGCCACATGAGGCTGGGAGAGAGACAGAGCAAGAGGGACAAAGAGGACAGGCCAGGGAAACCACAACACAGAATAGAGGCAAGGGAAGGTGTGTGGGGCCACAGAGTGCAGAGGCCAGTAGGTGTACCCAGTGCAGGGGAGGTAGCAGTCAGGACAGCAGGGGGAACAAAGCAACAACAGCTGGGGGAACACAAGCCAGGGACATGGACAGTGCCACCTTCCACATGGAAGCCGTAATGAGGGGGGTGAGAAGGCATGCTGCAGGGGGACGTGGCCATGGAAGGGCCCGTCAGCGGTATGCCCCCAACAGGCAGTACTGAGTCCGCACCAGCTTTGAGCTGTACTCAGATGTTGAGATAGTGGGCCGGTACCACCTGAACAGGGCAATACTGAGGTGGCTCTGTGAGTTGTGCAGTGATGTGATGCAGGCACCCACACGACGGAATCATGCTCTGTCAGTGGAGACAAAGGTAACAGCCTGCATGTGCTTGCTCACCACGGGTACCTTCCAAAGACCAACAGGGGACACCACAGGCATAACACAGTCGGCCATGTCATGCATCCTCACCAAATTACTAAGCGCACTGCTGCCATATGCTGCGGAGTACATCCATTTCCCCAGCACCACGGCAGAGCGCACAGCAAACATACAGGAGTTCCACAGGGTAGCATGTATGCCTGGCATGCTGGGGTGATAGACTGCACCCATGTGGCCATTCGAATGCCACCTGGCACCGATGGAGCCGCCTATATGAATCGGAACGGATATGCCACTGTCAACTGCCAGGTGGTGTGTGATGCCAGTGGGCACATCATCAATGTCTGTGCCACACACCCTGGGGGAGCACATGATTCTTTCATATGGTACCAGTCGGCACTGTGTCATCGATTCGAGAGTGGGGACATCCCCACAGGACATCTAGTGGGTGAGTATGCATGTAGAACTGACAAATCATGGGCAAGGGGGGTAAGCCACAGGTGCCATGGGTATGACACACAGGGTTAGGGGCAGTCTGAGCCTGAACAAGACACTAACCTCCACCATCTCCACACAGGTGACAGTGGATACCCACTCCGTCCCTGGCTGCTCACACCCTATCGGCGGCCCACAACCCCATCGCAGCAATGCTTCAATGAGGCACATGCCGCCACATGCAACATCATTGAGAGGGTGTTTGGGATGCTGAAGGCACGTTTCTGTTGCCTGGACACCTCCTGCGGTGCCCTACAGTATAGCCCCTCAAAAGCCTGTGCGATATTCCTGGCCTGTTGTATCCTGCACAACATGGCCAAAGACTGTGGGATAGCCGTACAGGTTGAAGAAGGGGACAGCGATGTGGACAACGGTGACACCGGTGATGATGGGGATGGGCAGCCCCCCCTTGGACAACGGGACCCCCAACTGATCCGGCTGGCCGAGCTGCACCGGGGCACCATCATAGAGGAGCACTTCAGCCAACACAGGTAAGTCATGGGACCATGTGCAACCACCAGTAGCTAGGGCACAACCCACGTACACACATGGAAACACACCAGGGGTGCATGATGGCAGGGGAAGTGGCAGAACACAGAAGCACACACATACAACCAGGGAGGGGTTAACAGTAACACACCACATTGACGGACACACACACACATGAACACACAATAGACACACAGTGCACAGGGGTCAGGTGCAAAACAGAGCTGGAACACAGACACTAGCAACACACATGTCCACAGGCCACCACATCCACTGCCTGTCTATGTCCGTGTGTCAGATGCTGGGCACCATCGCACTTTGGTGTACAGCGCAATGCAGGCATCATCATGCACACGCACCTGTGGACAGCAGTCGGGAAGGTGTGCAGGTGGACCGTGTGTCTGCGTGGAGGGCTGGGCACCCACCAGTGCACTGTCCACCAAAACACACAATGCACACAGGGCAGCACCAGACAGGGCCCACACTGGGAGACAGTTCAATCTTGCGGCACAGTGCCACGTCCACCTCAGATGCGTGGGCGGCCCCGCCGAGACCCAGTGGCACTGTCAGGCTGAGCACGGGCCTCATGGGGTGGCACTGATGGTCCACCAGGGGTTCCACTGCGCGAACGTGACCGTGCCCGCACAGGTGTCTGCAGCACACTGAACAAACCTGCACCAGGAGTGCTCGGGATGCCCACAGCTGAACCTGGCATCGACAGGGTGGGTGTCACATGATGCCGGGAATGGGGAGTGGATAGTGAACTGCGTGGTGTGAGTTACACATGGGCACCTGACTGTGTGCCCATTGTGGCCATGACAGCGACCAACGCCTGTGGTAGCCTGTCAATGGCAGCAGTCACATTCTCCCACAAATGGTCAATCTGTGACAGGATCCTATCGGTGTCCCTGCTGTGTTGCTCCATGACCCACTCCAGGGCCACACACAGTGCCTCCATGGATGTTGCAAGCCACATCTGCTGCTGTACTGATGCCTGCAGCAGGTGGGTGTGCTCATCAAAGAGGTCATCTGCCACCTTGGCAACCTGTCCCTCAGGGTATGGAAGGGGCCTGATGTTCAGCACCCCTTGAGGGTGGGCGCTGCTCACCAGGGTTAGGTATGGGCAAGTCCACAGGTGGTATACAGACACCACCGCTGAGCCCTGTACCCCCAGTCCCGGTGGGTGACTGCTGCTGCTGCCCCTCCGCTGCTGTGCCCAAGGGATCGGCTGTTCTGCCACTGTGGCTGCAACAGTGCCACTGACCTGACCAGCCACCAGTGCTGACAGGTGCAGCCTGGGACTGTGCTGACATGCTGGCACACACGTCATAACCAGCCAGGTCCACGGGTGTGTGCTGTCCTGCTGTGTGTTCATTCCATGACACACACACATGTCACTGCCCATAATGGTTGTTGCATCATCAATGGTGCAGATCTGTGCCACAGCCACAGCATGCTGGCATGCTTGGATGCCAGACCGCTGGGACACAGGAAGGGCCTCCCCCACACCTGTCTCAACGACATCAGTGTTGACAGCCAGGCGGACCCACTGCTGCAATGCACGCCGGCTACCTGCGGAGGTGGATGATCCCTCCTCCAACTCCAGACAGCTGTCCGCAGTGGACAGGCCCTCCACTGCTGACCCCTACAGACATGCAGGATCTGTAAAAGAAAGTAAGGACATATTAGTGTATGTGATCTAACTTCCCCCAGAACATGACGTACCATGCAATGATGGGCTACCACCTGTCTGGAAGCCACCTCCTGGAACGTCCTCAATGGCACTGTGCTGCATGCTTGCAGCAAGCCTGTCTTCTGCCGGAGTCAGCTGCACCACCTCCGGCTGACCCCCGCCTGTTGCAGGACGTGCCGCCCTGATGGCAGCCACCTTCTCCTTCACCCTCCTCCTGTCAGTACCCATCTTCTTCTTACACTCCTGCACAGAGCACTGGTGGCTGCCGTGCAGGTTGACAGCACATGCCACTCCCTCCCATGCAGCAGCATGGGCCTGAGGGGTGCCCCACCGTCCACTGAGCAGTGGCTCCTGATCGGTGTAGGCCTCGAAGAGTGCATCCGTCTTGGCTTTGGTAAAATTGGGCCTCCTCTTCCGCCCACCATCGTCCTCCTCACCCAGACCTCGCTCAGTCATTTTTCAGCCTGTATGGGTGACAGTGGTGACCTGTGACTGTGCAGTACAAAGCAAGTCCCTGTGACTACAGTCCAGAACACCACACAGCATGCAACTCACCTATAAACTGCAGTAACCGAATATGACCACTGCAGAACAGTGTCGCAGTTTTATGGCGCAATCCATGCAAATCAGGTGTGGAGCAACTTTAATGAGATGCAAATCACGCTGCTGCACCATTGAATGGCTGATCGGATGATTTGCTTATGACGGCTGAATATCGCACTGTTGCGCTTTGTGCAATAGGGTTGAACATGCTGAGTCAATGGAGCAGTCATGTGGCTGCGTAGTACACCGCACTGCGCATGCCCAGGTAGCTTACACAGGCGTCTGCCAAGCTGATGATGTGCTGTGTGCGGTAGGAAATTCAGGGCATGGCCACCATTGTGCCAGTGGCGCTACGGCGAGGGTCACTACATGGCGCTGTGGCACAACTGTGCAATAGTTCGCTGTGGCAGTGTCACACAGGCGACCAATCGCGCTAGATGCATAGATGTCCGATGGCGCTGTGTGTGGCCTTGCACCAGAGACCCATGACCCTGTGCCTGACCTTTGCCCCTTGGTGCTATACAGCTGGCATGTCTGCAGCTCTCGGCGCTGTTCGGTGACAGCGTTAGGGGGCTCAAGCGGCGCTGTACCGACAGCACGATAGGGAATGGCAGCAATGTATTGCACAGCAATTCCACGTGGGGTTACCGCACTGCGGAGCACCATATTGCCTACTATAGCACTGGAGATGGCACGCAGGACAGCCCCCCCCAATGGGATGCCCTTGAGCTGGCAAACCTTGTGGCCATTTTGGAGCCACACTATGGCCCACTCTTTGCAGAAGTGCCACTGGACAGGGCCAGGACCCAGGTCTGGCAAGAGGTGGCCAATAACCTGAAGGTGGCCACTGGCTTCAGGAGGTTGGCTGAGCAGTGCAGGTACCCCTATGGTGACCTGCGACAGAGGGAGCCGGAGCGACTGGCATGTCTGTGGTCGCGCGCCAGAAGGGGCTTGGTGCCTCATCCAGGTGGGTGATACGTGTACACACCTGTATGGTCCATATGGGTAAAACTGTCTTATGTGTCCAGCACATAGGGAAGGATGGTCTAGGGTTGGCTTTGGCAGTGTTTACAGGGTATGGGATGGATGGGTCTGGCTGGGTGGGTGGGCACACACATTGGGGCAGGGGGAATATGCTTTGGGTTTGTACTGATGTGTTTCTCACCTTTTGTTTCCCACAGGCATGGCAGAGTGGAGGAGGGCCACGGAGCAGCATCGGAGAGTGGTGGAAGATGACCATGAGCGTGTCGGGTAACAACTCCAATGCCAGTGTCAACCTGATGAGGGTGAGTGCCATGACACTATGATTGCTATTGCATGCTGTGTGACAGGGTGGGGAGCAGGGCATGGCCACTATCCATGGATGCCACTGCCATGCACGTGACATGTGACAGTAAGCACTGTCTAGTGGTACTGCATGTCTGGGTGTGCATCAATGGTGGTCCATGTGTGCACTGGGCACATAGCTGTGGCACTGCCTGCCCACCACATAGCCACATTACTGTACAGCCTTGATTGTGCTGTGCTGGACATGGGCGGTGTGTGTGTGTGCAGTGGTACACATGGCTGTTGCTGCCTGGTTTGGGCATGTCTTGTGCACATGGTCACTGTGGGTGGGTGCACACCATCACAGGAGCGGGGCACATGGCTGTATGCCATGCATGATGGGTGGACTGCAGGGGGATGGACAGTCACACCCATTGATTCTGATCCCTTGTCCTAGGTGTGCGGATACTCATCAGGATAGAGCAGTCCATCCGGGAGCTTGTTCGTGTGGCTGCAGAATCCCTTACAATACTATGGGACATCCATCGGCTTGGGGTGAGGAGGAGAAGGAGTCCCCGTGAATGGCCCCAGGCAGCAGTGGAGCAGGCTGGATGCCACTGATGGAGCTGAACCTCCCCCCTTTGACTGACCCTCACACCCCACCTTCCCTCTCCCAATTGTTCACCCCTGCCCCTTACCCACCCCCACCTTGTTCCTGTCCCTCCACCCCATTTCTGTATATACATGTATATAGTTGTTGTTTTTGTTGTTGTTGTTCTATTTTTTGAATACAGATATTTTGATATGAATACTGTGGTGGTCTCTGATTTGCAGCTGGCTATAGGTGCTTAGTTGCAGTGGTGTGCATGGCATCTGGGGTGGTTCAGTCATGGGTATGTGTGTGTGTGCATGGGGAAGTGTCTCTGGTGTGGGAGTGGCAATCAGTCGGTATCTGTGGTGTGTGCTGTTCTCTGTGCATTGCATTACTGTGTGCAGTGGTCCATGGTGCCTGCTCTGTGTCCATTGTGCCCCTGTCAAACTTTCCTTGGCCTGTGCAGCTGACACCCTTGCATGTCTGTGGCCTGTGAGGTCTGCTGCCTTGTCAGTGGTGGATGTCCCTGCAGGTCATCCACTGTGACCGTCACAATGCTGGGTTGCCTCCAGTCACTGGTGAGGTGCATGTTTGCCTCGGGTGACACTGTGGCCTCCACAGTTGCTGTCCCACCTCCATGCTGTGCCTTGTGTGTTGCAGGGTCTGTGCACCACTGTCTGTGACTTGTGATCCAGGCATATGCTGGTGGCGTACAGGGCCACAGTTCATGCACAGGGTGGGTGTCACCCCTGTGCCATGGTGGACTGCAGGCTGTGTGTGCACAGTTTACATGGGCCCACACTGGGGGCTTGGTTGCCACACTACTGCATCCCTGTGTTGGTGTCCCCAAGGGTATGTGTGTGTGTTTGCTCCTTCACTGTGTTGCATCTGGTGTGCTGCATGCTTCCACACAGCACTGTGGGTGTCTGTGCTGGCTGCTGTGGCTCGTGGCGGGTCATGCTGTGACACTTGTCTACTGTGCAGGGTGCTGTATCAATGGCGGTGGTGTCAGGGGCATGCCCTTTCCCGTGTGGGGTACCTCTTGTGGCGACACATGTTCGGTCTCTCAGCTGTGCCTCAGGGGGATTGTGCGTGTTGGCTCTGTGTCTGCCATTGTTGCATTGCCGTGTGCTGCCACCCACTGCTGGGTGCTCATGGTGGGTCTGGCTTGTATGGTTCTGTGGTACACGGGGTTGCAGTGTGACAGTGTGGGGGGGTATGCATCGGGATTCCTGCAGTGATGGTCACTGCTCATGGGGGGTGTCTTGGGGTCACGGTGCAGGGTGTGCTGTGCACAGGGGGGGCTGCTGTACCATGGGGTGGTCTGCCCCCCTTGTGTGGCAGTCTCAGCTTGCCGGTGGGTGTGCTGGGGCAACATGGCCCAGCTGTGCTTTGTTTGTTTGTCCCCATGGGCCGGTGGATATTCCGTCCCTCCATCAGTAGTGCTGTGCTTGGGGTGTGGGGGTGTATTTTCAGTTCTGAAGTGTGTTCCTGTGCCCATCTGTGGCATGGGTGATGGGTCCCTACCTCCCTGGTTGTGCAGTTCCATTGCTCTGCCGCTGGGGGGCTCCCTGTTTGTGCTGTGGTGCCTCTGAGCTACTCAGCTGGGCTGCCCTTTTTGCGCTATAGCACATTGTATCTGCTGAGCTTCCCCTTCCTAGTTGCGCTATGGTGCAAGTTGTGCCATATTCAGACGTTGGCTGTTTGCGCAATTTGGTTTGCTCCATTTTTGAATATCGCGTCTATTGTGCATGGGCGCAATGGACTTGTGCTTGCTCCTGCTATTGCGCACTTTTTGGGCGCAGTTTGAACATCCATCCCCTAGTGTGTAAAGTAATCACTGATGATCCCTCAGAGTCATCTTATCAGTGGTTAGGTAGATTATATATGGAATATATGTAAAAGATAAACATAATGCATTATAGTGAGGTATAATAATCATGCATGATCTAATCCTATAAAATGATGTAAACATTAGCAATTATTAACAGCAAAGCACATTCCTGGCACTCACGCTTATATGATAGCTGCCTAAATCTATATATTAGTGCAAAATAGCAGTATCACAGTATAATAGACAAGGAATACAGTGTAAGGTGTATGTGGGATGAATGTGGGATGATAGGGGGCATAACCCAGGTGTAACACCCTGAAGGAGCGTAAAAGAATGACACAAGCCAGATTTCTCCAAGGGGTGCTTCCAGATCTGCTATAAAAGCATGGCCAGCCAGCGCTGCAATTAGAGAGGGTGCACAGAACCTTAACACTGCATCCAAGAGTAGGAGAAAGGCCTAAGTCCCTCATGGCCCATTTCCTGGGCTATAGACAAGAGGACACAATCCTGAATGTGTAAGTATTGCTGGCCCCTTGTACTGGCAAAATAAAAAAAAAATCTCCATATTTCAAGATTATTCTAAGTTTCCGGCAGACAAGTTCAAAGCTTACACGGAGGCCCAAACACAAATATACATAGTCTGAGGATTACTTTTTCTTTGAGGTACCTAGCCATTATGGGGGCAATGCAGAACCGAGTCCCACTTAACTTCAGGACCCTGGAGCACCTCATTGACCATCTCTACTGAATTTGGCCCCAGGAGATGAGGTGCCCAGAAAAGCCGAGAGGAATACCAGAACTGCAGCAGAGAAAGCAGAAGGAGGAAAATTTCAGGCCAAAGCAGAGAGGGCCTGGTCTCTCCCACCATGTACAAGAAAGCGCCAGGCCTCTAAGCAGCATAACAAGAGAGAGCACCCTATGGACAGGGCTGGATCTTGGAGACATAAAGGGAGAGATCCACTTAGAGACAGTTGTGATACTGAGTAAAGAAGGCTGGAGTGCAACACATTTGCTATGCTCTGCTCCCCCTTCACCAGATCTCCTGCTGACTAAAGTGGACCATATAGACAGCAAGCACCCCTCTGGACCCCACTGAACACTCTGCAAGCACCTGAGCAGAGGAGGTAGCAGCTATTTCAACAGACAAGTTAGACACCAACGGGACCTACAGCCCTGCTAAAACACCCCTGGAGCCCCACCTCGACCCAGAACTACTGGAAAGGGAGTCACTGCCGCTCCAATGGAGGAACATGCTTGAGGATGTCACATAAGTGCCCACTTAGTTCTGTTGGATGGGAGAGGGGGAAGGAGGAGGTATAGGGTATTATAGGGGCTCTGACCCACTGTGATGTGTGTGACACCCCACAGGCTCAATGCAAGAGGTGGTGGCAGGCTGCAATCCCCCTTCCCCCCCTTTTTTCTCTCTCTCAGCTGCTTCTGGGCCCAGGACTAGGACTCTAATGGGACAAACGCAGCAGTGTAAGGCAAGGACTGCACTGCCCTACCACTGGACAATGACTATTTTCTTTCATGTGCCTGATACCCTTTGAACCTGCAACAGTATCAAAGCTCAAGCTGGCAAGAAGGGTGACCTTGAGCCTTTACTTATCAGAGGGCTGAGCTTCAGGGGGTTCTATCAATAAAAGATTGTAAAGGTGTCATAAGATCTGTTCCTGATCGATTGCCCAGGTGACCCCCCCATGTAACCTCAGCAGTCCCCTTCTTCTGACCAGTGTTGCTGGATTTTACTTTGTAAGGGACCTAGAACTGATAAGCAGCATTATGGTGAAGGGAAGATGTAGGCATAGAGGGAGCCCAGTGAAATAGGCCCCACCCTCTTACAGCTTATGATAGCATGCCTCCCTATAGGATATGGGTATGCTAGACCTGCAAAGTCATCAGTGATGATGGGGGAAGGGGCTGGTTGTGTGTGGCTTTCTTCTCTTTGAGACCCCTTCACTTTCTCCCCACAGTACCCTCATATAACAATATGAGGCTAATCCACCACCCCATTCCCCTTGCAAGGGCTCCCGTGCTGCCCCTATGGAGGCAGGGCACTAATATTCCTGCACCCTCTCCCCCCATGCTATAGGAGACAGAGAGGGAGAGAGGGCCAAGTTGGGCAACACCTGATCTAGAGCAAGCAGAGGACTGGAGAGCCATGTAAAAAGCAACATCATCCACCTACATTATCATGCCTGCTGGATCCCCCCTAGGATCTTGAGCTGACATATGAGAGGAAGGCTGTTTAATCTGGTCCCAGTACTAGTAAGAGTTTCCCTATATTTAGTTGTCATAGGGTGGAGTAGGATCTTGTGATAGATCCCCCTGCTTTTTCTGGTGGCATTTACACATTTCCATCTCCTGAACAAGATGGGATGGGAGACAGACCCCCCCCCCGGAGAGAGCTGATGAGCCCTGGGTGATCTCAGTGACCTGGCTCTAATCTCCTCCTCTCTTACATACCTCAGTCTGAGGTACTTGTATACAGTTATGGTTTACTAGATAGTAGTGTTGTTAGAGAAAAGGTTAATGTGTTACAAGCTACAAAATGTGTAATGTCAAGATGCTCAATGGCAGTTGTTGCTGTTAGGCTGTTCTTACAGAGGATATTGGTTATGGGTAAGCCACTGACTGGTTTCAGGAGGTTAGGTCTGACCTTTTAACTCCCTTTTGCACTTGCTCTTGTCAGGAATATTTTCCCTAGATATGGAAATGAGTGAAATTTCCTGCTCCACTTGGAATTTAAGAGGGCTTAAAACTTCAGTAAAGAGGAAGCAGGTGCTCATCCACCTTAAGAAACTCAAGTCAAACCTCACTTTCCTGTAAGCAACCAAATTGACCCAGGCAAACTACATGAGATTAGCAAGGGATTGGGTGGGACAGGTGTTCCACTCCTCAGCCCCGCCCGAAAGAAATGTGTAGCAATCTTGATTCATAAGAAACTACAATTAGGACAGAAAAAGATACACAGGGCAGATGGGTTCATGTCTTAATGGACACACCACAGGGGCCCCTGCTACTGGGGAATATATATGGTCCTAACATTGATCCTTCATACTATTGCCCAAAGAATTGTTACCCTTGCCCCCATACCTACTCCAATTCTTCTGGGAAAAAAATTTAATCTCAAATAAGAACCCTAATTGGACAGAAGTATGAGTCAGGCTGCACCACACACTAAATATGCTGTGGCCCTTTCACAGATGATACATTAACCCAGGGTTAGTGAATATATAGAGGGTTTTCCACCCCGGTACAGGGACTACTCCTTTTATTCTCCAGTGCATGGGTCCCACAGCCTTCTGAATTACTGGTTTATCTCTTCATAGGTGATCCAGGCATCCCTGGGAATGGATATAGCCCCTATGGTGATATTGGATCATGCCCCGATGCAGTTGTACCTTCTTTGGAGCCTCACCCTCAGATTTCCTCATCCTGGAGGTTGGACTCACTTCTTCTCAAGGCCCAGAGTTTGTGACATTGGCCCAGAAGTTAGTCTCCCCTTTCTTCCAGGAGAACCATATGGGGAACACATCAGCAGGGACCACCTGGGAGGCATTTAAGGCT
This sequence comes from Neoceratodus forsteri, assembly GCA_016271365.2. NCBI lineage: Eukaryota > Metazoa > Chordata > Ceratodontiformes > Ceratodontidae > Neoceratodus > Neoceratodus forsteri. The sequence goes on from CM057450.1 coordinate 1,090,425,536, forward strand.
GTTCTGAGGGAAGGGATAATAGGATATGCAGTGGCAAGGAGATGTGCGAGGAAGAAACTCATAAAAGAGATGGAGGGAGAACTCATGGCTGCAGAATTGGATTTCAAATGAACTCCGAAGGCTAACCAGCACTCCCCTCTTAGCCAGAAAATTTTGGGGTTACGAATGAATATCAATGAAGTATTGGCTAGGAAAGCAGAGAGCTCCACTCTTAGGTTGAGACATAGGTACTGGGAGACAGGAGAGAAAGGTGGTAAGGGTCAGGTGTATAGATTAAGAAAGCAGCAGGATAAAAGTTTTTTTCCAGTCTGCAGGATGCCAGTGGGTATACCCCAACCAAACCACAGGCAATTAATGACTTAATGAAAAGTTTTTATGGCACCCTGTATTCTTCCTCTCATACCCTGAACTCCACAGAAGTAGAAGAGTTTTTTGGCTCCAGTAGACATCCCCCACCTCAGTGCTCAACAGACTTCTCAACTGGAGGCCCACATAACTGAGGAGTAGGTTAAGGCAGCCATAGGCACACTCAAGTCAGGTAAAGCCCCCAGAGGAGATGGGTTTATAGTGGACCTATTTCAATGCCTAGCAGCGGTCCTCACCTCTCCATTGAGCTTAGTGTATTCAGAGGCCCTGGAACTAGTTTGATTCCCACATGCCTTAAATGAGGCAGTGATTACTATCCTCCCCAAGAAAAAGAAGGACCCCTCCATTCCAGCCAGTTACAGACCCATATCCTTCATTAATGCTGACAGTAAAATTTTTGCAAAAATACTGGCCCTTCGTCTGAACCCCTTATTACCCCAAATGATACACCCCTTGCAGGTTGGATTTGTCCCAGGGCATTACAGTGCTGACCACATTAGATCATTAATCAACATCACCACTATCGCCATATATCCATCCACCCCAGCAGCAGCACTGGCTGTAGATTTTGAGAAAGCATTTGTTTCCTTAGAGTGGGATTATCTTCAGTCAGTGCTGGCATATATGGGATTTGAGGAGAGGTTCCTAGCATGGATATGTGCTTTATACGCCATTTCCACAGTGTGGATATTACTAACTCATTTAAATCAGATCCCTTCCCCCGGGTAAGGGCACCAGACTGGGGGTGCCCCCTGTTCCCACTCCCTTTTGTGCTGGCAGTGGAGTCTTTAGCTGTGGCTATTAGGCAACACCCAAAGATACAAGGAGTCCCTATAGGGCAAAGTAATTATACCACACTTATGTATGCATATGACCTGCTGGTCCCCTTAGCAGATGTCACCTTATCCATCCACCCCTGCTTAAGATGTTGGACAACATGTTTCTGTCCAAATCCAGGTTTTTACAAGTGCAGAGTGTGATTAATCATTTTCTCTGGAGGGGTCAGGGAGTCCATCATTCTTATGTTAAGCTCAAAGCATCCAAGCAGAATGGGGAGCTTAGCCTTCCTAATTTCTTCCTTTCGTACTGTGCTTTTCATTGTAGTAAATATTTTAATTAGAGGCACTTTAATCCTACCCAGAGTGCATCATCTTACTCCCCCCTCTGGCTTACTATTGAACATGCTCTATGTGACAGCGTGGGCCTTCATCTATCTAGTTTGCTGTACACTCAGCCTGCTCAACTCCCTGCCGCTCTTCATTCTACCACTATCAGTTGGTCTTTAAAAGCTCATTGGCAACTCTTCCTTTACTTAGGACTGAAGTGGTCACACTGTGCATCTCAACCCCTCCTTGGTAATTCCAATATTTGTATTGCTAGGCACCCTACTCCCCCCTCATTTTGTCCCCAGCTTCGAGATGCCTCTCTGGCCTCTATTATGGATGACAAGAGGCTTGTTCCCTTCCCAGTCCTAGTGGAATACTTTCAGCTTCCTAAAACATCTTATTTCAAGTTATTTCAGTTGTCCCATGCTATCTCCTTATATTTGGGACCTCGCCTGTGGGCGCTTAAGGATTCGTCTGTTTCTGAGCACTTTTTTCCTATGGTCTCTCAACCCCACTCTGCGTCTGGATTCTATAAGCTGTTTCAATCTCTCGACACACATATCATATCTGGAATCTGTTATTATTGGACACAAGCTCTCAATCTGCCAGATGATCTTTCAACATGGTGCAAAGTTTGGTGGGACATGTATAAGCGTGTAACGCAAGACCAGTTGTGTCTCACACAGTTTTGCATACTCCATAACCTATATTATACCCCTGTCAAACTTCATAAAATGGGTAAACTATCATCACCATTGTGTTCTTGCTGTGGTCAATCAATTGGTCATCTTCAACATATGTTGTGGGACTGTAACAAGTTGGTTCCCTTTTGGTAGGCTATCCGTTCCACTCTTGACCCCTTATTGGGGTTGGAGGGCTTCTTCAGTCCAGCCATCTGCTTAGTTGGTTATTACCCAACTGATTTAATTGGCACTCACAAGATGCACGTGGCCTTAATTGCAACTACAGCTAAATGAATCATTTTACGCCACTGAACTGACAATGTGGTTTCTTCCTATGCCGAGTGGCATTGTGAGACTCGAACGACTTTAATGTTAGAAAAACAAGTTGCCACCATAAGCAAATGCTTGTATTTGTACCATGACAGATGGGAGACACTCCAAGTTTTGCTATTTCTGACTGCAGTGAACCCTTAGTGCTGGCATGCTCTTTTCACACCGAAGTCCCTCCTTAGCTATATCATATCCTGTTACTATTGCCCTCATGGTTGGGTTTGGGCCATAGGGCATGGGTGGGTGGGTGGGTGGTGGTGTGTTTTGTTCATGTTATTGTCTTGTTTATGCTGTTTTTCATATAACTTATTGTAACTGTAGTTTTTATTTCTTATTCTTGTGGTTGGATTGTTCTCTTTTTTTTAAATCAATAAAGCATACTAAATTAAAAAAAAAAGATGCTGGACCACTTCGCACATATATCTGGTCTTAAAGTCAATCAAAGCAAGACAATGGTACTGCCCCTAAATGGGTTATGCAAAGAGGATATGGTTACCTCCCACAACTTGAGGTGGGCATCAGATGGCATAACATATTTAGGTATTCAAATAGTGAGAGACATCCCCCCAGCTATGGGACTTAAACCTTAAACCTTTACATACCGAAATAAGTACTGAATGCAATCAATCAATCAATCACTCTATCAATCACTTTATTTAACCAGGCATAAACACCATTGAGCAAGCTCATTTTCAAGGTGGTTCTGGGCATAAATACAATACAGTACACTTCATAAGATTACAATTGTGGTGGACAACGGTGCAAAAAAAAATCATTGTGAAGGTCCCGATCAATATGAGCCTATACATACTGGTCAACATAATTAACATGCAAAGGTACATAATGATAAGCTTTACTGAAATGAGAAGAGACAACAATCGCATATAGTCTCTGCAGAGTAAGAGCTCATACCTAAATGATAAAAAATAAGGAGGTATTAAGGAATAGGGTAGAAATTTGGGGTGAAAGAGTAGGCGGACAAGAGGGAGGCCAGAATAGGTAAAAGGTAGAGAATAGGCAGAGTCATCTTGGATTAAGGGAACTAGGCTTGTAGGTCCTAGGTTTCTGTTGTTAGTAATATGGGGTGGATGAGATACTTAGGCGTAGAATTTGAGAGTGGCACCTGAGGCTTAGGGGTCATCGGCATGTGAAACAGTTGCATGATTGCTTCAGATAATCCGTTAATAGAGCTTTGAATGTGAAAATGCTTGGAAGTGAGGATAATTTTAATGAGTTTTGCATAGTGTTCCAAAGTGATGGAAGTGCGAAGTTGATTGCTTCTGAGCCAAGGGTAGTTTTCACTCTAGGAATCTGGAAGCAGATTAAGGAGAAGCGTCTCAGGCCATAATAACCTTTAGCCCATTTGAAGATGTTCGAGATGTATGCAGGGAGGTTATCAGATAATGCTCTAAAAAACAGAGGAGAGCATTTCTTTTTCTTCTAGTTGAGAGTGAGGTCCATCCCAAAACCTGGTATAGATGACAGTGATGTGTACTAAGGGGTAGATTTAAGATAAATCTTAAAGCCCGGTGGTAAAGGGTGTCCAGTTTGTTTAGCATCGTTGATGGGCAATGACTGTAAAGGAAGTCAGCGTAGTCCAGTTTAGGTAGAATTATAGTTTGTACTAGTCTCATTCTGGCTTCTAATGTGAGTAGGTGTTTAATGCAATAGAATAAACCTAATCACTGTCTTAGTTTCTTCAAGGTTTCATTTAAGTGGCACAGAAAGTTGAGCTTGTTATCCAGCCAGAGCCCTAGGTATTTAAAGTTATCAACTACTTCACAGGGTTCATCTAAGAGTGTTCAGATCTGTTTGATATGTGGACATCCGGAAGTAGACTTTGGTGAGAGAATCATTGCTTTAGTCTTTTTGGCATTGAGGAGGAGCTTATGAGTGAGAAGGTTGTATTGGAGGGTGACAAAGCCTTTCTATAAGTACTCATGGGCCAGATCCAAGAATGAATTTGTGGTGTAGAGTAGAGTATCATCTGCGAATAAGTGCACATTTTCTGTGCCCAGCTGCGAGTCCAGATTATTGATGTATATTGCAAAGTGGATAGGGCCCAGGATGAAGCTTGTGGGACTCCTTGTAACAAGGATTTTTGTGGGGACAGATCTCCTATGGCTTTGACTTGTTGTAACCTATTGGTTAGGTAGCTGGTGAACCATTTAATGGCAGAACTATCAAGTCCGATGTTACTCAGTGCAGTAAGCATGATGGTATGATCCACAGTATCGAAGGCCTTACTAAGATCAAGGAAGAGGCCAAATATATGCTTCTTGGAGTCCAAGGCCATTTGCCAGTCTGTAGTTACTTTGGCAAGAGCCGATATTGTACTGTGTTTGGCTCTGAAGCCAGACTGAGCCGGGTTTAGCAACTTTTGTGAATCCAAATGTTCTCTAAGTTGGATGTTGAAAATTATTTCAAGTAATTTAGAGAGGACAGATAGTATAGAAATAGGTTGGTAATTGTTCAGATCACTCGGATCTCCAGTCTTGAATAATGGTAGGATGTGGGCAGTTTTCCACAAGACAGGTAGCTCACCTTGAATCAGAAAGGTGTTTAATAAGTGTGTAATGGGGTGGTCAGATAGGTATGGCCAAGTTTTAGGAAGTAAGGTTCAATATTCTCTGCACCCGCACTCTTTTTTATATCCAGAGAAAGGAGGAGGTCCTCCACTTGCTTGAACGTAATTGTGAGGAAGCTGAATGGGGTGGGATGCAGTTGATTATGGTTGTGATTATCAGTGAAGCCAACAGTGTAGTCTCTTGCCTGGCTAAGTTTGCTGATAGGTGAAGTGTCAAAGGCAAGCCCTGCAGTGGCAAAGTGATCATTAAGCTTTTCTTGTATATCAGCTTTGTCCGTATAGGTGGTACCATCAGACACAATTTTGTTTGGAAGGGGTGTTGCAGTGGACTGACCTTCGACTTCTTTGAGGATGTTCCAAAATTTGGCAGAGTTGTTTTTATTGTCTTCTAGTTCTTTTTGGAAGTACTTAGCTTTTTCTGACCTAATTAGCTTGGTACAAGCATTCCTAGTGGTATGGAATGCTAACCAATCAGCCTCCAGATAGGATTTCCTTGCTTTTTTCCACCAGTAGTCCCTATCCCTAAGTGCTTTCTTCAGGATGGGAGAGAACCAGCCAGGAGTTTTATTTTTTGATTTGATCAGTCTTAGTGGGATGTGTTTGTCTATTAGCTCCAGTAAGAGGCTGTGAAAGATGTTAAATGCCTTGTTAAAGGTGGGGGCTAGGTAGAAATCCTGCCAACGAATGTTGCTTAGATCTTTCAGGAAAGTGTACTGGTAGAACTTTTTCAGGCATCTTTTCAGTTTGAATTTGGAGGCCGTTTTTATTTGGGAAGGATGTCTGATTCAGGCAGTAGCACAATGGTCACTTATATCATTGAAGAATACTCCAGTATGTGAGATAGTGTGAGGTTTGTTTACTAGGATAAGGTCCATGAGGGTGCTGTGCTCAGGGTTTTTTCTGTTTGGTCTGGTTATAGCAGTCACCATTTGTAACAGACAATTAACATTGCATAGATCCTTCAATTTCTTAGAGCTGTCATCATTCCAATTTAGATTTAAATCCCCCATTAGAATACACTTAGTATCAGCAGAGTCAAGAAGGTTTTGAAGGTGTGGCAGAAGTGCCCAGCCACCAGACAGTGGTCGGTAGCATGCTGCCATAAGGAGTGATTTCTCGCTGGAAAGTGATAATTTTAGAGCAAGGCATTCAAATTCCTTAGCCTTTGAGGTACAGTCAAAGACTGTGACTGTGAATTTGCTTTTGACATATATTGCAACCCCTCCCCCTCTAGTTGGTCTATCACAGCGGTAGATGATATATCCGGCTACGTTGATTGATTTGTCCAGGGTCGAGGGTGTGAGCCAGGATTCAGTTATCATGAAGAAATCAGGAGATGTAGGTAGAGCCCAGGTCTGTGTAGAGTCAATCTTCTTTAGCAAACTACAGACATTGATATGGAGAAAGCTAATCCCTTTATATTGAGGGAGGTCCGAAGGGGCGTCCAGAGAAATAGGTGGACCTGGGTTTAATTCAATATTTCCTGAACAAAGTAGGAGAAGCAATAGTAGTTTTTTAAGGTGGTGTCTTAGCCTGCTAAACATTCTTTTGTTACTCCTTCTAGCGTACATTGGTTTAGCGGTGGCTGTGTTAAGGGCAGGATTGCTGTTGCTGGGGATAAACATACAGAACTGATAGAGCCAACACCATCCTTGGGAATTGCACGTGTTCTATAGTTATGGTCTGGTGGGAGAAGGGGCATGACCATAGAGGAGATGTCCCTGATGTAGAATGCCATGGTCTAATGTGGGAGGCTATATCTTGGTAGATGATAGAGGTAGAGGTAGATGAATTGGCTAGGTGGAAGCTACTGCACCTTATATGGCAGGGAAAATGGCCAGCATTAAAATGGTAATATCCCCCAGAATGTTATATGTTATATCCCACCTGGAAATTTGTCCCCCCAATGGTTTGTCCAAATTGACAAGATCATTGGTTATTTTATCTGGGAAGGTAAGAAACCTAGGTACAGTCATAACAAGTTGAGGGCACACTGGAAATTTTGGGGGGGTATTTGCCTTGGTTTGAGGGATATATGATGGCTTACCGCATGGTGCAAGTTATCCAATGGTTGTATCCCCATCCCTCTTCATCCCCTCAATGGCTCCAGATGGAGGAGGCAAATGCAGTTTACAAGCTCCAACTTCTTTGCTTTATAACACTACTCCGGTGGACCTCAAAGTGCACCTGACCATAGGACCCTCTGTCAGATGCTGGGTGAAGACCCACAAAATGCTCAAAACAAGCCAAACTCCTCTGCAGTACACCCACCTGTGGGGAAAACAGCTTATTCAGATTGAAAATAAGCCCGTCTTGCTACTAGTGTATCACAAAAGGCATATCTTGTGTACAACACGTATTAGACCCATCCACTGGACAGGTAGCTTCATTTCAAACTTTCAAAGCACAGTTCAATTTACCCCAGACTGACTTCTGGAGATATTTGCAGTTGAGAAGTGAAGTACAAATGCATCTCCACTAATACCACCATACTCACTGACTGAGCAGCCTACAAGAGTGGCTAGCACTTAAAAAAGGGTTAGCTAGTCGAATATACTCTGACATCAGGAATGCCATGCCTAGCCAGTCACAAACATCGAAGGGTAAGTGGGAGAAGGTCCTCCAGATGCTGATTATGGACCAGCAGTGGCAGGCCTGTTGGACCTTGGCACATAAACTTCACCCAGATGCCAAGAATCAGCTCATACAGAACAAAAGTTTACACTCCTGATATAGGACCTCAGCATTGCTATACAAGGCCAAGCTCCTTCCTAATGACTCTTGCTGGAGATGCCAGGCTGGTACAGGAGACCTCCTGCATATACTTTGGACATGCCCTGGTGTACATCCCTTCTGGACCCAAGTATAGACCCCAGCTACAGAAGTCACCCAAAAAAACATTCCGGCTATGCCAGAATTCTGGATACTGGCAATAGCCCCCTTACACCTCGTATAGCCACCATGGAGAGCAGATGGCTAGCTCTACTTGGAATGCAAGCTAAGAGACTCTTCCTATGTAAGTGGAGAACCACAGAGGTCCTTACCCTAACAGAACTACTTAACTCCCTCACATCAGTAGCATCTCTGGATAGGATCTCCCATATGGTAGGAAATAGAATGGGCACATTCCATAAGTGCTATATCCCCTTCATGGTACATATGGAGGAAAGGCATAGGATGATCTCCTTACCCTTCCCTTGCTAAGTACTCCCAGAATTTTTCCTGATGCGTATCCTTGTCTAATGACAATGACACCTTGCCACTGTATAGGCATTACACAGTTCCATTCCAGGATACATTGTGGTTCCATATTCCTTTTCAGGACTGTAGAATAGAGTGTCACTGATGAGAAGCTCCCACAACGTGTTACAGTCACCTCCCAAAGATGGAAGAGGGTAGCCATCCCAGTGGTACTGAGGGTTGAGGTACTGGACGCCACACCTCATGCTACACTGGTGACCCAGGTTTGGGAATGCATGCGGGCTGTCAGGGGTCTGCAGGGGAAGGAAAGGATTGAGCATCCGGAGGACTGCTTTCCTTTCCCTGGGGTGGGATGTGGGCTCCCATTGCTCTGCAGTGGCCCCTGATGGAGATCAGGGGCACTGCAAGGAGCAGTGCACTCAGGCAATGAAGCACGACAGACGTCAACACGTTGTGCCTTAGAAGTCATTGCACATCCATGTTTAGAGGGGTACAATTCAGGAGGAGAAAATGGCAGCAATTGACTGGACGCAACTTCCTCACCCAGTGAGAGCCTGTCATGCAAGGTCGCACTAAGGTAATGATTCCCGGCCTGTCACAGGGATTGAGGTCCCCTTCAAGGGTATGGTAAGAAATGCCAGCTGGTGTGTGGGCAAGCCTAAGGGCCACTTTGGGAAGAGAAGCGGTGGCTGGATGATCGCAGGTCAGGCTGCAGGAGGGATAAAAAGAAGTATGATAAAAAAATAGAGATGGCAGAGGAAGAAAACCCCAGGTATGTCCCATGTTGGTTCTTATGGTGTTTTGATGTCATGCTGAGGTTTACAAACAGTTCAGACATCTAATGAATAACCAGAGTTAACTCATTTATATGGAGTAATGTATATCTGTTCAAGATCTTCTTGTGTGTAGCAGATATAAAACGGTGTTTGTCTAGTCCCCTGTATTGTTGTTATGTTTGAAAAAATAAATAAAACATGTATTAAAATAAATAAATAGAGAGGAGCCTGGGGTTAGCTCCTGCTGTGGGACCTCTATAAGTTTACAATGAGTGAGTCATTCAAAAAAAAATGATAATCTGCACAAGCTGTTTTTAAAATGTATTTTTGACTGAGAGCTAAATATAAGTCATGGATAGCTATGAATTATGAAATTTAACTGTAATTATGATAACAGAAAGTGCTTCTTGAACATGAGTTAATTAGCTTATCGACTTCCAGTTCCGCTCCTGACCTGTATGGCTGGCTAACTGTATAGCTCCATCTACATCCACTAAATAAGCCTCTGAAATTTGTGCATTAGCGTACTTTAGCCCAATACCTTGCATTGAGGCTTTCTATTACCTTGTGGGCAAGATCAAAAACCAAAAAAATCCCACCTCATACATTGTTATTGTGGCCAACTTACTGATTGTGCAACAGGTGGATATTAAAGCCAGGGCTATGGCCCAAGATAAAACTCAGACTCCTTCAATTGACTGATATATCATGGCTGGTTCATTTTATTTCTTCTGGCTCCTGTCAATGCTTCTTTATTTTCCTTTATATCATGTTTTAAATTACCATCTTCCTTTCACATTCCTGTATTTTTTTTTCTTTTGTTTTGGTGTTCCTTTTTCCTTGGCTTATTGATTTATTTGTACATTTTTCTAGCTGTACCATCACTTGATGTGGGCATGTAAGAGCATTTTCTCTCCCGTACCATCATGGAAAAACTGCTGTAATTTAGGGTCGATGGGCTGAAAGTTTTATGTATTGCTCTCTAAGTTATATACAACTTTTCAGAATCAGTGTTCTCTTTTCTACTTACTCCTGTTTGGGGGCAAGCAAGGTTAGATCTGGCATTTCCCATTTTATCAGTTAACTCCCTCCTTTAATGGCCATCTTTTACTTTTTTTTTTCTTTTTTTCCTTTTTCTGTTTAGTATTTAGGCATTGAAGTATTTATCGCCTTCGTCCTGTATCCCTTGCTTAACTCTAGTTGTTTGGGTTGTGCTATAGGTCTAAATAGTTGTGTATCTGAAGCTCCTTGCCTGCCCACAATGAAGGAAACTATGTGGATAAGGTGATTATGTGTATTATTCCGTTATGTTAGTTAATTAGCTACTCTATCTGGGGTATATTTAAAAATATTAATAAGGAAAAATTCTGTGACATAGGACAAAGAGAGCTGTTTGTTTTCTGTTTAAATTCGTTATTGCTGTCAGTTTCAGCCTGGCTACTCTAACTTTATACATATTTTCTAGCTCACCTGTTTGCCTTTTCGGGTTGTCTTTTTAAGGGGTACAGTAAGATTCATTATTGTATGCTGAAAAATGGTGGTTGGCAATTTTAGTTAAGATCCTTGGTATAATGTGCCAGGCTGCATGTGGTACTTTATCTCCCCCACTTTTCCTTGTTTCAGTGTTTTGATTTTATGAGGTCTTGTCCAGTTTATATTCTTACATTTTTAATTTTATAGGTAGCATATGATGGCACTCCTAAGATTTCCTTTGCTGAATGTCACCTACTTTGTTGATTTGGTTCCTCTAGAACTTGGGGCTGAGTTTCTCCAATGATGGTCCCCCTGTGGTGCTTGCCGGCTTTCCATCACCATCTAGTAGCCTTCATTTTTTGGCTCCCTACCTTGGAAGACCACTTAAGATTTCTCATAAGTTGAAACTTTTTCAGTTGTGTTTGTTATGATATTTCTGCCCAGCTGGCACTAAGTTTTATAGGGTTCTATATGATCTTGGAGACTGCAAAAGGGCAACCCACATAAGAGCAACGTCATGGTGGCAAAAAATTTTGCCACCCTGACAACTCTGGAGCATGGAAAAATGGCACCGGGGACTAAAACTACTTGCTTTACATGGAAGGGGGATGCACCCCCCCACCCCCCACATTATCCTACTTATGGATTCTCAACTCCGGGGGGGAGCATGTCAGGGGGGCAAAAGTAAAAAAAATAAGATTTTGGGCCGGGCGCAAGAAAAGCACAGTAGTGCCCGGCCCCGTACCCGAACCTGGAACCCCAGCACCACAAACAGAGGCCAACACCCAATGCCACAGTGCAGCTTGGCAGCTGACCACAGTGCCACACCCTACATCCCTTCTAACCCCCTCCCAGCCCATGCTCATCTGCTCGCTCCCCCCCACGTACACGTAGCAACATCCTGTCGCTATTGTCGCCCACCCCACCACATCGAGTGGCCCTCCCTGCCCCCTTGCCTTTTGAGCATTTGCACATATAACTTTGCCATTTCAGTCAGCAAAGTGACTCAGGCGCCCACCTCACATGCTACTGTTTTATAGTTTTAATACACTGTTTGGTTATTTACTTTATTTCTCTTTAAGCAGACTACTGAGCACCCAGAATTTTTTTCAGTATGTTAGTTTACTAATTGGTATAATGGGTTGGTTTCCCTTTCAAGTACATAGTAGGCTTTGTTTACTAGTTATGAATGCATTCAATTTATTTTATGGGATGGGGATGTTGATAGTGTTTTCTTGTCCATTCAGACATGGCTGCTTCTATATATCTAGCTGGTTGTCAGTAACTGTGTTAGTCAGAAGCCAGAAGGGAAAGGAAGGAAACATATTCAATTCAGTGCTTTAGAGTAACTGGTAATTGCTATTTTTCTTTTAAACTTAGATTGTGGGCTTTCTTTGTTGTCTTTACTTAGAATTGGTTTTGGGCTGTTGAAAATTTAAAACGTAGTGGTGGTGTAATTCTGTGCTGTCTTTAATTGCTGAAAAATTTTATCTTGGCTTGTCTGACTGCCCTGTAGTTGGGTGAAGGGTGTTAACTGTCTGGCCTCTGACCTCAGCTACATGATAACTAGAGGTGGGGCTTAGTCAGAGTTGAGGTAGCAAGTAGAGTTTTATTTTCTCAGAAGAAGCCAGAAGGGGAAGAAAGGAAACATTCAATTCAGTGCTTTAGAGTAATTGGTAATTGCTATTTTTCTTTTAAACTTAGATTGTGGGCTTTTAGTGACACTGTACTTTCTTTGTTGTCTTTAATTAGAATTGTTTTTGGGCTGTTGAAAATTTAAAATGTAGTGGTGGTGTAATTCTGTGCTGTCTTTAATTGCTGCAAAATTTTCACCCCCCCTTCCCCCAACTCTTAATTATATGCCCTGTTAAATCTGATTGACAGGAGCTAAACACAGGGTATAGTAAGGGGTGTGAAGTAGGAGGGGCATAAGGGGGAAGAAGCCCACCCTCAGCACGACAAGTGTTTTGACTCATTTATTTATTTATTTATTTATTTATTTATTTATTTTAAAGAAAATTATCTGAGGATCAGTAGCAGGATTTTTAGGACAGTAAATTAATAAAAAGGGAACTAGGACAGCTTCAGTAGCAGACAAGTAGTGGAATAGCAGTATAATTGCAGTATAATGTGGGGAGTGGTGCAATGCAGTGGCTGTGGGGCAGCCATATTCAGGCAGACCTTCTGGACACTGAGGTGCTGCCTTATCTGCATGCATCTCTCTGGACTGTGGGATGAGGAAGCCAGAGTCAGAGTGGAAGTAAACTGGGTCAGGAGTACCATCACCCATATCCAGAGACCACCCAGTCCAATGCAACTGCCTCAAAGGATGCTGAGAACAAGGAGCACTTGGATGACAGTGGGCTCGGGGAGGGTTAGAGCGGTCAGGCAGAGGCACATCGCAGATCCTATTCCACTCAAGAACTCATATGCCACACTGGCAAATGAAGACAACCAAATAGAGGTACCCAGAGAAGTGGAAGGAAAGGATGTGGAGGTTAGCCAAGGAGGTGACCTCAGCAGGGAAAGCAGTGGACCCCAGAGGAGGAGGAAGGGAATCCTGGTGGGGGACTCCATCATAAGAGGGATCCAGCTAGGAACACAGGAGGGGGAGGACAGGGAGGTGAGGTGCCTACCAGGTGCCACGGCATGGAGGGATGGAAGAAAGATCCTGGGGATCACTGGGAAGGCAAGACGGAGGGTGAGCTGGATGTCATTATCCACCTAGGTACTAATGACCTGGCAAATGGGGAGCCAAAGGAAGTTCAGGAAGAGTTTAGGAAATTGGGGAGGGGTCTCAAGCAAGTAGCTAATTCTGTCACTTTCTCAGAGGTACTACCTGCGAGAGGCAAGGGAGAGCATAGGAGTGCATGCACCAGGAACTTTAACTCATGGTTGAAGAACTGGTGCTGTGAGGAAGGGTTTGGATTCATTGGTGACTGGGGACCCACCTGGAGGATGGAGGTTTGTTCAAGCCTGACGGCCTGCATCCATCCTGGAGGGGAATCCAAGCACTCAATGATAAGTTTAAATGCTACATTGACAAGCATTTAAACTAGCAAAGGGGGTTGGCAGGCCAGCAAGGAGGGTACCTACTTGCTCACCCTCCACAGCTAGCAGTGGAACCAGTCAACCAGAGGAGTGGCTGTCTCTTCAAAGCAGTGTGCAAAAGATGGAGATTAGTGCCCAAGAGGTGGATAGGCAGAAAAGGGGCAAAATTCAGCAGAAGGGAAGACAGCAAGGAGAACCAGGGATAAAGGACAACCAAGGAAGGGGCTGGAGTAGAACAGCAAAACAGTCTAGGGAGGTCAAATCATGGAAAGCCATGTGTGCAAATGCCAGAGCCTTAGCAACAAGATGGAAGATCTGGAGGCTGTCATGGTGCAGTCAGACCTGGACATTGTGGCCATCACTGAAACCTGGTGTAATGATAACCATGACTGGTAGATGGCCATACCTGGCTACAACATATTCAGAAGAGACAGAGCAGGCAGGAAGGGAAGAGGAGTGGCACTGTATGTGAAAAATGACATAAGGGCCACAAAGATCCAGGAGGAACAAAATGGGGGAGAGATACTGTGGGTTAAGCTGGAAAGGAAAATGGGACAGCTATCCACACAGGTGTGGTCTATAGACCACCAGCAGGAGGAAGAAACAGATAAGGGAGTTGATGCTAGCCATCCAAAGGATGGCAGACAAGGGTGAGGTAGTACTGGTTGGAGACTTCAATATTCCAGACGTGGACTGAGCATCCCAGCAGCAGCATCAACTAGGAGCAGATTTATCCTGACTCCTTCAGGGTGCCTTCCTCAAGCAACTGGTCATGAAACCAACTTGGCAGAAGGCAATATTGGACCTTGTGCTCACAAACATGGACAGTGTGATGGGGGTAACAGTGGGGAGCACCTGGGGAACAGTGACCACCAGTCATTGTGGTTTGAAATCAAAGAAAGAGCAGAACCAAAACCACACAAAACACGTATCCTGGATTTTAGGGGGCAGACTTTGGGAAATGGGAGATACTTGAAAGAGGCATTAAGGGAATGGGACAGGAATCAGGGGTTGAGGAACAGTGGGCAGTATTTAAAATGGGGATTACAAGAACAACAGAATTATGCATTAAGCAGGTTAGCAAGAGGAAAAGGAAGAGGAGACCATTATGGTTTTCCAAAAGAGGTAGCAAAGAAAGTGAAAGCCAAAAGATTGCATTCAGGCAATACAAAAAGACACAGGCAGAAGGGATAGGGGAGAAGTACCAGGAGAAGCAAAGGAGGCAGGGAGGTCAGTAAGGGAAGCCAAAGCTCAGACAGAAGAACACATTGCAAAATCAGTGGGTAGAGGGGACAAAACCTTTTACAGGTACGTAAGTGAAAAAAGAAAGACAAAGGAAGGGATAGTGAGACTGAAGGGGGAGGATGGGGACTGCGTGGAGGATGACAACAGTAAAGCTGACATATTGAACAGGTATTTCTGCTCAGTCTTTATTGAGGAAGAGGAGGGTAATGGGTCTGAAGGGAGTACAAGGGGTGAGAATGGTGCAGAAATGGACACAAGTCCATTTACACGAGACAGGGTCCTGAAGAACTGGAAGCAATAAGAGTTGATAAAGCAATGGGGCCAGATGGGATGCTCCCCAGGGTCCTTAAAGAACTAAGAGAGGTTGTGGCTGAACCTCTGGCTATCCTGTTTAGCCGATCACTGGAAACAGGGGAGGTACCCAAAGACTGGAGGACAGCAGATGTAGTCCCCTTATACAAAAGCGGGAACAAAGAGGAAGCAGGGAACTACAGACCAGTCAGCCTCACCTTGGTAGTGGGAAAGATCATGGAAGCACTACTGAAGGAGAGATTGGTGGAACATCTGTTGTCAATGGACTACAGGACCCAAGGAGCATGGTTTCACCAGGGGGAGGTCATGTCAGACCAACCTAATTTAATTTTTTGACTGAGTGACTAGGGAGGTGGATTGGGGAGGGCAGTGGACATGGCCTATCTGGACTTCAGCAAGGCCTTTGACACTGTGCCACATAGAAGACTACTACACAAACTGGGGAATATGGGTGTGGGTAGGACAGTAGTGTGGTGGGTAGGTAACTGGCTGGGTGGCAGGACACAGAGGGTGGTGGTAAATGGCTGTCATTCCACAGAGGGAAGAGTGACCAGTGGGGTACCACAGGGATCAGCGCTTGGGACTGGTTTTGACCAACATCTTCATCAGTGACATTACGTAGGGGACCTGAAGCAGAATTTCACTGTTCGCTGATGACACAAAGCTCTGTAACAGAGTAGACACACCAGAGGGTGTAGACAGAATGAGAAGGGACCTGAAGAAACTTTGAAGAATGGTCAGGGTTTGGCAGTTGAAATTCAATGCAAAGAAGTGCAAGATAATGCATATGGGGCACAAAAACCCTGGCACAATATATCAGTTGGGGGGTGAGGATATAGCATGCACCAAACAGGAAAGGATCTTGGGGTTATCATCTCTGATGACCTCAAGGTAAGGAAACAGTGTGACAAGGGCAGGTAAAGTAAATAGGATGCTGGGATGTATAGGCAGGGGCATCACCAGCAGGAAAAGAGGTCATAATTCCGCTATACAAGACACTAGTGAGGCCCCACCTGGAGTACAGTGTACAGTTCTGGAGACCATACCTACGTAAGGACATAGACAGGGTAGAGAAGGTTCAGAGGAGGGCAACAAAGATGGTGCATGGATTGCATCACAAGTCCTATGAAGATAGGTTGAAGGAACTGAATATGTACTCCTGGAGGAGAGGAGGGAGAGAGGGGATATGATAGAGACATACAAGTATCTCACAGGGAGGAACAGGGTGCAGGAATACACTATTTTTAAGCGAAAAAGATGTACCAGGACTAGAGGGCATGGGATGAAGTTGGAGGGAGGAAGAATCAGAGGAAACATGAGGAAGAATTTCTTCACAGAACGGGTGTTGGACAAGTGGAACACCCTGCCAGAGGAAGTGGTGGGGGCTGAAACAATCACGGGATTTAAGAATGCATGGGATAGACATAAAGGAATTCTGGAGATCGGGGTAAGGGGCAACAGACTTCTAGGAAAACATAAACTGAACTTACAAGCTCAAATGGGCAGACTGGGTGGGACATAGGCCCTTATCTGCCGTCACTGTCTATGTATCTATGTATCTATGTAGTCCCATTGTTGTATTTAGCTATTTCTTTTGCTCCTAGAAAAGTCCTTTGTCAAAATCCCTTATCTTTTTTATATATTTAAATTAATTTTTATATAAGCTATCTTGTTGTAACATCCTTGTTCAATGTAACATTTTTTTTGGTGTTTGCTCTTTCTTAATTACATTTTAAATGTTGTTAAGTTTCCTTGGATTTAGGTGAGGCACTGCCTCTTAGTTGTTTTTTTATATATTTTGGGATGATTTTCATGGTATTTTCAGGGTTAGTGGAGTTTCTAGCCTAGCTGTGTTATGGAAGAAGGCTACCTTTTCATCTTGCTTTATTTTTTGGAAATCTAAGATCATTTCTATGAGGTATTGGGTTTTTTATAGTTTGCTTGAGGTTTCTTAAGTCTTGATATGTCTAAAGTTACCAAACTTATTTCTTACAATGTTAATGGAATACATAATTTGGTGAAAAGGTATCGCCTCCTTCATTATTTTTGTCAGTAACAAGCTGATATTATTTTAATGCAAGAAACACATTTACCACCAGATGAACATCAGAAATGTTTAAATTTGGGTTTTGATAAGACATTTTATGCTTTTCATCCTTTGGGCCATTGCAAGGGGGTGTTATCCCTCTAATGCTGGGAGCTTCCATTAGAGGTCCATTTAAGTGTTGCTGATGATGTTGTTCATTACATAATAGTGATGGGATCCCTGTATGGCCAGGAGATAACATTAGTGAATTCTTATCCCCAACCCCCGGACTAGTAAAAAGGACTTTTCTAAATTATTTCTATCCTCTTAACTTTACTGTGGTGTGGGGACTTGAATTTAGCTTTGAATCCCCAAAAGGATGCTTCAAAGCCCAAATCACAGTATTACTCCTGGAAACACCACGGGAGATTGACAGTGAACATGCCAACCTTCCCCACAGTGATGCAGGTATTGTGCCACCCATGCAGTGAGTGTTTTCTGTGGGGGCTCTGCCCCCCATACCCCCCGGACTTTAGGATTATCAGCTCCAGGTCAGAGTTGGTCTGGGGAGGCGGAACACTGGCGGAAGGCGAAGCACCAAAAAAGGACCATTACAGCGACTGTCACCGTAATGGTCTTTTTTTGTGTTTCACCATCAGGGTGCCGACCTGCAGGGGTGTACCGATTACTCACCTACCTAAAAATATGTCCACCGCACTCTTCAGCATTTAGGAATAGTTGATGCATGGCACTCTATTAATCACCACATATGTGAATTCCCACTATTCTGCAACACATTGGAGCTTTGTAAGGCTTAATTATTTTCTTTACCACAATGGAACATCTCAGGTTTGTGCATAAAATGGAGCATGGTTCAATCCATCTGTCTGATCATGCCCCATGTACATGTATCTCTTTTGTTTGACAAACCTACTAGGCATTCCTTTTGGTGGCTGCATTTGGGCTATCTATGAGACTAGTCATTAACTGATGATATGGTAGCCTAGACCAAGCAATTTTTAGAAGATAATGACAATGAAACGGTCTCCCCCAGCATACTTTAGAATACGTTAAAATCAGTTATTGGTGGAAAGTTGATAGCTTATCCTTCTGCCAAGCATAAAGCATGAGATAAGCTTATGAATCAGCTGTACCAATCTTTTCATACATTACAGGCTGAATGGATGCAAAGGGATAGGTCAGTCTGCACAAAGTTATTAGAAGCTAAGGCTGATTTACAGCACCTGTTGGACCAAAAGACAGAACGTGCCCTTTTTCATTTGAGGCAGAAATTACACCTAGGATGCCCTAAAGGAGTAAAATACCTTGCTTGGTGGATTCGTTACCACAAGATTGCCACCACAGTGGTTAAGTTGAAGTATCCAGAAACAGACCTAGTAACTCACCATAATACAGAAATCCTTTGTATTTTTCACACTTATTATTCTTTTCTTTATTCCTCTGATTCTACTTCTCCTTCTGAAGATCAAGTGATGTCATTCTTAATTCAAGCGAGGCTCCCTAGACTGTCTGCAGAGCAGATAGCTGTGGTAACTTGTCTGAGTTCTCATATGAAGTAACAGGTGGCCATTCAACAAGCAAAACTGGGCAAATATCCAGGCATCAATGGTTTTCCATCAGATTTCAATAAAATTTTTGCATTTCAGAAGAAATTTGACCTGTTATTACTCTGGGTTTTCCATTCAATTCAAGAAGGGTCCAAGCTACCCCAAACATGGAATTATGCGGTAATAACAGTGCTTCCTAAACCTGATAAGGACCTCACCAAGCCAGATTCTTACCACTGCATTTCTATCTTAAACTCAAATTATACATTTTTTATGTGAATTTTAGTTTTTCAGCTTAAGGGCCTTCTCCCTACCTTGCTGGACCAGGATTAGGTGGGTTTTGTCAGCAAAAGGCAGGCGCACAATAATGTATGGTGAACATTTTTGTTATTAGAATATGCCCATCAGTGGTCAATCCCCCAGGTCCTGGCCAACCTGGATGTATAGAAGGCCTTCAACCATATTTCTTGGCCCTTTCATTGGTCAAACTTGTGTGTGTGTGTTTTTTTATCGTTTGTTAAAATGTGACAGTCAATATATGAGTCACTGGCAGCATATATAGTGGTTAATGGTATACTTTCATCAATTTTTACTTTGGGTAGGGGTACTCAGCATGGCTGCCCCCTTCCTTATCTTTTATTTGTGCTCTGTGTTGAACCCTTGGCCTCACATATCTTTTTGTCAACTCAGATTGTGGGTCTTCGCTTTGCAGGTCATGATTATCATATTGTTTTGTTCACTGACAACATTTTCGTAACTTTAATCCTACATCTTCAATTTCAGAGAATTTTTGAATTTGCATGATTTTGAATGGCTGGTAGGCTTTTGTTTAAATAAATATAAAACAGATCTATTAGCCTTTACTCACTCTCCTCCACCAGAAAATCACAAACTGCATCCAGTCCTTTGGAATAGAAACTCCTTAAAATATTTTGGGGTTGTGACTCCTAAATCTCTAGAGTACTTAGAAATTTTGAACTATGAACCTGTGATGCAGGCAATTACAAAAGATCTTAACCGATGGTCCACTCTACCTCTATCTTTTTTTCTCTGGCTAGAAATTATCCAAATTTATGTTTTACTGAGAATCTTCATTTTACATTAGACTCTTCCTCTATTTTATGTTCAAGATTGGCAAAGATTATCTCTCAGTTTCCTTTGGAGGGGAAATAAACCCAGAATACTAGTTGCTTTTTATTCCTATCACCATCAAATGGCTATATTGGTTTTCTTGTTTTTATCGATATGCTGAGGCTTGTCTTTTCTGTATTTTTTCTTGTTAGTCTGATCCACTTTATTCCTCCCATTTGAAGGATATTGAATGTGCCTTGAATTATTTTTTTGATGTGGGGTGTATGCTTTTTGCTTCTCCTCCCAACTACTTGTCATTTTCTCATTTCTTTTGTTTTTCAAGAGAGGTTTTGTGGTTATGGCACAAACTCAAGATGTCTCTCTCTCTCTCTCTCTCTCTCACTCTTTTCTCTTTCTCATGATGATCACATCATTTTAGTTGCATTAGCTTGGGATCAACAGAACCATCTTAACAAAACAGATATGTTTTTGTGACGCTGAGCAAGAGCAGGTGTTAGTTTATCATCACCAGTTTTTTGTTTCCCATGGTCTTTGCACTTTTATTCATCTCCAATCACAAGATGGGCTCCCACAAACTGATATTTATAGATATTCACAGGGCTTTTTGCAAACTCTTACATCTCAAATGCAGGGGTTAATGCCATCAGTCTCTTCCCTAACTAACTTCTTGATTTCTGTTTAATCAGGAGTTGACTTAGAGCACTTGATTGGTACCTTCTATTCTGCTTTCCGCTCTCTGTCAGTGGATATGACTTTTCCAATTTTTGCTAAATGGATTGAGGAATTGGATGAGAACTGCAGTCCCAAGAAGTAGCAGAAATATGCATTAGTCACTTATACAGTACTTTATCTTCTACCCCATATTTTAAGGAGTTTGTGTGGAAATGTTGATCCTGTTACAAGGGTTCTCTGGCAGGGAGTTGGTGGATGCTGTGTGGTGAGACCATAGTGGATCAAATGCACATTTTTGAGGCTTGTATCCATATTCAACAATACTGGTCAGCAATTTACTTGGTCATTGCCCAGCTATTTAAGCTTGACTTGTTGCTGCATGTTCCCCTGATACTCTTGCCCTTCACCCTCATCCATTGAAGTTGTTACTAATATTAATAGTTTGTGCCAAGAAAGCCCTGACTAAATGCTGGTAAAAGGCCCAACCTCCCACCCACCAACATTGGGTCAATGTTGCTAATTTTATCTATGGCCTTGATAAAGCTATGTATAAATTTTTAAACTGTACATCTGTATTAGAGGACATTTGGGGACCGTGGATTAATTTTCAGTTACAAACGTATCCCAATTGTGTTCCATAGATTTTATGTTACCATGGTCACTATTTTTTTTCCTTTTTTCTTTGCAACTTAAGCCTTATATGAATTTCTTTGTACTAAATGAGACACTACCTAACCCTCATCCACATCCCCAGTTTATAATAAGAATTAAACTGCTGTTTGTTGATTTATACCTCTTAGTATTTTTTATTTCATGGAATTATTTATTAGGACAAATATTTTATGGGTCACTGTTCCTATCAATGTTTATGTACTGTGTCTAGGTTGCTATTTCCATTTTTGATTATATTACTACAGTATATATCACTGCCCTAGTGTATTGTTATTGTAACATAGCTCAGACAAGCTGGGGTAAGCAGAGCTCTGGTGAGAGGTGGTACCAATGCAATAAAATATTGAATGTATCTTGCCTGACCTTATACTGTGTCCCATGAAGTCTTTTATCTTGGGTGACTTTCTTGCTGTTAGCTTCAGTGTTGCTTCACTGAGCACTCTGGGATACTGGTGAGTACTATACACCAGTCGAGTGCTCCAGCGTCACTCTGAACACTATCTGTCAATATTTTGTTTTGTTTTTTTTTACAGTTTCCAAAGCTCTTCTAAGAGCTGGTTTTGCACATTTTGCTATTTAAAAGGAGTTTTAACTTCTTTCTTGTGGTGCAAAACCAGAAGCAGGAAGCTGATTCACTTCCAGTTCTGCTGAACTTAAGGCTTGCTATAGCAAGTGGGTTATTTAATAGTTCAGACAAGCTGGAGTAAGTGGACCTCTGGTGAGAGGTGGTACCAATGCTATAAACTATTGAATGTATCTTGCCTGACTTTATACTGTACCCCATGAAGTTGTTTATCTTGGGTCACTTTTGTGCTGTTAGACAGCTTCAGTGGTACTTCACTGAGCACTCTGGGAAACTGGTGGGTACTATACACCATTTGAGTGCTCCATGAACCAGTGTCACTCTGAACACTATCTGTCAATGCAGTGGGATTGATTACAGTTTGCAAAGCCCTTCTAAGAGCTGGTTTTCACATTTTACTGTTTAAAATAAGTTTTAACTTCCTTCTTGCAGCACAAAACTGGAAGAAGGAAGCTGATTCACTTCTGGTTCTCCTGAATATAAGGCTCACAACAGCGAGCGGGGCGAGTGTGCACAGGCTGTGCGTGATGATGCATGCAGAGACGTGCACATCTGCGCATGTCTGCTGTGTCTGCTGTTTCCACTGGGAAATGGACATGGGTATACTCAAGGTAATAACAGGTATTTCAGTGTGTTTGCTACAGTGCTAAAATGGACATTAATGTAGGCTTTGTTATACTCCAGTCAGGTGAGATAGCCATGCTCTGTATACTTTGTAACATATTTTGCCTGGAGATCCAATCAGGTTTCGATGGTTTAAAATGTGAACAATGTGTAGAGACACTGTCTCTAAAACATAAGAGCAATGAACATGAGCAAACAATAGCTAGGTTAGAACACAAAAATAATCATGAGGAAAACAACAAGGTAGTTCCACTGTGCCCTGCCAAAATTATGAATCAACCTAATAAATCCCAATCAGACTGTCTCAAAAGTGCAAGAGAAATAGTCAGTAGTGCAGATGATGAGTGGAGTACAGTACAAAACAAAAACAAGTGCAAGAAAGGCAGAAGATGCATAGAGTTTTCCTTACCCCTACAAAACAGATTTTTAACATTACATCCAGATGGAGATGAGCCCGCCCAGATTATAATTGATAGCCCCAAGCTGAATCTCACAGGTGAGATGGATGAGCATGATCATTCTGCAAGCGAGTTTAGTTCCCCACAGACACAGGAGGCTGATTTTTTCTGCACCAATAGCTGTAGCAGGTCAATCAAATGGCCAGGTACCCAGTTCCCAGAATTTACTTCCTGCTGAATCAATAGACAATTGTGGTTCTATCAAATCAAACAAAAACCCAGATGGTACAAATGGACACAAAAGACAAGTCATAGTCCTTGGTGACGCCATCATTAAATACACTGATGGTTACATTTGTGAAAGGAACAAGATTGACACCATGTGCCTAAGCTATAGAGGTGCCTGGATCCAGAGCATAGATCGAATTGCCCCTAAAATTATTAAAAATGCAGGCAAAATTCCCCTGGTCATAGTCCATGTGGGGACTAACAACATTAACAAATTTACAGTTGATAACATAAAAGAAGATTTTGTCTAATTAGCTGACACACTGGGGTAAATTGATTGTGAATTATGCATCTCAGAGATCTTCCCAGTTCCAAGAGCAAACAGATCACACCAAAATAAAATTAAGCAGATCAACGAATGGCTTCGTAATTGGTGTCTCCAAAACAAAATTATATGTACAGTATCACTTGGAAGAGATTCTCTGGAGATAACAGTCTTTATTGCTGGGATGCACTCCATCTTAATAAAAAGGGGGCAACAATATTGGGACATTCCATTGCAGAAAAACATTAACATCTCTTTAAGCTGATTAAAAGGGGCAAATAGGGTTGGCTTCAGTCAAATCTGTATATGCATTAGGCTCCTATAAGTTCCTAGTAACTGATGCTAGAAGCCTGAATGTTCTAAAAATTTCTGAACTAACAAAGATATTAACAGATAAAGCAATTGATATTGCTGCAATATCTGAAACTTGGTGGGATGACACATCAAATTGGCACACCATTATTCAGGGCTATACTACTTTTAATAAAAACAGAAACAAGAAAAAAGGGGAGGCACGTGTTTGTTTGTGTTTAATAAAATCAAGACTATTGAATATGTTCCAAATAACCATGCGGCTGAACTAGAAGGAATATTTGTTAAAATACAACCTCATAATGGCAAAAGCTTTATAGTAGCAAATTACTATAGGCCCCCATCTGCTGACTTACATCATGACCAACTTTTAATTTCTGAAATTGAACAGCTAGCTTCAGAATCAGACATAATAGTTGTCAGGTACTTTAATCTCCCTGGAATTAATTGGGAGAAACTTACAACAAAAGCAGCTCTGCAATGTTTATTTTTTAATTCATTCACAAATTCAGGGCTGAAACAAATGGTTCAAGAACCTACTAGGGGGTCTAGTATCTTAGACCTGGTATTAACACACCTGGGCCCAGATATTCAAAGGGTAGCGCTGGGCACAAATCGTTGCACTGGACTAGCACTGAATTTGTGCCTGACTGCAATATTCAAAAGGACATTTAGTGTCAGTGCTAGATGTTAGCACTGACGCTAAATTATAATGTATGCAGTGGAGGGACTGAGGGGAGGAGACCTGAATGCTGGAAGAACAGCATATTCAAAGGTATAGTGCCACGCTACAGGTATTAGTGCAACCTGTAGCACGGTGCTAACTACTGCCAAAAAAAAGCTGGCAGTAATGCAGCGGTGCACCCAACCCTCCACATGAATCCCAACCCCCATTGACGATAACATAAAGGATGTACCCTGGTAGTCTAGTGGTCACCCCCCCAAGCACCTATCCTAACCCCCGTTTGACATTACAACTAATTTTCCCTGGTAGTCTAGTGGTTCCCCTTCCCCCAAGCATGGCTTCCTACCGCAGTTTAAAAATAAAATATCTCAGTTTCCCTGGTAGACTAGTGGTCCCCCCTCCCCCAAGCATGACTCCTGACCCCAGTTTAAAGATAACACATCTCAGTTTCCCTGGTAGTCTAGGGGTCCCCCCTCCTGAAGCATGGTTCCCGACCCCAGGGGTCCCCCCACCCCAAGCAAGGCTCCTGACCCCAGTTTAAAAATAAAATATCTCAGTTTCCATGGTGGTCTAGTGGTTCTCCCTCTCCCAAGCACTGCTCCCGACCCCAGTTTAAAAATAAAATATCTCAGTTTCCCTGGTAGTCTAGTGGTCTCCCCACCCCCAAGCAAGGCTGCTGACCCCAGTTTAAAAATAAAATATCTCAGTTTCCATGGTGGTCTAGTGGTCCTCCCTCCCCCAAGCACTGCTCCCGACCCCAGTTTAAAAATAAAATATCTCAGTTTCCCTGGTAGACTAGCAGCCCCCCCTTCTCAAAGCATGGCTTCTGATCCCAGTTTAAAAATAAAGTATTTCATTTTTCCAGGCAGTCTAGAGGTCCCCCCTCACCCAAGCATGGCTCCCGACCCTGGTTTAAAGATAAAATATCTCATTTTCCCTGGTGGTCTAGTGGTCCTCCAAGCACAGCTCCGAACCCCAGTTTAAAAATAAAATATCTCAGTTTCCCTGGTAGTCTAGTGGTCCCCCCTCCCCCAAGCATGGCTCCTGACTCCAGTTTAAAAGTAAAATATCTCAGTTTCCCTGGTAGTCTAGTGGTCCCCCCCAAGCACATCTCTCGACCCCAGTTTAAAAATAAAATATTTCAGTTTCCCTGGTAGTCTAGTGGTCCCCTTCCCCCAAGCACAGCTCCTGACACCAGTTTAAGGTAGTCTAGTGGTCCCCCTTCCCCAAGCAGGGCTTCTGACCCCAGTTTGAAATATAATAACTCAGTTTCCCTGGTAGTCTAGTGGTCCCCCACCACAGCACTCTCCCGACATCCATTTGAAATAAAACTAACTCCCTTTTCCTTGGGTTATGATTGGGAAACCTTGTTTAATGACCTGAGCATTGAACAATGTTGGACCCTACTCAAATCCATCATTAAAGAACTAGAAAAATTGTATGTTCCAATCAAAAAAACACATAATTAGAAGGGAAAAATTCCACCCTGGCTAACTAAGGCTGTCAGAACTCAAATTTCTAATAAAGAGAGATCTTTTTCAAGAATGAAGAAAAATCAGAATTTGTCAAGCACCTCTAAATATAAATTTGAATTAAAAAAAACTGAAAACATAATCAAAAGAAAAAGAAGAAAGGTTGAGTTCAAATTTGCAGTAACTAAAAATCCAAAAGCCTTTTTTCATATACTGTGTTAATAATGACAAACAATAAAGCTTTGATTCAATCACTTTGAATGATACTGGAAATGAACATATGTAACAAAATGAACACATTTTTTGGGTCAGTGTTCAATACAGATCCCAAGGTCAATTATCAAAGTGTGGAAAATTCTTTACATGATATTATAACTATGGAATAAATAGTTACAGCAATCAAGGATCTGAGGGCAGGTTCGGCAATAGGCCCAGATGGTATAAATCCTAAACTAATAAAAAATACAATTATATCCATTGTTTCACCACTTAAAATACTATTCAACAACTCACTATCTCAAGGAAGTATACCCACTGACTGGAAACAAGCATTAGTTGTCCCAATCTATAAAAAAAAGAGAAATAGAAAGGATGCGGAGAACTACATACCAATCAGTCTCACATTGGTGGTGTGTAAAACAATGGAAAGGATACTCAAAAACAGAATTGAAATCCAGATGGAGATAAAAGGAATTAAAGATCTTAAGCAGCATGGTTTGTTAAAGGGAGGTCCTGTACTACTAACCTTATCACCATCTATGAATCTGTCAGTAGTTCATTGGATAGGGGTATACCAGTCGACATTGTACATCTAGACTTCAAAAAGGCTTTTGATAAGGTCTCACATTACATTTTGGTTAAAAAACTGAATGATATAAAGCTAGATCAATATATCATAGGTTGGATAGCTGATTGGTTATCCGACAGAAGACAGGTTGTCAGAATATAAAATGTCCAAATCCAGTCCTATGCAGGGTGCTGCAGGGATCGGTTCTAGGTCCACTTCTCATTGGTATATACATTTTAGATCTAAACAAGGGTATGACATGCCATAGCAGAAAATTTGCAGATGATGCTAAAATCAGTGGAGAAGTAGATAATAGCAATAAGATTATATCTCTACAAAAGAACATTGAAACACTGTAGAATTGGGCAAAAAAATAACATGTCCTTTAATCAGGATAAATGGATAGTTATGCATTTAGGTCAGCAAAATCAGAATTCTGACTATTCTCTCAATAATAAACTGTTAAATCAAGTCACATCAGAAAAAGATCTAGATTTTCTGATTAACAACCAATTACTTCCTGGTAATCATTGTAGACACATTGCTATAAGAGCCAATTACATCCTGAACTCTATCAACAAATCCTTTATTAATAGGAATCATGCATCCTTGCTCTATATAATTCATATATTAGACCTCACTTGGATTATGGAGCAGCTTTTTGGGCACCATGTATGACAGAGGATAAGAAACTGTTAGAAGGTTTTCAGAGAAAAAACAACAAAATTAATTCCAAGACTAAGAAATTTACCTTATGAGGACAGATGTAGAGAGTTGAAAATGTACACCCTAGAGGTGAGGCGTATGAGAGAAGACTTGTTGCTTCTATAAAAAATACTCCAAGATGGCCAATTAATGCAGGAATGTGAGATAAGATATTCTATCAAACCAAAGAAATGTAGATGTAATAAACACCAGCATTATGTACTTAGATCATCAAAGAACAAAAGAAAATTTTTCTTTTCCATTAGATCAACAGAACTATGGAATAAATTGCCACAATCTATAGTCAGCTCAGTCACTATTGAAAAATTTAAAAACAATTTGGATAAATATATAACAGGTAAATAGACTAATGTCACACAAGGTGTGGGTGGTAAACTCAATGAGTCTTATGGCAGTGGCTATGCAATAAAATGTAATTATAAAAAAAATATTAATTGTCTTAGCCATGTAATACTTTATAATACATTTTTGAAGAGCTTGAAATGTTAGTGAGGAACTAGTAATAGCCTGGAATCTGTCAAAGAAAACAGTTAGGAAAAAAAGAGAACCATACAAAAAAGAAATCATCTACAATAGAAGTCATATACAGTACTTAGCACTAAATACACTTATAAGTACCAAGCTATCATCAGGGTAAACAGAAGGGAGAGATTTTAACAAGGGAATGGGTGGATTGGAGAAATGCTTGTTGTTTGTACAAGACAATCATCAAAAGGGCATAATGTCTCAACTATTGGTGAGGCCAAGAGGGGAAAAAAGCTCATAGGAGGCAAATCAACCTAATCTCCCTTCATAGAGGGCCTTAAAAGGTCTTATAGGCTGATCCACTAAGAGGGCCTGACATGGCATGATTAGTTTATTTAGGCATGATTTGTCTATTTACCTGTTATATATTTATCCAAATTGTTTTTAAATTGTTCAATAGTGACTGAGCTGACTATAGATGGTGTCCACAGTAACAAGCCTACAACCATAGCTGATGTCTTTAACACTCTTATCACTGATCTATCAGCATGCCAATCCAACCCCTATCCACGCCGGTACCTTGCACAGGCCTAGACATGCCTTCATCTCCTTCTAACCATTTTCTTTCTTTCTAAAAACAGTCTCCACAAGGGAAGTTCTCAGTTTACTTAAGTCCCTCTCTACTGGCATCAGCCCTGGTCCTGACTGAATACAAGCAAGAATTCTCTGCTTCAGAGCTGCCAGTCTTGCCCTCCAAATATCATATGTTTTCAACCTATATCTTACCTCTGGAGTCATTCACAGTGCATGGAAAATTGTAGAAAATTTCCCAGTGCTAGAAAGTGGACCCAAAGCTCCTGACTCAGTAACATTCCATTGTGCACCACCCCCACCTTAGGAAACTTCTTGAAAAGGTTTTGACTGCCCAAATTATGGAATACTTGCATCATCTGCTCACCCCTGCTAGCATGGTCCCAGTAAAGACCACAAAACTTCAGCTACCGTGGTTCAGCTAACTAGTGGTATATAACTGCTATAGACAGAAGCTCACTCACAGCTGCCATATTTGCCTTTGACTTTGTTGACCATTCATGTTCCAAACTATCAGAAATTATCTGTCTTATCCTGCCATGGCCTGGTTCTCCAGCTACCTACCTGACAGGAAACAATTTGTTAAATTTGGTGATGCATCATCCAGTATGGCCCCCATTAATTATAGAGTTCCCCAGGGCTCAAAACTTGAACAACTCCTATTTTCAGTCTTTATTAATAACCTACCTACTGTCCCCCTGTACTGCTCTACCATCCTGTAGGATGATATAGCCCTTTACTGTAGCTCCCCCCAGATCAGTTTCTAAACTTGTATGCCAACCTTGACTCCTCTTATATTCAGAGCTGGCTTTCTGAAAACTACTTTGTTTTCAATGCCTCTAAAACCTAAGCCATGCTTTTTGGGTCCAAGAGTAGATGTTGTACCTGCTCTAATCCTCTGGCCATCCAATGCTCTGATGATTCTCACCACTCTGTTGTCACTGAGTTTAATGAGTACAGATATCCAGTCATATATCCTCTGGCAGTAAGCCAGTCAATTCCTGGCTGATTCTCGCATGATGGATTTGTCAACTTGTCACTCCCAAGGCAATACTGCCCATTCCCAAGGATACCTGCTCCATAGCCTACAATACAGTTCACTGGTCTACTCCCATGCCTCTAAATCTGAACCTTGGAAATGGAATGTAACCTATAACAATACCTGTAATTTCTCACTGTCCTCATCTCATCTTACACATCTTTGTACCCTCTTTTCTTCTCTGTGCTGGCTATCCCCTATGGCAGTCTGGTCATACTCACTAGATTGCTTTTTATAAAACCTCCTCAGGTCTGCATCCCAAGCATCCCCTTTGCTCTGCTTCACAGCTCACACCAGTCCTGGTCACTTAGATCCACAGCTAACTGTCTCCTTGCCATTCTCAGATGCACCACCATAATGGGGAACAGTTATTCTCCTCTTTTGCACCTAGGCTTTGGAACTCCCTCTCTCCTATTGTATGCAACTCACTCACATTAACATCCTTCATAGATGTGCTGAGGAAACACCTCCTTGCAGCCACATTCTGGATGCGCACATAAAGCTATCTCTTGTTTTTACTACCTTGTGTTAATTTGTAATTTATTTGCTCTTACTATATTTGCTACATAAGTTGGTTGGACACCAGCTGTGTATGCTACTTATCACTGCACAGCTGGCATTGTATTTTTTATTTTCTTGTGCTTTTGAGTTGATTCTGTATATGTGTTATCTCTATACTCACTGCTTCATCACTTGCCACCTCTAATTGCAGTCTCCCAAGTCATACTTGTAAATAGCCATGTATTTGTTTATTGTACTTACCTGGTTAACAAAAACTAAACAAATAAATTAACACAGGCATTACAACTATGATATTGTGTTACATGGTTGATGCCCATGAAGTCTTCATGAGATAGCTTATATAGAACCTCTACAGAAACAATATGGGAGAAAACAACATTTACATGGTATGATAAAAGGTTCTGAGTTTGGGGTGTAGAATTTGAGACAAAGGGAGGAAAAAAACATGGCCTCCAACAACATGGGTATTTTGTGTGTTAGTAGTTAAAGCATGGTAAAAACTGATAGCTGAATTAACCGTAAGTTTAGGAATGCTTTTTGAGAGACAAGTGGGCTGAAATAGGTTCTTTATTACACTCCAGAATATAGAGGGATATGAGGAGTTGTTGAGGCCTTTTGAATATAATTAAAAAGCCTTGACTTTCCTGGTGGTGCTACAAGACTGACAAAGTCTTCTGTAGGTGAAGCTAGCCATGGGCTCACCTGAGACCTTATTGGCAGACCAGCATAATTCCTTACACAAAATGTTTCAATAACATCAGAGGCGACCCAGCAAAGATGCTCTCCTCTTACTCATCATATGGTAGGTGTTACTTATAGCTAGGAAGGTTGAGAGGAAATGCAAAGAGGCCTATTAGGGATAGGAGAAGCTGTACACCAAATTCTAGTCTCCATGTTAGAGATCTGATAAGAAGTCAATGAGGAGGAAATTCCTGAAAAAAGGAGCATAAAGGTTTTGGGTGGCGCCTTAGGAAACTTGATCACCATGTAGGGTATCATCAGCTGCTAAAGCAGCAACAAAACTACTGTATTGAAACAAACCTAGTGCAGTGTAATGATGAACAGCCAATTAAATCACTGAATGGAGAGGGCTGAACTGCATGGCACCAAGGAACATAGTGCAAGGTATAATTCAGAAAGTAAAACTCACATTTCTCAGAAGGGATCTCAGAAGGGATCTACTGCAGAGTGGAAAGGAGCAGCAAGGATTAACACCATGGGGAAGTAAAACCAGCTGCTGGCTGTCTCCCAATGGTGACACCCCAAGTGTGATGCCTTATACTCCTGCCCTTGTATTCTGTCCCACTGCACTCTGCCCCACTAGCTGAAGTCAGCATTAAATACTAGGGAGGATGATGCTTTGACTCAGCCTGGTTGACAAGGCAAGGTCATGTGACTACACTAGCCCACATTGTACTAGAATGATAATAAATTTGAAAGTCTTGGTATCTTTTATAACCAATGCAGGATCAGAGCTACAGTGGAAATGTTTTACCTGCTATTTGCTTAAAGGCAGTACTTGTGATGCAGGGAGGAAATTTCAGTCTTGATCTGATGGCTAATTGTGGTGGCTTGTTCAGGCCTGGCTGGCCTTACATGGGAAATAGACGGTTATTGTCTCACTCCCTGTGCCTACTCTTGTTCTGTCAAAATAATCCTTGGCCCCACTGTTATGCCTCCATCAGACACGAAGTTCACACTCTTATCCTTCCTCCCAGTGTTGAGTCTTAGCAATGCCATGAGATGGTGCTCCTTCAAGCTGACTCCAGGGTTAACAGAACACCAACATGTACCACCCCCTTTCTCATCCTCTGCCATTCTTGTACAGTCTGGGATGGTAACCGGAAGATGAAGGCCTATAACGATATCCCCTTGAAATGATCTTCTGCTACCAATTACCTACCACTACATCTCTGTTTCTGAACTCTTTACTGAACCACACTTTAGAAGCAGTTTAGATTTCCAGTATCTGCAGTCAAACTGACTATGCTGAAGCTGATTTATGCATTCTCTGTAAATGTAACTGTGCTGTTTCTGCTCTCCCTGCTTCATCTAGGGACACCAGATGGTGGTTACCCTTTTACCAGGGGCATTACGCACAATATCCTCCATCACTTCAACCCTTGGTAAATGAGGTGTACTCTCTTTATGAGCTAAGGGAAAAGTCTTTACTGTTTCAACTAGTGCTGCAAAAGTCTTTGTCTCTTTCTATAACTCTCTGCCAGAGTATACTGAGTCACATCCTGTGCTGGCTGCTGATTGCATGGGTTAGGAAACTCAGTAAACACATTATAAACTTTATACTATAAGTGCATGTTGATAGAAACATAATTAATAACAACCCCTCCTTTTCAGACAGAGGCTGCACTTGCCATTGACATCAACAACCACTCGCTGGTTCAGAAGTCAAGCACTAAACCTGCTTGCTGCTCCTTTGAGTCCCACTTAAGCACCTTTTATGCTTAGCATTCTGCACTAGAGTTGTAAGTTCGGTTCTCAAAAAAGATCAAACACCTTGAACTTCAGGTGTTTGATTCTTTCAGACTATGGTGAACTTTAAGGGAGATAGGCAGACTTTTGATCTGATCAGCTCACCATGGTCTGAATGAGGAGGATCAGGGAAACCAGTCAAACTGTAGACTACAGTTTGCACTTAATGGCTAAGAGAAAAGTGGTGTGCAGCTCTAACGATAATCTAAAATTCATAGCTGTATTGGGACATGAACACAATTAACTTTTTAGATTTATGTGTTGAGAAAGACACTAAGGGTGGGGTGGGGTGGTTACAAGGTTATTTCCCAGAGCCACAGATAGAAATTCATTGCTACACAATATGAGCTGCCATCCAAGACATTGTCTCAAAAATATTCCGGTTGGACAGTTCCTCAAACTAAGAAGGAATTGTGACTTAAATGATTTTTTGGATGGCATTAGGGAGCTTACAGAGAGGTTTAAGGGTCAAGGATACAATGATAACTATATACAAAAGGCAATAGAGCTGTGAGCAGTGACAGAAATGAACTGATTGTTAAAAACAGTGTCACAAATAAAAAACAAATTCTGGTCTGAGACATTACGGCTGCTAATACATTAACTTGATAAGGGTGTTTCATGGCCTTAAACGTAAAAATCAATTGATGTAGTCATCTCTGTATGTAAATATAATCTTTGCTAAAGGTAGATCATTTATCTGGTTTATCTTGTGTTTCCCTTGTGTTTAAAATGCGAGTGGTGAGTGTGTGTTATATTATATGTGGAAGGAGAGGGAGTGTGTTATACTATATGTGGAAGGAGAGGGAGCTCAGCACCAAGGCCTTTGTGTAATGGTAGAAGGAAAGGTGCAGGGAGAAGAGGTATGTCTACAGTGGAGGCTGTGGGCCAACCTGAAAGGGTAAGAACCTATACCAAGGTGATGGCCTGCTTTCATCCAGGAGGCAACCACAGTCCTCAATGGATGATTCAAATGTTAATTCTATGGACATTAAATGTAGCTGGGAGGGTGATGGAAGAAATATGGAAGGCAGAAAGTGGGCCACCACAAGCTGAGATACAGAGTAGGGAGATGGCAAGGGGAGAGAGAGATCCACCAGGATGCATGTTATTCAAGGAAACATTGGGTTAACAAAGGAAGAATGGAGAAAAGATCATTCAAAAGAGAAAGGTGTGGAAGTTGGAAAAAGGAGAAAGCAACAAGAAGAGAGGTGAGGGCTGTCAAAATGGCACAAGGTCTGCATCAGAAGCCCTATGAGGAGAGACTGAAAGAGTTCAATATGTACACCCTGGAGGAGAGGAGGGAGAGTAGGGCTATTATGGAGACCTTTAAAATACCTCTTGGGGGTTAATAAGATATAGAATGGAGATATGTTTCTGAGAAAAAAGGTGCTGTAGAACAAAAGGTTTTGTTATGAAGCTAGAAGGAGGAAGATTCAGCAGAGATATGAGGAAGTACTTCTTCACAGAAAAGGTAGTGGATTCCTGAAACAGCCTTCCATGGGAGGCAGTGGGGGTGAAACGAGAGTGGGTTTCAAAAATGTCTGGAACAGGCACAAATGAATCCTAGGAGGAAGGAGTTGGGTGGAAGAGACAGTGCTGTAGGTCAGGTTGGGTCTGCAGCAAAAATGACCATAATTAAAAATGGGCAGACTAGATGGGCCCAGTGGACATTATCTGTTATCAGTTTCTATGTTTATGTAACCCCACCACCACTTTGGGAGACTACTAGTTCTATTCGGCCCTCCCGGGGTTTTTGTGGCCTAATTCGGACCAGTAGAAAAAAGGGTTAATTCTTCTCCGCACTTAAGTGAAGCCTGCCATGGGTCAGGAGGTCACCATGGGTGCATGGGAGAATAAAGCCCATCAGTTTATGTGGGAGGGGGCGCTCCAGTCAGAGGAGTGAGTGGCGAGGGAGTGACAGTGAGTCAGGGCTGGGTGGGATTGATTACCTGCTCTGGCCCCCAGCCAGTGACACCTGGGAGGACACAGAGGAAGAAGTTGGAGGCAGTAGCCACAAGCAGCATAGTATCTTGGAAGGCAGCTAAAGTCAACAGGGGAGCCATCAGCCACAAATCACAGAGTGCTCTGGCAGCCTGTGCTGATTCATGTGGGGATCCTGTGGAGAAGAATGTGGCAGGGAGTGTAGTGTCCAGACGGTGAGCTGATTTGGAGCTCCGTGGGATGTGTCCCATTCTCAGTTCAGGAACAGTTGCTACCAGTCCTGGGAAAGGATGTAGGTATCATGAGGGAACCCACAAATCCCCAAACCACAAGGATTGCATGTTCTGAGGGGGACCTGCTGAGTCAGTATGGAGAGAGAGAGAGAGAGAGAGAGAGGAGTGAGAGAGGGATCATTGAGAGTTTGGGTGCCTGTGAAGAATAATGGGCTGTTAGGCACTATGAACTGTTTTGGGACTTGTGCTACCTTCAGACTTTTGTGACCATAGTGGTCCTGAGGTAATGCTTCCCTAAAGACTGTACAACCTCCGCAGTCCAGGTACAAACTGTTATTATGGCCATACCAGCCATGTGAAAGCTGAATGTGTTTCCCACTGAATAACTAATGCTCCCCAGAGCTATGCGTGAATGTACGTTTAATGAATTTGGGATCCCTGTTGTTCCGTCAAATTCCATGTGGACATTCTGCTATTGAAAGGAACTGTTTAATATGCATTAACCTGCTGTTTTCATCCAGCACCAGTGAGGAAAAGGGACCCTGTGTGTGACATCTGTGCCTGGGTAACATGGCCACTGGAAGTGCTTCTGCTGCTGTGCGTGCCTTTTTCCCATGGACATACCTGTATTCCATCTATACCCCTAAACACAGAGAGGGATTGCTACATTTCTATGTATAACAGGTTATATGATTCAAATGCATAAGGCACACAGCTGTTCCAGGTTTTTATTCACACTCTTTGATTTACAGAGGAAGTTTAGATACAAATGTGTGTGGTAGCTGTTGGTGGGAGGAGAAAGGAGATGCGGGCTTGAGGATAAAAAAAAAAATATTAAATAGCTGGGCCATATAATACTACGCACTCCATCAAGCTCAGCAGTGATGAACATTACACACATATTCTGTAGGTTACAGTCAGTGATTTCAGAAATACATAATCTTTTATCCAAGACATCAGCCTCCAATCAGTGTACATAGTAAGCTTTATCTGAAAAAGGTTGGGAAAGAATTTAAAAGTTTAAGTTGACAAAAAAGTGAAGTAAGTTATCACATTTGGTCAGTTTCACTTTTCAGCATTTGCCTGTAAAAGTCTAGTTCCTAGCTAGAGAAAGAGAAACAGAGAGAGAGAGAGAGAGAGAGAGAGAGTGAGAAGAGGAGTGGTGGAGCATGGTTGTCCTCCAGTATTCTCTACTGTATGTACAGTGCCACACACACACACACACACACACACACACACACACACACACATGGGAGACAGAGACAGAGAAGGGTAATTGTAATATCTGCTTGGCCAATGCATTTTCATTACAAACTCAGTTTTGATGAAAAGGCAGTGGTGTAATGCTAAAGTTAGAAGTGTGGGGTCTTCATGAACTATGATTTCCCTAACCCCTATAGGCAAGGGGTGTGGAGGACACCTGGGCCCCTAGAAGCTATCAGGTTTTAGATACATTCTGGTGTATTTTGGGGGTCATTGTAACACTATTTGGTTGATTTTAAAGCCTTCTTTCACTTGTTTCAACCAACCAATATCACTATCAAAATAACTACTTTTTATTTTCTTTAAAAAAAATGTTCAAAACTAAAGCAAAATATCCCACTCCAGCCACCCTTCAAACACCCAACTATATACCACTTCTCTTGAATACAAGCAGCAATCACTGCAGCAGGCATTGCACTTGTTACCTTGCAACCTGAACAGCAAACTCTGCCCCCTCCCAACTGTGCACCACACAGTCAGACATACAAGGCAGTGAGAAGGGCACACAAAACACCAACCTGGAGGTGCATGTGTGTTTCACACAGAAGACACGCAGATCATCCATGCCAGAGAATGGAACTGATACACTGGACCCACTGGAGGGTCCCTCAAGGCCCAACATTGACACAGGATTTATACCAGGTCATGACTGCTTTATCTGTATGTACTCTAAACTGATACAGTTGGAGCAGGGAGGGTAAGGCTCAGGAGGGAGAGCTGCATGAAATACAGGGCATAAACAGTGACATCACAGCCCACAGACTTGATGTACAGCAAGGGCTGCACAACCAGTGTGAGACCACAGACAATGGCATGACTATAACTCTAACTGCTCTACAGCAGGATGATGTTTCTCATTCATATCCAGTACATGGCAGCCAACCCCCAAATCCCCATGTGTCATACACTGGAACTACAACACCATCAAGCCATCCAGCACAACCCACACATGACAGCCAACCTGCAAGAATACACAGCCATCTGTAACAGATAATGACTTGATGCCAAGCACATCCTGTGGCATGTAGACAGCCCAGTCACATGGCAAGGGCAGGGGCAATGTCAGTGGTAGGCTCATCCCACCCTAAATACCCACTCAGAAGTTATCCTAGACACCAAACCAAAAAACAATTAACTAATGCTTCATCCAAATGCAACACAGGCTTTAAGGCTGAAGAATTGCCATCCACCATCAGGGGCATGTGGACTTCACTTCATGGGTTCCATGCTCACTCACAGCAGGGAGATAGGAGTCTGGTGGCAAGGGAAAAGAGATATCAGTCAAGTCACTGAACACAGCCAGTCCAGCCCCTCACCATCATATAAGGCCATCCAATACAAACAAAATTATTAATACAAAACAGCACATTTACCTTACTGCTCCTATTATGATAAAGCCAGGCTGATTATTAATTCATATTGTTTTGTTGACACCGACCATCTAACTCACTCAGTCCCACCAAGTTTTGAATCCTGACTTGTAAGAATTAATCCCTCACAGGCTCAATTGGCATGACAGTCAGCTATTCCCCACTCACACTCCGCATAGTACCAGCAGCACCTCCAGGTCACACAGGTACAGCTAGCTGCTCGTTGGGTTAGAGGATTTCTGCAGGAAATTCCCTAGATAGCAGATCTATCTTTCACATGAACGAAAAGTACGAACTTCAAGATGAGAACAAAGCTATCACTGCCAGTTTATTAAGTTACTAATCCTTCATGAAGAAGACATTTAAACATGCACTACTGCTCTGCCACATTAAATAAGTTAAATTAATAAGTTTACTATAATGCTCTATCGTGAAAAAATACATAGTAAAAGCTGGACCACACTGAAAAAGAGAAATTGCCTCTCACTTGGACTATCTTGTGTAAATGCATTATAAAAATGGGTAAAAGGAGGACCCCACTGAAAAAAAAAAAAGATCTTGCATCTCCACTGTATTGTCCTGGGTAAACACAGTGTAAAAACGTGGTCAAATAGTACCCCACTGCAAACAAGATATCACAGCTCAGCTGGCTATCCTGTGTAAATATATTGTAAAATCATAAAAGCAGGGCCCTACAGCAGAACTCTACTGAAAAGCAAACGTTGCACGTGAGATGATCTCTCCTGGAAAAATACATTGTAAAAGCATCCAGATCACATCAATCTTGCAGCTGTCTGGTATATTCTTGGTGGTCTAGTGATCCCTCCAATAAGGGGCATCTGACCACCTCCTGACTCACCCTCTCAGGCACCTCGCCAACCATGGTCACATAATGTAAACTACAGCAATAGTGATAACTGGCACATCTCTCTGCTCACCACCTCAACTGGTTTCCATCTGACGATCTCTGAGCAATCACAAATATTGTACAAACTCCTGCTTCTACTGTACTCATGATCACTCACTGACAATCAGATGGCAGCAGGGCAAGGTGGTGAGCAGAAGGCTGTGCAGGTCACTGTCATTATTTCTGTACTTCCGCTAAGATGACTTCAGTGGGAGGGGGGGTTGTGGGGAGGAGGGTCCTGAGTAGGCGGGTTAAGAGAGGATCAGATGTCCTTATGGGGGGGGACCACTAGACTGCCAGGAATATTCAAGAGAGCTAAAAAGCAGTTGATTGAGGTTGCAAGAACCTGAGTAGGGGTGTGCAGATAGTTTTATTTAAATCAGACCGCCCCCAATCCAGCACTCACTCCAGAATTCCACTAAATAAGGACCCAGACACAGCAGTCAGGTTCCAAATCTTTATTTATTTTACCTTTATTTTACAAATTATTGGGGGGCCAGGAAAGACACTGCACTGAAACTCATTTCCAGGTCATCCTGGGAGCATGATGAAGTTAAGTGACTTGCTCAGGGTCACACAGTATACAAATGGTGGCTGAGGGATTCAAACCCACGTCTCCAGGAGTCCATTAATGACAGCATAAAAAACTGTAGCCAGAAATTCCATTACATAACATCCCTCCTAGGTTTTAAATTACACACACACACACACACACACACACACACACACACACACTGAAGCACTGAGAGGCTAAGTGACTTGCTCAGGGTCACACAGCAATAAGTAATTCTGGTACAGTTTGAACAGTGGTCTCCTTGTTCTAAAACCTGTGCTCTAGATTTTATTTTCTGCACAAAAGTTCAGGGCCCTGTGGGGATTTCTCCCCATTCCCCACCACTGAATAAAAATGGATAGCAGTAGTGTTTCACCTCTAGGTCACTTGTTCAGAACTGATCCAGGTTGTGACAACAATGCATAATGGATGACAACTGTTTTAAATTGCACTGCTCCACTTCGCTATGGCAAACTGAAAGAGGCAGAAAGAAATCAAGGGTGTATAAAGTCTGCCTGTCACACTGCTTTTATGCATAAAACATTAAGTAATATTGCACTACAGGATAAATGCTAATTCAGCTTTCATGTTTTTTTTTTTAATTTCTGTTTTGTCTTGGCCTTAAGAATGTTGCAGGTTGTTTTCTATACAAGGCACAGCTCTTGCAGGATTTCATTATACTCAGTCCCTACAAGGCCAGGACTTTGTTGCTCATTCATATCTAAAATGCTGAGTTAGTTATAACCTGGTGGTACTTTTTTGTCAA
Organism: Neoceratodus forsteri; assembly: GCA_016271365.2. Taxonomy (NCBI): domain Eukaryota; kingdom Metazoa; phylum Chordata; order Ceratodontiformes; family Ceratodontidae; genus Neoceratodus; species Neoceratodus forsteri. The sequence goes on from CM057450.1 coordinate 1,090,464,979, forward strand.
AACTTTTATTTTCAGTAAATACTTTGGGGGACATTTTCAAAGGAGATGTGCCAGCACATCTCAAAAAATGCACTGCAGCACAATATTCAAAGAGCAGAGATGTGATGTGCAAGTCCAGATGCACTGCAGGGCAGCTATAATGTATGTGTCGAATCTGGAGGGGGCATTCCCATGAATGTGCCATGCATCTCCATATTCAGCCCAAATGGGCGGTGCATGTTTGGCACATCTCCAAAGATGTGCCCCTCCCAATGTTAGGCATAAAAGGAGGTGGCCTAAGTGCAAACCACTGACAGGCAGCCAGCAGAACAGCAGTAGGCAAAGGAATGGATGGGGCAGCATTCCTGACAGTGGAGGTAATGAGGGGTGTGAGGAGATGGGCAGAACAGCAACGTGACCGTGGAAGGGCCTGTAGGCTGTATGCCCAGTGATAGTATTGTGCCCATGTCACATGTAAACAACTGACTGACACAGAGATTGTGGGCCGGTACAGACTCAACAGAGCAATTCTGAGATAGCTCTGTGAGCTGTGCCATGATGAACTGCAGGCACCCACCACAAGGAGTCACAACATGTAAGTAGAAACAATGGTGACAGCAGCAATGTGCTTGCTCACCATGGGCACCTTCCAGATACCAGTGGTTGGCACCACTGGGATCACACAGTTCCTCACTGCTGTGCTGCCACACTCTAAAAAGTTCATAACATTCCCTACCACACATGCAGAGTGGAAAGAAACCATGTAGCAATTCCACATGTCAGGCATGCTAGGGGCCATTGATTGCACTCATGTGGCTATCAGGGCACCACCTGGCCCAGATGGCATAGCATACATAAACTGGAAGGACTATCATTCATTCAACTGCCAGGTGGTGTGCAATGCCAATGGGCACATCACCAGTGTCTGCACCCTGCACCCTGGGAGTAGACATGATGCCTACATGTTTCATAGGTTGTCCTTGTGCCACCGGTTCGAGAGTGGGTACTTCCCCAGAGGCCACCTAGTGGGTGAGTTTGACAGGACACAATGCCCACTGAATGCACTCCATGGCACAACACACAGCTGTTGGTAGTGCAGGGGGTTGGTGGGGAGAGTGACAGGGAAACTGCAATGGCCAGTGGCCATGTTGAAATGTGGAACCAGGGGGCCTGCCAGACTGGGACCCACAGATATAGAGGCAGTGGTGTATAAGGCCACAGGGTGAGCAGGGCAGGGGTGCTGCACAGCAGGCACATGTGGCAGTGCGAGAAGCAACAGATGCCCCCATTCACTAACAATGTCCAGGACACGGACGAGCAAAATGGCTGGACAGGACAGTGGCACAGCACCTACACAAGCAGGGATGGGGGTCGCAGTATTGGGGAGAGTTTGGCCCTGCCATGTCTGTCCAGCCCACAAGCAGAACCCAAGTGTGGGGGCCCGCAATGGTGGGAAAAGGGGTGCACAGGTGGGGAGGGAGAATGGCACCCAGGTGGACAGGCAGTGGAAGCATAGACAGGCAAAGAGGGTGGCTGTTCCAGGCTATGATCACGCCTGAGTGAAACTAACATGTCTCTGTCTCCCCAGGTGACAGTGCATACCCCCTACGGCCATGGCTGCTCACCTCCATGGCCGGAGGAGGTACGCACTGTCACCTGGGGAGACAGAGTCCGCTAGCGAGGCCGAGGAGCACTACATTGAGGCATACACCACAGCATGCAATGTCATCAAGCGTGTGTTTATCATGCTGAAAATACTGTTCAGATGCCTGGACAGGTCCAGTGGTGCCCTGCAATACTGCCCAGAAAAGGTCTGTGGCATATTCCTGGACTGTTGCATGCTACACAACATGGCCATGGACCATGGAATACTTGTCCAGGTACAGCAGGGTGACAGTTCAGAGGAGGATGAACCCCAAGGCCGGGGTGGGCAGCCAACTCTGGAGAAGAGGGAGACCCATGACTGGCTGCAAGGGCAAGGTAGCATAGGGACACCATTGTGTAGGAACACTTCGGCAACCAGAGGTGAGTAACATGGGAGGCAGAAACTGGGCAGGCAGACACACACACACACACACACACATAGACACAGGGCAGGGGGTAGGACACACACAGACACAGGCAGACACTGCACAGCAGCTGCAGAGTGCACTGCAGAGTGCACACAACCTTGCACAGGCGATCAGTACAGTGCTACCAAGGACAGGGGGGACACAGTGTCAAAGCAGGGACTGGCATGGATCAGACAGAATCTGCCAGCACACATATATGGCAGGCAGTGCTGCACTCATCACGCCTATGCCACACAGCACAATACCACTGCCCCCACACATGCCCAGTACAACACACAGACAGCAAGGGCAGGCATGACACCGAGGCATGCATGTGCCATAGCATGCAGCCCTGGCCACTGTTGGCCTGTTGCGTGGGCTGCAATGGCAGCAGGGTATGGGTACCATGTTAACGGCACCCAGCAGACCTCACCATGAGTCAGTGTGGCTGCCGCAGACACATGGGAAGTCATGCCTTGGCTGGGAGGATGCCTCAGGTGTGTCACCAGCCACAGAGGGAGAAGCCTCCACCCTGGCAGGGGCTGACCCATCTGATAGTGACCAGGTGCTCATGAGTGTTGCAGTCTCGAAGTCCAGATGGGATCCGGGGGTGCTGGGGATGTAGTCGGCTGTGGATGGCATCAGCAGCAATGGGGTCACCTAATGCTGTGCCCTGGGAGTGCTGCTGTTACTGCGTGGGGTGCGGTTGGATCTCCTGTGACTGCAAGGAACCAGGCCAGCAAAGCCCACCACAATGGCCTCTGCTATCCTGTCAAGTGAAACGGTCATGGCCACCTGCTGTTGGCATAACTCGCCAAGCAGCTGCATGTGCCTTATTGCTGCAAGTTCGTACATGTGTCCAACCTTCACCTGCAGTCCAAGGATCTCCCCCTGAGTGCTGCCTGGCCCTCCACAGTTGCCCACAGGAGCCGGGTGTACTCGTCCAGCCTGTCAGCAGGGGACGCATCTGGGGCGGGGGCCTGATGGGCAGGGGGAGTCCTGGCCTGCAGTGCTATGCCCCTTGTCTGTGAACATAGTACTGTGTGCCACTGTTGGGGCAAGGACTGTGAGCGGGAATGCATGATGGGCCCTGAAGGAGACTGGACATGGGCCCCTGCTGGCCGTTGCTGCACCACAGCACCCTGCTGATCAGTGATGGAAGTCCCAGGCCCCACAGCAGTGTTCCACCCATGACCACCCCCAGTCATTGCAGCAGGTGATGGAGGGGTTACGCATAGGGGAGGTATGTGTGTGGGCACAGGACCACTCTCACCGCCTGTTGCTGCCCATGTGGGTCCTGGGACAGTGGTAGGGTGAATGCTGCCTGTGTGTCCCCCCAGCTGGGTGGTATCATCATCTTCCTCCTCCTCCTCCTCCGTGGCCAATGCACGTTCACTGAGGTCCTCCTGGATCAAAAGACCGGACAAGGGGTCATCATTAGCCAGCACCAGTAGGTTCAAAAGAATGTGTGTTGTCCCACAAGCTTCACTAAAGGCCATGGCTGCAGAGGATGTAGAAGGCTCAGCCTCAACCTCCACCAGTGCCACTGGATGGGTCCTGGATGGTGAAGCACATCTGATGTGTGCTGGAGCTGAAAGACAGAATGGATAGCATGATGAAGTACATATGACCATATCCAGGGTTGACAGAATGATGTGGGGAGGTGTGCACATGTGCCACAGGTCTGCCTGTGCTGCTACACAGGCCAGGGACCACTGTTGTGGCCTGTGCAGTGCAAACACACTGGTGTTGTGAGTCCTGCACATGCGCTAGGGGCACACTCATGGCAGCATGTGGCACAGGACCCCAATGGCCCAGCTGCAGCCTGGCCAGTGCTCCACCAGCCCTGCCACAGACACCACTGCCCCACTGTGGACAACCTACCTGCTGTAGCCAGATGTTGCAGGGGCCCAATGCAGATGGCTAGGTGGCACCACACATGACATGGAGGCCTCTGTGGGCATGCATAGCCACCTTCAGCCTGTGTTGTTGGCCACCCCACCCTGGCACCTGCAGCATGCCACCTGCCATGCATAATGGCACACAGGGCAGCATATGGGCCCATGATATGCCTGGGCACTGCCAGCAACCCTGCACAGTGCCCTCTGGACACAGTGCTAGGCCCTGTGTGGCATACCAGGAACTCCTGTGGCTGGGACATGTCACTCCCCTCAGGGGAGACACATTCATAGTAACCATGCTGTGATGGGCTGCCCCCAGTCTTGGACCCACCCACCCACAGGGACACCCTCCACAGATGCCCAGCTGATGCTGGCCACTAGCATCTCCTCACTAGGAGTGAGGATTGGTGGAGTGAAGGGGCCCCCCACCAGTCTGCCACAGGGAGGCCTGTATGGTGGCCAGTTTCTCCTTGGCCCTTCTTTTGTCACTGGACATCCTCTTCATGCATTCCTGTGGAGTACGATTGTACCTCCTCTGGGCATTTACATGGACAGCCACCTCATCACAGCCCTTTGTCTCCTCCTGCTAGGTGCCTGTCTTCCCCATGAACAGTACCTCCCTAAGGGAGTGGTCCTCCACCATGGCATGCTGCTCATCCTTGGTGAAATTTGGCCTCCGCCTCATCTGTATTTCCTCCTCATCAGATATCCTGTTGCCAGGGGACACGAATGGGGCATGCATGTGCAAATATCCAGCAAATCTGGAGGTGAGCCAAGTCCCACAGAATGCAGAGCAAAAGAGGCTGTAGCATGGGGAATGTAAACAAACCCACCTTCAAGACTGCAGTTCCTGTCGGTCACCTGTGGTGTGGGGTGTTAGTTTCATGGCTCATCTCATGCAAATGAGGTGTTGAGCAGCCTGTAAAGAGATGCTAATCAGTTGACTTGGGCCTGGATTGGATAATAAGATCATTAGCATGACCTGGCTGAATATTGTAGATTTGCTCCAGGCTCATCTCATTATGAGTGGCACATCTGGATTGCACTGAGCATCTCCACATTGCGCATTTACTGTGGACTTGTGATATATCGTACCATACTTGACATATGCAGTGAAGCATGTCCGACGGTAGTGGCCATGTGTCACACATCTCCTGGTAATGTGCTGTGATGTGTCATTGCCCCTGTAAGGTGCATGTCAGCTGACATGCGCTATGTGTTTGGCTGCAAGTGTGGCATTGTCCACCCTCAATAAGATGGTGCTTGCACTCGGATGCACATGTGTGTGTCGGTGGGCCATGAGCCCATTCTCCCACCCGTCCCTTCACTACTATGTATGTGCGGTGTTGTACTATAGGTGTCAATTGCACATTCCAATGTCACATGTGTGAGTCATGTGGCAGACTACATGGCGGGCCTATCGTGCAACCGGAGCACCCCAGCCACATGTTGTCCCAACTGCCTCAGTGTACTGTACCACATACTACTGGCCTGTCTAAGCTGAGGATGGCATGTGCAACTGAAGGGGGGAGTCCAGGGCCCTAAATTGGTCAGAGGTGGAGGTGGCCAACCTTGTGGCACTGGTTGCCCTGAAGAAGAGCAATTGTTTGGTGGGGAGGAGCTCCTGAAGGCACAGGCCCAGGTGTGGGCCTGGGTGGCAGCCCAGCTCGTGCACCAGACAGGCATCCCCCTGAACTGAGATGCAGTGTCAGCAAAGATTCAGGGACCTAAGGTGATGTGATCCTGAAAGGCTGCATGACCAGGCCCGCATGAGAACAGTGCCATGCCCACATACATATGTGCTGTGTGCATGCTTTCTTCACCTGTTCTTGGGGGGTTTCTGTATGTGTGACAGGTGCATGTGTCCCTGCCCATTTAGCTGTCATGGCCCTGATTGCAGGACTGTGTTATTGCTGCCATGCATGCCATGTGTTGCCCTGTGTGGACTGGTGGTCCATGGTGCTGTTGCTGTGGTACTGTGACTCCACATGTTGTGTTGCTCTTCAGCAGGGCACACGTCATACTGCACCATGCTGCGTTGTGTCACTGTTGGGTGGGGTGTGGGTTTGTACTCCAGCATGCTGCTCACAGTGCTGGTCCATTGTGTTTCCATTGCAGGTCAGGTGGAGCGGCAACTGGCCAGGCAGCGCATGTCCTGCTGGGGCACTGAACGGCATACCACAGGCTCTGGAGGGGACATACCAGCACATGGGCCATGCCATATGGCAGGTAAGTGGATTGCATGTTTGGCCCCTGTGTGTTCTTCAGGTAAGGGGGGGTTTCATTGCCTACAGTGGGCCATTGCCTGCTTCTTCTGCATGGTGGCAGTCACACACACTTGGATTGTTGAGTTAGCAGCATGTGGTAGTCCCGCTGTGCCCATGGCACCTGTGTGTTTTTCCCCATTTGCCTTGTTTGGTCTGGGCTGTGGGCACCCATTGGTGCTCACGTGGAGTTGCCACAGGGCCTGTGTGACTGGTACATATGGGTAGAAGGTTCCCACATTGTTGGGGACATGGTCTCATGTCCCCTTGCAAAATCCTATGCCTTTTTCCTGTGCGACTTCCAATGCAATGTGTGTCTCTTTTGCCTGGCATGTTGTCCTTGTGTGATGTGCATGGAGGGTTGTCAGTCCTCTGCATGGGGCTGGCCAGCATTAGGCATGCATGTCCAGCCAATGGGGGGGGAGCTGTGCCTGTGTGTGCTGTGGCACTGAGTATGTGTTCTCTGTTTCCCCCACCATAGGTTGTCAAGCTGATGCTGTTACCCAACAGAGGAGGAGGGTAATGATGATGGTGGATGGCTGACTTTTCTTCAACCAGGACATTCTGTTGGCCATCCACAGGAGACAGGGGACCCTGTTGAGTGTGGCCAGGGCAATCCTAGTTGAATTGAGGAGGGGCGGACAGTGAAGACGGGGCCAGGTGGCACATCGCCAGGGGCGCTAGGCCTGTGGGCCTTTTGGCAGTTCTTTGTGTAAATAGTCCCATAAGAACCATCCCCACACCTGCATTCCTCACTGTATATAGTTCCACACCTGCATCCCCTGTTCTCCCTTCCACCCTGCTCCACACCCCTTTCTACTGTTTATAATTTTTATTGCATATTGGTATTCTTGTTCAGGCTTGCTTGTTTGTATGGTTTACTGTTATTAAATATTATTGCATCTGATGGCCTATGTCTGTGGTCCTCACTTGCCTGTTGTTACATTCACCTGTTGTGTTGCATGGTTGGCCTAATGCTCCTTGCTTACCACTGCCCATTTGTGTCTGTGCTATTACACAAGCATGTGCCCTGTACACCTTGTTTAACCCCAAGAGTGTTTGTCATGATCTCCCCTGGGCCACCTCTGGGGTGTCTATCAGTGCTGTTCATGTTGTCACTTGCACTTAGCCCCTATTCTGGAGCTGTGCATGCCTCTGCTGTTGTCCTGGTCCCCCTGCTGCTGTGCTGTGCTCTTTGCAGTCATGTGTACCTGTGGGCATGTGCCACCAGTGCAGCATACAGCTACCAACCTGTGTGCCATTATGCCTGTGGACCATTGTGTCTGTAATGTAGCTCCATGTCTGCCCTGCTTGGTTCTTCTGCACTGTTGTCATGGTGCATGGCTAAGCCATGCTGTTGTCCATTGGGCCTCAGGTGCTGGGGTGCTCTGTCCCTACTGTCCTATGTGCCATGCCATTGTACCTCTTTGTCCCCAGGTTAGTGATGTATATGTGGTGATTCGTACTGTGTCCATGTGGGCTGTGTCTGTATCCCTTTTGCACTTTGGCAGTACCTTTCCCCACCCCTTTTGCCTTGGGATGCTTCCCTCCTTGTTTCAGCTGTTCTACCTCACCCATTTCCCATCCTTTTCTGCTGCTCCACTGTCCCAGGCCAGCTTGCTGTTTTTGCGATATTCAGTCCTGCCCAGATGCTCTGGTGCATTTCCAGATGCAACGAGGCATTTCAGGCTGCGCAACGGTGCACCTGTGGTATATTCAGACTTGGATGTGCTGGCACTTTTTTTTTTATCTTTTATCTCCTCCCAAGCCATCAGCCCCCTTGAACCTCTGCCCGGTCATGGATCAATGGACTTCCACTCCACGAAGTGGCCATGACCCTCTGATACCCTCAAGATCACCCCCCAGGGCAGGGCTATGGCATGCTGGCCAGTGCCACAGATGTTGGGATAGGTCAGTGGGATAACCTGGGGGGCTAATTGAAGCTGGGGCAGGTGTCATCTAGGGAAGCCAGCAGCTACTCCATTTTCCTGGTTTTCTGGGGGTTGGGGATGTGCAATGATGTCCTGTGTCCACCCCGCCCCCTGGACTTTGCTAGGAGCTGGTAACTACAGTGACCCCAGCCTCCACCAGGGGTCCATCAAGTGCTGGACAGACTTCCCACCCTCCCTAGAGAAGGAAAGCAGTCCAAGGGATGCTCCACCCTTCTCCCCCCGGCCGTCCCTCCAGCAACCTGGGTCCATTCCCAAACCTGGGTCACTGGTGTCATAAGCAGAAATCCAACCTCTGCACCGATGGGCTGGCTGCACCGGCTCTTCTTATTGTGCATCTTCTGAATATTGCAATATTTTGTGGACAGCGCATCTCAGATGCGTGGAGCAAGTACTTGCACCCTTTCCCAGTGCAATTTTGAATATGGGGGCTTTTATTTCTTAGGTGTACTGTGTGTTATTCATCATCCTCTGACTTGACCAGTCAAGTCAATCCATGCATTCCAAAGAGGAAAGACAGCAATCAGAGTCAGGCACTAATAAAACTGTCACTTGATAACCAGTCAAGCAGAATTACCAAACTTCTTAAGAATGGAAATAAAGTGTAACCACCCAAATTTTTCAAAAGGATTGTCAGTACAAAAACTGGACAGAGTATTACATGATCTTTACTTACCTTGGTAGGGAAAGTAACATTAACTTAGCAAACAAACAGATTTACTACAAAAATAAAACTGCCTGTTTTACTTAATTGGAGAATCATGACAATCTCTGTCTGCCTTTCATCGCCCAGTGACTCCACTGCCACAAGCTGAAACAAATCACCAACCCACAAATCCCAATACATCATACACAGGAACCACAATACTATCAAGCCATTCAGCACAACCCACACATGACAGCCAACAAGATGAAACAAGCTGCCTGTGCTGTAACACTCCACTTATTGTAATTTGTGCTAGCAGAAGAATGCTACATGTAGGAAAGGAACTCTTTCTCCCAACCCCCCAAGTGTACTGATTTCAGGTAGTGGAAGGATTATAGTTGATGTCCTATATTGTGTCTGCTTCAGGAGTCTGAAGTGCCCGTTTTCCAAAGTGATAGAAAGACTTCTGCAGGGCTCAAGCCACACAGCCATAAAAAGGGGGTGAACATGACAAGGGCTGTGACTTTGTCACTATGTTTAAGTCACAGGCCCATGACATTTATAGAATCATAGAAAACACTGGCATGTTCTGAAAACAGAGTCCAGTTTGAATGATATAACAAAAAAACAAACAAATGTGATTTATAGAAGAGGCAAAAACCTCAGTGACTCTTTGCTCCACAGTTTTTATCAGCTACAGAGACAGTTGAATGCTGGATTGCAACTACCACAGGGCACATTCAAATATGGAAACTGTAAGTTTTGTGCAAAAATCTTACAAATATCACTTTTTAAGGATGCAGGAACTAAACAAAAATACAAGGGGTAGGATTCTCAAAAGGGATGCACCCAGCACATCTGAGATGTGCCATGCATCCCTGACTTGTTCTGTGGCACAATTCTGGAAGGGGGACAATGCTCCAACACAACACAGATGTGCCGCATACCACCCATAATGATATGCAGTGCATCTGGAGAGGCTGTGAAGGGGACATGCCCATGCATATGTAGCGTATCCCCTTTCACAGCCCAACTTAGAGGTGCATCCCTGGGGCAAGTCTGGAGATGCACCTCCCAAAGATAAGTCTACTTCAAGTAGTCTTAAGTGGGTGGCCACAGACAGGCAGGCTGCCATACTGTAAACAGCAGCATGGCAGACTGCCCACCCTGCCTTTCCAGTGTGCCCCCCTGGCCGAGTCATGTTGCAATGCCACTTACTGCAGTGGTAGATATGGCACACAGAACCCCCCCGCCCGAGGCCCTGTTTCCAAGTTGCACACTGTGGTGGTAGAAACAAGGTCAATGTCCCCCACCCATAGCCCCAGATGCAAGCCACACACTGTGGCAGTACTGTCAATTGCACAGAAGCCCCTTCCCTGCCTGTAGCCCCCAAGGAATGCTGCTCACTGCGGTGGTAGAGGAGAAGAACCAGAATCCCCCCCACTACAACCTGATCAAAATATGGCCAAGTGTCCCACCCTTCCCTGGCAGTCCAGTGGACCCCCCACCCACTCAGGAACCCCCAAACCATCCTGCTTCCCCATCCAAGCAGGTCCCTCTGATCAGTGGGCAGCACAACCCACCGGCAGTCTGCTATGACTGCCCACTGACAGCTGTCTGTGAATGACAGCTACTGTACTACTGAAAGTCCATTGGTGGACCCTGTTGGTCAATGGGCTTACAGTGAGTACTGTACTCTGTCATTCACATATTTGTGAATAACAGAGTACAGTACTCACTACCAGCCCAGATGGTGGAAAACTGGCTAAGGGACAGAACCCAGAGGGTGGTTGTGAGGGGAGAGTTATCTGGCACAGGACAGGTAACCAGTGGGGACCCACACAGCTTGGTATCTTTATCAGCTGGAAGGTGATGTAGCAACTTGTTTTTTTTAGATTTTTCTTTTTAAATTGTCTGTAAAAGAAAATATGATCTGTATCTTTAAATGGGGAATTTAATTGTCATGTTGCCTACGTCTTGACAAAGCCCATAGTCAGGCGAGTGAAATGTTGGTGGATACTGGTGCGGTGAGTTTGTGTGTATCGTGCAGTAAAAGCTTTTTAACTATGGACCAAGCCATGGGTTCATTTATTTGATGGTATGCACACTAGTGCCTGTTATCCACTCTCTATTTTGACACAGTTTGGTGCATACAGTTGCTGAAACAAAAACCTCATAGCCAAAACACCCCTACATAGCACCTTCTCAGGCTTCCTCAATGCCTGGGAGCCCTGCTAATGTCTCTACCCTCCTGCATTCCTGCCAGCCCTGCAGTTCCCATCAGCCATGCTGCCCCCTACCCTGGCTCACAACTTGCATTAGTGGCTGTCTATATTTTTACCTTACCTATTGCTTCTTGAGTCCCCATATCTCTGCTCCACCACCAAAAATTACAGGTACCCATGAACTCCAACAATAATCCAAGAAAGCCCTATGTCACATCACCAATGCCACATCACTGAGCTGCCCATGGTCATCATACACAAACCAGGCAGCTTCAATTGCACAGGGTGTGCTATTTAGGGCTACCAACTGATAGCAGAGTTGTTAGCCCCATTAGCATTCACCATACAACAGAAGGCACCTGGAGTGCATTGAGATGATCATGGGTGGTGAACTGGTGAACTAGTTCACCATTTTGGTAAACTTTCTGGGGTTTGACCACCAACGTTAGCATGGTTAAACTTTAGAAGATTCAAACAGTTCTATTCTGCACCATCATAAGTGCAGCTGGGAATGTTGTGAGCTAATCTGTTTCAGTCCCCTGCATGGCACTCTCCACCATCTGCAGTGATGCCCTTGCACAGCTGGAAGCCAGCAGAGGGACATAAATAGATAATAAATTATCAAGCCTGTAGGTACAGTGGTAGCATTACTGTTTGTGATTCTGGTAACAGGTGTTCAGAAGTAAACCCAAGATGTTAGGGGCTGGTTGAGGGGGAGTCTTGAGCATCACAGGGGACACAGTCTTCTTCCAGGATGGGAGTATAGTAGGTTCCACTAGAATACTCCTAACTCGGTAATCACAGGTGGGAATGCAGTTACAGCAGAATGTGGAAGGGAAGATGCTGGCTAGTGCCATGCATGGCCACACATCAAGTGAGCATTCCCATGAGTGCCTTTGCCACTGGCATTCTGTGGAGTGGGTGAATGAATCAACAAAAGTATGGAGCACACAGGATGATACAGACATCTTTCAGGCTTTGCCGAACCTACTGGCCTACCCCCCACCCATAGGACAAATCTGAGGTGATTCAGTCACCCTGAAGGAATCCAGTGCACCTGCCAGGACTGCTCTGTGGACCCTCTGGAAGAATGATGTAGGAGCCAGAGACAGTAAGGACAGGGCTAAGGGGAGACTGACCAGAGTGGGGCAGCACTGGCAATGGGGGATAAAGAAAGCATTAACAAAATACAATGAAGTGAAAAATACAAAAAGCAGCAAAGGCAAAAAGGTAAAAGAAAACCCAAAGTAACAATGACAAGACAATAACAATGGCAACACATATTTACCTGAACATTTTATTTTATACTGAATATATATATGCATTCTGCAAGACAAAAAACATGCCTAAGAAAAAATTATCAAAAATCTGTTGATCAAGAGAAATGATGCTGGTTGGGAGTTGAATGGCTGAAGCCCTCTCCCTAGAAATTGACCAGTGCTGTCTTGTTTATCATATGTCAGTTGATCCCCTCTAGCGATGAACAGTTGCTGCTAGAAGAGCACACTGATTAACCACAGTTGTCATTTTTAATCATTTCTATTATGTTGACCGTTATATTTTCAGCTGAAAAGCTCAGTGTTCTGTTTCAGTTGGGGTTACATGTATTGTATACACAGGCTATAGCTTCTGAATCAAGCAAACTAAATTCTGAACTAAACTTAACCCTGCTTGCACACACCTAACTGTGGGATGCATCATACAAGCTAGACTTAATGCTTTGACTTCCTGAATCATATTCAGTAGGGTGCACTGCAACATCATAGGCGGCATGCCTAATGTGATATTCATACCTTAGCGAGGGCTACTGTTCTCTCACTCCTAGTTCAGGTTTGGACATAACTTTTAGAATGGTTATAGTATGCTCAGAAGAATACTGGAAACAGTAATTTAGAGAGGAAAGAATGCCTTCATGGCACATCACACCCATCCCATGTATTCTTGACAGTTGTAGAAAAGTAAGGATGCTGGCAGGAAGACAGATGGCTAATGCCCCATTTATATGACTAGATTAATGATGTCCTGTTTATCATGTCAGTTTTTACCCCTCTGGCCATGAACAGTCATTGCTGGAAAGCCTGTTGATTAACCCCAGTTGTCATTTTACTCATGCCATTGATGTGTTAACCTTTTTATTTGCAGTTCAAAAGCTCAGAGTTTTGTTTGAGGTTGGGTAAAGTATGTCCACATATTGTGGTGTCTGAATCAAGCAAACTGAACCCTGAACCAAAAATGACCCCACTTACACATCCCTAACTGTGGGCTGCAATATCATGCTTAGACTTATAATAAGCATGCCAAGGATGTCAGTGTAAATCAGTGTGACGGTTCACATGATTTAACATCATCCTGTTTATTATTCTTATAATTTCTGGTGGGCCCATTTATTGGCTGGACTGGCAGCACTTACTAAAGCAATAATAACCAGATGGTTATTACAGAATGGAACCCATTTTTTATGGCATGGGTGTCAGCCAGTCAAATTGGAAGTTAAAGCCGCCACCATCTTGTGCTCACACAAACAAAATGCCAAAGAAAGGAGAGCAGCCATTTTTTAAATGCACAGCACTTAACCGACTAGTCACATTATTTGTTTTTTCATTTGTTTTTTTGTTTGTTTTTGCACACCCTTGGTATATAATACAATCACATACCACTCTAGCTTTGCACTCGTGGTTTGTGTGGTATTACTGTACACACCACAGGTGTGCTAAAAAACTCATAATGTGGTACACCCCATCCATTATTCTCTATTTAATAAACAATGTTTAAACTAACTGATCTAGACTTATTGTTGAGGAACAGCTGCATCTCATTTAAGAGAGCACACTGCAGCTTCATACATGACATGCTTAGTGTGCCATTAACACATTGGAAAGGACTGCTGTTCCCCCACTACTAGTCCAGGTTTGAACATAATTTTCCACTTGCACAGAGCACAAGTATTGTTGATAACACTTTGAGTTTCCCTCAAAACTTTCTGTATTAATTTTTGAGGGAAACTTCAAAAGTGTTATTAGTAGTACATGCACCCTGCCAGGTAACACTTAGCTGAGTACCACCAGGAAGTAAAGATACAGTAAACATTAAGGGCCCCCTTTTCAAAAGATTTGGGCAGCACATCCTGGGATGTGCTACCCAAACCTGAAAATGCACCAACTGTTGGGGCCATGCCCATATTCAAAGGGCACAGATGCATGGTGCATCCCCGACAGTGCTGATGTGCCCAATATGAGACACAGCAATATATTGAAATATTTCAGAAGCACAAATCAGCCTCCAGCAGTGGCACAGATTTATGCTTCTGATTCCCTGCCCTAACTATTCCGCAGACCCAGCTGCACACTAGTAAGGGCAGGGAACCTTGGCAGTACAGCGGTCCCACTCTAGCCCTGGGCACTGTGATAGCAGAAAAAACTGCTTCCCCTCCCAGTTGTTCCTGGTAGTCTAGTTGTTTCCCCCTCCCCAGCCCCGATCACAGATATAATACAAAGTAAAATCCCTGATGCTGATGCCCAGGAGGAGGAAGTTAAAGTACCTCCCCCCATCAGTAGAAGGGGTCTAGATGGTGGAAGTGGAGGGGGAGTGGAGCAGTTAGCAATGGGAGTGGTGGTGGGGAGTGCACACATAGGGGAGAAATAAGAAAAAGAGAAGAGAGGAAAGAGAAGGAGGCTCAGATCCTTGGTGAAAGGTAGTGTCTCTGAATGCACAAAGTCTTGGAAACAAGATGAATGACATGCAGGCACTATTAGCAGAAGGGTCGGAGGACACAGCTGCAGTAACCAAGACTTGGGCCACATCACACTATGACTGTGATCTCTCAATCTCTGGGTATAAACTATAAAGAAGAGATGTAGTGGTAGTGAAGGGGAGGGTGACAGTTTATATCAGGGAGTTTAACATGCACGAGGGAGGAGTCAGAGAAGGGGATGGTGAAAGCATTGTGGTTTCAGTTACTGTCAAATAGAGGGAGAAAGATGAGGTTAGGCATGGCTTACAGGCCACCCAGCCAGGAAGAGGAAAGGGACAGGGAACTGAGTTGACAAAAATTAAAGCAGCAGGGAAAGGAGAGATGGTAATAGTGGAAGACTTCAACCTGCCCAAGATAGACTATAGCACACCACCCACAGCATGTGCCAGGCGTCAGGTGATCCTAGAAGTGTTGCAGGGTGGGTTACTTACTCAGGGTATCACAAAAGCCATTAGAGAGGGTGAACTCCTTGATCTAGTGCTCACAAGTGAAGGGCATGTACACAAAACAATGGCCAAAGAGCCCCTGGGTGGAAGTAACCATTGTAGTGTGGTTCCAGTTGGATATGGGCAGGGAAAACATCCACACTAAGACCAAAATCCTTGATTTAAGGAGGGTGGGCTTCAAGAAGATGGGTGAGTTGCTAAGGAGGCAACTGGTGGTCTTCACAGCAAATATGTGGGTAGACAAAGGTGGTCTAATATTAAGGATGGAATACTAGTTGCCACGGAGGAGTGTGTTAGGCTCAAGGAGAAGAGCTCAAGGGCTAAAGCACCCAGTTGGTTCAGTACTGAGGTCGCCCAGGCAGTAAGGGGCAAGTTGTTGGCTTATGGGAAATTCAGAAAGACCAAAAGAGAGGTGGATAGGTAGAATTACCTAAATATGTCTAGTGTGGCAAGTAAGGTGGTCCAGTGGACTAAGACACAGAAGGAACTGCAGATAGCTGAGGGAATTAAGAAGGAGGAGAATGTGTTTTTTTTTACTATATAAGCCCGAAAAGGGACAAGAAGGATGAGATTGTTAGGCTTTGGAAAGGGGACGAGTGGGTGGAGGAGAATGGGGGACAAGCAGAGATACAGAATGAATACTTCTGTTCCATCTTCACCAGGGAGAAAGACAGACTGGTTCCTACAGGCAGGAAAAGAGGAGTGGGGGGGAGCATGGATGTGGTGGTGGAGGAAGACAGAGTGAGGGAAGGGCTGATAGCACTGAAAGTAGGCAAATCATGAGGCTTGGATGGCATACACCCATGTGTGCTGAAGGAACTGGCAGAGGAGCTTGCAGGGTCACTGACGGGCCTGTTTAGTAGTTCACTGGTGTGGGGCATGGTACCAGAGGACTGGAGAATGGCCCATGTGGTGCCCCTCCATAACAGCGGTCCCAAGGATGACCCAGGGAATTAGAGACCGGTGAATCTGACCTCAGTTGTGTGCAAGCTCATGGAGACCATACTTAAGGAAATGTTGGTAGAGCATCTAGAGGGGTATGGTCTTCAGGAAGGGAGGCAGCATGGGTTTATGGGAAGCAGATCATGTGAAATAAGTCTGATTGACTTCTTTGACTGTGTCACTAAGGCAGTGGACAGGAGTCAAGCGGTGGACATTCTTTATCTGGATTTCAGCAAGGCCTTTGACTTCGTAGCCCACAAAGGTTGGTCAGAAAGTTGGCAGATCTTGTGGTTGGGAAGATGTTGACTAGACAGGTAGAAAACTGGCTGATGGACAAGACCTAGAGGGTGGTAGTGAGTGGGCTAGTTATCTAGCATGGAGGGAAGTCACCAATGGTGTCTCACAGGGCTCAGCATTGGGACTGTTGTTGTTCAATGTTCGAGATATTGGGGATGTCATTAAGGGTAAAATGTGTCTATTTGTGGCTGACACCAAGCTCTGTGGGAAGGTGGACAGAGCCGAAGAGATACAAGATCTACAGGATGATTTGAAAAAGCTTGAGACGTGGTCCAGGATTTGGCAGCTTGGCTTCAATCCAAAGAAATGCAAATTTATGCACATTGAATCCAAGAATCCCAGGACAGAGCACAAACTGGGAGGGGTCTGGGTATCTGCAACAGAGGAGAAGGATCAGGGAGTGATGATCACTAGTGACCTGAAGCACTCCACACAGTACAGAAAAGCAGAAGTAAGGGCAAATAAATTGTCGGACTGCATAGCCAGGGGATCAACAGTAGACAAGAGGAGGTTATGCTACCCCTGTACAAGTCACTGATGAGGCCACATCTGGAGTATGGAGTACAATACTGGTGCCCACACCTTAAAAGAGACAGTAACCTGTTGGTGACTGTCCAGCGGAGGGCAACTAAGATGATCAGGGGCCACCAGGGTAGAGCTTACAAGGAGAGGTTGGGGGCCCTAAACATGTACTTTCTGCGGGAGAGAAGAGAGAGAAGAGACATGAATGAGACCTTTAAGTACTTGAAGGGGATAAACAGGGTAGATAATGTATGTCTGTTTAAGCTTAGTGGCAACTGAAACATGAAGGAACACATTCTTAAGTTGGGGTGAGGTTTAGGAGGGAGACTAGGAGGCATTTCTTCATTGAGAAGGTGGTGGCCAGTTGGAATGTGTTGATAGAAGAGGTGGTCTCAATGAAGTCAGTAGACAGCATCAAGAGAGGCTGGGATAGACTTTTGGGGAAAGTAAGGGTCAGGAGAGGAACAGATGGAAAGGGTAGGAGGATTCAGGGATGCAGGGTCAGTAGCTTAATTTGTAGACCCTGCACTATTAACAGACTAGACAGACCAAATGGCCTTATTCTGCTAGCTTCTTCATATGTCCATAAGAGGTGGTGTAAACAATAGCAATATTGAGAATCTGAGGACACAATCTGCAAAAATAGAAAGGCTATGAGTAAATATTGAAGAATTTCAATTTTTTTTCATAACCTTGTTGTTTTTGAGATTTTGACTTCAAATTTTCAACATGATCTTTACATGACCCCACCTTATGAGCATAACAGGTGCATTTTATGAAATCCTGGGCAAAATGTAATTTTGTGGTATGACTGTGAAAAGTAATTTTGGGTGGGTTTTTGAAAAATTAGACCTGTCATGTTAATGAGATGGGATGACAAAATGGCTAGTTGAAACGTTGGTGTCACAATCTGGAAAAATAACAAAGTTTTGAGTAAACATTAAAAAATATCAATGTTATTCATAACTTCATTGTTTTTTTTCCTTACATTTTGACCCCAAATTTTCAGCATAGTCATTTTATGACTGCATGCGATCAAGACAGGTGAAATTTTTTAACTACTTTCAGGAAGGTGATTTCACTGAGCGACTGAAAACATGCTTCAAAGGCACTGGAAAATTACACCTGTCTTGTTCATGAGGTGGGGTAACAAAGGCTATGTTGAAAATCTGGGGCAAAAATGTTCTGACTGAACGTTCAAAAGGCATTAAATAGGGAATAATACCAGTGCAGGTGTGTGTTAAGAGGATTTTTCACACACACACGGTTTCTAATAATCCAGAAACCCTGAGAGTGAAGCTTGAGAGGTTCATGAGATTATCACACACCAAGATGTGTGAAAAATCCTCTTAAAACAAACTTTGCACAGGCATTGTTTTTTATAATAACTGGTACAAGGTTTCAGAAAGAAAAACTGTAAACTGTATTTGTGCAAACAAGTGTGCCCCTCAGAGGCAGCTGCACTCATGTGAATACAGTGTGCTTTCCTTTTTCCTTCAGTGAAGTGAGAGGGTGAGGAGGAAAATGATGGAATAACCTGATATTGAGTTATTCTGGAACTCTGCAGGTTATTACGGCATTTTATCAAGACTGGATACCCTGTCATTATAGGGGGTCACCAATTATTATAAAGCCATTAGCCAGACTTGCCCTTGATTCTGGTCATTTTGTGGTAGGTAGTCTGAGGAAGAGGAACTTTGCTGGTCATGAAAAGATTACTTTGTGGTACCCTTCTTATTTAAGTGTGGGGGGGTTGGGAACACTGAGAAGGGGCTTGTGTCATGGGGGACTAAAAGACATCAATGGTCATTTTTCTTCTTTTCAGGTTTAAGAAAAAGAACAGGGACTTTTTTTTTTTTTTCAGGTTATGACACTGGGTACTGGGCATGCCAGTGCCAGGGTGGTTGTTTGGCAGCAGCAGATGTGGGCACCCCAGTGTTGAATACAGTGGCAGGATGGAGTTAGTCAGCTCATGGGTAGAGCACCCCAGTGTTGAATTTAAAAAGATTAGTGGTGGGGTCAGGGATATTGCTGAAGGGATTGAGCAACCACTGCCAGTTTTATTGAAAAAGGGGTTGGTGGAAGGGGACAATACTGGCAACAGGGTTGAGCACTCACCTCTGGTTTTAATTACATGCTGGGTTTGGTGAGAGGGGGGATACAAAGGGTGGTGCTGACCACCAACTTCTGTTTTTCTGTACTGGCTGGGTCAGGTGGAAAGGGAATACTGGCAGCGGGGTTGAGTACCCTACTCTGGTTTTCTGTGCTGGTTGAGTCGGGCAAGAGATACCGGTGGTGGGGTGAGCACTTGCCGTGCTTTTGTTGAAGGGTTGGTGGATGTTGGCACAGTAGCCATAGACAGGAAAGAGCTGAGGCCATTGTACAGCATTTCTGCCATTCATTTTGAAGCAAAATAGTAAACAGCAGCACATATGTGTACTGGAGTGCGAAGTAAAAAAAATTTGCTCTGTGTAGTATTTCACGAATTCATCTCATTTTGTGAATTACTACTGGGGGCACAGTCTGCGGTTCGTGGGTTATGCTCACTTCAAGAAAGCATGGAGCTGTGAATCTCGCATCCGCAGCAGATGTTGAGGTGCAGACTGCAGGTGAAAAACCTGTCACAACAGACGAAGTTTGCAATGTCTTGTGGTCACATGTTGTTAAACAGAGGACACATGTGGCTAAACCGCCAATAGAAAGCTGAGGGTTTTTTTTCTCTGTGAGAGTGAGGAGAGAGGACACAGCAGCTAGTGACTGTGAAGGGATTGTGGAGGATAAACCTGATTATTTATTGTTTCAACATTTTCAGACCTGTTTGTGTGTGTACTACATTACTGCATTATGTTATTTTTTTGTTTTGTAGTCTGAGAGTGGTGATTGTGACTGTCTGTGTGAGTGTTTCTGAGCCAGTGTGTGTTTTGATTTGAATACCCCCTGGGCCCTGGCCCCCACACCCACCGCTTGTGTTTTGCAGTCCCCCTTCCTTCATCTTTTTAATCCATTGTGCTTTGAAAATAAAGAAAAACCCATCTATCCTACATGCCTTGTTGTCCCTTCCTCCCCATTGTGAACAGCAGTAGTGTCCTTTCCAGGCTCCCAGCCAGTGCAGTAGTGACAAATCTAGCTATTCACCTGGTTAGCCTACCCAACCTGATTTTCTACCTTCCTGTGGTGTGAGAAATAGTGTCCAAAAATATCAGTTTTCTAGACTGAACTTTCATGTGTTTGACTAAATTTTCCTCCGTTTGTGAATACCAGTAAAATCCCAGCCTGTGGTGTAGTATTGCTGTGTTGGAAAAGTACAAGTTTTAGAAATCCAGTTGCCCACTCGTCTAGCGTACCCAACCTGTTGGTGTGCCCCCGTATGCTGTAAGGAAGAGTCCAAAACTATCAGTTTTCCAAACTGAACTTTCCTGCATTTGACTGAATTTTCCTCTGTTTGTGAACACCAGTGGTATCCCAGCCTATGGTGTAGTACTGCTCTGTTGGCAAAGTACAAACTTTAGAAATACAGCTATTTACCCAGGTAGCCTACCCAACATATTGTTGTACCCCCATGTGCTGTGAGAAATAATGTCCAAAAATATCAGTATTACAGACTGAATTTTCCTGTATTTGACTGAACTTTCCTCTGTTTGTGAACAACAAGGATATCCCAGCCAGTGGTGTAGTACTGCTCTGTTGGCAAAGTACAAGCTTTAGAAATCCAGCTATTTGCCCAGGTAGCCTACCTGACCTGTTGTTGTACCCCTGTGAGCTGTGAGGCATAACATCCAAAAATATCACTTTTATCCGTTGCTAAACATTAATAAAAGAAGAATGCCAGCGAAGAAAAACAAGAAGGGGAGAGGAGTGAGTCACACAGGCAAGACTTTAGCACCATTTGTGAAAAGTGGTGCAACTAAAATGGTGAATGAAGGTCTGCCCTCTGACATGGTGTTGCCATCATCAAGTTCTAAATGCTCTGGGATGGGTGCTCCTAGCAGCAGTGCAAGAGTATTTACTGTTGGCTTTCCTGCATCTAATTTTTTTTCTGCAATCTCTGTGGCAGCCATGGGAGTGGGTGATGTGGGAGGTGGAAATAGTGCAAGCAGCCTTAAAAAATTACACCAGAAGCAGTGTCTCATGAAAATAAGGTGGAGCATGTTCCCATCTCCGTTGCTGGTAGTGGTGGTTGCGGTGTTTCTCATGATATAGTTGAGGCAGTCAAGGGGAATGTTAGAATGCCCCAAATCATGGGTCACATCACTGTGGTAATTGTTGCTGTGGAGACGGACACAGAAACTGTTAAGACTGAGGTTCATGACTCTCAGGATCAGCATGAGGAGGACATCAGTGGGCTAGCATGCCAATGATTATGATGATGATGATGATGATGATCATGATGATGAGGTGTTGGATCCCATATGGGAACTGGAGGATAAGAAACAGAAATGCAGTGACTGTTCAGGGATTCTTAAGTGCAGCATTGATTTAACCACTGAATGTCACACTTAAGGTACCCCCAAACTATTCTTGATGTGATGAGACAGAATCAAACTACAAAAACAGTAGTACTCACCCCCATACTTCCACTCTGCTGTCCCAGTCCAGGCATTACAATAAAAAAGGCTTACAAAATCCCTAGTGTGGAACTTTTATGTGCTGAACCCAGTATACGAAATGGTAGCAATAAGTCAGCTTTGCCACGTAGGAGCAAAAAGGGCAGCCACTTAGGCACTGGTGGTCAGCACACACACTTAAAGATTTGGCACCCTCTCTGATGGCCTAAACACTGAAGGAAGCAGTTGCAGGTGGTCCTGGTCCCTCATCCTCCTCATCATCTTTAGGCAGTGCCACTGAGGAGGAGTACATAGTGGATGAGGAGGATGTGGAAGTGGTTGCTACAACTAGTGGGCATAGCAGCAGTGGCAGCTTCAGCAGCCCCCCTCAGAGTCAGTCCACACTAATAATGCCATTGCCAACCCATAAAATAGCTAAAATGAGTTGTGTCTCTTTATCAGCCCCACATATTTCTCTTGAGTCAAAGAGAACCCCTACTGGGCCACCATGATGTGGCCATCTGTTTGCCAGCCCAACACCCCAAAAATTACAACCAACTCTGAAGAGCATGTTTGAACAGCACAGCAAATACCCTATGAATCATTCTACAGCATGGGAGCTTAGTGTGGCTGCTGCAGAAATGATTGCACTCGATACACTCCCATTCTTGTTTGTTGAGAATGAATGATTCAGAAGGTTTGCTGCTCGTGCATGTCTAAAATGATAGGTACCATCAAGGACATATTTCTCCAAATGTGCTGTTTCTGAACTGTATGCCACAGTAAAGGAGGCAATGTTCCATGCACTTAAGCATTCAGCATTCATCATCTCCATTCATCCATCTTAGCAAAGATATGTGGACCAGTGGGAGAACAGCTGGCAGATCCTATATGTGCATTACAGCACATTGGGCACATGTACATGGGGTGGTCTTGGAATCAGGGCATGGTGGGAGACAGTGCAGTAAGGCAGACTGTGGGTGGTAGCAACATAACCAGTATTAGGCAGCATGCAACTCTCACAATGAAAAGCATGCTTGGATCCCACATGGGAGAAAATTCTTGAAGTAATGCTGGGTGAGATTGATGACTGGCTGCACCCACACTTAATGAAAGCTGTCGTCATTGCAAGAGATTATGGCTCCAATGTTGTAAAATGCATAAATGATGGTGTGTTTTCATGGTGCCATGCCTGGCACACTGCCTCAACCTTATGGTCCAGCAGTTTGTCAGCCATCCTGATGTGAAGGCTATCTCATTGGGGGCCCACAGCATCTGTGCCCACTTTGCCCATTCTGGGAAGGCCCGTGACCAGCTATGCCAGCTTCAGAGAAAGAACAATCTGCCTCATCATCACATGAAGTTGGATGTGGTGACCAGATGGAACTCCACACTGTACATGGTGGAGTGGATCTATGAGCAGTGTAAAACTGTGTACAATTATCTGCTGCTACACACAAGCTGTGACAGTGCTGTAGTGTCCGTGGCTCTCATCAGAGAACAGTGGCATTTAATAGATGGACTGATAATGATTCTGTGTCCCTTTGAACATGCAACACAGGCAGTGAGTGGGGACACTGCCTGTATCAGTCAGTCCATCCCCTTGGTACAGTGCCGAGGCGAACACTGGTTAATGTGCAGCAACTGATTGAGGCAAGCAGTGACAGTGTCAGTTTGGCCTTGATGCAGCACATGCTCCACATGTTGGACTCCAACCCTCATATTGTTGGAATTCTGCAGTCTGATGACTTTGGCATTGCCACCATGCTTGACCCACGTTATAAGTGTGGCCTTGAGCCCACACTAGATGGTGGCCCTCAGAGGGTAGAAAACCTTACCAACCTTCTTATCAGAAGGGTCAGAGGGGAACTGATGCTCAAAACATATAGGACACAGAGTGTTGTTGCTACCACTATCACCACCACCACCACCACCATAGCACTGTCATCTTTACATGCCACAACTATGTTAACAGGCACACAAAAACCAAAAATGAGCAATACCATTTGGGCTGTTTTAAGCAAGGTTGGAGCTGAAGACCAGGATGAGGAGGAGCACAATGAGGAGGCCTCACTCAGAGCAGCACATTGCATGGTTGACTGTTTCATGGCTGAACAAAAACACCTTGCAACTGGTGATGAGCCATTGCTGTACTGGGTGAGCAAGGTAACTAAGTGGCCTGTACTGACATCTGTGGTGATAAAATACCTTAGCTATCCTTCCTCTAGTGTCAGTGTTGAACGTGTGTTCAGTACTGCTGGTGTCATTGTACATGACTGGCACATGAACCTGTCACCAAAGAATGTGGAAATTCTAACATTTATAAAAATGAATAAGGGACACATTCCATGCATGACCATGACATCCATGTTCCTACCACATCCTGAGAGGATATTTTGAGGAAGATGAAAAGACAGGAGGTGATGTTGGCATAAAGATGAAGTCATACACTAGTGACACCAATGCCGATGACTCAGTACTGGAATGTGAATTCCCATCAGGTGACAACTCCAGTCTTGAGGACTGTGAGGGCTGCTTCTTTGAAGAAAGTGATGCTTAAAGAAAACAATATTATGTGCGCTATCCCTCTTATGCATGCCCTTAGTATATTCTCAAACTATTACCAAAACTAAAAATTAAATTCGACCCCTAAACTTCTCCCAACTGATCTCTGAACTCATCCACCCAAACCACAAGACATAACATTCCCTACTAGACTGGGCCCTTACCTCCCACCCCACCGCATCATCACCTCTGGCATCCTCCCCAATGCTCTCAGTGACCACAACCCTATATTCATAGTTAGGAAAGTCCACAGAACTAAATCACCACACAAAACCATACAACTATGCTCTTTCAAGTCTCTTGGCCTTGAAGTTCTCTTGAGTAACCTTGTCATCTCTGACTGGTCCCCCCTAACCTCGGTTGATAGGGTCCTTGACTACTTCAAAGAAATCTTTCTTGTAAACCGGAACGTCTTTACCCCACTCAAGCAAACCAGATTCAGAGGCAACCACTTACCCTGGATGACTCCTAAACTTCTGGCCTGCCTCAGAACTAGAGGTCGAACCTAGAAGTGTCATAAAGCTACGCAGTATCCTAGTGACCTCACAAACTTTTGCGTGCTCAGAAACACTTGCACCAGTGCTACAAGGTTAGCCAAGTCCGAATATTTCAAATCTGCCTTCATCACCAACATAAATTCCCCTTCAAAGTTCTGGAATGTGGTCCACACCCTATTTATCCCCTCATCTCGCCTACCACCCCTGGTACTTAAAGTAAATAGCTCACTGGTGTCTGACCTACCAGCTGTAGCTGCAGAATTTAACTCCTACTATACCTCCTGTGCCACCGAGCTACTGAAATCCCTCCCCTCTTACCCTTCCCCCTCCCCACCCTCTACCAGTGTGCCCCCTCCACCACCCTCCCACCTTCCCTTCTCTTTTGCTATTGTAACCCTAAACAGTGCCCTCCTCATCATCAACCCCTCTAAAGGTGCCTCCCCTGATGGCTTTGACCCAAAACTCTCCTTCTCTCTCCACTTTGGCTATTGTCTGCACCCCCTCTCAATAATCCTAAATCTCTCATTCTCTACTGGTTAGATCCCCTCTTCATGTAAACATGCTGTGGTCCTCCTTCTACCCAAAGGGGGGTGACCCCTCATGCCCTGGCAACTATCACCCCATTTCTCTCCTCCCTACCCTTGCCAAGCTTCAAGAACACATTGTCCTCTCCCAACTCACCTCTTTTCTATCTGACATCTCCTTTTTCACCCCTTTCCAGTCTGGTTTCAGGAAAAAACACTCAACAACTGCCTCTATCCTATGGCTCACAGACTCCATCTTAACCGGGATGGACAATGGCTAAATTACCTCTGTCATTTTTGTCGACCTGGCCATGGACTTCAACACGGTCTCTCACTCCTTTCTCCTTGACTCACTCCCAGCGGTTGGCCTATCTCTCTCCACCACAAACTGGTTCAAGGCCTACCTTATTGGTAGAACCCAATCAGTTAAGACCTTAGCCACCACTTTCCCTCCCCTCCCAATTAGTGCTGGAGTCCCCCAGGGCTCTGTATTAGGGCCCCCACCTATTCTCCATCTTCTTAAATGACCTTCCCTCTGTTTGCTCCCCATCCTGTGCTATACATATGTATGCCGATGATGCAGTCCTGTATGTATCTGGCTTCTGTCCTGATGAGGTTACAACAAGACTTCATCAAGTTTCAGCTCTGGTTTGCTAACCATAAACTTTTCCTCAATGCCAAGAAGACAGTCTCCATGACCTTTGGCACAAGGCAGAGACTCTCTAGGCTTCTTTCCCTACCCACTTTTCACACCCTTGAGGGGACGTTACTTGAGGACACATCTTCCTTCAGCTACTTAGGTGTTTGGTTGGACCAACACTTGAACATCTCTGAATATATTGATGCCATCCAGAAATAAACTGCGCACCAAGCTTGGTGCCCTGTTCAGAAACTGTAGTTGCATGCTTCCTACGGCTAGGCCTGAACTTGTTCAGAAGATGATGCTGCCAATTTTTGACTACTGTGATGTAGTCTTTGGTGCCGACACTAAGTCTACCCTGGCCAGACTGGACACCCTCTTCAATTCCTTCCACCGCTTTGCCCTGGATGCCCCCCCAACACCCACCACTGCAATCTTTATCATGCCCTATCCTTCTTCTCTCTTACAAACTGGTGACTCTCCCATTGTGCTAAATGCACCTCCAAGCACTGGTTTGGTAAGCTCCCTTCCTACCTCACCTCATCCTTTATCACACCCCTCACCCTCCCATTCCCTTAGATCAACCGACTCCTGTACCCTGGTTTTCACACACAGATTCATCCAAATTGACCAATCTGGGTACTCTCACCACCTCCAAACAATTTGGAATTCCTTCCCCCCTCAAATCTGACACTTAGCCTCCACCTACTCCATCAGCTCTGCCCTCAATTATTACCTTGCACCTAGCTGCTTCTGCCATGTCCTTCCCTAATTCCTTCTTCTAAGCCCTGAACAAACCCTACCCCTCTACCCTCACCTTAATTTTACCTGTGCATCCACCACCCCAAATTCTCTAGCCCTCCTCCCCTTCCCCCAAATTGGTCCCCCCTTATTGGCCTCCCTTGATCTCTCACAGAATGAAAGGACCCCGAATATTCTCCATGAGTCCCTCTCCTACCCCCACAAGGGGCTTGTATCTCTCATCTACTTCCCTCCCCCACCATCTTAAAGGGGTCTGTCTGGGACACTGCCTTATCCCCTACTCTCTGGTCACCCCAGCCCCCTTGCAGGGTTCCTCGCATCCTAAGAGAGTCTCCAGGGAGTTGACTCTTCCCCTCCCCCACCTCACCCCTCCCTCCCTCCCCTTCCCCCTTTTCTTTTAGGTAAGCACTTGTTTACTTATTAACCTGACACTTATTATTGTCCACGCTTTCTACATGTTATGCACAGCACTGTTGTAACACCTGACTTAAAACCGTATGTTAATGTTGATCTTGTAACTTGAATGTTTAATGTCTCATTCCAATTGTACCCCTTCCCCTCTGGTCACAACAGGAAATGAGCAGCTTGTTGCTTAGTGTGCCTCCCTGGTGAAACATTTCAATAAATAAATAAATAAATTCATTCCCATATGATATCTCCAAAATTTATGTTATTGTCATGATTGTTACTGTTCCCTTCTCAGAACTGTATTGCTACTACTAGTAATTTTTGCTCAGTTACATGCATCCTCAACCTGTTAAACAACACATAATTTTAATATAATAACTGGTCAGCAATTTTTTTCCATTGTCTGACCCAGTTATAATTTGCCGTTATAACCCATGGGTTATAATGGCAAACAGGCGTGTTGTCAGTCGAACAAGAGGCTGCATCCCAGTTGGCTCTTTACTCCTCCTGGGCTGGCTCACTAGTAATGAAAACATGGTGACTCCTCCGTTCCACTTAGCAAGGAGCCGCCACACCGTGAACGTGTGTTTTTTTTTTTTTTTAACTTTTAAACAGTTGTTTCCTCCTGTAATTGTATCTGGCTAATCCTGCCATTTAAATCCTACTTTGTGCACTTCAACCCTTCGCCAGAGAAAAACTGCTACCAGTAATGCCTCAGATGCACTTCACAGGTAAGTGCCAATGGGAGGGGACAAACCATAATCAAAATAAATTAAAAAAGTGTGTCTAACTACTAAAATCCGTGTGGCAAAAAAATTGCTGAACAGCAATTATAACAAATAACAGATGGGGTGGTATGTAAAACTCAATTTTACACACACTCTCATTGTGTGATGCTTTGATAAACCCCTCGGGCATCACATTCAGGGCTAATGTAGCATCCCCCAACTCGGGTGTGTGTAAAATCTAATTATACACACCACCCCATCCATTATTGTATGTATTGCAGTCCTGGCAATGCCTGCTCCTGCCCACCAGTAGTGTCAACCCTCACTGGCACCATCTCAAACTACAAAAAAAAATGACTTTTTAACGGCACAGCAAACAATTCCTGCTATGGGTATGAAATCCAACAACGACACGGTCCTGTCTCCTCCTACTGCACCACTGCCTTCTCTCCAACTGGTTGTGTATATGATTTTGCTTTGTACTACACAGCATTATCCAGTCACTACACTGGTGCTGAAGCCATGGTCCTGAGGGTAAACAGACTGGATATTCAGATCCTGTATCACTTGTACTGACTTTCTCAAAGTTAGTTCAGCCAGTGCCCATCCCATTATGTTCTACATTTTCAACTGAACCACCCTTGATGTCAAGCACATACAAACACCTGTGTACTGGAAATGTGATTCAATAGTGGGTCTGCTACAGTCAAAGAGTTCCACTGCATGAGGGTAGACCCTTGTGTAAATGAAACACCAGTTCAATGATGCGAGTACTATCACTGACATTCACCCCATGCAAGACTTGTCACTGAGGACTATGAAGGTAAAGAAGAGTCACTTGGCTTGCAGTTATTCTTATTGCTTTTTCAGATTTATAATTGAAGAGTGTTTTTGCCTTTCTTTTGTTGCCTATGCAGGTTAATGACTGTCCAACATCATTCACCACCTAAATGGCATGCACACTGCCAGTAGTTTGTAGTCTGACTTAAGAATAATCCTTTTTTTTCCCTCTGATATTCAATTGCTTTCATTACTTAACAATTCAGTCATGAGTTGTTTGCATGGTGTATGGCATAGAAAAGTTTAAATTTCTTTTTTTTTTTTTAATATAAACTGCTGCATGTATACCACACTGAACAATGTACGCTGATGGGGCAGCGACATCTGCACAGCAAACTCCCCACAGCGAAACCCCAACAATGATTATCTTTGCAGCAATGGGGATTTCAATGCAATGGACTTTGTGGCAATGGGGGGTATACATCTAACTCCACTGTCTGTGTAATGTGGAGTTAGATATCTAAAGTAGAGGAGTGCGGGGTGGCACAGCCTCCTGCATTGCCGTTATCAAGTGTAGCCATCAGTGTCGTGGTGTTGCCAGTTGTTACAGGGACATGCCGGTGTTGGGTCTATGGGGTTTTGTCACTGTCAGGGAATTCACTCTGGAGGATGTCACGGTATCATAGTAGAACCCATTGAACAATTATGTCAGTAATATCTGTCATGGTTACATAGTTTTTTGGTAGAACTGTGCATAATTTTTCCATCAGAAGGTTAGAAAGGGTTAGTATAACTACTGTCTGTCTGACAATGAAAACAATAAAATGCTGCACAGAGTGCATTACATGTTTATAATTGTGCCAATCCAGTTCCAACTGCTGCACTATGCTTTGCTGTTTAAAAGCTGAGTTTCTTGTTATTGTTTCTGTAGTCACTGTTGTGTACAACTGATGATGACATTTCTCAATAAAGTGAAATATTAAACAGTTTTTCCTCTGATGTTTGTTCTCATATGCAGGTTACAGTGCCTGCTAAAATTCAGACAAAGTGAACATCTGTGTGGAACATGGATGGAACACAAAGGGCTCAGGAACACTTCCAATGACATAAGTATCATTACTTCAATTATTATTTTTTTGGGGGGTAAATGATAGGTATAAGAAGTTTTTTTGGGGTAGAGCTTTTCATTATTTGTCAAGGAAAACAGTGTGCTACAGTGGCAAAAGGGAGCTAAAATAATTCTGCAGTTCTTTTATAAGATGACATGCACAGTAGTGGTGGTCATGGGGTGGACAAGTGCTTGACTGGGCATATACCCCCATAGTGGTTGAGTGTGGCAAAATAATAAAAAATATTTTAAATCAAAGGCAACACAGGTATAGGTGGATGGATAGTGATGTAACAACTTTAGTGGATGTCCTCCACTGACACAGTGACTGTTGCTGAGGCAAATTACTGTGTTCTTTATTCTTAAATCCAAAAATGCCATGAGTGATTCTTTAAGCAAAACCCATGAGAATATTCTTTTCTGTTCATTTCTTCTGGGGCATCCAGTGCTGTCTGTGTTTCTTAATGTGCCTGTTTCTGAAATCACCACACAGAAGAGACATCTTCATCTTATTCATGCAGGACAAAGAACAGATAGCTTCAGCAAATCACCTGAAATGATATAATCAAGAGCAGAAAACATTAAGTGTGGGAGTCACGTGATGCAGTGCAGGGGATAAGATGTGTCTGTCTGAGCTCCGCTCTTTCCACCTCCCGATAGGAAATAACCTCTACTTATTTCAACTGCTTTTATTAGTTTGGACACTAAGAAGCTCATGATTTATACGTGGTGTCGATTGTGGCAAGTAAATATATTTGTGACATGTCTCTGTTAATGGAGCGAGAGGAGGCCACACAGGAGCTAGAAGCTAAGAGCCCTTGTTGTAGCTCCTCTCCCCAGAGCCCCTTGGAAGAGCGTTCACCTTCTCACGTATATGCAGAATTAGCAACAATTAAAGAAGCTCTGATGAAGCTAATTGAAGAGGTGGCCAATTTCAAGCCTGCATTAATTCAACTAACTCGCAGGGTAACAGATACGGAAGCCAGAATTGCCTCAGTAGAAAGGAAACAAGAAAAAAATGGAACCAGAGATTGTGGAAGCCAAAAAGTCTTTATCTAAATTAGAAGACCGCCTTGAAGATTTAGAGGGGAGAAACTGGAGAAACAATCTGGTTTTGATTGGGCTGCCAGAAGGGTATGAGAGCCCAAATACATTTCAGTTCTTACAGCATTTTCTGAGGAAAACGGTGGGTCCTTCACCGAATGGCTTGGAGTTTATTATAGAGAGCCCACCGATTCTTGAGAGCAAAACCTGTTGCTTCTGACCCGACAAGACCCATAATTTTCAAATTACTGAACTATCTGGATAGAGAGTTTATTATTAGAGAAGCCAGGAAATTATCGGCGATCTTATGGGAAGGGAAAAAATTGAGAATAGTTCCTGATTTGACTCTCAAAACTCACCAGCTCAGAGCTGCTTTTCGTCCTGTCATTACAAAGTTGTGGGCTGCAGGCATAAAGCATCGAATGTTGTTTCCAGCCTGTTTGGAGGTGTCTTCAAAAGAAAGGAACGAAGCACTTTGACACCATGGAGGAGGCTGTCAAGATTCTGAAGAAGAGTTATCCTGATCTATTCCCTAAATGAGGGTGTTCTAACCCAGTTATAAGAAAGTCAGAACTTGTATAGAGAACTTTCTAGAAGGATGCTGCACTCCTGAGTTATTTAATTATGTTCTGATGGACCGCCTTTTGAATACTGTATTACAGGCAATATTTTGGCTCTCTTGTTACACAGATAGTATTTTCTTGAGTCGATAGAGATATCAGATTGTTAGTGTGATGTTTCTTAATTTTTCTTTTTTCTCTCTGACTGCCATGTAATGAAAAGGCAAGAGCTGCTATACCAGATTATATCCGGTAGATGGCACTATATCACTTCTCATATGTTAAGGGGACTGGGCAGTTGACTTGAGCTGTTCTTCCCGTCTTTTGGTTATTTTCTTACTTCAAATCTAGTTTCTCAATTTGGTTCTTGGTAGGGCTTGTCTCTTTGGTTATTTTGGAGGGAAAGCACGATTATCTCACCCTTTAGCTTATAGGGCAGTGAATGAAAGCAGGGACGCTTCTCGGGTGGAGTTTTGTCTGGTTTAGCTCCATGGATTTTTCTCTGGCTAATATTTTTCCCAGTTATGCCCCATTCTGGTTGTTCCCTGGAGCTAGACCATAACTACGTCAGGTTTTCATTGAAAATACTCCATATCCTAGAAAAAGGTTGTTTTTGTAGGCTTGAGGAGTGTTAAGCAAGTTGTTATGGGGTCCAGCAGCTGCTACAACCCCAGGAGTAAGTTGGTAGATTAGAGACTAATAAGTTTTAAATTTTGGCCTAGATACTGTTTTATTAGCGGGTTGAACACCCTTTAGTTATGTGTAAAGGCATAATCCTGCCTATAATAAGCTGGGTTAAATAATATAATGTGTGCTGATCACACTCGGGTTTCTTCCCTTACTCACTGCTTTTTCTGGAGACTCTCGTTTTGCTTGGTAGGTCTGTACAAAAGTGCTAAAGTGACTCAGCATTTTACTATTATGGGGGGATTATCCATAGGTGTTACGAGGAGATTATTTTGGCAGTTTTCTAGCTGATCTCTCCTGTGGGGTGGGGAGGTGGGATGTGGAGCTCGATCCTTGCGAGTACCATGGGCTGTTTGATTAGGTGGAGGCCTAGGGCCTGGGAGAGTAGATTGATAGATAAATTAAAACTTTTTGGGACTAGTTTATATTTAGGGAGTAGTAAACTAATTATTGGGATATTTTGTTTTGTTTGTTTGGGGGGGGATGGCAGCGGAGCAGCCCATCATTTAATGCCAAATACATGGCACAAGTCAGATTTCTGTATGCTTAACATGTTAAACATTCTTTCTTGGAACATTAAGGAGGAAAGATAACAGAAAAAATATATTATTTTAAATCATCTGTTCATCGACCCTTCAATAGTGTTTCTGCAGGAAACACATATGCTTCCTGAGCAACTACATTTTCTAAAAAAGAGCTGGGTAGGCCAAGTCTTCGGAGTGGGTTTTAGCTCTAGTAAACGTGGTGTGGCTATTCTTTTAGCTAAGAAGATTCCATTTATTCTGATGGACTCTATCTCTGATCCGGAAGGGAGGTATATTTTTGTAATTGGTAAACTAGGCTGCTTTGATATAGTGTTGGGTTCAGTTTATGGTCCTAATACAGAAACCTCTTCCTTTTTTTATTCACTTAGGTATGGCATTAGCCCCTTTCCTACATTATCCTATATTAATTGGAGGAGATTAGAACCTGGTTCAAGTTAATGATTTAGATCATACCTACCAAAAAGGAGTAGGTCCATCTTCTGCACTAAAAGCTGTATCCAAATTTATCCTCTCCCTGGGCCTTTCGGACCCGTGGAGAATATTGAATCCGTTAAACAAGGAGTTTACTTTCTTTTCTCTAGTTCATAAAAACTACTCCCATATTGATTATTTTCTGGTTAGTCATCAGTTAATGTCCAGTATGGTTGATCCTAAAATTTTAGCTTGGGTAATTTCGGATCATTCTCCAATCCTAATTCAATGTGAATTGCCTAATATTTCTATTCGATCGCGCACAAGGTCCCTAAATAATACTCTTCTAAAGGATAATATAATTATCCTAAAATTTCAAAACTTTTTACAAAACTCCATCAATATTAACTGGTATTCGATTCCGGCTGTAGATCGAGTCTGGGCGGCCCTAAAGATAACCTGGAGAGGTGAATTAATACGTATTGCCACAGTTCAGAATAAAAAGAAAACCAGCCAACTTAATAGCTGTTTGGAGAGAATTAAAAGTCTGGAAAATAAGGGGGTAGATCAGCTTTTACCCCTAGAAGACCAAGAACTCTCAAGGCTGTGGGCACATTATGCCAGTATTTTACTTGAGAAAGTGGAGAGGTCTGCTTCTCTATTAAAGGCCACCTACATTGGACAGGGGAGCAAAGCCGGTAAGTTACTGGCTTGACA
Source organism: Neoceratodus forsteri (assembly GCA_016271365.2). Lineage (NCBI taxonomy): Eukaryota > Metazoa > Chordata > Ceratodontiformes > Ceratodontidae > Neoceratodus > Neoceratodus forsteri. The sequence goes on from CM057450.1 coordinate 1,090,498,472, forward strand.
ATTAAAACAACAGGCCACTTCCAAATGGATTGCAGCCCTAAGACATCCTCAATCAGAAGCTTTAGTGACCAATTCTTTAGAGATCTTAACTCCATTTCGGGATTATTATAAAAATTTATATTCTCCTGATCCGGTGTCCAAAGATTCTGGTGAACAGATGTGGGCCTTCCTAGAGACAGCAGATCTTCCTTCTTTGCCCCAAGACAGCTAAAACTTTTTAGTAACTCCAATTACTGGGGAAGAAATCTCAGCAGCTATTGATTCTTTAAAACCTGATAAGGCACCGGGCTCAAATGGGTTTACAGGCTTATTTTATAAAACTTTTAAAAAATACTTAATTCCCCTATTACTCCAGTTATATGGTTATTGGAGTTCCCATCCCAACCTAGATCAATCATTGTTTGAGGTGAGAATAATCCTTTTACCAAAACCATGGAAAAACCCTTCAATGACCAGCAACTATAGACCTATTTCACTTTTAAATACGGATATTAAAATATACGCTAAAATTCTGGCTAATAGGCTGGGGAGTGTATGGAAATATCTATTAAGTTCCGAGCAGGCAGGGTTTGTGTCAGGACGTGCCTCTGCAGAACATTTTAGAAAATTGTTTAATTTAATTTCTGCATCCTGGGCCCCGGAGCTGGAAGAGGCATTGGTGTCCCTGGATGCAGAAAAAGCCTTCGATAGAGTGGAATGGCATTATATGTTTGCGACCTTGCAAACTTTTGGTATCCCCCAGCCTTTTATCAATTATATACAAGTCTTATATTCTTGCCCATCAGCAAAACTCCAATGTAATAACCTTATCTCAGACACGTTTTTGTTATGTCGAGGCACCCGACAAGGTTGCCCCCTCTCTCCTTATTTATTCAACCTTCATATAGAACCTTTAGCTAGAGTTTTAAAATTGAATAGAGATATAACGGGCATTTATTTGGGAGATGTTGAGTGTAAGTTATCCCTTTTTGCTGATGATTTGCTTTTTCATATCTCGAAAAATCAGGCAATCCCTTTCCCGAGCCTTACAAGTTATTTCTCAATTTAGTGCTTTTTCCGGTTATAAGCTTAACAAAGATAAAACTACGGTTTATTCTTTATCTCCTCTTCTAATGAAGGAATGGGTTATAAACATGGGCTTACAATGGGAAAATAAATATCTAACTTACTTGGGCATTAAAGTATCTAAAGATTTGGTTAATGTAAAGGACCTTAACTTAGCCCCTTTGGTAAAATCCACAAAGGAGGATTTGGTGAGATGGAATAAGTTACCACTATCCTTTTGGGGCCGAGCTAATATTCTTAAAATGTCAATTTTGCCCAGATTTTTTTATCCCTTGTGTAATCTTAACCTTTACCTCCCCAAGACCTTTTTCTTGCCCCTTCACAGGCTTTGTTCTGATTTTCTTCGGAAAGGTGAAGCTCCTCGTAGGGCTTATGCAAAACTTACTCGCCCTAGGATGTTGGGGGGGCTCCGACTACTGGATTTCTACATCTATTATTTAGCAATCCATGCTAGCAGATTTTTGGATTGGCTCTCAAATATGGTTTCTACACCAGACAGCCCCTTTTGGCTGTCCCTAGACTGGCAACAAGCAAAATCTTGTCAGATAGACCTAGAAGCTCTCTTATATTTCCCAAGGTCTAGTGTCCCGTGGAAACTAAATAATTCTCCCTTTGGTTGTAACATGAGATCTTTACAGCAACTTTGTTCATTGCTTCACATTTCCAATTTAAAAGATTTAAAACAACCTTTACTAAACAACCCTAATTTGAAAATAGATAAGAAACCATGCAATCTTTTCGGAAAGTCTCTTAATAAGTTATACTTATCAGATTTTATTTTAGGTATTTCACTCCTTTCTATCCCTGCTTTACAAGCAAAATTTGGAGTGACCCAAAAGAACCAGTTTCGATTGCTTCAATTACGTCAGTGTATTCACCATTTTGGGGGGAAACCCCTGTGGTCAGATGGAGCAGGACAAATGTTAAATGATCTTTGGTCAACATCTAAGGGGTGGAAGGTAATAGCTAAATTATATAAAAGGATTTTGTCTCATACTTTGACCAAGGTTACTTCTATAGCTCTTTATTGGAAAAGTAATCATAATAAAGATTTCTTGATCCAAACTTGGGAGAAGATATGGACAGATAACTATGCTCTAATTAAACAGGATCATCTGTGGGGCATCCAGTTTAATATTCTCCACAATCTATATTATACACCCGCTAAATTATTCTGGATCAAAAGGCTATCCTCACCCAAATGTGGGGACTGTGGTTCTGACTTTGCTACTCTATACCATAAACTATAGGCGTGTCCCAAAATTCTCAAACTATGGCACTTAGATAAACAATGGGTGATGCCCTATCTTAATATCACTGTATTTCTCAATGAAGATACATGTTTGTTAGGTATGTATTCACAGACCCCTACTTTTTCGCAAAAAGTGCAAGTAGCTCTGGTTGCTATGGTCACTAAGCTGATAATATTAAGGCACTGGAAAGATGATTGGGAACCTTCAATTAAGGAATGGTGGGCAGATTATTTTACTGCCTTAAATGCCGAAAGGTGTGTAGCCCCTTTCTTTCATACTAATGAAAAGTTGCAGAAGTGCTGGTGTAGCTTTTATTCAATTCTTAAAGACAAATTTGGCTACTAACCTAATCTTCAGTTGCCTCTGTCCTTTTTCCTTTTTTAGAAGATTTTTGTGTTCCAGGGTTGAGGGGGAAATTTTAATGGTTAGGTAGTCTTTGGGGATGAGTTATCCTCTCCCCTCCCCTCCTCTTTCCCCTTCCCCTCTCCCTGGTTTATTATGTTAACTTTTTCTTCTTGTAACATTTTTTCACAGGACTCCTTCCTTCGTTATACAATATATTTCTTGATCAGTTAATCCAGAACTGTGCCTTCTTATATACACTTACATTTATGCAGGGTCTAGGGTGGACCCTTAGGTTGTGATACATTGTTAATTATTGCTATGCTAGGGTGGGTTGTATGGCTGCTGCTGGTTGGGGGGGAGGGATGTTTTGCTTTATGTATAATTTCTTTTTATAGGTTATATGATTGTTTTTGTTCTGTTAATATGCATTGCATATGATCTTATGATCCAAGTATGTGCTGGTTTTTGTATGTTATTGTTGATATGTGTTTTGTATTTTCTAAAATAAAGTTATTCACAAAAAAAGAAAACATTAAGTGTAACATCCATTGAACTGTACATATTCAGAAAGAAAAGCCACCAAATCACCTAATAATTTAAAAGACTTACCTTCCAGTACTGGTATGCAGCAACTGGAATCTAAAGCATCATTAACAACACACTTCAATCATATTCAGATTAATGGAATCTCAAGAAATATCTGCAGGGACACAGAAACATGGATGTTCAAAAATACAGTGTTTGACAATTTTGATGAGCATGCCACAGAAGAAACAGAACCAGCAAAACAAAAATAAAAATACTTACCTTCACCCCCCCCAAATAAAAAAAAAAAAAACTGAAAGAATTACATTACCTGGCACTACAGGAATAGGAAAGCATCAATTCCCAGAAAGTAATCCAGACTCTGAATTATGTGAAATCCCTACAAGGAAAGAGACACAATCGATGTTTAAAAACCAAATGATTAACCATCCTCTTTCAATACCACATTACTTCAACAAAATAAACAAACTTACCACTCAAAGTACAGGAGTTCAGAATATGATGGGTACCACTGATCTGTCACCATGGCTTGTGACCAGCAGCAGCACATAGACAGTAGCAGTACTCCAAATTATCCTTAAAAGGACATAAATAATAAGAATAGCAGCAGAAGCAGCAGCAGCAGCAGGATGTTTACTGTAAATTCTCAGTGTTAGAAGTCTTCATATGTTATTGACCAGACATTGTGAATTTTCATTATCATCCACATTTTTCCTGCCTGTTCTCATTCAGCAACTGCACAGCTGTCTAGCAGCAGCATCACTTACGAACTGCAGGACAGTACAGTACATATTTTTCTGGTGGGAGACATACTGGGTACAACAAGAGGCATATTCCCTTGACACAGATATGCTCTCATTTTATTCTGGGTGATTTCTCAGGGCAGTGCCTATACAGCACAGCAGACAAGAGAGGGATTGACCTTTATCATCCCTAATCTTTGCCTTGGTTGTTGAACCACTGGCTATTGCAGTTTGCTCATCCAATTTAATATTAGGTCCCACTATAAATAATATTCAACATAAAATCAGCTTGTATGCAGATGATACTTTGTTTTATGTAAATAACCTTAACCAAAGTTTTCCACATATAATAGTGCTGTTAATCCAGTTTGGTACACTTTCTGGATACAAGGTAAACTGGTCTAAAACTTGAAGTTTTGGAGACCACCAAACATTCTGGTCCATTTGATCCCCCCTCACACTTGGAGATACAAAAAGTATCCCAAGTCACTTACCTGGGGGTACAAATAGATAATAGATTAAAGGAAATTCATCAGTTAAATTATACCCCAGTTATGGAGGAAATTAAATATCTTCTTTCACACTGGGAGGCTTTACCTCTCATTCTTATGGGGTAAGTTAACATCATTAAAATGACCATTCTTCCAAAGCTAATGTTTTTGTTTCAAAGTTTACCTAGCATAATTTTAGATACATGTTAAGGGGTTAGACAGTGTTATTAAGAGATTTTTATGAAAAGGGATGAAACCCCAACTTAAACTAGAAAAACTTCATTTGCAGTATACTCAAGCTGGATTGGCCCTTCCCCATCTTGAATATTATTATTATGCTGCTGTATTAGCATCAATTTCATCCTGGTTTACAGGAGATAATGATTGATCATATATGAGAGAAACATTTTACACTACATATTGCAATGTTAAGCATCTGTTATATGCAAGGGTGCATAAGCTTAAAAAGAACCATATGGTACTGTGTAGTCAAACAGTTCTTTATGTCTGGAATAAGCGGTTTCTCAAACAGCATAACAAAAACTGTATTTCAAGTCATGCTCCTGTCTACGAAAATGCCTATTTTTCCACATCTTTGACTAATCCAATATTTGAACAATGGTATGACAAAGGATTAAAAAAAAGTAATCAATTTCTTTGTGAAAGAAATATATACAAATTTGCAGCCTTAAAAGATAAATACAGTTTATTAAATACGCAATTATTTTATCTCCAGATTAGGGACCTTATTAAAAGAAATATGGAATGTAGCTCACACAATAAATTGATTCAATTGGAATCTGTTTTGACTTAGACCACTCAAGTGAAACTAATTTCCTAAATATACAAAATTATCATACAGGAGGCAGAATCTCTCTCTCTGGAGTTAAAACAAAAATGGGAACAGAAACTTCATGTGGATATTCCTTACAGAGCTTGGAAATCAATTCTGAATGTTAAAATGTGGGGGATGAAATCTTTCAGTCTGCAACAGATACTATTCAATATTTTCCACAGAGTTTATGTACTCCGAACCGCTTACATAAAATGAATCCTACAATAGTGCCTCACTGTGCAAGATGTGATAACTTAATGGGTACTATTGAACATATGTTTATTACATGCCTTAAGGTTAATCAATGGTGGGATCAGATATCAGGATTCCTTTCTGAATCTTTAATTATCAGTCTGGTAAAGAATCCAGCTTGGATGTTCTTATGATATGAATGTACCTACATTAAACTGTCTCAGTTACAGCAACATCTGATTAATATTAGCATGATGGTGGCTTTTAAGCAAATACTTTTAAAATGGAAAGATTTCATTACCCCCACAATTTAACTTATGGTTAAACTTGATAAATATGATACATGCGCTAGAACAAATTCGTTATGGCACTATTAAATAGATGTTAAAATTTAATTCAATCTGGTCTTCTTTTGGTAGTAAGATTGTATCAAATCGATAACATTATCTCATTTCAGGTCAGTGGTCCTGGATGCCTCTACTTTGCTGGTTCTATTATTATATGTATCTTTAATTGTCTTATATTTTTGGTATCCGCCGGCCCTTAGGAAGACAATCTAAGTATATACTTTCATGGTTTCTGTGGTGATATTTGATTAAAAAAAGATGGAATTGAATTAAGGATATGTAACTAAATGTTATTCAGTATGTAATGTCCATGAATGGGAAATAAAAGTGGATAAGAGAGGGACATACTAGTAGGACAGCAGTTTTTTACTTCTGCCACTATGTGACTTGTTTTTCTGATAGGAGACATAAAAAATCATATTCCCTTGCCATAAATATTTTCTCATTTTATTCTGGGTGATTTATCTGGGCAATGTGCTTATAGCATAACAGACATGAGAGGGATGTAGCAGCAGGACAGCAGTTTTTCACTTTTGCCTCTATGTGACATGCGTTTTTCTGGCAGGAAACATAGTGGGATACAACAAGAGGCATTTTCCCTTGACATCAATATTTTTGCATTTTATTCAGGCTGATTTCTCAGGGAAGTGCACATACAGCACAGCAGACACAAGAGGGATGTAGCAACAGGATAGCAGTTTTTCACTTTTTCCGTTATGTGATGTATTTTTCTGGCAGGAGACATACTGGGGTACAAGAGGCATATTCCCTTGACTTAAATATCTTATTTTGTTCTGAGTGATTTCTCAGGGCAGTTCACCTACAGTGCAGCAGACAAGAGAGGGACGTAGCGGCAGGAGACCATTTTTTTTTTCTACATTTGCCACTATGTGACCTGTTTTTCAGGCAGGAGACATCCTGGTGTACAACAAGAGGTATATTCCCTTGACATAGATATTTTCTGATTTTATTCTGGGTGATTTCTCAGGGCAGTGTGCATAGAGCACAGTGCAGAAGAGAGGGATGTAACAGTGGGACAGCAGTTTTTTTTTTACTTTTGCTACTAAGTGACATGGGGTTTTCTGGCAGGAGACATACTGGGGTACAACAAGAGGCATTTTCCTTTGATATAAATATTTCTCATTTTATTCTGAGTTATTTCTCAGGGCGGTGCACATATAGTGCAGCAGATGAGAGGGATGTTGCAGCAGTACAGTGTTTTTCACTTTCGCCACTATGTGATGTGTTTTTCTGACAGCAGGCATATACTGGGGTACAACAACAGTCATATTCCCTTGACATAAATATCTTCTCTATTTATTCTGGGTGATTTCTCAGGGCAGTACACATACAGCACAGCAGACAAGAGAGGGACATGGCAGAAGGACAGCAGTTTTTTGTTTTTTTTTGTTTTTTACTTTTGCCACTATGTGACGTGTTTTTTAGGCAGGAGTCCTAAAGCGGCATTTTCCCTTGTCATAAATATTTTCTCATTTTATTATGGGTGATTTCTCAGGTCAACGCACATATGGCACAGCAGAAAAGTGAGGGACATAGTAGCAGGACAGCAGTTTTTCACTTTTGCTTCTATGTGACGTGTTTTCCTGGCAGGAAACATACTGGGGTACAACAAGAGACATATTCTCTTGACATCAATATTTTCTCATTTTGTTCTGGGTGATTTCTCAGGGCAGTGCACCTACAGTGCAGCAGACGAGAGAGGGACGTAGCAGCAGGACAGCAGTTTTTTACTTTCACCACTGTGTGATGTGTTTTTCTGGCAGGAGACATACTGGGGTACAACAAGAGGCATATTTCCTTGATGTAAATATTTTCTCATTTTATTCTGGGTGATTTCTCAGGGCAGTGTGCATACTGCACAGCAGACAAGAGAGGGATGTAGCAGAAGGACAGCAGTTTTTCCTTTTGCCACTATGTGATGTGTTTTTCAGGCAGGCGACCTAAAGCGGCATATTCCCTTGGTATAAATATTTTCTCATTTTATTCTGGGTGATTTCTCAGGGAAATGTGCATATGGCACATCAGACAAGAGAGGGATGTAGTAGCAGGACAGCAGTTTTTCACTTTCACCACTATGTGACATGTGTTTTTCTTGCAGGAGACATACTGGGGTTCAACAAAACTCATATTCCCTTGACATAAATATTTTCTCAATTTATTCTGAGTGATTTCTCTAGGCAGTGCACCTAGAGTGCAACAGACAAGAGAGAGATGTAGCAGCAGGGCAGCAGTTTTTCACTTTTGCCACTATGTGACTTGTTTTTTTTCTAGCAGGAGACATACTCAGCTATGACAAGAGGCCTTTTCCCTTGACATTTGATGAAAAGGGGACACTAGAATTTGTTTTTGCTGCTCAGACAAACAGGGGAGAGGTAGTTGGGCCAAATACTGCCTAACTGAATTTTCATCTGGGGTGATATTGGGTGTATATAGTATAACACAGAAAGTTTTAAAGGCTTCTAAAATAGCATTTGGAGAAGACACTATTTGAGTAGTGCTGGGTTGTTGGATGAGTAAGACAGAATTTGAACTATTCACTGTCAGTTTGTAAGCTAAAACCTTAGCTGCCCTAGCCACACCAGCATAGTACTTCTGCTGCCAATATCTGTGTGATCTCTGTCCGAGTGTCATGGATGGCCTGAATTTTATTTCTAGTTTCCAATAAATCATGTAATACCGAGCAATCTCCCTTCATGTGGTGGGCCTGAAAGTCAGTCAGTTTCTGCTGTAACTCAGAAAGTTGCACTTTCCTTTTCTTTTTTAACTGTGAAGTGTATTTGATAAATTCCCCATGAAAAACACTTTAATGGTATCCCATAAGATACCTGGAGCAACATCAGAATCATCATTTTCACGATAATTCACTGCAAAGTACTGCTGCAGTTGCCCACTGTTCAAAACTTCTCATTCAGTATGGAATTATTACATTTCCAAAGAGCAGAGCCTCTAGTTTGTTATAATTGAAACTCCAAAGATAGAGAGACATGGTCGGATAACAGAATGGGGTTAATGGTGCAGGTTTGCACCAGATGGGTATACTCTTGAGGAGCTAACAACAAGTCTATTTGAGTATAAATACCATTGGGGGCACAGTAATGAGCATAGTACCTAGCTAAAGGATGCAGGTAACATCAGGCATCCACCCATCCCATTTCTCCTACATGCAAATATGATTTAACCAGACATTGCATAGCAGTTAAGCAAGAGGGAGAGGGATTAAAGGTATCTTTATTGTCAAGAATCGTGTTAAAATCCCCACCTATAAAAACCAAACCCTCCTGAAATGCTGTAATCTGCTGCAAAAATTTTTTAACAAATAAGATTGAGACCCAGGGGGTAAATATAGACTCACAAATGTAAGTGTTTGCCCCTTTAAGTGACCCTTTAAGCATGGCTAAATAGCATTCGGTATCTTTTTCTGAAACAATTAAATGAAAAAGGGTGGTAAGCAAAATTAAAATAACTGTGCCCATCCTTTTATCTTTGTGATAGGAAGAGGCAACTACAGTTGAAAGTCCAAATGATGTTATCTTTACATGTTCCGCCTTCGACAGGTGGGTCTCCTGAATTAAAATGAAATGAGGTTTAGGTTTCTTAAGAGTGGTTAGTATCTTCAAATGTTTTATTGGGTTAATAACCCATTTATATTTTGTGAGATGCTTTTCATACTCCTAACCATGAAATCAATAAAGAATAAAGTAAGCCCTTAAATAGGTTCCCCTCTATTACAAAAAAAAAGAAAAAATGGAACTTGGTGAGAGCCGAATTTTAGGAACAACTGGTGGCTTTTGCAATAATCTTGAGAAAAACACAGGTAACTTTCCCTTGACATAAATATTTTCTCAACTTATTCTGGATGATTTCTCAGGGTAGTGTCCATACAGCACAGCAGACAAGAGAGGGACATAGCAGCAGAACATCAGTTTTTGACTTTCACCACTATGTGACATGTGATTTTCTGGCAGGAGACATAACCCTTACAGAAATAATTCTATGAAATGTTTTCATGCTGCACACATAAAACTACTTAAGTGATATGTGTTCTGCAAGTATGATTTAAATATTTAATTGGAACCTATCTCATGCATATAGTATGTGTGCAGCAAGCAAGTGTGGAAACAATGTTTTTCATGTTAAATTGGGAGAGACTGCATGCATGTGGCATGTGTGCAAAAAGCAAGTGGTCACTTATAGCTGCACACATAAAAGTTAAGTGACTTGCTCAGGATCACACCACACACAAGAGGGGGTTGATGAGATTCAAACCTAGGTCTTTATGCCTCCAAGTCTCCTGGCTTGCAGTTCAGTGCCTTTAAGCACTAAGTCATACTGTCTGCACACATATGGCTCACTTGTACTTCAATACATACTGAATCTGAATACATCTGCATGCATGCAGCATGCTTGTAGCCACTGGTATGCTTTTTAGTTTTCTTCTTTTACTTATCTCACTTTCACAGTTGAACTGTAGCATTCATACCAATGGTAACAAATTGTGGTTTTTCCCACCCTCAATACACAAACTTACCCACAAAACAACTTAATTACTTCTGTCTGGCCTGTACTCCTACTATTTTATCTCCATATTTTTGAATGATTCCACGCAAACAGACTTTAAGGTGCAAACACAAAAGTAGCAATAACTCAACACACACCCACATGGCCAGTCCCTTCTCCCATGCACACACACCGTAGAGGGTACAGCCATGCTGCTACAGACAACCCACCAAGTATAGATATAAGTAAAAAGTCTCTTACTTGAGTATTAGGGAGCCAGAGGCAGGAGTCTTTAAAAGATGATGTCCATGAGTCAGAGTGCTGGGTGTACCCCTTGAAATAGACAGAGTTATTAGTTGGAGAATAATGAAGGACACTGTTCTATTGACAAGGCCCTTGTTAATCAAGTGGTGGCTTTCATTAATCTCCAACTCTCCATCAATAATGTATGAAATAGTAATAAAAAATACCCCCATTCCTTTCAATGGTGCACACCCCTACAGTCTCCTTTCTCCATTGTCATAATATGCCTGAGTGTGGGGATGTATGTGGAGGTCAGCTTCACTGGGGGGGCATAAGCCTGATTATAACGGGGATCCAATAGACGGTACACACCATACCACACAACTGTTTCTGAATTCAAGGGACAGCTCTAGAATGTCTGTAACATCTCTAAAAGGTACAACTTATTTGTTTTGTCTGAAAAGTGACATGCAAATAAGGACAAATTCAAATGTATATGATTCAGTTGTATATACTCAGGAACAGTGCATCAGATTTGGGCTTAAACCCATCCAGTTACTAACCAGTTTTTGTTCCTGGATGAAGTTCTGTCCCCTCCAAAAAAGAACTTTCTCCTGATTTTTCTCTCTGACTCCATTCCATTCAATATTCATCCCCTTTGGGGCATGAAGCTGTCCAAAGGTGAAGAAACTTGAAAAACACATTGATATTTCAGTCCTTCCTCCTGCCCCAATCCCCCTGTAAAACAAATTATTTGCTTTTACTTACCCAGCCATATGGCCAGAACCTACAGCCTGGAACAGTGTGCTACCAACCTAGTTTTCAGTCCACTCCACCAGAAGTTGGATGCTAGAACTGACCATCACAGGTTCCCAATGTGGTCTGCGACCAAGTCATCTCACCAACCAAATCCACCCAATTTGGGTTGTTTGCTTCTTGCTTGGTTACTGCTGTGGCTGTTGCCTCACTGCACTGATCAAGGCTTATGAAGGCCACCCACACTGCTGTCACCACTGCTGCTAAGCCTAGCTTGCTGCCGTGGGGGTCTGCATTGTTTTTTTTTTTGGAAGGCGAGTCTAGTAGAGTAAGTAGGTAACCTAGTCTTGAGTTAGCTTCTAGCTCACCCTCTGCCCCTTCAGCCACCAGAGGAGATGGAGACTCACTAAGAGTAGACCAAAAAAATGCTGCTACAACACTGCTGTTGAGAGTTCAGTGCTCACCAACTCCTCCAAGCTGTAGTGTGCAGTCTGTCTTCTCTGTGGCAGGAAAAACATTGTCACACTTGCAAGACTCATGAGATCTTTCTTGGCTGGAGCTCATTCACATCACATGTGATTGTGCTGCTGCTAATAGGTGGAGAGAGTGGACAACACAGTTCAGACATAGTCAAGTCTGGACAGTACCTGCAGCATGAACACACACACAGGACATGTGGGCATTTATTGTGAAAAATATTAAATCCAAATTTAATGCCATTATTGCCACACCATAAGAACAACCTAGGCACAAATGGGGGGGGGAGGCAACTGACCTCCTCCACCCTACCTAAATGGCACCCCTGCTTAATGGCAGAAATTCATTCTTAGGTGTTAATGCAATGGTTTCCACAGTGTTGTGAGGTACTGTATCTCCATGTTTCGTGTGTCCTAATCATCATGTGGGTTTGTGTCCCTCATTGTCCCTAATTTTGAGCGTCCATGTCCCTCATTTCAGTGACAAAATGTGAGGTATGGTGCATGCTTCCAAAACCCTACTCAGCACAAAGAGTGCTAAGCATGGCCATAGTGTATATGCTCAATACAGAATGACAAAGGGAAAGTAAGTGAGATGAAACAGTAATGAAGAAACATATTTGTAGCACTAACTAGGCATAAGGAATTTGCATGGTCCAAAACAAAAAGGAAAGGCTTCACAACACAGAGGCCCCTCTTCATACATTTGGAATGGGGCATGTTGACTGGCTATATCCTAGGCATTTAATGCAGTAAGCAAACAATAATTTACAAATTAATGGTGATTAAATAAAAATCAAAAGCCATTAAACAACTTCCAAAAGGATCAGAACGAATGAATATACCTAAGTTTTATGGGAATTCAAATACAAATGTATTTTAATGTCTCCAGGTGCTAGCAGTAGTATAAGAAATATAAACTGATGTGTTTTTAGATGCTATTTGCATCAGCTTACCTGCTGCACTCATGTCAAGCTTGTTGTAGCTTGCAAACCTGATTTGCTTTATAGACCTGGTTCACTTAGGATCACTTTGCGTATGTGAACCACATGCAAGCATTGTACAATTAAGCATGTTGCATGCATTCTGCATGTACGCAGCACACCTGTATTTCTATAAGGGAAGGTGGCATATTCCCTTGACATATTTTCTCATTTTATTTTGGGTGATTTCTCAGAGCAGTGTACCTAGAGAACAGCAGAAAAGAGAGGGACGTAGCAGCAGGACAGCAGTTTTTTTTACTAAAACATTTTCTCATATGATTCTTGATGACTTCTCTGGGCATTTGCACACCACTGCAAAAGAGTGACCAAGTAGTATTACAGCGGTGTATGATGAATTCAGGGCAGTATTTAATTCACCTGTATGAATATAACAAAACCTTACAAAACAACACTAAAGGCAAATGTGTTGCTATTTTTCTTTAGGTGGGGTCATCTTCTATCCAAAAAGTAATTGTGCTCTTAGAATTTACTGTTAGACACCATTGACTATTTAATAGCAGGCAGCAAGATGCACTGGCCTCAAGTCTGCACAGTTTTATTAAGATACCTAAAATTTTTGGGTTGTGTTTTCGTCTCCCTTTTGATAATTGTTTTTGAATTTATACTTTATGGGGTGGGGCTGGGAACAAATACAACACTGAAAACAGCACAGACAACTCTACCATAAAACTAGGACAATTCCTACAGAACAGAAAAAAATCTTGGATATGAAGGAAGATATGAACAAGACAGTTAATTCCCGGGAAGGTTACAAAGGGAGTACACAGTAGTAGGATAAGAAATTAGACAAGGAAGACAAGATGATAGACATTTTTTTTTGCCTTTTTTATACCTTTTTTGTGTTCTTTTTTTTTTTGAGGTGGAAGGACAATAACATTTGAGGGACATACACTTACAACATAAAGAACTGAGAAAAAGGACAGGAAAAGAAATGAAGGGGTGCTGCCACTGCTACGCCTACGAAGCTCCTCAACCAACTTCAGTAACTTTTCCTGGTTAGAAGTTATGCTCTCCTGGTTCTCCTTGATGGTTTTCACATCCTGTTATGCTTCAATGAGCACATGTTGGATGTCAGAAACTTCATCCCACAGGACAGCTAGGTCCACCTGCAACACCACTGCATGGGAAGCTGATGGTGGCAGTGGGAGATGGGCTTCTGGAGCTTCAGCTGCTGCCACTTCCTGTTCCCTGCCCCTGCTGGACTGTGCATGTACAGTACCTACATGCCTTCATGACTGTCTGACATCATGCCTTGACCCTTCCTCCTGTCCCACATACCCCTGAAGAGCCTCATGCTCATACTGCAGCCTGCTGTGCCATTCTTTGGTGTGGTGGACACTGAGGTGGGTTTGCTGCCCAGCAGTACCTAAATGGATACCTTTTTCCCCCCCATACCTTTCTTCCACAGAATTTGCATTTCACAATACTGCTGTCTTCAGTGTGATGCACAAAGAATTATCACAGTGGGGATATGCATGGATAAAATGGGGGTGACCCTGGAGTTACTGTGGGTGGCTGCTGCCGCTGTACCAGCACTGCATACTGCTGCTGTTGCTCCACCCTGCTGCTGCTGTACCAGCTCCACCTGCTGATGCGGTTCTGCCTGCCCCTACAGGTGCTGCTGCATTTTACCAGGTGCCTCCCTCCTGAGACAAAATGCAATCTGATTAAGATGTGCCCCCACATGCATACTACTCAGCTGCCACCCTCTACTTCCTCACATGCTGCTACTTGCTCCTCTGACATGTTAACTATTACTACCCCAAATAAAAGAGAGAAATACAAGGGTGAAGAATCAGAAAATCAAATACAAAAAAAAACCAGAAAAATGCAAGCCACAAACAATAAGCACTAACAGAATGTGAACAGAAGACAGATAACTATTAGTAATGCCCGAAAATGTGATAAAGTAACTATTTAAAAACATTTTAAAGCAGGTTGTATGCCACTGAACTGGTCAGGCTGTCTCTCACAACCACTGGGAGAAAATGAAAGTATCCCACTGACTTCCTCCCAGGATAAAGAACAGATACCTCACTTCCTGGCTGCTTCAGTCTCATGTGCCCTGCAGAAACTCTGTCATGTGATTCTGCAGTTTTATTGGCAAATTTTGCCTTAACAAGTACAAGGTAAAGTCACAGGTGAAATCAGCGGCGAAGCTGCCAAGGCAAATATTGGATGTACCACTGTGACTTTGCAAAATGCTACATGGAGGTGAATTTGGGGACTTCACCAAAACTTCAAAAGTGGAGTTAAACTTTGCAACATATCTACATATGTGGAACAAAAAGTAGGGAAAATGTTTCAAGCGTGAATGAGAAATTGCATAAGAAAAAACACTTAACCTGATTCTCAGCCTTGAGATTCGGCAAGAATATAAAAAGGAAAAGGAAAAGAAAGGTAGTGGTAAATGGAGAAGAAGTACACTCTCAAAAGCCCTCTCACTGATCAGACTGCTACCAAGATTTGCATACTTTGCAAGCAAACATAACTATATCAATACCTTGCAATGAACAACCACATTACTATTAAAAATGTGGGTCTACAAGGGATATGCAGGGTGGCTGTGTGATAAAGCACTTATCTTGTCCAGTTGCCCTTGACCTCAAGTAACCTCATGAGTGGTGGAGCCATGAGTGTTGGCTATGAGAGGGCAATGGCAACTACACAAAATAAATGCTTTATTGCACAGTTGCTCCTCATATATTTCATTTATGTAGTAGGAGAGGACGATCTGGCGTGTTAGGTTATTTTATTTGTAGTGTGTCTATTTTTTTAAAGTTTTGCAATATTTCTTTTTTTTAAAATAGTTCAATTCCATGTTTTGAATATGCCTGGTTGCTGTGTTTGGTTGCCATCTGACATCATACCATCCTCGCTGATTGATAGGGGGAGCAGGTTTTGAAAACTGTCAAAAGAAAATGCAGTCCCACTTAATGAGTCCAGCTGCTTCTGTAGAGCAAGTCTGTGTCAGGAAAGTCATACAGCCTGTGTCAGGAGCAGAAGTTAGTTTGAGTTTTTTTTAATTTTAAATATGCTGACTTGTTTGATTTTACATGTTGCTTCGATGAGGAAAGGAAAAGAGAAACATGGAGAGAGTAACGGCATTTGGATGAAGGCACAAAACAAGTTGGGGAAACTGGGGCTACTAATAGGGGTGGGCTACCAATTGGATAGCTGAATTGAGTAGGTTGGGTACCAGTGATGTTTTGCTGGATAGAGTTATTTAGTTAATTTATTACCCTACCCAACATAACAGTGCACTTCGTGAGTCAGGTATTTTTGACATGGGCAATGGGTTGGGTAACAGGTAATTTAAAAAAAAATCTGCATTACAGGCAGCCTGTGGGGACTCCTCCAATGTTGTAAACAGGCATAAAAGGGCAGCCTGTGGGTCCTCTCAGCAGACAGGAGCACATGACACTGAGCTGACAAACTGATTTGTCAGTGCTGGTGTCTGTGATATGTGCCTGCTGTGAGCATGCAGATAGGAGTGGAGTATGGATGGAGAGGGAGGAATCAGTGTTTGCTCTGCATTCAAGGCAAAAGAAAAAAAAAAATTTAGTCTATGAAGGAGAAAGGAGTTGGGGGACCGAAGGGGGAATAAGGGGATCATCCTGTGCTGTGCTCAGGAGAGAAGGAGAAAGGGTGGGAAGGCACTCATCCCTGGCAGCAGCAGCAGCTTTCTCATTGTGAAAGCCATTTAGGCTGTATTACACACTGTCTGTTAGATGCCCTGAGCCCTGTCTGTAACATACTGTAGCTACTCTGTGTCTCTCTGCAGTATAGCAACAGCCATTTAGGCTGTATTATACTATCTGTAAGCTTGTTAGGTGAGCTGAGCACTGTCAAAGCTACAATGTGTGTGATGTCTCTGCAGCATAATGAAAGCCACTGCTGTGTGTACTATGTCTTGTATTTCCCAGTCTAAATTTACTAAAAGAAAGCACAGTGTTGCTGCATGTGCAACTGAAAATGATGTGGACAATATGAATCCTAGCACTAATAAAGAACATAACAATAATAATAATAAAATCACCACAACTGGCGCTAAATGTCCTTCTGAACCAAAACAGCATGTTAGCAATGAATTTATAGTACAGTTTCAGAAAGAACCAACAGGAGTTACTTATAGAGGTACTGAACATTTTGCCACATGTGCCAGGATACTTCCGGCTGCTGAAGCAGCATGCAAGGACAAGGACAATGAGGCATCCTCATCAAATATAAGCTTGGATGCTGAGGCAGCAAATACTGATAAAGATGGTGGTGATAGTGGGGACTGGGAATGGGATAGCCCAAGCTATGTCCCACCTGATGGCAGCAGCACTTCCTGACCTTCCGAATCTTGTGGAGATAAGGTCTGTAATTTTATTGAGGGGGTAGGAGAGGATGCCACTGTAAGGCATGAGATGCAAGTGCAGAATAGAAATCATATGCTAATCATAATAATAAGAAGATAAGCATGAATGAGAACAATTTATGTCAACAAGGAAATGACAGTGAAGGGTTTCCTACAGCTCCCTTGGCTGTAAAAGAAATAGTGCAAGGCACTGTAACAAAAAGCACAAAAGCAGACAATCAGTGTGTTGCAGGAGCAGAGATATCGAGCTGAGGTGACAGGGTCGACAGGGTCCAACTGAGGTCTTCTCCCATTATTAAACAGCCCTGAAGCATGCCCAGCAGCTTACTAAAAAAAATCTGAAATTTAGCTGGGGAAGCCTTGGGGGAAAGTACACATTTACTAAAGTAACCACTTTCCCAAATAATAGGTTGGTTAAGATTACATAGCATCCCTTGGGGTCTACATGTTGTGTTTCCATCTAAAACTGGGTAGAGGTAGGAATCAGAATTGCAGTGCCCCTGTGCTTACCCTTCAGAAATGATGAAGAGAAGACTTAATACAGTACCTGCTCCCCAGGACAGATTCAGATGCTCTCTTTCAGTCAAGTGGGTCTCCTGGAGAAATAATACTTCACTTGTCTGTTGTTTGAAATACTGGAAAAGTCAGGACCTCTTAATGGGATTATTTTCACAATGGAAAAGCAGGGGGAGTGACCTAATCCAGTCAATAGAAGCACTCTGGATAGGGGATTGGTATTGGTCCTTTCACAGAAGAAAGGGTTCTAAAAGAACTCTTAAAACTGAAGGTGGATAAAGCAATGGGGCCTGATGGGATTCACCCCAGAATTCTAAAAGAACTAAGGGAAGAACTAGTAACACCACTGACTACCCTTTTTAATAAATCATGGGAGGATGGTGTGGTACCTGAGGACTGGAGAAGGGTGGATGTAATTCCCCTTCACAAAACTGGGAGCAAGACAGAGGCAGGAAACTACAGACCTGTCAGTTTGAACTCAGTGGTAGGGAAAATGATGGAATCACTTCTGAAGGAAAGAATTGTTGAGTAGCTACAGGTCAGTGGGGCACAGGACCCAAGGCAGCATGGATTCACAGCAGGATGGTCATGTCAAACAAATGTAATTGATTTCTTTGACTGGATGACCAAAGTAGTAGATCAGGGGAGGGGCTGTGGACATGGCCTACCTAGACTTTAGCAAGGCATTTGACACAGCCCCGCACAAAAGGTTAATAAACAAATTAGCCAGCCTTGGAGTGGGTCCCAGGGTGGTAGCCTGGGTAAAACACTGGCTGGACAACAGGACACAGAGGGTAATAGTAAATGGAGTACACAGTGAAGAAAGGAGGGTTACTAGTGGGGTACCACAGGGTTCAGTACTGGGGCCGGTGCTTTTTTAATGTCTTTGTAAGTGACATTGCAGAGGGACTGGAGGGGAAGGTATGTCTCTTTACAGATGACACAAAGATCTGCAACAGGGTTGATATGCAAAGTGGGGTGAAAAGGATGAAAAGGGACTTGGCAAGGTTGGAGGAATGGTCAAATGTATGGCACTTAGATTCAATGCAAAGAAGTGCAAAGTAATGCACCTGGGAAACAAAACCCAGGGCAGGGGTACACAATGGAGGGTGAGATACTGACAACAACAAAAATGGAAAGGGACCCGGGGGTAGTCATATCAGATGACCTAAAGGTGGACCAGCAATGTGAGAAGGCAGTAAGGAGGGCTGGGGGATACTGGGATGCATAAGGAGAGGCATCACCAGTAGAAAACAGAAAGTTGTTGGCCCTCTGTATATACAGTTGGTAAGACCACATCTGGAGAACTGTGTACAGTTCTGGAGACCCCATCTCTGCAAAGACATAGACAGGGTGGAGGCTGTCCAGATAAGGGCATCCAAAATGGTGTAGGGTCTGCACCAGAAGACATATGAAGAAAGACTAAAGAAGCTTAAGGTGTATAACCTTGAGGAAAAGAGGGAGAGGGGAGACATGATACAAACTTTCAAATACCTCAAGGGAATCAACAAAGTCCAAGAGGGTAGCATCTTTCACAAAAAGAGATGTGCAAGAACAAGGGGGCACAATTTGAAGATAGAGGGGGACGGCTCAGAGGTAATGTGAAGAAGAATTTCTTCACAGAGCAGGTTATAGATGCATGGAACAGCCTTTCTGAGGAGGTCATAGAGTCAAAAACAGTGGAGGAATTCAAGAATGCATGGGACAGACACAAGGCAATTCTAGTTGGGGGGTATGAGGAAGTAGGCTGTTGGTTAACTAGGATCTATAACTAATCCGTTAGGTAGGAAAATGGGCAGACTAGGTGGGCCAAGTGGTCCTTATCTGCTGTCAAATTCTATGTTTCTATGTTAATATTAAGTAATAAAAATCATACTGGTGAAAAAGCCATGGTCATCCTTCATTACATAGGAGCTTACTTTGTAAAACCCCACAAGGCCCCAGTCATCCCTCCATTGAGGCCAATTCCATCTGTATATATTCAAGTACTTTTCTTGCCCTGATTATATGTAATTCTCTCAAATCTCCATTGTGTGTTCTCAGCCCTCCCGCCACCCACTCCTCAAAAATTTAAGCAAGTACCATGTTTGCCAACTAACTGCTGTGGTACAAGTATTTCCCCGCTGCATCCTATTTTGCATTCTACCAATGAAGGACAGAGGTTTTGCTCGCTTTATGACAGTAGTAATATGTAGTAACCTACATGCCAACTGGGCTATGTATAGGGAACAAGGGTTAAAAAAACAACCAACACCCCCACATTGACAACTATATACAAAGTGGATCATTCTCCTAACCATCTTAAAAATTAGATGGTGCAATGTCCATTCAAACAGTAGTGGGGGGAATGTGTCCATGGCTTCCATGGTAGGGGAGAGCCTAATCTGTCTCCCTGTTAGTGGTGGGCAAAGTCCATGCACTTCGCTACACACAGTACTTTGCATCACAGCCATAATTATGTGAAGTACTCCACATCTCGAAGTGGATAACTTTGCTTTAAATTTTAACGTGAAGTCTCATTGTTTTCCATGGACTTTGCACTGACTTCGCCTTTGTTTTGGCCTTTAAGGTGAAGCTTGCAGAGAATCATGGGATGGCAGGTCACATGGGCTCTAAATTGTCTTGCACAGACTCAGTTCTGTATAGTGTGTATAGTGGAAAGCTGGAGATAGTTTGCTCTCAGAGCTCTGTGAATCAAACCATCAAAAAAACCTTTTAAAAATAATTTTTGAGCCAATTTTTGGGGTCAAAATGTAGTACCTATATTGTAGGAAACCCTCATGTGCTTATATTATTGAGTGTTTACTGTTTTGGCATGCATTTTGAATGTTAATTTAGAACATTCAGTCTGTGTACTGACAGACACTAAATGTGCTTCAGGGGGGTGGATTTGTGGTGAAGGAAGATTCACAGTGAGAAAGACAATCTAACTGTTGTTGGGTAGCTAGTGTGTCAGTATTTGTGTGTTCATATACACACAGTAATACTTATAGTAAGATTTGATAATTTTTTGGTGTTTGCTGTGGTGCTGTGCCTTTTTTTTTCAGTCAGTTTAAAAGATTTGGTTGTGGTGCACTGAACTGTTAAATTTTCTGTGCATTACCTTTAGTGTGTGTGCATGTCATGAAGTCGGACACATTTTATTGCACCACACTGTAATCGCAGCACTCTGAATCTTTTATTCATCTGTGGTATTTTTTACTGCTTTGTTCTATCTTGGTAGTGGACTGGTACTGCAGCTGCCCCCCCATAAAAGAAAGTATTATTTTTCCAGTTTGGGATTTGTGGCCACTGGTTAAGGTTGTTGTGCCTGTGTGGCTGCATCTCTTTAGTGTTCAATCTCCATTTATCTGTGCATCAGCATCTGTTTAGGGCCCAATCTCCATCTGTAAGCCACAGTTGTTTTTTGGCTTCCCATCCACCCCAAAGTTCAAAAATCTAAATTTGTTGATAATTTCCTGTGTAATCCCAAAAAATGCCTGCAAAGAGACATGCATGCAAAGATGTTTCTGGCCATGGCACTGCTGCCAGTGGCAAGAGTGGCCATGGACATGGTAGTACACAGCATAAGGGCATAGTTGATGTCAGTAAAGGGATTTCTCTGTTTTTCACAGCACAATCAGTTGCTTCAGTGATGCTGTTGTCCCTGCTGGTGGTGGTAGTGAAGTTGGTGACGGCATGAATATTATCCCAAGTTCTAGTTGTGACAAGTTAACAGGTTGCCAAAATATTGTGGAGTGCAAAGGCATGAGTCAGAGAGTAATTGATATCACACTCCTCATCCCCATCCCCACAGTAGTTGAACACGATTCTGATCCTGATGACTCACAATCACAATCTCATGTTTCCAGTGATGTTGAGGTTATGCCTGGGCCATCCAATGATTCAAATGTTGAACAAACAATAATGGGTGATCATATTGAGGCTGTGGTTGGACTTGGAACAGGTTCTCCACAGGACAGCATCCAAACTGAATTTGTTAGCAACCCACAAAATAAGAAAAAAAGATAACTGTTTGCAAGAAATGTATTTCGTTTCTTGGTGACTGTGTAATCTAAAAAAATGCCCACAAAGATATGGTTAGGCAAAGGTGTTTCTGACTGTGGCGTATGAGCCATATACATCAGTGGGGTATAAGCTTTGGATCTGATGGCAGGGCATTCCGTCACATCACATGGAATAAATAAAAAAAGAAAAAAATCCTTGAAAGGAAAAAGTACTGTGTCAGAGAGGGTTAGGGCCAGGCAAGGTCCCCGAGTCTGTGTGGGTAACAGCAATGCCTGCAGAATCACCCTTAGCGTAAGTGTGTGAAATAAATTGTGTATGTGTGTCTGAAATAAAATCTACAAGGCAGTTGTCAAGCAGCAGCAAGGAGCCTTGTAGGTAAAAGTTGCGAATTAACACTGGAGGTTTACCACAGGCATGAGAACATGACTTTGAATGTTTGAGTAGTGTTCAGAGTACCAGTATGGTGCATACCTCAGTGGGAATGTTGTACTCACTGTCATGTCAGCATCACGAGTCATGATACCAATCACATTCTTCATCTTCACGATCATGAATCTCACAACTTTAACTTTTTTTGGCCCAACCCTGTTTTTTTTTTTTTTTTTTTTTAAATCTTTGGTTTCATCATGAATCAGGACTGGGAGACACCCAGTTATCATGTCACGTCACTCAAGATCCTTGGTCTAGTATGATGCTTCTGTTTGTGTTCATGTTTTTGTAGGATGCCTACTCAAATCTTTGTCTTCACAAGAAACCAGACTTATTTAATCCAGTAGATATTATCTCATCACGAACATTGTACAGTTACAGGGAGTTCATCATGACTGAGTCACATCATGTCATGATCATGAGTCACAAGACTTTAACATAGGTGGTGTGTGAAATAAATTCTGTGTGTGACTGAAATGAAATCTGCCAGCCAGTCCTCAACTAACAGCAGGTAGCCATGTAGGTAAAAGTTGTGAATTAACACCGGAGGTTTGCCACAGGCATGAGGAGGATGACTTTGAATGTTCAAGTAGTGTTCAGAGTACCAGTGTGGTGCATATCTCACTTCAAAAGTTATACTCAATGTCATGTCACAATCGTAGATTCATGAGTCATGAGGCAAATTACGTTCTTCATCTTCCCGATCACGAATCACACAACATTAATTTTTTTTGTCCAACATACCAAGCAGGACAATCACATCTATGTTTGTACCCAGTCACGATGATGGCAGTGCTGAATAATTCAGGCAAAGCACACCATCCTAGTGCAGTATAAAACAGTGTACCATTGAGGTTGCTGATGCAGTCATGGAAAAATAATTTCTAAGTGGGTACAACTCTGGCATTGAGGATTGCAGGGGTTGCTTTCTTCCCCCCCCTCCTTGTTTTCCACCGGTGTAAAGTGACATACAGGCCAGATGAGGGATATAACAAAGGACAGGAACTGGTCCACGCAGTACTGATACTAAATGGGGTACTGGAATGAACTCAGAATAATTTCTTTTTCATCTGTTTGCAGGTAGCATCGAAGTATAGTGGACTGGTGGTATGTTCCAATCTGAAGACGGACAACAGTTTGGATGCACTGAAGACCTGGAAAGAAGACAAAAATACTAATGAAAATTGTTTTCCAAATGACTCATGCAAACCTCCCCCCCCCAAAAAAAATACTTACCTTTCATGGATTGACATTTTACGTATGGCCGAAGTCAACAATCAGACACATGTGGGACACATGTGCAGTGGCAACATGGTTTCATTATGACAGTCGTGAATCTGTGTGCTGTGACCTGAAAATGTAAAAGAAAAGAACAGCAGAGTCCTTGTTTCTAGGTTCATGCTTTTAGCAGTGCTTCAAGAAATACTTGTGAATTTTCTTAACAGTTTTTCATGTGATTGTTTTATTTTTATTTATTTATTCTTTGGTAACTGGGTAAGGCCCACTAGGCACAACTGCCTGTTTTCAGGGGTGACCCAGGAGCTTTGGACTGGTTAAGTGACTTTGCTCAGAGTCACACAATATGCAAGTAGAGGCTGTGGCAATCAAACCAGGTCAGCTAGATGTACCAAGCTCATTCACAGCTTGTTACTCTAACCCAGTGATACTCAGACTGTGGCTCTTGAGCCGCTTGTGGCTCCTCAATGTATCAACTGAGGCTCTTTAACACCTACTTAAATACTTACCACCTGTGGCTCCTCTATGTATCAACTGAGGCTCTTTAACACCTACTTAAATACTTACCACCTGTGGTTCTTCAATGTATCAATTGAGGCTCTTTAACACCTACTTAAATACTTACCACCTGTGGCTCTTCAATGAAGAACACCATGATTACTTGGTACCTGACAAGCTGCACCACTTGACTGAGCAATAACCATGTGCAACTGGAGATACAGTGGCATATCATCTGTAAGTCAGAGTTACATTACAAGCATCTTCACATCCACAGGGCACAGATCTTTTTACTTAATCTATGAGATGTGTAGAGTGAAACTGATTTATTTCCGATTCTTGCTGACACTGTGTTCTGAAATGATGATGTATAACCTCTTAGTCAAGACACTGCAGCACATGCAGTGGTCAGTTGGTTGCATTAAGAATTGCAATAAGCATTCAGTAGCAATTCAGATAATGTACTGACACAGCATGGGACTATGGCAGTGTGTAATCCCCTTGAACTAAATCAAATTTGAAAATATTTACAATGTGTGAATTACTGTACATTAATATACCATCCTTGCTAGCATTTAATGTACATCTTAACTTATGAACTATCATACTGTGAAATAGTTTTTTAGTAAATTAAATATTTTTTACATGATTATTAAATTAATGTTTATTATACTTTTATTTTGAAATGCGTTTACCAACATTTAGTATGACGTGTATGCTGTGGCACACTGACTGCTTGTGTGGCTTCAGAACCAGGCTGGACTGAGTATCACTGCTCTAACCTCTATCTATACTTCATTGGTACTTTTCATGAATTGAAAAGAAAGGGCCAAAACCAGCAGCAGCAGCAGCAAGTGTCATCGCAATGTGATGATGTCACTTAACACACTGAGTTGCATTTCTAGACTGGTATTAATGAAAAGGAAAGAAAGGGCCAAAAACACCAGCAGCAAGTGTCATCACAATGCAATATCATCACTTAATACACTGTGATGCATTTCTGGACTGGTATTCATTTTCATCTGGGCTTTTCATGAAATGAAAAGAAAAGGGCCAAAAACACCAACAGCAGCGAGTGTCGTTGAACCAACATAATATTCTGTGGTGATTTGCATATGCAACCCATGATGCTTTGCATTGTGGGGGCATGTGTGATTTTGTATTTCTTTTGAAACTTGGCTTCCTGGCCAAATGCCCTTTGGGGTAACCATTGCCTCAGTGCTTGCGCACAGAGGTTCTTTGTCTTTTAAACTGTTTTTTGTTTTAATTGGGTTCACCACAACATAACCCAGATAGACCATCTTAGGGTAGTTGGTTCATTCCACTGGGGTGTCAAACAGATGAGGCATACTGATGAATCCTGATTGGATGAAACATGTGTCTCTGTCTTCTGTTGGCACCCTTTGCAAACTGTGAGAGGCCTTTCGGCATAATGCATTTCTGCTTAGAGTTGAACCAGCATAATATTCTGTGGTGAATATCATATGCAGCCCATGATGCTTTGCATTTTGGGGGCATGTGTGATTTTGTATTTATTACAATCCAGTGATGCCACTTAACACACTGTGACACATTTCTGGACTGGTATTAATTTTCATCTGGGCTTTTCATGAAATGAAAAGAAAGGGCCAAAAACACCAGTAGCAGTAAGTGTAGTCACAATGCAATGATGCATTTCTGGACTAGTATTAATTTTCATCTGGGCTTCTCATGAGATTAAAACAGGGGGGGCATTCAAATACAAAACAGCACGTTGTTGAGGGGCATGCTGGGTGGTGTCATGGTATTGTAACAGGAATGCTCTACTCTGGACGTTCAAAGCTATCACCAAGAAACTTCACCCGTATATCTCTGATTGTCTCCCACTCTGCGAACTTGGAGCTTATGCCCTGAGAAGCTTTTCCTTCTTCTATCTGAAGGTACCCAGGCTGAGAACACGCTACGGAAAAATGGCTATGCCCATATCCTCATTCAAGTCCTTATATACCAACCTAATTAAAGAAATCTGTAACTGCTTTCACTGCTCATAATTAATAAACTGCCCTATAGTTCTGGCCAGCTTTGCCCACTAGTAGATAGGACTGACCTACTCAAAATGTCATCAGTACATGTCCTCCCCAAGTCACGGAAAGGCACTTACTCAGCACTGTGTTAGCCCCTTAGTTAACCCTGTCTGTACTCCCCCCAAAGGACTTCTTATTCCCTGTACTGTACCTATGTGCTCCTTGTATTGTCTGAATTGCCACTACTGTATATTGTCTGGAATGTATTATTACTTGTACTTTTGTCTCAGGTCCATCTTGTAAATGAGCTTGCTCAATGGTGTTCACCTGAATAAATAAAGATTTGATTGACTGATTGATTGAATATTGCCCTGGTGCTTTAACTACATGTTCAGAAAAGGAACAAATATTTTCATGGTTGTTAGTTAATTTATTTTATTTTTTACATGACTAATGGTCGTGAAAATGGCAGACGCTGCATGCTTTTGTTACAGGCAAAACTGTCCTGCCACTATGCACGATACAATAAAAGTGGTTGGAGGATGGTGTTTTGGTGACACAGTTTAAAATCAAAGGAAAGCACACACTGTCCACCAACTGGTTGGTGAACACATGATTTATTATTACATTAAATAAAGTAATGAGTATTAACCTAAGCATTGTTTATTTCGGAAAGCATAATGGCGTGTGTGGGTGATATTTATGTAGGTGGGAAATAGAATTTTCCATTATGAGGGACAAGAAATACCAGATTAAGAAAAGTTATAACACAAAGAAAACATGAACTGAACATGAATGGCATACTATAATCTGTAAGAAAATAAAAATATCAATTAAGAAATCTATAAAAAGCAGAGACAAGCTTTTTGGAGTGGAAATTTTCTTAATCCTCTTCTTGCTCCTCATAATGGTAAATCCCATTACACACCTACCACAAATGTCCCCCCCACACACACATACACACACACATACATATGCCATTATGCTTTATGCAATAACCATTTAGTGGTTCAATCATTACTTTATTTTATGTAATAAGGCATGTGGTCACCAGCTGTGCATCCACTGCATGCTTTCGTTTCAGTTTAAATTGTGCTGCCAAAAAGCCATCTTCAAGACACCTTTAATGCGTAATGGCAAGGCAGTTTCACCTGTAATGAAAGCGCGCAGCATCAGTCATTTGATAACCATCACTATTGTAAAAAATAAAGTACATTAACTAACAACTGTGGAAAATAAACAAAACACTGACTGAACAGAAATGTCATACTTCGACTGGTAGAAAAAACAAACATTACTGAAGGAAAAACTGAAAAGCAAAAGCTACGGTTGGGGGGAATTAAAACTTATGATCACTACTGAATATA
This sequence comes from Neoceratodus forsteri, assembly GCA_016271365.2. Lineage (NCBI taxonomy): Eukaryota > Metazoa > Chordata > Ceratodontiformes > Ceratodontidae > Neoceratodus > Neoceratodus forsteri. The sequence continues at coordinate 1,090,525,706 of CM057450.1, forward strand.
TTATGGGGCCTGTGGGGGCTGTTGCTGGCCACTGACACTCAATCCCTGTAGCAAGCGTATAATTTCTACAGTTTGGCCCTCAATGAGGGTAAGCTGTTGGACAGCACCCTCCACAGCAGTTTAAGATCCTCCATCTCCACCCACATAACAGCCAGGTCTGCCTGTGTCACCAGCTGCTGTGATGGGTCATATTGTACCAGGTCAGTTGTGGCTGCAGGCCCCGCCACCTCTGCTGTTTTAATTGAGAGGGACCTGTGATAGTGGTGATGCGCAGGCAGAGGATCACACTGGTCCACAGCTGCAGGACTAGTTGCTACCTCCTGTAGCTTGGCATCCCACTGTTCTCAGTGATAGACAAACATGTGTGTCCTTGGCCCACTGGTCCCTATGTGTCCACCCTTGCATGCCTGCTGAACCAGCACACTGCACAGCTTGCACCTTACTGTCATAGGGTCACCCAGGATGTTCTCAAAAATCTCCCACATGGGAGAGCTCTGTGTGGAACCAGGTACAGGAAGTGGGGGGCACCAGATACAACAACAGGCTGGAAGGATGCCACTGCTGGCGGGGCAACCACATGTTGCGCTGCCGGTGGTGGAGTGTCGACAACCTCGGGCTGCAGTTCTTCAGACTGCTGCTGCTCTGGCTGTGGCTGCTGCTGCTCAGCCTGTTACTGCTCCGGCTGTGGCTGCTGCTGCTGAGCCTGCTGCTGCTCTGGCAGTGGCTGTTACTGCTGAGCCTGCTGCTACTCTGGCAGTGGCTGCTGCTGCTCAGCCTGCTGCTGCTCTGGCTGTGGCTGCTGCTGCTCAGCCTGCTGCTGCTCCGGCTGTGGCTGTTGCTGCTGAGCCTGCTGCTGCTCTGGCTGTGGCTGCTGCTACTGAGCCTGCTGCTGCTCTGGCTGTGGCTGCTGCTGCTCTGGCTGTGGCTGTTGCTGCTGAGCCTGCTGCTGCTCTGGCTGTGGCTGCTGCTGCTCTGGCTGTGGCTGTTGCTGCTCTGGCTGTGGCTGCTGCTGCTGAGCCTGCTGCTGCTCTGGCTGAGGCTGCCGCTGCTGAGCCTGCTGCTGCTCTGGCTGAGGCTGTTGCTGCTGAGCCTGCTGCTGCTCTGGCTGTGGCTGCTGCTACTGAGCCTGCTGCTGCTCTGGCTGTGGCTGCTGCTGCTCCGGCTGTGGCTGTTGCTGCTGAGCCTGCTGCTGCTCTGGCTGAGGCTGCCACTGCTCAGCCTGCTGCTGCTGCTCTGGCTGTGGCTGCTGCTGCTCAGCCTGCTGCTGCTCCTGCTGTGGCTGTTGTTGCTGAGCCTGCTGCTGCTCTGGCTGTGGCTACTGCTGCTCCGGCTGTGGCTGTTGCTGCTGAGCCTGCTGCTGCTCTGGCTGTGGCTGCTGCTCTGGCTGTGGCTGCTGCTGCTCTGGCAGTGGCTGCTGCTGCTGAGCCTGCTGCTGCTCTGGCTGAGGCTGCTGCTGCTCAGCCTGCTGCTGCTCTGGCTGTGGCTGCTGCTGCTGCTGCTCAGTATGCCACTGCTTTGGCTGTTGCTCTGCATGCAGCTCTGGTCAGACCTCTGCTGCGGGGCTGTCTGTGGCCACACCAAAAGTGGCCCACTTCAAATGCACTGGGTGGCTGAGGCCACCCACATTCATGGCCCCCACTGGTCACCATAACTTCTCCCTCCATGATTCACGCCACGCCATGACCATGATCCATCACAAAAAAAAAAAAAGGAAAACTACTAGTTGGAAAGATGGACTTCATGCAAGACTAACTCAAAGAAAACCTGTTTTAAAGAGCAAAAGACAAATCTCTAACAAAAAAACCTGCTGCAGAACAGTTTTACATTAAATAACTACTAAAGAAAGCAACCAATGCAAAAACAAATCGACTATAAATGTGTCTCTGTCTCTCTCTCTTTCGGTCTCTCTCTTTCTCTATATAGATATATATATATATATATATATATATATACACACACACACACACACACACACACACACACACACACATATATATATATATATATATATATATATATATGTTGATATATATCTCACTCTGGAGCTCAGCCTGCATCTTGCTCTTTCACTAGAAAGTGAAAGTGAAATGCTGACTTCCAGCCTATTTAAGTTCCTCCCAGCATCATGTGACTTGCAAAGCTGGAGAGACAGTCAGACATGTGATCTGGGGGCTTGTTCATACCAGCTTCACCTTATTAAGTCTATAACTTGAAGTGAAACTGAAGAGGACAGTGCGAAGTCCATAAAAAGGTGAATTTTGGGTTTTTAATGGATATTTCACATAGCACTATGTGAATTCAAAGTGACCCACTTTGGGTTCACTTTCGAGTTCGTAGTAGAACTTCGCTGCATCTCTACTCCCTATATGTGCATCCTGCAGGTGCACAGGGAGCACCAGAGGAAAATGAGGGGCACAGTCCTCCTGGGCCTCCGGGGGGGGGGGGTAACAATCCCCACAAAAGATAACAGAACAATGGGACCGTATAAAAATAAAATAAGCATGACAAATAAAATACTGAAGGAATGGTCCCCAAAAAATATAACAGTACAGAGTTTCTTCCCACAAGCAGCTGTCTGCTCCCCTCCTCTGTTTTCAAATACATTTTTTCAGCAAGTAACAACTGCTCCCTGATCTAGTGATAAATTATTAAATATTATCCTGAGAACTCTTTAATTTCAATACTCCCATTAATTTAACTAAGGTACAATAAAAAAGGTCTCTATATTTACATCTGTATTACCTAATGGACATAACTTTTCAACTGAAAGAACCTGATATGCTGTCTGAGATCAGAAGAGACACAGTTTTCCTCTTAAGAGCAATCAGCTCTTAGAATTTCCGGTTACTAAATAAATAATTAATCAGAGTAATGAATGTCCCTCATTCCTTCAGGGTCAGTTCATGCCTAAACCGATATAATGGCAACATCTGTTGCTAAAAGGTCTAACTTACAAACAAACAGTTAATTGTATAAACATAGCCCTATCTTGCAGAGCATTTCCTGAAATGAATAAGAACCATATAAATGAACTGTACTCGGGGGGGCAAATGCTACAAGTCTCGATGGCTGAGAGGGACCTGGGGGTGTTGGTGGATGTCAAGATGAACAACTTGGAGACTTGTAGGAGGGCAGCAGCCAAGGACAACAGGATGCTGGGATGCATCGCTAGGGGGATCACCTCCAGAAAGAGGGGAGTGATACTCCCTCTGTATAACTGCTTGGTGAGGCTGCACCTCGAGTACTGCGTGCAGTTTTGGAGGCCACACTTAAAGAGGAACATTAAACTCCTGGAGATGGTCCAGAGGAGGGCAACCAAAATGATTTGGGGCTTGGGGGACAGGACCTATGAGGAGAGGCTCAAAGAGCTAAATATGTACACATTGGAAGAGAGAAGGGACCGGGGGGACATGATAGAGGTCTTCAGGTACATGAAGGGGGTAAATAGGGGAGGAACTGTCAGGGTGCTTTGAAGGAAGGAGGAGGGGGCCACTAGAGGACATGGGTGGAAGCTGGAGGGGGGAAGATTCAGGGGAGAAAGGAGGAGGTGCTACTTCACTGAGAGGGTGCTGGAGCCATGGAATGTGCTGCCTAGGGAGCTGGTGGAGGCAGAGATGGTGGAGGGGTTCAAGAGGGGGTGAGACAGGTACAGGGGAAGGGTTCTGGAAGCAAAATCCAATGCAGCGAGAATATCCGGAACTGGGAAGGGAGAAGCTAGAGAAGGCGAGGGGGGCAGCAAGGTCAGCTCCCAGGTGGGGGCTGACCAAATGAGCAGACACGAAAGACTGTTAGGCCTATTCTGCTGGCATTTTAGTATGTTAGTATTATAAACTGCCTCTGCACTGCTATGTTGTCCATTAAAGTCCAGGATTAAAGTCTCCTCTTACAACACATAAGAATATCATGTCTCTGAGAGGCAAATGGGGACCATAAAATAAAAAGTATTTTCTGGACAGAGGGACTTCAGAAACAAATCCAAGTACCTTCACACAAAGTGAAACATTGAGAGCTATACTTTCCTGCATAGTTGAACTGAGAATATCAAACCATGCCCTACATCAATGAACAGTCCCAGGGCTCTTCTCAGTTCCATCAAAGAGTTCCCAACACAACTCCATAAGTGGGAGCCATCAGTTCAACTTTGGTATGCCACAATTTCAGCCCTTATTCAGAAATCTGTACCTGGATTACCCTCATCAGAATTCAGGTTCTCCCTTGGACTGAGTGGCGGAAAGTGGCCAGATGAGCAGAAATGGGTACTATTGATGAAGCAGATGAACCCTAAGTATTTCTGGTGGTTGTCACAGTCTGCCAGCAGGAGGGACTGATCACGGCTGGTGTCAGTTGAGAGTCTCTAGTTTTGAAGTGCAGGCCATACTTAACCAGTTCCTCCCTTGCCTCCTCTGACAATCCAAATTCCTTATGGCCTGAAGGAAGGTGCACCACCAATCTGGTTGGGTATGGGGTGTTGAATTTGTAACCATTCTCCTTTAATACTGGCAGGATATTAGCATATGCTCTCCTGGCCCTCACAGTTTGAGGGGCATAATCATTATCTATGTAGATGCATGTTTGTCCACAATAAACTTTTTGCTGTGGCCATGCGGTCAATAGGACTTTCTCCTTAGTGGCATAACTGAGGAACCTTGCAATGACAGACATAGGGCGGGCTTTTGGGTCTGTGGGGTTTGGGCCTACAGCATGGTGTATATGCTCCACTTCTAGTGGCAAGTCAGCAGGCAGTTCCAATGCCATTCTCAGCAATGTGGTGACAAACTCTGATACGTCCTGATTGTCTGAACCCTCCGGTATACAATAAATTTTAATATTTTTTTGCCTTGCGTGGTTTTCCACATCCTCTTGGCAGGCCTGCATTTGGGTATGTTGTTCTTGCAGGGCCTGAACCATGGCTTCAAGTTCATCCACCCTATTTTCCACTGCCATGATCAGGTATTCAGAATCATCCATTCTCTGCTCCAATGAAGTCACATGTCTGTGAAGCTCAGCATACAGGTCTTTGACTTCTGCCCTGAAGGAGATTAATGCCTTATAAATCAGGTCCAGTTTTACCCACTTGCTTTTAGGTGGCTTTGATCATAGGGTTGTAGCACGTTCAATGACGTCTGTGGAAGCCAAGGAATGTTCAGACTCTGATGCCTTTCTGACGGATGTTCTGGATTCCTCCTGCATTATAGAGCTCTCTGTAAGATTTTTGCGCCACAGTTTTGCAGGGATCGGAAGTCATTTTCCCCTCTATCACTGGTTGAAAGAAAAATGGCTTAGTATGCAGATATTGTTTGGGGAGTTTGCATGAGGGAGCAGGGAGTAAACAAATCAAGCTGCCATCTTGAGGAAAGCTCAACCCGAAGTTCCATGTGTCACCACTTTTGATGAAAACCACACTGTTGTGAATATTTTGCAGGAGCTACAAAATCAATTCCAGAAATGGCTTACTATATATGTATTCCTTATCTCCAGAACTCACAGTGTCAGATAATAGTGTCAACATAGTCATAGCTGTTAGAGATGGCAACTACTAACATGTACCTTGTTTTCCACATTGTTTAAATCTTCTCATCTCTAGTTTCTGAAATGGAAACAGAAACGCTCAACACCTGTTAAGTCTAGCTAGGAAAATATGTGGGCATTTCAGCCACTCTCAAAGCATAAAAAATCCTGAAGGGAATGCAGAGGTCAAACAACTTACCATTGTATACATTAAAGCAGGAAGTTCCAACCCACTGGAATTCAACATTTTACATGTTGGAAAGGCTTCTTGAACAGAAAAAAAAAGCTGTACACGATTACACCATGCAGAATCAAATAGATAAAGTAGACATTATACTCAGATCCAGCTGCCAGACTCTACTTGTATCTTTGGTCACCTTACTGAAGCCATTGGAGGCTGCCACATGTAATGTCAGTGGAGACAGTGCAACTCTGAGTCAAATTCTTCCTCAAATCAGATTTCTTCACAGTTTCCTTGATGACATATAAAAAGACTGAGTCAAAAGAAAATACCACTGCTGTTATTCTGGCAGATGACTTGAATCTCAGACTGTTGACTGATCAGAGACTAAATTCCATGTCTAAGAATGACACCTATGTGTTGGCTAAGTTTCTAGATACCCACTTTAAGTGGAACATTGAAACCATCCTTCCTGCAGGGGAAGACATTGAATATTGGAGAGACCTTGTCTTGGTTGCAAGTCATTTCCTGTATAGTTGTATGTGTACAAAAATGTCTTCCATAATATACAGTATGTCACTCATGTTCCTAAAATTGCCTTGTCCCATTGAAATGTCCTATATCCAATATTTTTGCATGTAATTACCTCTGGGCTGCCCCTGAAAAAGGGACCTCTCTGACCCAGTGGGCCTACCTGGTTAATAAACTGAAATAAATAAATAATAAACCAAATTTGACATTGCCCTACCAACACCATTAATTGATGCACAGCAGTCAAGCCCTGCCAAACCATCAGAGTGTGCCTCTGGCACAGACAATAGCACATATATCAATTCTTGACAAACACCAGTGTCATCAACGAGGGAAGGGACATCTACAGCTACTTCTCTGGCATCCTATGTTCAGGGTCAGAAAGTCAAATCACTTGTGAGTCACCTGCAACAATGTGGACTAGTATCCTGTAAAGAAAGTACAGCAGGTTAATCTGCCAGACTGGTAACTGTCTCATGCAGCACAATGATTCTGGTGTATTTTGCAGGCCATACTGTGACTGGTCTCAAGGAAGATCCATTACTCTGTTGGAAACAAAAGAGAACAATATGGCCAGATCAAGAAAATCTTGCAATATACCTCAGTTGTTCACCTTCAAGTGTATATTTAGAACACATATTTAGTGCAGATGGAGGAATAGTTACTGACCTCAGAACACTGTCAAGTCCTGCAAATGTGGAACAGCTTACATTTCTCAAGATGAATGCTGACAATTTCCCAATTGTCCCAAACACTGAATTATGTGAGTCTTATCCTGAACATGAACAACAGCCTGCAAACAATGATACTGAATATGATGACCAAACAGAGCCATTACCACTGCCACCAGGCCAGCCACATGTGCCACATGACTCTTGATTTTCTTTTGTCAGTCATAGTTTTATATTATGTAAGTTTGATCAATGCCCACCATGGGTATAATTTCTGGAAACAGCAGCAGACTCACTCATAACAGCTGCCCCTTTCGTACCTATCATCAATGCCTGCCATGGGTATAATTTTTTGAAAACAGCAGAAGGTGCAGTCAAAGCAGTTGCACCTCTCATACCTACCTCAGCAATGCCCATTAGAGGTATAACTTTTGAAACCAGCAGCAGGCTTAATCAGAGCAGCAGCACCTCTTGTACTTGTCTCAGCAATACCCACCATGGGTATAATTTTTGGAAACAGCAGCAGGATCACTAAGATTAGTTGTGCCTCTTGTACCTGCCTCAGCAATTCCCACCATGGGTATCATTTTTGGAAACAGCAGCAGGCTCGCTAAGAGCAACTGTACTGCTTATACCTGCCTCAGCAATGCACGCCATGGATATAACTTTTGGAAACATCAGCAGGCTCACTCAAAGCAGCTGTGCCTCTCCTACCTACCTCAGCAATGCCCGCCATGGGTATAATTTTTGGAAGCAGCAGCAGGCTCATCAGAACAGCTGCACCTCTTGTACCTACCTCAGAAATGCCCACCATGGGTATAATTTTGGGACACAGCAGCAGGCTTACTAAGAGCAGCAGCACCTCTTGTATCTGACTGAGCAATGTCCATCATGGGTATAATTTTTGGAAACAGCAGATGCTTGCTAAGAGCAGCTTTGCCTCTTGTACCTTCCTCAGCAATGCCACACCCCATGGGTATAATGGCTTGAGGCACCTAACAAACAGTGTAGTAATCCAAAAAAATACAGTCTTTCACATGATTTTACTTATGGCCAGGGTTGGGTAATTGGGTAGCAGAATGAGTCAGGTAGTAACTACCCAACCCAACCATACCTGACTACTCAGTTTTCATCTGGATATTTTTAGGGTACTTTTGAGGTATCCATGGGTAGTCTTGGGGGTTGGCTAGTTTAGTACCCTCCCATCCATATGTAGTAGAAAGCATTGAAAGTGGAGAGACAATGAGAGAATGGAGTGGCAAAAAAATAGAGACATCAAATCTACTTGCAGGTATAGGTTTTCTGTTAGTCTTCTGACTAGAAGTTTAGGTTGATTGGAGCTGATGAGTAGGTAGGCTGGGCCTCAGGATAGGGGGGCAGTAGCAGTGCTGCAGAACCAGGAACAAATGGTAGAAGGAGAGTAGTGTCAGCAGACAGCTGGGGAGAAAAAGACTCATTACATAGAAATTGTTTAGATAAATCATCTGTCATGTAACAACTGTGCACATAAACAAAATTTATGAACACAATTACTCAGATAATTAGATTTATAATACATTTATATACACCCCCATTCATATGACCTGTGCCTTGTTTATCTATATTGTAAGGACCAAAATGCCTTGCTTTCAGTGTTCAAAGCACAAGTAAGCAGAGTGACACAGCTCCTTACATAAATTGATCAATGAGTGTAGGAGCATGTTAGAATGTCTCTTGCTGGAATGACAGTAGAATACATCAACTCCATAAGTTGCAAGCATTGCATCATAGGTACGCAAATGATGTGGGCTGTGCAATGTCTTAGTTATTCCCTGAAAAATAGAGTGCTACATAGGTTCACATATGAAAGTAGTGAAAAAAGCAGAGAAAACTGTTTCAAGCAGGAATTAAGAGTTGCATGAGAAACCTCAGATTCTCCCTGCATTTTCCAGCCTTTTTGATTGAGCAATGAGTTTAAATGGAAAAGGAGGATAAAGGCAAAGAGTGAGTGGAATCAGGGAGAATATTCAGTATTCGGGGGCTGTGATAGTGGTGGACGGGTGTGCCCCCACAAGCCATCTCACAACTCAGACTGATACCTCTCTATTCACAGGCTTTGCAAGTAAACAAAAAAAAAAAAGAGAGACATTAGAGAAGAAGCATGGGACGACTAATAAAATACTAATGAGTATGCAGAATAAAAGCTATGAGGAGAGACTGGAAGTCCTGGGAGAGGAGACTCAGGAGTAGAGATGCAGTGAAAATAAATTTAGCTGGCAAAATGAACGCAAAGTGGCCACTTCACATTGTTACTCCGCTATGCAGAGTGGACAAACCAAAAGGCTCACTTCTCCTTGTAATTATTACTTCACATTGTCATTCTGCCTTAACACAAAATAAGGTGGAGTGACAACAATATTGGCAGCCCCTCACACAGTCACCAAAAATAATGTGCATCCCCAAAATGCTACTTCTTGTGTCCAGAAAACTCCCCAGTGCTGACAAAGTGAAATCATAGCACATCAAGAAATGCAAAGTCTCCCAGAATTAATGATGCACTCTGTCATGCGTGTAGTGGTCAAACAGTTACCAGAATTAATGTGCATCCCCAAAATGCTATTGTCTTTTGTCCAGAAAATTCCCTAGTGCTGACGAAGTGAAATGATAGCACAACAAGAAATGCAAAGTCTCCCAGAATTAATGGTGCATGCAGTCATGTATGCAGTGGTCACACACAGTCACCAGAATTAATGTGCATCCCCAAAATACTACTGTTTTGTGTCCAGAAAATTCCCCAGTGCTGACGAAGTGATATGAGAGCGTAACAAGAAATGCAAAGTCTCCCAGAATTAATGGTGTACTGCAAAGTGCAAACACACAGACAGATTAAGATTGTGCTGCACACTCAAGAGATGCAGATGCAAAGGCATAACAACACCTAAGCAGTGCTCACAAGTCACAAATCCAAATCTAGAAAAGAATACCTTTTGCTGGTTGTGGGGGGCGGGGGTAGTGCATGGCAGTAACAATCCACTACCAGTAAAGATACCATAAAGCAGTATAAAAAAATTCATGCAGGTGCAGTGGATAGCAGGTTCACACTGCTGCAATTACTCTGTGACACAAGAAAAGGTGTCTGATTTAATGGCACACATCGCGCCCGTGCACACACACACACTACAAGTAATGCAAAGCAAACTGAAAACCTTTAATAATAAACAAACTGAAATCATACACTGCTGCACCACAACAATCAGCAAAAAAAGTCAAGAATTACTACAAATATTACTGTGTGTACATTAACATAGTTACGCAAGAAAAATATAACCAAAATAGAAAGACTGCCTTTTTCTCCCAGTTAATCTACCTACACCACAGATGCCTCTCTCCCAAAACACCTCACAGTACCCAGACTATTTTAAATTAACATTCAAAATCCACACACAAACAATAAACATGTGATATGAGCACAGGAGGATTCCCTACCAACGATGTACTAAATTTTGAGAAAAAAAATGGCACAAAAAGGCTTTTTTAACAGCTTTTAGAGGATTTGAATCACAGAGCTCTGAGAGGAAACTGTCTCCATCTTCCACTACACACACTACACAGAACTGAGGCTATGCAGAACAATCTAGAGCCCATGTGACCTGCAATCCCATTAAGCACTGCGAAATTCACCTTGGAGCTCAATTACAAGGTGAAGTGATGCAAAGAACATTTATTTTAATGTACTTCACCTTAAAATTGGTGGAGAAGTGGTTTGGGGAAGGCAGAATGACTCAAAGTCATTATCTTCAATTGACTTTGCGTTCCTCATTGTAACGCAAAGTAACTCACTTCATGTTGCGGGCACTTTGCGGATTCAGCATTACTCCATGAATCACTCTGCAGAGCAAATTTTGGCCACTTTAACCACCACTACTCAGGAGGGATGCAATATTAACATTCCGTATACTGAAGGATAAGTCATAGGGCAAGAGTGAAGCACCATGACTGTGGTTTCAGGGACTGCAGTTGCATGGCTGGTCACTTCATTATGCTATTCTTCTACCCCATCGTCCACCCCACAGTCATGTTTACATTGTGCACTCCTGTTATCGTTGTTATAGATAACAGAGGAGCTGAACAACAATGTTGCCAACAAGAAGGTCAAGAATGCAATTGTGTGTACTGCTTGCCAGCAGCATCCTACAATCGGCAGTAGTGAGACTCAAGAAAGTCTTGCTGGTTTGTATGACCACGTAGAGATTGTAGGGGCTGGCGGTTTTGAGTGCATGGTGCTGGAGCAGGTTTTTGGAGTGGAAATTAGTGACGTCTGTCCAAGACAATGCAAGACTGCAGCTATGTAACAGTGTTGTCTGCAGCATGCTTCCATAAACAGTAGCAAGTTTCAGCAAAGTACTGCCTGTGTGTGTGTGTGTGTGTGTGTGTGTGTGTGTGTGTGTGTGTGTGTTTGATGGCACCAAGACTGAGTGCGCAGAGTGGGATCAGGAGGTCTGTGAAGTCAATTTATTTTTTTTACATATAAACTTGAGATGGACAGGGGTCTGGAGTCAGGATTACCAGCATAGCACTAGGAACAGCTGATTTTTTTTTTAATAGAACTTACTCATCATGAGGTCGGGTACATGGAACAGTAGAATGAGCTGGGATATGGGGAATGGACAGCCTATTTAAATGTTTTAAACAGTAATTCTGAGAGCGTATAAATGTTGAAATGCAGGCATGTTGTGAGTGTGGGTGTTTTAAGGGGTATATGAATTTAAATGAAGCTAAAATTATTTAAAAATGGTAGCTGTTTCAATTTTTAGAATTCTCAAGGCTGGCATATTGATTTCATTAATGCTCAGCATCCTTTTTATAGAACTTGTTTTATGCAGTGCATTATGCTCCTATAATGCACTGGTCCTACCCAATCACGATGCAGGATTCTCCCTAACAATTGTATCAATTTAGTTAATGTTATGTGTCTCAAAAATTCCCCATATGCATCTTGATCCACAGAATGTATTGAATGAATGTTTCCCTTGGATTTATATTAAACAAGCCAGGGAAGCAAATGGACAGTAGTGGAAGAAGAAAAGGAAAAAGGGAAAAGGCAATTCTATGCCCAAGGAACCAGGACCATGCACAAGCAATGGGTTCACCCTATCACAACAAGAGGTGCCCTGATCTTCTCCCACAAGGAAAGAGGGAACCAACACACCTAGTAAGCAAGCACTGCTGGAGAGCATGCCAGCGGGTTCTTGGAGCCCCAAAGTGGGCATGAGAAGGGTATGTGTAGTGAGACATTCAATTGTAAGGTGCATAGGGAAGGATCTGTGTCTCCTGCAAAATAGTAAAGCGGTAGCCTGCTATTTCCTTGGAGTGGCAGCAAACCTATAGCTAGGGTGGTGGAACTGATGAGAGAGAGAAACATAAGGCTAGATCTAATTCTGCATGTGTGCGTGAATGATCTGAGCAGGTGGAACATAGAACAGGTGACATCAGACTTTTGTGCTCTAGGGAAGGTAGCAACAGAGAAAACAGGGATGATGACCTTCTCCAAGGGGCTATCATGGTCATGCTTGAATCAGAGAGAACAATTCCATTTGTTCCAATTTAATGCATGGCTAATGTGTTGGTGCAGGGAGGAGGGATTTTGACTCCTCTGGAACTGGGCCTGACCTGGAGGGATTGGAAGCTGTTCTAAAGTGGCAGCTTGCATCCCAGCGAGGAGGACAGAAAGGTACTGGGAGAAAGGTTCATGCATCAACATATAGGTAGTTTAAACTATTGAGGGAGGAGTCAGGTTGGCAAGGTACACAAAATATATAACTGGGGGTGTTGCCAGCTCTCCCCCATTTACCAATACAGAAGAATCCAGGGTAAAAGGGGAAAAAAGGGGGCAGGAGTAGATGTTGGAAAGTATATGCACCATTGCAAGGAATCTTGGCAACAAAACACCTGAACTTCAGGCAATTGCCACTGAAGGGAATCTAAACCTGGTGGCTGTCAGAGACATAGGCAACCTCAAACAATAAATGGGGCATGGCCATACCAAGGTATTCATTGTTCAGGAAGGACAGAGTAAAGGACAGGAGAGGGGAGTTGTGCTGTATGTAAAAGAGAGGATAGAGGCAACTGAAATAGAGAACCTAGGGAAGGCAGGTAAACTAGAAACCCTGTGTATGCTAGCGGAAACAGACAATGTCAAACAGATCAGGACTGGGGTGGTCTACAGACCACTGGGTCAGAATCAGAGGCAGACAAGGAACTGCAAGAGTGATGTAGAAAGGAGGACAATTTAGGAGAGTTGGTGGTAGCAGGCAACTAATATGCTGGATGTGGACTGGAAAGTACAAATTTCAGCACGAACTAGGAATCATCACCTGAAGTATGCATATCAAGAGACATTCCTGGTTCAGCTGGTCAAGGGCTGACAATAGAATGGACTCTGTTGGATCTGGTGCTCACTAACTGTGAGAGGATTCTGACCACAGAACAATGGGGCTTGAGCTCCAGATAGGGACCACTAACAAGGCAATCACAGTAGATGTATGGAACTTTTTAAAAAGTCGAATTTCAGGAAGGTGAAGGAACAACTTGAAAAAACAAAAGTAGCATGGCAGCATACAGCAACTGGAGGAGGCAGAGAAAATTGGGAAGAATTAAAAAAAAAGCAATGATAGAAGCAGCAGAAACCTCAGTTACAAAGGTATTAAAGTGAAAAGGGGCAAACAGTCATGGCTGAAGTAGAGACAGTGGTAAGAGCCAAAAGGAGAGCATTCTTTTTTTTTCCACCAAGGTTGTTTCTCTCCTCAGCCAAGGCAGGCAGGCTGGGTCTTGTCAGTCTTGTCCCCACCTTCCCATTACTGGTGACCACCTCCTCAGGATTTACCAGCTAACCCCATGTCCTCCACATATTCCCACCATTGCAGGGCCAAGGTGGCAGAGAATCTGCCCTAGAAGTTATCAAATCAGATCTGAACTGGCATGGGTCGACATGGTGGTGTGGGTGGATGGCTGGCATGCAGGATGTCATAGACCTGCCTCACCCTATTTTCCTCCAGTTTTCTTGGCCCTCACTGTAGCTAGAGTATGCACATTAGCACATGCATGCAGAGGCATACACATGCTGCAGAAGACTCACAACTCCCTCCAATTGTAAGTCGCGCCCATTCTGTCCTACCAATAGGCCTCCACCTGGTGGCAGTCATGCGGTGGAGCCTGGGATCCTCCCTCCCTGGGAGAGGAAAGTAGTCCAGTTGTCGCTCTGTCCTCTTCCTTCTCTGCTGACCCCAGCAACCCATGACTGTTCCTGATCTCAGTTTGTCGATGTGATGGGCAATAGCTCTACAGCCATGCCACTGAACCAGCCAAAGTAAAGCATTTATAATGCATAAGGGCAACCAACAGGAGGAGCATAAGGAGAAGCACCTGGAGGCAAAAAAGTTAGACAGTAGGAAGGTGAGGGAGACCAATGTGGAGATGGAACTCTGGCTGGCAGAAAGAGTGAAACAAGGGAAAATGCACTCTTCAGGTACATCTGAGAGAAGTATAAGTTCCAAGGGGATATTGTGAGACTGAAGAGCGAAGAAGTATGGGAGGAGAGTGACAAAGAAAAAACAGAAATACTTAAATATTTTTGTTCCATATTTACTAGAGAAGGGTGGGCCACTGGCAGAATATGGTGTTAAGAGGGAAAAAGAGGAGGGAAGGGCTCAAGAGGCATGTTCAAAATAATGGACAAGAAGATGTTGGACAAGATTACGGGGTTGAAAGTAGGTACCTGGGCCTAACAGCTTATACACAAGGGTGCTGATGAAGAAGGCAGCAAAACAGCTGGCAGTATAGCCTAGAGGTTAGAGGAATGAGGTGTGAACGAGCTTGGTACATCCAGCAGACAAGACCTGGGTTTGATTCTTACAACCTCCACTTGCTAACTGTGTGACTCTGAGCAAGTCACTTAACAGCCCAGTGCTCCCAGGTCACCCCTGAAAACAGGCACTTATGCCTAGTGGGCCTTACCTGGTTACCAAAGACTAAAATAAATACATCAATAAAAATGAAAGTGAAAGTAGGGCCATTTGCAACATATTCAACAGCTTGTTGGCCATGGGAGTGGTCCCTAGGGACTAGAGGACAGAGGACATGTTCCCTCTACAAATGAGCAGAAGAAGGATGAGCCAGTGAACTTTAGACAAGTAATGTTGATGTTCATTGTGGGAAAAAGTATCCTTCCACATTTACAAATCACTATGCCAATTGAAATAAAATACTCCCTTCTTTCTGTTTAGAATGTTGAAGACATAACTCCAAGATGCTTATCAGGTGGCCATTAGGAAACTGAAACAGCTTGTTAAATATTGGTTGCCTATTAAATTGGAGATTTGTTTACCCTCTTTGAAATGCAACTTGCACATTTAAATACTTAGCATTTAAACATTTTCTTGCTACAAGATTCAGTTGGGCAGGTGTTGTCTTTCAAGAAAGATTCATAACTAATAAATGTCACCCTTTCCCAGCAAATGTAAAAAGATGTACTTTTTTTAACCTAAGACACTGTCTGATAAGTAGTGTCTCAGACATATGCCAGGTCTTCTGTGAACTATCCAGGTGAAATATATAGCAATCTGCAGGCATTTTTTACTATGTTTTTTGGGAAAAATATATTGAGCTACAACACACACACACACACACACACACACACACACACACACACACACACACACACACACACACAAACTGTACAAACCATCCTCATGGCCACAATATTCAAAATAAATACTGCAATCTAATATGTTCTAAAACAATAAAGACACTGTTTGTTTATGTCAGTGAATACAGTGAAGATCAGTTTACAGTAGATTTTCTTTAAATATTTTTTATCCTATATTTTGTATCCTGGATAGCGCAGGGGAGATGCTACATCCCATTGTCATAAAGATCTTCCTTTACACAATTTTTGCACTGCATTTACTCAGGACTTCCCAGATTAGAAGCAATATCTTGTTTTCAGTGGGGTCATGATTTTATCATTTTTATAATGTATATATTCAGGCTAGCCTAATCCAGATGTAAAATATTGTTTTCAGTGTGTTCTGATTTTCAACAATGCAGCATAATATTGTGTAGATGTAGTGCCCCACTGAAAATGAGATACCATTTCTACTGTGAACTATCCAGGATAAATATATATAGCAATCAGCAGGCATATTCTAAGAAAACAGATTGTAAAAATGTGTAACAGAAAGACCACATTGAAATTGCCTCTCAGCAGATCTGCATTGTGCAAATTCATTAGAAGTAATAGGTAAAAGTACCCCAAAAGTTCTCCACAGCCATTTCTGCTCTGACCAGAGTTTGTTTAATAAGGGAGGAAATGGTGGACTTTCTGGAAGGAAATGGACTTCAGGAATCAGGACCCTTGACAACATGAGTTCACTAGGGGAAGGTCATGCCAAGCAAATCTAGTCGACGTCTTTGACTGGAATACCAGATTAGCAGATAGGGACAGACAGTAGATGTGACAGACTTGGTTTTCAGCAAGGTCTTTGACTCAGTCCTGTATAGGAGGTTGCTCAAAAAGATAAGGGTGGGGAGGAACAACTGGCAACTTGGGTGGTAAAGGGGCTGAGGAAAACAACACAAAGGGTAAAAGCTAATGGAGAGTTTTCAGAGGTAGAGGAAGTAACAAGTAGAGTACCTCATGGATTGGTACTAAGCCTGGTCCTTTTTAATGTATTCATTTGTGATATAGAGTAAGGCATCGTGGGTTGACTCTGCCTCTTTACAGATGACACAATGATCTGTGCAAGGGTGGTCATGGACGAAGGGATAAGGGATCTCAGTGAGGATTTGTTCCAGTTGGAGAGCTGGTCAAGGATCTGGCAACTGGGCTTCAGTGCCAAAAAATGTAACCTGATGCACACTGGCAAGAGGAACCCAAGAGCGCAACATGAAATGAGGGAGTGGTGCTGGGAAGCAGCGCAGGGGAAAAGGACCAGGAGCTGAGATGTATAAGAGCCTAAAGACAACAGTCTATTGTAATAACCACCGAGAAGAATCTCTGTATAACACATTGGAGACCCTGCAACTAAGCATATGGGACCATTCAGGTAGTTAGTCCTTTGGCCTGCTCAGGTGAAACCTGAGTAGGGACTTCAGATTCCAAGGTAATCCGCACAGCTGCTGCAGCATATGTAAGTAGTCCAGGCTTAACTGGGCAGACATTGTCCAAGACTTCAATGAGAGAGGCATCAGGAAAGTCAGCTTAATCCACCTGTTGTGTATTGTCCATTTCTTGAATACCAGGTAGATCCTGGTTCTCCGGTTTTGTAGCAGAGGAGAGGTCTTCCCAACAAATTTTTGTGGGTGGAGCTGCAGGGTATTTGCTGGGTGAGTGTTGAGGTCCACTTCTGGCTCGCTGGTGAGATTTAGTGAAGGCATTTGTGTGCCTCTGGGGGAGACAGGCCAGAGGGGACTGAGGATCCGATCTTGATGTGGTATTTGTAATAGGTGGAGCTGAAGAGAAGCCCATTAGCGGTGGGGGACCAGAGTGATGTAGGACTGGTCCAACTGGTAAAACATCTCTGGGAGCCCCTGCAGCAGATGAACTATTCCTAGAAGAGGGACCCACCTCTGAGGGTTCCCATAGCCTCCTGAGACTTGTAGTTGGGACAGGTAGAGTCAGCCAAAATTTTACAAGCTCAGCGGGGTGGTCCACAGTCACTTCCCTCCCATCCTTTGATACTTGCAAATCTGGTAAGGATTTTAAATTTAAATCGGAAGTCCTGTTGATAAAGAAAATGTTTTACAGGGCCAAAGGCTCTCCTGCTTGCTGCAGTTTCTTGGGCAATGTCCTGGTACAGTGAAATTTGAACACCTTGCCAGCAAAGTACTCCCAGGTCCCTGGCTGCTCGAAGGATCCATTATTTCATGGAATAACAGAGCAGATAGGCCATCACTGGCCTAGGTGAGTCGGCAGACTTATTGGACTGCATAGAGACCCGATCTGCCCACTCTATATCTGTAGGGCCTCTCCAAGATTCCCCTAGCATAAGGGGGAGATTATCATTTAAAAACTTTTCCATCGACTGTCCCTAGGACCCCTCAGGGAGGCTGATAATTCTCAAGTTGTTGCAATGGCCTCGGTTTTCCTGGTCTTTACCTCTATCCCAGAGAGTTGCCAGGTGCTCTTCATGCTGGTGCAAATGTTGCCACATTTGTTGCTGTTGTAGTTTGCAAGTTTCCATTCTTTGTTCGGAAATATGCATGTGATCTTGTCGCTGGTGAACTTCCGAAGCTGTGCCTAATAAATCCAGACTGATGTTGTCCACTCATAATAGGACCACTTCTAGCATTTTGGTTATATATTGCAAGGATTCTCCTACCAGTGTTGGTTGGGATGTAGATGGATTGGTAGGACTGGCAGGGTTGGCAGGTAAAGTGATTGTCGGTCGTTCCATGGTTGTGGATCTTGCAAATATATGGAAGTCTGGTCTGCGATGATGTCTACACTGATCTAGGTCGATGGACATGTAGTAGTCGGCAGTAGTAGTGTGTAAAAATGGCCTGTGTGGCCTAGCGAGGCCAAAGGTGATGCAGGTAACGACGCTGCAAAATGTGAGGAATGGCACTGAAATCCATTGAAAGGAGCATGCCACTTGGTAGGCAAGACTTCACCCATGTATCAAGCTACATTAGGGGGGGATAACTCCATGGGATCATGGCTTCCAAGCTCGGATAGACCTCAGGCAGGCAGGAGCTAGCAGATTAAGTTGCCATCATGTCGGTGGCTAAACCACACACCCCCAACCTTCTGTCATCATTTTCTATGTATCTTTGTACACAGAACTTAACTGTTTTTCCTGTGGATTAGTACATTTTTGCAGAACATAATTCCATGGTTAATTTTGTGATACATTTTGGAACAATATAGTACTGCATTCCATAAAATGTATACTCATGCATCTTCCTCAGCTCACTGAAGACGTGTGGGCATTTGAGAGAAAAATCTGCTCTGTGAAGTTGCTCAGTTCTGTCCGAGAAAAACTGTACAAATACTCCTCCAAAAAAGCTTATTTTTGGAAACTGTTTACCACAGGCTTGTAGTGGAAGTGATAGGGGTGTATGTGATCATTTTGTGTGTGTGTGTGTGTGTGTGTATGTGTGTGTGTGTGTGTGTGTATGTGAGCGCACGCGTGTGTGTATTTTTGCACTATTTGTTTGTTTGTTTGTTGTTTAGTTGACCCAGTAAGCCCACTGGGCCTAGAAGTCCCTTTTTCAGAGGCAACCGGGTTGGGGGGGGGAAGAGGGAATACAGATGGTAAGCAACTGAAATTGAACCAGATTAAGCTGTTTTAATCAGTTAGCTGCAGTTGTGTTTTCCCAGTATTGGTGTAGGGGTATAGGTGATAGTTTAGCACTACCACAGAGAGAGAGAGAGAGAGAGAGAGAGAGAGAGACACTATCGACAGACAGACAGATGGCAGATTGCCTTATTCATTACATATTAAGAATTGTATGATGTGATTTTCATTTTCATTCAGGAATCTGGTGGGGACTTTTTCAGTGCTTTATTGCAGCAGAATTCTGCACCGCTGGACTTTCAGAGATGTCATAATGCTGTGAGCAGCCATCTCACGCAGAGTTACAAACCAACATCAATAAAACTGAACATAGACTGAATAGCCTGGATAATCTACTTCCAAAACAAGATGGTTGCCTCAGTACCACTGAACTAGTATTGTAGCTCTACTCTTCTAATTAACCTCTACAAGACTGGGTGGATGACATGGAGAGCTGGGCCAGATGGATAACTTTCAAATCTGTAATCTTCAGGAGGGGACCAATTGGGCTAGGACATCATGACCTTCCTAGCCCTTACCCAGCCAATTTGCTTATTTACATTCCTGAAGGCACCCCGTCTTTTGAGTCCACAGATGCAGCAATGAAAGAACTGACCAAATGAAATGGCCTGGATGATCAGCTCTCACAACCTCTACAAGACTGGGTGGATAGCATGAAGTGCCAGGCCAGATGGAATAACCTTCAAATCTATTCCTGTGCCCCTCCAACCACATCATTTACATGCACAGCAATTCCTGTCCTCTAAGCTATACCAGGAAATCTGGAACAAAATACAGAAACAGAACCTGAGAGCATTGCAGAGAGAACAGTTCGCGGATGACATCCAAGACATAATTAAACATAGAAACATAGAATTTGATGGCAGATAAGGACCGCTTGGCCCACCCAGTCTGCCCATTTCCCTACCTAATGGATAAGCTTGCAGATCCTAGTTAACCAGCAGCCTACTTCTTTCTACCCCCACCCCCTAAAATTGCCTTATGACTGTCCCATGCATGCTTGAATTCAACCACTGTTTTTGACTCACAACCTCCTCTCCGAAGGCTGCTCCATGCACCCAACAACCTCTCTGTGAAAAATACTCCTTACATTACCTCTGAGCCGCCACCCCTCTATCTTCAAATTGTGCCCCCTTGTTCTTGCACACCTCTTTTTTTGAAAGATGCTACCCTCTTGGACTTTGTTGATTCCCTTGAGGTACTTGAAAGTTTCTATCATGTCCCCCCTCTCCCTCCTTTCCTTGAGGCTATTCATATTAAGCTCCTTTAGTCTCTCTCCATATGCCTTCTGGTGAAGGCTCTGCACCATTTTAGTTGCCCTCTTCTGGACAGCTTCCATCTTGTCTATGTCCTTGTGGAGATTGGATCTCCAGAACTGCACACAGTACTCCAGATGGGGTCTCACCAGCTGGCTGTACAGAGGGATAACAACTTCCTGTTTTCTACTGGTGATGCCTCTCCCTATGCATCCCAGTATCCCCCCAGCCCTCCTTACTGCCCTCTCACATTGCTTGCCCACCTTTAAGTCATCTGATATGACTACCCCCAGGTCCCTTTCCATTTTTGTTGTTGTTAGAATCTCACTCCCCATTGTGTACTCTTCCCCTGGGTTTTTGTTTCCCAGGTGCATTACCTTGCACTTCTTAGCATTGAATCTAAGCTGCCATACATTTGACCATTTCTCTAACCTTGCCAGCTCCTTCTCATCCTTTCCACCCCAACTTGTGCATCAACTCTGTTGCAGATCTTTGTGTCATCTGCAAAGAGACATACTTTCCTTCCAGTCCCCTGCAATGTCGCTATAAAGACATTGAAGAGGACCGTCCTAATACTGAACTCATGTGACCCAATTAGTAACCCCCTTTCTTCAGAGTGGACTCCATTTACTATTACCCTCTGTGTCCTATTCTCCAGCCAATTCTTTACTCAGGCTATCATCTTGGGACCCTCTCCCAGGCTGGCTAACTTGTTTATTAATCTTTTGTGTGGGACGGAGTCAAATGCCTTGCTAAAGTCTAGGTAGGCCATGTCCACAGCCCCTCCCGGATCTATTACTTTGGTCACCCAGTCAAAGAAATCTATTAGATTCATCTGGCATGATCTTCCTGCTGTGAATCCATGCTGCCTTGGGTCCTGTGCCCCTCTGACCTCTATGTACTTGACAATACTTTCCTTCAGAAGTGATTCCACCATTTTCCCTATCACTGAGGTTAAACTAACAGGTCTGTAGTTTCCTACTTCTGCCATGCTCCCGCTTTTGTGAAGGGGAATCATATCTGCCCTCCTCCAGTCCTCAGGTACCACCCCATCCTCCCATGATTTGTTAAAGAGGGTAGTCAGTGGTGTCACTAGTTCTACCCTTAGTTCTTTTAGAATTCTGGGATGAATCCCATCAGGCCCCATTGCTTTGTCCACCTTCAGTTTTAAGAGTTCTTTCAGAACCCTTTCTTCTGTAAATGGGCTGGTATCAACTTCTGTATCCAGAGTGTTTCTATTGTTTGTTTTAGGTACCTCCCCATCTTCATTTGTAAATACTGAGCAAAAATATTTGTTTAGTATCTCTGCCTTCTCACCGTCACACTCTGCCCACCCCCTCCCCTTTATTAAGCTTCACTATCCCTCCCTTAGTCTTCCTTCGCTCCCTGATGTACCTAAAAAAGGTTTTATCCTCCTTCTTAACTGAGTTGGCTATCTTTTCCTCGGTTCAGGCCTTTGCTGTTCTGACTGCCTTCCCAGCTTGCTTTTGCTCTAACTGATACAATTCTCTGTCCTGCTCCTTCTGTGATTCCTTGTACTTTCTGAATGCTTTCTTTTTCTCTTGAACCTTCACTGCTGCCTCCTTTGAGAACCATAGTGGTTTCTTACATCGTTTTGCTTTGTTTATTTGCTTCACACAAAGGCTTGTTACCTCTGTGATGGCAGTTTTTATTATTCCCCATTGTTCTTCCACCCCTCCTTCCTGCCCATTTGCTAGTGCATTCCTTAAGCACTCACTCATTTTGGCAAAGTCAGCACTCCTGAAGTCCAGTACTTTTGCCTTTGTATGGCTTGACTCTATTGCTGTGTTTATTGTGAACCATACTGTTCGATGGTCGCTAGTTCCCAGATGGCTACCCACTTCTACATCTGTGATCCTCTCTCCAGCTCCATTTGAGAGAACCAGGTCTAAGATTGCTCCCTCTCGAGTGGGTTCTAATACCAGTTGTCTAAGGCATGCCCCCTGTAGGGCATCTAGAATAACCCCACTCTTAGAAGTGGCTGCTGCAACTGCACTCCAGTTAACATCTGGCATATTCAGATCACCCATCAGCAGTATCTCCCCTTTATCTGCCATTCTAAGTATACTTTCTATCATTTCCTTGTCCATTTCCTCCCCCTGAGAGGAGGGTCTGTATACAACCCCTGTGCGTATTGTGGTGCCATTGCCTGCCTCCAAATTGACCCACAGTTCTTCTTCTCCTCCCGTTTACCCTTTTGTTCTGTTGCTTTGATTCCTTCTCTTATGTAGAGAGCTACTCCTCCTCCTCTTTTACCCTCCCTGTCCCTCCTGTAGATAGTGTATCCTGGTATGTTTACATCCCAGTCATGGTTCTGTGTGTACCATGTTTCTGTGACTGCCACAATATCCAGATGTTCCTCCTCCATCAAGGCCGCTAATTCAGGAAGCTTGTTACCCAGACTACTGGCATTGGTACTCATTGCAGGAAGAGTTGAAACCCACAGTGACTCAATACTGTTTACTGTGTCCTTGTGCACAGCTGACTTGCATGGAGTTAGTGACTGACAGTTTGCATTGCAATATTTGTAATACTGTGAGTTATTCACTGGGCTAAGAATTTGTCATAAGTCCTGAATTGAGAGCAGGCTGTGTATTTGACCCAGACAGTGCCTAGGGGGTGGAAACTGGTTAAACATTTAAAGACAGGGGCATGGCTTGGACCCGGAGGAGATGGCTGCCTAAAATTTTCTCTCTGCCCCAGCCTGACAGGAAAATCGGTCAAAATGCCTTAAATGCTGGACTGATTTTACCTGAGCTACCCCACACATCCTCCTCCACCTCTGTCAACACCATCGAGATGTAATTCAGGTGAGCCACTCTCTTAGCCAGCACCTGACGGGCTGCTGATACTCCAGAGCCGACATGCAGTAGTAGGCCGTATAGGCCCGAGCTCGGTACATCAGTGCTGTCATACTTCTTCTTCCCTCCTTCCTCTTTTATTCTTTATTTATTTTATTTAGTGTTTGTTGACCAGGTAAGTGCACTAGACAAATCCTTCCTATTTTCAGGCATGACCCAGGGGAGGGGGATACAGATGAATGGCAACTGACCTTGAACCAGATTAAGCTGTTGCTTAGCGGGATCGAAGCTGCAGTGGTTCTGATCTCCCACCATCTCCCCCCGAAGAGATCACCAGAGTAAGTCCGACGAGGAGCCCAGTGCCAGTGAGGTTTAACTGCTGCTCCCCACTGAAGGAAAAGACACTGAATTTTCCAGTTGTTGGTTGCAGGAAGGATTGGCAGGCTCGGAGCCTACGAGTTGCAGTATGGCTGAAGCTCCTCACCAAGATACCCCGTTTTCTCTCAATCAAATGCAAGTTGGCGAAGCCTTAGCAAATATTACTAAAATGTTGGAGGCCTAATCAAGTAGAGTGGACACAATTGGCACCTCACTTTCTACCAATGTGGCAGATGTGGGCAAATTAGAGGACCAGCATAATGTTTTAGAGCAACGACCAAAAGAACTAGAGAAACAGCACCTACACATATTGCAGAGGCTTCAAGACCATGAGACCAAGTTAGCCCGGTTGTGGTACAGAGCAGAGGACCAGGAAAACCGAAGTAGAAGGAATAACATACGAATTTTAGGGGTACCTGAAGGAGTCGAAGGGCCTAACATGGAAAGATTCCTGAATGACTGGATACCACAGCTCCTGGGTGATCGGTGGAAGGAGCCAATTGGGGTAGAGAGGGCCCATCATGTCTCTGGCAACCCTAACAATATCAAAGGCCCATGCACCATTATTGCCTACCTGCTGCACTTCTCGGTCAAAGAACGCCTATTACATGCTGCTAGAGAGCTGGGAGAGTTGGAATGGAAGGGGAACACCATATCTTTCTACAGAGATTTTACACAAGAAGTGGCTGTGAAACTTAGAGCATATAACTCCCTTAAAAAAATCCTTGCAGCCAATGCAGTGCAATATCATTTCAAGAGCCTCACTGCTTTGTACGTGAATAGAAATGGTCAGTTTTTCCTCACAGAATCCCCAGGAGATGCATAAGCTTGGATTCAGGCCCAATGGCCTGGCATTTTACCACGGACTATGTCTCCCAGATGCCTCTGGGAGCCCAGAAATCATATGCCTCAGTGAACTATAAGAAAAGGAGGCGCTGCACCAGGGGACAGGAATTTGGGCCGGATGGGTTCGCCAAACAAGGAGTCCCCCAGTAATAAACAGCTATGGGCTCCACATCCCTCGGGGGACAAGATGAATAAGGCTGGGACTGATATTTCCACTGACCAGGAGGTGCCAACTAATAAATCATGCAACAATTCTCTGGGAGACACTGCTAATTCGCTGCCAGCCAGGCAAAGGCAGTGCTCCAGAAGTCCCCGCTCCTGTATGTTAAAAGGCACAACAGAGTCGCCTCCTGCTAAACAACCTAGAGTCACTACCTCAACCTGGAACATAACTAATCAGAAGGATCAACCAGAGGAAGAGGCTGCTGTACCCTTAGAGGATCCTACTCCGCTGGACTGGGCATCCGAAATGGAAGTCTATGAGGAAGAAGTCGCGTCAGCTGACTGCTTGTTAAAACCGGGCTTGAAGACTTTTGCAGAGGCCATTGCCTTGGGTGCTAGCCCCACTGGCTCTGGACAAATTTGTAATTCAGGGGATGCCATGACACGATCAGACACTTAGAGCATCCCAGTTTTGCTGGAGGTTGCTTTTATATGGGTGAAAGCCCCCTGTGGCCTTTAACATATAAGGCGCTGGAAATTCTGTACCAAGAGCAGTTCTCTGCCTGGGCAAAATATGCTATTCTGGCTCTCTGCCTCTTACTTGGGCCGCAGATTTCTCCCCTCCTCAGTGGGCAAAGGGCAAAGGGTTAACCACAAGGACCCCTTTCTATCCCTCCTCTTCCTTCCCTCCCCTCCCTCAGTTCCCCTTTCCCTGATGGAACAACACAGTACAAAAGTGTATGAGCTTATTGCCCAGGAATTCCTTTTAGCAAATATAGAGATATACGGGGGTAGACCACTATATTACAGTAAGAGCAGGTTTGATAAGATACAAGTGACAGATCGCTATTTCTAGGAATTAGATCCTAGAAGGGAGGGTATCAGTATGCACTAGTATGTGTTAAGAGCTTATTCAATGGCAGGTGGCTGACAGAGGCCCCCCTCCCCCTTCTCTTCCATCCCTCCCCCCCCATCTATTCCCTACCTGGGTGACTTAAGGTCATCTGATACGCCTAGACTCTCCAGCTTTGGTGTTATGGAGTCAGGCTGGGTCAGGTTATCATCTAGTGGGTATAACCTTTCCCATTGTTCTCTTGTGGTGCCTGAAGCAATGTGGCTTATAGGGGTCTTTTACCTCAACTCACACGTTCACCTCGACACCACCAACGTAGTCAGGTTTAGGAATCTAAGATAAATACTACTGTTACAATATACTGACTTTGATAACTATTTGTTTTCTACTGTAATTATTGTTAAGATAGATAACTCTGTTTTGTCTCTATCCTTATTTCGGTCTAGGTATTTACCTGACTTAGACAAGACCATACGCTGCTGCCTAGTTTACTCCTTACTAGTTCACTTGACTGGGAGTCTGCCTTTATACCCTGTGGTGACAGGTTACTCTATTTTATTTTTTGCTGCCGTGTGTATACCTAGGCCCTCCTGCATGGTGAGTGCTTTCTATATTTCTACTAGTAGCTGAGGGGGTACTGCTATGGTAGCGACTGCAGTGGGTCCTCAGGGGTGGAGGTGTGTCTCCTGGAACATCAGGGGACTCAATCACCCGGCGAAGTGTACTAAGGTGATACAATTTTTAAACTCCATGGGGACAGATGTGGCCCTGCTCCAGAAGACACACCTCACCAGCTGGACGGTCCAATGGTTGAAGAAGTTATGGGTAGGTACAATCCTGTCTAGCTGCGCAACTGCAAAATCAAGGGGGGTTGTCATTCTCCTCCAGAGATCGGGTCCATGGTCAGTTGAAACCCAGTGTCAGGACACTCAGGGGAGATGGTTAGCAGCCAGGTTGTCATACCCAGGCAGCAAAGTTATAATAGCTAATGTTTATGGTCCTAATACAGATTCTGAGGACCCGTATTCCGAATTGAACCAAGCTTTAAGAGACCTGTCGGAAGAGAAAGCAGAGATTCCTATACTACTGGGGGGTGATCACAGTTTGGTACTAGATGTTTTCATAGACAAATCCATTCCCACACCGCAATCTCATCCCAAAGTATTAACCACCTTGAATACACTGATGTCAGAGTGGGCTCTAGGAGACCCATGGAGAAACCGTCATCCACAAGGGCGCGACTATACCTTCTACTCCAATGTGCACGGTACCCATAGCAGACTAGACTTTTGGTTAGTTAATCATGTTACAATGCCAGGTGTAAGCAATGAGACCATAGGGAACATTTTGATATCTGATCATGCCCCTGTTGCAATCACTTTTTCCCCACCAGGGCAAAGCCCCCCATCTACTAGATGGAGATGCAATCCCCTCCTGTTACAAGATACAACCTTCCGAGAGTACATAAAGGAGGAAACACATCAGTATTTTGCCTTGAATACCCCTGGAGAGACGAGAGCGACTACAATATGGGAAGCCTTTAAGGCTGTCCTAAGGGGGAGAGTTATCTCTTATGCAGCCGCTAAAACAAGGAGCGTGCGAAGCATCTTCAGGACCTACAGGATCAGTTAGCAAAACTGGAAAAACAATTTAAAGTTTCCCCTCAGAATCCGTTAAATTCTCCACTTTTGGCCCCTATCACAGGTCTCAAATACCAGGTCAATGTGCTGTTAAATAGAAATGCCGAATGGCAGCTGACCTGGGCGAAACATAGGGTATGGGAAGGTGGGGACAAAGGAGGGAAGTTACTTGCCTACTATTTACGGAAGCAGCAGACTTCCTCTAGAATCTTGGCTCTTAGAAACAAGAAGGGAGAACTACTCATGGCCCTGAAGGCCATCAATGTAGAGATGTAAAATTTTTATCGGGAGCTCTACCAATCCCAGAGTATACTCTCGGACAATGAGCTCTCCCTCTGTTTTAAGCAATATGTGCCAGGGGACCCTGCTTCCTCGACTTTCGGAGGCTCAGCAGCGTAAGTTAGATGCCACCATCACGTCAGAAGAACTTCGAGAAGCACTATCCCAGATGGTGAAGGGTAAGGCGCCTGGGCCGGATGGGGTATCAGTAGAACTGTACCAGTTACTCCAAGATCACATCGGTGGTCTGCTTCTACAAGCACTGCAGGAAGCCCCAAAAGATACCTTACCCCCTCCGACTATGCGCCAGGCATTAATAACCCTTATCCTCCAAAAATTGTCTGATGTCCTTCTCTGTGCAAATTTTTGGCCTATTTCACTCCTCCCCATGGACACCAAACTACTAGCCAAAATTCTAGTGAATAGATTAGCTTTGATTCTTCCAACCTTAATCCATCCGTCGCAAACAGGTTTTTCAAAGGGTAAATCGAGTGCAGACAATTTGCATCTTGTTTTGAACCTTAAGTGGTTGGCACTGCAATCTAAAACTCCTATGGCTGCCTTGGCAATAGACTTTGCCAAGGCATTTGACTTCCTAGAATGAGGGTTCCTTCATAAAGTTCTTACGCTGTATGGTTTTGGATCAGACTTTTGTTTGTGGGTCTCTACATTATACCATTCCCCTACAGCCAGAGTTGTCACTAATAAAGATACCTCCCCCCCTTTCCATTACAAAGAGGCACCAGGCAGGGCTGCCCTTTCCCCTCTTTTTCTCATTGCTTTGGACCCCCTAATTAGGAAACTTATAAACTCCCCTAATATAACAGGTATACCTATAAAAGGGTCAACGTTTCTGGTTAACGCTTATGTGGATGACATGCTCCTTACACTCTCTAATCCCCAATCTTCCATTACCCCACTCTTAGCAATCCTACAGGAGTTTGCTTGTCTCTCGGGGTTAACAGTAAATCAGAAGAAAACCATCTTGTCCCCCCTAAATGGAGCCTGTACCAAATCCTGTCTTGCCGGCACTGATATTACTTGGGCCCCACAAGGTTTCCCTTATCTAGGGGGTCTTTATTACTGCGGCTTGGAAAGATCTGGAGTCCGTGAATTTTTCCCCACGCTGACCTCTTTAATGGTGGAGGTCCAGTGATGGAAATGGTTTTGGCTCACCCTCAAAAGGTAAGGTAGAAGCCATTAGAATGTTTGTTCTCTAGAGTGTCATATTTACTGAATAATCTTCCCATTCCTCTGCCCTCAAAACTATTTAAGACCCTAGATAACTTAATCACTTCTTTTCTATGGGAGGAAAAAGTCCCAAGGTGGGGACGGTCAAAACTTTGTGCACATTGTACTAAGGGTGAACTGGTTCTTCCTTGGTTTGAGGGATATCACCTGGCTTACAGAATGGCCCAAGCTACAGCCTGGTTTACCCCTCATCTCGCCTCCCCTCCGCAGTGGGTACCTTTACAGGCTTCCTTGTCAGTGGACATTCCCCTCTTTTCTCTGATCTCTGGCATAAAGCAGGTGGCAAGTGGACTTACTCCAATTATGCGGGAAACATGTAGAGCGTGGCAGAGGGCGATGGCAGTTACTGGGGTCCCGAAATCAGAATACCACCCCCCGCTTAGGTATACCCCTTTATGGAACAACCGTCTTATCACGGTTGACCATAAACTGCTCTCTTGGCCCCATTGGGCATCGAAGGGCATTCGAGTGTTAGGGGATCTACTACTACTCCCAAGCTCTTATGTACTAATGTCCTTTGAACAGATTAGGGATAGATTTGGGTTAGGACCCTCAGACTTTTGGAGATTTTTGCAGTTGAGGAGTGCTCTCTCTTCTCTTCTCAAAGTTCCTTCATCACAAAACTCCTGGGACTGTCAGAGTGTTCTTCATCTACCCAGAAAGGGCCAGGGGTTACTGAGTACTCTCTATAAGACAATTAGAGATGCCCAACCAGATACTACTCTCGCTAGTAGGGCCGCCTGGGAAAAGGACCTCCTCCACCCCATATCCCCACAACAATGGTCACTATGCATTTGAGCAGCTCACACAGCCTACGAAGACTCTAAGAGTCAATTAATACAATTGAAAATTCTTTTAAGGTGGTATAAAACCCCAGCTGTACTGCATAACCTGAAGATCTTACCACAGGACCAGTGTTGATGATGCCACTCCTCCCTTGCCCACCTACTACATGTTCTCTGGACCTGCCTGACCTTGCAAAACTTCTGGACTCTAGTCCCAGGGGACCGCTCCCAGGATAGCTGGTAAGTCAATCCAGATTCAAAATCACTCCCTTTTATTGGGAGATACCTCGGCACTAAATCCACTCTCCCCCCCCAGTGCAGCATAGATCCTAGTGGCTTTGATGGAAGCTAAGAGGGCCTTTCTGGTACGCTGGAGACAACCTACACCCCCAACAGTTTTACAGTGGCACTCTGCCATGGCTAGGCTGGCTAACTTCAAGAGGCTTTCAGCGGTGGCCAAGGGCCGACTTGATAGATACTACAAGGAATGGGGAGCTTATTTACATTCCTACATTTGTTCAGTTGCACCCCCGCTGTTCCACAATCCCCCCCTCAATATAATTGACAGCATAGTCTGTTTATAGTATACTAGGCGACTGCCATTGTATGGTCTTGTCGCCACCCCTATTCTATAGTATTCTATATATTTGGACCCTTATGGCCCTCTCTGTTCTGCCTGCTAATTTGATGGACAGATTCATCTTAGTCTATATAGGGCATTATTGTGTAGCTGCTACTTTGAAGATGATTATATTATTGGATGGCAGGTGGTAGTCTTTGGAACCCTGACATTAGACTAGAGCAATTTGCTGGGTTAAGTAGAAGGATTATGACAACTGGTCTCCTTACTGTGTGAGAACCATTTCATGAAGTTTGAAGGAGCTTATACTTTGTATTTTGCTCTAGGGGATGCCTACTTAAAGAATATTATCTGCAGCACATATTTGTAGATAATCCTTTATGTCCTGAGAACAGCTATGTATGTACTGGGCATGTATGACTATGTTGTATACATGGTGTATGAAGGCCATTCTTATGGCTCATGTCACTTGATAAACTTAATAAAATCTTACATGATAAAAAAAAAAAAAACATTTAAAGACTACCACCAATGGCAAAGACAATGCAGCCACTAGTTCTGAACCTGCCACATGAATATTAGAACTGATTACTCAGGCATGACTCAGGGATCCCTTGTGGCCGTCTCTCTTCCACTTCTAGTCCCTCCCCCCTAGGTCTCCATTTCCTTTCTTGCTTCCCCCCTCCAACCCAGTGGCTGGTACCCTTTTTAAAAACAAATATTGCTTATAACAAATCTGATGTAGTAACTTTGATAACATTATCAGTTCCATAGGTCTTCTTGGCAGTCCTGGGAGGCAACCTGCAAGTCTGAGAAGTTCTGAGGCCTCCAGACCTGCAACCTCTGTTGTCCCCCCCCCCCACCTAATGGAGTACTCCATGGTTAGTCATAGAAAGGGATTCATCCCTGCATGGTTCACTCACTCAAGTTGCTGCCCTGCTTTCCTCAGGCCCACATTCACAGCGACCATGCCATTGCTGCATGTGTGCAACACCCAGCAGTAGCACACAACTTAATCTGCAGCTTAGGTGACTGCAAGCGAGACAGCCTCTCAGTTACTGAGTGCTCAGCATGATGCTTGTTTTTTTTCCACTGGGGGCCCATGGGGAGCAGACTCTGGCATGAGTTACTAAGGTAAGACTTATTATTAACTCTGGTGCCAGCCTGGGGGAGATGGGCTTGGGGGGGTTGGAGTTTCAAGGATGGGGGGTAAGGACAGCTTTTTCTTTTTGGAGACTGGGCACTTCCAGCCTTACCAATGATGAATCTTTCCCTATTGAACCACTGAACTTCTCCGCTACAGGAGAGGGTTGCTGGACTATCACAGCCTACTGTTTCTGGCCCAGCATTAAGGCTTTTATGACCCCGGGCCTCAGGGCAGGACTGTATGAGTCTTTGGGATTTCTGCCTCAATGTCCCACTTCAGTTGCTCTCCACCACTGCTGTGCCTCACGCTACTTGGACTGGCTGCTAAGGTGGACATATCCACACCACATATCTCCATGAATTGGGAGTCTGTGTTCCATATTATCTGACTAGATGTTCTCACCCTAGGAGTTCTGCAGCCAGAACTGGTGATATGGGGCACTACAATACCTCCTTCCTTGTCTACCCTGCTTAAGTGGGGCAATGGATGGATGTTTCTTTCCAGGCAAGATTTTAACTGTTTTTTGTATGCTGCATGCCATCATTGTTGCTCCCCCCATTTTACAGGATACTACGGCAGACCACCTCAGGTAGGAGGCAAACAGGGGTTCTTCTTTTGCAGATTCCATGGAATTCTCTGTCAGAGACATGACATCTATTAACAAGCACCGATGGCTCCTCCCAGAGAAATACTTCCTCAAGGCAGATAACAGCCTATCTTCAGAACCGATACCTAGGTCCCTGCCATGGAAGCCACAGTTTGTAGGCCAGTTGGCTACAGACTGTTTGACATGTTTGAAGATTTACTGTTAGTGTTTACTGTTTCTGGGCAATTCACCCTTGGTGATCCATGCATCGCTCCTCCTGGATTGATATGTTACTTTCCACCCCTGTTTTACAGTTTATCCCCCCAATTACTACTGGTTAAATGGTCTACAGATGCAGTTGGTTTATGTGGCTAGGGGGAGGATGGGGAACCTCAGGGTGGGTGAGGTGGCTCCCTTCAAACATCCCTCCTTAACCCCCTTAACGTCAGTCCACAGATTACATTTATACTCCCTAAATATAAAAGGACTCACCAGTCTAGTGAAGCGCATGAAAGTATTAACACAAATAAAGTGCACCATACAGGACCTTCTCTACCTCCAGAAGACTCATTTATCCAATCTGGAGCATGCTAAATTGATAAACGATAGATATTCTGCAAGCTACTGTACTCCTCCACTTACCCAGACAGCAGAAGATGAGAAGTAGCTATCTTGATTTCGAGGGGAATCCCCTTCAAGGAGCATTGGATGTCGGCAGATCAGGAGGGGCATCTGATAATGTTTCAGGACTCCCTAAATTGACAGGACCTCACACTGACAAGACTATACCACCCTCCTAGTTTGAACACATCGACAATCAAGCGCCTGCTAGACTACATAGTCACTACCACTCGAGACACCCTCCTTCTGGCAGAGTACCTTAATATCACCCACAACCTAGCTGGGACTCCTCCAACCTCAGCACCCCCCCCCCCCCAGCAACCAGCCACTCAAATTCTTCCATATATCTGTCCAGGAGGTGGTAGAAGTTGATGTTTGGAGAACTGGGCACCCCAGAACATGTTCAATTTCCTTTTACTTTCCCTTATAAGGGACATATTCCCATATCAATCAGGTATACACCAAAATGGCATCTCTTTCTGTAGCCTCCTTTTGCTCTATGGGTGATATTATTCCCTCTGATCACTTTCCACTCAGGTGTCTGAAGGACTGGGCCCTCAAGCACAGAGACACCAGATGTTACCTAAACCCATATTACTTCAGATCCCCTGAATTTCAAACCTTCTTACAGGAACTAATAGGAGAGATTCTTACTGACAGTCCTGCAGCTGACACTTCTTGTGCAATCACACGGGACACTTTGAAGGCAGTCCTTCGGGTCTTGATTATTCAGTAAACTCCTACGTACCAGAAAAAATGTCAGGAATGGCAAGTTCAATCTGAGGATACCTTACATTTCCTATAACTTGCTTACCAACAGGAGGACAATTCTGCAGGTTAAGGCAGACCTGGATGTTTTATACCTCCACAAGAAACTACAAATCTCATTGATGTTCCTCCGACAGAAGTGTTACTAGGTAGGCACATGGTCCTCATGTTTACTAGACAACCATTTACAAAAACAGAGGAGGCAATCTACTATACCAGACTTGCTTCATTCACTCATTGGCATTTGGCATAATAGATTCCTGGGCATTGCAGACCCATTTTGCACATATTATCAAGGCCTTGTATACCCAGGAAGGGTAGGCTCCCCAAGACAGGATGTCAGCCTTTCTAGACCCAATCTTCCTCACAACTCTTCACTCTGAGCAAGGTGCCAGGTTTATGTCCCTGGTCACTGCAGAGGAGCTAGAGACAGTGGTCTGGATAGTGAAATCAATGAAGGCTCTGGGCCCAGATGGGTACAGGGCAGAATTTTATAAATTCACTAGGCAATTCATAACACAGCCACCCTTGCTGACATTTGATGAGACCCTCTCAGATGATTCCCCACATCATGGTCACAGGTGACCATTTCTGTCATTCTAAAACCAGATAAGAATCCACTGCATTGCTCTTCCTACTGCCCAGGTTTGGCACTATATACCGGTTACAAATTCTTCATGATCGTACTAGCTGGAAGACTAGATAAGGTGCTCCCTGCCACAGTAGTCAGGGATCAGAATGGGTTTGAAAAGCATACTGTAAGGCCAGAAAAAGTGGATTTCATGCTTGCTGGGCTGCTTACAAAACAGCCCTAAAATTGTACCAAAAAAGCATATACCAGGCTAAAGCAAAATATGAACAGACATTAGCAGTCAAAGTAAAAGACAATTACAAGTCTTTCTTTTCTTACATAAACAACAAAAAGGGCAGTAATAAAACAATTGGAGATCTGAAAGATTCCAATGGCGAGCTAATGGCAGAAAATGGCTTAATGGCAGAATATTATAACATCTATTTTGCCTCAGTTTATAACGCCAAAACTCAAGCTACACTGGAACATCATGACCATGATACTGACCAGGCATTTAAAATTGATGTTAATGATGTTAGATAGGTTGAAATCACTCGATCAAAATAAAGCCCAGGAGCCTGATGGTCTCCACCCTAGGGTATTAAGGGAACTGGCAGAATTATTGACAGCACCAGTAACTTTTTTATTTCAACATTCAGTAGACTGTGGTGTGGTATTGGATGATTGGAGACAAGTGGAGGTGATTCCCCTGCACAAGAAAGGGTTTAGGCAGGAGGTATCAAATTATAGACCAAGTAACCCGACGTCAGTTCTGGGGGAAAATCCTTGAGGGTATTATTAAGACACACATTACTGATGTACTGACCTCATCAGGGGATATAGACCAATATCAGCATGGTTTTAAAAAGGGCAGATCCTGTCAGACAAACTTACTGGAATTTTATGGCAAGGTTAGCCAAGTCCTAGACACTAAGAATGCAGTGGACATTATATTTTTAGACTATTCCGAGGCCTTCAATAAGGTTCCACATGGTCAATTAAGTGATGCCCTTATTGAGCATGGCATACACAAGAGTCTCTCCCATTGGA